>OX101827.2:22863663-25363663 GCA_944452925.2 Chrysolina oricalcia
TCAAACAGGCCTAGTAAATAGGTTTTTCGTCTATGCTATTTCCCGTCAAACAAGCAACGTTATTGCTAATAATAAAAGGAATATATTCTTTTTACGCACTGATAAATTCTCTAACAAAAGTTACGAATAAAAAAGTTGTGCTGTTTCTTACGGGTACTCAGTATAGCCGTTAATTTATCATATACGTGTCGTCTATTGAATTGTGAAGCACCATGACCTGTGTGATACATTTCGTACGTTTTCAGCATATTTTTCAATATATGAACCCCACAAATTCTCAGAAAAGATATTCCTATACCCATATATTATGTCCCATACGGAAAGATACGGTTGACATAAAATTAGCACTAAATTTATTATACGCATTTCTACTTTCCAAAATCCATTTTGCATGAACAAGTAAATTCCGAGCAAGGCTTTGGGTACCCTAGATACTGAAATCAAGAAAAACAGAAGCATATTTGTATACATAGCTTTCCAATTATCACTGTCTATATATCAATGGAATTACCTACTACTCCAAATACAAGTTGAAAATTGAAGAACTTCTTTATCAGTCATTCAGTATGAATTCAAAAATGATTCATAGAAAATTATAAAACTATTACGTTATTATTCAATATGTCCCCTAAAAACTGATTACTTATATTGAGAAATGATGTTTTACTACTTTTCTAAGTGAGCGTTTCATATTCATATTCAAGTAAAATATAAAGAACTTTTAGACACCTACCGTAAAAATCTAATCGATCAGCCGAAACACTATCAACCACTATCGCCTAATGGGAATACTGAAATGGGGTTGATTTTTTAACGCGTTTCTTTGTACCTACCTAAGAACATCTTGCCACGCATTGTATGTGATATGAGTAGGAGGAGTGCCACCTGCATTATTTCGTTCGTTTCATTCCTGTTCAGACCTGCATGAATCCAAATGAGTATTAGATTAAATGGGTTGGTTGCATTCCACTAAAATGAATGTTAACGATAATAATATATTCAATTTAATTTCGAGAAAAATTAATAAGGTGTATTCAAGTTTCTGATATGTGTGACTTTCATAACTTTTCTGTTCTACAGAGATATACTATACTCTTAGACAATGGACATACCTATAGTATGTAGTGAAGAATATGTAAAAAATATCTACTTGAATTTTAGGTGAATGTATAAAGCTAGGTACTTAAAATATTTTTTAACTTATTCTGTGTGTAATTTGTAATATGCAGTCAATATAGGCAATACCTATACAGTGTATGTCCATTTAAGTAGGTATGGAAATCTTTTTTATTTCTCATTTCAAGAGAAAAATCATTCTTCATAAAACGTCCAACATGTTGTTGAACCTTATACCCACATGTAGTGAGAAAAATACGAATTTACGGTAATTTAGGGTAATTTAGGGCAATTTAGGGTAATTTAAGAAATTTAGGGGAATTTGGTGTAATTTAGGGTAATTTAGGGCAGAACTTCATTTGCTACGGGCTACGAAAAGAATACACATATTCATTGACACCACTTTATGACAACAATGTACTAACAGAGTTTCTATCAGCAGCAATAATAAACATTTTTATTAAAAACTAGCTGAGCTGTGTTCTCTTTCTCTTTACTGCCTGCGAGAGTCATTATTTGAATGGGTAAATTTATATATTTATGAACGATTTTTCAACATATGCCACGTAGTTTTTTCGGACCTGAAATTGGTAATTCAATTTGGTAGGTTTCTTGAAATTATTATTGATATGTTCTAGCCAGTAATTATCTATTAGTCAGTGTTCATAATACTGCATTTATCAACAGTAAAAATATTGATTTTTTTTTAAACGAATAAATTTCGTTTTCTAACGGAATAATTTTGACAATCAGTAATTTCTAGAGAAAAGCCGACATGAAAAAATTGCGATAACAGGATGAGAAGTCTGACTTGTGTCAGTTTTTCGACTGAAGTTACTGAAAATTTTTTTTTTTGGCAAGATAAATCAACAACAGGCATATAAATGCGCTACAATAATAATCATCTTCATTGAAGCAATTATGTGAAGGAGAAGTTATTAAAAACATGATTGTTTTCATTCTTTTGAGATCTATTCAGACGAAACTTGCCCAAAACGACTCATATTGTGTTAACAAAACTGAACAATCAAGACAGAAATAAAAGTGACGGACGCTGACTAGATAGGGTCTAAGAAAACAAAGTTCTTTGGGAGATCGTATAATATCGAACAGTCGTTACCGACCGATGATGAACCCTTTACTCCCATAAACACCTACTACGTAGGCTTATTATGGCAAGTAACTGTTAGAAAACAACTATTCCCCTGGCTAAGACCACGACGGGTATTGAATTGAATCTAACAGACGGGGAACAGATTGCCTCATTGCTGTCTGTGTTGACCTGCCCTTGCACTGATGAGAGGCAACAACCTCGAAACTAGTCTGCAGGTGGTCACCCTGTCCAGATCAAAACATAATTCTGCTGGTTGGTCACAGAGGGCACTTGCAGTTGCGTCCTCTGATGCTTGGAACGTTGCACAAGTATCTGTTAGATTTAATTCAATACCCGTCGTGGTCTTAGCCAGGGGAATAGTTGTTTTCTAACAGTTACTTGCCATAATAAGCCTACGTAGTAGGTGTTTATGGGAGTAAAGGGTTCATCATCGGTCGGTAACGACTGTTCGATATTATACGATCTCCCAAAGAACTTTGTTTTCTTAGACCCTATCTAGTCAGCGTCCGTCACTTTTATTTCTGTCTTGATTGTTCAGTTTTGTTAACACAATATGAGTCGTTTTGGGCAAGTTTCGTCTGAATAGATCTCAAAAGAATGAAAACAATCATGTTTTTAATAACTTCTCCTTCACATAATTGCTTCAATGAAGATGATTATTATTGTAGCGCATTTATATGCCTGTTGTTGATTTATCTTGCCAAAAAAAAAAATTTTCAGTAACTTCAGTCGAAAAACTGACACAAGTCAGACTTCTCATCCTGTTATCGCAATTTTTTCATGTCGGCTTTTCTCTAGAAATTACTGATTGTCAAAATTATTCCGTTAGAAAACGAAATTTATTCGTTTAAAAAAAAATCAATATTTTTACTGTTGATAAATGCAGTATTATGAACACTGACTAATAGATAATTACTGGCTAGAACATATCAATAATAATTTCAAGAAACCTACCAAATTGAATTACCAATTTCAGGTCCGAAAAAACTACGTGGCATATGTTGAAAAATCGTTCATAAATATATAAATTTACCCATTCAAATAATGACTCTCGCAGGCAGTAAAGAGAAAGAGAACACAGCTCAGCTAGTTTTTAATAAAAATGTTTATTATTGCTGCTGATAGAAACTCTGTTAGTACATTGTTGTCATAAAGTGGTGTCAATGAATATGTGTATTCTTTTCGTAGCCCGTAGCAAATGAAGTTCTGCCCTAAATTACCCTAAATTACACCAAATTCCCCTAAATTTCTTAAATTACCCTAAATTGCCCTAAATTACCCTAAATTACCGTAAATTCGTATTTTTCTCACTACATGTGGGTATAAGGTTCAACAACATGTTGGACGTTTTATGAAGAATGATTTTTCTCTTGAAATGAGAAATAAAAAAGATTTCCATACCTACTTAAATGGACATACACTGTATAGGTATTGCCTATATTGACTGCATATTACAAATTACACACAGAATAAGTTAAAAAATATTTTAAGTACCTAGCTTTATACATTCACCTAAAATTCAAGTAGATATTTTTTACATATTCTTCACTACATACTATAGGTATGTCCATTGTCTAAGAGTATAGTATATCTCTGTAGAACAGAAAAGTTATGAAAGTCACACATATCAGAAACTTGAATACACCTTATTAATTTTTCTCGAAATTAAATTGAATATATTATTATCGTTAACATTCATTTTAGTGGAATGCAACCAACCCATTTAATCTAATACTCATTTGGATTCATGCAGGTCTGAACAGGAATGAAACGAACGAAATAATGCAGGTGGCACTCCTCCTACTCATATCACATACAATGCGTGGCAAGATGTTCTTAGGTAGGTACAAAGAAACGCGTTAAAAAATCAACCCCATTTCAGTATTCCCATTAGGCGATAGTGGTTGATAGTGTTTCGGCTGATCGATTAGATTTTTACGGTAGGTGTCTAAAAGTTCTTTATATTTTACTTGAATATGAATATGAAACGCTCACTTAGAAAAGTAGTAAAACATCATTTCTCAATATAAGTAATCAGTTTTTAGGGGACATATTGAATAATAACGTAATAGTTTTATAATTTTCTATGAATCATTTTTGAATTCATACTGAATGACTGATAAAGAAGTTCTTCAATTTTCAACTTGTATTTGGAGTAGTAGGTAATTCCATTGATATATAGACAGTGATAATTGGAAAGCTATGTATACAAATATGCTTCTGTTTTTCTTGATTTCAGTATCTAGGGTACCCAAAGCCTTGCTCGGAATTTACTTGTTCATGCAAAATGGATTTTGGAAAGTAGAAATGCGTATAATAAATTTAGTGCTAATTTTATGTCAACCGTATCTTTCCGTATGGGACATAATATATGGGTATAGGAATATCTTTTCTGAGAATTTGTGGGGTTCATATATTGAAAAATATGCTGAAAACGTACGAAATGTATCACACAGGTCATGGTGCTTCACAATTCAATAGACGACACGTATATGATAAATTAACGGCTATACTGAGTACCCGTAAGAAACAGCACAACTTTTTTATTCGTAACTTTTGTTAGAGAATTTATCAGTGCGTAAAAAGAATATATTCCTTTTATTATTAGCAATAACGTTGCTTGTTTGACGGGAAATAGCATAGACGAAAAACCTATTTACTAGGCCTGTTTGAATTGATACCGATATTTGATGAAAATCGGTATTAACTCTTATAATAAAGATAAGCTCAACTAATTTTCATGAAATATACCACCTACTTATATATATCAAAAAATCACTAAAACCCTATTCAACACTTCTGCTTTTCATTCAATGTGATTGTATGGTTACAGGTAAACAATTTCACCTATAAAGCGTAATTTGAATTCAAAAGACTCATGAAGTCTATGGATTGTGAGCAGAATCTCATTCGAAGTTACACTTCGTCAAACAGCTGAAACTGTGAAAATATGCACGCCCTTGATGCGCATTTGTCGTGATATATCCTGAGATAAGGGACATAGCACCAAACGTTCGCGAAAGAAGTGGGAATTTCATAATTTCAGCAATGTTTGTCGATCTGTAAATGATCCGTCCCAGTATATTCCATGAAATACTATTCTCTTAGTCTACGGATGGTGTGTGTTATAGATATACCTATTTGCTTTTGAATTGAAAACAAGGAAGCAGTAATTATGATTTTTCAACAAGTATCAACAACTATTAACAAGAACATTCAATTTAAAATTGAATTGTAGGTAGTCGAATAAGTCTTCATTGGGGTAGGTAAAACACTTCATACATAAAAATAATTTAAGAGTGTACAAGGCGCTCGGAACTGTCGAGGAGATTAAATGGGTCGTGGTGGTATCAAAATTGCAATAAATAATTATCAAAATGAATCAGGAATGGGAGAGGACGTGTTTCACCGGAGCGCACCGTAAAACGGTGATGATTTTGAGTAGTTTTTGATCGATAAAGCTATAGTCTCTGGCTCATTCATTCGTTTGGCAAAATCACAGAATATTTTGAGCATCAAAAATGATTTCCACGTTGTTGAAGTTTCAAACGGTGCTTGTTAAGAAATCTAATCTCGATAAATCATTCCTGATAGGGCGAAGAAAAAATCTTGAAAACTACCTAAAAATTATCGAAATAGATATATTACGTTTATAGTTTCTGACTTCTCATTTGAGAATCCTGATTTCAGGAACACTAATAAGCATTGTTTTTACCTTTGTTCCTACAGAAAATTGCTGGCATCTTGGTTTTCTCAAACTAAAGTGACAGCGAAGTTGATGTACAGTACTTTTATTTAGTTTTGCCTCTTGGTCAATCCTAAGACTATTTCTATATCTGAATTGAATTGAACAATCCTTGATACTTTTTGGGAGCATTATTCCAGTATGAGCAATATGGTTCGTTTTGCTATCATAAATGTAGCGGATATAAAACATAAGAGTACCTATGAGATTTCTATCAATGTGATTCAATGTGAATCATGCTAATCCAACATTGCTCGCTGTGGTTTTGAGATGCTGCAGGGCTATTGATAATTAAACCTTTCAGCCTATGGAATAACAACGATTTTATACCACAAATTCTTGAACTTTCAATATCGAAGATACCAATTTTTGATTCGCGATGAAAATTCCGATTCCAAAACTCCCCTCGCGTGTTTAATATTCCTATTATTGTCGAGTCATCTGCATTGAAAATCACTTCGTCATTCAATTATTTTTTTACCTCTCTCCATGTCACATAAATGTTTTACAATACATCTCATTTTGATTTCAGTAATATACAATTATGTTTTGGTATTTTGATTTCAGTAATATGTATATGTATATCAGTTTTGGCAAATAGTTCCCAAAATAGTTTCAAAGATGAAAAATAAAACTCGTTACAGAACTAATATCATGATGTATTTTCTCCTCCAGTTGTCAAAGTGTGAGATAGTACTGCACCATTATTTTTTTTGCTATAATTATAAGGCACCTACCTTGTTGAAATCACAAGTTTTCATTTGGGATTCCGAGGTCTCTTTGATTTGTAAACTGAACTATCAAAGAACATCAACAGGATTTCCTTAAATATCACACAAGTTTCTCGAATACTTCTGAGGGTTGCTTTTGGGTGCAGAACAAATTTTGAACAATTTTTTTTTTCAACAAATATTTGTCCTGTCAACATCTCTTTAATGAATATTAAGCCGAAAAATCCAATCGCCGACTCTTCCTGTCCAAATGTTGACTTTTACTATGACGTTTCAATTTGATCCAGACAGATATTTATTTTTAATCAGATCATTTGCCGTAACAGTTTTGAATGCTTCTTTCCAGTTCTTGGGTGATTTCTAACAACTCATCTCTTCAAATTTCTTTATGATTTCATACTAAAAGCAATTTTAGAAAAAGGTTTTTTAGGCGTATAATAATTATTTAAATAAATGCGCACATCTCGTAGGTGTTCTGAAATGTAAGATTTTCGTCTCTTAAAAACTATAAACCATTTTGAAATTCACTTTTGATATGATAAATCAGTCAAAGCGAATCTGACTGCAGGTTGTTAGTGTATTTTTATAAAACTTTGGACAGAGAAATGCAATTGATGACAAATCGAATACATTCTAGACAAATCGTAACATTATTAAACTCCCAATTAAAGGTTATTGATGCAAAAGTTGATTGTAACATAACAAATATTCCATCTCTTTCTCAAACGAAAATTCACAATTTTTTTTTCTCGTTTTTCACCTATAATTACACGAAAGCTCAAGGGTAACTGCACATTATGGTAATGATTCAATTACCTAGCAAATTAGTTAAGTCTGCGTCCCAGAGAAATATGAGTGATTTTTTATTGGTAGCTGTGAAATAATGAACGACTCGAGCCTAATCCGGTAAGACAATTCATTGAAAAGATATTCAATTGAAAATAATTCATCCAATTTGAAGAGTGCCAGGGCTGGTCACAACACGGAACTATTTTCACTGAGAAAGTGGCAAATTCACTGTGCTGGCTATTCAAAAAAAAAAAAACTGCACAGCCAGTACACCTGATTTGGAAGACTTCGGCGGGACAGTGGTGCACCATTTAACTAAAATTAGATTGTACTGAAATCACAAGTTTTTAATTGAGATTCATAGATCTCTTTGATTTGCAAACATCACTATCAAAGCTGGATAGAGAAGGGCGTATTTCAATAGTTCGGGATATTAATAATAATAATAATAATAATAATAATAATAATATGGTCTTTAGGGCGGGGATTAGCGCAGTGGTTAAGCGCTCGCCTGGTAATCGAGAGATTGCAGGTTCGATTCCCAGACGGTGCGATCTTTTTTCATTTTCAGATGTGAAAGTCTGAATGACTGAGGCTCGTGTCGGCTTGGAATAATCCTCCACGATTCACTGTTGCGTTAAAAATTAACAGTGCTGCTCCTAAAGTGGCGTATGGAGTTAGTAACAAGGCCTATCCAGAACACATGGCTAATGACCATAGCAGTCGATGCCAAAACACCAAGGAAAAAAAAAAAAAAATAATATGGTCTTTATTTTTGATTACATAAAATATTTACAGGAATCAGTTATACATTTTATTCGACCAGAAAGAGGCGAGATTTAGCCTAAGGCTACTCTTACACCTAACCTCCTAGTGGCAAGCAATTAAATTAAAGAAATGGCACAGCCAAACGACATCATGACAGGATAATATTATAAACAGATGTTCAACAAAAATAAGCCTGAAAATCCTGTGATCTGCTATTTGTGTCTAAACGTTGACTTTTTCTGCAACGTTTCAATCTGTTCAAAACAGATATTTTTTTTGAAATTCTATGATTTGCTGCATCCGTTTCAAATGAAGATGAGGGATTTCCTATAACTTTAACAACAAGTTCATGTTAACAACTTCCGGAATTGCAGGATGTCCTGTCCTCGGTGGATCTCTAGCATACCCCATCTTCTTTAAATTTCACTACCAAACGTTTCAAGAAGAGGTTATGTTGGTGGATAATTATTATTAAAATAAATTCGCACACGAAGAAATCAAACTTCTTATCAATATTTCTCTCCTGTTTTCATCTATTTCGCCAAATAACGTTAATAGTTTGTCTTTTGTCAGTTCTGAAAACAATCAGAATCACAATAATTTTTTCTCACTTGTACTCACATTCCAAGTGTTTTATTTGGGATGAGATCTTTTCAATTGGAGAACAGCACTGTCAACGCTGAATGGAACTGGTCGTCTCGTAATAGCTCTAGATATGTCTAACGTGATAATGGCTCAATAATAAAAATGAGCCTGAAAATCATACCATAGACTTTTTCTGTCCAAACGTCGACTTTTCCCAAGACGTTTCGAATTGTTCAAAACGATCTTCTTGAAATGTTATTATTTTCCATTGCTTTAAATGGAAAGCAGGAGTTTTCCTACATGTCTAACAAGATCATCTCAACAGCTTCCGAAATTGCAGGTCTCGGGTAATGTCTGCTTGCGGAAATTATTACTAGAATGAATACATTCTTCTTCGTAGGTGTTCTGTCACATAAGATAACAATTTATTTTCTTTGTGTTTTAAAAAATCATCAAACCCTTTTGAAGCTCACTTCTCCTTCGATAAATTCAACTAAACTGGTATTTGAAAATAATTGTTAGATTTTGAAGAGACACTAAATATATTGATGACAAATCGATAACATTCATCCACAAATCGATAGCATTATCAAACATTCGATTAATTACTGTTGAAATTGAACCTTTCTCTGAAGACAACAGTTTTGTAAACTCAGTAACTTATCGGATCAAATTGATAAACGTAACCTTCTACACTTGTATAAATATCCTTGATTCAACGTTTTTTCATTTTCGGACTGTTACCAGAAACACATGAAACACTACCCTGGGGTTACTATTCCGTATCAACCGAAAATGAACAAGGATATATGGACTGGGATGATCTGGATGAAAATGATGTAGTGTACAACTAAACAATCTATCATTTCGAAACAAATCAAGATATGAAGAAAATAGTGGTTTTGATAGGCCTACAGGGGAGTCTTTCACTATGAAACAATAAAAAAAAGACAACGCGCTTGCGACTCATACTTCTTGATTGATGTTTTCAATCTTGAGTGGTGTGGAAAATGAGTTCATAAGTCTTAGAAGCCATATAATTAATTAGCTAACCATGACAACTCCACAATGGTGGAGATAGATCAGATCAGCGTAATGATTGGACAGACAAGAGACCAACTAGCTGGATGGTCAGGTAGACTGGCATTAAGACATGCAAACAGCTATGACACCTAACAGCTATGACACCTAACAGCCGGGTAGGTGCAGATGAAAGCAAGCTTGCCATGTAGTCAGACGGCCAGGAAGTCAGCATAATTGGATGGATATCTAGAGAGAGGGCTTGTCTGAAGTCTTACAAAATAGGGATCTGGAAACGCTGACAATGGACGGTTTGAACAGATATTCAGCTGCACAAATATAGAGCTGAACAGACTCTCAGGTAGAAAGTCATTCAATGTGATTGTTCAAAGCTGGTAAACTTACCAAGATAGCTGAAGAGTCGGCTTGCCAGAATGTTGAATCTCTGCTAGGCTATTTGATTGTCATGAAGACTTCTACCCAAGTCGAAAAATGCTGAGAAAATTCCTTAATATGATGTATCCAACATTGATATGCTGCTCGAAGTCACTGAATAATTCTTGAAAGAGTCTCTTCTCTTGATAGTCGACAATTGAAGGTCAGTATAAAATATATTTTTATATCAATATAAAGTTTTTTCATTTGAGAAGTGATGCCTTGAATGAGAATTCTTATTTCCTCATGAAAAATCATAGCGGTAGTTTCACATATATTTCAGTATTTTATATTTAAAACATAATCTGGCTAGCTCATGATTCATATTTCATTCATTCTGACTAATATCCTGAAAGTACCGAAATGTCGAAAATTCCATAAGACTTCTATTTTTTTTTTTTTCAAACAACCTATTCATTTCTCCCCATCACCTTGAAATATAAATGTATAAATGATGGATTTACAGGTATTTTATGTGGTGCTAGTACACACGTAGTGAAATCATAAGGAAGCTGCTATTTGTATGAATGGACAGGCGGACGGAGTGTGGTGTATGAATTATATTTTTCGGTCTATTTTTTCTTGTAAAAAAGGTAAAAATCACAAATTGTGAAAATCATATTGGTGTGTAAGGAAGGTATATTCAGGCGTGATGATTCAGCTAAGGTCTCTCATAAGTACACGAATATTCATCATGATAAGAGACTATTATCCTCCAGTAATGTATATGAGATTCCGTAATATAATGATTAGGACTATGATGCTGTACAAAGACACAAAGTATTGCACACAAATTCCAGCTATTCATTCTTATCGAGCCAAAAGATACTTTGAATTTCAGTGAACTCCTTCTCATACTAAATAATGTTTTCCATCTTATAGCAGCTTGTGTATACTTACCTCTCAGGTGAAGCGGGATTCTAAACGACGACAATATAATGTTTACATATATCTACGTTGTTTCGTTCACTCCAACTACATCATAACCTCAAATAATTATTCCCGGTGAGGCCTGAATTATATCAGATGAAGCATAAGCAGCACATATGACCTTTTTACCTGCAAGTCATCTCAGTCTTTATAACTGTATGCCGTCCATCATTCAACACTCTATAATATATCCATCCCGCACCCTTTCAACGCACCATATTACATCAATAAAATACCCATATTTTGCCCCTGCTCCTTTCAATACCATTTATCAATAGAATACTAATGTTTTCTACCGCGCGCCTTCTCATAATTTTTTGTCAGTTCATATGTCTCCACTAATAATTCGAGAAATGTCTGAGCAACTTCAAGTTTTTCTAGATGTTGTCAAATATCATATAATACTAAACACAAACCAGCAATCTATATTATTACAACTATTGAGCCTCAGCCGTGATTTCTGCAATTGCAGATGAAATAGCCAAATCAAGGTGACATTCTTTTGTTCCATGTTCAGAATATGAATAGATGAACTAATGACATACATCCCACTAGTCTACGATTAATTTCAATCCGAAAAACAACACAAAAACATCTTACATATACGCCATACACGGGTGAGTTCCATTTAAAAGCCACAAATAACGCTCGACGTGTCTGCTAATGCGCTAGGGGCTCGGGAACAAAAATGACTAGCATGGACCTTAAAATTCTGAAATTCTGTACCTAGATCTAGGGAAAAATCTTCATATATTCACATGTATTTATAGGTGTAATTCTTGAGATTTGCTCTGTTTTTTCCGGAGATCTAGGTAAAACGGACTTAGAAAATTTGAAGGTGTGCTGGATCCGGTGTAGTACCTTTACTAATAAGTTACAGGACCAAGCTCGACGTAATTGTCCTTCAGTTCCGGACTATGACGGAACTCTTCAAATTGGAAACTTTGACCATTAAAATGTAACAATAACTATATAGCGGGTGAAACGTAATACAAGTTTTTATTTCAGGTTAGAAAGGTATTTTCAATGATATAATGGAAAACTTGATGATGTGGTACAGTACTGTAAAACCATTGAGTGAATTAAATAAAACGAGTCCTATAAAATTTTGATTTCCAACACTGCAAATAAAAAGGACATTGTCCATATCAGACACAAGTTTTGCTGTGTAGTTATAGTTATATGGCATTTTTAAATTTTAGTGCATAAAACAACCAGAGCTAGTTAATACATATAATAATACATTTTTTTTTTTAATTTTGATACGCATTCTTTTATTTCATTTTAAGAGGTTTTGTATGTTTCAAATGATCGTTAAGTTTATTTCTATATCTTTTATATTCAACACTATTTCCATTGCTCGGATTATTTTTCATGACACAAAATGAAATATTTGTTTTACAGATTTGACAAGACCAGAAGTGATCCATGGCTGTTTTTTATTGAATGTTATAATTTGGTGAGGGTTGAGCAATACTCGGTAGATTTTTGTATCTTAAATATAAACTTATCAGCCTTCTAATTTATGTTATCTGAAGTATAGATCTCTCAACTCCCAACCTCTTTCACTAACTTCTCCATGTTCAAAAAATTTCTATACATATTATATTTGATTAAGCTCTAGCATATCTCCAATATTATCAAGCTATGTTTTGGATGATCTTTTAGGTCAATGTACGGAAAATTTTGATTTTGAATTTCCTTTCATCAAAAGATATGTTGATGACCAAATTGTCTGTCCCAAAACAAAGAATTCAAGAAGTCCTTACGGAATTTAATGGATATGATGAGAATTTTCAATTCATAGTAGATGAGAAGATAAATAATTCAGACCCTTCCTAGATATGAAGTTGTTTAGAATGGACGATAATAAAATAATAACTAAATGATATCGAAAATCTTTGATAGTAATCGTCTCATGAATTATCACTCCTATCATTCCATCAAAATATTATCAACACTCAGTAATGTAGGGTTGAGAAGTTTACTCACCATTCTTTTCGAATTGAATGTTTGAATGAACTTAAAGTAATTTTACTCGAGAACTCCTATCCGTATTCTCTGGTTAACAAAATTCTTTTCAGTACTCCTTTACGGAATATTTCATCTCCTATTACGAATGTGAGAACCCATGATACCACTAAAAAAACCTATTATAAGAGCTTACCTCACGTCCATTATTTGAATCCAAAATTTATTAATGTTCTCAGATATGAAGAAGTAAAAATTGCTAAAACAAATGTCACTACTATTTCGAAATAACATTAAAAATTGAAAAATCCAATACCGACAATGTTTAAATCTAATATCATCTATAAAATTCCATGCAGAGACTGTAATCAAGTGTATATTGGTCAATCGAAATGAATGCTAAAAGATCGCATTACCTCATATACAAGTGATTCAAAAAGAAATTTAAGATCTTGTGCTTTATCAGAACATATCACAATGACATCAGTTATTCATGTTCTCTATTGATGCAAATTTCATTTAATTTCATGTTAGAAAGTATTACTACACTATTTAATTACCATTTATACTCATTTACATTATATTGTAGTTATAGTCTTGAGAAAGAAAATAAATTTTTCGAAAGCTCGACTTAAGAAACGAAGATTTGAATAACTTTTCTGGTCAACTGACTGCTACCCAAATAATTTGGAAGGCATATTATTTTCAAAACAATTTTTTTGTATTTTCATAGTGATTTGCGAAACAAGCGAAAAATTATCAGTGATCTTTATTTCTAGAACAACAGGAGTGATGTTGATTTTTTGTTCATCGTATTTGATAAAAATGTGATCGATGCATGATTTTGTTCCTTCCTGTATTCTTGTAAATGAATTCATAGTTGACAGAAACCCATACTTTTTCAAGGTTGTTGTTTTTTTCTTTCAGCTCCTCAGTTTGGCTACTCAGTTCTTGTTTCATATATCGAATTTCGATTCTCATTGGTCGTTTTGTTTCTTGATATTTTCATTTGTACTCAAATCAGTTTTTATCATGTTAAATAGGTCCTTGTTTGTAATATTGTATTCATCAATTTCCTGTGACATTTCAGAAGTGTTTGAATATTTCAATCTGCTTGTCTAGAGCAATTTGTATATTACTTATTTGACATTAAGTTCTTCCTTCATTGCTCTAATTATGAGAGTGCAAAAAAAAAACAATTCGAATTGTCTTTCAGACTGCAGATAAACGTATTCGTTTTCGCTTACTAATAAATGTTTTTCAGTTTCGTTGCCCAAACCATGTTTGAGTTTTTTATGTGGTACACACCACTTCTTCCCTTGATATACAGGGTCTCCCACGAAGATTAGAACAGGGAATATATCCCCTGTGATCATTCAACTTTACAATTATAAGTCATATAATAGTTTTCATCAGATGTCTCATGCGTTATGATGAATGAACTTAGCCGATGCGTACTTCAGAAATCGGTCATACTCATGACTAAATGATATACCAAAATTAAACCATTTTACATCGAACGTTCGCTTTAACACATTTCAATTATGTTGCATTTTTGATCAAATTAAACGATCAATACCGTATAATCACGAATGTATCATTTGAATGATGATAACTTTGAAGATTACATTTAAACATTTTTTTATGTACTTTTTCAAATATTATCTCTTCAATAATTTGCAGACATCAAGATAGATATGAAAATATGATCGTATATACATGTTCATCAATATAATCAATAGTAAGACCAAATAGCTACGTATTATTGCATATTTTGCCAGACGTAATTTATGTGCTCCAAAAAAAAATATAATTATTGATCGAAATAATCAATAAAAATTATTATATCATTAATACACATCTTGAGTGACGATAATTTTTAAAACCGAAAATATACGTATTATTTATGTGTGTTTCCAAGAATCGTCTCTCCATAGTTTTCCTGGCATCAGGCAAAATATGAATATTTTACATATTTCCTAATAGTAATGAAAATATTATATTGTATTCGATCCATTCAACGACCGAATAACTATGTATTTTTGCTTACTTCACCTGACGTAAGTTGAATGACTAAAGAATTATATTCATTTATTGATCAAAATAATCGATATAAACTATTCCATCGTGAATACATCTCCTGGGTAATGATAATTTTGAAAATCAAATGTAAACATTTTATTTATATATGTTACCAAACTTTGTCTGTCCAAAGTTATCCTGGTGTCAGACAAAATATGTGTACTTTTCGTTTTCCATGATATGGTAATAAAAACGTTTTATTCAGATCAATACATTTTCTGACCAAATAACCATGTATTTTTGCATACTTTTTCTAACGTAAGTTAAATACCTGAACAAATATGTTCACCTATTGATGTAATTAATCAATAAAAAGTATTATATCATTTATATATCTTTTGAGCGATGGTAATTTTGAAAATGGATCATAAACATATTACTTATATATGTTTCCAAACATTGTCTCTCCAAAGGATTTCTGGCAACAGCAAAAATATGAAAATTTTACAAATTTCATAATATAGTAATGAAAATATTATATTAGATTAGATACATTTGACGACCAAATAACTATGTATTCTTGCATACTTTGCCTGACGTAGGTACCTAAGTTGAATACCTAAAAAAATATATTCATTTATTGATCAAAATAATCGATATAAACTATTGTATCATAAATATATCTCTTGAGTAATGGTAATTTTGAAAATCAAATATATTCTTATATATAAATTATATATTATTGATATATGTTTCCAAACATTGTCAACATTGTCTCTCCAAATTTTTTCTAACATCAGGCAAAATATGAATATTTTACATATTTCGTAATTTAGTAATGAAAATATCATATTTGAATCGATCCATTTTATGAACAAATAACCATGTAACTCTGGGTACTTTTTTGCATACTTTGCCTGACTTGAGTTGAATATCTAAAGAAATATGTTCATTTGTTGATCAAAATAATCATTATGAACTATTAGATCGTTTATATATCTCCTGGGTGATGATCATTTTGAAAATCAAATGTATACGTGTCATTTATATATGTTTACAAAAATTGTCCCTTCAAAGTTTTCTTGGTATCAGACGAAATTTGCATATTTCTCATTCCTCATAATATAGTAATGAAAATGATTTATTCAAATTGATACTTTTTACGATCAAATAATTATGTATTTTTGCATGACTGACGTAAGTTAAATACCTTAAAAAATATGTTCAGATATTGATCAATATAATCAATATGAAGTATTCTACCCAACGATAGGTGTCGCTGCTATTGAAGCTACGAAGCATCATCTCAAACTCAATAACAGTATATGAATACTATCAAAAGCTTTTGTGAATTGTCCATTAGTTATTGGACCTCTTGGGTTACCATGATAACTAGCATAAAGGCCTTATAGGCTGCTCAGCTTGTACCTACAATATACCATGATAACCATTTTCAGTCTTTGGACATTGTGCATAATAGGTCATTTTGATAATGAAAACATGATCGTCGATACAACGCTGAAAATAAGGACATATCGCCTCAGAGAGGACCGTAGTATTGGGAACATGACATTTAAATCACTTACTTGATATGTTTTCCCAGTTGACACAAAATGATCTCAGAGATGGTAGTGGGCTTCACTTTCATGTTTCAGATCACATCAGTGAATCGAAAAGTGACTTCCATCACTATCGTGAAAACACCTATTCGGTGTCTCGTTGGTCATTTCGAGACATCAAATTGTGATGCCAAATGTGACTCGAAACTAGCCCAATGTGAGATTTTATTCATACTGCGAAATCAAATGCACATCAAGATCATTTAACGTTACAATGTGAAATTGAATAAACTGGTACTTATTTGAAAATGCGCTTCACTTTCTGGCTCTCTTATATGTCACAAACAGTTCAAATTTAGAATTCTATAATGAATCCGTAGGTATAATTTCGTTGGTTTCATTTGTGGCTAACAGTGTAACTCGTACAGACTTTTCGAGAGTTTCAACAGCAATAATTGTGATAAACAGATTCATTTCAGAACTTCAATTTTCAAATTCGTTAAATATAATTTGCAGCATGCTGAATTTGATGTAATGTACCAAATTTTTTACACATTCATTCACACATTGAGGCATGGAATGAACAGGAAAAAGATAGTGAAATGTTCAGACATTTCAAAATTCAAACCAACCTGCTAATTCTAATTCTTCCAAAACTTCATCACCATATACCAACCAAATGTTCTGCACTTACTTTGCAAATTATATGCCGAAAAAACACCTACTTTTGTGTATCAAATTCCCTGATGAATCAAATCCCTGCCACATCAATATTCAATTAGGAACCTGAATAAATAAGAAATATGGAAAATTCGAGGTTGAAACAAATTTCGCCCTGTTTCAACATGAATAAAAATAATACCTCAATTTTATCATCCAAATCATGGTTTATATAACATGGGATGGTAGAAAACAAATACGTGAGCTGAGTCCATATAAAGCATTAAAAGCACTAGTAAAACCTAAATTATAACAAAAACAAAATATTGAAATGCAGAAATTACTAAAATTCAATTCCAGTTCTCTGTAAAGCATTTTCTTCCCGACGAAATCAGTACCTAACCTGAAAATGCCGAACTTTTAGAAATACTGAATATACACCGTTTTACTTACCGTTCTTGTCCTTGAAGAGATACTAAGAATTCTTGGGTGATGTTAACAAACACACTCGAATTGCCTATTGGAAGAGAAAGAATTAAACAGAACACTTTCACAAATGCTTATAGAATATTGATAAAATGACGCCGTGTCATCAACCAAATACTTACAAGTTCTGCACCCGACTCTCGAAAGTTTCGACAAACAACGCTCAATGCCGGTTTGCTTCAGCAATGATATCAAAATTTGTGTCGATATGTTTGTTTCGCAATTTTCTGCACTTTTTGTACCTCAAAGCGATACTAACGAGAAGAATATTGTGAACAATTCATAATATTTGGCACACACAGCGGTAACAGCAATGTATATAAGTAACACAATCTGTTACCAAAATAATCAAGAAAGCGACATCGCCTAGAGGTTTCTGTTAACTGGGTTATGATATGTTCTTTGGACATTGTGCATAACACGTCATTTCGAAGATGAAAATGAGATCAATGAAATATGACGTTGATACAACGCTGAAAGTTGGGACTTATCGCCTCAGAAAAGACCGTCGTATTGGAAACATACGTTTTGAATCAGTTACTTGACATATGTTACAATATGCTATTTGGACATTGAGCATGATAGGTCATTTTGATAATGAAAACATGATCATTGAAGTATGACGTTGATACAACGCTGAAAATTGGGACTTATCACCTCATAAAATACGTATACGTATAATGATGATATAATGAGGCAACATGGCATCATCCGAGGCAGTTTATCGTGCATTAGATAGGCTCAAAAAATCAGAATTAATTGAAATAATCATTGAGAAAAAAGTGCCAATCGACGCCAAATTAAGTGAGTGTGAGAAAAATAATTGAAGCAGATGAAAACATTGAGTTTTACGACAGTGTGAGCAATCCCGAATCGGATGTAAACAACCTCAAATGTGAGGTTAAATGTAAGAACATCGAAATTAACTATTAACAAAGACTCAATGAGAAATTATTACGCACCATAACTGACAAAGAGACAATAATCACGCTTTTAAAGGATGATAGAAACCGAATGACTGTAGAAGACGATATTTCAAATAGCTCGGTTGTCAAGTCTGTCCAAGATCCTGAAAATGTGAATCTTCCCAGAGGGGAAACAAAACGTGCCACAAGTGTTGAACAGTGCATCACCGCAGAACAAGTCAGTTTGGGTATTGTTCAAGCAAAGGCAAGTACTTCAAAGAATAAACAACAACAAACGCAACACAATCCACGGACAAGTCCAGAGACACCTTGGAAGACTGTAGATCATAAGAAGAAATTTATAGCAAAGTCGCCGGGAATAGTTGGTACTCATATCAGTTCAGCTTCTCCACGAGGTATTCCAAAATTATCGATTCTTCATGTAACTAGATTGAATCCTAGTACTATGGTCTAAACTCTCACAGCGTTCTTATTACCACATTTTCCAGAAGTTATCTGTGAGTCTTGGAAATCCAAGTTGCCAGAGAAGTATTCATCCTTCAAGGTAACAATATATGAGCAGAATTTTGGAAAAGCTATGGAACCATCGGTATGGCCCATGGACTCATTCGTTCAACGTTTTTTATTCAGGAAGAAAGAAAACTCTGTTCCCCTTTGAAGGCATTGAATAACCATATTTTTAGTGTTTGTGACGAACTGCATGAATCCCCTCTGGTAAGATTTTTGCATCTCAATATCCAAAGTCTGTCAAATAAGGTAGATCAGCTATTGATGTTTCTTGATAAGCATAATGTTGATATACTATGCTAGAGCGAACACTGCCTGGATGATAACGCTCTAAAGGAGATAAATCTTCATGACTTGAAATTGGCTAATTACTTCTGTAGGAAAGTTTCAATCCACGGAGGCGTATGTATTTTTGTGAATAAGAAATTCGATTGGAAAACTATTGCAATAGATCAGTTCGGCACAGAATTACATTCTGAGTTTTGTGCTATTGAGATAATGTCTCTTCATATTGCGATTATCACTGTATATAGATCACCGTCCTATGGTAACATAGAAATATTTTTAGAGAAGTTTTCAGAAATGCTTAGCTATATTTCCAAAAAAATATAGCGATATTGTTGTTTTGGGAGATTTCAACATAAACCTGAAAGAATCTTCGAATAAAACAAAAAACTGGATAGATATGATAAATTCTCATGGTCTAGCAGTTACTATCTCTGATTATACGAGGGTAACCAATAAATCATCTAGCTTGATTGATAATATATTTACCAACATTACGGGCTACAAATCAGGTGTAATAGAACCCGGTTTGTCAGACCACACTGCATTGAATGTCGAATTCAATATAATGAGCGGTAATGAGGACACAGCAAGAAAAAAATTACAAAATCCGGTTTGAAAAAAATCAAAAATAAATTATTAAATAAAGGCTGGTCCCACTTTTATGACTTGGCTGCGGTAGCGACACCACTAGCTGAATATCTCTTGAAGGCCTATACGTCCTTGGTTCATGAATCTTTTCCACTAAGACAACATACCCCTAAATATAGTCCACCAGTTTGTTTCTTTAATGACAATCTTCGACTGATGAGGGATACTTTATCGTCTATTAAATCTCTGAGTAATAGAACTCGCGACCCTGTAGATGAATTAGCCTACAAAAAATACAAAAAACTCTACCTAAGGGAAATAAAAATTGCTAAAAAAACGCCAATGATAACTTTCTTGCCAATTCCAACAATAAACCACGTGATAGCTGGCGTTTAATTAACTTTGAAAGGAATAGAAATAGAACTAACGAAAAATATAGCAAATCTAAAACTCCGGATGAATTCAATGATTTCTTCTCAGACATTGTGCAAAACATTGTAAATTCGTTACCGGTAGTGAATCTTCATACCGCTGATCTCTTAAAAAACCTCCCAAAACCCAAAGAATCCCTCGTTTTTTTACCAGTGACAGAGATGGAAGTGTCAGATGCAATAAAAAAACTCAAAAACTCGATGTGCTGTGATGTGTATGACCTCAACAGCAAAATCATTAAAGAAACTGAGGAATACTTTTAGGGCCTCTCACAGCCATAATCAACTTATGTTTCTCAGAAGGGGTCTTCCCGGATGCTTTCAAACTCACCAAAATAATACTCATCTTCAAAAATAAGGGAGATAAGGAAGATGTTGACAACTATCGTCCGATATCAGTCATACCGATATTTGAAAAACTGATAAAAATAATAGCAAAACAAAGACTCTTGAACTTCTTTGAAAAACATGGTTATTTAAACAAAAACCAATTTGCATTCAGAAGCAACTGTTCTACAGTGAAAGCCATTTCTAGAGTCGTACAAGGTGTAGTCGAAGTACTTGAAAAAGGCGAGCATACTTCAATAACAATGTGTGATCTTAGTAAAGCTTTTGACTGTGTCTCACATGACCTACTCCTGGAAAAATTTAACTATTATGGAATAAGAGGTATGGCACTCGACTTTTTTAGATCGTACCTAAAAAATAGAATGCAGTCAGTATACCTAAAAGATGTGTCTTCAAAATATCGAAATGTCGACTATGGTGTGCCTCAGGGCTCTGTGCTGGGGCCACTGCTATTTATCAGTTATATAAATGACTTCTTTCATTCTGTATCTCCAGTTTTCTGTGTGTGTGTGTTAGGATGATACTACTTTGATTCAATCCCACAAAGAGTTATCCGTAATAAGGGGAAAACACAAAAGCTTATAATCTCATCCAACAGAAACATAACTGAATCACGATCTGTAAAATTGCTAGGCTTGACTCTTGATGAAGGCTTGAGTTGGCAGCCTCATAAAGAGGTTTTAAGCAAAAAACTACCCACCCAACTATTTTTGCTGAGGCGTCTCAAAAATTCAGTGAACCCTCCTACTTTATTATCAGCATACCATGCACTATTTCACTCCCATCTGAGTTATGGAATTCTTTTATGGGGATATTCCCCTTACTCTATAAGGGCTTTTCGACAACAGAAACGTGCCATACGCTTGTTAGCTAATACCCCATACAATGCTCCGTGTCAGGAATTCTTCAAAGAATTCAAAATAATGTGTCTTCCCCCTATTTACTTGTATCAAAGTTTACTAGAGATACACAAAAGAAAAAATGAAATTGATAAAAATCATCATTTTCATAATTACTCAACTAGAGAAGCTGACCACTTGAGACCTCCAAGGTACAAGTTTGCAATCTCAGAACGTAATTCTCTGAACTTGCATCTATTTAATAAAATACCACGTAAATGGAAAACGTTGATTTAATTTATTTTAAAAGAACGGTAAAAGATCATTTTGAAACTTTCAATTATTACTCGGTGGATGAATACTTGAACTATGATATGTCTAATTTAGATGAATGATCGAACCACTATCCATGTAGGTTTTCATGCAGTTCAGTGTCTTAAAAAGTGTTGTTGCTTTGTATGTATATCTATATTTTGAACTTCAGTGTCGGAATAAGTGTTGTTGCTTTTTATGTATATATTTTATTTCTACACATTTTTACATTGTTTTGTCATGATTTTTGTTTTTACTGTGTTTTACCAATTGAGAATGTATTCTCGCGTATGATTTACCTGACCTGCTACAAATGTCTGTATTTTACATAACGTAGTTAAATAAACGATTCGATTTGATTTGAATGGATACATATTGATGATGTTAACCATCATTCATAAGACGTTAAGTTTATCCACATATGTAACAATTTAAAAAATGTTCACCGGGTCGGAACTCGAAAGTTGTGGAGAATTGAAATTTTAGGGTTCTGAATTGAAGCAATTGGTGCACAATGAGCTTTTTGTTTTTGGTCACGTGACATCAGATTCAAAATTATTAATGGGACAACCTGTATATTTTCTTTGTCCCACGACGTCTGAAACGAGCAATTGCCAAATTATTTAAATTTTAGATTAAGGGTCACCCTGTATATGTGGGCAGTACTTTATTTTTTGTGATGATTCGAACAAGGCAAAATATATCAATCATCCATATTTTATTAAAAAACGTCGTGGGACAAAGGATCTTGAAGTACTTGTAGTTCTCGAACTGATCGTTTTAGACCGCAAGTTTGTTGAAATCGTTCAATCGGGAAGATCATGCCAATATATACTGGTTATCCTATTGATAATTTTGAATCTGATGTCAACCTCAAAATTCTAATCTTCGTGGGACACCGTGTATATATGATAGAAGTTTCACAATTTTATTTCACTTATAGCTACTTTAATTCCGGATTTCTATAGAGCATATGTGTTTCAGTATCACTATCATAAGGAAAATACATTTAACAATAATGATAAAATATAAAGAGAAAAGTTATTGGGTATAACCCTCAAATTGTTGTGCAACCGTAGACACGTGTTTCGAGCTTAAACTCTCATCAGTACTGTAAAATCAAGTGCGAAGATGTACACCACTTGGATGTAAAAATAGAAACAAAGGAAGTCAACAACAGGAAGCCAACCACACATTTGTGGCTTCGGTTAGGAGACCTTGTGATTACAAGGCAACGACTAACGTCGCCACGGAGGCAGCTATAGCTACCAGCGTGACAATCCTAACCAGGAAAATACAAATCAGAATGGATTTATCGAGAGGCTATATATAAAAATATAGAGAAAAGTTATTGGGTATAAACCCTCAAATTATTGTGCAACCGTAGACACGTGTTTCGAGCTTAAACTCTCATCAGTACTGTAAAATCAAGTGCGAAGATGTACAACACTTAAATGTAAAAATAGAAACAAACGAAGTCAACAACAGGAAGCCAACCACACATTTGTGGCTTCGGAGAAGACCTTGTGCTTACTAGGCAACGACTAACGCCTCCACGGAGGCAGCTATAGCTACCAGCGTGACACTCCAACCCAGGAAAATACAAATGAGAAAGGATTTATTGAGTGGCTATATATGAAAAAATGAAGTGAAAAGAAATTGGGTGTAACCCTCCAATTGTTGTGCAACCGTAGACGTTAGTCGTTGCCTTGTAAGCACAAGGTCCTTTTACCAAAGCCACAAATGTGTGGTTGGCTTCCTGTTGTTGACTTCCTTTGTTTCTATTTTTAGATCCAAGGGTTGTGCATCTTCGCACTTGATTTTACCGTACTGATGGAAGCTTAAGCTCGAAACACGTGTCTAAGGTTGCACAACAATTTGAGGATTATACCCAATAACTTTTCTCTTTATATTTTCATATATAGCCCCTCGATAAATTCTTTCTGATTTGTATTTTCCTGGATAGAATTGTCACGCTGGTAGCTATAGCTGCCTCCGTGGCAACGTTGGTCGTTGCCTTGTAAGCACAAAGTCTTCTAACCGAAGCTACAAATATGTGGTTGGCTTCCTGTTGTCGACTTCGTTTGTTTCTATTTTTACATCCAAGAGTTGTACATCTTCGCAATTGATTTTTTCCGCACTGATGAGAGCTTAAGCTCGAAACACGTGTATACGGTTGCACAACAAATTGAGGGTTATACCCAATAACTTTTCTCTTTATATTTTCATAGATGGCCACTCGATAAATCCTTTCTGATTTGTATTTTCCTGGGTAGAATTGTCACGCTGGTAGCTATAGCTGCCACCGTGGCGACGTTGGTCGTTGCCTTGTAAGCACAAAGTCTTCTAACCGAAGCTACACATGTGTGGTTGGCTTCCTGTTGTTGACTTACTTTGTTTCTATTTTTACATCCAAGAGTTGCACATCTTCGCAATTGATTTTACCGCACTGATGAGAGCGTAAGCTCGAAACACGTGTATACGGTTGCACAACAATTTGAGGGTTATACCCAATAACTTTTCTCTCTATATTTTCATATATAGCCCCTCGATAAATCCTTTCTGATTAATAATTATAAAAGCTAAAATTCAGATCAGTAAGAAAAGTACATATACAGTGTGTCTCACTTCTCATGGAAACACCCCCGTATCTTCAGTAACAATAGAGGTAAAATGATGAAACTCTCAGAACTGATGGAAATGCTCAAAATGCACCTACCACCTGAATGGGGTTTGCCTAAGTGATATACACTGCCCGCCACTCGCGATGGTACAACCCATTTTTACGGTAAAACATACTAGGGGGCAGAATAGGCTCAAAATTCCTACAGATTCGTGATCAGGACCACCAACTTACTACAGAGACACGTTTTCCCTGAAAAAATTTCAGTCCTGAAAAATCCGAATTTGTCTCACTTCTCATGGAAACACACCCGTATCTTCCGTAACTTTTTACGTAGAACCATGAAATTTCCAGGATCGATAGATACACTGGAAATGAACTCACTGCACGGGAATGGTCAATCTACGTAATGTACACTGCACGCCAGCAGCGAAGGAACCACCAATTTTTCCATCGCTGCTGGCGTGCAGTGCACATCATGTAGGATGATAAGGAAAATACATTTAACAATAATGATAAAATATAAAGAGAAAAGTTATTGTGTATAACCCTCAAATTGTTGTGCAACCGTAGACACGTGTTTCGAGCTTAAACTATCATCAGTACTGTAAAATCAAGTGCGAAGATGTACACCACTTGGATGTAAAAATAGAAACAAAGGAAGTCAACAACAGGAAGCCAACCACACATTTGTGGCTTCGGTTAGAGGAGACCTTATGATTACAAGGCAACGACTAACGTCGCCACGGAGGCAGCTATAGCTACCAGCGTGACAATCCTAACCAAGAAAATACAAATCAGAATGGATTTATCGAGGGGCTATATATAAAAATATAAAGAGAAATGTTATTGGGTATAAACCCTCAAATTATTGTGCAACCGTAGACACGTGTTTCGAGCTTAAACTCTCATCAGTACTGTAAAATCAAGTGCGAAGATGTACAACACTTAAATGTAAAAATAGAAACAAACGAAGTCAAGAACAGGAAGCCAACCACACATTTGTGGCTTCGGAGAAGACCTTGTGCTTACTAGGCAACGACTAACGCCGCCACGGAGGCAGCTATAGCTACCAGCGTGACACTCCAACCCAGGAAAATACAAATCAGAAAGGATTTATTGAGGGGCTATATATGAAAAAATGAAGTGAAAAGAAATTGGGTGTAACCCTCCAATTGTTGTGCAACCGTAGACGTTAGTCGTTGCCTTGTAAGCACAAGGTCCTTTTACCAAAGCCACAAATGTGTGGTTGGCTTCCTGTTGTTGACTTCCTTTGTTTCTATTTTTACATCCAAGGGTTGTGCATCTTCGCACTTGATTTTACCGTACTGATGGAAGCTTAAGCTCGAAACACGTGTCTACGGTTGCACAACAATTTGAGGGTTATACCCAATAACTTTTCTCTTTATATTTTCATATATAGCCCCTCGATAAATTCTTTCTGATTTGTATTTTCCTGGATAGAATTGTCACGCTGGTAGCTATAGCTGCCTCCGTGGCAACGTTGGTCGTTGCCTTGTAAGCACAAAGTCTTCTAACCGAAGCTACAAATGTGTGGTTGGCTTCCTGTTGTTGACTTACTTTGTTTCTATTTTTACATCCAAGAGTTGCACATCTTCGCAATTGATTTTACCGCACTGATGAGAGCGTAAGCTCGAAACACGTGTATACGGTTGCACAACAATTTGAGGGTTATACCCAATAACTTTTCTCTCTATTAATAATTATAAAGCTAAAATTCAGATCAGTAAGAAAAGTACATATACAGTGTGTCTCACTTCTCATGGAAACACCCCCGTATCTTCAGTAACAATAGAGGTAAAATGATGAAACTCTCAGAACTGATGGAAATGCTCAAAATGCACCTACCACCTGAATGGGGTTGGCCTAAGTGATATACACTGCCCGCCACTCGCGATGGTACAACCCATTTTTACGGTAAAACATACTAGGGGGCAGAATAGGCTCAAAAGTCCTACAGATTCGTGATCAGGACCACCAACTTACTACAGAGACACATTTTCCCTGAAAAAATTTCAGTCCTGAAAAATCCGAATTTGTCTCACTTCTCATGGAAACACCCCCGTATCTTCCGTAACTTTTTACGTAGAACCATGAAATTTCCAGGATCGATAGATACACTGGAAATGAACTCACTGCACGGGAATGGTCAATCTACGTTATATACACTGCACGCCAGCAGCGAAGGAACCACCAATTTTTCCATCGCTGCTGGCGTGCAGTGCACATCATGTAGGATGACCCGTTTTGTGCAGTGAGTTCATTTCTAGTGTATCTATCGATCATGTAAATTTTAGGGTTCTACGTATAAAATAACGAAATGAACTCACTGCACAAAACGGGTCATCCTACATGATGTGCACTGCACGCCGGCAGCGATGGAAAAATTGGTGGTTCCTTCGCTGCTGGCGTGCAGTGTATATTACCTAGATTGACCATTCCCGTGCAGTGAGTTCATTTCCAGTGTATCTATCGATCCTGGAAATTTCATGGTTCTACGTAAAAAATTACGGAAGATACGGGGGTGTTTTCATGAGAAGTGTTACAAATTCGGATTTTTCAGGACTGAACTTTTTTCAGAGAAAAAGTGTATCTGTAGTAAGTTGGTGGTCCTGATCACAAATCTGAAGGAATTTTTAGCCTATTTTGCCCCCTAGTTTGTTTTACCGTAAAAATGTGTTGTTCCATCGCGATTGGCGGGCAGTGTATATCACGTAGGCCAACCCCATTCAGGTGGTAGGTGCATTTTGAGCATATCCATCAGTCCTGAGAGTTTCATCATTCAATCTCAATTATTACGGAAGATACGGGGGTGTTTCCATGAGAAGTGAGACACACTGTAGACTACAAGCCCATATAACAATTTGGGGGGTCATTTGACCCAGGATGAAACATATTTAGAACGATGCTGCTATATGGAAAAGTAACTTTAGGCACTATGCCGTCAATTCTTGGTGGTGCAAATGACTGTAATAATAATAATAATAATTTTTCATCCGAAGATGTGCTTTTCCGACAAAATATTCTTGTACGGCATTCCTCACGTTGGTAGATTATGAAATAATAATCTCCTAGAACCTACTTCCGTACAGAAATAATGGGACTTGAAGCCAGAAAAAAATTTTCAATTTTCGAAAATTAAAAAAAAAACGTGGATCCAAACAAGTCCAAGTTATCCTGTTCTTTGCGAAGTCGGCAGAAAACTGTCTCGGAATGAATGGAACGTGACTGAACAATGACCACAATATAAATATTTTGAAGTAGGTTTTAATTTTTTTTCTCTTTTTTTATTTGAACGAGGTGGATGAAAACCTTCATGGGCACCTTATCCGGTCTGTGTCACATATCCTAAAAGGTAGTGTGGGAGTCCCCTGAGTCGGAATTGAATCCCCCTCAGGTATACCCATTTAACGCTCTACCTCGTGCGTGGTAGGCTCGTCCGTTGATTACGGGTGATAACAGGTTGTTGATGTGGGAAAAATCAAATTCAAAATGTTGTTTTTTTAATATCACTAATTTTACATTTCATTCATCCAGCAGTATCAGCAACAATTAGAAATAATTTAAAAAAATTGCAAACAGTAGGAGTCATAAAGTATTGGCTAATATCTACAGTCTGTTCCACTTTGAGCAGCCACACCCTCATATTTCTTTGAGAATTAAATAATTTTTTTCTTCATATTATAGTACTCAGGAATATCTACTTTTATGTTGAAGAAACTTTCGTCTATCCATTTTCCACTGCTATTTGCTAACTGCCAACTGAAAAGTGAAAAAGTAGGAAAAACATAGTAGGGATTTTTTTATCACAAAATTAGCATCAAATTCTGTTGCAGAGTACCCTTGATGCTTGAATCAATTGATTATATGGGGTGTTATTTGTTGGTGGCAATATGATTGACTCTTTTTAAGTAATATTTGCTTAATTTTGAAAATTTCTTCCCTTTTCACAAAATTCACAAAAATATTCAATTAATTCCGCGAAAAATAACCAAATACTACTTTTCCATGGCAAACTGAGACCACTGGAATAGTGAAAAATTGGGAAAACATATATCAAGGATCTTTTATAGAAAAATGTACTCTCACTCCTGGTTTTCGAATGTCCCAGAACCCCAGCTGGCAACATCAAAATTCATCCATAATCTTCGGGATGATTTCGAAAATGTCTTCTGTTGTGACAAAGAGCCCAGAAACGATTAATTAATACTGAAGAATGTAAACAAGCATCACTTTTCCAATGCTAACTATGATCAGCTAGAAAGTAAAAAATTAGGAAAAATGTAACACTGAACTAACATCAGAAATGGGTTCAGAATACTCTAAAACTCTTAGATTGTATTGCCCTAGTCATCTGCAAATACCAATATTATAAATTGATGTGAATTTGCAGCTGCGGAGAATGAATAAATTGATAAGTGCAATAATTTTCATAAGTCAATTTAGGATTTGAACTTTTGCCATATACAGAGGACACCCTATGTATCTCCCAGGAAATGAGGATCTGGGGGTTTCAGAGAGTTCTGATCCAGAATCTGATTATCGTTCAGTGATAAAAAAATCCGTAATATATTTTTCCCAATTTTCAGTTGGTCACAGTTAGACATGAAGAAGTGATTATTGGTTACTTTCTACGTTATTAATGGAACATTTTTAGGCACTTTGTGAAAAAGAAAGGCATTTAAAAATCAACCTAGCATTATGGATGAATGAAAGTTGGTGATATTGCCAGCTACCTATGACACCCAGTATATTTAAATGATTCAGCATTGAGTTCTGGGGTTCTGGGAAAATCCAAAACCAGGAGTTGGGGTAAATTTTTCGATAAAAGGTCATCAATATATTTTTCCTCAATTTTTCACTATTCAAGTGGTAACAGTTTGTTATGGAAAATTATTATTTGGTTATTTTTCGTGGTATTAATTAAATATTTTTGTGAATTTTGTAAAAAGTGAAGAAATTTAAAAAATTAAGCAAATACTACTGAGGAAAAAGACATAATCACATTGCCAGCTACAAATGACACTCTAATATGTTTTCCTCAGTTTTTAATTGGTCATAGTTAGCCGTGGAAAATGGATATACGAATGTTCCATCAACATGAGTACTGAGTACTATAATATGAGAAAAAAGATTCTAATTATTTTATTCTCAACGAAATAGGAGGGTGTAGCTGCTCAAAGTGTGACACACTGTATATATGAGAAATATTGAAAATTGTTGGTTACAAGTGATTACAGGTTGTTGATGTAAGAAAAATCAATATCAAAATGTTGTTTATTAATTATCATTCAGTCTACATTTCATTTATCTTATTAAAACAATAACACATCTACCTGTCGTCTTCTTTTGGGTGCTGGAAGAATTGAAACTGGAAGGTTGGACGGACAGATGTGGCGATAGCCCTGGCAGTGCCTCAGCACACCGGCAGTGGACTATCAACACTGGTGAATGCATGGGGTGTCTGTTTTCAATTGATATGCTGTTAAAAAATAGTTAGAATCCGCACCTCATGCTAAGCTGGGCTTTTCTTCAAAGAAGATACTGAGCGAGATAGATTATCAGTTACTTCGATGGCGTTTTTTCCGGGTCAAGAAGATTTGGGATGTGCTAAGCATAATTATACAAATACAGGATCCTCACCGAACCTGTTTAGTCCCTTATGAATGAGCCTGCCGTATCTATTAATCGTCAGAGGGCTTCCGAAAAGAAAATATTTGTTAAACTTCTACAATAGTTGCCTAACTCATGTCGACTGAAGTCGACTCCTGTGATAGCTCGCAAGGCATCCAGTCGAATGTATCTGTCACTACTCGATACGAATTACTTTGTTCTGTTACTATTCCAACTTTGACAGTTGGATTTCCATTAGGCTGAAGAACACTGAGAGCATGCATTCAAAATTACTGTACTGATGATTTCCTAATAGATCAGCATATTGTTCTCTGGGCTCGTACGCGATGTTCTGGATACGAGAGGGTATCAGGTCCGTGTAGTGGTTGCTGACCCCCTCTGTATACTCTGGTTAATGTAGAGCTGCATGGGCATCCGGTTGTCCAGAAGTTGTCGTCAAACATATAAGATAAATAAAAAAAGGACCAAAAAAACGGTCGATTAGCACGAAATTGACTCCCATGCCACCAATCAGGGTCGGACTGGTACATATATGCCACTAAATATTGTGATGCATGCAGAATAATCAAGGTAATTCAACAAGAGCACTGCAACTTTTTTATTCAGAATAATCCAATATTACATATCTTTAGCTTGAAAATTATCATCGTCATCATCACTATCGTCTCCTACATTTATGATGAATTTTTTACCATTATTGATATGATAAGCACCAAATTCCTTGTACTGATTTTCATATTTCTTGACTTTTTCTACTACTTCCTGCCAATCGCTTGCTTGAACTTGATGTAGTTCCTCATTGATTAGTTTTATAAATTCCTTATCAAATTTTGGGGAGACATTTTTTCTACGAATCCGTTTCTTCAGTTGTCCCCAAATCAGTTATATGGGATTGAATATGCAATGATAAGGTGGTAGCCTCAGGACTGTATGTCCATTATGACTAGCTATATCATCTATAACAAATCTTTTTTCAAATGATTTGGTACCTAAGACTTCAAGGAGTTCGCGTTTCCTATATGTGTCTTCAAAATATAAATCATTTTCTAAAAGAAAGTTTTGAATGTCTGATTTGGGGCTGGAACTATTTAAAATTTTCAGTGACAGTATATAGAATGATACGAAGCATTGTCAAGGACGATAACACTATTCGGATCTATTGCTGTTATTAAAACTTTCTCAAACCACTCCTCAAATATATCAGAAGTCATATTTTGATGATAGTCTACCTCACAGTCTACCAAATTTTTTCCGCGCAATTTTAAAGCAGTTGGAACCCACCATTTTTCTGATCCACAATGTAATATTATCAAGCGTGTTCCCCTGTTAGGAGGTACACTAACTTGGCAGCGTGGTGAATTATCAGTCCATCCTTTTTTTGCAGTATCATGGGTGTCATACCAAGTTTCATCTAAATAATATATAGTTCTATTTTCAATTCAAAAAGAAGTCAATTTCTCCAAATAATCTTCACGCCGTTGAACAATCCGCTTGACTTTCCATAATTGATGCCCTATTATCTATAGTTTTGAATTTGAAACCCAATCGAATTAGTTTTCTTCGCATGGTTGTTTCACTAAAATTAATTAGCACCTCCTTATAGCTTGCAGTTTTTGTAAAAATATTTTAATTGTCTGAATTATATTGGACTTATAACAATCATATATGAGATTCTTTAATGATTTGGAGAAGGAAGGATCCAAATGATTCTTCTTCCTCTTATCTGCACGAGTTTTACGTCGTTCACTTCCATCTTTGATCAACTTATAAAGAGTTGATACAGGAATTTCTATATAAAATGAAGTTTTTTCAATTGCATTTTATTTTTCCTCACTGTCCACAATTTTCTGATAAACTTTCAAAACAATGTTTTTGGAATGTTCGCATAAATGTTGACGTGTATTATTTCTCACTGGTCTTTCATTGAATAAGTAAATTGGCGGATTTGGCCTACTAAAAGACCCATCACTTCATTCCCAAGGCCCGGAAAATGTTTCCATATTTTTATAATTATTAATTTTCAAAGATTAGGTAAACAACTGCCCCGTCGAAATCTAGTTTGTTAATAGCTGCGCGTATAGTTGTAGTCAAACATATAAGATAAAAGAAAAGGCACAAAAAATGGTCGATTAGCACGAAATTGATTCCCATGCCACCGACCAGGGTCGGACTAGTACATATGCCACTAAATATTGTGATGCGTGCAGATGAATCAAGTTAATTTAACAAAAGCACTGTAACTTTTGTATTCAGAATAATCCATTTTTATTATTATTAGTATCCTTAGATTAGGTAAACAAATGCCCCGTCGAAATCTAATTTGCTAATAGCTGCGCGTACCGCATACAGCTGTGATTTCTATTATAACTACGCCCGACCACCGATCTGTACAGATCGGTGCGCCCGACCCTGCATGGAAAAAAAACATAACTAATTGCTGTGCGGGCCTTTACATCTTATTGCAATTTTTGTCTAAAAAACTGTGTTTGGATACTGACAAAATAGGAATTAATTTCCTGGTAATTTTCTGAACTTATGTAAGTACTGATATTTACTCGCACTGAATTCAGCCAATAGTCTCATGTGATTACCCTATAAGGTGAGTATGGCGTGGTACTATGCATTTTTGGCAGAAATGTATACTTTTTAATTGATAGCTTGCTTAATTTTTTTGAAGGAAATGTGAGGACTAGCACAATATTTGCTTACACAGGATGATTCCTAAGGTGGACCGGTCCGTTCATTAATTTCTCACATTGCAAGGAAAATAATGTCTGTAGGTGTACATGTAAAAGACAACAATTTGTTTTCGAAATGCAGGGCGTTAAAGTTGAAAATTAATATTGAATTTACTTTTATTACTGGAGGATCACAAAATACCCAAGAGCAGATGAATAAAAATATGATTCTACCCATGGCGAATTTACCTATAATGCACTAGCTATTTCAAACTCTTGCACCACTTGCCCCCAATATTATGTGGCCCTTTCCAGGCAGAGATGGACAAGATAAGACCATTTTTTGTGCCTTTTTTTATTTATCTCATATGTTTGACGACAACTATACCCCATACAGCTGTGATTTCTATTATAACTACGCCCGACCCTGCATTGAAAACAACATACCTAATTGCTGTGCGGGCCTTTACATCTTTCGCGCCAAGTGTTACGTGGGGGGTGATAGGTGGAATAATTTGAATGAATGTAGAGATATGTCAATAATTCTGTTTATTGATTTATTGCAATTTTTGTCTGAAAAACTGTGTTTGGTTATTGACAAAATAGGAATTAATTTCCTGAAGTTATGTAAGTATTGATATTGACTCACACTGAATTCAGCCTATATTCTCATGTGATTGCCAGATAAAGTGCGTATGGTGTGGTAATAATTTTTGGCAGAAATGTTTATTTTGTGATCGATAACTTGCTTAATTTTTTCTGAAGGAAATGTGAGGACTAGCACATTATTTGATTATTCAGGACGATTCCCAACGTGGACCGGTCCGTTCATTAATTTCTCACATTGCAAGGAAAATAATGTCTATAGGTGAACATGTAAAAGACAACAATTTGTTTTCGAGATACAAGGCGTTAAAGTTTGAAAATTATTATTGAATTTACTTTAATTACTGGAGGATCACCAATCACATACTATTCAAGATATTTTATGTCACAAAATACCCAAGAGCAGATGAATAAAAATATGATTCTACGAAACAGAATGTCATTGTCCAATATTGATTATATATTCCCGAATTTGATTTTAGGATATGAAAGAACATTCAGTTTTATGTAAGAAATAAATATGATTGCACTAAAACTTGATATAAATCACCGATAAAACTCGAGAAAACCATATTTGCCACCAAAATTTAATGTAATTGTGTCGCATGAAAAGTCCGTTCAAGACACCCATATGATAAATATAATTTTGGAATTTTAGCACAATTGATCATTGACATACCATACTGAGAGTGAGGGTGTGAGGGAGTGAGAGTGAGGGTGCATCATCTATCAGAAAATCTTCAACCGCAAAAGTATTATTGCAGTTCAAAGTTAAGTAATTTTTCGCAATAAAATCTGTATGAATAATGATAACGTGGCAAAGCACTATTGTATCTGAAAACATAGGATTACAGAGAGTTCATATAAGTAAAACACAAGGCGATCATTTGGAAAGTTGAATTTATTTTCATGGAAGACCATGTAGGTAAATGCACTTATTTGAGAATGCCCTTCTATTGCTTCTTTTTAAATTATCTGAACAAAAACTTCTGAAATCCTGAAGATCCAGATGTTGAGTCGTGAATAATGCAGTACTGAAGAACACCCTGTATATACGAAAATATTTAAATTTTTTTTTGTTATTCTTCTTGTTGAATAACTTTTTAATGGATGATAAATTGAATCATTATTCTGCATATTTTTCAAATTTCTTGTATCTATGTACTTAGTATCGATCTCTAGTATACTCGTTTATCTAAACAAAAAGAAGTAGTTAATCCTCTCTCAATAATGAATTTGATGCACTTGAAAAATTCTTTGCCCATGGCGAATTTACCTATAATGCACTATTTCAAACTCTTGCACCACTTGCCCCCAACATTATGTGACCCTTTCCAGGCAGAGATTGACTAGATAAGACCATTTTTTATGCCTTTTTTATTTATCTTATATGTTTGACGACAACTTTATTCCCCTAGGTATTTCGATTTATCTATGGACTCATCCTAGACCACCAATTTCTTTGGGATTTTCACATTCGCTTTGCGGAACTTCTTGAGGAAGTCGATGACATCGGTAGTACTCGCATTGATCACTATTTTGTTACTCTCTAGATACGGCACTACTTTCGTATACAATTCAACTTGGATCTGCGAAGCAGCAATTACTTTTGAGGGCATATAACGGGTGTCTGCGGAAAGTCTCATATAGGTTCAATTTTACGTTCCTTTACTTTGTTATGGTCTTTACTTCGGGAGAATCCGAAGAGAAGACTTCTTTTGTAGGGCCCGGACGCGTATTGGCACGACGTATACCTAGAAAAATGTATGCCGAATCCCATTATCGCATTATTAGGGTGGACATTTTCTCCAGTGTGATTATACATCTTGACGCCGTTATAGAAAATGGAATCCTTTACCAGGGATGAGGAAGGTAAGGGTAATTTTGAATAATTTTTAGATTTTTGGCGAGTATTATGACACGATGAAATATTTTCAAATTTGGAAATAAGTTTGTGTATAAGACATACAGATTCAATAACGAAGAGAGCCACTACTGTCAATAGCTTTCTCTCTGCAAATAATTGCCTACATGAATTGCGTGGTCCTAATTTGAACATATATCTATTGGCTCTCTTCTGCGATTTGAGTACTGAATCCAGAAGACTGGAGTTACACACTCCCCAGAAAGTTATGGCACATCTCAGTTGAGATTTTATCAATGCATAATATGCGGTCATGGCTGTGACAGTACCAAGCTCCCTTGAAATAACTCTCATTACATAGCACCCTGAGATTTGCTTTCAATAAAAATACCCAAAAATTTTGAGCAATCTTTATTTTCAATGATCTCATTTTCTAGAGGCAAATCATCAAGGATACATTTGAATGCTACTATATTTGTTTTTCTTATATTAAACGAGAGTAGATTCGCATTGCACCATGATTTGATTGTATTATTATGTTCCGAGACAAATCGCATTAGGAGGGACAATGTTGTTGGCGAATAGGTACGTATCAATGTTCTTTGTTTCCGTTTGGTCATCGAGTTACGTGGTTAGTTTGTCTAGCAACACACACACGCCTTGCAGTTTAGTGCATTTATAATAAGTAAGGTTAACCCAAAATGGAGGAAAGAGGAAAGTGTTAAGAGTGCAATTTTGTAGTAACAATAGTGCTACATTAATGCATTTTGCATTCAATGGTGATTTTGATTACACATGTAAATTTCATGTTCATCATGACGAAGAAGAAACACTCGCATCTCAGTTTGTGACTACTTGATAAACGCTCTTCCCGATCTATCTTCCACTAATCGAATTGTCTGATACACTTATCCGAAGGAGAAACACCTGAAATACCACATTTGGAAAAAATAATATTCGTCCAAAAAAAAATCTTGAAAAATGTCATTAAATTTATTTTTTTGTCAAAATTAAAAAATAAACTAAAGAAATAGACACTTGCGTTCGAATAGATTTGAACCGGTAATAAACTAGTATGAAAGAAAAATACAGATGTACAGTAACTATTTTCCGTCATAATTTGAAAATTTCTCGTGACATAATATTCTGCATTCAGACGCTTGAATATTCAGCTTGTGTTGTCCTAACACAGGAAAGTACGAGGATGTATTGATATCTAGTTAGCCTAGATGAGTTCCCTGCATAAACAAAATATTGCGTTACCATAGCAACGAACAATAACTTATTAGAAGTGTCAGTGTAAAGTTTGACGTCAAAAAAGTAAACTGGTGTTACGCAATAAATTAAAAGAAAAAATATGTCCACCGAAATTGTGAAAATCGAAAAATTGGAGTATCGAGCCATCATCAAGTACCTGTATTTAAAAGGGTTAAGAGGTATGCAGATTTAAGAAGATTTGATTGGTGTTCAATGTCCTTCGTATGCGACCGTGAAAAATTGGACTGCATGCTTCAAAAGAGGTAAATTTTCCATTGAAGATGATGACCGATCGGGAAGGCCAGTTTCTGTGTCAGTCCCCGTAAATATCGATGCAGTTCATGACATGATTTCAACAGACCGTCGAATTGGGCTGAAACTAAATATTTCATACAAACGCGTTCATCATATAGTTCACGTCAATTTGGACATGAGAAAAATTGCTGCAAAATGGATCCCCAAATGTTTGAATTTTGACCAAAAGCGTGCAAGGGTAGTAGCATCGCGTTCGATCTGTGCTCGATTTGAAAACGATGTAGCCTTCTTAAACCGAATTGTTACTATGGATGAGACTTGGGTACATTTCTACGATCCAGAAACAAAGCATCAATCGATGGAATGGCGACACTCCGGTTCTCCAAGACCTAAGATGTTTCGTGTCCAAAAATCTGCTGGAAAAGTTCTTGCTTCAGTATTTTGGGATTGCCATGGAGTAATCATGATTGATTTTTTGGATAAGGGTAGAACAATAACTGGAGATTAATATTCGATATTACTGAGTACTCTACGGGAAAAAAATAGAGAGAAAAGATGCGGAAAGCTATCCAAATGTGTTTTGTTTTTGCAGGACAACGCCCCCGCACACAAATCTCATGTTGCCATGCAAAAAATTCGTGATTTAGGGTTTGAAATACTAGACCACCTTATTCACCAGATTTGGCTCCGTCCGACTATCATCTCTTTCCTCAACTGAAAAAAGTTTAAAAGGTCGTAAATTTTCTTCCAACGAGGAGGTAATAAAAGCTGTGGAGGTCTGGTTTGCATGGCAAGAAGAAACATTTTCTTTGAAAGGTCTAGAGACGTTGCAGGTTTGCTGTAATAAATGTATCCAATTGAGAGGAGAGTATGTTGAGTAAAAATATTTTGACATTGAAATTTTGTTTGGTTCTGTAGTAGGCTAAGAATTGTTCAATATATCCTCGTATATCCAGCGTATTAATTGGCAAATCTTGGGACATTGTCTTCCATGTTTCAGCATACATTTTGCTAGGGTTTCGTCGTGCTATAGAAGACAATGCCAATACGCGGCTCGAACTCAGAGTTGACCAAATAAACTCGCAGGAGCGGCAGAATTGAAAAATTGAAAACTGCACAATTGTTCAATCTTAGGAATACAAATTTTGCATGGAGCCTCTGTAGGGGTCAGGAAACCTGTTTTCCAAAGAAAAAAGATAAACACAGAGAAAATAGAGGGAATTCAAAGGGGTTGGGAAGTAGTGAAAAATTGACCAATAAATCTTCAATTAGGAAATTAGGATTTCTGGCTTCTGAAGATGCTCCATGCAAAATCTGAAAGCTTGAGATTGAACCCAAGTGCATGTTTAAATTTTTTATCTTAGCCGATTTCGCGAGTTTTTAATTTTTTTTATTTAGTCAACCCTGACGCCGGGCCCAACTAAAAAAGTCTTCCTACTAGATTTTCCCGAAGTAAAGACCATAACAAAGTGAAAGAACACAAAATTAAGAATTTATGAAATGTATTTTTGCGATGATCGATTTTGGGTTCCAAAATTGTGCGCCTCAACCAACTCGTCTTCCGCTTTGTCCGATGATTACTAGGTCTCTTTCTGACCAAAATCATCATAACGAAAGACATACATAAATCGTCGAAGAAATCGATAGACATTATTCCTTCGTACTGGACTGCCCGATTTAAAAAAATGTTTGGAATTTGGGGTTTTCAAGAGATGGACTTTCATTTCACCAAACGGAAGATCTTCTCATCGCTGTTTTAGACCCGCAGCTCTCTAACTATTGTTAACCTTGGTAGGTTTTGCACGTGTATTCGGTGAATTGCATTCGGTGAATTGTTTTCGGTGAATTGTTTTCGATGAACTTTCTGGTACCTCCAACGAGCAACCATGTTGTCATTTCAAAAAAAATCGTAATTTCAATTTGAAAATGGAATTTTATATAGCACATAGATTTTGACCAAAAAACTAAAGTTGTATTCTCCCCAAAATTTTAGGGCTGCAGTTATTGATTTGAACTTTATATTTCATACTCAAAATTGAATGAGAAAAAAAGGGTTAAGAAAAGTGACAAGAGATAAATGTCATTTGAAGAAAAATGAGGTGAAAATATACTGGGTGTCCCATTTGAAAGTCGAAAGTTCAGGTCACCTCCAGTGAAACCGGAAGTTGCATAAATTTGAGTTACTTGTCAAAAAAAACGCAGTTCTATGCACTGATGAAAATACCCGATTAGAGACAAAAGAATCATGCTTTTGGATTATTTTCTCTTCTAACAAAGAAATTGTCTTCGTCCCAAATATTTTGCTCTTGAATGAAAATCATTGTTGCTTTTGTAATAAATTTTCTATTATTTTGGCTTCAAATGCTTTTGAGAGAACATTATTAACTTTGTCTCCAGTCCTGCTTGGTTGACTCTTGTCTCAAAACCATAACCACTTGATACAAGGTCCAAATGAGTTTGGTTGACATAATCTACCTTAGCTATCTTCGCCATGCATGAGCTCGGGTCTACCGGTCTACCCGAAGTTTGCCGATACCCATTTGAATTTGAGCAAGTCGCAACGACCGTGCGCCCGCGCCCGTGCAGGGTGCAGGTGTCAGCGTATCAGTTCACTGGTCACTAGTTAGCGCCATATTGCCATTGTATTTTCTTATGTCGAATGTCGATGAGTTGATGTTGATAAATGGTGTTTGCTGGCAAGATTTGTGTTGTGAATAGGTATGATGAGTGAAACCGGTTTAAAAAAGTGGTATCGGTGATACTATTCAAAACGGTTTTCGTCCCATGTGTGTACGTCGGACCGTTCAAAAGTTAACTTTTTACGTCCATACTGTATAATATCACAATGTTAAGCTATAATATGAAAATTCGTCAATGTAGGTAGAAATTTATTTGTTTTACTTCCTTTACGAGTTTTATGATTTAGTTGGTACCACTAGAGTTAGTTTTGTTTTGTTCCTTATTCACCAGCAATACCAATTTTTCCCTGATTTGTGTTCAGTAACCAAAGTAACGTGTTATGTGTTATTATTTAAATAAATACGTTTTTATTAATATTTTCTTTTCTTAATATCCCTATAAGTTTTATGAATATTTAAATTTCAATTTTGAATTTGATTTTAACCAATGCAAGTTTGTTGCTTTAAAACTTTCCAAATTTTCACATGAACTATTATTATCTTTTAAAAAGATCCTCAGGAAATTTGGCCTAGACAATACACATTTTGTCACAAGACCGTTTTTAATCTTTTTAAAAAAGAGTAAATTTTTCACTTGAGGACGCAAGGTTTCAAAACAAGAATTCAACATAAACCTAATATTTTAAATGAAATAATTGTTGGTTTTATATCAAAAGCCTTTTATTTCAAGACAATGACATCATGTCTATTATTTTAAATCACGTAATTTTCAAACAATCTCCCAATGAATTTGATCGAAAACTTAGGCTCTTTTGCTTTAAGATCACATGACTTTGAGCTAGAAAAAGATGGCATTTCCCTCAAAGCTTTTCACAATTTGGGAAAATAATAATTTTGAGACAAAATCATTTTATATTATGACAAAACTAAGGTTTCTTGCCTATAACTTTGTGCTGAAGAAAATGATGCGTTTGCCTCCAAGAAATTTAAATTTCGTTTCAAAATATCCATGCATTTCGCCCATATCAAATGCTGGGCGCCCTTGAGGCAAGTTCAAATTCTTTCAAATCAAGGAATCCTTTTTATCTGTGTGTATTATGCAGATTCTCCAAATGTAATACAATTTTCTTCATGAACAGAAAAGTTATAGGAGCGTACCCACGCTATAGCATATCATCACCGTATTCGTCCTCTCGTACTGAGGGAAGTCGTGGGTATGTAGAGGGTACAGATGTGGGGAGATGGTAGACCTCTGTGGAACATCTGATTTGGTTGCATACCTCGCGGAAATTCTATTATTTACCCTAACCTCGTAATTCTTGCCCACGAGGTAGGAGTCGATGAGTCTTACCATGTATAGAGGCATGCCTGCCCCTCAATATTTTGGAGATCAAACCTTTAACCTAAACGGTGTCAAATGCTTCATTTATGTCCAGCAGGACCATGACCGAATGTTTTCTTTCCTGTGGAAGGCCTCTTTCACATCGTACCATCTGGGTGGTCGTCATCTTTAGGACTCTAAAATATATAATTATGGATAGTCACATATATACGTAAAAATCATTCATGCAATAAGTTTCATTTGAAAAATGAAATAAAACAAGTGAATATTTGGCCAATAAGCTGTTTATAGACGACTACTTTCAGTGTATATTCGAACATTGGAGTTTCCAAGAACATATTGAGGTCAGGAAGTAGCGAGTGCACATTCCAATACAGCGGAAACCAATCGACACATCTAGGACCACATACGAACAAGTGAGTTTTGATTTCATTTCTCCTTCCATACTTGAACTGTATCGTCCTCAACTTGTGGCTTACTATAAATTCATATTAGTCAAAATAGCTGAGAAGGACATCAAAATATTACGCCACAAACGTACAAGATGTAAAATATTCTTCAAAATGGAAGGAATGTGTTCACGTCTAGGAAGAGTGAAACCTTTAAAGAATTCGATTTCAATAGCATTCAGACTGATTCAGAAATGAAAGACGAAGGTACCACAGCAGAAATTCTGATCGGGAAGAATTTGAATAAACCTTCTTCAAATCACTTTCTCAGGCAAAACAATTAATCAAGCAATTAACAGCCCCTACAATTAGAGCAAACATTCTTTCGAGTTCATTATATGATTTCAAATGCAAATGTTAATTTACCAAAAGTGAATTTACCCGAATTTCATTAAAGCAAATATTTTGACTGCCATATAAGTATCCGAACCAAATTATGACAAAGCATGGGCTCTCTTTCGTGAGCGCTATGAAAACAAAAGATCCATAATTCAAGCACACTCAAACGCAATTTTTGATATACGGTGTATTCAAAAAAAATCCCATTCTACTATGAAATGTGATTGATACTGTCAATCAACACTTGAGGTGTTGGGAGTCTCTAGAACTCCATGTGGATAAGTAGGACACTATCATCATTCATTTAGTTTCATCCAGACGATAGTTGGAAGAAAACTCAATCAAACTCGAATCAGAACTACCTACTTTTGAGGAGTTAACAACATTTTTGAACAAAAAATATTTGCTGCTAGAAGGCTTTTATTCTAATAAGAAATATTTTTTCCTCATGTTCCCTCTACACAGAAATATTAAACAAAAATAACACATCAACGACCCAAGTACGACATATCATGTAGCCACCACAAACTCAACTTGTATTTTGTGTCAAAAAGATTATTTCATATTCGGCTGTGGCAAATTTCCAGAAATAAATATTCAGAAACGACTCAATGAAATCAGAAAAGTGAAGGCATGCACGAATTGTTTACGCAAGGGACATTTGACAATTGAATGCATTCTCACTCATGTGAAAAATGTTTCAATCGACATAATACTCTCCCACAATTAGACAAAGATAAAACTTCAAGTGCTACTAAACCAGGTAATGAAAATCAAACAAAATTTTTCTCTCAAATACCACAATCACCTCTCACTGCTTGTTTAACAGAAAAAACGTATGATTCATATGTTATGCTTTCTATAACAACTGTGTTCATTTTGGATAAACACAGCAATTCTCACAGATGTCGAGTTATTTTAGACAACTTTTCACAGTCAAATTTCATCACTGAGAAATTACTCAAATCTTTGAATGTATTGTAAATTTGGTTGGTATTGTAACTATATTTCTGACTACATACTATCAATATAATCATATAATCATTTACGGTCGAAACGTCACCACTGTTGGAAATTGCCTTGTTTCAAAATGCATAACGAACCTATTGATTCTCCAAACTCGGTTTATTATCACCTCGTTAGATATGGGGCAACAGTATGAATCAATATGATTTACATAAAATGATACATAAAAAAACACATAATAAAGGAAATTGTCTTGATAACATCTTTAGTAACTGTGATGGTGGAAATGCATTCACTGTACCGCTAGGTCTCTTGGATCACCCTGTAGGATTAGTTGAAAATATAAACTCAATGAATTTAAACAAAAGTAAGGAGAGCAAATTTATAAGAAGATATAGCACAATCAATATTAATACTTTCAACGCACATCTAAAAAATTAAAACTGGACGGATATAATAGAAAAGTCTAAAGCTGAAGAAAAATTCAAAATCTTTGAGAGCACCTTCATGTTTTATTATAACGTAAGGTTTCCACTTATTCAAAAAAGAATTGTTTCAAAATGAGGAAATCAAGTAACAAATTCTAAAGAAACTTTAATGTTTCTGTTTGAGATGCAAAAGCATAGCCCTACTGAAAACAATAAATTAGCGTAAAAACAGATTAAAAAAAGACATCGAAACAATCTAGAGAAAGCGAAAACGGATTATATCAAAACTTATTAACGAAAAGTGACAATTATAATAAAACGGTATGGCAAATCATAAACAGGTCGGAAAAACAAAGTTAAAATTTACTCAGAGAATATGACAGCTGATCACATGAATTACATTTTTATAAATAACATGAATAATGAACTGAGCACTTTATCCAAATCAAAAACTAACCCTATGGAGCTACTGAATAAGAAACTCTACATCAAAAATTCAATGTTCTTCAGACCAGTTACTGAATTCGATATTCGAATAATATTAAATAAACTCAATAATAAAAAAACTGAAGATATCAAGTAGGGTAAGGGTTTTGCTATTAGGAGTTGTATGACCCATATAAAAGAAACATTGTCAAACATAGCAAATTAATGTCTCTTTGAATGTTACTTTCCTAAAGATCTAAAGTTTGGGAAAGTGATTCCCATTCACAAAAAAGGCAGTTTAACTGATCCGAAAAACTTTAGACATTTTTCCATTCCACCATCATTCTCAAAAATACTCGAATATGCTATATATATATATATATATATATATATATATATATATATATATATATATATATTCACAACTAATAGAATGTTTAGAACTTAATAGTATTCTCAGCCCCGATCCGTTCGGCTTCAGGCCAGGAAAATCAACCTCCAATGCATTTACAAAACATATAAATGACGCCTTCGAAAATAAGGAGAAATATATAGGAGTCTTCACAGACCTAACATCCGCTTTTGATTGTGTAAATCATCAGATTTTAAGAAATAAACTCTACTTCTATGGTAATAATCATCTCATATTTAGAAGATAGATTTCAACCCGCAGCGATGAACAACAACTTCTACGACGAGTACCTCAAGGATCAATATTAGGCCCATTATTATTTCTCATTTATATAAATGAACTACCCCATTCGATGGATACAGTGGGTACCAAAACTACAAAGTATACAAATGTCGCAACTCTTAGCAAAAGATCTCCAACTATCGATAATCCTCAACAAAACCTAAAAGTAATATTAGAGACGACACGTTCATGGTTTGATCCCAATTAGTTGATTCTAGATGAACAGAAAGCGGAATCACTAATCTTTCAATTGAAAAACACGAATGAAATGGAAAGTAATACTGTTAGACTTTTAGGGGTTCAAATAGATTCATATCTAACATGGATCGAACATTTAAATAATATCAGTGGCAAGTTCAGCAGGCCAGTATTTGCCATCAGAAGAGTGAGAAACTTTGTCAACCAAGGTGCTGCACAAACCACAGTAGTAGTAGTAGTTCTTTGGGGAGGCCGCAACCGCGGCCAGGCAAGTAGGCCCTCATGGACCCTTTTTGCCATCCCCTAGTCTCCACTTATCTACATTCATCCTCTTAGTTTTCCTTTTCAAACCTTTGTGACCTCCTAATGAAGGTCAGTATGTCCGACTACTCCAAGTCGATTAGTTCCTCTTGTTGGAGTTTCTCAACTCCGAAGGTTTCAAACCTTAGCCTTCCATATGCCTCATACTCGCCGAGGAAGTGAGATGAAGTTTCTTCGTCTTCTTCGCATTTGCGGCAAGTGGGGTTGTCTTCTATACCTATAAATGATAGGTGTCTGCCTAACTTGTTATGTCCTGTTAGTATTCCTATAAGGAGGCGTAGTGCTTGGCGGTTTCTGCCTAACAGCCATGTCGTCCTTGACTTATTGGAGCCGGCCACGAAGTCTTTCGACTGCCTGCAGCCGGTGTTATCTCACCAAAGTTCATTCAGCTCTTCTTTCGCCCACTCTTCGAGTGCTGAAGAGGTTTGGCTTCTTGCGATGCCTAGTACAGGATCCGGCCCACAGAACGACGTTGCGGATCCGGATCTGGCAAGTCCGTCTGCCACCTTGTTTCCGCGCACCCCTCTGTGACCCAGGACCCATACCAGCTGAACTTCCTTCCTTTCAGCTAGCATCTCGAGCGCATCTCCGAATTTCTGTACAAGCGCTGAGCTTGGTTTAGGATGGCAGATGGTTCTGAGCGCTGCCTGGCTATCTGAGCAGATATACATTCTCTGTTCGAACCATTCTTTCACCTCTTGCCTAGTAGCTACGGATAGGATTGCGAACACTTCAGCTTGAAAAACTGTTGTATATCTGCCCAAAGCATAGGTCTCTCCTACTTATCTTCCCTCCAGATAGATTCCGGCACTCGATGCCTGTTTTCAGTCAGACGCGACATATTGGGCTTCCTGTGCTGAACTCCACCGTGTCACCTTCCCATTGTTCTCTGCTCGGAACAGTAAGAGTAAACTCTCTGTTCCATCGCAGTCTGTCTTGTGCGCTTTTCACTCTGAGGGCCGAGATCGGGATCTCCTGTTCCGCCCACTTCGCGATTTCCGCATGACCTATCATCGCTCCTTCGTTCACCCAGGCTCCCCAGTCCCGCATCCTCAAATGGGCTGCCATGGCCTCCTTCTTGATCCAGACTGGAAGCGGTGGCAGTCTCAGTAGTACTTCCAACACTGCGGTTGGAGTCGTTCTCATTGCTACCGTTATTACCAAACAGGCCAGCCTCTGAACCTTGCTGAGTTTTCGGACTATTGTGCTGCCCTGTGCGCCTGGCCACCACACGGCTGACCCATAATGGATCTTTGGTCTCACGACTGCCTTGTACAGCCAGCGCATAATCTCTGGGTTGTTACCTCAATGGCTTCCTACAATTCTCCGCAGTTGCCATAGGATTGCTACCGACTTTTGAATAACCCTATCTACATGTGGCCTCCATGAAAGTTTGGTGTCCAGGACCACCCTTGCCCAAACATGATAGGTGCCCGGAATCCATCTTTTTTCCTCCGTTTGGTGAACAGGATCATCTCTGTTCTTGTCGGATTCACTGAGAGTCCTGCATCACTGCACCATCTCTCAATTATTCTGCAGGCAGCCTGCATGCGGTCGCAGACGACTCCGATTAATCGTCCACTGATTAGGACAACTCCATCGTCCGCATATGCCTGCGCCTCGAAACCTTCATCTATGAGTTTACCTAGGAGTTCATCCATTACTAGGCACCACAGATGGAAGAGAGGCAGCTCACCTGAGGGCAGCCCCCTCCCACCTCGGATTCCAGTCTGATGTCTCCTCGGGATACCTCGACCTTTCTTCTCGTAAGCGACGATACGACCCAGCTGACCATCGAGTGAGGCGTTCCTCTGGCCATTAGTGCTGCCTCTATTGTCGCTGTTTTTGCCTTGTAAAATGCACCTCCCACATCGAAAAATACTCCTAATGTTACCTCTTTGAACCTTAATATTATTTGGAACCTCCGCACTACAGCGTGGAGGGCCGATTCAGTCGACGTTCTCTTTCTGTATGCGTGCTGATTTCTGTGGATAGGGCTCACCCTTAGGGGCCCCTCCACCAGGAATCTGTCCACTAACCACATATTCACTGTTTCATTCGGTTATCAAATATGGAATATTAAATTGGGGTAATACATTAAAATCACATCTACAAAGAATATTTGTGTTGCAAAAATCTGCTGTGAGAAGTATATTTTCTGCTAAATCTGATGAAATCTGTCGTCCGATTTTCAAAGTACTCGAATAATGACCCTTTTCTGTGTGATTGTTTTTACGAAAACCTTGTGCACACTAAACAAAATTTAAATAAGCATCTCCTCACACTGACATACACAATTATGACACCAGAAATAGAACAGATATACTTCAAACAAACAAATTAGGCAAGACGAAAGACATGGGTATCAAACTCTATAATATATTGCCACTCGAAATACACAATATGCCACTGCAAAAATACAAAAACTCAATCAAGCAAATTTTAGTTATGAAGCCCCTATATGATATTAATGATTTTTTTCAGGTCATCCAAAATATAGGAATGCACCCGAAGTGATGTTTTGATATTTATATTTATATTGATATTTTATCGGTTACTGCAGATTGCATTTGCTCAAATTTTGTATCTTTTAACTGAACTTTTAAAATGTATGTAAGCTAACGTAAGAATTGTTAAACAGAATGTTTGTGCTATTTTTTATTGTGTTTTGATGTATGTTTTTATATGAACTTCTATTGACGTGACACAAACTTTAGGTTTCTCAAGACGAATAAAAATTATTATTATTATTATTATTATTTTTTCCTAAGGAGTGTACCAGTCAGGCTCTGTCTCCGGTGCTCCAACCCATCCGGAGGGCGCGCTGGTGTCGTTAACCCCAATAACCACTCCCTACGTCCATAGGGTGAGTGATTATTGGGTCCGAGAGTCATGTGTTCTGAGCAGACGAAGTGAACCAAGGATGACGGCCTTCTGCATTCAAACAGCTAAGATTTCTGCCATATTACGGCAGGCCGGTATTAACTTCAAATCTGAGAGCAATGTGTCCATCATTCCACCAATGACTCCTATAATCAGAACCACCATTTTGACAGAATGGTCCGGATACAACCTGCGGAGTTCAAAGAGAAGATCTCGATATTTAATCCGTTTTCCTCTTCTTTCCGAACGATATTTATCTCGCTTGGAGCGGAAAACTCCACGACGAATATCGTTTTACTTTGACGGTCGAGGAGGACAACATCAGGCTTATTGGCTTGTTTTTGCCTGAGGGTGGGGAATAAGTAGTTCCAATAGATTCGGCACCTCTCACTCTTCACCACGGACTCAATATCCCCCGGAACATAAGGCAACACCGGTGTCTCGTCTATACCGTACGAGTGTCTTATATGGTAGTACAACACTCGTAGCGCCTGTGGATATAAGCTGAGACCGCATAAGCTGGGCATGCCGATAACAAATGCATTACAGTCTCAGGTGCCCCACAACATGCCCTGCATCAGGTGTCAGGGACGTCTATACCCATCACGCGACTACGGTAGACGAGGGTGTTGAAGACACCATCCTAGCAGGCCATTATGAATCCCTCGGTCTCCGACATTAGCTCACTCGACCTGAGGAAGGCAAAGGTCAAGTTTTTGGATAAGCCAAGGTCTTCGATGTTGTTGAAGAAGACACCATGCATTGGCTTATCCGTATGTAGCTGTAGAAGGACCTCTGTCTCCGCGGACCATGCAGAGAAGGGGATCTGATCTCCTGATGAATTTACAGGCCCCATCCAGAACCATTCGGTTATGCAGACACTCCAAACTCATAAGGTCACGGCCTTCCCGTTGTCTGGGAAAGTATAACCGTGGAACGGACGATTTAGGATGCAAGCTCCTATTGAGATGCATCATTTTTTGAGTTTTAACGTCGAGTTGTCGCAGCTCTTCCTGAGTTCACTTCATCACTCCGAAGGAGTAGAGAAGGATCGGAACGGCAAGCATATTGGTTGCAGCATTTTTGTACTTCCCCGACAGTTCTGATGACCAAATCTGTCGGAGTTTATGCTGATACTTGCCGCGGAGAGAGTTCTTAACTGTGACTAACTCTTGAGAGCGGCGTTGCGCCAACCCTAGGTAACTAGAATCACCGTGGCACATTTGTCGATCCCAAATTCCATTCCGATAGCATGCGTATATTCTTCCACCACCCTGAGGAACTGATGTAGGTCCCTTTCTCCAGAGGCATATAATTCTAGGTCATCCATGTAAAACTGGTGGTTGACTGTATGCCTCCGGTTGCTGGGGGTGCCGCAGCTGTAGCCACGGGTATTCCGGAGTGCAACGGACAATGGCAATAGTGAGATGCAGAAGAGAAGAGGGCTGATGGAGTATCCTTGAAACACGCCTATTCTAATGATGACCTGCTCTGTTTGGATTATGTCTCCACCAGATTTTATGGTGAAGCGAGTCCTCCAGAGCGGCATCAGTTGTCCAATGCATCCCACTATTTGATCGGGTACCTCAAGGCATCTGAGCAAATGCATGATTAACTCATGCGATGTTGTATCAAATGCCTTGCGGTAATTGATCCAGGCCATCGAAAGGTTACGCTTGTACTGCACGGAGTCCTGCGTGATACATCTATCGATGAGCAGGTTCTCCTTGCAGCCGGCAACCCCTTTCTTTGACCCTCTTTTCTCATATATCCGTTCATACACCGGATCAAGATCAACTGCGGAGATAATGCGCGTGTATAAGATGCGTGTAAACATCTTATAACATGCATTCAAGCATGTTATCGGTCTGTAATTCTTTGAATCAGACAAATCTCTGTTTTTGGGGATGAGCACGGTTCGCCCCTCGACAAACCACTCCGGAATCTGCTGCTCCCCATCTTGCCATGAGTTGAAAACTCTAGCCAGATGGCGGTGGGTTGCTGGAAACTGTTTCCACCAATAGTTATTCAACCCATCGGGTCCTGGAGCAGCAAAGTTCTTTGAGCCTTTGAGGGTTCTTTGAACTTCTTCTGGGGTTATCGGATTGCGCAGATCATTGAACTCAGGCTGCCAAAGCCTCCTGCAGAATGCTCCGAACTGCGCTAGGGCTGGAGTATCTACGTTGATTGGTTGCGGATACTCATAGATGTTCTTCCAGAAGGTTTCCACTCGATCAACAGCCGGCGGGATATCAACAACACGTGGAGGCTCTTGAAATAAACGAGAAGGTTTATCGCGGAACTTCAAGTTTTCCGCGACTCCTCTCGCTCGTCTCACTAGTGTCTTCTTTGCAGCCACTAGCATTCGTATCCCATCAAGACAGTGCTGTTTGATGGTAAAAAGCACCCCTTGATTCAATGTGTGGTGAGCTCGTCCTAATTTTGCGGCAAATCGCCGCACTGCGGACGTGAAAGGCCTATTGGCCACCACGTAGTCCACCACACACTGGATACGAGACGCGTGTTGTCTCGCCGACTTGATCTTAGCTTCCATCTTGTGTACGCATCGCTCATGCCTCCCAACCACAGCGGTGGTGTCCCTCCTCTGCGTTTGGGTTAGAGTTTGAGCGGCGTCATACATGACAGAACTGATCTGCCAGATGTCAGCCTCTTCTGGAAGAACATCGCCTATCTCCGCATCCACTCGTGCCAGTTCTTGTGGCTTCAGGGGCTTCATATGGTGAAGTGCCCTGCGAGTTCTGATGTCCTGCATCGGTGGTATGATGCGAGCATTCTCCACAGCCAGACCGACACGTGGCATAACTTGTGCCACTTCGATAACCGGCTGAGGAGGTGCACTGACATATTCTCGTCTCCGAAGATGAGATACATAATCCCTAAGATTTTGGGCGGAAAAGGCGGCATGCTCTGGGTGTCTCTCACACCACAGAGCATGCATTCTCGCCATGTATCCTCTCCGGGCGGGCTCACTGCTATCGTAGCAATGCATAAGGCCGTCCCTAAATTCATCTGTCCACTCAAAACGTCCGTTTTCGTAGCGTATGTCGTCAGCTGGCAAATCATCGTTGTTGGCACCACCACCTTGCCTTTGACCCCTAATCCGAGGGGGTTGGTTGTGGAGGCCTCTTCCCCGATTCTTTGGAACCGAGTTCTAGAGTTTACTGGGGGGTTAACCCAGTTAACCCACGGCCGACACCGGAGGGAAAGATGCCTTTTCCCTCTTGGATGCGCATGAGCTGCCGGTCTGATTTTGCATCCTTTGCTAGGGTTATTATTATTATTATTTTTTCTCCTTAGGAGTGTACCAGTCAGGCCCTGTCTCCGGTGCTCCGACTCATCCGGAGGGCGCCCTGGTGTCGTTAACCCCAATAACCACTCCCTACGTCCGTAGGGTGAGTGATTATTGGGTCCGAGAATCGTGTGTCCTGAGTAGACGGAGCGAACCAAGTATAACGGCCTTCTGCATTCTTGCTGCTAAGATATCTGCCATATTACGGCAAGCCGGTATTATCGTCAAGTTAGAGAGCAGTGTGTCCATCATTCCACCAAGGACTCATATAATCAGAACCACCATTTTGACAGAATGGTCCGGATATAACCTGCAGAGTTCAAAGAGAAGATCTCGATATTTAGTCCGTTTTTCCTCCTCTTTTCGAACGATATTCATTTCGCCTGGAGCGGAAAACTCCATGACGAATATCGTTCTCCTTTGGTGGTCGAGGAGGACAACATCAGGCTTATTGGCTTGTATTTGCCTGAGGGTGGGGAATGAGTAGTTCCAATAGATTCGGCATCTCTCATTCTCCACCACGGACTGAATATCCCCCGGAGCATAAGGCAACACCGGTGTCTCGTCTATACCGTACGAGTGTCGTAGGTGGTAGTACAACACTCGTAGCGCCGCGTTATGCCTGTGGATATAGGCTGAGACCGCATAAGATGGGCATGCTGATAGCAAATGCATTACGGTCTCAGGTACCCCACGACATGCCCTTCATCGGGTGTCAGGGACGTCTATACCCATCACGCGACTACGGTAGACAAGGGTGTTGAAGACACCATCCTGGCAGGCCATTATGAATCCCTCGGTCTCCGACTTTAGCTCACTCGACCTGAGGAAGGCAAAGGTCATGCTTTTGGATTAGCCAAGGTCTTCGATGTTGTGAAAGAAGACACCATGCATTGGCTTATCCATATGTAGCTGTAGCAGGACCTCTGTCTCCGCAGATTTTTATGTGAGCTTTTTGCTGAACGGGTCCCAACTCGGTGACAGAGTTTGGGTTAGCCCGTTCAGTGTCGAATACGAGACCAAGTTCATCGGCCGCACGGGTTGCTGCCTTAAAAAGAAATGCTCCAATCCCTGCTTTCTCATGGTCGCGGACCATGCAGAGAAGGGGATCTGAACTCCTGATGACTTTACAGGCCCCATCCAGAACCATTCTGTTATGCAGACACTCCAAACTCAAAAGTCCACGGCCTCCCAGTTGTCTGGGAAAGTATAACCGTGGAACGGACGATTTAGGATGCAAGCTCCTATTGAGATGCATCATTTTGCGAGTCTTAACGTCAAGTTGTCGCAGCTCTTCCTTAGTCCACTTCATCACTCCGAAAGAGTAAAGAAGGATCGGAACTGCAAGCATATTAGTTGCAGCAACTTTGTTCTTCCCCGACAGTTCTGATGACCAGATCTGTCGGAGTTTATGCTGATACTTGCCGCGGAGAGAGTTTTTAACTGCAAATACCTCTTGGGAGCGGCGTTGTTCCACCCCAAGGTAGGTATAAGTCTCTCCGGCATCCAGATGATGTAGGATGCTTCCGTCTACGAGCTGGACATCCTCTCCGTATTCCTCGCATCGTCCTCTTTTGAGATGAACCGTGGCACATTTGTCGATCCCAAATTCCATACCGATAGCATGCGTATATTCTTCCACCACCCTAAGGGACTGATGTAGGTCCCTTTCTCCAGAGGCATACAATTTGAGGTCATCCATGTAAAATAGATGGGTGACATTATGCCTTCGGTTGCTGGGGGTGCCGCAGTTGTACCCACGGGTATTCCTGAGTGCAACGGACAAAGGCAATAGTGAGATGCAGAAGATAAGAGGGCTAAGGGAGTCTCCCTGAAACACACCTCTTCTAATGATGACCTGCTCTGTTTGGACTATGTCTCTACCAGATCTTATGGTGAAGCGAGTCCTCCAGAGCGGCATCAGTTGTCCAATGCATCCCACTATTTGACCGGATACCTCAAGGCATCTGAGCAAATGCATGATTAACTCATGTGATGTTGTTTCAAATGCCTTGCGGTAATCGATCCAGGCCATCGAAAGGTTACGCTTATACTGCACGGAGTCCTGCGTGATACATCTATCGATGAACAGGTTCTCCTTGCACCCGGCGACCCCTTTCTTTGACCCTCTCTGCTCATTTATCCGTTCGTACACCGGATCAACTGCGGAGAGAATGCGCGTGTATAAGATGCGCGTAAACATCTTATAACACGCATTCAAGCATGTTATCGGCCTGTAATTCTTTGGATCAGACAAATCTCCGTTTTTGGGGATGAGCACGGTTCGCCCCTCGACAAACCACTCTAGAATCTGCTGCTCCCCATCTAGCCATGAGTTGAAAACTCTGGCCAGATGGCGGTGGGTTGTTGGAAACTTTTTCCACCAATAGTTATTCAACCCATCAGGGCCTGGAGCAGCGAAATTCTTAGAGCCTTTTAGGGCCCCTCGTACTTCTTCCGTGGTTATCGGAATGCGCAGATTATTGAGCTCAGGCTACCGAAGCCTTCTGCAAAATGCTTCAACTGCGCTTGGGCTGGAGTATCTACGTTGAGTGGTTGCGGATACTCATAGATATTCTTCCAGAATGTTTCCACCCGATCTGCAGCCGGCGGGTTATGGAACCCGCCGCAGTTCGAAGCATTTTGCAGGAGGCTTCGGCGACAACACGTGGAGGCTCTTGGAATAAGCGAGAAGGTTTAACGCGGAACTTTATGTTTTCCGCGATACTTCTCGCCCGCCTCACTAGTGACTTCTTTGCAGCCACTAGCATTCGTATCCTATCAAGGCAGTGCTGTTTAATGGTGAACAGAACACCTTGATTTAATGTGTGTTGAGCTCGTCTCAATTTTGCGGCAATTCGCCGCACTGCGGGCGTGAAAGGCCTATTGGCCGCCACGAAGTCCACCACACACTGGATACGAGACGCGTGTTGTCTCGCCGACTTGATCTTGGCTTCCATCTTGTGTACACGTCGTTCATGCCTCCCTACCAGAGCGGTGGTGTCCCTCCTCTCCGTTCGGGATAGAGCATGAGCGGCGTCGTACACGACAGAATTAATTTGCAAGATATCAGCCTCTTCTGGAAGAACATCGCCAATCTCCGCACCTACCCGTGCCAGTTCTTGCGGCTTCAGGGGCTTCATATTGTGAAGCGCCCTGCGGGTTCTGATATCCTCCATCAGTGGAACAATGCGATTCTCCTCCACAGCCAAACCGACACGTGGCGTATCTGCCACTTCGATAACCGGCTGAGGAGGAGCTCTAACGTAGCCTTGAGCCCGAAGATGGGATACATAATCCCTGAGATTTTGTGCGGAAAACGCTGCGTGCTCTGGGTATGTCTCACACCACCACATTGCCTTTGACCTCTATTCCGAGGGGGTCGGTTGTGGTGGCCTCTTCCTCGATTGTTCGGAACCGAGTATTAGAGTTTACTGGGGGGTTAACCCAGTAAACCCACGTCCAACGCCAGAGGGAAATATACCTTTTCTCTCCCGGATGCGCATGAGCTGCCGGTCCGATTTTGCATCCTTTGCTCGGGTAGGTGGTGTCGCAACTCACCAAGACCTTAGGTGTTGGTTGACCTCCCTCTTTTATTTTTTTTATTATTATTATTATTATTATTATTATTATTATTATTATTGTTGATTTGAATCAAAATTCTCCAGTCGGACCCTGTCTCCGATGCTCCGATACATTCGGAGGGCGCGCTGGTAACATCATTACCACAATAACCACTCCCCAAACTATGGGGTAAGCAGCTATTGGGTCCGGGAATCGTGTGCCCTTAGCAGACGTAATGAACCGAGGATGACAGCCTTCTGCATTCTTCCGGCTATGATTTCTGACATCTTTCTACATGCCGGTATGATTTTTAAGTTCGAGAGTAATGAATCCATCACACCGCCAAGGGACCCTATTATCAGAACAACCATTTTTACAGAATGGTCTGGATAGAGCCTGCGGAGTTCGAAGAGTAAATCTCGATATTTCGTCCGTTTCTCCTCCTCCTTTCGGACGATATTCGTTTCGCCAGGAGCCGAAAACTCAATGACGAATATCGTCTTACTTCCATGGTCGAGGATTACTACATCAGGCTTATTGGCCTGTATTTGCCTTTGGTAGGAAATGAGTAGTTCCAGTAGATCCGGCACTTCTCATTCTCCACCACGGACTCAATATCCCCCGGAGCGTAAGGCAACACTGGTGTCTCGTCTATACCGTACGAGTGTCGTAGGTGGTAATATAACACTCGTAGAGCCACGTTATGTCTGTGGATATAGGCTGAGACCGCAAATGCTGGACATGCTGACAGCAAATGCATAAGGGTCTCAGGCGCCTGACGGCAGGCCCTGTATCTAATATCAGGGACCTCTATACCCATCACGTGGCTTCGGTAGACCAAGGTGTTGAAGACACCATCTTGGCAGGCCATTATGAATCCCTCGGTCTCCGAATTCAGCCCACTTGACCTAAGGAATGCGTAGGTCAAGTTCTTGGATAAGCCAAGGTCTTCAACGTTTCTGGAGAAGGCCCCATGCAGCTGCAGCAGAGCTGCATTTTCTGCGGCCTTTACATGGGCTTTTTGCCGAACGGGTGCCAATTCTGTGACAGAGTTCGGATCACGCCGTTTGGTGTCGAAACTGAGACCGAGTTCATCAGCCGCACGGGCTGCTGCCTTAAAGAGGAACGCTCCAATCCCTGCGTTTTCATGGTCACGAACCATGCAGAGAAGGGGGTCCAAACTCCTGATCACTTTACATGCTCCATCCAATACCATTCTGTTGTGAAGACACTCCAAACTCAAAAGTCCTCGTCCTCCTTGTTGTCGGTGGAGATATAACCGAGGAACGGACGATTTGGGATGCAAACTCCTGTATAGGTGCATCATCTTGCGAGTCTTTACGTCGAGTTGTCGCAGCTCCTCCTGAGTCCACTTCATTACTCCGAAGGAGTAGAGTAAGATCAGAACGGCAAGCATATTTGTGGCAGCAACTTTGTTCTTTCCCGACAGTTGTGATGACCAGATCTGTCGGAGTTTGTGCTGATACTTGCTGCGGAGAGAGTTTTTGACAGTTATAATTTCTTGAGAGTGGTGTTGTTCCACTCCCAAGTAGGTATACGTCTCTCCGGCACCCAGATGACGTAGGATGCTTCCGTCTATGAGCTGGACGTCTTCTCCGTAATCGTCGCATCGTCCTCTTTTGAGATGAACCGTTGCACATTTGTCGATCCCAAACTTCATGCCGATGGCCTGCGTATACTCCTCCACCACCCTCAAAGAGTGACGTAGGTCCTTTTCACCTGAGGCATGAAGCTTAAGATCATCCATGTAGAATAGATAGGTCACCTTATGCCTCCGGTTGCTGGGGGTGCCGCAGTAGTATCCACGTGTTTTTCTGAGGGCAACGGACAATGGCAATAGTGAGATGCAAAAGAGAAGGGGGCTGAGAGAATCTCCCTGAAACACTCCCCTTCTGAAGATAACCTGATCTGTTTGGACTCTAGCTTGACCTGATGTTATAGTGAAGCGAGTCCTCCAAAGCGGCATCAGTTGTTCAATGCATCTCACTATTTGATCGGGTATCGCAAGGCATCGAAGAACGTGCATGATTAGCTCATGCGATGTCGTGTCAAATGCCTTGCGATAGTCGATCCAGGCCATCGAAAGGTTACGCTTATACTACGTGGAGTCCTGCGTAATACATCTATCGATTAGCAGATTCTCCTTGCATCCAGCGATTCCCTTCTTTGACCCTCTTTGCTAATATATCCGTTCGTACACGTGTTCAACTGCGGTGAGTATTCGCATGTACAAAATGCGGGTGAACATCTTATAACATGCGTTCAGGCATGTTATCGTCCTGTAGTTTTTCGGTTCCGACAAATCTCCCGTTTTTGGGATCAGCACGGTTCGCCCTTCGACAAACCAACCGGGAATCTGCTGCTCACCATTCAACCATGAGTTGAAAACTCTGGCCAAATGGTGGTGGGTGCTAGGAAATTTTTTCCACCAGTAGTTCCCTAGTCATCCGGACCTGGTGCAGCCGAGTTCTTCGAGCCCTCAAGGGCTCGTCGAACTTCTTCCGGGGTTATCGGGTCGCGCAGTTCATTGAGCTCTGGCTGTTGAAGCCTTCCGCAGAATTCTTCGAACTGCGTTAGGGATGGAGTGTCTACATTCAGTGGTTGCGGATGTTCATAAATATCCTTCCAGAAGGCTTCTACCCGATCAGCAGTCGGTGGATTTTCTTCAACACGCGGAGGCTTTTGGAATAATTGAGAAGGATTATCGCGAAATTTTAAGTTTTCCACGATGCTCCTCAATCGCCTCACTCGCACTCGCATTCGTATCCTATCAAGGCAGTGCTGTTTGGTAGTCAACAGCACTCCTTGATTCAGTGTGTGATGGGCTCTTCTTAATTTTGCCGCTATTCGCCGCACTGCTGGCGTGAATAGCCTGTTGGCTGCCATATAGTCCATCACACATTGGATACGAGACGCGTGTTGTCTCGCCGACTTGATCTTGGCTTCCATCTTCTGTACTCGTCGCTCGTGCCTTCCAACCGATAAGAAGGGATTCCTTCTTTCCGTTTGGGTCAGCGACTGAGCGGCTCTGTACACGGCGCTGTTAATTTGCCAGATATCAGCCTATTCTATTAGGACATCCCGAACCTCTGCATCAACTTGGGCTAGTTGTTCTGGCTTCAGGTACTTCGGTACGTGAAGCACCCTATGTGCTCTGAAATCTTCCATTGGCGGTGCAATCAAAGCCTCCTCCTGTGCCAGACCAACTCGTGGTGGAACTGCCACTTCTGCCAGTTCGTTAGCCGGCTGAGGGGGGGCCTAATATAGCCTCGAGCCCGAAGATGGGAAACATAATCCCTGAGATTTTGTGAGGTGAAAGCGGCATGCTCTGGGTGATTTTCGCACCACAGCTCATGCATTCTCGCCATGTATCCCCTTCGGGCGGGCTCACTACTCTCGTAAAAACGCATAAGGCCATCCCTCAATTCATCAGTCCTCTCAAAGCGTCCTTGTTCATCGCGGTCGTCATAAGCTGGCAAATCCTCGTTTGCGGCCCCACCACCTTGCCTTTGACCCCTAATCCGAGGGGGTCGGTTGTGGGGGCCTCTTCCTCGATCGTCTGGAACCGAGTAGTAGAGTTTACTGGGAGGTTAACCCAGTAAACCCACGGCCGACACCGGAGGGAAAGTTGCTTTTTCCCTCCCGGATGCGCATGAGCTGCCGTTCCGATTTTGCATCCTTTGCTCGGGTAGGTGGTGTCGCTACTCACCAGGGCCTCAGGTGTTGGTTGACCCCCCCTGCCATTATTGTTATTATTATTATTATTATTATTATCTTTTGAATTAAAATTCTCCAGTCGGACCCTGTCTCCGATGCTCCGATACATTCGGAGGGCGCGCTGGCAACATCATTACCCCAATAACCACTCCCCAAACTATGGGGTAAGCAGCTATTGGGTCCGGGAATCGTGTGCCCTGAGCAGACGTAATGAACCGAGGATGACAGCCTTCTGCATTCTTCCGGCTATGATTTCTGACATCTTTCTACATGCCGGTATGATTTTTAAGTTCGAGAGTAATGAATCCATCACACCGCCAAGGGACCCTATTATCAGAACAACCATTTTTACAGAATGGTCTGGATAGAGCCTGCGGAGTTCGAAGAATAAATCTCGATATTTCGTCCGTTTCTCCTCCTCCTTTCGGACGATATTCGTTTCGCCACGAGCCGAAAACTCAATGACGAATATCGTCTTACTTCCATGGTCGAGGAGTACTACATCAGGCTTATTGGCCTGTATTTGCCTGAGGGTGGGAAATGAGTAGTTCCAGTAGATTCGGCACTTCTCATTCTCCACCACGGACTCAATATCCCCCGGAGCGTAAGGCAACACTGGTGTCTCGTCTATACCGTACGAGTGTCGTAGGTGGTAATATAACACTCGTAGAGCCGCGTTATGTCTGTGGATATAGGCTGAGACCGCATATGCTGGACATGCTGACAGCAAATGCATAATGGTCTCAGGCGCCTGACGGCAGGCCCTGCATCTAATATCAGGGACCTCTATACCCATCACGTGGCTTCGGTAGACCAAGGTGTTGAAGACACCATCTTGGCAGGCCATTATGAATCCCTCGGTCTCCGACTTCAGCCCACTTGACCTAAGGAAGGCGAAGGTCAAGTTCTTGGATAAGCCAAGGTCTTCAACGTTTCTGAAGAAGACCCCATGCAAAGGCTTATCCCTATGCAGCTGCAAAAGAGCTGCATTTTCTGCGGCCTTTACATGGGCTTTTTGCCGAACGGGTGCCAACTCTGTGACAGAGTTCGGATCACGCCGTTTGGTGTCGAAACTGAGACCGAGTTCATCAGCCGCACGAGCTGCTGCCTTAAAGAGGAACGCTCCAATCCCTGCGTTTTCATGGTCACGGACCATGCAGAGAAGGGGGTCCAAACTCCTGATTACTTTACATGCTCCATCCAATATCATTCTGTTGTGAAGACACTCCAAACTCAAAAGTCCTCGTCCTCCTTGTTGTCGGTGGAGATATAACCGAGGAACGGACGATTTGGGATGCAAGCTCCTGTATAGGTGCATCATCTTGCGAGTCTTCACGTCGAGTTGTCGCAGCTCCTCCTGAGTCCACTTTATTACTCCGAAGGAGTAGAGTAAGATCGGAACGGCAAGCATATTTGTGGCAGCAACTTTGTTCTTTCCCGACAGTTGTGATGACCAGATCTGTCGGAGTTTGTGCTGATACTTGCCGCGGAGAGAGTTTTTGACAGTTATAACTTCTTGAGAGTGGTGTTGTTCCACTCCCAAGTAGGTATACGTCTCTCCGGCACCCAGATGACGTAGGATGCTTCCGTCTATGAGCTGGACGTCTTCTCCGTAATCGTCGCATCGTCCTCTTTTGAGATGAACCGTTGCACATTTGTCGATCCCAAACTCCATGCCGATGGCCTGCGTATACTCCTCCACCACCCTCAAAGAGTGACGTAGGTCCTTTTCACCTGAGGCATAAAGCTTAAGATCATCCATGTAGAATAGATGAGTCACCTTATGCCTCCGGTTGCTGGGGGTGCCGCAGTAGTATCCACGTGTTTTTCTGAGGGCAACGGACAATGGCAATAGTGAGATGCAAAAGAGAAGGGGGCTGAGAGAATCTCCCTGAAACACTCCCCTTCTGAAGATAACCTGATCTGTTTGGACTCTAGCTTGACCTGATGTTATAGTGAAGCGAGTCCTCCAGAGTGGCATCAGTTGTTCAATGCATCTCACTATTTGATCGGGTATCGCAAGGCATCGAAGAACGTGCATGATTAGCTCATGCGATGTCGTGTCAAATGCCTTGCGATAGTCGATCCAGGCCATCGAAAGGTTACGCTTATACTGCGTGGAGTCCTGCGTAATACATCTATCGATGAGCAGATTCTCCTTGCATCCAGAGACCGCTTTCTTTGACCCTCTTTGCTCATATATCCGTTCGTACACATGTTCAACTGCGGTGAGTATTCGCATGTACAAAATGCGGGTGAACATCTTATAACATGCGTTCAGGCATGTTATCGGCCTGTAGTTTTTCGGTTCCGACAAATCTCCCGTTTTTGGGATCAGCACGGTTCGCCCCTCGACAAACCAACCGGGAATCTGCTGCTCACCATTCAACCATGAGTTGAAAACTCTGGCCAAATGTTGGTGGGTGCTGGGAAATTTTTTCCACCAGTAGTTCCCTAGTCCATCCGGACCTGATGCAGCTGAGTTCTTCGAGCCCTCAAGGGCTCGTCGAACTTCTTCCGGGGTTATCGGGTCGCGCAGTTCATTGAGCTCTGGCTGTTGAAGCCTTCCGCATAATCCTTCAAACTGCGCTGGGGCTGGAGTGTCTACATTCAGTGGTTGCGGATGTTCATAAATATCCTTCCAGAAGGTTTCTACCTGATCAGCGGTCGGCGGATTTTCTACAACACGCGGAGGCTTTTGGAATAATTGAGAAGGATTATCGCGAAATTTTAAGTTTTCCACGATGCTCCTCAATCGCCTCACTCGCACTCGCATTCGTATCCTATCAAGGCAGTGCTGTTTGGTAGTCAACAGCACTCCTTGATTCAGTGTGTGATGGGCTCTTCTTAATTTTGCCGCTATTCGCCGCACTGCTGGCGTGAATAGCCTGTTGGCTGCCATATAGTCCATCACACATTGGATACGAGACGCGTGTTGTCTCGCCGACTTGATCTTGGCTTCCATCTTCTGTACTCGTGCTCGTGCCTTCCAACCGACAAGAAGGGATTCCTTCTCTCCGTTTGGGTCAGCGACTGAGCGGCTCTGTACACGGCGCTGTTAATTTGCCAGATATCAGCCTCTTCTATTAGGACATCCCGAACCTCTGCATCCACTTGGGCTAGTTGTTCTGGCTTCAGGTACTTTGGTACGTGAAGCACCCTACGTGTTCTGAAATTTTCCATTGGCGGTGCAATCAAAGGTTCCTCCTGTGCCAGAACAACTCGTGGTGGAACTGCCACTTCTGCCAGTTCGTTAGCCGGCTGAGGAGGGGCTTTGATATAGCCTCGAGACCGAAGATGAGATACATAATCCCTGAGATTTTGTGCGGTGAAAGCGGCATGCTCTGGGTTATTTTCGCACCACAGCGCATGCATTCTCGCCATGTATCCCCTTCGGGCGGGCTCACTACTCTCGTAAAAACGCAGAAGGTCATCCCTCAATTCATTAGTCCACTCAAAGCGTCCTTGTTCGTCGCGGTCGTCATAAGCAGGCAAATCCTCGTTTACGGCCCCTCCACCTTGCCTTTGACCCCTTATCCGAGGGGGTCGGTTGTGGGGGCCTCTTCCTCGTCTGTTTGGAACCCGAGTTTCTAGGTATACCGGGGGGTTAGCCTAGTATACCCACGGCCGACATCAGAGGGAAAGCTCTTTCCCTCCCGGGTGCACCTGAACTGCCGGTCCGGTTTAGCACCTTTTGCTCGGGGAAGTGGTGTCGCAACTCACCAGGGCCTGAGATGTTGGTTGGCCTCCCTGCTTATGTTATTATTATTATTATTATTATTATTATTATTATTATTATTATTATTATTATTATTATTATTATTATTATTATTATTATTATTATTATTATTATTTTTTTTTTTTCCCGTTGGGAATGTACCAGTCAGGCCCTGTCTCCGGTGCTCCGATACATCCGGAGGGCGCGCTGGTGTCGTTAACCCCAATAACCACTCCCTACGTCCGTAGGGTGAGTGACTATTGGGTCCGAGAATCATGTGCCCTGAGTAGACGGAGCGAACCAAGGATGACGGCCTTCTGCATTCGCGCTGCTAAGATTTCTGCCATATTACGGCAAGCAGGTATTATCTTCAAGTTGGAGAGCAGTGTGTCCATCATTCCACCAAGGACTCCTATGATCAGAACCACCATTTTGACAGAATGGTCCGGATATAACCTGCGGAGTTCAAAGAGAAGATCTCGATATTTAGTCCGTTTTTCCTCCTCTTTTCGAACGATATTCATTTCGCCTGGAGCGGAAAACTCCATGACGAATATCGTTCTACTTTGGTGGTCGAGGAGGACAACATCAGGCTTATTGGCTTGTATTTGCCTGAGGGTGGGGAATGAGTAGTTCCAATAGATCCGGCACCTCTCATTCTCCACCACGGACTCAATATCCCCCGGAACATAAGGCATCACCGGTGTCTCGTCTATACCGTACGAGTGTCGTAGATGGTAGTATAACACTCGTAGCGCCGCGTTATGCCTGTGGATATAGGCTGAGACCGCATAAGATGGGCATGCTGATAGCAAATGCATTACGGTCTCAGGTGCCCCACGACATGCCCTGCATCGGGTGTCAGGGACGTCTATACCCATCACGCGACTACGGTAGACGAGGGTGTTGAAGACACCATCCTGGCAGGCCATTATGAATCCCTCGGTCTCCGACTTTAGCTCACTCGACCTGAGGAAGGCAAAGGTCAAGCTTTTGGATAAGCCAAGGTCTTCGATGTTGTGAAAGAAGACACCATGCATTGGCTTATCCATATGTAGCTGTAGCAGGACCTCTGTCTCCGCAGCTTTGATGTGAGCTTTTTGCTGAACGGGTCCCAACTCGGTGACAGAGTTTGGGTTAGCCCGTTCAGTGTCGAATACGAGACCGAGTTCATCGGCCGCACGGGTTGCTGCCTTAAAAAGAAATGCTCCAATCCCTGCTTTTTCATGGTCGCGGACCGTGCAGAGAAGGGGATCTGAACTCCTGATGACTTTACAGGCCCCATCCAGAACCATTCTGTTATGCATACACTCCAAACTCAAAAGTCCACGGCCTCCCCGTTGTCTGGGAAAGTATAACCGTGGAACGGACGATTTAGGATGCAAGCACCTATTGAGATGCATCACTTTGCGAGTTTTAACGTCGAGTTGTCGCAGCTCTTCCTTAGTCCACTTCATTACTCCGAAAGAGTAGAGAAGGATCGGAACAGCAAGCATATTGGTTGCAGCAACTTTGTTCTTCCCCGACAGTTCTGATGACCAGATCTGTCGGAGTTTATGCTGATACTTGCCGCGGAGAGAGTTATCAACTGTGAATACCTCTTGGGAGTGGCGTTGCTCCACCCCTAGGTAAGTATACGTCTCTCCGGCATCCAGATGATGTAGGATGCTTCCGTCTACGAGCTGGACATCCTCTCCGTATTCCTCGCATCGTCCTCTTTTGAGATGAACCGTGGCACATTTGTCGATCCCAAATTCCATTCCGATAGCATGCGTGTACTCTTCCACCACCCTAAGGGACTGATGTAGGTCCCTTTCTCCAGAGGCATATAATTTGAGGTCATCCATGTAAAACAGATGGGTGACTTTATGCCTCCGGTTGCTGGGGGTGCCGCAGTTGTACCCACGGGTATTCCTGAGTACAACGGACAATGGCAATAGTGAGATGCAGAAGAGAAGAGGGCTGAGGGAGTCTCCCTGAAACACGCCTCTTCTAATGATGACCTGCTCTGTTTGGACTATGTCTCTACCTGATCTTATGGTGAAGCGAGTCCTCCAGAGTGGCATCAGTTGTCCAATGCATCCCACTATTTGATTGGGTACCTCAAGACATCTGAGCAAATGCATGATTAACTCATGCGATGTTGTATCAAATGCCTTGCGGTAATCAATCCAGGCCATCGAAAGGTTACGCTTATACTGCACGGAGTCCTGCGTGATACATCTATCGATGAGCAGGTTCTCCTTGCAGCCGGCGACCCCTTTCTTTGACCCTCTTTGCTCATATATCCGTTCATACACCGGATCAACTGCGGAGAGAATGCGCGTGTATAAGATGCGCGTAAACAACTTATAGCACGCATTCAAGCATGTTATCGGCCTGTAATTCTTTGGATCAGACAAATCTCCGTTCTTGGGGATGAGCACGGTTCGCCCATCGACAAACCACTCCGGAATCTGCTGCTCCCCATCTAGCCATGAGTTGAAAACTCTTGCCAGATGGCGGTGGGTTGTTGAAAACTTTTTCCACCAATAATTATTCAACCCATCAGGGCCTGGAGCAGCAAAGTTCTTTGAGCCTTTGAGGGCCCCTCGAACTTCTTCCGTGGTTATCGGATTGCGCAGATCATTGTGCTCAGGCTGCCGAAGCGTCCTGCAGTAAGCTTCGAACTGCGCTAGGGCTGGAGTGTTTACATTGAGTGGTTGCGGAAACTCATAGATGTTCTTCCAGAAGGTTTCTACCCGATCAGCAGCCGGCGGGTTATCGACAACACGTGGAGGCTCTTGGAATAAGCGGGAAGGTTTATCGCGGAACTTTATGTTTTCCGCGATACTTCTCGCCCGCCTCACTAGTGACTTCATTGCAGCCACTAGCATTCGTATCCTATCAAGACAGTGCTGTTTTATGGTAAACAGCACGCCTTGATTCAATGTGTGGTGAGCTCGTCTTAGCCTTGCAGCAATTCGCCGCACTGCCGGCGTGAAAGGCCTATTGGCCGACATGTAGTCCACCACAGACTGGATACGAGACGCGTGTTGTCTCGCCGACTTGATCTTAGCTTCCATCTTGTGAACGCGTCGCTCATGCCTCCCAACAAGAGCAGTGGTGTCCCTCCTCTCCGTCTGGGATATTGCACGAGCGGCGTCGTACACGACACAATTGATCTGCCAGATGTTGGCCTCTTCTGGAAGAACATCGCCAATCTCCGCATCCACCCGTGCCAGTTCTTGCGGCTTCAAGGGCTTCATATTGTGAAGCGCCCTGCGGGTTCTGATGTCCTCCATTGGTGGTATGATGCGAGCCTCCTCTGCAGCCAGACCGACACGTGGCATATCTGCCACTTCGTTAACCGGCTGAGGAGGAGCTCTAACATAGCCTCGAGCCCGGAGATAGGATACATAATCCCTGAGATCCCGAGGGGGTCGGTTGTGGGGGCCTCTTTCCCGATTATTTGGAACCGAGTAAAAGGGTTTACTGGGGGGTTAACCCAGTAAACCCACGGCCGACACCGGAGGGAAAGATGCCTTTTCCCTCCCGGATGCGCATGAGGTGCTGGTCCGATTTTGCATCCTTTGCACGGGTAGGTGGTGTCGCAACTCACCAGGGCCTCAGGTGTTGGTTGACCTCCCTGCCTATTATTATTATTATTATTATTATTATTATTATTATTATTATTATTATTATTATTATTATTATTATTATTATTATTATTATTATTATTATTATTATTATTATTATTATTATTATTATTATTATTATTATTATTATTATTATTATTATTATTATTATTATTATTATTATTATTATTATTATTATTATTATTATTATTATTATTATTATTATTATTATTATTATTATTATTATTATTATTATTATTATTATTATTATTATTATTATTAATGTTTTTGAGAATATTATAATTTTTGTGTGATTAGTAGTGAGAAACTTCGAGTGTTTTTCCTGAAAATGTTACGAAAGGAAACAATACTAAAAGTTCGAATACTCAACTGTATTATTAATTTATCGATAATTAAGCATTCCATTCGTAAAATGAGTTAGTTTCATGGCATAAGATTCGAATTATAAATGTAAATTCTAACCAGGGGCCTTATTAAAAAAGCCATCACATCTCGATGCGGTTTTTACAAGATGCAGGAAAGCTCGATGCAAATTAGATTTGCACGAATTCTTCTGCGACACTTGCTCGGAAGCGTTTTATCGTTTAACTTCATTCCCCACAGGAAAACCAACCACATTCTCATGAATGGAGGACAATGCACGCAGTAGCGCATGAATTGGGTTTTTATGAAGGAAAACTGAGTATTTTCTGTATACAGGAGTATATCAACAAAAATACTTTGCAAATGCAAAAGTGTCTGTTTGATATTTCTTCAATCTTTTGCTCGCGAAGAGGAAAATCCTGTAATTTCCGAAGAACATCGTGATAGCTGAGGGAAAGTAAGTAAGGATTGGATTGAGAAGAACATCGTTCATAAACATATCTATAAAACAGATACACATATCGCCAACCTTTCTGCAGTGTTCCAGAGAAGTAATCTCAGCATCACCGACTTGACGAATAGCTTTATTGGGCATAATCTAAAAGTTTCAGTGTGAGTTTGAGGACTGCTCTCCAAGTATGGAAAAAGAATACCCAGACAGGTCGTATCTGTGCGTATCGTGGCACGAAACAGAACATAATTACGATAGCCATTTTGAGATCTGCATTCCTAGAGAAAAGACATATTTGGGTTTACTAACAATGGTTCATATGTTTATATTCTACCATGTTGTTGGTTCCTCATTCTAGAATTTTTCCTAGGTCCATATTCAAATCCTTCCGCCCCTTCCTCGTTCTCTTCTAGTTTCGCGAGCTGATATCGGAACTTTGGAAGAAAATGCGGTTTGAAGGATAGTATCATCTGCAACGCTAGGCACTAGACATGAGGTAGCTCCCAACAAATCATTTATATGCAGGAAAAACAGTGTTGTTTGCTAAAATGCGGTTTACCATCATCTGAAAGTAGAGTGTTGGATGGAACTGTAGCAACCACCACGAGGAGAGATTTGTCTGAGAGGAATCTAAATAGCAAATAACACAACTGGGAAAGGAATCCATAAGAAGGAAGCTTGGCGATGGGGAACTGGTATCAAACGCGATCAAACACTTTGGATAAATCCAATGCCACGGCTAGTATTACACCATATTGTCAGTAAATAGCTGCCATATAAGTGAGAAAAGCAATAAGGTCACCAGTTGATCTCTGTTGACTGAAACCATATTGTCATCATTCACAATTCCTGAGCGTTCTAGATATTTCATGTGGTCGATGTTGAAGGAATTTTCCATAACCTATGAGATAACATATGGCAGGGCGATAGGTATGTAGTTGCTAGGCACGGTTTATTCCCTTTTTTCTGGGACTGGTTATAATCTTACAATTTTCCTGTTAGACGGAAAACCACCAAATTATAAGAGAGGTTGATTAACTTGCAAAGAACCAATAGTATTAGTTCGGGTGCACATTTATTGAGAAGGATCGGAGGGATTCCATCCACCAGCGTTGTTGGTGTTAATTCCTAGGAAAATGCGTCTGATAGCTCGTTGGCAAAAGGTTATCTCAGACATATGACTGTCAATGGAAGTGATGGCCTAAGGTTGCTTTCCCAGTTGAATTTTTAGATTAATTTGACATGTTGGCAAAAATGAAGTTCTAGGGCGTTCGCGTCTTGTGTCTCATCTTATTTGGTTAGGGATCTCTAGTTCCTTTCCACAGTTTTGACAAAAGACCAAAACGAGTGGGTTTCATTGGGACACACGACGAGTTTTTACCGAGTCTTGGTGTTGAAAGCCTCTTTTGGGGATTTGATTGTCCCCTCAAACGTGTTTCTAGCTTCAAAGCTTCAACATATTCTGATCTTATTCTGATTTGGTTTTTGTGCTCTGATTTCTGTACAATCGATGGTATACGTTCTTCTTGAATCCCACAGCTCTGAAGCAGTTTCTATCTGCTGAACCAGGGTTCATCAGATGATATTTATCTTGACGTGTTAGATATATATGTTTTATGATTTTATGAATTGTCTCAGCGCGTTGTGTAGGATTTCCAAATGAGAAACAAATTCTTTTCCGTGGAAATGATTAGAAAAACATGCGAAGACCATTCCATTCGACTGAATTTTAGTGCCCTGTGAGACGGGGCAATGTCCTGCTCGATATTGTACAAAAATAGGAATGAGTGGAGAAGAGGCTGTGGTCGGAGTTTCTAAGTACAGAACATACTTCTGTACTGTAGGGATCAGGATTGGTGTTGAGAAAATTGACAGACTGGTTGTTGACCTCAGAAGTTAGTCAGGGTATCTTGACCAGATGTTTTATTCTATTCGTGATAGCGAAGGTCTCAGCTTGACGACCGTCGCCGTCTGTTTTGTTAGATAATTTGAGACGAATTAATTGACATTGAAATCTTCCATTATGAATACTTCAACTGAAGTATAGTTTTGCTGAATTTATTCCAACTTGAGTGAAACTCTGAAAGGTTACTATAGGATGGTTCATTGTTTGATAAGTGAAGGAAGCAGAGGAATTTGTTTTATTTGTTTGAACCTCATCACGTCAAAATCTTTCTACTCAAACTCTCTTCGCGTTGGCATGAAAGATTATTCTTAGAGCGAAGGCAATTTTTTAATCTGAATCGAAATTGGAGCTCGTAACCCGGACAGAGCATGTGTACGTTGTTTGTGGGGAAGGTTACTTGTGGTATTGTTAGGGCCAGAATATCAGGTTTTTTCACCAGTATGTGATAACTATCGTCATTGATGTTCTTGTTCGATTCCACGCATGTTAGGAAAGTGAATCTTCAACTTATTTGCTGATGAGTTCAATCGAGAACCTCTTTCCCGTAAATTTGAATAGAAAGTTATTATGCTTCCGGTTTATTTTTTTTGAGAAGCCGTCATCATCATCGATGCCAGAACAAAATCTGAAAGTTGAAGGGGAAAATGGAAAGGGAAAAGGTTTCCGGAAGTTATCGACAAAACACTGAAACATGGAAAAATTCATTTTACAGCACATAGTCGATTTGGTGGGATTTTACTGGGGAATGGTGGAGACCATATACCACATATGGTTGTACTTTTATTCGCCTCCTTCGACAGGAATCACCATAAGGCTATTCTTAGTTCAGCCCTATTCGGGTTTATATTGCTATATTGAAAATACGATGCACTGCATGATGTATTTGTTTAGAATGAAAATCAGAAACTTTCATGAAGATGCAACAACATATTCTCAAGTGTTTCGAAGCAGGGTGCTTCGTTCAACCACAGTGATGGGTGGTTCTACAAAAAAAATATATTGTGATTCGAATTATTCTTGCCAATTTGAAATCCTGCATGAAACTTCGTTTAACAAACAAAAATTGTTCATTGCTACGCTACATGATGAGAGTGCAAGAAATCATAGGTTACCTAAATATTGAATTCATATAAACCATGGGCGTCAGTGTAAAAGTTTTATCATTATTGTCAGTTACTATAGAATGTCTTCATGCACAATGTTGACAGCTGACTTTTCATCACAAAAAACTAACAAATGTTGTCTTGAAGTGACGCACGGAAGGGCTACATGGTTACTGTGAGTTAACCTTAGGAGGTATGCTATCCCAAACATAACGTTCTTATATCCTCTGGTTGATCAACCAATCCACCAACTTTGTCCATATGTTCTCATGATATGAAAGTGAAGTTGGTGGATAGGTGGATCAACAAGTGAATATTAAAACATGCCCTATTATTTTGATGTATCACTCATGGTTTAGCCAGCTCAGCCATGTATACGCCCGTGAATCTAAATTTCGACACTTGATTAAAAAACATAGAATTTTCTCTACCATACAGAAATTCAATGAAAATGTATCGTTCATAATGAGATATTCAAAAACAAATTAAAAAAATGTATTTTCCATCAACAGTGTATAGAATAGATGAAACTCATTCACGTTTTCCCTCCCCTCTCAATCTCTTATTTTCTCATCTCCAAATGATCTATCGATTCTCTAGGTATAAGTCGTAACAGGCATATGTATACGAATTTTCTGAATGTAATAGGCTTATTCAGAATAAAAACTACTACATCAAGGCAAAGAGACGTACAAGGTTAAGTGGAAGAACAATTGACTGGTGATTTGTTCTATCACCTCGTAAATTGAACTTCGCCTTTTACTCCAAACTTGATTTTCTTTTACCCTTCTCTTATTACAGAAATGTATATTTAGGTTGTGAGTAATAAAGACGTTAATTAATAATTATTATTATTATTATATTGAGATTCCGTTCAAAATTTTTCAAATGGCAGTAGAAATTTTATCAAACTACAATGCGAGGTTTGAAAGAAGTGAACGGAGAAACAGAAATTATGAGAACAGACGCGGATGGCGACTTTGATTCATACTATTTAGAGATTCAGTGTCTAACAAAAATTTTGTGTAATACTAGTTCTCTACTAAATGGATGCGGGTGCATAGAATAACGCCTCAATGCAGACATTTTTCGAAAATAGCATGTTGTTCATCTCGACATTGAGAACAGTATACGAAGCCTCAACGTTTAGGCGATATTTTTTTTTCGATCTTTGCCCGAAGGATTAATAACTTTGCATTGCTACACTGATGATTGTGGGTATGAGGCCTAGAAGGCTCCTTTGTAAAATAATTTTCAGTAATTTTTTTTTCGATATTGGGCCGAACGACTATTAACTTTGCGTGACCAGGTGTATGTGGTGGGATGTCTTCTTATGGTGCCTCAACTGCGCGTCTGTGGAAATTATAGATAAAAGTCGAATCAGAAGATGAGCCGCCAAAGGCTACTGTTCTGATTCATTATAGAAGAAATTTTTGAAAAAACTGGAGACAGAATGACTTTTTTATTGCCTTTTTTGAATACTATATTTTTTCAATAACATGACATATCTATAGTAATAAATTCAAATGTAAATAGATGGATACAATAAATATGAAATAATAATTCATTCCAACAGCTTCGTTCGCTACAAATCAGAAAATTAATTATATGACTAAGTAATTGAACAGTATGTAGACTGAGCATATAATTTATGGAGTGCAAGATGTGACAAAATCTGTTGCCGCACACCAAGACAACCAATTCTCCTAGGTGAAGAAGGCGAAACGAAATGAAACAGAATGTGTTCAGATGAGTCAGTAAAAAACGAACATCTAGGCGGGATAAATAGCGAACATAAGTCTGCTAAGACGCCACTGATTAATAATTGGCAACTATCATTAAATAATGCCAAGTTGTATGTTATAGTGACGTATACTAATAAACAAATTGCGGAGAGAGCTTAATTAAGCATATGAAGATGAACATTTGTTCAAAGACACTACTCTAATCGAATTGGAGGCACTTGTTAGCCTGTTATAAATTATAGGATTGCATCGACCCATCAGACCTGTGGACAAGTGATAGTACGGGTGTTCACACATTTTAATCATTTGACTGGGAGATGGTGACAGATTTCAGATGACGATTTTCTCGTTCATGCCTTCGAGACCAGTGAAAGATATGAAACATCTGACCAAATTGATAACCGCGTGGCCTTCATGTAAAAAATTCAATTCGGCACTTAACCTCACTTCGTCATCCGCAAACCTTATGCCTCTTTTTTATGGGACATTGATGATGGAAAATTCCATTATTTCAATTGACAGGAACCACAAAATCGTCTGAAATAAAAAAAGTCACAAGTTTACGCCATCAGTGATTCCATTTGGACACGTGTAACCTTTATGCCAATACTTTTTTGCTGCTCTTGTCTATCTTAACATGACGTTGGTGTACATGGCAGCGGCGATAAAATCGTACTTATATTCTTAATGAAAATAGAATTTTTTATATGAAAGCCATGCGGCGACCACCCAAATTTTTCATCATTCTTGTCAGAATTTTTATATCTTTCAATGGTCTCAGAGGCATAAAAGAGAAAATCGTCACCTGAAATTTGTCACCATCTCCCAGTCTGCATGTACCCATTTGAGAATATTTCAAGTTTTCATATCATGCATTCATTTGGATAACTCGGATACTAGAAATGGAAGGTGCTTTGTAGATGAGTTAGCCCCATTTATAGTAATCTTTTATCATTTCGTAAGAAAGCAGAAGAATGACAAGCATATTACAGTCCTTCAAAAAGAAATAAATAAATGTTTCATTCTGAAAAATGAGTAAAATAAAATCGGCAACTATATGCAATAACTCGTCAGTTTCTCATACAATGTAAAAATCGTTTCCATTGAAGAATTATATTATGGTAGTGGTGTTAGAGCGTTTGCCTCTCCGGACGCCTGTCACGGAGCTGAAGTGGTTCGAATTATTCTTTCATTCATACTGAAGGTCCCGGTTCTCCCTTGCTCGTACAAGCTCTGCTTTTGAGGGGTTTTCTCCGAAGTGGTCGAGGTGTTAGAGCGTTTGGCTTCCATCCAGACGGTCCGGGTTCGATCCCCGGTCGTGTGTCACTGGTTCGGATTCCACTTTTATTCAAACTGTAGGTCCGGGATCTCCCTTGCTCGCACAAGCTCTGCTTTTGAGGGGTTTCCTCCGAAAACCTGGGAGTTTCGTAAAAACAAATTTTACAATTTTTTTTTACAAACCTAGGATTTTCGTAAAAAAACAAATAAAATTTAACAAAAATAGATCTGAAAAAAGAAACTGATGAAATAAATATCCGCAGTCAGAAATAGAACATAGAACCATTCACAACAATAGAATGAAGGGCAGACGTGGGAATTTCGAAAATATATTTGTTAATTGATTGAGATTGAAAATGGTGGAGCTTGGATTTTGTAAAATAAAATGACTTTTTTAGTTTCATAGACCTTTCATTCAAGTATTTTTTTTTACCTGAATAATTTTTTTCCGTCAACCGGTTGCACCCCTACGCCCAACACTCAGAATTCTACGATTTTCTAAAACTGACATTTTCTGGGAACAAAATGATTAATTAGTGAAATTTGTTTTCACTATGGATAAGAAGACATAATTTTGCTTTCTCCTATAATTGTTCACCATTGTCGATGGTTCCATCGCTGCTGGCGAGCAGTGTATACCGCTCGAAATGACCGCTTGTGACCCACACTGAGTCACTTTAATGATTTGTGATGTCGAAAATTACGGAAGTTAATTGGGTGTTTCCATGAAAATTGAGACCCACTGTATGAGTTTCAAAAATGAATTTCGACCTTAGGAAATCTTCAAATTGTCAAAAATCATTTTTCATCCCGAGAAATGAGGAAGATTTCATGAAGACTGAAATATTGTAGAAACAAATTTAAAAAATCTTAATTTTATCAAAATTTGTTTTACTTGCTGCGTATCTAGTAGAATCAGTTATCATCTCTACTATAACATATTCAGTGTGTATGACAAGGAAATAAAAATAAAGTTTTACCAGACTAAGTCAACATTTATTCACTTCCATAGTGGGGTAGTTGTGTTTCTAATTACATAATGTCCCATAAAACTTCCCCATAAACACGCCTCTGCGTTAACAACCACTGAAACCCGTGCATTATGGATCAGGTGTGCCAAGTTTCTAGCGGCCAACATTGTTCTCAACTTCTGAAATATAAATACCCTTGCTTAAGTAGCAAGAATATTGAGATTCATGTTTTTATTTACACTTTGTTTACCACAACCTTGGCGAAATATCTTATTTATAAGCATAAAATGAATTTTGTAGCCTCTCAAGTGTTGCAAAGTTCCGAAAGCTTTTTGTTGGGGAGTGTTGAAATATTATCCAGACAATATCACTATTTACATTTATATACTTCTTCAAGAATTAAGTGGAAAGTGGCGATTCTTCTATCCTTATCATCATTTTTGTGAAGTTAATGGGGTTTTTGGTTGTATTTTGAGTATGTTTTTAACAAATCAGAACGTCCAATTGAGTCGGCTCATTGGTCATTGGTCGGCTATTTCAACTGTAAAAGTGACACTCATTGTAATTATGCATTTTGAAACAATTACTGAATATTCTTGATTGATGCTGTTCATAACACGTTCATTCGACAGTATTTCTCAACTTTTTGAGAAGTTCACGCTGGTCACGCTGGACCGCAAGGCATTCGATACAACATCGCATGAGCTGATCATGCATTTGCTCAGAAAAACCCGTGGGTACAACTGCGGCACCCCCTACAACCGGAGGCATGAAGTCACATGGATGACCTCAAATTAATCGGTATGGAATTCGGGACCGACAAATGTTCCACGGTTCATCTCCAAAGAGGACGATGCGAGGAAGACAGAGAAGATGTTCAGCTCCTAGACGAAAGCATCCTACTTCATCTGGATCCCGAAGAGACTTATACTCACCTAGGGGTGGAGCAACGCCTCTCCCAAGAGGTAATCAAAGTGAAAAACTCTTTCCGCGGCGAGTATCATCATAAACTCTGACAGATCTGGTCATCAGAACTGTCGAGAAAGAACAAAGTTGCTGCAACTAATATGCTTGCCGTTCCTATCCTACTCTACCCCTTTGGAGTGATGGCATGGCCTCAGGAAGACCTGCGACAACTCGATGTTGAAACTAGCAAAATGATGCATCTTGATAGGAGCTTGCATCCTAAATCGTCCTTTCCGCGATTATATTTTCTCAGATAACGGAGAGTCCGTGGACTTTCGAGTTTGGAGTATCTGCATAACAGAATGGTGCTGAACGGAACTTAAAGAGTCACCAAAGACCTCAGATCCCCTTCTCTGCATGGCCCGCGACCATGAAAAAGCAGGAATTGGAGATTTTTTTTTCAAGGCAGCAACCCGTGCAGCCGTTGAACTTTGTCTCGTATTCGACACTGCAAGGAATAATTCAAACTCTATCGCCGAATTGAACCCGTTCAGCAAAAAAGTCGAATCAAAGCTGCAGAGATTCAGGTCCTCTCACAGCTACATCCGGTAAAGCCAATGCATGAGGTCTTCTCCACCAACATCGAAGACTTCGGCTTGTCCAAAAGCTGTCCAGGTCAACTGAGGTAAAGTCGGAGAACGAGGGATTCATAATGGCCTGCCGGGATGGTGTCTTCAACACCCTAGTCTACCGTAGTCGCGTGATTGGTATAGACGTCCCTGACACCAGTTGAAGGACGTATCGTGGGGCACCTGAGACCATAATGCAATTGCTCTCAGCATGCCCAGCTCATGTGGTCTCAGCATATATCTACAGGCATAAGGCGTCGCTACGAGTGTTGTACTACCATCCACGACACCGGTGTTGCCTTATGTTCCAGGGTATATTTAGTCTGTTGTGGAGGATGAGAAGTCGAACGATTTTTCAAATACTGTATCACTACTTGTTATAATAATTATCATGAAAGGATCAAAAGTTTCGACATCATGCAATATGACCACTCTTGTATAATACTATCGAATCAATCAGTCATTGCATTCATTTCATGTAGGTACAGCCACCACCACCATCCAGTTGGTATTAGATTAACCGTTCGCCTAATTTTTCAAACACATCAAAATCATACATGATTCAATCCCTTTTCAAGTTTGACTCTCTTTCTAAGAGAGGTCATCCGTCGTATATCATAGCGATTGAGATTCGATAGTATGGAAAGTAGATCGAGACCGGTGCGCGAGAGGACAGTCAAGAAGGGCCAGGCTAAAGGTGTACAAGTTTTTCAATAAAAGTAGTTTTTTGGTTCAGTACCGGCTTTTTCAACAATTTGCAGTGCTGCATTCGCATTCTTCATTGGAATAATTAAATGCATTGCTGAAGGCCGGCTTCTGCTACGACGATTGAAGCTGTTTTTGTGCTACCTGCCTTTTGCCTTTTTTGAACGACTGTACCGGTAAAACTAGTGCCAAAACTCCTGTCACAAGAAATTTTCTTGTCCACCCAACTCCTGGTTTTCTGGTCTGGATACAAGAACCCCACCAAGATAACTTCAAGTGGTGATCATTTCCCCACCGAGGATACCTTAGAGGGTTCCTCACTACGTCAGCGTTGGTTGAAAAGCTGATACGACCTTCAACTCCTCTGTATTTGGCAGTCTTTCCTGTTGCTGTCTGCAGTCGGAAGCATCCCCTTCTCACACCTCTCCGGATGGTCTACGCGGGATAAAGAAGGCCAGAATTGCATTTACTTTATCACGTTTTTTTTTTATTTTTTGAACTGAGACGTTCGTATTAGTGATATTTGTATTTTGGTGACATTATTCTTGGGATACTTGATTTACCTACCTTTTACTTATATCATAAGTATATATATACCTACTGTACTTTGATTTATAAAATTTATCATTCAATATCATCCAGACTTTTTTTTTGCGATTAATTAATATCAGTGTAAAGCGATACATAGTACTATGCTGAGTTATTAGCAATTCATCCATACTCAACATCCATGCATACATAAGGGTGCTTATATCACTAAGTATTGATAGTACCCAAGTAGCACACCTATATTGGTAAAATATTGGTACAATATTGTGAACATATTGGCAAAATATTTGAAATGCAATATTGGCTAGAAAAAAAATGTGAACATTCGGCGATATTGGTCCAATATTACTTGAATAATATTGGCGAAATATTCTTGAACTAATATTGGCCTCAAAATGTTCGGCTATATTGGTACAATATCGCTGATACAATATTCAAAAGTTATATTGTCGAGAAGTGAAATGTGAACATTTTGCGATATTGGTCGAATATTGTTTGAATATTTTAGAAATAGTTTTGGTGAAATATTCTTGAAGCAATAACGGCCCCAAAATATTTATCGATATTGGTACAATATTATTTGGATATATTGGTGGATGTCAATATACCTTGGTAAATTAATAAATGTATTTTAGTTGATGAAGGTGACACCAGAGTCTGCCTTTTGATCGCCATAACCACTGAGTGAGCTGTCTTGAAGACAAGTTATGGAAAGTATTTAATATACTTTCGTAGGTTTTAGAAGACGTTCTATATGTAGAGCCACCTAGCGGATTTTTATCCAGGTTTGTTCATGATATAATTTCAATATGTTTCATTGAATATTCGGCCAATATTCAAATTTCATCTCAATCTAGATGTAGGAAACAATATGAAGACAATATTGTTTTAACGATATCGATAAATATTATTGAACCAATATTGACCCAATATTAATTAATAAGATTTGTTGAATATTGGCGAAATGATATTCAACCAATGTGTAATCACACTTGGAGATACAATATAGTTTTCATTCCTAGAATCGATATTAGGGGAATATTGGGATTGCGATATTTATTCTAGATGTTAAAAACGATGTGAAGACAATATTATTTTATCGATATTGGTAAATATCATTCAACCAATATTGACTCAATATGAGTTATTACAATTTGTCAAATAAAGTGGAAATGATATTCAACCAATATTCTAACAAACTTGGAAATACAATATAGTTTTTTTCCCCTATAATCGATATGACTGGAATATTAAGATTGCAATATTCATTCTAGATGTGGAAAACACTATATAACCAATATTGTATTATCGATATTGGTAGAAATTATTCAACCAATATTGACCCAATATTTCGGGTGATAATCTACATTCAAAACTAGTTCAACCAATATTCCGCCAATATTATTAATATAATATTGTTTTTTGAATATTCACCCATATTGGACCAATATTCATTTTTTATTTACAATATATCTATATTGGCCCAATACGGAACCGAAATTCAGCCAATATGATGTGCTACCTGGGTAAGAGTTAATTATTATTCTCATACAATGGTGCACAAATTATATCAGAGTTTTCTTCAAGTTGCAATTGTCATGTCATCGTAAATATTATTTTTTTTTAATTCAAGTAAATCAAGTCCCAATTTGAACAGAATATTTTATTTATTCCACAAACCTCTCACTACTGAATATCAGAATATTTACTGAAAAAATATTCTTTTTTGTGTAATAATCATCGTGTCTGATTCTTAGTTTTTCGGCACGACTTTAACCATCAATCAACTTTTACATTAGGAAATCAGATATAAAATTAAATGGCGCTCAAGGGTAGCTTTTTACCACTTTATGAGTTTCTCTAATCCATTGCCCATTTTGCTCTCCGACGAACAGCACCGTGCTGTATGTGACATTTGTATCTGCCTGTCTACCAGTTATAGATTTTATTAGATAAAAATTGGTAGAGGTAAATAAAAAATGTTACAACCGTCAGGAAAAGACAAGCCAATGAGCCTGATGTTGTCCATCGCAACCACCAAAGTAGGACGATTTTTTCCATGGAGTTTTCCGCTGAGTAATGTGTTAAGAACTGCATATTTATGTCGTTTTTAGTTCCTGAACATTTCGTTAAATTATCTACAAAAACTAAAATGTGATAGGTGCGTGCTACCTCCTGCGGACACTCGGTATATACCTAAAAGTTATATAAAACTTATGACTTCACATGGGTGTCTGCCTAACTTTGATGAGCATACAAAAGTTTCAGGAAATTCTTGATAATGTATTGATTGCTGATTTATCAGTGACTTATCCAAATATTTCTTATGTTAATCCTGTTGGTTGCCGCCCCTTCTTAGGACATAGAACCCGCTCAATAGACCAAACTGTTTGATTCAGTCAAGAAAACCCAAGATATCTGCGATACCGGACAAGAAAGATGGGGTAGAACGAAAGCGGTTCAGCACAAAGTTGACACTGGAAATACCCTACCGATCTGACAAAGAGCTATAAGTTTTTCTCCTGTCAAGAAAATAGAGGCTGAAATAAATAGTCAGCGATATGAGAAAACAAGGAGACATCGAACCATCCAACAGTTCGTGATCTTCTTTATTCGTACTGGTGAAAAAGAAATACAGATAATCATGCTTTCGCGTAGACAACTGAACAACATGACAGAGAAGGTCTGCTACCACTGATCAGATTTACGGTAGGCCAAACATAGATCCATTAGACAGTGGAATGCTAATAGACGTTCAGGAAGCAGGAAGGAGATTCGGCCAACTCTTAAGTTCTGGGGTCCTATTATCGAGTTTGTACGTATACGAATTCGATTTCCTGTTTCACTCTAATACGCATGAAATATTTATGTGTCTCTTTTACTCGTATACGAATGGGAAGTCGAATGATTCGAGAATAACACCCCTGAGCTATCTCCTGCTTTAAAAAAAAATCACTTTTGGACATGGAAGCCAGCAATGTGGGAGTTGTTGCTGTGCTATCTCAGAACCAGGAGGGACAGAAGGAGGTTATTGGTTACATCAGCTGAATCCACCAGGGGGTACTAATGATGGTTGTCAAGGAAGTAGAATATTTTTACAAATATGTGAGTAGGAGGAGACTCCTATTGACAACGTACCTTCAAGCCCTCAAATTGATTTTATGGTTGAAAAATCCCGAGAATCATGTAGTACTCTAGATCATTGAACTCCATGAATTCAGAAGAATGCTCACATTGACGATAATGACGACGAGCACAAGACACGGAAGCACCAAGTTATTGAACCACTGCTGCAGATTATAACTGAAATAACAACATGAATAACATGATCGAAGGTTATTCTCTAGCGGTTGATTTCAAGTGGGCCCAATGAAATGTTCTCACCCTGGGAAAAATGGTTCTGAAGCGTGTGTTAGTGTTCGAAGATGGTAAGGAAAAAGACGTCAAACAATGGTACCAAGGAACGGAAAATAGGAAGTGCACCAAGAAATCCATGTTGGAGTAATCAGAAGACATCTGGAAGTGACGGAAACCTTCCAGAAAGTGAGGCAACGGTTTAACTGATGCACTAGTCAACCTGACGTCAGACACTGATATAGACATTGTGCTGTATGCGCTTCCAGCAATGAACTTCGAACATGACCTGAGGCTTTCCGTCGGTACAATGTAGGCAGTCCATCTGAAAGAATCGCCATTGATATCGCTGACCCGTTTCCCAAATCCCAAAACGAAAATAAATACATACTTATGGCAATGTTCTCCTAAAGAAAGTGGACGGAAGTATATGCCCTACCTAACCAGGGTACTTTCACCGTTGCCAATGTATTGGTAAAGGAGTAGATATCGATTTGATTTTCCGTAGGAGCTGCATTCGAAGAAGGCAAATAGTTCTAGTCCAACTTGTTCCAGGAAATGTGTATGGATGGGACGATGAAGCGTCACCTGTGTAAAGTAGTTTCTGACCACCAGAAAGATTTGGTACCTACACTTCTTCATGTCTATGAGTCAACCAGCCAAACCCCTTTCAGCACCATAATGGGTGAGAGCTCCGACATCCTTGTGACCTGAATTTCGGGACGCCACCAAGACAAGGCACCGCAAACTTTGACAGAATAAGTAGTTAGATATTCCTGTCTTTTATTCTACTTCGAAAAATACATGAAGGTTTTCCTGACAAAGGACCCCGCACACCTTATATGGGAAAACGGCTCTCCGTCAAATTTCTTGAATTTTTGATATGTTGTAGAATTGATCATTCCGATGAAATGTTTCAACGGGCGCAACACGATCCTATGACTAGTTTTCGAGATACAGGGTGTTGAATATGAGAAACATTCACTTTTCATCACTCTGTATCTCCCAAGTTATGATTTAGTTCGGATTTATCTTTTGTGGTATCATCATCGCATCCGTGTATGATGAATTCATGAGAAATTCATTTCCAAATCTTTTCGTAGTACAGGGCGATTTCACTTGAAAACAATGCTATTTTGAGACTTTCATAATTTAGTTGTTTTATAAAGAGAAAATGCGAGAAAAGGTAGAATTATCACATAATATTATAAATTCATTTCATCTAGCATCACAGTTGATACAATTCATACAAGGTGATTCACAAATATGGAAACAAAACGAATTTTGGTTTTTGGGAAACCTTGTAGTAATAAACCATCCTAAAATAACAAAATTCACTTGAAGAATGTTAAATGATATGTTTCATCGTATACAGAGTCGAATGATATCAATTTAAAAAATTAGTTATACTTTAATAAATAAAAACCTTGATTTTTTAAATCACCCTATATCTCATAAGGGAGTCCGAAAAGATAGCGATATTTTTTCACGGGAGAACTCGAAATACTTTCATTCATATCGTACAAAATTTTCAGCGGAATCCCATGACGGGTTTTTCATATACAAGGCGAACAATTTCTGAAAAAGTCCATATATTTCACTATTTTACGCTAATAAATGACCACTCTACCTATCCATTGAAGTCTCCTGATGTGATTGAGAAGATACTTATTTGACATTTATTCAAAACGTAAAAGTAAGGAATTCAGTGAAGTGAAATCAACATTATTTCAAGTCATAACAACTTGTACGGCCTTGCCAGATGGCACACATAATATGTACCCCATGGCTATTGGGAATTCAAGATAAGGGATACTCCCTCTGGTGTCGGGTTTTGAATCTATACTTACGTGAAAATGAGGTTGAAACTATGATTTTGACATTTTGAGCATTTCTACAACAATAGCACAAAGGACAACGAGGTTATGTTCTTTCGACATAAATACGCGAAAGAGGTTCCATTTTTTGCCACTTTGGCGCTGGCATCTAATTTTGAATTCCCAATAATAAAGACAGGCATACATTATGCGATTTCCGTGCAATGCAAGTGCCATGCAAGTCCAAACTACATTAACGCGCTTGCGCGCGTGTAATTTCCATGCAAGTTTAGAAAATAGCATCTGCTCTATTTTTCATGCAAGTTTTATGCAATTCTAGTAATTTTTCTAGTGGTAACAGCGTCACCAACGTGAACTTCAAAAACAGTATTATTATCTTCTAGCTATTTTCATTGTGTTGTGACTGATATGTTGAGCAGAGTGTATCTCTATTGATTACGTGTATCTTAATTACGTGATTTTGGTCATCATCTGGAAAAAGGGACGAAACAAGACATGTTCATTAATTTCAGTGATGTCAAAATGTCAAAACAAATCAGAATTGCACTGAAACAGCATAATGTAATGTGCGCGGCAAGAGATATGCAATAGCTATGCAAGAATTTCTTGCATAGCACCAAACTTGCATTGCATGGAAATTGCATAATGTATGCCTGTCTTAAAGATGCCCGTCATGGATAATGCAGGAGGTTCAAGATGTCTGCTAAATAGTTTGAATGTAACGATATAAGGAACATTTCAAGTGGATAAATCTCAGGCACATGTCATTATGGAGGTATGTCGTAGGATACTAGTGTTATCAGTTGATACCTTAGTAATAAGTAATCTGAAACAGCTGTTTAATTTAATGAGTTCTATAAACAGTGAATATATATATATATATATATATATATATATATATATATATATATATATATATATATATATGTACATTACTAAGTTCATGGGTTGAACCGCGTTGAGAGTTTATAACTCGACGTTTCGGCTCCTGCTTTGGAGCCATTTTCAAGAGTGTGACTGCGAGGCCTCTATCTGCCTACTCCTCGAGTCGTGGTCTTGAGAGATATCAAGGTCTCAACCTGCCTACTCCTTGATCTCAAAAGACGATCCGATGTTGGTTGCACTGTAGTATTTATAGGTGGTTGGCTACCTGGAGGTGGGCGGGTCTTACGGGTTTTCTCGTTTGTCTTGTCTGCTGGTGCCTGCTGTGTAGTTGGAGTTAATGGGATAATAATTGATTGCGGATAAGTTTCACGTGGCCTGGTAATTACGGTTGGAAGAAGGGGCTTCCAAATGGGGTTCAATTTACGGCTATCATCTTTAATGTTCAGGCAATCAGGCCGTTTTTCGATTTCGATGGCTTCTCTGATAAAACGAGAAGTTCTTGAACGTACTGGGGCGATGGTTTTCGTTTTCTCGAAATCTATGGGGTGACCCGTTTGGATGAAATGAAGAGCTAATGCGGAGCTGGTGTCTCGATTTCTAACTGAAAGGGAGTGTTGATAGGATCGAAAATGGATCTGTTTCGAAGTTTCTCCTATATAAGAGTGGGGGCAGATAGAACAGGGAATTTCGTAAATACCATGGTCTTCGTTGGGAATTTTGTCTTTTGTTGGTCTGATGAGGTGTGATAGTTTTTGTTCTGTGGTAAAGATGGTTTTGATATTTGCTTTTCTGAAAAGTCGACTGATTTTGTCCGTCACCCCTTTGATGTAAGGGAAGAAGACTTTGGATGGACGGTCTTCAACTTGTGGTTCGTTTTTGGTTACTAATGGTTTCTGAAGCTGTTTTTTGATGTTTCTGTCTATGTGGTCTGGTCTGTATCCGTTTTGTAGGAGAGCTTGTTTTACGTTGTGAAGTTCGGATTGTCTGTTGTGGTCGTCGGTTAGTCGGATGGAGCGAAATATCAGAGTATTTACGACTGAGTTGAGTTGTGAGGGATGATGGTGGGACTTGGAGTTGAGATATCGGTTGGTGTGGGTGGGTTTTCTATAAACCGTGTACGAGAAACCTTGTTGAGGATTTTTAGTGATTTGTACATCTAAGAATGGCAGAGTTGAATTGCTTTCTATCTCCATCGTGAAGCGAATGTAAGGGTGTACTTCGTTCAGATGGGTCAGGAAAGAATCCAGGGTATCTCTCCCGTGGGGCCAGATGACAAAAGTGTCATCAACGTATCGTAACCAGCAGGAAGGTTGAAGAGTGGCTGATGAAAGGGCTTTGGTTTCGAAATCTTCCATGAATATATTGGCAATCGCAGGTGAGAGAGGGGATCCCATAGGGGCACCTTTGATTTGCCTATAAAAAGAGTTTTGGAAGGTGAAGTATGTGTTGGACATACAATGTTTGATTAGAGTGAGGATGTCTTGTGATATGTCGTGCTTGTTTTGTAATATGGTGAGGGTCTCGTCAATAGGGATGTTGGTGAAAAGAGAGACGATGTCGAAGCTGACTAGGATGTCGGAGTTAGATATGTTGAATTCCTTAATTCGATTGATGAAGTGGTAGGAGTTTTTCACGTGGGATTCGGATATTTCAACTATAGGTTGAAGAATGTTAGAAAGATGTTTCGCTAAGCGTTGGGTTGGGCAGTTGAATGCACTGACAATGGGTCTGAGAGGGGTTCCGATTTTGTGAATTTTAGGAAGGCCATATATTTTTGGGATTCGAGAGGATCTCTCCTTCGGTATTAATAGGGACTTGACGTCGGATGGAAGGTTTGATTTATTGATCTGGGCTTTTGTTGTTTTTTCCAGGTATGTGGTGGGATCATTGGGGACTTTCTTGTATTCATCTGTACTGATAAGGGAGTTCATTTTGTCGAAATAATCCGACGAATTTAGGATGACGGTTGTATTTCCTTTGTCGGCTGGAAGAATGACTATGTCGGGATTTTGATTTAATTCTTTGAGGGCGTGTCTTTCAGCGGATCGAAGGTTTGTGGAAGGGGGTTTGGCTGAAGATAAGATTTTGGCCACTTCGCGTCGTTTCTTGGTAGATTGAATAGGGCTTCTTCGGTTTGGGTAATGATCTTTTCTACCGGAATGGTTTTGGGGGTGACGGCAAAATTGAATCCTTTGGCAAGAGCTGAGTGTGCAGCATCAGAAATGGGAAAATCAGATACGTTCTTGACGACTTGAATGTCCGAGTGGGTGGGCGGATTTGGGTTCTGGACTTCGATGAGTCGGGAGAGCTTCCGTTTTTGGATCTCAGTTTTTTGGGAGGAGATGTGGAGAGCTTTTTGGTGAGAGATGCGATCGAAAGTGTCCCATATTGTTGAATGAATGTTAAAGGAATGGATTTGAAGGTGAACTTGAAATAATTTGGAATTCGTTCTGTGTAAATTATGTCTGGTGGTCTGGATGTGGTTTCTAAGGAGAGCGAAACCCGTGTGCCTGAGGATTCTGGAAATAGATGCGGATGTGGTGTGGTGTTTCAGCATTAAGCCTTTTGGAATGACGCTGTGGTCTCGACAGGATTTCAAGAAGACAAGGTCGCAGAGCAAACGAGATTTTCTCTGAAGGAGAGTGCTGTAGATCTTAGTCAGTGAAAATAGTTCCTCCCCATAGAGGCGAATAAAATGTTCGGAAAGGTTTCCGCGGTCAGAAATATGTACATTACTAAGTTCATGGGTTGAACCGCGTTGAGAGTTTATAACTCGACGTTTCGGCTCCTGCTTTGGAGCCATTTTCAAGAGTGTGACTGCGAGGCCTCTATGGGCCTCTATGGGGAGGAACTATTTTCACTGACTAAGATCTACAGCACTCTCCTTCAGAGAAAATCTCGTTTGCTCTGCGACCTTGTCTTCTTGAAATCCTGTCGAGACCACAGCGTCATTCCAAAAGGCTTAATGCTGAAACACCACACCAAATCCGCATCTATTTCCAGAATCCTCAGGCATACGGGTTTCGCTCTCCTTAGAAACCACATCCAGACCACCAGACATAATTTACACAGAACGAATTCCAAATTATTTCAAGTTCACCTTCAAATCCATTCCTTTAACATTCATTCAACAATATGGGACACTTTCGATCGCATCTCTCACCAAAAAGCTCTCCACATCTCCTCCCAAAAAACTGAGATCCAAAAACGGAAGCTCTCCCGACTCATCGAAGTCCAGAACCCAAATCCGCCCACCCACTCGGACATTCAAGTCGTCAAGAACGTATCTGATTTTCCCATTTCTGATGCTGCACACTCAGCTCTTGCCAAAGGATTCAATTTTGCCGTCACCCCCAAAACCATTCCGGTAGAAAAGATCATTACCCAAACCGAAGAAGCCCTATTCAATCTACCAAGAAACGACGCCGAAAACATCAGGCGCGAAGTGGCCAAAATCTTATCTTCAGCCAAACCCCCTTCCACAAACCTTCGATCCGCTGAAAGACACGCCCTCAAAGAATTAAATCAAAATCCCGACATAGTCATTCTTCCAGCCGACAAAGGAAATACAACCGTCATCCTAAATTCGTCGGATTATTTCGACAAAATGAACTCCCTTATCAGTACAGATGAATACAAGAAAGTCCCCAATGATCCCACCACATACCTGGAAAAAACAACAAAAGCCCAGATCAATAAATCAAACCTTCCATCCGACGTCAAGTCCCTATTAATACCGAAGGAGAGATCCTCTCGAATCCCAAAAATATATGGCCTTCCTAAAATTCACAAAATCGGAACCCCTCTCAGACCCATTGTCAGTGCATTCAACTGCCCAACCCAACGCTTAGCGAAACATCTTTCTAACATTCTTCAACCTATAGTTGAAATATCCGAATCCCACGTGAAAAACTCCTACCACTTCATCAATCGAATTAAGGAATTCAACATATCTAACTCCGACATCCTAGTCAGCTTCGACATCGTCTCTCTTTTCACCAACATCCCTATTGACGAGACCCTCACCATATTACAAAACAAGCACGACATATCACAAGACATCCTCACTCTAATCAAACATTGTATGTCCAACACATACTTCACCTTCCAAAACTCTTTTTATAGGCAAATCAAAGGTGCCCCTATGGGATCCCCTCTCTCACCTGCGATTGCCAATATATTCATGGAAGATTTCGAAACCAAAGCCCTTTCATCAGCCACTCTTCAACCTTCCTGCTGGTTACGATACGTTGATGACACTTTTGTCATCTGGCCCCACGGGAGAGATACCCTGGATTCTTTCCTGACCCATCTGAACGAAGTACACCCTTACATTCGCTTCACGATGGAGATAGAAAGCAATTCAACTCTGCCATTCTTAGATGTACAAATCACTAAAAATCCTCAACAAGGTTTCTCGTACACGGTTTATAGAAAACCCACCCACACCAACCGATATCTCAACTCCAAGTCCCACCATCATCCCTCACAACTCAACTCAGTCGTAAATACTCTGATATTTCGCTCCATCCGACTAACCGACGACCACAACAGACAATCCGAACTTCACAACGTAAAACAAGCTCTCCTACAAAACGGATACAGACCAGACCACATAGACAGAAACATCAAAAAACAGCTTCAGAAACCATTAGTAACCAAAAACGAACCACAAGTTGAAGACCGTCCATCCAAAGTCTTCTTCCCTTACATCAAAGGGGTGACGGACAAAATCAGTCGACTTTTCAGAAAAGCAAATATCAAAACAAGACAAACGAGAAAACCCGTAAGACCCGCCCACCTCCAGGTAGCCAACCACCTATAAATACTACAGTGCAACCAACATCGGATCGTCTTTTGAGATCAAGGAGTAGGCAGGTTGAGACCTTGATATCTCTCAAGACCACGACTCGAGGAGTAGGCAGATAGAGGCCTCGCAGTCACACTCTTGAAAATGGCTCCAAAGCAGGAGCCGAAACGTCGAGTTATAAACTCTCAACGCGGTTCAACCCATGAACTTAGTAATGTACATATTTCTGACCGCGGAAACCTTTCCGAATATATATATATATATATATATATATATATATATATATATATATATATATATATATATAACAGGAAGTAACTTGTGACATCTACAGTCACTAGTTGAAACTTAATTTGGCACGAACCATGGAATCGAGAGCAACCATAAAGCTGTCCTGATGAGTGGGAAACCACGAAACAGCTGTCGACAGATGATGGTGGCTCTCGGAATCAAAACATAAATCACTCTATTTACTTCTATATATATATATATATATATATATATATATATATATATATATATATATATATATATATATATATATATATATATATATAATCTATACATAAATTGATAGAAGTTCAACGGGATGTGATATATCTTTCGGATATTGGGTTGGCACGAGCATGTGCATGACAATACAACAAGGAAAATACATAATGGATAACTGAATTTTTCCCTATTCAAAAAACATTATCAAATACGAATTAGAAGGAGATTCTTACCAATAACCAATAAAATTAAACTATTTCTGGACCGATATCCATGTCCTCTGGAAGCATTCTATTTGCAGCATCTCCTATGGAATCTAAAAGACGATTGGATGAAAAATGTATGTTTTCTTGATATCTAGCGTACCCCAAAAACCATTTCACGCTAGCAACATGCGCACAAGTTCCTAAAGTCCTAGCACCGGACTTACAAGTACAATAATACCCCGTAATGGGGAGAGCAGGATCTTCTAGATTTTCGTCACCTCTTTCAGTGAAAACAACCCAAAGCATGTGTTTAGCAGCATTCCTGAACCGAGAAAATATTCTGAATCTTAGGAAATTGGGTTCCCCATGTAACTCATCGACTTCTAAAATGTTGTCTACTTCACCATCTCTACGAGTTGTATCTTGGATATATGACGCAGCCAAGTGTAAATGATATGTTCCAGTAAGTAATTTTAAATATTCAATATCAAGGCGAGGAAACGATTGTATATGATATTGATTTAAACGAATCCATCGACCATTCCTAGTTCGGAGGTTTTCAGCTTCAACTCGTGCCTGAACAATGTTGACATCATCGGAATAAACCAACATTTGTGTGGCCGTATCCAACGTTCCAGGCATATTTATCAATGGATGGAATTTATTTATAAGAGCGCCAGCAATCAGGTAATAGTCATGTAGCTTCGCAGCATGTATTGCTGTTATGGGTTGACGAAAAAATTTGAAAATTGACTTAAAATGTACATTTCTAGCTTCAACAATCCATCTAGTAGTGGTTATTAAACGTGCCCGATTGGCTTCATTTGTCGTTAATTGCCTTTGATTCGGCGGTAGAAATGGTGGCATATAGTAATGCAAGCCAAGTTCTTGTAGACTATTGATTGAATCTCTGTAGCCTCTATCGACTATCACAATATCTCCTTCTTGAAACCATGTTTTCATTCCATTCAAGTCAACTTGTAATTCGTGATTTAGAACACTTGCATCATTATTCCTAGCATCTGCGAAGTACGGCCCGTTGATTGCTAAGATATATCCATCGGGGGCAACTATGATCTCTGGTTTGACCAAGTGTTCATTCTTGTGGAAATAGTATGATTGCCTCAATACCCGGAAGTTACTGCTCTTTTCTATTTTATTGTAGGTACAATCTATATAAACTATTGCTTTGGGAATATCTGGTGTGGGATTGTACAGTTGATTCGTATAAGGGGATACATGACTGTTAATATAATTTTCTCTTGTTATTGAATTAAATCCAATATTGTTTGGTACGAACCTTTGTAAAAGAGATAATCTCACATTAGAAATAATGTTTGTCGAGAAGGATAACTGAACAATATTTTCAAAAACTCATCTGAAACTCCATGTTTCATTTCATTTCTTCTCTTGCCACCTTGTTCAACAATATCACAAAATTCTAGTAATTGTCGAAAATGATTTTTTGAGATTGATGTCAGATACTTAAATTCGTCTTCAGTGAAACAATTGATATCTTCCCAGTTACGGAGTGGCCTGTTTCTATTAGCAAATGTCCTCATTCTTTGAAGAAAATGTTGAAGATTGGAAATTATGTATGGTTTATTCACAAAATTCAAACCTCCATGCAAGTAATTTGGAAGGAAACCTTGATGATCAAGATGGTGACCACAAATTCTCAAGAAATCTGGGACATAGATATCAGAAGCAACAAAAATATCCACTCTACATTCTAAAGAAAGTCTTTGAATATTGTGACGAGCATTACAAATAATGCACGCACGACTTGATACGCGGGACAACACATTGAGACGAAGTCAATTCGGGTTATTTTCCATAGCAATAATGTCATTCATTACTGTGTTATTACAATTGAAACATATTTTTGTATCATCCTGAATATCAATAGGTGGATTTCCCGCAGTTTGTCTTCGATATGTTGCAATTTGCAAAACATCAATATTATCTCCTCTATTCAAACGCATTGAGTGTCTAGGAATAACATTTCGGTCACAAACATAACAACTCATTCTATTTGCGAAGGCCATATTGTTCAGCAAAGTTCAACAAACACTGAAAATCACATAAACTTGAACAGTAAAAAAGAAACTTCAATTAGTCCAATAACCCAAAAAGTTCTTGGGCTCTATGACAACAAGAAAACGACTATTGACATAAGAATTTTGTTGATTTTATCCTCTTTGAATTGTTCTCCATGCCTACTATGAAATAAGAGGAATATATTAATAAGTAGGTATTCGAAGATGATTCAGATGATGTTTCAAATACAAGAAAAAGAAAGAGAAACGTTCTCTGAAAGGGGGTATATACTATATACAAACATATATGCGATTCGAAGATACAAGAACATAATTGAAATATAAAACGTTAATTTGGTGTAAAAATATGCCGAGAATTTGATTTAATATATATATCTATATAAGCCGATAGAAATAATTACATACAAATTATGATTTTTTTCTGATTTATCCTATGTGGTATTTTCGTTATCTGACAAATTCATGAGATATTCATGTCCAAATCTTTTTGTAGTACAGGGCGATTTCCTTTGATAATAATGCTATTTTGAGACTTTCACTATTTTATTGTTTTATAGAGTGAAAATTCGAAAAAACGAACTTCTGCGGATGTAATAAGTATAATATAACTTCTGAGAAACACTAAGCATGAAAAAATAACTTTTCCATTGAATCACTTACTAGACGATGCTTGTGCAGATAATAATTCGAGTTATGGCTTTTTTTCGAGGGATGCGGTACGCTATTGTACGGTATAATAACTGATCACTATTTTATTGAAATATTTTTATTTCGAGTAAAAGCGGCCGGACGAGGAAGAACTACAGCAAACCCGCCGAAAACTGGACTGAAAATATAGCAATGGGAAAATGTACAGATCGTAGCTTTTTTCATACATTTTTCGCCTTGTATATGAAAAACCCGTCATGGGATTCCGCTGAAAATTTTGTACAATATGGATGAAAGTATTTCGAGTTCTCCCATGAAAAAATATTGAATTCTTTTCGGACTCCCTTATGAGATATAGGGTGATTTAAAAAATCAAGGTTTTTATTTATTAAAGTATAACTAATTTTTTAAATTGATATCATTCGACTCTGTATACGATGAAACATATCGTTTAACATTCTTCAAGTGAATTTTGTCATTTTAGGTTGGTTTATTACTACAAGGTGTCCCAAAAACCAAAATTCGTTTTGTTTCCATATTTGTGAATCACCTTGTATGAATTGTATCAACTGTGATGCTAGATGAAATGAATTTATAATATTATGTGATAATTCTACCTTTTCTCGCATTTTCTCTTTATAAAACAACTAAATTATGAAAGTCTCAAAATAGCATTGTTTTCAAGTGAAATCGCCCTGTACTACGAAAAGATTTGGAAATGAATTTCTCATGAATTCATCATACACGGATGTGATGATGATCCCACAAAAGATAAATCCGAACTAAATCGTAACTTGGCAGATACAGAGTGATGAAAAGTGAATGTTTCTCATATTCAACACCCTGTATCTCGAAAACTAGTCATAGGATCGTGTTGCGCCCGTTGAAACATTTCATCGGAATGATCAATTCTACAACATATCAAAAATTGAAGAAATTTGACGGAGAGCCATTTTCCCATATAAGGTGTGCGGGGTCCTTTCATAAAATAAAAAATATGAAACACACTGAATATTTATAGGAATACCATGCTGTTCTTTAGTAAAACTATTCAGTACTGATTTCATTGATTCTATATATGAACGATATAATTTAAGATGATATTATAAGACGCATGATACTGCTATACAAAGAAAAAAAATTGGACATTATTGAAAGAAACAGCTTAGTGTGATTTTTAGTTTGATTTTGAGTCAGTATATTCCGATCTGGTCATTTTATGCAGTATAATCTCTTTTTGCTTTTCCAGTGCACACCAAACTGTTCAGCCTGATTCATATCGAGTAGTTGAAGAAAAATTATTATAGTGTATACTGTTTTCATACTTTGTACAGGTACGTCACTTTAGGAAACCATACTTATATATTATCTCCTATTCAATTTCTAGTTATCTTCGGAGTTTATCACTTTCAACTCATTCAGACAAAACCATCTTGAATACATGTAACATATAAATGGTCGCTTTTCTAGAGACGTGGACCGACCCCAAGATGTTATTTGCTGATTTGAAAATATACGAGAGTTTTGATGGTATGGAATGGCTTGACGCTGATGGCTAGTTTGTTAGAATGATCTCGATCAGTTCGCGAGAATGGATTTGGAGAATATTCGGTAACGTCAGGCCACACTCAAAATAGGGGCCACTAAAGCGAGCGTAAGGCCAATGGGGTGCTCAACTATATCGTCGTGTGTGATTTAAAAATGTGTCTTGTGCATTTTGTTGGTCAAAAAATAATGAATAACAGTTCTCATTCCATTATAAAAATGGGGGGTCCAACCATATCACAAATAGTAGTTCCATACAATATTTGAGACAATTTTCTTTGTTTAGAAATAATATTAATACGGGTAATAGTTTCATCATGAATTTTGGGCGAGATTAGTCTACTTCAATGCAATGATAGTTCAAATATGTATACTGCCTTCAAATTCAATATAAAAATACTTCCTAGTGTAGGCGACTTTTTTGTTGTTTTTTCCGTCAATCAATTGCATCCCTACGGGCAACCCTCACACAAGTCTTCGAGAGACTTGTGTGAGCTAGGGAAGACGCAGCCCTCACCTTTTAACATGTGATGCCATGCACGAGACCGGTGAATCGGTGGATCGAACCCACGACTCCACGCTTGCGAGGCGAATGCTTTACCAGCGACCACCACGGCTACGACCACGACCACCACGGAGTGGTTATTTGTTTTGGTGTAGGTTTGGTTGAAAAGATATTCAATGTATAGCTACGCTAGTGATCAGTATTACACTTCGTATACGGAAATAATGTTTCGAACTGAGTTGCAGCAGATTACTTTTTGAGTAATAATATTTTTTGAGAAAAAGGAAATATTCTATTTGATTGAAAAAATCTGCCGGTTGTGCAATTTAGCATGCTATCATCTTTGGAAAGATTTGCAGAACGTAACATGTAACGTGTATTATGGTGGACAGGAATTTTCAGAAAATACATTGTCAATATTATTTTTGATTATTTGCTATTTAACTTTTATTTCTCGAAACTTCCTATTACAACGAGCAATACTTCGTTTTTACGAAACTTCTTTGTAACTCACGTAGGAACTCAATTCGCCTGAAATATTAGGGGCTTCAAATTATGTATGTTTTGGTAGGGTCCAGTAATTCTTGTATTTATTTTTCCTACCTGCAATATTTATAAACGAACTCGGAATTTGGAAAGTTGATTCTAGGCTCTCGGGTTGATGTCACTAATTGGAAATTCACACTGCAACAGCGGTTGACTGGTGTAAAAGAGTTTTCAATTAATTCCATCTTCAGTTTGGTAGAGTTGGAATGGAAGTGAATTATTGCAATGAAACATAGTTTGATACGATGCGGTTCCAGGAAATATCAATCAGGAAATTAGTGAGGTACAAATAATGAATTGGAATGCGTACCGGGATTATTTGAGTGCATTTTCCGCTCGATTCTGGAATTATCATTAAAGTCTATGATAGTTCGGAATATTGGTAGGTTAGTGTTTTTTCTGATCCACCTGATCATTGCTATGAGCAAGTGAAAACACGATCTAGGTTGCTTGTCTGAAGAAAGCTGTGTTAGATTGTATTAGATTGCAGGGGAAGCCCTGGTGGTTATGCCTCCTCACAAGCACTTCGACCTATTATATATTTTGTGCATGAATCTCAATATATCCGATGCCTGGGATTCCGAGACTTCGAATAAAGTTTATCAGTTTCTTTGGAGAATTTTATGATATCGGAGGACATTAAAAAGACTACTTCCAGGAACCTAAGCCTCTGGCAGAGATGCGTTGGGTATTCGCAAAGCAAATATACTGCAATTTTGTCAGTTTCCGCTGTATCTGCAATTATCACTATCTGATTTGACTTATTCTTTGAGGTTACTTACACCTCATCGGTTACCCAGCGTCAGAATTTTCAGTTCGAGTGGACTTTGGGGAGTCCACAGAAGAGTTCTGGGCCAGCAAATAGTGTTTGCTCTTTTTTTGGCAGAGGAGTCTGCTTCCTTGTTACCTCTGACACATTTGTGACCTGGCACCCACATCAAAGTGACATGGTTGTTTTCTGTCAGTTTTCTCAGATAGTCCCAAGTCAGCTAAATCTCAAAAATGTATGACTGCAGAGCTTTTTGTGACACTTTGCTACTGAGGCATTCCTGAGCACATATCTCCATCGTATGTGTTTCTTCCAGAAATATGGTTGGGGTAGTATCAATGGATTCTAACTGCCTGATATTTGGCCCTGTAACGTCTACTCCAGCCCTATCATCCACCTTGTATATATCAGTAAACCAAATTGATGCATCTCTTACCAGTTGAGGTCGGTCCTCTTTGCTAACTTAATGGTTGTTTATGATTACTTCAAACTTCATTCTGAAGTCTTACGCACCGAGCATGTTTTCTGGCTATTTGGACGTGGCTTTTAGTGAAATGTATTTCAAAATTTTCAAATGTCCGATCAGATTTTCTGCTTTCGAGTTTACTGTCCGTCTCACTCTGAAGGCACTGATTGCTGCGTCTTTCGTCATTCATAAGTACAATGGCGAAAGGGGCAGAGGTGGTAAGAGTGTCGAGGTTTGCTCACATTCTTTTCTTTTCCCCCGACCGACGAGGTATTAGCCAGAGAAGTAGTTGTTTTCTGTCGGACATATGCCATACAATCTATACAAAGGTATAGTGAATTCCTAAAGGATTGTTTTCGACTGCTTTACAGTCACTGGAATATATATATATATATATATATATATATATATATATATATATATATATATATATATATATATATATATATATATTCCAAACAGGAAATTTTTGGGTATAGCAGCAAGCAAAACGTGTACTCTTTCAACACTATATAGTATAGTATAGTATAGTATAGTATAGTAGTTTTATATATATATATATATATAAATAAGGATGGATTTAGCGAGGGGCAATATATGAAAATATAAGTAGAAAAGTTATTGGGAATAACCCTCAAAATATGTGTGTCTACGGTTGCAGAATATTTTGAGGGTTATACCCAATAACTTTTCTATATATATATATATATATGCTGAATACTTGTTTCAAGGAGCAATAAATGTTCCAGTGACTGTAAAACAGTCGAAAACAATCCTTTAGGAACTCACTATACCTTTGTATATATTGTATGGCATATGTCCGATAGAAAACAACTACTTCTCTGGCTAATACCTCGACAGATATTGAATTATATCTGTCAGACATATGTGCAAAGATCCTTACTTTGAAGGAACAACTTTGCAAGAGCTCTCAGAGACAGACAGCAGGACACTGCCTGATCCAAACAAGGAACCAACTGCAGACCGGTTTCGGGATGAAGTCCCTCATCAGTGCAGTCCTGGTTATCACGGTTGTATACACGCGGGGGCCCGGTGCCCGTCATCGTTCCCCGAGATGAACACTGCAATCGCTTACAGGATCCACCACGGCAACAGATTAGAGAGCGCTCCAGAAGGACATTTCGGATGCGAAATGGTATATGCTGAATACTTGTTTCAAGGAGCAATAAATGTTCCAGTGACTGTAAAACAGTCGAAAACAATCCTTTAGGAACTCACTATACCTTTGTATAGATTGTATGGCATATGTCCGACAGAAAACAACTACTTCTCTGGCTAATACCTCGACAGATATTGAATTATATCTGTCAGACGATCTGGACAACCAGCATGAATGGACATCAAATGTAAATGGACACCCAATGTAAGTGGACACCCGGTATAATTGGACACCCAGTATGAATGGACACCAAGTGTAAGTGGACACCCGCTATGAATGGACACCCAGTATGAATGCTAGGCAATCCTGGATTTAATTCCGTACAAAAAAAAACTAGGGAAATAAATCACCCATTAATATGAAAACTAGAGTAAAACCCCTCCCCAAATTAGGATGAATGTAAAATTCATCAAAACAAGCTGTTTCTATCAATCCCTCATATTTAGAAACTATTCGAAGAAATGCTAGGATATTTTTGACAAACCCTGTATATTAAGTATACTTGTTGGGGAAAACTCCCTTCTATTACCCAACTAAAGGTAGTTCAATTATCTAAACAGAATAAAAATAATAAATATAATTTATGTGACACGAAGAGCCTTTATATACCACCCTATGTATTGTGAAATCTAAAAGAAATATCCAGATTCAAAAGTTCTGGACAATCAATATTGATTCAGAAGGAAATTATGAACAAACTTTCAAATAGAACATTTTATGTGCTAGAAAAGAGACAATCAGGGGTCACCCTGTAACATCGGAACCATCTCAAGTATAGTAATATTGAAATGACATCAAAGTTTTATTATTATCTATGATAGAATGACCCAGCATTCATAAATTGAGCCAATTCGTATTGGTGCAAGCTGATGAAAATTACCATGATTTTATTAAAGTACCCCTGATATTTCAAAGTAAGTTGTTCAGTTTCCTTCTGGAGAAACTTATCGAAATCACCTAAGTGAAACATTTTCGAACAAGCCACTGATTCATTCCATAATCTCTCAACAGAATTTAAGTGATTGACTACTGTTATGAAATCAACATAATTTTCCAGACAAAGGGATTTCTTCAAAATTCATTTACTGAAATCCTGAAATGAAAGTCATTTCAGAATCCTTTCAGGACATAGATTTTTGTTCTAGAAAATCAGTGGAAGTACAGGAAAATATAAGGGTATATGTAGTAGGATGGTCGGGATATCACAACAAACACTCCCTCTTACAATAGTTCAATATATTCCGCACCTCACACGTCTTACTTCTACAGGTTTCAGTTAAACAAAGAATCTTATTCGGACTACTCATGACTTGGTGCAGGTATGCGATAGTGCTTTCGCATACACTTTATTTTTGAGGTATACCCCTGATAGATTAGGGTCTCTTATATTTGAGGCCTCTACTGCCGATTTCAAATTGTTATCATTTATAGCACACATTACTAAGGACACCTTATCACTGTTAGAAAATTCAATTTAAATTAGTTGATTTTCGCCAAATGGTTTAAATGGAATTCATATAGCGAGCAACCCTCTGTTGGTTTACGGTTCGCATCTCATAAGCATTTCTGAAACTTTTGAAAGTGGTGCTCAATAATTGCTTCCACTTTACTTTAGTATACTAAGGCCACCCTAATTCACATTGTATGAAGCTATCATACCATGTTTTTGCTGTATCTTTCAATTTATTTGTTACCTGATACACTTTACTATACACTATACTATTCTTTCATACCTAAAAATTATCAGGACGCAGTAGAAAAAATAAATTATGATCTGAACAATGGTCATCCGAAAATGCTCTAAGTATAAATAGGAAAAATACTTCTTTTCTAGCTTTTGGCCCAACTAAAGTTCGTTTGCAAATCAACGAAGTAATCCGAATGAATGTTGATGGAGAGCAAATTGCACTAGTAAACAAGGCAAAAACCTTGGCCTGGTTTTTGATGATCAACTGCGATTCAAACATCATGTTAAAATTTGCATCCGGAACGCTTATTTGAACATAAAGTCAATTTTTCACAATCGCCATTATCTGTCAGTTGGTTTTAAGGAAAATACTATGCGTGGCTCTGGTATTACCTAAACTCACCAACGGAGATGGAGTTCTTGGCCCCTGTATCGACGCAAACGATTTTAGAAGGCTACAAGTTGTTCAAAACTCTTGTATGCGGCTTATTTGTAGTATTAGGAAACGCCAAAGAATTTCCCACAAATTACGAGATCTTAACTAACTGAATATGTCGAAAAGACGATATCTACACTCTGAATGTCTCTTTCATAAAATCATCAAAAACAAACAACCGCAATACCAGTTTGGAAACATTGTTCACCAAACTGATAACCATCAGGTAAATACTCGATTCAAACATAGAATTACAAAACCACAACATCGCACCGAACTGTTCAAACGATCTTTCACGTACCAGTCATCAAAAACACATAATGAAATTTCCAATGAATTGAAATTGAAATCAATAGAAGCCTTCAATTAGGTCTGAAATTGGAATTACTTGCTAATCAAAACCAAATCTAAATTTCTCTGATAACTTTTGTCAATAAATATATGTATATCATATAATAATATCTGCATGTACATGTTGATATTTTTTTACCTTTTTTTTCAATTTTTTTTACTTCTAACGGTTTGTTACTTGATTATTGTTATTTCTCTTTATTATTATTTTTTACCTCGCTCGAGATGAAAAACAGAGACAGTGCTGTCTGCAACCACAGATTGTGCTGTCAACTGATCTTCGGCATTTTTCTATCAACCTGGTGTGCTGTGCTCATATTACTCAAAAATTTATTTAATGTTTACCTGGTTGATAAAAATAGAGACCTTTATTATTATTATCATTATAAAACTGTCTGTCCAACCATATATATTATAGTCATATTGAACAATTTCTAACCAATCAGACACTTCCATGTGTGTTGGATCAGATTCTGGAATTATACTAGACAACACAGTAGGTACCTGAGTTTCGCTGGGCATTGCTGACTTGAGGCATAATATTGGTTCTCCTAGAATGACTTACAGATTCCTTCCTGTTACTTTTATGTCTACGAGATCTCTTAGCTCTTCGATGGCAACTTTGCCTTTCCTCACTGGTATTTGCAGAGCTACTGCTGCTGAATGTTGAATATCGGCGCTTCGATTTTCTTGTGGACTTCGGCATTGTGCAGCACTTTAACACCACTCTTTACACACTGTACACCACTTCTGATGTAGTAGGATGGTCGGGATATCACAATAAACACTCCCTTTTACAATAGTTCAATATATTCCGCACCTCACACGTCTTACTTCTACAAAATTCAGTTAAACAATGAATCTTATTGGACCACTCATAATACTAATACTAGTCTCCGGGTGACACATTATGATAAGCGGGTACTGCTTATATCTTACCCTGGCCAAGATACGTAAAAACACTACTCACTTAGTTGAATTGCCAGTCTACAGAATTATTTCTATTACCCATGGTGGATCAGTGAACAGAGTATCTAGCTACCACCCCGGAGCTCCGAGTTCAAATCTCGTCTGCAACAATTTTTTTTCTTTGTTTTTAACCCAGCAGACGCATCACACTAAGGTTAGACAAATCCCAGGTCCTTCAGACATAACTTATTTCTGAAAAGATGAAGACTTAGGTTCTGAGTAGTGTCTCATGTACTTTTAATACCTGCGTGCTTGTGGGGTTCGCTCTGTGACACCTGGGCAGGTACCTAATTTGAATTTTTATGGCTGATTTTCATATATATTTTGTAGAATATCACTCTTAAGTAATTTCAAAAGTGTCAGAAGCTTTCCATAGACCAGAACATTTGTCAAACGCTTTAATGCTCCACAAATTACTTCAGAGTGATATTCAACAAATTATACATAAAAATCAGCCACACAAATTTAAGTTTAGTATCTCTTATTTTTAGTTACCTTTCTCACCTGGTGCCTGCCCAGGTGTCACAGAGCGAACTCCACAAGCACGCAGGTATTGAAAGTACATGAGACACCACTCAGAATCTAAGTCTTTATCTTTTCAAAAATAAGTTATGTCTGAAGGCCCTGGGATTTTACTCATGAGGAAATCTTAACAAAATCTTTTATTTACCAAAATTCTGTTTTCTTTTAAATTTCATTTTGGACAAAAATCCTCCCAGAGTCGAAGCCGTTTTCAACGGAGATGGCTAACCCTAGTGTGATGCGTGTGCTGGGTTTAAAAAAAAAGAAACTAAATTTTTGCTGACGAGATTTGAACTCGGGAGCTTCGGGGTGGTAGCTAGATACTCTGTCCACTAATCCACCATGGGTTATATAAATAATTCTGTAGACTGGCAATTCAACTAAGTGAGTAGTGTTTTTACGTACCTTGATTCCCTAATATCTGAAGAATGGTCATCAGGACAAGCTAGCAGGTAGGCATGCGAACATAGTACATACTAACACTACTCAATCGTACACATTTCGTTCGTTTAAAAATAAGTAACGTCTGACGGCCCTGGGATCCTGCTCTAAAATGGAAATGTTCCAAGTGGTCTACCTCGTTCTGCTAATCAGGCTCTTCCAAAATGCTATTCAAGGTAGGAAATTCTTATTTTTCTCGGCTTGTACTTAACTTTTCTTGCAACAAACTTTCGATGATTTGCTTTCTTCCAACCTCTTCATGAGTTGTTATTCTTCCCCTCTTTTTTCCTCAATACTCCCATAGTAACCGATCACGAGATTTTAAATTTGTTCATCACTGTTATGTTAGCTCTTCACCAAGTATTATTATTAAAAATAATTTAAACAATCATCTAATAATTTCAGTTGTTGCCCTTTCCAAAAAATTCACAGATTTTCTTCTACTCCCTTTCCAGAAAACGTCAAATTTTTTAAAATATATCAATTTTTTTATACAGGGTTGTTCATCAATATAATGAACATATCCAAACTTATTTTGTTCATTTCAGGCATATCGCTGATTTGTTTTCATGCATATATCAAAGAAAAGGCGGATAGTCATGTCAGAAAGCTGACCGATATCTTTTTTCCTCAGAAATAGGATACCACTACATCGGAAAGCACTTTTGCTTCTTACAAAAGGATTGAAATTTTACAGGCAAGTTTTTTCTACTGTATTTTGTTCATATTTTATTTTCAAAACAATTTTCATAACAATATATATATTCACAAACTTATTGTAGTCTCTAGTTACCCAATTGTTACTTGATAATGATGTGAAAGCCAAAACTAGTCGTATTAAATAAAGTCTCAGTGGAAATTGAACAAAAAATATTTTCTTCATTCAGTTTTCCATTTGTTGAAATTGTTTCAACAACGAGTATATTATGTATGTATGGATTTATTTGTAGTTCGCCCAACAAGAGAGTAAATATCGTTATTTGGTTTTGATGCTAACGAGACCTCATTTACTGAATCGATACTGAAAAGGCAGATTATTTATAGATTTATTGAATATAAGAATCAATTCCTTGCTGGTTGCGATAGAGTTATGAGAGTACTTCATAAAACCGTGGCACTTTATAGTAAATGATTATCCTTGATAAGTGGAGAGAAATCAAGAGATTTCACACAACTTTGGATGAAATAAATAATACTCAATAGGCACAATTCAAATTTGTTCTCACTTTTTCATAACATCGGGTGATGAGTTGACTCGAACGCATGCACTGAGCCAAAATAGTACGTAAATACAATGAAATAGTTCGTGTAAATAACAAAAAAAATACGTTAAATTTGGTCCAACGTATATAGTTGTTTTAACCTCCTCGGGCACAAGACAGAATTTCCATGAATTTTGCGATGCCAAGGAAAATTAAGACTCTTGGAGAGTTCAAGAACACTGATATTCGCCAAAAAAAAATCCTAGTGATACTTTGGGTCTAGACCTTGATGATAAGAAATTAGAATATTAGTTGAAAATTTATTTGTGAAAATGGAAAAATCAATTTTCAAAGATTTTTCATTTCATTTTTGCATCATTCATGTTTGTGTAAATGGACATCGATTTGAAAAAAATTGTTATGAATATATTATTTGTTGATGTATGTAATAGGTTTGGGAATGATTTCAAGTTCCAAAGGATGTGAACACATGGCAATATAAAATTTAGTTGAGGGTTCAATTGTTCTCTTCCATTTCCATTGCTTCCCGTTGAGAATTAAATTCACTAAAGGTGAGTTATCATCTGAATTGTTATTGGCTTTGGTGCCATCCTCATTCGCATCTTCCTCGTCATTTCCAACCACCATTACATCCTGACTGGCTCTGAACACATTTATTTATGGGATTATCCCATTCATCCCAAACATTGTTATCCTGAAGAACATTCTCATCCAAATTAGATTATTCCAAATTAAAATTATCCGCAATATAATAATATAACTTCTGCGTTTATAAGTTTCCCTGAAAATTAATATTTTTTCAGTATCGTTTGGGTCCCAAGCTATCATCAATGATACCTCAAGTTTAGGGGATGGAAAATTGTGAATGTCCGACTCACCCTTCCTTAAAAATTGTGCTACAACACTTTTCAAATACCCATTCGAGTAATTATGCACAAAAAATTTAAAAACATGAGCTACTCACGTTGATTTTGTTCATTTTTAATAACGGCGTCCATGACGTCACTACGTGCAAAATCAAACTACCAAACAACACTTTCAAGACATGTGATCCACGATCGCTCGATTTTGAACGCATTAGTAGACGCATATCAGAGGCGATAATAGCGGGCCAAACACTGGCATCAATCTTTTGAATGTTTGTGAAATAAATTTAAACCGTAGTATCGTATATGAAACCCAGGGCCGAGGAGGTTAACAACGAAAGTGTGTTTGTTGAATAACGAAATACTTGTTAATCAACGATCGTTTCGTTGTACCAATGTATTTTGTTTATTGATCAACGAATCTTGTTCGTTAATATTACTAAACTGTTAGTTAACGAATAGGATTTATTATTACGAATATTTCGTTAAATTGGTTAATAACATGAACCTCTATTCGTTAATTCAACAACAAAATTTATAAATATTATGAACTAAAATTGTCAAGCCAACGATCTGCATTCTTTAATATAACTAACTGTTCGTCAAATTATGACTTCGATTCGTTGATATTTGAAGCATTTCCGTTAACAAACAGTTTATATTGCTTGATACCATGAACGTCTGTTCGTTAATTCAACGACAAAATTTATTAATATTATGAACTTAAATTTTCAAACCAACGATCTGCATTCGTTAATATAAATATATGTTCCATTAAACAATACAAATATACAGGTTGTCCATTTTTGTTACGTTTTTCAACAGGTGTAGGTATATATTGTTGATTTTAGTTTGAGAAATAGTAAAAACTTTTGTTTTAACAGTAATTTAGGAATGAGTGTAACTGGACATAAAAATCCGATATTGTCGAAAATTCTCTGTGCTGTTGACAACAAACCACGTTTCGTTCTTGGTATATTATCGAGTTGAGCCAGAGAATTGATATCGCAACAGAGAGTGTCTTTTTTGAAATCCCATAAGAGACCTAACACACCTGCAACAGTGTCTTCACAATAGATTCCAGCGGAAGTTATATTATCAGTCCATCCTCTCAAATTGAACATTGCAGTAGACATAATGTGTTTAGATTCTTCAACGAATTTCCCTAGTTCTTTTTCGTTATCAAGACTAGCCACACAGTTATCAACATAAAGAGAACTTTTAGGTTTTTTCGCTGTTTCCTCAAATTCTATAGAAACTTTATCAAGATGATGTGTTATAGTTGCTGATAAAAGAAATGGTCTTGGTTTGACACCAAACACTACTCTGCAGTGTCTATACATTTTTATTTTTTCAGCTCCGTAATCATCCCACCAAAGAAATCTGAGGAAATCTCTGTCTCTTTGAACACTTATTTGTTAAAATGCTTTTTCAATAACGGAAATCACACCAATAGGTCTTAAACGAAATTTACAAAGCAGATTGGGAATTAATTCTAGAAAGTTGGGCCCTTTTTCCAAACAATTGTTTAACGAAATACCTATTTTGTCTTTAGCAGACGCATCAAATACTGGGCGTATCTTACTAGTTTTACTTGTTTCCTTAAAAACCCCATCTTTCTTTTCAAAATTTTCAGTAACTTGTTCAATAATTCCCAACGTCTCCTATTCTCGAAAAACATTGTGGTAGTCATCAAATTTACCTAAACTAATCAACTTTTTTGTATTGAAACTAAGTCTGCTCTGTGTTATATCTTTGTTACTTGAAATATGTGGTTGTCCTTCAATCCATGGTAACTGAACTTCATATCTAATATCATTATTTAATTTGACTGTATCATGAAATTGTTTTAGAGTATAATTCTCCAAAGCATCATTCGATTTTACTTCGGCAGATTCTTTTATTCCCAATAATTCTAAATTCCACAAATAGGGTACTGAAAATTCAGTAAAGCCAGAAAACAGTTTCATATTTTCGTCTTTAGAGTCAAATCTTCCTATTATCATCCACCCAAGATGTGTTTCAATAGCGGTTAAATCATGGGTGATGTTTTCTGTATTTCCTGTAATGAATTTGCCAAAAATGTCTCCTCCCAGTAACAATTCGATTTCATGTGGAACATCATTGACGTCTATTTCATAGATTATAATATTTTTTCTTCTCAAATAATCAATACAAGATGCATAATCAAGTCTTGGTATAGAATTGCAAATTTTATTTTGATCCAAAACTTCCAGACTACATGCAAAAGAGTTATCTAAACTTTTTATTTCAATATTGAACATGCCATGTGTTTGTGGTGAAGACTGCTGACCTCCAAAAACCCCTTGGATTATAGTTTCTTCACCTGATTTTTCCATTTTTAAATATTTCGTACAAGAAGACAGAATATATGAACGCTGCGAAACCGAGTCCAATAAATCTCGAACCAGTTTCTCTTTATTCCCATTTACAATTTTCACAATTAGAGTTTGCAGTAGGACAGTATTTGTGTAATTACTCGCTAAAACGTTGTCCACCGCTTTCTCTTCAGATTTGTCTTTCTTAGCATTCAAATCAGGGCACATTATCCGATAATGTTTTCTTGAACAAATCACACACCTAATATAGGATTTACATATTTTACTGGTGTGATTTTGTTTGAGACAAGCAAAACAACCCTTTCTTTTCATGATAAGGTTCTTCTTCTCATCAAATGATAATTTTTGTGCTTTCAAACAGTCCTGACTTGAATGCGACTTTTCACAAAATAGACAAAAAGGAATTTTCTTACCACCTTTTCCTTCATCCTTGGAACTGGCAGAGTATAAGGCTGATGCTGTATGAAGCTGACCCTCACCTAGTTGTCTTTGGTTCCTTTGAAGTGTATACTTGACGTTCTCCTTTCGGAAGCTTGCCTGAGCCAAACTGATTCTTTCTTCGGATTCCACTTCACTTCTCAAAAAATCTAATGATAAAGATAAATTATCACTTTCCAAAGTATCATTTTCTTTAGTTTTGCCCTGTATAATTGAATATTTATTTCTATTTGCATTCCTATGCCTTTCCCAAACTTTCAATAGGTCTTCTGGTAACGCAGACTCGACGAGGGGAAATAACATAGCTGCATATTTCTCCTTTGTAACACCAACAGTCGTATGCATAGTCAATTCCAGCGACTCGCTAGAGTTTCGCCGCTCACTACACAAGCACTATAATGCACAGTCGAGCTCCAAAAAAGTGGTACATCGCCAGCGTTTTGCCAAAATGTGACTTATCGCGTAGTTGTCACTTTTTTGGAGCTGGACTGTGCATTATAATCCTTGTGTAGCGAACGGCGAAACTCTGGCGAGTCGCTGGCGATTGACTATGCATACGGCTGCTAGTGTTTCCAAAGCCCTTAATTGAGTCTCTAACTTATCATATAATTGAGAAAGTGTCATACCTGTATCTTTCATGGCCTGTTTCAAGACCAAGCTCAACAACTCTCTTACATATACTTCTATAAGGAATTCGTCCCTAGCAAATCTCGTCTTCAACTGGTCAATGGCAATTTTGTAGTTCGCGCCTGACGGTGGAAAGCTCTCTATCAGTTCTCTAGTGGCAGAACCCTCTTCAGTAGACTGGAGCAGATACTGAAATTTGTCCTCCAAATCGATATCATCGTCGTCGTGGATTTTTTAAAATTGTCCCCAAAAACCAATCCAATTTATGACATTTCCATCAAACTTTCTTAATTCAATTTTCGGAAGATGAAATTTTCTCTTGATGTGTTCGCTACAACCTCGTGAGCTGCACTGGTCCTCTTCTATATCTTTCTTAAGGAAAAATTCACATGTTGACCTGTATTCAATCAATGCTTCCCGATAGTATTCAACTCGATTGTTCTTCTTCAAAAGATTCGTCATCAATATCGGTAGATAGCAGTAGTTCTCTTATATTTTCGTCTGCCCTGAACAATCTGACATGAAATACCTTTACTAATTATAGGTTTTAATCGACATAAATCGCAACTACTGACACTGACAGTAAATAAAATGAAAAGTGAACATTCAAAATGTACTGAGTAATAATATTTTATAACATTCATCCCTCCTTCAATCTCGAACAAAATCATCTAGATATTTCGGAGGTTTCCGACTACGACTAGGATGATTGCTATTCCGAATATCTTCGTTTTCATGCACTTCTCCATAATTTAGAGAATCTTCAATATCTCGTAATTCAGATTCCAATATCTCGTCATGGTTTTCTTTTGTCAAATCTTTGTTACTATCCAATAACATTTCATCTCCTCTGGGAGCCAAATGTCTGACAGAGACTGTCGTTTCTCTTCCACTAGGCAGTCGAACATGTGCATATTGAGAATTCGATTCAAGTAATTCAACTTCTTCGACTAGTGGGTCATTCTTATTTGTTCTTACATGTTTCTTCATGAAAACCGGACCTGGGGAAGAAATCTATGTTGGCATAGATGATCAATTTGGTGATCTACGTTGAAAGGTAAATAAACGCTCATGCGGGGTACAGTTGATGGCAGTGCATAACAGGGATCGAATGGAATGCAAAGCATCTTCCAGAACAAGTGGCCATTCTTCTGTTTTCAGATTCCGAGACTTCAGTACGAGTGAAATCGTTTTCCATATAATACCATTATACTTTTCACATTGACCATTTCCTTGAGGATTGTATGCAGTTGTTCTACTAGTAGCCACGTTGTGTCTATCCAAGAATGATTTCACTTCTGATGATAAGAAGCAAGTACCTTGGTCTGAATGTATGTATGCAGGAGCACCAAAAAGAGCAAATTGTTTTCTCAAACATTTGATGACTGTTTGAGAAGTCATATCTTCACAGGCAAAAGCAAAAGGATATCTTGAATATTCATCAACAACTGTTAGCATGTACCGATTACGTGTTGAAGATGGTAAATGTCCTTTAAAATCAATATTCAATCTTTCGAATGCTGATGTGGCTTTGATCAGAGAACCTTGATTTTTACAAAACCTCGGCTTGAGTTCCGCACAAACAGGACATCTTCCACGGAGTAGGGCAGATTTTTACCACGAATCCAATGGTACATGCGAGTTACACCAGGATGACATAATGAATCATGCAGACTGTAAAGATTCCTAAATTTTTCGGTGTCAGTTGTTGAACATACTCTTGAAAACGTATCAGCCACTACATTCTCCTTTCCTGGTCTATATACTATATCATACCTGTAGCAAGACAGCTCAAGACGCCATCGCATGATCTTCTCATTCTTTATTTTCCCATGCTGCTTTATATCAAACATGAAAGCAACTGACTTCTGGTCCGTAGCTAGTCTAAAATGACGACCGATGAGAAAATGCCTCCATTTCCTTAATGCTTCCACTATAGCATATGCTTCTTTTTCAATCGCAGAATGTCGTCGTTCACAATCTGATAGTGATCTTGAAAAGAATGCTACTGGTTTACCATGTTGAGTCAATTGAGCGGCAATGGCAAAATCCGAGGCATCTGTCTCCACCGTCATCATTTCATTATCATCAATTGAAGTTATTGCAGAATCAGCAATTTCAAGTTTTAGTTTTTCAAACGCATGAACAGATTCATCTGATATCGGGAATGTTCTACATTGCACTAACGGTTGAATTTTCTCTGAGAATTTGAATATCCATTTGGAAAAATGTGAAAATATTCCTTTTGCGCGACGTAGAGAACAAGCATTGTTCGGGATTGGGAGTTCCAAGAGAGGTTTCAGTCGATCAGGATCTGGTTTAATTGTTCGTTTAGAGATGCTATAACCAAGAATATTGATGTGCTCCATTGAAAATGTACATTTTTCCACGTTTCAAATTGTGATCATGGTTGAATTTGTTCGTCCCGCAAATCGTTACATCATCCAAATAAGCGAAAGTATCTTTCAAATGAGTGCCCTGAATGCAAAACTCGGTATTTGCCAAATTGTCGAATATGGAGATATTGGTACCAAATTAAAGGTATTTTCAATATTTACCATATAAACATCAGATCTAGCTGCAAAACAGTGTAGTTGCCATGCAAATCCCATTCAAAAATCTGTGTGAGATGCAAAACTCTCTATTTACAAGCGAGATTCACTTGCAAAAGTCGGTATATGTAACCTAACCAATAAGAGTGCCGGAATACGGATCACGTGATTGAACACTTGGAATTGAATCGCGTGTTTCTGTTTTCTTGTTTCACTAACTCATCATTCGCAATAAAAACATCTTCAAACACTGATGTGATTTTTGTAAAGAATAACTATGGCAATGACTGGAAAAATCATCCAGATTTACAATATTATACGAGAGTATTAACATCTGCTCCTGTTCAGTTCGAGACTGATTCAGATGAGGATAATCTGTCAGATGAGGATAATCTGCAATATGAGGAAAATCTTAGAGTATGAATTTTTTTAAAATTTATTTACCAAAGAATGTATTGCTTTTCGTTTATTTCAAAGAACTGACATTAAATTTGTTTTTGAATTCTACTCTTGATTTTTATGAACAAATTCCATGTCTGTAGAACTACATTGAGATGCAAAACTAGGTAAGTTTCATTTGTTCAGATGCAAAACTGGTCCTTTGCATTATTTAATTGCAAAACTTTGTATTTACAATTTTCAAACGCTGTTTTTGGAGCCATAGCATTCCCAATATGTGTGGAACAGAAAACATAGGATCGTAGATTCTATCTCCATCTATCGTGACCAATTTCAGTAGCACAAGACGATATGTAAGTGAACTATGAGTTTTTTGCAGATTACTAGAAATGACTTGAGATGCAAATACAGAGTTTTGCATTTAAGGCACTCAAATTCTCTTGTTGGATTATCTTATTGATTGTTTCCTGGAAACAGGCCACTCCATTAGTAACACCGAAAGGAATTCTTCTAAATTGGTATAATCTGCCACAAGCTTCAAACGCAGTATACTTTTTCTCATCTTCTCGTATAGGAATTTGATGATAAGCACTCCGGAGATCTATTGTGCTGAAAACTTCATATTTTGCCACTTCATTGACGATGTCTTCTATCCTTGGTAGTGGATAAGCATTGAGAAGCGTAAATTTGTTAATAGTTTGAGAGTAGTCTATGACTAAACGCTTCTTATGATTTACATTACTTGTGCACGCCATGGAGATTGACTAGGCTCAATGATGTTTTCCGATAGCAGCCTTTCAATTTCTTGAGCTATAAATTCATGTTCTGCTGACGAGTACCGACGAGATTTAACCGCAACCGGTCTGCAATCAGGTGTCAAATTCGAAAGCAAAGATGTCGGTTCTACATATGCTGAGGCTAAACAACAGATCGTAAGAGAGGATCTTGGTCCACCAAAAATAACCTTTACTCCATCATGAATACCTAACACATCATGTCCAATGATCATATCGGCGCATAGTTCTTGTAATACTAATAACTTGACATTTTCATAAGAATGTTCTAAAATGTTGAGCTTTACTATACAGAATCCTTTCACTTTGGATGATAGAGATGTAGATGCCATAGCCACACTTCCATTTTCACTAAATACTTGTAAATTTCGATTCTCAGCTATTGTATTTGATATATAACTTCCTGAACTACCTGTATCTATGAGAGCATCGGTTATTATCCCATTAACATCAACATGAACAATAGCATTTGACAAACTTCCAGGTGCTGCGGCGCTGATAGTTGCTAGAATGGCAGCTGAAGTTTTCTTGGCTGAATATTTGCGAGATCTACAAACTTTCATAAAATGCCCCCTTCTACAACAAGAATAGCAAGTGATATCTCTGGCAGGACATGAATTCCGGTTGTGCCTATCAAGTCCACAAAAAAAACACTCCGAAGGTAGAGCAGAGGCTATTGAAATGTCAGAATTTTCGTCAGTTTGCTCAGGAGTTTTCGTTACAGCACTAACTGTTATAAAAGTTGAAGTATATGATTCTGAATGTTGTTGTGCGGTCTCTAAAGCTCTAGCTTTATCCGATGCATCTTGAAGGGTGAGAGTTAAATTCTCCAGCAAACGTTGCCTGATAAGAGATGAATTCAATCCACTAATGAATGAGTCTCTGATAAAGTCTTCTCTGTTTCGATCAGCCGTAACACTTTTGAAGTTGCAATCTTTACTTAACTGTTGCAATGCTTGCAAATATTGGTCGATTGACTCTCCCGGTTGCTGTTTTCTTGTTGCGAGCGAATGACGAGCAAAACTTTCGTTCTTAGGTTTGACATTCATTCCATTCAAAATGTCGATAGCTTCCTTGAATGTGACACAATCATTGATACTCTCGTAAACTGTAGGACTGATATAATTTATGAGAAGATTCAATTGGACTTGATCTTCCTTAACATTAACTGCTGCAATGAAGTTCTTGAACGACTTATACCAATGAAGCCAATGTTGATTAGCATTTCGAGCACTTGGGTCTGTATCAAATCTTTCTGGTCTCAGGAGTCTCTCCATGCCGTGATTTTACTTATTTATGTCGATTAAATTGAAATGAAATACTTTTACTAATTATAGGTTTTAATCGACATAAATCGCAACTACTGACACTGACAGTAAATATAATGAAAAGTGAACATTCAAAATGTACTGAGTAATAATATTTTATAACACAATCTATCGCTTTTGTCCTCCAATTGTCTCGAAACTGCTAACAGATGTTGCTTATTTGTGGCCTTACTGAGCAACATCTGGTCCAACTCTTTGCAGATTTTCGAGAAGTTTTTTCTCCGACTTGTAACTCGGAAATCTGACTTGTAACTCGGAATTCCGACTTCTATCTGGGAATTCCGACTTGTAACTCGGAATTCCGACTTGCAACTCGGAATTCCGACTTGTAACTCGGAATTCTGACTTGTAACTCGGAATTCGGACTTCTAACTCAGAATCCCGACAAGAAGGTTGGTGGATGTTCTGAAAGCATGAGGTGCGATATGGGAACGGAAAATAAAGTAGTAGGTGAATTCAGACTTCACCAAACCATGTTTTATATACGGAAAGAGTGTGCACAACCAAAGAATAAAAGATTGGTGGTCCATTTTGCACAACTGTGTCCAATTTTGGATGGATTTGTTCCAAACACTGAAAGATGAAGTTTATTTCTATGATACTTTTCTGGATGGATCAGTGATTCAAATTAATTCCATGAGTCTTATTCAGGTGAAAATCACTGTACCCATAAAAATCGAAACTGGTTTCATTTATTCCAGTTCAGGAGGATCTGAATCAAGTGGTTATGGAGTGGAATGTGCATAAAATAAGAAAATCAAGAAATGGCATTTCTTCTTTTTTTTATAACGAATGTAACTTTTACCAGTATCTAGGTATGATTTGAAAACGAATTTCTTGTATATTATTCCTTGTTTGCAGTTAGAAATTTTCAGTACGAATGTTCCGATAGGACCAAGTTTCATGGAAGTATTTCCTACTACAAAAGTGTTGGAAAAATCTTTTCGACAGGTACCTTTTCAATCCTCATCATGCGCAATAGTTGTTGAATTTGTAACGAACTATGGAATAATATGCAGGATGTTCATTGAGAGCCGGTAAATAAAAAAGTGGAAAAGAAAATATTTTTTTATTATACCTGAATCATAATCCTTGTCAAATGCATTAAAAAGTGTACGAAAACTTCAAGATCAAAACACGTCGGGCTCAAAAGGACGTCGCTGTGTTAAATAAGCATTCATCATGGACATTACTCATTTGATTGGATGTAATATGAAATGAACAACAATATCTTGATCTAAAAATCATACCCAGAATGGTTTTTGAAGGCATAATAAAAAGTTGCGTATGATACAAATGTATAAGTACCTAATGCTATACCTACTGCGATCAGATTAAACTTTGCTGTATCTGTTTCCAAAATATCCCAATCTGTCACATCATGTATGGCATGAACGTGTTACAGACGTTTACATTAATCAAACACTTTTACTTCATTTAACTATACTCACCACATTGAATCTTATTTTTCAAAAGGTAAACATGAAAACACATATTTTTCATGTAAAATATTTTTATTATTATCGAATAACAAATGTTCGAAAACTCTGAATGAATTAAACATTAGTTTTAAAAAATTAATTCTAGCACCTCACAATTTTGATATTCAATCGTACTATATAATATCCATAATACAAATATTAGATGATATTACATTATTGAATTCAGATCTGAAAGTCATGAAGTTTTCGTAGGAAATGGGAATTTGTAGTAGTTTGGAGAAGGTATGGGCCATCGGTTACTCTGGCAAACCCCAATAAAGTCTATTTTGACGTTTTGTTCAGCGACATAATAAATATGTCAAATCTACATCATTGAATGAAGTCATATCTCTGTAACACACAACAATGGCACTAACACAGTTTGATACGCCAACTGCCCTAAATTCCACTACCAGTACGAATTCCGAATTATAAGTCTGAAATCCTAGTTACAAGTCGAAATTCCGGTTACAAGTCGGAATTCCGAGATACAAGTCGGAATTCCGTGTTACAAGTCGGAATTCCGAGTTACAAGTCGGAATTCCGAGTTACAAGTCGGAATTCCGAGTTACAAGTCGGAATTCCGAGTTACAAGTCGGAATTCCGAGTTACAAGTCGGAATTCCCAGTTACAAGTCGAAATTCCGAGTTACAAGTCGAAATTCCGAGTTACAAGTCGGAATTCCGAGTTACAAGTCGGAATTTCGAGTTACAAGTCGGAATTCCGAGTTACAAGTCGGAATTCCAAGTTACAAGTCGGAATCTGTGAAATAAAAAAAATTGTGGCACTTCTACTCCTTTGTATAAAACTGTGTCGAAATGAATTTTATTTTGCTGACAGTTTTTTCAAGAGAAGTCTAATGTTTTAATTCTGACATTATTTTTTTTCAAACATATACACGGTGATAACAATAAACATAAAATATTCCCAACAATATATTAAAAATAAAACAAGAGTTAATTCCAAAAATCAAAATAAAAAACATGTAATCTGTTTTAAAATACCGAGGGGAAGTGTACTTAAAAGGGTTACTTACGGTTTGAGTAGTCCTAAATAATGAATGAATCAAGAAAATCAAACAAAAAATAAATAAACATATTCATTATGATATTTTCTACTACATTATGTTAACACAGTTTTTACAAAAAAAAATAAGAAAACTAAAAATACAGTGTTTCACTTCTCATGAAAACACACTCGTATCTTCCGTAATTTTCGAAGAAGAACCATAAAATTTCCAAAACCAATAGATACACTAGAAATGAACTCATTGAACGAAAGGGGACATTTTACGTGATATACACTGCACGCCAGCAGCGATGGAACCACCCATTTTTCTGGAAAGTTATTTTATTGGGCAAAATTGGCTAGAAATTTTTTCGGGTTCGTGTGCAGGATCTCCAAATTACTACTATATATCTGTCTCCTGGAAAAATTTTCGGTTTGAAAAAGTCTACCTTGTTTCACTTCTCATAGATATGCCCCCGTATCGTCTGTAATTTTCGACGTAAAACCATGAAATTTTCATGATCGATAGATACACTATAAAAAAACTCACTGCACAAAACGGGCCATCCTACGTGTTTATACACTGCACGTCAGCGTCTCGACCATCTAAAAATATATCCACATCAAAATATTAAATGCTTCAATAAAATTAATAGGTTATTTTTACTCACTTTCGGAATGAGAGTCGTTCAAGTTGGTCAGGAGGCCCTTCGGTAATTCATCTTTGATATTGTTGTTTGATTTTGAAAACGATACAATTTTAGGAATACATGTCTCCCTCCCAATTGTCTAGTACTCCATTCCCCGTCTCAAATTAAGTAAAGAAATCAATATCAATCTATGAAATTCCAATTTGAAATAGTAACTCCCAGATCTACCTAGTTGGAGTGTTGAAAATCCTATTGGAGTGGTATACATAGTGGTATACATAGGCCATTTTTTAAATAGGTCTGCCAAGTTAGCACTATCCTTGATCTCTAGTAACCTATATTCACTACAGGCTTTTTAACAACTATCAGATTGTTTTGCAGTTGAATTGTCAAATTTTAAACTTCGAAGACAAATTTCTGCATCCGTTTCTGCGACTGAATAAAGAAGTTGTTAACAAGAAGAAAAATAATCTTAAAAAAAAAATATCATCTAAATTGGCTTCTTGATTCTTGGTATGCTCACTATCTAATACTGCGTATTGTTATGTTCTCAGAACAGCTCTGTACTCTGCTGGTGAATTACTGGTATCAACAGCTCTGTATTTGGAATACTGAACATTATCAAGTATCCGTTAGAATACTCTCTCTAGCAACTTCCCAATCAATCTGGATGTTACATGAAGAAAAATATTCGAGGTTTGAAACATCTGGAGATACGCTACATACTCTCATCCAGGTTATGTTTGAAAAGGTTCAAGCCTTTAACAGGTCCTCCTTCGCGACCCACTGGCTATTTGGGCTCGCCTCATTTAGTACTGACTCTTTCGTTTAATGTGTTTTTATATGTCCTTATCAAATACCTAAACCTATTCGCATGCAGCGAGGTCACCAATCAAATTTGAATTGAAAATTTATATTTTATAACGATTATTATTTTAACGTATACAAAATGGCAAAAAGAGTCCATGTGGGGCCACTTGCCTGGCTGCGGCAGTCGTCTCCTAAAGAATTACTAATGAATACAAGGCGGTTTATTTTATTTGGAAGATATGAACCTACAGACATTTTTTTACACCTTTTCCTCGTGTGGCAGCCCCGAAATTCTCAAATTCGGAAAATTTTCGGACGAATCCGGACGTGGAAAAATATTTCAATTGAAAAAATTAAATTCAATTTACAAGAATTTTTATTTAAACAATATAATCCATCTATTAATTTCTATAATTATTTCTTGTGCAAGTCTCATCAATGTACATGTTAATATTGTGGACGCTATAATGAGAATTCTATAAAGATCAAATTCCACTTTTGCTTTGCTTCTCTCTCGCCCGGCTGGAACAAATTCCTCAGTTTTCGTGTCTATTTCTCGAAGATCTTCGAATACCAGCTTCAGCTTATACTTGAATGCTGCATTCTTTGGAACTGTGCCTGTTCCATTGTGTTCTGTTGTTGCATCCATATTCGAAATTATTAACTTTTAGGCATATTGCTATGAATTTCACACCATTCGGTACGTTAACATATCAAACATTATTCATCACTGCAGTTAAGAGCACAAAATTCATTTTCAGCATCGGTGACGTCATATTCTCTAAAGTGTGTTGGGTTGGATTCTTCCTAGCGGATATCATATTCGAGGTAATTATCGATTGAACACCTTGTCTTGAATATTCAAATTATTAAATTGATTCAAAACATTTTCCTTGTCTTCATAAAATTGAATGTCTCTATTTAATTCTTGAAGATGCCCCCCCCCCAAATTCCTCTAATTTACATCTGTATTCTCTGGATGTCATTGTATTACTGATTATTTTTAATGAAAATACTCGCTTTACATCATCCCTGCCTCCTGTTGAATGTAACCAATGACCAATGGTGAACAATTATTCAAACGAGCAAATATTTCACTTCCTCTGTTGTGTGCCTCAAGGAACACATTCCTTGGCGGAGACTCATACATATTTACTGTTGGAGAAATGACGAATTTTCGCAAACGGACACTGAAAACGCAAACGAAACGTTGATGAAAACAAAAAACGAAAAACGAAAAACGAAAAACGAAAAACGAAAAACGAAAAACGAAAAACGAAAAACGAAAAACGAAAAACGAAAAACGAAAAACGAAAAACGAAAAACGAAAAACGAAAAACGAAAAACGAAAAACGAAAAACGAAAAACGAAAAACGAAAAACGAAAAACGAAAAACGAAAAACGAAAAACGAAAAACGAAAAACGAAAAACGAAAAACGAAAAACGAAAAACGAAAAACGAAAAACGAAAAACGAAAAACGAAAAACGAAAAACGAAAAACGAAAAACGAAAAACGAAAAACGAAAAACGAAAAACGAAAAACGAAAAACGAAAAACGAAAAACGAAAAACGAAAAACGAAAAACGAAAAACGAAAAACGAAAAACGAAAAACGAAAAACGAAAAACGAAAAACGAAAAACGAAAAACGAAAAACGAAAAACGAAAAACGAAAAACGAAAAACGAAAAACGAAAAACGAAAAACGAAAAACGAAAAACGAAAAACGAAAAACGAAAAACGAAAAACGAAAAACGAAAAACGAAAAACGAAAAACGAAAAACGAAAAACGAAAAACGAAAAACGAAAAAAGAAAAACGAAAAACGAAAAACGAAAAACGAAAAACGAAAAACGAAAAACGAAAAACGAAAAACGAAAAACGAAAATCGAAAAACGAAAAACGAAAAACGAAAAACGAAAAACGAAAAACGATTTATCGATATTGGTAAAATGTCATTTGGATATATTGGTGGATGTCAATATACCTTGGTAAATTATTAAATGTCTTTCAGTTGATGAGGGTGACACCAGAGTCTGCCTTTTGATCGCCATAACCACTGAGTGAGCTTTCTTGAAAATAAGTTATGGGAAGTATTTAATATACTTTCGTAGGTTTTAGAAGACGTTCTATATGTAGAGCCACCTACTGGATTTTTATCCAGGTTTGATCATGATATAATTTCAATATTTTTCATTGAATATTCAGCCAATATTCAAATTTTATCTCAATCTAGATGTAGGAAACAATATGAAGACAATATTGTTTTAACGATATCGATAAATATTATTGAACCAATATTGACCCAATATTAATTAATAAGATTTGTTGAATATTGGAGAAGTGATATTCAACCAATGTGTAATCACACTATGAGATACAATATAGTTTTCTTTCTTAGAATCGATTTTAGGGGAATATTGGGATTGCGATATTTATTCTAGATGTTAAAAACGATGTGAAGACAATATTGTTTTATCGATATTGGTAAATATCATTCAACCAATATTGGATTCTTCCTAGCGGATATCATATTTGAGGTAATTATCGATTGAACACCTTGTCTTGAATATTCAAATTATTAAATTGCTTCAAAACATTTTCCTTGTCTTCATAAAATTGAATGTCTCTATTTAATTCTTGAAGATGCCCCCCCCCCCAAATTCCTCTAATTTACATCTGTATTCTCTGGATGTCATTGTATTACTGATTATTTTTAATGAAAATACTCGCTTTACATCATCCCTTTTACATCATCCCTGCCTCCTGTTGAATGTAACCAATGACCAATGGTGAACAATTATTCAAACGAGCAAATATTTCACTTTCTCTGTTGTGTGCCTCAAGGAACACATTCCTTGGCGGAGACTCATACATATTTACTGTTGGAGAAATGACGAATTTTCGCAAACGGACACTGAAAACGCAAACGAAACGTTGATGAAAACGAAAAACGAAAAACGAAAAACGAAAATCGAAAAACGAAAAACGAAAAACGAAAAACGAAAAACGAAAAACGAAAAACGAAAAACGAAAAACGAAAAACGAAAAACGAAAAACGAAAAACGAAAAACGAAAAACGAAAAACGAAAAACGAAAAACGAAAAACGAAAAACGAAAAACGAAAAACGAAAAACGAAAAACGAAAAACGAAAAACGAAAAACGAAAAACGAAAAACGAAAAACGAAAAACGAAAAACGAAAAACGAAAAACGAAAAACGAAAAACGAAAAACGAAAAACGAAAAACGAAAAACGAAAAACGAAAAACGAAAAACGAAAAACGAAAAACGAAAAACGAAAAACGAAAAACGAAAAACGAAAAACGAAAAACGAAAAACGAAAAACGAAAAACGAAAAACGAAAAACGAAAAACGAAAAACGAAAAACGAAAAACGAAAAACGAAAAACGAAAAACGAAAAACGAAAAACGAAAAACGAAAAACGAAAAACGAAAAACGAAAAACGAAAAACGAAAAACGAAAAACGAAAAACGAAAAACGAAAAACGAAAAACGAAAAACGAAAAACGAAAAACGAAAAACGAAAAACGAAAAACGAAAAACGAAAAACGAAAAACGAAAAACGAAAAACGAAAAACGAAAAACGAAAAACGAAAAACGAAAAACGAAAAACGAAAAACGAAAAACGAAAAACGAAAAACGAAAAACGAAAAACGAAAAACGAAAAACGAAAAACGAAAAACGAAAAACGAAAAACGAAAAACGAAAAACGAAAAACGAAAAACGAAAAACGAAAAACGAAAAACGAAAAACGAAAAACGAAAAACGAAAAACGAAAAACGAAAAACGAAAAACGAAAAACGAAAAACGAAAAACGAAAAACGAAAAACGAAAAACGAAAAACGAAAAACGAAAAACGAAAAACGAAAAACGAAAAACGAAAAACGAAAAACGAAAAACGAAAAACGAAAAACGAAAAACGAAAAACGAAAAACGAAAAACGAAAAACGAAAAACGAAAAACGAAAAACGAAAAACGAAAAACGAAAAACGAAAAACGAAAAACGAAAAACGAAAAACGAAAAACGAAAAACGAAAAACGAAAAACGAAAAACGAAAAACGAAAAACGAAAAACGAAAAACGAAAAACGAAAAACGAAAAACGAAAAACGAAAAACGAAAAACGAAAAACGAAAAACGAAAAACGAAAAACGAAAAACGAAAAACGAAAAACGAAAAACGAAAAACGAAAAACGAAAAACGAAAAACGAAAAACGAAAAACGAAAAACGAAAAACGAAAAACGAAAAACGAAAAACGAAAAACGAAAAACGAAAAACGAAAAACGAAAAACGAAAAACGAAAAACGAAAAACGAAAAACGAAAAACGAAAAACGAAAAACGAAAAACGAAAAACGAAAAACGAAAAACGAAAAACGAAAAACGAAAAACGAAAAACGAAAAACGAAAAACGAAAAACGAAAAACGAAAAACGAAAAACGAAAAACGAAAAACGAAAAACGAAAAACGAAAAACGAAAAACGAAAAACGAAAAACGAAAAACGAAAAACGAAAAACGAAAAACGAAAAACGAAAAACGAAAAACGAAAAACGAAAAACGAAAAACGAAAAACGAAAAACGAAAAACGAAAAACGAAAAACGAAAAACGAAAAACGAAAAACGAAAAACGAAAAACGAAAAACGAAAAACGAAAAACGAAAAACGAAAAACGAAAAACGAAAAACGAAAAACGAAAAACGAAAAACGAAAAACGAAAAACGAAAAACGAAAAACGAAAAACGAAAAACGAAAAACGAAAAACGAAAAACGAAAAACGAAAAACGAAAAACGAAAAACGAAAAACGAAAAACGAAAAACGAAAAACGAAAAACGAAAAACGAAAAACGAAAAACGAAAAACGAAAAACGAAAAACGAAAAACGAAAAACGAAAAACGAAAAACGAAAAACGAAAAACGAAAAACGAAAAACGAAAAACGAAAAACGAAAAACGAAAAACGAAAAACGAAAAACGAAAAACGAAAAACGAAAAACGAAAAACGAAAAACGAAAAACGAAAAACGAAAAACGAAAAGCGAAAAACGAAAAACGAAAAACGAAAAACGAAAATGAACGCACAAACGCTTAAAACGCATGTAAATCACACGCACGCTGAATTGAACGACGTTGACAAAATTCAATCGTTTTTCCCATCTCCAATGAAAGTTGTGTTGTTAGAGTACCCGCACGCCCTTGTACCATCAATAATGACGAGGTTAACCTCCTATCCCCTTTTGAATTCGGAAAATGATTAAATATGTTTTTTGACATCGAGACGAATCCATCGATGCCAAAATTATCGAAATCGGACGACCGGAAGTAGACATTTTATTGCATATTTGGGCCCTCCTCGATGTGGGCAATCCGAATTAGGCATTAGTTTTCTTCTATCTCAATTTTTACAAACCGGAAGTGCTTATTTTTCAATGAATCGTAAAGATCCGAAATATCACAGACATTGAGCACTTCCGCGACAAATGGCAGTGATGTATACCTCATCTATGTCATTCGAAACACTCTGTATACCCAATTCACTGAATGGCAAATGACAAGACCCATGTTTTTTCATTAATGATTCAAACGTCCTATACGATAACGTACTGATACGTTCCTTATTGGGATCGCACGTTGAAAAGCTAGATCCCCCTTACATATTTTTTTTCGAAATGATATGTTCGTACACCTGGTATTACATTTGCCAAACACCTGCCATTTCTTTTCCTCTTCTTTCTTCTGTCATTTCCTCCGATGTTGTATTTTGAGACGTCCTGCATATAGTTGACATTTGACAGCAGCCGAATTTTCCTCTTGAATGGTGTATTTTGAGACACCCTGTATACGTAAAATTAACATTTTTAAACACCCCAAGTAGCACACCTATATTGGTAAAATATTGGTACAATATTGTGAACATGTTGGCGAAATTTTTGAAATGCAATATTGGCGAGAAAGAAAATGTGAACATTCGGCGATATTGGTCCAATATTACTTGAATAATATTGGCAAAATATTCTTGAACTAATATTGGCCTCAAAATGTTCGGCGATATTGAGGTACAATATTCAAAAGTTATATTGTCGAGAAGTAAAATGTGATTTATCGATATTGGTAAAATGTCATTTGGATATATTGGTGGATGTCAATATACCTTGGTAAATTATTAAATGTCTTTCAGTTGATGAGGGTGACACCAGAGTCTGCCTTTTGATCGCCATAACCACTGAGTGAGCTTTCTTGAAAATAAGTTATGGGAAGTATTTAATATACTTTCGTAGGTTTTAGAAGACGTTCTATATGTAGAGCTACCTACTGGATTTTTATCCAGGTTTGATCATGATATAATTTCAATATTTTTCATTGAATATTCAGCCAATATTCAAATTTTATCTCAATCTAGATGTAGGAAACAATATGAAGACAATATTGTTTTAACGATATCGATAAATATTATTGAACCAATATTGACCCAATATTAATTAATAAGATTTGTTGAATATTGGAGAAGTGATATTCAACCAATGTGTAATCACACTATGAGATACAATATAGTTTTCTTTCTTAGAATCGATATTAGGGGAATATTGGGATTGCGATATTTATTCTAGATGTTAAAAACGATGTGAAGACAATATTGTTTTATCGATATTGGTAAATATCATTCAACCAATATTGACTCAATATGAGTTATTACAATTTGTCAAATAAAGTGGAAATGATATTCAACCAATATTCTAACAAACTTGGAAATACAATATGGTATTTTTCCCCTATAATTGATATGACTGGAATATTTGGATTGCAATATTTATTCTAGATATGGAAAACAATATATAACCAATATTGTATTATCGATATTGGTAGAAATTATTCAACCAATATTGACCCAATATTTCATGTGATAATCTACATTCAAAACTAGTTTAACCAATATTCCAATATTGTTTTTTGAATATTCACCCATATTGGACCAATATTGATTTTTCATTTACAATATATCTATATTGGCCCAATATGGAAACAAGATTCAGCCGATATGATGTGCTACCTGGGACCCTAAGCCCCAATGATGCGATGATTCATTTTTCGACCCAGCATTCCATGTTTCTTCCTCTTAAATGCTAAGTTGGTACACCTGAGGTGCGTTTCAATATTACGTCCGACGTGCGTCCGACGTTTAACTTTTCTTATGAAGCGTTTCGATATTAGAACGTCTTGTCCGAAAACTTCATTCCATCGTTTCAAAATTCTTGAGTGGAACGTCCGACCGTCAACTATTTACCCCACGATTTAGGAGAACGTTTCAAAATTCAATCTGACAGATATTGCCCGACGAAACAACTATGACGTCATACATCGTCCGTTACCGGACTACAGACGTTAAATTGAAACGCACCTCTGGTATAGCACGTTGACAAGCAACCGCCATGTTTTTTGTCTCTTGAATTATGTATTTTGAAACACTCTGTATACGTTTCTCATTGGAATCGCACGTTCAAACGTTAACTCGCAATTTTTCGCATTTTTTTAAACATCATTAATATCACACTCCAACACTCTGACAGCCGTATGCATAGTCAATCGCCAGCGACTCGCCAGAGTTTCGCCGTTCGCTACACAAGGATTATAATGCACAGTCGAGCTCCAAAAAAGTGACAACTACGCGATAAGTCACATTTTGGCGAAACGCTGGCGATGTACCACTTTTTTGGAGCTCGACTGTGCATTATAGTTCTTCTGTAGCGAGCGGCGAAACTCTGGCGAGTCGCTGGAAATGACTGTGCATACGGCTGTGAGTATTTTCACTCACAATCATTATTCTTTTTATATTACATCTACGATGCATGAGCGCGATCTTATCTTTCAACCGCATTTCCCGCAAAAACGTCACACGATGAACGCCAAGTCCCTCACTCGCTACCACGCTTACCCCATCCTCTCACTCTGACACACTGAATATACCCATAGACACGCATCCAGCGAACGGCCTTTTGGCACTTCCGGTCCAGAACTAACATAGCGCATCTACTGTCGGGGGCTTGGACTCTTCAACAGCTTGAGAAAAGTTGCGATAAAAAAATTTAAATTTGTAGAAGGAGTGAAAAATGCAAATTAATGTCGGACTAGGACCCCCTTCTTCGCGAAAAAATTAGCGAGAACTCGTGAAAATAAAATGGAAAAAATCACTCAAAATCATGAAAAAGATTAATTTTCCTACCCTGGCCTGTATGTTCGTATGCATCCAGTGGAGCGTAGTAGGTGCCGAGAAGCTTGATGACAAATGGTAAGAAACATAAGTATGCCAGTAATGTACCAACCTCTGTGCACCTGGCGCACCTATTTCATAATTAAACTAATTCTCATGCTGAAATATTTAAATTAAATGAAATATTAAAAAAATCGTTTATTTTTGAACTATTCAACTAAAAAGTGAAAAATAAATTTTAAAATTATTTTCTAAGAAGCTACAGGCGAAATGTCGTTACACTTTAAATAAAGCGTAGCCTAGCAATATTGAAATTTCCAAAATTTCCTTGTTTTTGATACACTATACAGTGTCTCACTTTTCATGGAAGCACCCCCGTAACTTCCGTAATGATCAAGGTAGAATGATTAAACTCTCAGGACTTGAAGGAAATTATGGAAATGCACCTACCGGTACGATGGTGATGGCCTATTCAGATAACAGAAATTGCCATGCACCAACGACTTCAAAAACAAACGAAAATCTCAACATCGCAATACACAATATACACCACGACGTATTGTGACTACGCCCTTGGCGTTTATAAATTCGATGAATCGTACTCCTGATCCCTGCCACTGGATTGATAGGTTTTACTCCAGAAGTGGGGGTGCGCGAAAATCTGAGTAACTACCTCCCCCACAGCGAGTTTCCTAGCTGTGTGTTTATTAAGGTTCATATAAACCCATGAAAAAATTAACGGCAAGGTTAAAAATTCTGAAAAAAATTCGAGTTATTTTGGCATTCAAATTGAATAATGAGAGAGATGTAGAAGAAAATCCGATGAATAGTTTTCTGGAAAAAAAATTAAAACCTGATTTTTAGAGGTTTTTTCAATTTTTCCCAAAAACATTCATCAGATTCCATTTCAAATGTCATGACGTATCAATGTCAAAATGAGAGATGATCACGATTTTTTTCAGAATTTTCTACTTCAACGTTCCCTCACAATTTAAAAATTTCTGAAAATCTTGTTATAAAATCAAAGACAGATGAGAAGAATCGATGTTACAATCGAAATAGTCTTTCTCTCATTTAGTGTTATTACTATTTCATAGTTGGCAATACTGAATGACAGCTGACAGTTGAATATAAAAGAGCTCTGTGTCATGTAAAAATGTATTGTATGAAGATGTCGTTCTATGTTATTAATTATTCTGTGTAATGTGTTTACCTCTGCTTTACTAAAATAAAATCCTAAAATAACTGAAGTCATCTTGGAAACTTATTTCACAATTATACCATAATCACAACAGGTTATGGGCCCAGTACCCGAAATTGAAATAAGTTTGGAATCAGCGAGTCGATAAGAAAAAGCATGGCTTCAGGATCAGCTAACCTCACCATCGAAAGGTATGGAATAACTCAATTTGAAGGAAGAAACTTTGATCACTGGGAATTTCGATTGGAAACTGTGTTAGATCAAAATGGGGTGAAATCATGTATTGAAAACGAGGTTTCAGAACCTACGGAAGATCAAGTAAAGCTGGATAAAAAAATGTAAATCGATACTCGTGCAGTGTGTAGCAAACTCACACTTGGAGTATATCAAAGATAAGAAAACATCATACGAGATGTGGAAATCACTGGAAAAAGTGTTTCAACGAAAAGGCATTGCAAGCCAATTATATCTACGAAGAAAATTATTAACGATTAAATTAGAACGTAATGATACCCTGGAAAATCATTTCATTAAATTTGAAGAAACTATAAGGGAAATAAAGTCTGTTGGGGCTACACTTGAAAATATAGATGTAGTCTGTCACCTACTTTTGACACTTCCGAGCAAGTACGATGCCATAGTGACTGCTTTAGAAACATTGGATCAAGATAAGTTAACATTGGAATTTGTCAAAGGCAAGCTCTTGGATCATGAAATGAAAAGAAATTTTTTTAACGAATTAACAGAATCTACATCTACAACAGCAGCATTCAGTGGATATAACAAAACCGAGAAAGGAAATAGATTTTCAAATCGAAAAATGAACACACGGCCAAAAGTCAACTGCCTCATTTGCGGGAAACCTGGACATGTCAAAAGCCAGTGTTGGTACAACAAAGGTAAAAGTAACTTGTACAACAGGCAAGCTAATGAAACGAGGAAGGAAGATGAAGAAAACACAATTGCATTTATTGCAACTGTTGGAACTGCCCTGAATTGTGAACTACCAATGAATGATAACAAAATTAAATTCATTGTGGACTCCGGAGCAACCGATCACATGGTGAAGGATGATTCTCATTTCTCTAGTGAGAAACACCTGGCAGGGGAACTAAAAATTGCTGTAGCGAAGAGTGGTGAATCATTGGGTGCAACTAAAATAGGAACTATCAAGGTAAAACTGAATGAACATGTCTCAGGTGAGATTAAAGATGTACTGTATGTGAAAAATCTTCCACAAAATTTATTATCAGTGCAAAAACTTAAAAAATCAGGTTTAAAGATTTGTTTTGAATATAATTGTATATTTATTTTTAAAAATGAAAGTTTAGTAGCAAAAGGTAGAAAGGAAAATAATTTATATATTATTGAATTTGATATTGTTAATACAGAGGTGAACATAACCAAAAAAACCGAAAGTTCAAAATTTTGGCATGCAAGGTTGGGTCAAATAAGTACACAAAATTTGGAAAAACTAGTTAAAAATAATATGGTAGATGGATTAGAAATTGATATAAATGAAAAAGAAATTGGAATTTGTTCCATATGTACCCAAGCCAAAATAACTCGGTTACCTTTTGCTAGTAAACCCAAAACTACGAAACGTCCACTCGAGGTTGTGCATAGTGATATATGTGGTCCTATAACCCAAACCACTTATGATAATATGAGATATTTTATTACCTTCTTAGATGATTATACTCATTTCAGTGTAGTATATCTTTTGAAGAATAAAAGTGATGGTTTTGAATGCGTTAAAGAATACGAGTCCTTGGTTACAAATCAAACAGGTTACAGGATTGGTTCTTTTCAATGTGATAATGGTTCTGAGTACAAATCAAATCAATTTACAAATTTCTGTAAGTCGAAAGGCATACAGCTTCGTTATTCAGTACCGTATAACCCAGAAATGAATGGAAAAGCTGAGCGTTTGAATAGAACTTTACTAGATAAAGGAAGGTCATTGTTATTGCAATCTAAATTACCAAAGACATTATGAGGGGAATCTGTACTTTGTGCCACATACTTACTAAATCGTAGTCCTACAGTAAATTTAACTAGCACTCCAGCTGAACTATTTTATAAAACAAAACCTAATCTAAAAATGTTAAACTTTTTGGTAGCCTGGTTTACTGTCATATACCGAAAGAAAAATAAAAGTCAAAGTTTGATTCTAGAAGCGAAATTAAAATAATGATAGGTTATGCAAATAATGGATACAGGGTGTGGGACTCTAGCAATGAAAAGTTTAGTATTATACGAAATGCAATTTTTGATGAATCAAAAAATATAAGTAATTTAAAATTTAATACTAGTTCTGTGGTAGAATTTGATGATGAAAACGAGGCGTATAATGAAATAAGTGTAAATGATATGGAACGCTTAGATGAACTTGAATCAGAAATCACTAATAATTCAGACCAGTCAAAAATTACTAATAATTCAAATCAGAAGAAAGAAATACTTGATAACGAAACTGTGGTTAGAAAAAGTAGTAGAGTTAAAAAAATTCCCTCTCGTTGCAATGATTTTTTACTTACCCATGAAATGGAACATATGGCTCTGAATGCTTTAACTTTTGTAGAAGATGTACATGTACATGTACGTCATGTGGAATCATGCTATAAACGACGAAATAAATTCTCTCAACAAACCTGAAAATGTTCGATTAATTGGGTGTAAATGGGTATTTCGTATAAAAACAGATAATCTTGGTAATAAAGTGAAATATAAAGCTAGATTAGTCGCAAAGGGATTTATGCAAAGAGAAGGATTTGACTTCAGTGAAACTTATGCCCCGGTTGCAAGACTTACTACTGTAAGAAACTTTTTAGCCATTGCAAATTTCAAAAATTTTAAAATACAACAAATGGATGTAAAATCTGCTTTCTTACATGGAAAAATAAAAGAAAACATATATATGGAAATTCCTGAAGGTTTTCAGGATGATGGCAAGATCTGTAAGTTAAATAAAGCTCTCTACGGGCTGAAACAAGCTCCACACTGTTGGAACAAATGTTTTGAGGAATTTGCTGAAAAAGAAAATTTAATAAAGTCAAAATTTGATCCTTGTCTTTATATAAAATTAAATAAAATATATCTACTGTTATATGTTGATGATATTTCAATTTGTAGTGATAATGAAACAGAAATTGAAAGCTTAAAAGCTAAACTGAAACAAGAATTTGAAATGCAAGATTTAGGAAACCTTAAAACATTTTTAGGAATTAACATACTGAAAATGGAATTTATCTAAGTCAAAAGAACTACATTAATAATTTATTACAGAGGTTTCAAATGAGTGAATGCAAACCAATAAATACTCCTCTAGATTCTGGTAATTTATTAAATTCTATCGATGAAAATAATATACTGATTGATAATAAACCTGTAAGAGAATTAATTGGATGCCTTATGTATCTCATGCTGGCAACTAGACCTGATTTAAGTTTCTCTGTGAATCTTTGTAGTAGGCATCAAAATTATCCAACCGAACAATTGTGGAAAAATTTAAAAAGAATCTTAAGATATCTTAAAGGAACTATTGATATAGAATTACACTTTTCAAAATGCGATGAAAATAAACTTATTGGGTTTGCCGATGCAGATTGGGCAGGAGATGAATATGACAGAAAGTCAACAACAGGTTATTTGTTTAAGATTCTTGGAGGCACAGTTTGTTGGTCAACGAAAAAGCAGGCTACAGTTTCAACTTCTTCCACAGAAGCAGAATAAATATGTCGCATTAGCAGAGGCTACGAAAGAAGGAATATGGTTGTCGAATCTAATTGCTGATTTTGGTTTTGAAAAGCCTAATCTTATCATTTTTGAGGATAACCAGTCCTGTATCAAGTTGACAAAAAAATTTGATCACAAAAGATTAAAACATATCGATGTAAAATATAATTTTATTAGGGATTTAGTTCTAGAAGGAACGTTAACTGTTGAATATGTTTCAAGTAAACAGCAGGTTGCAGATATATGAACTAATAATCTCAATTTTGAACAATTTGCCAAGTTAAGATTCTGTTTAGGATTATGTTGATTAATATATTGCTTGATTGTTAACATTTGTTTGCAACAAGTTTTATTATGTTTGTATTTGCATTTATTTTTTTAAATTCTATAAAGTTTCGATTGAGGAGGAGTGTCGATGTTACAATCGAAATAGTCTTTCTCTCATTTAGTGTTATTACTATTTCATAGTTGGCAATACTGAATGACAGCTGACAGTTGAATATAAAAGAGCTCTGTGTCATGTAAAAATGTATTGTATGAAGATGTCGTTCTATGTTATTAATTATTCTGTGTAATGTGTTTACCTCTGCTTTACTACAATATAATCCTAAAATAACTGAAGTCATCTTGGAAACTTATTTCACAATTATACCATAATCACAACAATATTTATATGAAATTTAGAAGACTGAACATTGAGGAACTATTCATACTATTTTTCTGACATAAAATCAAACGATTTGTACTTTCAATAATGATTTTCAAATCCTTGGACAAAAAACGATAAATCGCTCCGGTAAGTGATTCCTCTGTAGAACATGAACGAAAAGACAAAAATATTTCTGCTACTGTCCACAGAATTATTGTCACTGTCATATTTACTGTACAGCGTTGCCAATAGTTCTAGACAGCGGTAACCGATGTTATTTATTCAATTTTTCAAAAATGAGAGTTACGTCGTTAGGGGTTAGTCAGTTCATCAGTTGGATGTTGGATTGGTCCGCCTAAAACCTTGGAGTACTTGGACACAATTGAAGAAGTACGTAAGTAATCAGTTTTATGTTTTGCGATTTAAAATATCAGTTTTGGAAATAAAACAGGACGCAAAACCGAATTGAAAAATAATAATAATAATCATAATAGCGCCTTTATTGTCCATTCCAGTTGTTTTTGAATAACGTTATATTGTATTCATGAAAATTAACGTCATAATAGGAGGAGAAATATTGATAAAAATAAATTATAGTGAGTCATTCATAACAGCTTCTCTTTTTGAATTTTACCAACAATATTGTTGTTTGTACTAAAAGCAAATCTAATCTAAGCAAGATCAAGCACGGAATGACTACATCTATAACAAACCCATGAGCACTGCAGCCCCGAATATCAGAAAAACAAACGAAATGAATACAATAAATGTTAATTGTAACGACTGTGTTATAAAAGCAATTCTCATTTGACGATATCATTATGACTGTCCTTGAGAAAGATCTGTATTTGTGTTCTGTGCACTTGACAGGTGACATTGTCGAATTCAGAGTGAATGGCGTCGGTAGTGCACGTTAAAGTTGTATGCTATTACTTTCTCGTTCTTTTCTAATTATAATTAACTACTCACTATCAACAAAAGTGTTTCATTGAATCTGCAAAGTCTACAGGTTATGGGCCCAGAGCGTTCTAACAGAGTATGGCAAGTGAAAATGATAGTTTTGAAGCGGAAACGTTTGTGTCGAATTTAGTGAAGAAAACTTGGTGAAGGTAAAACCCTTCGATGGTACAAGGTACAGAAATTGGGAATTTCGAGTCAAGTTGCTCCTAGAGCACCATGAATTACTCCAACCAATTTATGAAGAAGCCCCAACCGATGCAAGTTTAGTAAGTGCATGGAAAAAGAAAGACTTGCTTTCAAGAAATCTTGTTGTGCAATGCTTCTGTGACAATGTACTCGAGATGATCATAAGTAAGAAAACAGCAAAAGACATTATGAGTACACTGAAAAGTACAGACGAGAAAAGCGGTGTTTCGTCCCAAGTCCATTTGCAGAGGAAATTACGCAATATGAAGTACAGTGCAGCCAGTTTGTTGAATGATTATATTGTGGAATTTGAGAGGACAGTTGCCGAACTCAAGAATGCAGGTGGAAACATAAATGACACCGAAATTATATCACAGCTTTTCGCATAACCTAATAATGGAGCCTCAGTATCAAAGTGTGGTAACGGCAATAGATATTTTGTTTTCACAAAGTGGGAGTACAATTACTTTAGATTTTGTAAAAAGTAAGTTACTTGCCGAAGAGCAGAGGCACAAAACTACCTGCCATGAGATAAGTTCTGCTGAAGGAGCAAGTGCTGTATGTTATAGTGGGAAGCAAGCATATAATAAAAAGTTTCCTTTCAAGTGTTATTCTTGTGGTTTACGAGGCCATAAAAAATATGAATACCCCACGAGGAAAAAAGAAGCCCAGAAAACAACCACAAAAGTAAACGTAGCAGAAATAAATGATGAAGTATCTTTCATCATATGCTTGTCTAATGAAAGAGTAGAAAACAAAGAAAATATGATATAATCTGTGGTGGATTCAGGCTGTACTAACCACCAAGTGACTAGTGAATACGAGAAGTTTTTGACTGATAAAAAGCAAGAAAATCACTATATAAAAGTGGCAAAAGAAGGTCACTGTGTAGAGACAAATGTGGAGGGAACCTCACATTTGGAAACTGAAAGTGGACAGAAGGTGGGGCTGGAAAATATCCTTGTGTGCAAGAATCTTACCGATAATCTACTTTCAGTTAAAAAAATTGAAAATAAATAAATGAAAATCAATTTTCAAGGTGGCAAGATTACTGTGAAGCAGTATAAAAACAATGTACTGGTTTCAGGGCACCTACAGGTTAGCCTGTACAAGGCTGATTTGCATGTGTCAACTTATTATGCAAATATAACATCTTCTGACGAAAAGTATCTTTGGCACAGGCGTATGGGTCATTCATCACATTTCCCATCAGAAAAAGTATGTGAAGTTTGTCTTCAAGGGAAACAAACTAGATAACCTTTCAAATGTTTAACGTATGAAAGAAAGTCGGATAATATCTTAGAATGCATCTTCAGTGATGTTTGTGGACCTTTAAACCCAGATAGTCACAATGGTAACCGTTACTTCATCACATTTATTTACCACTACTCTCATTTTGTATTAATTAATTTCATGAAAAACAAAAGTGGAGCTTTTGAGAAGTTCAGAGAGTATTTAACTTTTGTAGAAAATAAATCCAAAATTTTGCCAAAAAGATTAAGGTGCGACAATGGTGGGGAGTATGTATCCCATCAGTTCAAAAATCTTTGTAGGCAAAAAGGTATTAAGGTTGAATATACCATACCTCGCACTCCTGAGCAAAACGGTGTGGCAGAGAGATACAATAGAACACTCCTAGATAAAGCTCGCTGTCTAATTTTTGAAGCAAAAATGGAGAAGTCGTTTTGGGAGGAAGCCATAGCTGTGTCAGCTTATTTGAAAAACCGCACCCCTGCATCTGTACTACCAGAAAAGAAATCTCCTGCTGAGATCTGGAGATCTGGTACAAGCAAAAACCAGAATTATCAAAGATAAAGGTTTTTGGATGTACAAGCTATGTACATGTACCTTCTGAAGATAGATCTAACAAATTAGATTTCAGAAGTCAGAAAATGTTTTGAGTAGGTTACACAGACAATGGATATCGCCTCTGGAACCAAAAAGACAAAAAGATAATTTCAGCAAAAAATGTTGTTTTCGATTAAACCAAATTTGAAAATCGGACAAAAACAGAATATTATAGAGAAATAAGTTACCAAGAACAAAATCAGAATGGTGATACTGACAGTAGCGAGAATGATTATCTCTTCAATAGAGAAAATAGTTGTACCGAAGTTCCTGATCAACAGAATAATGAAAGACAGAATTCAAGAAGACATATTACTAGACCTAAATGGTTTGATGATTACGTTGTTGATTTTGAGTCTGACGATAATTTGATGGCGGCGTTACTGGCAGGCGATCTGACATACCCCAAACCTATGCGAAAGCTATTTCAAAGGGAAGCAGCTGGGAAGAAGCGATCAAAAACGAGCTTGATTGATGCTCTGAACAAGAGTGAAACTTGGGAAATAAACGAAAGGCCCCAGGGTGTGAAAGTGATTGATTCAACATGGGTATTCAAAGAGAAAATCTGTCAAAATAGTGAAGTTATAAAAAAGGCACGACTAGTGGCTCGGGGTTATCAACAAAGTGTGTGTGATATGTCCGAAATATATTCTCCTGTGGCGCGTATGCTTCCTATCCGAGTGCTATTATTGTCATTTTGTGTAGAAAAATGTTTATTTGTTGACTTGTTAGATGTAAAATGTGCATTTTTGAATGGTGACTTACCTGAACAAGTATTGATGGTGTGGATGTAAAATGTCAATTTAGTAAATGCAAGTAGATTTGTAAGCTTTGAAAGTATTAATAACGTGAGGCACCTAAATGCTGGTATAAAAAATTGCATTTTATCTACTAAATTTGAATTTTCAAAGATCTAAGTCAGATCCATGTTTGTACTTTGACAAAGATAATTGCCTAATTGTACATGTTGATAACATAATCTTATTTGGTTCATGTATGGGAAAATTAGAAATTTTCAAGCAAATATTAATGTCGGAATTTAAAATGCGTGATCTGTCACCAAAGAGTCACGATAATTTTACTTTAGTATTTTTGGGTATAACAATAGAAAAATCAAACAATAAGTTATTTTTGATTCAGAAAAATTCAATTCAAGAGGTTCTAAATGAATTTAACATTGGAAAATAGTGAGTCCAACTCTAAGGAGTTGAACTTACGATATAGGGAACTTATTGGATTTTTAATGTATATAATGTTGGGAAACAAGACCTGATCTGAGCTATTTTATTTATTATTCTAGTCGTTTTCAGAATTGTTACACAAAAGAACATTGGTCTTACTTAAAGAATGTTTTAAATATTTGAAGTTGACTATAAATTTCGGTATTGAATATGAAAAATCAATAGCTCAGAACAGTCAAATAATTAGCGCTCATGCAGATTCAGATTATACTAATGTTTTAAATGACAGAAAAAGCATATATGGTTATGGAATGAAAGTTTACGATAATTCTGTTTTCTGGAAATCTAAGAAGCAGGCAACAGTTTCACTTAGTAGTTCAGAAGCCGAATACATATAACCTTATCAGATTGTATAACAGAATGTATTTTTGTAGGACAATTGATTTCAGAAATTCTACAAAAAAATGTGTTTTCTATTAATCTCTATGGAGATAACCAGTCCTGCATAAAAATATTTAGTACATTAGAAACTAAGCGTAGCAAACATATTGATGTTAAGCATCATTTGTCATCAGTGTGTCTGATATTTTCACTAAACCATTAGCGGCAACAAAATTTAAATATTTTAAGGAAACGTTAGGTATTTGTGAAAATAACAATTAGAAGTTCTTTAGAATGTCTTTTAGGTTATATTACTTTTTTTACTTGGACAAATAATGATAATAATATAAATAGAGTTCTTTTTTGTTAAATATAATAGTGTAGCTATTGTAGCTATTGTAAGAATTGAGGAAGTGTGTTGATTATAACGACTGTATTATAGAAGCAATTCTCTTTTAACGATATCATTATGACTGTCTTTAAGAAATATCTAATTATTTGTGCTCTGTGCACTTGACAGGTGACATTGTCGTATTCAAAGTGAATGGAGTCGGTAGTGCACGTTGAAGTTGTTTGCTATTACTTTCTCGTTCTTTTTTAATTATAATTAATTACTCACTATCAACAAAAGTGTTTTATTGAATCTGCGAAGTCTACAATAAATAATATACAGGTGAACCAGAAAAAAGGGGCAATACCAAAGATTCCCAATATCTCCTTCCACATGAAAACCGACGGCACACGCAACATCAATAAACCAAAATCTGAGAGAAAGAATAAACCAGCTTTAGAGAAAATGGTCCCCACCTTTAGAAACACTAAAAACGACTATAAAATAACCCTTTTCAAAACAAAAGGAGGTCTCTATCCATGGTAAGCATGGATGTTCTGCAAGTCAACCAAAATTTTCAGACAAGGAAAATACATCACTGTTTCTGAAAAATGTGGTGTTCACCCATTACAAAACTGAAGACTCCGCAAATTTTCCGAAACTTGCAGACATGATTCGGTACGGGGTCGAAAAACGAGGTCACCACTAAATACAAATCTGAGGGCGCTGCAAATTTCCTGAAATTTTCATACAGGATACTGCAAGAAACACTGAATTCGAATAATAAAGTCTCCGAGGTCTCCACCCAACAAAAACCAGAGGCATTGCAACTCTCACCAAATTCACGGACTCAGCAGAGGCTACTGAATTCGAAAATTCGAATAACAAGGTTACAAACCAACAAAATTATGGAGGCACAGTAAATTCCACCAAATTCACAGACAGGGCTCAACAGAGGCCACTGAATTGGAATAACGAGGTCACCGAGGTCTCCAGCCAACAAAAGAGCGAAGACACTACAAATTCGACCTAATTCGTGAATCGTCAGCAAGGCCCACAGTCTTGGAAAAACGAGTTCTCCGAGGTCTCCACCCAACAAAATTATGGAGGCACTTTAAATTCCACCAAATTCACAGACAGGACTCAACTGGGACCCTATGTTTGAGTTCGCGCGATAAATTTCGAACGTGATATTTACATCGCCAAAAATTCGCATGTGATACTTTTCTCGTTCGATACGCTATTCCCGAACTGAATGCGATAAAGAGTTGGTCGGTTTCGAATGGTGTGAGGGAAGTCTTAGCTTGGGTCACGAATTCAACCAATAGCTTAAAGGTATTTAAATCACATGACGTGGCGCGTCACGTTGACAACTGTTCTGCTTGTATTACTTGTGTTGTTTTACTAACCAATCTGGTTGATTTAAAGCATTAATTACTTCATGAAGGCACATTGAAACATGATTTACTGAATGCTACGTGTATATTGAAAGCTGAGTCTAGCTGGTATAGCTGCCACTTGCGAGGAATCCAAGACTAATTAAAACATTCATATAAGCATGTTTTATTATGAATCACATTCATATACCTGCCTATTCAGTCTGAAGGTAACTTACTTTTGCCTCAATATTTATAGCTGACTCTCTACTTCCCTCCTTTATATAGGGATACACTAGTCGAATCAACTCACGACTCAATTCTTTTGATAAACGAAGCATTCTAATAAATTGTCTATCTCGAAGTTTCAATGCATTTATACGAGAGTAGAAGGGCCTTCGCTGTTCTGCTGCTCCCGCAGCATCGTCTACTACTTCTGCAATAGCGATCATTGCAATTTCATCAAAATTTTCCATTTTATAATATCACGAGTAAAACGTAAACAATGGATTATTATCGAGGTTAGGATTTAAGTCAATTATTCCGATCGATAATTCTTATCGCATGCTAAATATCAGCCCGTTGTTTTGTGGTCGATAATTATCGCTGGTGATATTCGAACATACCATTTTTGGGGTATCCTTCGATAAAGTGCAAATATCGCATGCGATATTGCATCGAGTGAACTCAAACATACGGTCCCTGATCACAAAAAAATTATTTTCACGAGGTTTCCACCCAACAAAAAACTAGAGGCTCTGTTAGTTTCACTAAATTTACTGACAAGGCTCTGTAGAGATCGCTTATCAACAGTTATGAGACCCACGAAGTCTACATTCACAAAAAAAACGGAAATACTGCAATACTGAAATATTTTGTAGACCACTGAACAATAAGCCTATACGAAGAGCTGGAAAAGAGAAGAAAAGAAAGAAAGAACCTTGAAAATGTATCCCAAAAACAATAAATTCGGGTTGAGTTGAATAAACATCAGCATTCTGCTGATACTCCGCCCTTTCATATTTGCAGATTATGTATGAAGGTAATTTCATATTATCATTTTATGTATTTATTTATATGTTGTTATATATTTTCGTTTGTTTCTGCATGTGATGAATGAAGACGAGTTATTATTATTATTCCCAAAAACAATGAAATGAACCACCATATTACAAACAATAGAGAAAGTATGGATACAATCGTTACTAGTCCCCTTCAAAATGGAAGGAATAATAGAAGAGAGAAGATGGCGGCTCACCTTTCCTCTCACAACCCCCTTGACATGGGTATCAAATGAAAGGGTTTGACAAGTAGAATTTGATGAGGTAAGGTATGTTCATGCTCATACGAATTTCGGAAAATTTATGCGAATACAATGGCGGATGAAAAAATCGCAATGAAGTTGAAATATTTGAACTTTTTTGCGAATTTATATCAAATCACGAGACCACAGAATGCGTAAAATGTGTTTGTGTTATTATTTTATTAACCATAAATCCTCAAAATTAAATACACATACAGGTGAACAATCATATCATTTCATAATTCTTCAGTTCACATTTTATAAAAAAAAAAAAATAGGAAAGTTCGTTGATGTGGTTGTTATTCATCGCACATAAAATAAATATTATTTGGATGGGTTCATTGTACTCTACCATCAGATGTATCGGCTTTGGAAAGAACGTGAAGCTTCCAGACAAAAAAAAGGAGTTGTAGTGTTCGACATTTTTAAAAACTCGAAAAATTCATGGTGATCATCACAGCCTCGTTCGAGAAATGAGACTGAATGATCCCAAAGAATATTTCAATGATTTTCGTGTGATGTGTTCTCAGTTTGATGGACTCTTATCAATAGTGAGACCAGAAATCAAGAAGTCATATATCACAACAAAACCCATTCCTCCCGCAGAAAGGCCACCACTTTTTTATTCTATTCCTTGCTTGAGAATTCGGGAAGGAATACTTTTTATCACCAAGGAAAGAATAAACCATCATTAACAAAACTGAAAAAACCCACATAACATTAAATTCCAGGTACTTTGACTTACCCGCAATGACAGTGGCCATCAAATCTTGTCGCATGACTATGAACGTCAAATTTTGTTGGTAATTTCCTAATTTGCGAACGCATAAATTTTCCGAAGTTCGTATAAGCATGAACATACCTTTACGCTATGTCATTGTAAATCCAAGATGGCGGCTTACTTTTTCTTCACAACCTTCTTGAAATTGGTTTGAAATGAATGGGTTCACGAATATGGGCCGTGGTGGTCGGCTGGTAGTGCGTTCGCCTCGCATGCGTGGGGTCGTGGGTTCGATCCACCGATTCACCGGTCTCGTGCATGGCATCACACGTTAATAGGTAAGAGCTGCGTCTTCCCTAGCTCACACAAGTCTCTCGAAGACTTCTGAGGGTTGCGCGTAGGGGTGCAATCGGTTGACGGAATTAACAATTTCAACAACAATTTCAACTGTGACGTGATTCACAAAATCATCTCTTCAACGAACAAGTAGTGTAAGTTGAATCGTTTGATATTCGGTGAATATTCCAGCAAAAAACTGTAATTTATCCAGTTCTGTTCTTGAAGATTGGTGTAACTATGGTTGCATACGTTATGAAATGCATAGCTCGCCTGCGCCATCTTGCAGTTCAGAAAAAGAATTTGTCACTTTATGTCAACCTTAATTTCAAAGTTTTGGCAGCACAATCTTCAGATTCCATGAACGATTCTTCATGACGAATTATTGAAATATATAAACAAATAGGCACATTGGAGTAAAATTAATTTTTTTATCATTATCATCCCCATCATAGCGAAGTGGTCGTGGTGTTAGGGCGTTTAGCTTCCACCCAGATGGACCGGGTTCGATCCCCGGTCGCGTGTCATTGAGCTGAAGTGGTTCGGATTCCACTTTTATTTAAACTGTATGTCCCGGATCTCCCTTGCTCGCACAAGCTCTGCTTTTGAGGGGTTTTCTCCGAAAACTTGGGAGTTTCGTAAAAACAAAAAAAAATCATCACTTGGTTGAATTTGTTGTATATCTGATTTTTTGTTGGGCGGAGACCTCGGAGGCCTCGTTTTTCGAATTAATTGGCCTCTGCTGAATTCTGTATAAACGAATTTGGTTGAATTGGTATTGTCTCCGGTTTGTTTTGTTGGGCTGAGACCACGGGGACTTTGTTATTCGAATTCAGTGACTTTTGTTCAGTCCTGTCAATAGATTTGGTTGAATTTGTAGTGTCTCCGGTGGCGACCTGGGAGACCTCGTCTTTCGAATTCAGTGGCCTCTGCTGGGTCGTCTATGAATTTGGTTGATTTTGTGGTGTCTCCAGTTTCTTATTGGATGTAGACCTAGGGGACCTCGTGTTTAGAATTCAGTGGCCTCTGCTGAGCCCTGTTCATGAATTTGGTTGAATTTGTACTGCCTCCAATTTTTTTTTGGATGTAGACCTCGGGGATCTCATTTTTCGAATTCAGTGGCCTGTCTATGATTTAGGTTGAATTTGTAGTGTTTCTGGTTTTTTGTTGGGTGGAGACCTCGTATTTGAATTCAATGGCCTCTGAAGAGTATTGTCCGTGAATTAGGAGAAAGGTTTTGGTTGTATGGAGACTTCGGGGTCCTCATTATTCGGTTCCAATGTCTTTTGCAGTGTTCTGTCAACAAATTCCAGGAAATTTGTTGCGCGCACTCAGATTTGTTTACATGGAGACCTCATTGTTCCGACTCAACACCCCGTACTGAGTTATGTGTGAAAATTAAAAAAAATATTATAGAAAAGTTTCAACCGAAATTATTATCATAATTATTAAAAAAAGGGCGGAGATTAGCGCAGTGGTTGAGCGCTCGCCTGGTAACCGAGAGGTTCCAGGTTCGGTTCTCAGCCGTGGCAGAATTTTTTCATTCTCAGATGTGAAAATCTGAATGATTGAGGCTCGTGCCTGCTGGAAATAATCCCCCACGATTCATTGTTGCGTTAAAAATTAACAGTGCTGCTTCTAAGGTGGCTTATGGAGTTAGTAACAAGGCCTATCCCGAACACATTGCTAATGAACATAGCAGTCGATGCCAAAAAAAAAAATTATCAAAAAAGGAATTGGATGTTTTTTTCCATCAGGAATGAATGACTTTGTATGTGTCTCATCAATGTTGACTTCTTACTATAAACCTCATGTACTCTTATATTTATTCTATTATAACACAATAATATAAAATTTTACAATAAAAATAGAACCAAATATGACCTCAAAGGTGCAATTTAGTGCCTTCTTGTTCATAAAACAGAACATAAGCCTCTCCGCTCACGAGGGATCTGGATGAAATAGGGAACACGCGAGAATCATTATATTCGTGCCACGTGCCCGCATGCGGATGCCTACAGTAGGCAGTGTAGTGCCCGCTGTAGGTAGTCCCACTTTGATTTGACAATGCGTACAGACTGTAGCGGAAAGGAGCTACAATGTCTGCCGCATAATTACTCATATTCAAACCCTCTAACGGAAAATTGATGGTTACATTCACTTTTCCACTGAAACGTTCCATCGGAGAAAACCTCTTTAAATGAATCACTAAAATTTAGGGGAACTTGTAATTTGATAGGGATTTGGTACACTTTCTTCTCTCTTTGCATTCAGCACATGTCAGCTTCTCGTCGCCATCCAAAATTTCTTCCCTCGTAAAAGAATTTAAACACTGTGATAATCTCAGTTGGCCTGTTCGTTGCGGTATTGGAAGTGATAGGTCCTAGAACGGATCGAAGGTTACAGAACAGTGCCCGCAATACGTACATTTCAAAGAGGACTTTAGCTGGCCAACGAAATTATCAACGATTTTGGAATTGTTCATTCTTAAGTACCTCGACCAAGATTCTTGCGCCTTCTCACCGTCACTTAACTTTTAGTCTTTCTCTGTCAGAATGGGTTTTGGCTTCTCCGTTATTCTGTTCACATCTTCGTGAAGACCCTCCAGAAGGTATCGCAAGAACTCCTGGGCATCTTGCTGGGAGTAACCAATGAAACGAGGTGCGAATCTTTGTATTTGACTCTTTAAAGAGACTGTATTTACCAGTCGATCAGAAGAATCTTCTGACCATAGGTCCTTTATCACCTCTGCGAAGGCTTTGATTAAGGCTCCCTTCATACTTGAGATACTTGTGTTTATGTCTCTTGCATAGGCATCCTTCCTCAAATACTACAATAACCATCTCGTGTTTGATAAACATTGGATAACACTGTTCATAAAGCAGGTGTTTCCAATATTTTTCAACCCATTGAGGCCTAGTATTTTAACAGTACCGTGTACCACAGGCCTGATGGTGTTGTAGCTGTTTGAGCTGCGTTTGCCACTGCTATGGTCTTCTGAGTAGTCTCTAATACGCTGATTGTCTCTGTCAATGGAGCGGCGAGGTAAGGAACTTGAGTTAAGACTACTGGATAGTGAGTTGGATGAAGATATGCCAGATCTATTCAATTTTACAGAAGTCGATACATTTTCTTCAACAGATGACAAATCATTTGGCTGTGAACTTATTTCCTTATTTGAAACTGAAAAAGTATCTGTTTCGTTGAAAAATTTAGATGTATGGAAAGAATCATGTGGTCGAAAGAAAATTTCATCTAGATTTTGGAATGAGGGGATAGTGCCAAGAGTTGATGCAGCATTTCTTCTTTGAATAGCAATGCTTATTCTTTGTATTATGAAAGATCTCGCTCTGGCGTCACCTGTCACTGTTATCAGCTTTTGACCTATATCATTAAAGAAATCAGAGGCTGAGGAGCCAAAGGTACCAAACGTTTCAACAGCGATTGGATAGAATATGTACTGATTATTCAAAGTGGAATATTTTCTACGTTTCATCTTCTCTGCAGATTCCGCAGCACCACCAGCAGTTCGTGAAGTCGAGTCGAGATGAGAAAAAGCCAGAGTATCAACACATGTGAAGTCCCATATCGAGGATTTTCCGTGACTCCAAGGAATTAGAGTAATTCCATCAGGACGTTTTCCATCATATTCCTAAAGGTTCTAGCATAGAAGGAATATTTGCAGTTGATAGAGCTCGTTTTATCAAATCGTTAACAGCATATTGTCGGGAGAAGCGTCCAGAACTAAATTTACAGCTTAGACCGTGGGTGCCTGTTTCATCAACAACGAATCCGCATCGGCATTTATGGCTGACACAGAGCGAGCAACCTGGGCAAATCCCAACAGATATTCTAAAACATTCGTCATCTGGCAAGGTTCCCATAGATGCAACAAGAAGTGCGTTCAACCAGGCGCCGGATTCCTTCGTTGTCACCGCCTTGAGACGAGCCTGTTCTATTAAGGAGTCTTTAGCTGCATCCATGAGTTGCTCAGATAATTTTTGCATTAAAGGAAGATCCCAGGATCTCTGATTGCTCTTTCTATCAGGTATCGACAAATTCGATTTCTCAGTCCAGAGTCTTTCACCTTCCGAATAGAATGAATCATTCATGTCAGAGAAGGAATTGGGTAAAACATAATCAATTAATTGCCGAACACTATTGAAGGAAGATAGGAAGGCTGGCAATGCAATAAAAGCTGCATGTCGAATACCAAAGCCTCCCATATTTATCGGAAGCTTCTTCAAAATTATTGTTGGTGATTTGTTCCAGAATTTCACGAAGAACTAAATCAAATTGAACTAGTTGGCAACGGTTTGACAATGCCATATAGGGCTACATCTTAGGGTATAGATTAATTTGGGAATTGCCAGAGAGTTCTTCAATAAAAATTATCCAAATGAGAAGGAAGACATTTTATTCGGGAAGCCATCAGCTTGAGGAAATTTGTTTCTTGTTTCACACATTCAGCCGAGACTCTTCTGAAAGTGGTGCACCAAGTACGGTCCATTCGTTCCTGTCGACTATTTTTATTCCAGAAGCTAACTTACTAAATTTCTCAACTACAACAGATTTTGATTTTGAACTTAAAAAAAGCAATTCGCATTTTTCAAAATTGATTTGTAATCCAATCTCTTCAGAATATGCTATTATATTCTTGAATTTTTCAAAAACTGTATCAGGATTACCACCAATGGAACCATCATCCAAGTACCAACAGTTCAATTCAGTTTGTATAGATTTCGTTAAATTATCGATATATAAGCAAAAAAGAGCAGGGCCCAGAGGATATCCTTGTTGAACTCCCCTTTCAGATAAGATGACATTGTTTCCGAAATTCAAGAAAGTTGGATTTTGGTAGCATTGACTTATAAAATGGAACAGGTGAGGCAGTGTTTCCTTGATTTTTTCCAAAAATATTCTTCTATAAATCATATTAAATGCATTCTGAAAATATATTTTCAGAAAAACTATTGACGAAGAATTTGGATGTTGATTCAAAAAGCGACGAACTGCATGAGCGACTACCTCACAGCCTCCTGGAGTTCCAAAGCCAAATTGTACAGGTCGAAATAAATCATCCAATGTATCAAAAGTGCCAACGGCAATGGGTTTAATACCACTACATTTTTTCTTCAAAGCTATCAATAAAACTCCATAAAGAATTGGCAGCACTTTCGGATTGACTTTGCTAGCGAGTAAAAAATTGCATAGTGAAGTTAAAGAAGTCAAAAGTTTTTCACCTTCAGGCCCAGAGCTTTTGGATAAGAGATCTTGAAGATGTGAAGGTCTGAGAGAATCCAATCCACCAGATGATCCTATACGAAATGATCTAACAGCATTTAAAACTTCAATTTCTGTAGTTTGGAATGAAGTTAAATTTTTACTCTCTACATGAAACAGATGTGGATTTGACTTATCAATCGAATGTTTGGATCTGAGAATGGATAAGGTTTCCTCGTCGAACGCCGCAACAGAGTCAGTCGAAGATAAAATGCGCACTGCAGAAGTGATATCACCATCAGAATCTTTATTGATAATGCATTTACTAAGTTACTGTATCATTTCAGATGATGACTGGGTCCTAGGAGGAACATTTTCTGTATTGGGGTTTCTGATATTTCTTTTGATTAAAGATGTGATGGATTCTTTACGAATTCCCGTACATAAAGGAATGCAAAATGATGCATATGCAAAACACAGCAGACTCTTCCACGCCTCCAGAGAATTTGCATGAATACATTCATCAATTGTATTAGCAAGTGAATCAGCAGCAATCGTCCTTGCTGACTTTGGTATTCTTTTGACGACGATTACGTTCTGTTTAAGATATGTCAAATGAGCATTTAAGCTTTCAGGTGAAACATGATCGTTGAGCAGAGAGGTTTTATCACTTACTTGTTCCCCAGAATTTTCTTCAAGAGAGTTCAAATAATGAATTTTTCTAAAATGGATGAAGACACCACGTTTTGTATTGAAAAATCTATTGCAAAGACTACACTCAAAGTTTGATTTAGATTCAGGACATACGGGAATATCGTTTCCGTTTTCGTTTGAATGGTATTTTAATAACAACTTTTTTGATACGTCCTCTTTTCTATAGGAATAATCATTCCTATTAATATCTACGCTTTTCTTCTTCCAGCACGGAAAAAAAAGATAGGGCTTTTAGTTAATAAATATTTGTTTGGGTGCCTTTTATTTACAATGAATAAAGAAAAGAATATTTTATTTCGTACAAGGTGATTTTATTTAATATTAGTAAATGCGATAATATGATATATTAATAATAAATTAATAGTTTGTTTGAGGTCGATATGTTTATAACTAACAATATAAATTTATTCCTAATGAAATCATTTGTTGGGTGATATTACTAAAATTGTATTCATTAATAATTATGAGTTTATTCAAAGTGAATAAGTCTTAGTAATAGATAATAAATCGCGTTGCCATTATTATCAAATCTCCGCGATAGGTGCCGTGGTGGCTTCGCTATGATGGGCCACGTGTCACGTCGTACGTCTGAGTCTCTCTCGTTGTATGTCTTCAAGTCGTGTGGTGTGTGTGGTGCTATTTGTGAATGATGTGTAGGTTAGGTCGCGTGTTATTTTAATGTGTTCGAAGTGTAACTAAAAAGACTAGAAGACTATAACACTTATAATAATTATATGGGTGGTTTGTGCATCTAATCTACAATAAGACATCTGTTGGAAAAATCACAAATACCTACTTGATAACGCAGTTCATCAAGGCGGTCTCGCGTCATAAGCGTGGACCAGGTTCAGGAGCTGGAAAAGTTCCTGAATGATAACAGTTTTGTTGATTTGATAAATATTGATATTGATAGTGATTTGATTCCAATTTCTTCCATTTTGAATTTTGTTTATTGTTTGTTATGTACAAACATTTATTTTTTATAAATAAAACATATTAATAATGAATATGTGTTTATTGAATGGTAATGAAATATTGGTTATTAATAAATATTCTTTATTTATTATAAATTATGTTTTATTTACAGTTGATAAATCTATAGTTTATTGAAAATTGATTTGAATTAACTATTGATGAGGAATATTAAAGTAGTTTAAATGCATTGTTTGTTTCTAATAAATAAACGTTTATTCCGCAATATTCGAATAAATGATTTAGTAGGTGTTAATTAATTTCGTTAACTATGAATAAACTGTTTTTTCAGTGGGCCCATAATTTTTCAATTTTCAAGATTCTGTTCATTCCACTCTGGACTATTTTTTGGAATTTATTTTGAAACTGTCCATGTGACATTCAACAAATGTCAAAAAAAATTCTTAACTTATTTCGAAGATTTCAAGATTATTAAGGATATTGAACTGGTGACTTCTTCTCCAATGATTTAGGTACACTTCTATAATACTTGGAACTTTGATAAAGGTTTCTTTTTGAGTGTTATATGAAACTTTTGGAGACCCTAATGACGTACTGGGTTTAAATATGTAATTTTTTTAATGTCTTGATAAAGAAAATAAGCATTTCCGAAAGCTCGATCAAATAACAAAGAGTATTCTTTTAAACAGCCCAGTATTTTGACTGCATTCCCAAGATGCATCCGCATTTTTCCTTAACTAGTCAGTCAAGACTACTCTTCGCCTTATACATATTATATATATTCTATATCTCTAATCACAAAATCAGTTCCACAACGAACAAGAAAAGTAATAATAATCGTTATTATTAGTAATTCGCCTATCCGTAATATAGCTACGTAATGCTTTGAACCTGATAACCACAATCATTACCAGATAATAATTAATAATCCTGTGAGCTATTTCGCAGTACTCCGAATAATGTGAATATTTGGCAGTAGGGATGACCGTTGGATATTCGGTAGATATTCCAGTAGAAAACTGTAATTTATTTGCAAATATTATAAAAGATCGCTGTCACTATGGTATGCAAAAAAAACATATCTGGTCAGTGCCATCTTACAGTTCAGAATCGCGAAATATTTGACTTTATATGAACCTTATGCTGTGTCAAGGGCAAAGTTTGCGTGACACAAAAATTGATATTCATATAACACTGGCTAACTTCTCAAAAAGTTTCAGCATTTACTATCATACATATTTGTTCTTGCTGGCTCTGTGATGTTTTGTCAGACGATTCGTTTCGAACAGATCGTAAATACTGAAGACTCATCACCTTCGCCCAACTCTCTCGGAGTTATTCATGACCACTCGCTGACTTTTCAAGTATGCATGAAAAGATAAATACTGAATATCCCTCGTATTTTCATCCCATCTAGGTAAGCCATTAATGTCTACACACGTCCAATATTTTCTGGACTTCTAATGGATTTCTAGTGAATAGCATTGGAGTGTCTTTCGTATTGAACGATTATTAGTACGAACAGGGTTGGACTTGGAATAATCAGAATTATGGTAACTTCTAGGTTGTCAATTTTGAACTGCTGGATATTCCGTCCAATATGCCATTTTATTTACTCTGTCAGGATCGGATACAAATTGCATCTATTGGCACAGTCAGTAGATTTGAGAGGCAGGCCATTTCAAATAATATCACTCTAGGTAGGCTCAAAATGAATGAATCATCTGTAGTAGTTTTCATCCCATATACCTATGAGTATGATTTGGAATGGGTAATAATAAATACATTTTTCGAAAACTCATTTATTTAAGAAAAGGTGGTTCATGTACTTGGAACCAAACCATATTTCTGCTCAGGCAAAGTGCCACTTTACAAACAGTATACCGCCAATAATTGGAACGGATGTCATTGATTTTTGAGCCGCAAAGAGCACAACGTTTTGAAATATCTCTAACTGGTTTGTTCTGTACATATTGTAGAATTGTCGTCTTCAGCACTGCATTTTACTTCTCCCAATTGTGAAAGATCTATTTTATTTTCGAGTTTAAAAGTGCACAGTGTCTAAAATAGCTCTTACTGCCCAAATAGCATACCTTTATTGTGAACATGTTGGCAAAATATTTGAATCGTAATATTGGCGAGAAAAAAATGTGAAAATTAGGCGATATTGGTTCAATACTACTTGAATAATATTGGTTGGCAAAATATTCAGAAAGCACTATTGGTCTCAAAATATTCAGCGATATTATTTCGTTCAATTTCGCTGGTACAATATCATTAAAATACGGGCAAAATATCCGAATGTTATATTGGCGAGAAATATAATGTTTTTGACATTTTGCGATATTGGTCCAATATTGTTTGGTATTTTGAAAATAGTTTTGGTGAAATTTTCTTGAAGCAATAATGACCTCAAATTATTCAGTGATGATGGTACAGTGTCATTTGGATGTATTGGTAGATTATTCAAAGAGAATATACCTTGATGAATTATCAAATGTCGAATAACCCAGAACTTGAACAATTTCAGTTCTCCTTCAGTTAATGAAGGTGACACCAGAGTATGCCTTTTGGTCGCCATAACCGCTGAGTAAAATGTCTTGAAAACAAGTTGTGGGAAGTATGTATTTTCTTAGATTTCAGAGGACGTTTGATTGTATATTTTGATATGATTTATTGAATATTCGGCCAATATTCAAAATTCAACAATGGTAATGGGTATTCTTTGTAATATCAGAGTATCTTTATCAATATCATTATTTCAATATAAGCATCAGGTTCTCGTTATAATTTTAATCGATATGGGTCAAAATAATTTGTTGGATATTCGAGAAATAATATTCAACCAATGTGCTATCAAACTCGGATATAAAACAATTCTTTTCATCCCTAGAAACGATATGAGAATAATATTAGTATTGCAATATTTATTTCAGATGTTGACGCAAAATGAATTTATGGGATTTGTTGAATATTGGTGAAATACTATTTAACCAATGTAGATGTACGATATAGTTCTTTAATTGAGCTCAACTGCAGCAAAAATCACTTATTACGCACTAATAGAGTCACACTTACGATATGGCATCCCATTCTGGGGCGTTTGTGCAAAAACCCAAATAGAGTCGGTTTTTGTTCTGCAAAAAAGAGCACTCAGATACTTGTGCAAAGCCAAACGACGGGACTCTTGCAGGCCTTTATTTGCTACGAACAAGATTTAAACGGTTCATGCTGTATTCATTTTAGAAACAGTTTGTCTATTACACAAACATGAAACAAATTTTTCCTCTGCCACTTCTACCTATGCCACCAGACATTTCAATGATCTCAGACTACCTTTACCTACGTCAACACTCATTAAGGACTCGATTGTGTATAATGGTCTCAAGATGTATAATCATCTACCAGATTACTTGAAAACTTTGGATAACATTCGTTTCAGAAAAGCACTAAAAAACCTTCTCAATGTTAGACCCTATTATAGTCTGCAGGAGTTTTACAACGACAGTTTTTGAAAATAATTATATAGTTTTATACCTTCATACTCTTATCTTTTATCATATTTTTTATTGACATTATTGTTATTGCAGTGTACCTATAGTTTTTCATTTAATGTGTTGTTCTATGCCCTACAATGTTAATTTTATCGGTATACTGTTTTCAAATATTTTTTAATGACATCATTGTTATTGATTTTGCGGTGTACCTAAAGTTTTTAATGTGTTGTTCCATGCTCTATAATTTTAATTTTATCGATCGATTTTACCTTCTTTCTTCATTCATAAAACTACTTTGTCAATAAGATTATCTTCTTTGGACAATAAAGCATATATTATTATTATTATTATCATAACCCAAGAATCCAAAAAAGAGGTATATTGAGAATTCAGTATTTATTGCCTTCCTCAGGACGACAAAAATCATAATGTATAACAATCTGTAAATTGTTACTTGTACTTCGTCCTCACATGAGATTTAATAAAATTAGATAATATGAGATTTACTATTCTCAGAATTTAAAATTTGTGTGTTATTATAGTTAATTTGATGGTCTTTCTGGTGAACATGTTCAGAGAATGCGCATGAGTTAAAGTTTCGTTTACAGTCACTTCTATGGGAAATAATACGACTATTAGGACTTTTGGAGATTTGGCCAATATATGTTTAGAACAATCCCTACAAGGAAATTCAATCGCAACTTTGAAATTCTGCTCATTCTGTATGAGACTCTTCAGTTTGGTGTGTGATTTTGAAATAGTTTTCATATTTTTCTAGCAATTTTGAAAGTTTCGTTATTCTATACGTTAATAAATTACCTCTTGCTGAGACTAGACCATTGGTCTTTCAATAAACCTAGCACATTCCCATAAAAGAAGTAATAAAACTTTCCCATTTTAGATCCCTTGTATTCTGACAATTTAATGAGACCATATGGATAATAATAATCTGAATAACTCCCGAAAGCTTTAGCTCGAGAGGGTTATTCTTTGATTATTAATGTTCATAACTTTATTTTAAATAGCTGCACATATTGCCTTCATGAAATCTGCTCGCCTCAAATGAACCATTCTCAGTTCAATTTCATCTAATTTCCAGAACATTTTACTATTTATTTTTTCAGTCATAATTTCGATTTTTGACATTTCATCACTTCCGGTCAGTTTTATGAAAGCCAAAGAAAAGATCATATAAATATTTTAGTGATCTCATGAAACTTTTGCCACTTTTTTTATTTATTTATTACCGTTTAGATGGAGCTACTGGCATTTGAGTAAAAATGGTTTTATGCTTTGATTTTATAGCGGTTATATCTCAAAACCTTGATAAAACCTCCATGTAAGTTTTACTAGAAAACCATGGCATGGACTTTCTATATGGATTATTTAAAGAGTATACAACTATTGTAACACCTTCATTAAAGCAAATGTACTCAAATGCTACATGGGTTCATCTTATAGTATTCAGGAGTGTTTTGAGACCGACTCATAATCATATTTGCTCTCGGAGCGTATAAGGAATAATTTTTACCAGCACAAATCAAATCAGCCATCATCTGACCTTCATAATACTTTAATGAAACTGGGATAAATTCAATTGAAATTTCAATTGTTACTTGGGGACGATATTTCATCGAAATTGTTGAAAATTATTCAACCAATATTGCCACAATAATATATGTACCAATGTACATTCAGAATGAGTTGAACCAATATTCCAACAATATTATTAATATATTACTGTTTTTTCAAAATTCACTCATATATTCATCAATTTTATTTTACAATTACAATATTTCCATATTGGCCATATATGAAACCAATTTCCTTCCTGGTGTGAGGAAGGAAAGTGTATACTTTTTATAATAGAGGTGGGAAACAACATAATTTTTCCATTTACTGTAACCATTATCTCTACCATTCAATAAATAATCGAGTGATGCTTCAAAACTGCACACATAAAATTGCTGGCTAGCCTTCACTTCACTAGGTTGAGGTTGATTTGTGTTTTTGGACTCAGTTGAAAAGAATCGGAATTCGGAACACCCTCTTCCATTTTGCAATAGCCAGTAGATAAAGCTTTTTTAGAATTCCATTATAGTTTACATACAGGGTGGGGCACCAAAAACGAAACAGATCGAATATCTTCAAAACACATGTGTTGTGATATAAATGCGAAAACACGTCGATTTTTAATTCAAGGGGGATATCTTCCTATCATAACTTCAACTGTCATAACTCTTCCCCCAACCCTTGGTCACTATCACCCAAACAATTTGAACAGAGAAAGTAGTGAATGTGACACACCATTAAAAAGGTAAATTCATAAGGAATTCAGCCATGCCAATTTTTGCTACATAACTTTTTATTTTGGCGCCCTCTTGCGGGAAAAACAACTGTTCCGTATTCCAAATTAGGATACTTCATTTTCAAGCTAATTTGATATGAATTATGGAAGAAACAAAATGGCGGCTCCAAGATGGAGGATAAGATTTGTAATTATGGTCCGATTCGATTCCAACTTGATATATGGTGGTTTTCAGGGTCGAAAATTATGATTTGTTCATCAATGCCAAAAAACAAGATGGTGGCTACAAGATGGCAGACTAAATTTGTAATAATGGTCCGATTCGAACCAAAATTAGTATGTGGGGATTTTCAGGGTCAAACATGATGTTTTTTTTGTCAATGCAAAAAACCAAGATCATGGTTTCCGAACCTAAAAATCTTCACATACTGAATTTGTTTCGAATCAGACCATAATTACAAATTTCGTCCGTCATCTTGTTTTTTTGCATTGACAAACAAATCATTAATTTCGACTCTGAAAACCACCAAATATCAATTTTGAATTGAATCGGACTATAATTGCTAATCTTGTCCTCCATTTTGGAGCCGCCATTTTGTTTTTTCCCTTGGAAAAATTCCATAATGCATTGTCACCGAATTGGTGTTCAATCAGCTTGCAAATGAAATATCATAATTTGGAAGACGGGACAGTTGTTATTCCCGCAAGAGGACGCCAAAATAAAAAGTTAGGTAGCAAAAATTAACCTGGCTGGAGTCCTTATGAAATTACCTTTTTAATGGTGTGTCACACTCACTACTTTCCCTATTCAAATTGATTGGGTGATAGTGACCAAGGGATAGGGGAAGAGGTATATGACAGTTTAGGTTATGATAGGAAGATGTTCCCCTTGGATTAAAAATCGTAGTGTTTTTGCATTTTTTTCACAACCCATGCGCTTTAGAGATATTCGATCTGTTTCGTTTTCGGTGCCCCTCCCTGTATATAATTTTGATGTCACATTTGATTATTTTATTGTATTCAAGTGCATCTTTATTTTTTGGTAAACATCCCTATTTTCTGTCTGCCCAGGCTGTTATATTCTGGGCAGTACAGTGTGCTAAACCGAAAACAGGTCCTAGGATAGTTTTTTGACACCCTGTTCTTCTTGTAAACGATATTCTGACCATTTTGTGGAGGTTAATACATATTTATTCCACATCTAGAGCCTACTTAAAATGGATATAGGTAGCAACTTTGTAAAAGTGGTTGTTTCAACTCAAATCACCTTGGAAACGCACTTGAACGTATGTCACAATAAATGTACGACAGGATTGTGTCATGTTGCGGAAGGTTGCATAAAAAACTTTTGGTACATGAGGTTTTTATTGTTTGCTAGATTTTGTGGTGAATGAAGTTGAAATCTAAGACAATATCGGTATTGTCTTGAACGATGATATTTTTCCTGAACACATGAAAAATATAGCAAAACCGCTTGCTTCGATTAAAAATTAGTAAATCTTATTTCTCCGAAAACAGATATTTCCCTCAACATTCAAGTGAACCTACAATTCTGTTGTGAAATTATTTTTGAAATCACTGGAAGAGAGTGCAGTATTCCACGTTCACAATGTAGCAGAATACTTTAGACTGCGTCAAAATCTCCCGATGGCCAGTTCTAGCCTGGTTACTCCGAGGCATCATGAAATATTGAATTGCATTCAATTTATAATCTTAGACAGGAAAGCATCGTCGTTATTTCTGCAAGGCCCATTTGTTGGGAAAACACGAGTGCACAATGAAATTAACTCTAAATTTTGTAACAGGAGTGGATACTCTCATCTTTCTACGATGTGCCATAAATTGAATTCAGGGTGATCTATGAGAGGGGGTGCGAGTTCTGGGATTAAATTTATTCAAAGAGAAACTCCTAAGAGAAATGTATTTCAGAACTGTTGAAAATTATTGTTGAATCGAGTGTCGAAAATTTTAAGGAATAGGCAATATAATGATTTAAAATTTTGAAGAGATTTATAACTTCTTTAATGCTACCTGAAGGGTTACAAATACTGTTTATGAGTGAATCCTTATAGGATATCCATGAATCAAAAATGCAGAAATTTTTTGAATGAAACACCCTGTGTAGAAGAAAATACCTTTTAAGGGATTAAGGCTTTATTCAACACAAAACTTTAGTGATACGAAAGAGAATACGAGGATAAATTGAAAAATTCTTAGCCTACTATAGAACCAAACAAAATTTCTATGTCAAAATATTTTATTACTCAACATATTCTCCTCTTAATTGGATACATTTATTACAGCGAACCTGCAACGTCTCTAGACCTTTCAAAAAAAATGTTTCTTCTTGCTCTGCAAACCAGACCTCCACAGATTTTATTACCTCCTCGTTGGAAGAAAATTTACGACCTTTTAAACTTTTTTCAGTTGAGGAAAGAGATGATAGTCGGACGGAGCCAAATCTGGCGAATAAGGGGGGTGTTCTAGTAATTCAAACCCTAAATCATGGATTTTTTGCACGGCAAGATGAGATTTGTGTGCAGGGGCGTTGTCCTGCAAAAACAAAACACCTTTGGATAGCTTTCCGCGTCTTTTCTCTTTAATTTTTGCCCATAGAGTGGTCAGTAATGTCGAATAGTAATCTCCAGTTATTGTTCCACCCTTATCCAAAAAATCAATCATGATTACTCCATGGCAATCCCACAAAACTGAAGCAAGAACTGTTCCAGCAGATTTTTGGACACGAAACTTCTTAGGTCTTGGGGAACCGGAGTGTCGCCATTCGATCGATTGTTGCTTTGTTTCTGGATCGTGAAAATGTACCCAAGTCTCATCCATAGTAAGAATTCGGTTTAAGAAGTCTACATTGATGATTAGTCGACCAAAATGTATTGGAGGCCTAGCGAAAGAGATGCAATTATTCACGCATCAATGGAATGAGCGATTTTCTGTGAGTGATACTTCTGAATAACATTCTCCCTTATCTCATTCATAGATAAGAATCTCCAAAGGAAACTGGACATTCAATAAATAATCAACTATCTGAATGAAAATGCAAATTTTCACTTTCAAGTTATATAGGGTCGTTCTCAATATCTATCAGATGTAGTTCAATGTCCAGCGTGACTTTTGCCGTGGAAGTAGTTGTTTTCTGTTAGATGTTACAAAAAAGTAACTTCAATTTTATCGTAGGGTTTTTTCCATTTCCAGAGGAGTCATGTATTGATTCAATTTTCAATTGAGAATGTTTCTCTTTAAAAGTCTACATCGTTTTCAAATCGAGCACAGATCGAACGCGATGCTACTACCCTTGCCCGCTTTTGGTCAACATTCAAACATTTGGGGGTCCATTTTGCAGTAATTTTTCTCATGTCCAAATTGACGTGAACTATATGATGAACGCGTTCGTATGAATTATTTAGTGATTCAGATATCCGTTTTAGCCCAATTCGACGGTCTGTAAAAATCATGTCATGAACTGCATCGATATTTTCGGAGACTGACACAGAAACTGGCCTTCCCGATCGGTCATCATCTTCAATGGAAAATTTACCTCTTTTGAAGGTTGCAGTCCAATTTTTCACGGTCGCATACGGAGGACATTGATCACCAAGGGTATTAAGCATATCTTCGTAAATCTGCTTACCTCTTAACCCTTTTAAATACAGGTAATTGATGATGGCTCGATACTCCAATTTTTCGATTTTCACAATATTGGTAGACATATTTTTTCTTTTAATTTATTGCGTAACTCTGGTTTATTTTTTTGACTTCAAACTTTACACTGACACTTCTAATAAGTTATTGTTCGTTGCTATGGTAACGCCATATTTTGTTTATGCATCCTCGTATAACAAATTGAAAATGTCACAAAAGTATATGTTAATGACTAAACATCAAGGACCAGAACCGTACTAGCACCACACTCTTTCTCCCATTTCGGACTCCCTGAACCTCTCTGGCAAACGACGTTGCCCAGTCAAATAATTTCGATTGCTGTACCGAGAAGTCGATGGAGATCCGAGAGATGAGTCGAAAGAGACAGAATCTCTGGAAAAAAGATTGTTTTTGTCAGTAGAAACCATTTCAATAGTTTCATCACATTGATATTCAGATTCTTGATTTCCAGATTCTTCAGCCTCTGGAATACCCTTTGTTTAATTGGTCTTGTTTTTAGTATGTCTCATCATTTGATTGGGACTTCGGTTTGGTTCCGCCTTCACCGTTAGGGGAAAGGTGCCTCAGTGACACAGTTGTCTCCCTTCCATCTTCTAGCCTGATTCGAGCGTATTGGGGATTAACATCGATCAGTTATACTTCTTCTACCAACGGGTCGTACTTACTCAGTCGAACGTACTTTTTCATGTTACGAGAACTTTAGTTGAAAGAACCAGCCAAGAAGGCAGTTATTTTCTACTACAATTTATTCATCACAAAACTATAGTAATACGAAAGAGAATATAACAAATTGGAAATGCCACAAAAGTATGAGTCATAATGACTAAACATCAGGGACCAGAACCGTACTAGCACCACACTCTGTATTTACTTTGTTTTTCGGAACGGGTTCAACATATTTTCAAAGTTGAATTTCATAGTAAATCATTACATTTCGAAAATTTTTCCATATTATGCTTGGTTTTTGAAAGATACTGTATTTGTGGGTTCAATGGATTTCCTCTGCAATGCCTTTACTACCTTCTCCATTTCTCTGGAAAGTAGCACTCTACGTATAGTAGTGGTTTCAATTGACTTCCACTGGAATACATTTACAAATTCAACAGCTTTATGAAACATCTCCTATCAAAATCCTGCCAAACAGTTATTCAATACTCCCCTTTGTTTGTGCGTTCAAAGGAATAATTAAATGAAAATATCTTTTGTCTGCATCAATTCCTTCATTAACTTAATAACGCGAAAAAGGAAATATAAAAAGCGAAGAATATTAATTGACAGACTGAAAAATATAATAAAGTCGACTCTGTTATTTTAAACTTATTTTTGAGATAAAAATGAAGGAACTGCAGAATTCATACTGACAGTGTCCGATGAAACTCCATCAACCACTACAAGGTCAGATTTGTCTGAGAGAAAGCTCGATAGCAAGGATCACAACTGGACGGGCAAGCCAAAAGATGGAAGTTCGACGAAGAGTCCCTGGTGTCAAACGCCATCAAGTGCCTTAGAGATATCTAATGATATGGATAGAGTTTCACAATTTTTTTCAGTAGAGCTGTGATTATATTCGTTAAGAGCAAGCAGACCAGTTGTTGATTTTTTATGACGGAAAACAAATTATCTATTACTGAGCGTTCTAGATATTTCATGATCTCTAACCATGACCTACTAGATAATATATAGTAGGATGATAGGTCCGTAGCCACTGGGTAGTGTCTTCATTTTTTTTAGAGACTGGTTGTTCTCTTGCAATTTTCCTGTTGAATGTAATAATTGAATCGATGTAGCCGATAGTGGATGAAAATACATGTTATTGTTTATAAAAAAAAGTTCACTATATTGACTTTCACAAAAGCTTGATTTAAAAATCGCCAACAATTATGTATCAATTATCACATCAAGCCACGGTTATTTCAAAGTCATGTACCAAATGCTTTAAAAATTTCAATGGCTACTTTTTTTTTCAGGTAAGCATCCGTTATCACTGAGAGTGCCATTAGATACAGTGGAGGTGAGTTCTCTATATTTCGGCATGCAAGATATAGTCTAAAATATATACAGAATGGCCACTTTTTTAATGAGATTGTATGGGTAACTTCCAAACCATACTAGTAAGAAGGTCGGTTAAATGGAAAAAAAAATTGCACATCTGGATGCATAATCTATCTGTGGAAACTAATCGAAAATATCAGTGCCGGTTCTTAAGATATGACGAAAAAAGTAAATTCGGCCATTTCTGTTTTTGGTTATAATTGAGTTATACATTTATTTTCAGAAATATCAAAAAATATTCATAATGTTTTTTATTCGATGGTGAATTTTCTTCGATTCGACGTCTTTAGATTTCGTATCCAACGTTTCGTATTCTCAGGACCACACTCAACTATTTTTTCTGAATACGGACCTGGATATTTCATGACACTATTGGAATCAACTTTTTATTCTGAATCCAGAGGTGTATCATACAATGCCATTTGAAGATGGGTTTCGGGTAATATGGACCGTAATTAATTTATAATCAGTGTTCATTTATACGAATATTTCAATCATAGAATGCAATATTTTTCATGCATGTATGTTATGCATGTATGTTACCGCCCCTTTCATCCATATTGGTTTCATCAGTGTTCCACACTGATGCGTCCTTTTCCAGTTGAGGTCCGTACTCTGTGCAAATTTTGTGGTTGTTTATGACCAAAATGCATTTCGAAGTTGTACCTAATTGTCATGTTTTCCGTCTGTTGAGTCATGACTTCTAGGGAAGTATGTTTCGAAATCTTCAGATTTTCTACTTTTCAGTCTGAAGGCACAGATTGCTATTTATTTCATTACACATAGATGAAATGGCGAAAGGTTTATCATCACCTCTAATGCTGCATCGCCCTTCTGATTCTTAGATAAGCTAGCCACCGCACTTTCTGCAGCTTGACTTGTGCCGAAGTTTGTTGCATCTTTGGCAACAATATCAGTAATGCATAGGTGATCATCGGTTTGATGATCGTTTGGAATGAACAGTAGGTAATGTTTGGTATCAGACCACATGTCTTACCAAAGACTCTGCGTCATGTCGAGCTTAACGCTAAAGCCCTGGAAATGATGTGGTTAATATGGCTGTTTCATATCAGTTTATGGTCATGTCAGTTTTTGGTTGATTATCACGCCCAGATTTCCAACCTTTTAGGAAAATGAAGCTGAGTGAAACTCAAAGTCGTCTCCACCATTTCATCCCAATGGAAAAGGGAGAAACTTGTCAACGCAGCTTTGGCAGAAAACGTTTCAAACGATTTGCATCGCTAGTAAATCAGTAAATCAAAAATATGTTTTCGAGCATGTAATGCTCATCTTTATTTGAAATGAACAGGGGTTAAACTGAAACCAGTAAAAGACAATAATTAAAATTTTGAAAAATGAACGGCAATGCTATTAGAACCTGAAACCAAAATGAATTCTTTTATGGCATGGAAAAGTGAAGGAATATCAAACAAGAGTTATATTTAAATCAAATTATATATGAGGCGCAAATTAGAGCCAACATATTGCTGTTGAGGTGGAATGGTGGGAAACCATTCTAATGGTGAAACCATCATCGAAACCATTGAAAAGGCAACGGAATCACATGATATGATCAGACACCGATCAGTTCGTTCTATGCAGAAGAAGGAAAAGGCGTGTCTGAGTCGATAATGAGGATTTACATTCAGAGTTGGGGTTTTAAGTTCGTACTCTACCTCTTTGTGAATGGAAACATTACTGTTTTGCTATAGGATAGTAATTCAGTAACTCATTCAGACACCATTTTCTGACTGTATTTAGAACATCTTGTATGCAGATAAAAATCATGTCTGCCCCTGATGGTGATGACCAGTTCATCAGCATAACCTTGGGTCATGAAACCAGAAGCATGTAGCTTCTTCATCAGTGACCACATCAAAATAAAAATAAAGCTTTCTTTGGGAGCTAAATTTGTCGGCTATTATTCTGACTACCTTTCTCTCAAGACTTGCCACAATCTTCCTATTTCCTACTGATCTGAATTTTGAGGCATGAGAGGTGATATCAAAATAATCACCTATATCGATTGAAACGCAAAGAGCTATTCCTTTTGCCACTAGACATTGCAGGGCATCAATTGTGGATTTACCTGTTTGACGAGCAAATTGTTTCTTATGAAACGGTAGTAACTCAAAAAGTTCGCTTTCAACACAATAATCAAATAGTTTATTCATTTCATTCAGAGGAAAGGAGGTGATACTGATCTGGTATCAACACTTTTTTGTCCATGAGTCGTCTCCCAGTCTTCGGTATGAACGCTACCACAGCCTCTCTCCAAGCTTGTGATATGTAACCGTAGATGAAGCTGGAATTGAATTGCTTTTACAAGAAGGGCTCTATCATTTCGAGGTGATATTACAGTGAGGCCGAAAATGACCAGTTCCTTCCTAGCGACTCAAATGGTTTGAAGCATTTTTTGATATTCCATTTGAATCTTTGATTTGTAAAGATTTCACAAGCCGGACCTGTTGGAGTTATGAAGAATACCTTCTAGGTAAGCTGTTGATTCTCCACAGCTGTTTCAGAACCATGAAAGCGTGTCAGTAGGAGAACACTTCAGCTTCACTTTGGGTTATCAGTCATGCATTGGCTTTAAACCGCGATCATAAGACCCAGAATTGCATATGGTTCACTTTTGTGGTGGCCCAAGATGAAACAGAGACAGTCGAAAACCAACCTTGGTAAAATACAGAGGCTCACCTGTCTGTGTATCACGAGTGGTATGAATAGCACTCCAACCGCTGCTATGGAAATTATCCTAAACCTCCCACCTTTAGACATTACAGTCATGGGGGAGACTACATTCTACCACAATACTCGTACGAAAAACCATTCAAAACGCAACTCAAGTGGAACGAATGGGACTCGGGGTAGAATCACTATCATCTGGAAACGTTATCTGGTACACAGATGATTCAAAAACAGATGATGGAACAGGAGCAGAAATATACGGGGTGAGGCAATAGTCCAACTTGGTTACAACACCACAGTATTCCAAGCAGAGACACATGCCATAAGGACATGCATACAGATGAATCTAGACCGTGGGTATGGAAGAAAACACATCTACATTCTATCTGACAGCCAGAGCGCTATAAAAGCTCTGAGCTCAATAAAGATAAATTCTAAGCAAGTCTGGGAATGTCTTCAGAGCCTCAATGAACTGTCGAAACGCAACAAGGTTACACTTGTGTGGGTGCCCGGGCATAGGGGAATTGAAGGCAATGAAAAAGCAGACCAACCTGCAAAGAAAGCATCTGAATCACCATTCACAGCTCCAGAACCAGCGTTTGGAATTAGCAAAACCCGATGCGGAAACCTAATCAATGAGAAGAAAAAATCAAAACACCAAACGTATTGGAACCAAATGGAAGGGAATCGACACAGCACAGCAATGGTGGGGCACCTGAGCCAAACACTAACGGCTGACACACTCAACCTCAACAGATCTGAGATACGCACGATCACCGGCTTACTTACCGGACACTGCGGCCTTAGAAAACACCTACACACCACGGGAATAAATAGAGAAACCGTGGACTGTAGACTCTGTGGTGACGAGGAGGAAACAGCCTCTCACATCATCTTCGACTGTGACGCGCTGCTCAACAAGCGGAACATAATAATCGGACAGATCAACCTGAAACAGACATGAATCCGAAACATCTAGTAAATAGACTACTGAACCTGGTGAAAAACACAGGCCTATTTAACTAGGAACCCCTGACGACAGAACGATACAATAGACCCCAGCTGGTCTCAGTGTTAAGGGAAACCACAAGGTTGGGTTATCAGTATATCAGTCGGTTTTTCTGTCACACAGATACCATTGGGATATTTCTTTGAGAGATCCTCTCGGAGAAGTTGTGCTGGGGCCAATATAGTAATCCTGTCGCACATTAGTCTCCATGTTCTCGTTTTCGATCTCCTGAGCTCTTGAATGTACTCAGAAAAAGCTGTTTTGTATTCTTCCAGGGTCCCAAACTCCTAGGTATATTGAAAAGTATTAAACTTCTTTCCGAAGTTCATTCCACAAATGCACGTCTTTGGTGATTGCCTTTTGCTTTTCAGAACATCTGAGTTCATATGCTTTTGTTAGATGTTTTGAAGTTGTCTCAAGGCTGTTTCAAGTTCCTCGATTGATTCGATGGATAGTTCATAGTCCTCCGTTCGCCTTCCAGAATATTCCTCGTGAACAGTCCAGTTGGTCAATTTTGGTATCCTGTATCCCTCGAAGTTTGCCTCTGATGTCTCCAAGTCAAACCTAACGTGCTGATAGTCTAACATTGAGAAGGGATCAGAGACATGCCAGGTGTGAATGTTATTTTTTTCTAACCTAATCCATGAGGGTTAAATCAAGAACCTATATCTTGATCGCAATTATTATTCCTCCTATTTTATTGTTGATAAAAAAGTATTTAAGTCAAATAAATATCACTATGTTTTTGAATTCGACACACTGAACAAAAGTTACCATTGGCACAAAAACATTCTATTCTTATTTTACTAAATATAGAGCGTTGAAGTTATACAATATCACTTTCATATAATTATTGACTGATCTTCATTGCGGTTAACAGAATTATTTGTGAGCTTTTGATCTACACCATAGTATCAAACTTGCCAGTGAAACACTATATTTCCTGAGCATTTTTCAAAACAATATGCGTTTTCCTTCATTATGAGTAGGTATACTCTCAGATTAGGTATATAAATAGGGATGGTCGAAAAGAGAAAGAGTTGGTCGAAAAGATAATTCGGAGTAAGTACGTACTTAATGAAATACCAATGTAAGTACGGATAAGTTCACAATAATTCGACACTGTTACATAGATAAATATATTTACATTTAAATTAGGATTGTTTCCAGATTTTTTTCTTTCCTAATTATTATTAATATTATATAGTGAAAATAAAAGTTTCTTCAAAGGACATCAAACTAATGGAATGGGGAATATAAATTGAAGGAAAAATAATATATGCGATCGGAATGTTGAACAATTAGGCCACCTTTTTCAGTGAGGTTTCAAATCTGCTCTGGGTTATAGAAATACTTTAAAAGTTTTGATAGTTTTCAGTGATAGGTGAACTTCATTAACATTGGTATTCTATCAAGTAATGACTAACCCCGTATTTCGAAACGATTCCTTTCGCCTGTCAAACCTTGCTTATCCATAATTGGATAGTATTATTAGCAAGGAAAAAACGTAGGGGTCGTTTTATGAGTAATTAATTTGAAAGATGCTTCAAAACAATAATCACTCGATTTTCAGCATCTACATCCATTCAACAAAAACTATACAAAAAAATTCTGTATTATTCAAACAAGTTCATATGATATATCCTCAATGAGGAAAGAAGGAATCAAAAAAATTAGGTGATCAGATTTTTATATACAGGGCATTTTATTAATTTTTCGAAATATTGGTCTCGTATATTCTTGAGCCACACTGTATAATACTCATGATATCTATTCTTGGAAGTGGCCATATGGCACATATATTCGGTGCACTGAATTGATCAAATCGCGTTATCTGAAGCAAGTATAACGGATATAGTTATTCTTTCAATATCCCTTGTAAAATTGAAAAAAAAAACATATTTTTTGGGTTCAGTCAATCTTATTGAGTATATAAAACACATAAACTTCAATTTCGGTACGGTCCGACTTATAACGTTGATGCTTCGATCTGACATTATTATCATTTTGTGAAATTAAAGAAATTCTTGATCCACCGTGTATATTGTTTTCAAAAAAGCTTATAAAACATACTGGTGCACTGGTCAAGTTTGATAATATGGTGGAGATCACAAACTCACTAATAATCAAGTGATATTACCGTTATTAAAGTTCAGTCAATAATGGTATAAAAGTGACATTTCACAACTTCAACACTCTGAATTTTGTAGACTACACACGGAATTTTTGTGTGCCTAGGGAAACTTTTGTTGACTATGTCGAGTTCAACAACATTTTCAAATTTGACCAAAATACTTTTTTATCCTTCTGCAGTTCGTTAAACACCTACTTATGAATGTCTGCCATTATTGAAATGAGCGTGTAAAAGTCATATAAGTTCATTGTCTATGATAGCAGACATATTATGTCTATTGTTAATTGTTACTTAAAAATTTATTGCAATTTATTTGTTATCGTTATCCATGTATGGCCTCACGAGAAGTTGCGGAAAAAGAGTAATCTATGGCAGAGCCCCGCATGCCGCAGGAAGGCAATTGAAATCGGGGTGCGGTAGTTGTCCCGGAGATCGCATAATACTAACTAGTTTACCCACTAGTCATGGAGTCTTTGGCTTTTGCTTGAACCAGATGACAAATGGAACTCCGTTTATTAAAATTGTTCAAGCATTGAGATCTGGGGTCAATGTTATAAATAAATCCGTTTTCCCAAATTCTTACCTTTTTAATTGGTGATAGCTAGTCTTGTTAAATGTATATAAGAATGTTTCATGAACATGATGGTGGATATTTCTGAGTACAATAACTTGATGAAAAATGTTCAATGAAATACGAGAGTCTTGTTCACAGTGGTAAACACTGTAGACACGAAGAATTATCGTTCGAGCGAAAAAATCAACTCATTGCCAGAATGTCTGACGAAGGAGGACAAAAAATCAAAACAGGAAAATCCGTCAATGTAAACATCGAGTGTCTCCTCTTCACGCTCCGCTGACGATGTATCTCGAGTGGCCAGAATGAGAAGAGAGTTTTTACGGGCCGTTACCGTCCCTCTTTCGTGCCCCTCGCAACGCTGACCCCCATTCACGGACCTTTATATTTTCCTTCCTTCTTTTCTTTACGATACGATAACACCTTGGGGAACCATCGGCTTCTGGCCCGCCAGCAACTATAGCACTTTCGTCATTAATTCCAACGACTTTATATATACTGAAAATTGCTCGGGAACATCCGAAGCGGATTACACTTTTCTTTCTTCGTTTATTATCTCGGGAGGTTTTCGAGAAGACTTCAGGTGAGTCTAACTGGAAACTAACTACTGAAATACGTTTTCGAAGGATCGGAGGGGGGTGTGTAGTTTTTCTGTTAACTTTGATTGGGTGAGAAGTCAACCCTCTGGCTGCAGGAAATTCACTATTTGGAAGATTTCAACTTAACACTTTGTCACCGAAGAAACTTTAGACCTGAAAGTACTTTTTATGTTCGTTTATTATCTCCTGGGATTTTAAGCTCAAGTGAACCGAATGGAAAGAAGCTGATTCGTATACGTTTCCTTTTGTGTATAGTTTCATATTCTTTATACCGGGTTGGAATAATAAATGATGAGTGTTGGTTGAAAGTTTGATTTTCTGGAAAAATATCGTTTCTTGACTTGGGTTTTCAGTTTGGTTCATCTCTGATAGATGTTCGTAAATTCTGTTTTCAACATACCTTGTTCGTGTTGTGGCAGTAATATAGATGCAACATCGAGACCATTGTCTGTAAGTCAGAAAGAACATAAAATTTATATCAAAAATCGAAAAACCACTGGTTCCAAAATATCTGAACATATTCTCACATCTGATGAACGAGATGAATATGATGGAATGGAAAGTTAAAAAAACCAAATAAGAAGGAAGTTGAAAGAAGTTGTCTGCATTATTTTTTCTAGTAGTATTTTTCAATAAAGTCAATCAAAATGGACCATACCTCATCTGAGGGAAGAAGCAAGGAACAACAGAATTGTTATTGATAGATATATCCCTACCTATACAGTGTGTCCATTTAGTGCGTAATTCTTGGATATCACCAAAGCCATTATCACTAGAGAAAAAATTTTTTAGAACACCTAGTATTTTTTATTCGAAATCTATTCCACTGGGGTTTACCTATACATCTCTGTAAAAAAAGGGCCATGTTGAATTGGGCATGGAATATTCATTTATCCAAATTTTCAAAATATTTTTGGCATACAGTAGTAGCAAGGTATCACGTAATTTTGCGACATCATCCTTTACATGGTGCTAAAATTTGCATTTTGAATATTGTAAGATTCAGACGACGTTCATTAGAATTTTTCAAATGGAACGCCCTGTATTTTTCTTCACAAATTTATTTCGACATCTTTCGCCCCTTCAAAATTGTTCCCAACAAGTATCTCTAAACGTCTTACCGTCTCAGTTAGCCATGAAAAAAAAAATTGATCGTTATGTTGACACTTTCGTTTAATGCATTTTCGAAAATTTTAAGTATTTGATGTTAAGTGTTTGAAATGAATCATTCTCAGGAAGAATTGATAAGCATGGTGTACACTTTGGGAGAAAGACATGGTAATTGTCTGTTAGCCTCTAGAATATATGCCCAAAACTTTCCTCAGAGACGACACCCTTAAGGAATATGCTTCAGAAGATTAAAATATAGATTTGAGCGCATAGGATTCACAGGAAGTGTGAATTATGAAAAATCTACAAGCGAAAAAACTGTTTCGACAGAAGAAAATGAATTTGCAATCGCTTTATCAGTAACTGAGAATCCGACATTAAGTGTTAGAGAAATAAGTAAACATTCAGATATTAGAAAATCATCAGAAGCGAAGTCCCTCAAAAACCATAATTTTCATCCATACCATCTTCAACTCCTCCAAGAACTTATAGTCCGGTAAAAATTTTGTCAGTCATTTCCTCTCAAGCAATATTTAGTAGAATGCATCAGAGAGTCGTATTATAAAGATTCGTGAACGTCAGCTGCGATTCCGTTGGTGGGGGGGGGGGGGGTGATCAGCACAGTAGCTTCCTATGCACGAAGAAAAAAAATATATTCAATTATGTCCTCCTTCCCGGAAACATGTTAAATTGACGCAATCCGAATATAAGGTAAAATTTTATCTGAGAGGAAATCATAGAAGGTACAATTTTTTTGTGTTCGACCAGCTGTCGTATAATACACCATGCAATTGTCAGCTGATTTTTTATTTCTTCAAGATATTGCTTTAGCGATAATTTAACATGTTTTCAGGTAGGAAAACAAAATTGAATACATTTCTTTTTCTTTGTGCGTGGGAGGCTTCCACCGCTCATCCCCCCACGTAACCGCAGCTGACGTTCACGAAGCTTTATAATATAACTCTCTGATGCATTCCACTAATTTTCGCTTGAGAGGAACTTGGTCATGGAAATCTGTCACTGGCTCCCGGACTATTACAGAAAATGATTTTGGAAGGAGAGTTACATTTTGTCAATGGGAACGCAACAAAATAAGAGAAAACCCTTCAATTTCCACTATTATGCTACTCAAAACCCGCATGCAGTTCTAGTTTCTAACTTGCAACATAAGTGGTCGCTCAATGTTTGGGGAGGTATATTCCATGATTACGTTATTGGGCCGTTTTTCGTCGAGCAGCATTTAACCAGGGAGATATTTTTGCGTTTTTTATGAGGTGATCTTCCCAATTTAATTCAGCATATTCCACTGGTGATTCAACAGGACATGTATTTTCAATTGGATGGTGCACCTGCACACTATCATAGAGAAGTTCGGAACCATCTTGAACAATATCTTCCTCAAAAATGGATAGGTCGGGGAGGACCAATCCAATGACCAGCGGGATCTCCCGACTTGACCAGTATGGACTTTTTTTATGGGGTCACGTGAAATCTATGGTTTATCGCATTCCTGCTACCACCATGGATGACATGAAAGAAAGAATTCGGGATGCCTTTCGAGGTATAACACCGATCATGTTGTTCAGCGAAATATTTTAAAATGCGACTTGAGTCTTGTATCAATCAGGATGGAAGACATTTCGAACAACTTCTGTAATGAGTTTTTATATGCTTTGATTCCTCTATTACTTGTTTTTCTTTTATCTCAACCTCAAATATTAATATTTTGAATACTTCGAATAAAAACATCTCCACATAATATATGTATTATTTGGCAACTTCTACAATACAAACAATAGAGATTTGGAATGCGAGAATAGGGAGAATTCTTTAAAATTTGGGCAATTTTTACTGTCTTTATTCCCGCAATCCAAATCTCCATTCAACTTGAAGGAGACAAACTCTACATAATAATACAAACAATATCCCTTCACTTTTAAATAAATTCCTGGTATATTTGATTGTTGCGATGTTTGACAGGCCACTACACAAATAATGGAAATGTAGTTCGAAAAATTTATTCATAGTCTGCAAAAAAAATCTGTGAAAGTAGTATTTTGGAACAATTTGTCAAAACCCACTCTATTTGTTTTAAATTCAAACTTGGAGAGCCTGTAAATATCCTATTGTGAAAAAATACATGATGGTCCATGTAGAAATTTGATTATACCAAAGCAACGCAATACAAATAAATGAAAGAACTTTGACGTACAAATTACCCAGAAATAGTAGTAAACATAAGGAAATTACTCAACTTGACAACGCCGCAACCGATTTTTGTTTCAGCAATAAAAAGGCGAAATATGTCGGAATAAATTTGTTAAAAAATACTGGGTGTTCCATTTGAATAATTCTAATGAACGTCGTTTGAATCTTACAATATTCAAAATGCAAATTTCAACACCCTGTAAAGGATCATGTCGCAAAATTACTGGATTGGTGAACGTGATACCTTGCTAGTACTGTTTTCCAAAAATATTTTGAAAATTTGGATAAATGAATATTCCATGCCCAATTCAACATGACCCTTCAATAGTGGTAAAAATAGGTTTATGAATCATAACTTGGCAACGCCGCAATCGATTCTAATTTTTTTTACGGTGGTGTAAAGGTAAACCTTGGTGAAATGAATTCCAAATAAAAAATAGAGGGTGTTCCATTTAAAAACTCGTCGCTGAGCCGTCCTGCTTTTATTAATCACCCAGTGATGTTGAAAATAATTTGAAAATGAGCAAATTTTGTAACTGAAAAGCTTTTCATTTAAAGTTTTTCTCTATAGATATCGAGATATTGAAGAATTACGCCATAAATGGACACACTGTATATCGAGATTTCGCCATAAAGAATTTCTTGGCAGTTTTCATTATTGACGTTGTCAAAAAAATCTTATTACCTCAAAACCTGGTAAAAATGCAGTTTTCAGCAAGTTTTGATAACAGTGGCAAATATAGTCTCCGAAACATACGCCTTCTACACTTACTGTGCTCGCCATAAAGTTTGGAATACATGGGAAAAAATTATGATTGGAATTTTCGAATAAAAAATGGGTGATCTATTGTGCATATCCGAAAACCAAAAACTCGATTTTGACAATTTTGTCCGCCAGCCCGCTGCCAAAATATGTAATGATTTCATTACGTATGCCGTTACGGGTTTTGGTACTTATAAATATAATGATCAATGAACAAGCAAAATTAGCGCTTGCACGTGGAACATAGCAGTAATAGTAATAGTAATTATTATTACTATACTTTATTTTCTCAAAGACATGCATAAACACGTATAGATTCAACAATGCCCTATTTCTCAACACATTTGATAGCATATTGTGACTCTTTGGACCAACGCGACACTTGGCTGATCGGTTTCCGTCTGATTTTTATTCGATGAAATATTATTTGGTATGCATGGCATACGATAAACTATCATTAAAATACGTGATTTCTTTATGCAATCAACAATAATCAACTTGTTTCTGACAAATTCTATGCGTGTTTATGCATGTATTTGAAAAAAAAAGTATAAATATTATTATTATTGTTATGTTTGACGAGCAAGCGCTAATTTTGTTTGTCCGTTGATCATTACTACTACTAAATCCAAATATGATATAATATAATATAATATAATATAATATAATATAATATAATATAATATAATATAATATAATATAATATAATATAATATAATATAATATAATATAATATAATATAATATAATATAATATAATATAATATAATATAATATAATATAATATAATATAATATAATATAATATAATATAATATAATATAATATAATATAATATAATATAATATAATATAATATAATATAATATAATATAATATAATATAATATAATATAATATAATATAATATAATATAATATAATAAAACATATTAGAATATATGATATAATATTCTATAATACAATATATTCCTTCTTACATTTTTAGGTCGATTAGCACTGTTTGTATTCGTTAACCTCATTAACCTCACAAACATAACCATGGATACAGGAAATTTTGCAAATTATTCAAACTGATTTTATATTCAGTTGTTCATAATCGATAAATAGTAATAGTGATAATGTAGTTCTCCTGGGCCATCAAAGTAGGATGATTATAATCATGGAGTTATTATCAGATCAACGAATATCGCTAAATAAAACCACATCATTCAATCAATCAATCAAAGTACTTTATTGTCAGAAGATACAATAAATCTCATACACAAAGCGATAAATAATAATAGTAATAATTTAAATGCGCTCATATAAACATGAAATATATATACATACAATGAAGTCGACTTACAAAATGTAGTTATAGACATATTCAAGCACATATACAGACATTTAAATAGTCTCTTGACTGGACTAGTTGAAAAAAGCCAGTTAAACTCAGATATTCTCAACCTAAGTAGAAGAATATCCTTGGGGATGCAGTCAGAAAAAAGGCCTTGTAAAACTCTTTGCTAAATTGTAAAGCTTTCGAGAAACTTTATTTTCATTCTCAAGACATCTGAAAAATTATTGATGATGTACAAATAACACTAATAAATGAGAAAAAACAACTAACTAACGTGAGGATAGTATGAAGAAAATAGCTAATGCTTTTTCGTCGGTCATTATGTAGACACAAGTTGTTTTAAAAGATGACGAAATACGAACGTACATATTAAAACACTGTATGAACAGCATGTTATCTCGGCAGAGACAACTGCAGTAAAAGATTAAAAAAATAAACTATTCCTAAGGATTTACTTAGATTAACAATATTCGAAAGATTTTAAAATATAACTGAAAGTGCGTCAACCATTTCACGCATTTCGTTACAGAGCACAAAACAAAAGAGAGAAAAGAAGGAGAGTGTTACTTGTTATTTGACAGCTGACAAGTAACACTCTCCTTCTTTTGTCTCTTTTGTTTTGTGCTCTGCAACGAAATGCGTGAAATAGTTGGCGCATTTTCAGTTATATTTATATATATATATATATATATATATATATATATATATATCTCATAGTCTGTTTCTGTATCAAGAAGACCATGTTGAATCTGTTTTATGAACACATACATCAAAAGCAAATGCCATATCGAAGGTGTGACTCTATCAGTGAAAAATATACCTGTCTGGCATTTGATACAATTCTGACTGCATAACAGCTTGAAGCTAGTTTCTTGCACTTTTGACTAATATGACCTTCAAATGCTAATTTTTCATTGATATGTAGTCCTAAATATTCAATGTCAGAGACACTAGGAATAACTTCATTAGTCAGACTGAGATCATTTAGAGAACATTTGAATGATACAATATTTGTTTTCCTGATGTTAAAAAATAAAAGATTGGCATCACACCACTCTTTCACTTTCTCTATATCCAAGCTTACGTTATGAAATGCTAGTTATGATATACGAATCCTAGGAGGAATGAAGCAGTCGCTACTATCGAGCGTTAACACCTTGACTGCCAAGAAATTCATACTTACTTACCCATGGTGCCACAGAAAACAGGATCAGTGTAACGATGATATATGGGATTAGCCTACTATTCAGTTATCGCTTCATATAGAGATTTCAAATTTGAAGTAGAGAAATAGGATTGAAATTTATGAAATTTTATTGAAACGTTCCTGACATAATCCTACAGGACGAGTCAGAAGTGCTGCCAACTTTTTTATAGAAAATTGCACCTTGTCTATTTTCATCAGCTTAACAATTTTCCAGGAATACTCATCACAAAAGTGTATGGTTTGTTAAGATTCGTCCACTAGATGGAACTGAAATCGAAAAAGTTCAATATTCGAATCGAACAATTCGAATGTATGAGTAGGGTGTGGAGATGAATTCATACACATATTCCTGTCTTTTCAGTACAAAATTATGATAAAAATAACAATAATTACAAAGTAAAATTTATTTCCTGCCAAATATGAAGAATAATAGTTAACAAAACCAATAAAATTCAAAACGTAAATAAATTATTACCCGGTAAGTCAGAACTGACTTCTAATGAAAAAATGATGAATTCTGGTAGATTTTATGGGCAATAGAACAAGCCACCTGATCACTGTTGCTATTATTCAAAGAAGTAAATTCACTCAGATCAACAGCTTATTTATAACATTGTTAAAACATGTATCTGTCATTTATATTACGGAGAAGTACTGATTTCACATAATCTAAAGATTTTTGGGAAGACTTGGTTTATTTATCAACTGAAAGGAAGACGTTCCGGTACGCCCAATAAATATCTAAAAACATTCAAAGAAGTTAAAAAAAAATTGAAAAAATTCGTGGGCTTCGACATCTGAATAATCCAAAAGTGATGAGAAATGATGATAAATGATGAACCAGAAAATTAAGAAGATATGTTCAAATTTTAAAATGAAATAACGGACGAATCTGAATCCATTCTCGATAATGAAAATAATGAAATTTTTCAGTTCAAAAACGAAAAATCTGAATAGCTGCATTCTATTTAGTAACAGTAAAGAAGCACCCTAATGATTTTTTCTGTGAATCAATCAAATTTGGTCGAATAACAATGGTATTTCCACTCAGTCAAGGTTTCATGAATGGACCTCAACCAATAGAGATGAAATCCAGGGATTTATCAGACTCACAGGGTATATAAAGAAATGATTTCAATACTTCTTGAGAGTGTGTAATTTTTTATTTTTAATAGCACTTTCCATGAAATGAGATTCATAACTGGAGAAACGTTATGTAGTTATCAATAAATCACCAGTTCCATTCAGAGAACGGTTGGTTATGAAGAAAAATTTCCCAGAAAATGCTATCAAGTATGGAATAAAACTATTCAACCTGTGTTGTGGAAATGAATATACCTACCTACTTGAAATTTGAAAATATATTTTGTGAAAGATCAAGTTTCTGATACATCAGTCGCAACAATGTGTTATTTTTGTCTAGTGAACTTTTATATTCCAGAAGAAGACCCATTGCTGATAATTTTGATAGTGCATTTCTGGCTTCCAAACTTGTTGGTAAAATAATTTCTCAGGGAAAAAGTGCTTATAACTGACGAAATCAAAACCAAAAGTTTGTTCAATTGAGAACGATCTCGTAATTTGTGTCATTTAGTGGAAGAATAAATAGGATACATTCGGTCTCATACCAAATACCGCCAAACACGGGATCAATGAGTCCGAAATTCTCAACTTGAGAAAGCGATATGGAAATCAAATGAATTAACTAATTTAGATGTGCAATCGATGAACCAGAAGCAAAATTATACAGCATAATAAATGAAAAGTTCCTGTAGATGTTTTTGATATATCGCTAGTTCACCACATTAGATTCATTATGAAATAGAAGAGCCCATCAAACAATCACAACTCATACGTGTGACCCAAGAACAAGATACACCTCAATCAGTTATAAAAGATCTTTGAATAAAGTCCATTGTCTGCTCTAACAGAATGATATGCCGTGAGAGTCAATAAAGATTGCAAGTACCTACTTATATATTTTTCTGAAAAATCATTTTTATTTTGATCATTATCTATAGTAACAGACTGTAGGCCTACCTCTTGTCTGCTTTCGGTGTGGTAAAATATTTTTGCATGTTTTGAGGTTAATCAATACCATTACCTCTCCATCTCTACTATTAATTATGTTGTGAAGTTAATTTATACAGTGTACGTCAGAACCCCATCTCCCATTTTGTAACATTTGAACCAGAAGGATAGAGAATAGAAACAAAATGGAGTTGAAATGGAAACGGATTTTCACAATGAATTGAAATTTTGAAAGAGGCCAAAGTTTCGTACGTACTTCCAAATTAAGCTTTTTGAGTCGATGATGTTCCATTCGGAGTACATAAAAGATCGATACCGTTCTATTTTCAACCATAGTCACAAACGATTCATGTGTTGATTTATCCTGATTCAACACTTATATAAAAAATATGACCTAAGCACTATATCACCTAGTACAATGACAGAGTTTTAAGAAGTACCAATCTAAGATTGAATGTATTCAATTAGATTACCACGACTCCTTTGTAGAAAAAGTGTTTAAAGCAGCAGTAGTAGAGGTGCAAAATCGGCGGTCATTATGACCGTTATGACACCACAGGAAAGTATCGTAGCGGTCATAAAGACCGCTATGGCACTCAAGGTGTTAAAGTTGTCTTTTTTCAACAAGTTTGACTTGCAAAGTCCATCACTACCTACCTATTCTAGGTAATTTTTCATATGTGCTTCAACATAATTTTTCAAAATACTGACACTATCTGAAGTTACAGTATCCCCTTGACTAAGAATTTCAGGAACAACATAAAAAATTACAGGTTATAGGGGTTAGATTACCTTGAAGAAAATACGGTATTTTTCAACAGGCCAACGTTTCTGCAAAATATTTCGATATCCTCGTGAAGGATTTTGGTTTTACAACCAATTCATTGTTTGCGTTGCTGGACGATATTTTTTAATTTCAAGAGGACACCACTGTCCAATTTTACGTTACTTTTATTTTATTCGATTTTAATGTTGTGTATTGTAATTTCTTACCAAGGCGAAGCAAAACCCTTCATGACATCGAGGATGGAGAAAAATATTTCCAAAACATTGGTATGTGAAAAAATACTGGTTTTTCTTTCATATGATCCTATGCCAACTACCCGCAATCAATATAAAAGAGTATCTACAATGTATGTGTTTACATTTGAAAAGATTTGGACCGTTCAATGTTTCTCAGACCCTACAAAATAATTGAATGATTTTCTTTTCTCCCGAAACTCAACCTGATGTTTCTTTCCATCAGAGAGTACTGCGTCCGATTGGAAACAAAACAGAAGCTACACTTCAAAAGTAATGGATGGTGTCAGATTGTCATCATATTCGATTAGTGATTTGATTTTGTACCATCAATTTCAGGAGATTTGCCACTTTTTAGTATGCGTAATATTTCTTGTATTCATCTTTCGAAGGTCTATTCTCTATAAAACGAGTTGAAAGATAGGTTTCTATTTACCTTCTCATATGTTTTTTACCTCCTATTGGCCAGCTTATTTTTCCGCATTTTTTGTATTGATACGAGTATTCTTTAAATTCTTCAATTCGTGTGCCAGAGTAGAAGAAACTGACACTTTGGAAATCAATCTTACAATTCAAACACATTCTAAATTGCTGTGGATATCTTAAGGATATCCATAGGATATCTACTGGAGGATATATAGATGTCCATTTTGAATCCATGGATATTTTGACCAGAATTGAACATGAAATAAATATCCAGAGGATAGAAAGCCTGATGTGTTACCTGTAATACAACTCCAATCTAGATACACAAGTCATCAAACTTCTTTCTTTTGCTTAGTCCACTGTCCACTGTCCACATTCTCCACAATTATTGAAATCGGAACTCAGTTAAAGAGTTGAAAGACTCCCTATATGTCAAATCACCCAATGGCAGTTCATAAATGAAAAAACAAATCACTATCAGATTTATTGGCAAGGGATATCCATGAGAGTTTAATTAATTGTTTATCTGCGTTTTTCAATCGTTTGGAAACCGTTATATCATTCGGAAGTTTAATAACATGTATGAATTTCGAACGAATGAAAATATTTGAAAAGCTGTCATCACACAGAATAATTGGAATGTAAATTGAATAGTCGGTGCAGCAGTTAAATCGCGTTGCTCTTCCGAAAAAACACAAACTGTACTCGGTTCGACGGACGCCGAAAAGTTTTGATTGCCTTACAAAAAGTAAAAATAGCTATATAAGCCATCGGCTATCGGTCGAAAATATCTGCAATGGACACGTGATTCCATTATAATCATGAAAGTCTGCATTACATCATTTGGAAGATCCTTTGATCTGCAATCAATTTAAAATTCAAAATCAGATTTCTGATATCCATTGATTGGTTTTCGGGGGTATTACCACAAGTGAATAAGTGATTATCGATAAACAAATTTCAGATGATCACTGGATACCTCTAGTATTTTATTTTTCAATTAGTCAACGATATCCATCAATTGTGCACTATGGGTACATCAATTTTCACTCTGACAGTGATGTTTACTATATATTGTAATTCGTAATCATGGATGTCATGATTTTTCATTCTCATAATTAGCAAATGGAAAATCGAAATAGTTATTCTTCTGCTCAGTACATTAAGAAGACGTTTACTTTCTGAAAAAGGTCAAAGTAAATTTGCGGTTTAATGGTGGAAGTAGGAATGCCGAGCGATGGAGGCGAAGTCCAATATTAACAGAAATCTAATAGCGTCTCACTCCAGCTCATTGCCCATTTACGTTATAGTAAAATTGGCCTTGAACGCGCCGCCTGATATTCCAAACGCAGCTGCTCGTACATTCCTCCGCATTCCTGGTCGAGGGGATAAATGACTAACCGCAAACTGCGGCGGATAAAATGCATAATGCATTGTTTTCTTCCTTGGATGAATATTTTGCATATTGATAATTATTGATAATGGTAATAAAAAAATGTAAGAATGTTGCTAGGTGAGCACATATCGAAAATCATTCAGTCATTCGAATACAAAATTCTTTTCATCGACGTCTAGATGGAAAAGCTGCAAAAACGATTGAAGCTATAAAATGAAACCTAAGGGACTTCAATATAGACATTTGCAACAAAATCTATGAAAAAACTATATGCTGCTGCATATTGTTTAGTTGCTTGGTTTTGTGAAAGACTTTCGAATTTCCTTGAGTTTGAAGAATACGTTAGGCTATTGTTTTGAGTTCATATAATAGTTCTTATATTTATAAAACATAATAACTATTCTTCATAACTATGTCGAAAAAAATTAATTGTTCTGAAATTGAACTGAATATTTTGTATACATATTCAACAAGCCGTTACTGTTCGGAGACTGGCTTTGTTCAACGTCTGACACTCAATGCATATTATACTTGAGGTCTTAGATATTTGCAGGGGCTCTGAAGTGAACAAATTATTTGAGATAGGACCAGATGAAGAAGTCCAGTGGGGTAAGATTTGGCGACCTAGCAGGCCATTTACCCCCCGTACGATTCGATGTAGTTATGATGAAGATGTATAGTGCTTCATATGGTTGTACTAGGAATACAGTCTCTATCATAATTAAAAATAAAAAATATAAGCACTTCTTTTTAAAAAAGGTGACAGGGCAGAAAATGTGGTTAATTGGAATCAGTCATTTACTGAAATAAATGAGGGACGTTAAAGATTTTTTTCAAATAAAAAAGTTTCAGGGCCGCGTACACTTGGACGAATCACCGCAGGTAGGTATAGTGAAACATCTAATGAATAATTTTTGGCAGTTTTCGTGGCGAAGGTTTAGCCATGCATTGATGAAATCCCTGCCTTACTTATAACAAGATTAGATGAACATTACATATATTGCATTGTGAATACATGAGATTCTTTTGGTGACTGCATGATAGTGCATGGTGACTGCAAGGAAAGTAGATTCAATTCAATTATAGAATAGTTACAGTCTAGTAGCAAAACAATGATAGTTTAGATACATACAATCGGGTACGAATTTGTATGAATATATAGTGTTACATTTAGTTACTAGTTAGTTAGAATTTCATTTTAAATTTTTTTAGTTAGGACACCATTTGTATTTCTTCTACGATAATTGAAATACAACATTCCTATAGTAATAGTAGAGTTTAATAATGAAACAGAAACAACTTTAATTCCTAATTTCCACATTCCTCTCGAATCGAATATCCACTATTTCACAGAAAGCATGGATTTCATGTAGAATGGAAAATTTAATGGAAAATGTTTTTGATTTTTCCATATGTTCACACCAGGAGCCACTCGTAAATTTCCCTCCATTTTACTCAACATAGATGTACTTTTCAACCCTATTCGAGGCTTGTATGCAAAAATGGAGCACCTGAATCTGTCACTATCTGACGGTCTATTAGTTCAATAGAATTTTTACCAAATATTCCAATTTTCAAATACGTACGATTACCTATATTTGACGTTTAACTGTCACATTCACTAATCTGAAAACAGCAAACTTGACAGGCCAATCAGAGTCAAGAAACCTCTTTGGTGTTATCGATAATCCGAACTTGTCTATAGCTCCTGATTGGTTCATTGGACAAGTGCGTGAAAAAGTCAAGATGAATGAACCTCTCAAGAAGCTAGCCACTCGCGCTAGCGAAACGTTAGGAAACAATTGCGAACAATGACGGCCTACGAAGCCGGAGAAAAATAGTGATAATGAAGTTAGGGTCTTTTCACAATATCTTTCAGATGCAGTGCAATAACCAGCGTGGCCTAAGCTGGGGAAGTAGTTGATTTATGTTGATTTTTTTCGTAGGTATTTCGGTGACAGGAATATATAAATGTTACTTTTAACTTTTCAATAATTAGGTGGAAATTAATTTAGTTGAATCAAGGAAAAAAATGCTGGCATCATGCGATAAACGCTATAACCATCACGAACGTTAAGCACTACCGTACCTAGACAATATTGTTCGCTACACTCCTACTCCTCCAAACAATTGTCTTCTATCGGTAAAATGTGCTTATCGTTCTGTATACTTAAAGGTTCAGCTATATAAATATTCACTTACCTTATTTATTCTCAAGATCCTCTTTTTGGGTGATTATTTTTCGACATATCTTGCAACTAATAAAAACCATCAATTTAAAGCTATGATGTACTTTCAAACCAATCACAACATTATTATAGTGGGAATTTTCTACTTAGATTATTGCCTCGGGAATATTCGTGGTATTTTGTTTTTATTGTGTGACAACAACTGATACTTTTGATTTGACGTCTGTCATCAGTTTGCAAGCAAATTGAAAAATGAATTTAGATGACAGTAATGAATAAAAATGTTATATAGAGAATGTGTCTATGATTGGGGAATCAAAAAATAATCTATCGAATACCACACGAGAGTTCGATGAAGTAGAAAATAATTCTCCACATTTTTTCTCAAACTTGTTGCCATTTGGCAATAGCCACTCTAGTCTGGCAACAAGTTTTCGAAAAATATGTCGAATTATTTTCACTTTATTCTCACTCTCTTGTGGTATTACAACTGATAATATTCTTAAAAAGAGTCGTTCACGGTATTTATTACCAGTTCGATAATTCGAATTTGGCATAATGTTGCTTGATTAACAAATATTGAAAAATACAATAAGTTTCACTAGCACAATACAAGAGCAAACTAAACTCTAACGGTAGCCTCCTCCATTCTCTGTGACACTCATTTCGGGATAATTGGGCCCTTTGTGTCTTGCCGCCAGTCGCTCGCCAGCCCCTTGCAAATTGCAAAACATATCCAGTTCTGAGTAACTAATTGTGTGAGTGACCTGGAACGTAATCACGATCCATCAATAAATCGTATCTGCTCCTTATTACTTATTACTTGTCCATTTCCAGGAAGCAAATGTTCAAGTAAAATTGAATTATGACATATATAAGAATTACAATTTGATAATATATAACTACATTATTCTTATATAGGCTACCTAATTCGGCATATTTGCAACTTCAATAAACCAATTTACAACTTCTATTGTTTTACAGTGTTTTTACAGTGCTGAAATTTCCGGAATAGCTTCTGAATAATTTCTCTACTCATGAATGAATCTACAATTCATTCAATTATCCATAGTATCCATGTAAAAGAGCATAGTTATGTGAGGGCGCTCGAATCAGTGAAGATAAATGCTCGAAAATTGAGTCTGCAGGGGTTCAATAAAACACGCTTTGACGATGTAATTTTGAATGGATCATTCCAATTTTTTTTTGAACATAGATAAATGTATAAGTGAGGCATCTCACGAAGTACTTTTTCGAAAAAAAAAATAGATCCTGAGATAAAAGTTAGTCAATGTTCTGCCTAATTTTTCAACGTTTTTTTTTTTATTTGAAAAAGTACTTCGTGAGATGCCTAGATCCAACATTCGAAAATCGGATGATGAAAAAAAATATCGAGTTTATTCAGCGAGCTCAGAGTATTTTATTTTCTCCCGTTCCTTGTTTTACTTATAGTCACTAATAAGGTAAACCCCTCTTAACTGATAGTTTTTAGTACAAGTACGTAAACAACTCGAGTTTGCGTGAAATTATCAACTGTGAGTAAAGTAATGTTTTACGTTCTGTATATACATTTTTGGAAAACATAGTATTTTTAGTATTTTACTCGAAAGTCATTATTTGATAATATGACGGAAATTGAAAAATTCATGAGATGAAACATTTAACAATTTCCATAATTTGTCAATATAACAACTGTTGTATAATTTTTTTTGTAGCTTTCGCTAAGAGCTGTTTTGTACTCGCATGGTTGGTTGAACACGGCTTCGCCTTATTCAACAAACTTCACTGTCATTAAAAAAGTCCTACTTCACGAACTTGTTTCATAAAATAAATAACTATTATGATACGAGTTCGTGCAGTAGGACCTTTTGTATGAGCGTGAAGTTTGAACAAAACACGCGAGTACAAAAAAGCTCTTTATCTGCGACTAATACTTATATAATATACGCAGTATAGATGTGATAAATTCATTATTCCCGCGCGGGAATAATGAATCATTATTCCTTCGCAGATGAATGAATAATCGTTTTTTAAACGAGATATCAATGAAATCTGCCATGGCAATTGACGGAAACTCTCAGTGTCAATAAATAATTGTCAAAAAATTGTTATTTGTTATTCAATGACGGAGAGTGTGGGATATGTGATATGGAAGAAGAATTTTCTTATCAGAATTTTATGACAAATAAAGTTTTTCACTAAAATTCTAAAATAAATAAGTTGGTCGTAAATAGATTAGAGTATACTACTCGCATTATTGGCTATTATTTTCTCGGGATGTTACTCGCTCGCCGCTAACGCGGCTCGGTTCGTAAAATTGTTGAATGTTTTATCTTATAAATTCTTCAAAGGACCCCGCATGAATCAAATGGAAAACGGATCCTTGTCGAATTGGCGGAAATTTGGTTATGCTGTAGTATACCCTTCTGATCAAAAGTCTCCATTGGCCCGAGACCTAAAAATAGACAGTTATTCAGTCAGAAGTTGCAACTTGTGCATATATCCCAAGCGATCGCATTTGATTTTTACACCAAGCAATAGAGCATAATATAAGCGAATTTTTAACAAAAATACTAGCAGAAAATAGACTACGCCATCACATAGAAGACAGTCAGTAGTTATATTCTGTTATGTTATTTGTTGTAAACATAACAAAAAATGTGTTTTTTATAATTGTTTTGCTCATAAAATGAAAATTAATAGAGCAATCTGGTTGCGCCAATAAAAAGAATTGTAGATAATTGAAATAAGAACAAAATGTAATGTTTTACGACCCGGTCGGATCATTAGCAACAGAGAAAATCTGGAAAAACCGAAAAAATTTGCAATTTTTTGAAAAATTGATAACTCTCCCACTTTTCAAGAAATAGGATTGGCCTTTCTCATGAAAGTTTCGACTCATGTGTAGTTTATGTGTGCACAAAACAGGCGCTGTCGGCACAATTCCAATTTAATTTTTTTTGCACTATCTTGCACCGTGCCTGGATGCTTTAGTGATAGCCCGATTTCAATTTCTCAAACAGATCATGAAAGTAGAAGTATAGTACTACAAAACGTTTATTCTCATTTTACGCTACGATGGTGCGAAATGGGTGAAAAATGCATGCAAACATTGCTGAAAACGGACGAGCCCGCGTTAGCTGCCGAGTGGAAGGAGAGTACGGAACATGAGGGAAATTCGTTTAATGAACGGGTTACGTGATAATACGCTTTCCCTCATCTTCCGCTCTCTCCTTCCACTCGACCGCTTCTACCAGCTCTGCCGATTTCAGTCATGTTTGCAAGCATTTTTCACCCATTTTAGCGCAAAATGAGAATATACGTTTTGCGGTACCGTACTTTTACTTTCAAAATCTTTTTCAGGAATTGAAATCAGACTATCACTAGAGCATTCAGGCACGATGCAAGATAATAAAATATAATATAAATAAAATTGCAATTGTGCCAAAAATAATGATCCGTCAGAGCCTGTTTTATGCACACATAAAGTACACATGATTCAGTACTTTCATGAAAAGGGCCAACCCTATTGCTTGAAAAATGGAGGAGTTGTGGAATTTTTAAAAAATCGTCCAATTTTCCGGTTTTTCTAGTTTTCCTCCGTTAGTAATGATCCGATCGGGTCAAAAAATATTCCATTTTGTTTGTATTTCAATTATCTACAATTCTTTTCATTGGAGCAAAGATATTGCTATATTAGTTTTCATTTTATAAGCTAATTTAAAAAATACGTTTTTTGTTATTTAAATGCTTATTACAAATTAGTAAATGACAGTTGCGAGTCGAAAACATAACAGAATATAGTTACGGACTATTTTCCATGTGATGGCATAGTCGGTTTTCTACTAGTATTTTTGTTAGGAAAAAATGCTCAATTGGTTGGCCTATTTGACCTTGTATAATGGAGAAGACTTAGTTCAGTTTTTACAGGAATAATAATAATTTCTGAATTTTCAATAAATGTCAAGTTTCTATAAAAGCTAATGTTTTGAAGATTCTTATACTCGCATTATTTTTAATAATATGGCTTTTAGAACAAAATGCCGACAAATATGGAATCGCCATACGCAGACGAGAGCGGTTGAATAGACCACCCAAAGTAAGAGATGCAAATTCTTTTTCGATCGCGTGAGAGATCTGCACACGCCGCAACTTTTGACCTTCAATACACAAAAAACTGTCCATTTTTAGGTCTCGGGCACATGGAAACTTTTGATCAGAAGGGTATAAACTAAGTACAACATATCCAAATTTCAGACAATTCAACAGGGATTGACTTCTGCTTCACTAACTTTGCTAACTCTGCTGCGTAATTCTTTTTATATTCACCGTTCACTTCTCCGAATGCTCCTGATATTTCTCGAAAGTCTTAAGAACGTTCTCCGAATAGACCAGATTCTTCTCGAAGCAAAGCGCCTCGGAAATAATTCGCGCTCACGCGCAGTCTACGTGTGCGTTCAGGCCCGGCATCGCCCGCAGCTATAAACAGTGCGTAAAACTTTACTCAACCATCTGTCGTAGAAAAAACTGATTTTAGTTTTTTAATACACACATCATATCAATTGCTCAAAACAGTGCAATTTTTATTGCGTGTATTCCAAAGACAATGAGTGAAACATAATATGTGATGACGAGCGAAACACTGCAATTGTACAGAACGAGCAGATAAAAAAAATTTTAGGTAAAACAAACAAGAAAACTGCAGCAATACTATCCGTAGTCACACATTCGGAAATATGAAAAGCGATGAAAGAAACGCGATCAGTGATTGTGATTGTCAATTATACAGGGTGGATGACAATCGAGCCTCATCATTGGGATCTCGTAAACCGTAAAAAATCAGGGTCGATGAATCCATTGCAAATTTGTGCCATTTATTGCCAAACAAAATACGTTCTCAGAATTTACAAAATTCGCAAAACTTTCGAAGATATCCGGAAAAAATGTGAATTACATAATAGTTTATTTCATTACGAGTTCAGAAAATAGGATTCTTCCGTGCTTGCGCGAAATGTTCCCATGGGAGACATAGCCGAACACGGGAAGTCGTGCAAGCACAGAAAAAGAAATTTTGGACGAGTAATGAACGATATTTTTCGTTATATCTACCTGAAAACCACATACTGTTGAGAAACATTTATTTTTAATGATGAAGGATCAAAATCATGTATTAATAATAGAAATATTCATAGTACAAAAATATCTAACAAAACAAGCGTTATTTACCCTGTCGGTAAGAAAATATTTAAACAATTTGCGATTTCTAAAGAACTGTCAACAACATACTATTTAATTTTGACATGTAAATGAGCAGCTATAATGACACCAGCGCACGGAAAATTTTTCCGTGTGTGCGCACGGAAAAAACTTTCATCAGTATGCTAAATAAGCATGTAAATATAGTGTTTTCAGGTAGGTATAATAAAAAACCTTTTCCATTACTTTTTGGCGTCATTTGAATAATCTTTTCGAAATGAATGATACTTCATTTTTCAATAAGACGTTTTGTCTTCCAGAAACCATCATCAAGTACGTTTTGACACCACAAAAGCTATTAGCAATCAGAATATATTACCAAAATGTAATGAAAAAAGACATTGAGACACTATTCGGACATTTTCAACCGATGCCCGATGTGATCAATATATTGAACAGTTGTTGATTGCTTGATCACCAAGGACATTGCTTGAGGTCTTCATTCTTTGATACAATGCCCTCCACCATCTACCATCGATTTCGAGAAATCATCCATTAATGTCCCCTATCAGTATCAGGTAACGACACCTGAGACTGACCAAGTTTGCCAATTGGGTGGGTAACCCCAGCCAGTTCTCTTCAGAATTGGATGGGAGGGCCTAACTCAATTCGTGAGTTGGTACGACACTGGCGTCCACGTCGCGGGTGGTGGACTTCGGTTCAGAGGCTACCTAGGAAGCAGCTGAAGCGAAGACTAACAGTGTCAAAAGATCGCCTAACCTAAGGTGGGTGGTATCGTGCTGAGGGGTGCGTGGCATCAAAATAAGTGTATTCGAGTACTATAGTGAAGAGAAAGCTACGCTTTGGGAAGATATACAACAGATTTTCAAGCTGAAGTGTTTACCTTTATAACTGTAGCTACGAGACAAGAGGCGAAAGGAGGGCCTCGGCAATAGTATTCTTATTTATCCTTATACAATGATAGTATTTGTATCTGTTCGGATCACTGAAATGAAAATATATTATGTTGACTGGAATGCTTGACAGGCTGCGCGAAGTGATTTCTCATGGAGGCCGCCATGTTTATTTTGTGGTTCCTGGCAGTGGCGGAGGAATCGAGATTGAGTTGATTGTAACATATAAAATTGATACAAAACGCGCTGCACTGCACTGGCGTGTTTACAAACCATAAATTGGGAAATTAATAACACGTACGTATAGATGAATGTATCTCTCGCACCCATACAAGTGAGCAATAAAGTATTGCTCTGCTAGATTGCATGTGCCTCCTTTCTTCATCTCCTAGAGTAATCACTTTATACGGGTGCGCAGTGGAACTAAGAGCATTCCAGTCATCATATTATAATTTCATTTCAGTGGTTCGGATAGTCAGGCAGCGCTCACAGCCATCTGCCATCCCAAACCAAACTCAACACTTGTACAGGAATGCGTTGAAGCTCTGCTGCTATTCTGCTGGTTGACAGAGGGGTGCGCTGAAACGAGGTGGCAGACGGACTTGCCAGAAACGGTTGCCGGCCTGTATTAGGCAACGCAAGAAGCCAAACGTCATCAGCTCTTGATGAGTGGGCGGAAGAAGAGTTGAATAACTTCAGAGCACTACGCACTATGCCTCTTTATAGGAACACTAACAGGGCATAACAAGTTAGGCAGACACCTATCACTAAAAGGCATAGGAAAGAGCTCCACTTTCCACAAATGTGAAGAATAAGAAGAAAATTCATCTCACTTCCTAGGCGAGTGTGACGCATATGGGAGGATAAGATTTTGAATCTTCGAAGTTAAGAAATTCCAATAATAGAAATTAATCAACTTAGATTGGACGGACATACTGACCTTCATCAGGATGTCACGAAGCTTCTAAAAGGAAAATTAGGAGGGGATGTCTCGGGATAGGTAGATGAGTGGGAAAAAAAAGGGATAGCATAAAGGGTCCATGGGGGCCTACTTGCCTGGTTGTGGCCAATGACATATTACGGATAGACTTCGTTATTTACATTGATAGCTGCGGTCAACACAGAGTCACATTCTGAGTACAACTTTTACTGCCGCTTATTTCGCAGCAATTATCTGCATATGTACATTGTAAAAAATCAGATAATTCAGCAGAAACTTAGCTTTGCCGAATTTTGGGTTGATTGGCAACTATTTTCCTCGAAACGAGCTGCAATGAAAATTGTGTTTAGAATGTGACCGCAGATCGAAATGTAAATAAAGAAGTATATCCTTAATATGCATTGGTTGTGGCAGCGGCCTCCTCAAGAATTACTAGTTCTACTACTACTATAACGACATACAAAATTTGAAAACTGAATCTTCAAAACTATATAAATATTGGGAGGGATACTTCACCTCGTGGTTACCCGGTATAGAAAGAGTTGTTACAGTTTCAAATTTGTTGCTCTACAAAATATTGACCTATTTATGTTTATCGCTTATGAATGGGCATAAACTTTATTGTGTATGAAAACTCCATTCCATATGAGGATACATTCCTTTCGGCACGACTCTAGCGAAATATCGTAAAGTGAGCATAGCTGAAGTGGAAAAGGATATGAAACGACAAACTTGTACCGATACTACAGTTCAGGTTATTGGGTGTCTCATAAAACGGAGATAAGCTTTAGAGTGGACCTTCAATCCTTGAAATGCTGAAGAATATTACCTATTATGCACTGCCCTATCAATTTAAGTCAAATAGGATTGTTCCAAGAATAAAATCGATAATGACAGCGTGCTTTTTTTACGTGTGAGATAACTACATAAATTCCAGAATGAATGAGAATAGAGCAGTTAAAAACTTGTCTCTTATGAATATTGTTCTGCAACCATCTCGATAGTACATATCGAAGATAAGTATTAGAATACTTCTCTACCTATACTACTAGTCCACCTAAATCTCTTCCACAACCATATGACATTCTGGTTGAACGAAATGTGTGAGTATACCATTGCAAAATAAATGCTGAATGTATTATTTCCAAAAAATGCTGATATCTGTTCCTTGCATTATCACTTCAATATGAGATTCCAGTCTAACGTCTCATCTGAGAATGATCCCAAGAATTTCCCCACTTGCGACAAAACTATTTCAAAACAATATGGAATATTATCTTTTCATTGTAGAATTTCATTGATGAAGACTTTGTTGTATTCCAATTCAGTTGAACAAATTGACAAATCAAAGAACAAACTGATGATTATTCAATAGTTGAAATCTTTCTTCAAAGTGAAAAAATAATTAGGTTGGGAGGCTCGCCCCCCCCCCTTTTCTTGGAAAAAAATGGAAAACTCGCGAAATTGGAAAAAATAGTGATAAATACCTGACCGTCGATTATAGGTGTTATATATTGTTTTAACACACTGTGTTTCATTTCATATATTCAGTGACTGATCTAGGAACATAATGTTATGGTAACAAAATTGATGTTGTTTACTTGTCAATAAATTTTCTTATACGTTGAAGTCAATTTTTATTTTTATTCTTCAAACGTGTAATTTAACTGGACACCACATAGTTTGGCGACGAAGAATTACGAATTTATGATGGGTGATCAAATTACTATAGTCAATGGGGCCATTTGCTCTCGACCTGTATTTTGCGGTAAATCTTGTTGAAGATAGAAGGAGAACGGCAGTTTTACGTACACTTATAGATGAGGAAGTCTATAGAGTATTGAGGAACATTTGTGATCCAGTTACCCCAAAAGACAAGTCTTATGAGGAAATCATGAAAATACTTGGGGATCAGTATAGAAATCGAGTTAGTATTTATCGTCAGCGAATTTTATTCGATAACTTGAAGCAGTCAGGAGAAAATATTAATGATTGGTATGTCAGAGTTAAGCAACTGGCGTCAAAATGCCAATTTGGTAATTTATTAACGGAACTTGTGAAGGATAAGTGCGTAGTCGGTATGAAGCCTAGTCGAATTTTGGATAGACTTTGTGAGGAATCCGAAACCAAGCCGCTGAAAGAACTTTTCGAGATAGCGTTAGCAAGAGAATCTGCGATGTCTCAAATTTGCAGATCAGAAGAAATCAATAAAGTACAGAGAGTTTGGAAGAAGTCAGAAGATCGAAAGAAGCCAGATAGGAAGACGAAGCTAAATATGCAAGGAATAAGTGTTGGTGAATTGTAAGTTTGTTTCGCTTGCAATAAAGGAAACCATAATTTTGGTACTTGCAAATTCAAAAGGCATGTTTGCCAGCGTTGTAATCGTAAAGGCCATATTGATTCTGCTTGCAAAGTGGATAAAAATCATTTTATCTCTTCTGAAAATGTCGAAATTGAGGAAGATAATGACGTTTTTGAAATGTTTACCATTACTCATTCTGATTTCAGGTCACATCCAATTTTTGTCGATACTCTGTTGAATGGTAAATCATTGCAAATGGAATTGGATACCGGAGCTAGTTTATCTTGCATACCTTTGACTCTTTACGAAAAGTTGTTCTCGGATATCGTTCTCACTGGTACTTCGATCAAATTGAAAACTTATGAAGGTAATGCCATAACTACGCAGGTAAAATTACTGTAGATATGACTGTTGGCAATATTACTGAAAATTGTGATCTTATCGTTGTTGAAGGGGGTTGTAGACCTTTATTTGGCAGAGATTTACTTAAAGTTGACATTTTGAAATCTGTCACTGTCAATTCAGTAGATGACGGCAGCCGACTGAGTAATCTATTGGGTGATTTTCCAAACTTATTTATTGACGAACTTGGACTCTATAGGGGTTATCAAGTTAAATTGGAATATAATAGTTCAGGAAAGCCAGTTTTTCACAAACCTAAACCTGTTTCGTTTGGTTATAAAAATGCAGTTGAAGTAGAACTCAATCGATTACGAAAGGAAGGGGTTATTGAAAAAATTGATAATTCTGAATGGGGAACTCCTCTAGTTGTTGCTTTGAAGCCTAATGGAAAAATAAGACTCTGTGCCAATTACAAAATCACGATCAATAAACATTCAGCTGATGTTCATCATTCTCTACCAAGAATTGATTGTATTTTCGCTGCTCTACAGGGTGGAAAACAATACACCAAATTAGATTTGAGAAATGCATACAATCAACTCGAGTTAGACGATGAAACATCCATGCTGTTAGCTTGGAGTACCACTCAAGGTATTTTCAAAGTGAAAAGATTTCCATTCGGAACGAAACCAGAACAGAAAAAATGTTCATTGGTGTACCTGGTGTCGTGAATTTTTTGGATGATATAGTTGTAACCGGTAGGATATTGGAAGAACATTTAAAAAACTTGAGAGAGGTTTTAGTTCGATTGGATAAATATGGTCTCCGTTTGAATAAGGAAAAATTTTGTTTTTTCCGAAATGAGATTAAATATAATAAATTCAGTTGGTTTAAAAAAGATGATGATAAAGTTAGTGGTATTTTGCACTGTAAAGTTCCTGAAAATATAACAGAGGTGAAAGCTTTCTGTGGTATGATGAATTACTATTCAAAATTCATTCCTAATTTAGCAATTTTATTAAAACCATTATACATTTGTGTGAAAAAAATGTTCCTTTCGTTTGGTGTGCTCAGTGTCGACATTCTTTCGAAAAATCTAGAACAATATCAGTTTCTGACAACATTTTAGTTCATTATGACAATACAAAACCAGTCAGATTATATTGTGATTTGAGTAGTGGAATTGGAGCCAATTTGGTTCACGTTTCAGAAAATTCTTCTGGAAAACCTATATGTTTTAATAATAATAATAATAATAATAATATTTTTATTACCCATCAATCACAATTAATATAAAAAATTTCATGTAGCAATTTCATGATGAATGAGGTAAATGGTAGTTCGGTTCAGTTTCCGGCCAAGGCCGAATCTGTTCTTCCACCGACACCACTAAAACTAACTAAACTAGAGAATGAGAAAAAAAAAATCAGAGACTTAAGTATTACAAAATGTATGCGCTTATACAGAAAAGAGAGAGACAGCGTAAGGGAGAATGAGTGTATGTGTGAAAGAGAGAGAGAGAGAAAAGAAGAAAGAGAAGTGAAATGAATCAAATGTATATCACTGAATGCTCAGCAAAAATCCTTTAAACTTCCTCTTGAATGACATACTACTCATATCAAAATATGTTCTATTTATTTTAAAGATATTATTAATGCAAACGGCTGAAGTATAGGTGAAGCTCTTTTTAAACAATGCCTTGGAGTGCTTGGGTATGGTTAACAGTGTTTGTCGTCGAATATTTATATTATGCACATCAGCTCTGAATGATAGTTTGTCATAAAGATACGGTGGGGTTTTAGTTTTAAATAAATTAAGGCACATGCATGCTAAATGGAGATATCTTCTATTGAACATGTTCAACCATCTTAGTTCTGTTAATTTATGTGATATATGTTGTCGACTCCTGATTCCACAAATTAGACGAATACATGAGTTCTGTACTTTTTGAATGCGACGTGATTCTATATCACGTAGACAGGGACCGTAAACTATGTCACAGTGGTTGAAATGAGAGAGAACTAAGCTATCGCATAGCATTTTTTTAACTTCTGTTGATAAAAAATGTCGTTGAGGATAAATTAATTTCAAAGAAGCATATGCTGCTTTCAATTTATTAGTTATATGAGATATAAAGCGCAATTTGGTATCTATTATAAGTCCCAAGTTTTTACATTGGGTTTTGAATGGAATTAATGTTTCACCGATTTTAAGAGATATATTATCATTAAGATCTTGTTGTTGATTTTCTTTGCAGAATATTAAAGCAGAGCATTTTGTGGGATTTAGTTTGAGGGAATGTTTGATTGATAGTTGATAAAGTGATGAGAGGTCATTATTAATGAATATTTCAGCTTGTTCAATTTCAGAAATATCGAAGTGGTAGTATAATTGTGTGTCATCAGCATAGAAGTGATAGTTACATTTTTTTAAGCAATTGATGAAGTTTGAGGTGTATAAGGTGAATAATAAAGGTCCTAAAATGCTTCCTTGGGGTACTCCAGAATGTACCACTAAAGTTGATGATTTTGCATCTTCAATTTGTACAAACTGCAGCCTGTATTCTAGATATGAGGATAGCAACGAGCAGGCTGTCACACTGAATCCAAAAAATTTCAACATGGACAAAAGGATTTTATGATTTATTAAATCAAATGCCTTGGAATAATCTAGCAGAATCAATAAAAGTACTTTATCTTCATCTAGAGCATGTATGATGTCATCGGTGACGTCAGCAAGTGCGGTATTGCAGTTATAACCACTTCGGAATCCAGACTGTTTTATTGGCAAAATATTCTGGTTATCAATATATTCTCTAATTTGTGATGCCATTATTTTCTCGATTATTTTAGAAAAGGTAGGTAAAACACTAATTGATCGTAAGTCATTAAAACATGTTGGTTGGGTAATTTTCGGTAAGGGAATTACTTTGGCAACCTTCCATTCAGAGGGAAAATAGTTTTTATCAAGACATTCATTTATTATGTGTGTGATGACAGGAACTAGGAATGGGCAACACATATTTATTATTGATATGTTAATATTATCATTTCCATATGCTTTAGAGTTTATGTTTTTTATTGTCTGATAGATAATTTCTTCCGAAACTGGCTGAAAACTAAATGATTTATTGATACCTTGTTTCAAATTATTGCTATAAAATTGAATAAGTTGATCATCAACAGGTCTATCAGTTTCAGAAGTTTCAATGAAAAATTTGTTAATACTGTTTACGTTTCGTAATGTTTCAGGGATCACTCTTTTTTTAGTTCTTGATACGTTGAGTTTTTTCAGTTCTTTCCACTGTTCCTTAATATTAGAGTTTCTTAATTTGAAGTTTAAATAAGCTTTTTTCTCTGCATTTATCGCATTGGTTGTAAAATTTCTGAGTTGTTTATAATAAGTCCAATGTTCGGATAGATTAGAATGTTTGAATCTTTTTAATGCTTTATCTCTCAGTTTTTGCATGAGCCTGATATTTTCAGGTGAGTACTTTTTTTCGTTCACGAGACAAGATTTGTTTGGGGCATGATAGTCTAATAAGTTTGTAATATTATCTGTGAGAAATTTAATTTTTAAATCAATATCTGCAATTGTGAAAATAATATGCCAAGGCATTGAAACAAGATCTCGTTGAAACTGAAGCACATCAATTTTATTAAGTGGACGATATGTTATTCTATTCTTGACTTTTAGATTTGTAATGTTCAGTTTGAATTTACATGCAACAAGACAATGATCTGCTAACAAGTCATCATTTGCTACAGGTGTACAGTCTTCTAATTCGAAATCAGTGATAATGAGGTCTAAAAGAGAGTTATAGCGTGTGGGTTCATTTATCAACTGAATAAAATTGAATGATTCCATAATAGAATTGAAGTGCTGTGTATGTGTAGAATCAGTATTGTACATATTTATATTGAAGTCACCCATGCATATTAAATTACTGTTTGACGAAAATAAATTAGAAAATATATTTTCGATTTCATTGAAAAAATCGCTAAGAGTTGATTTTGGAGGTCTATAGATTTTATATCTAGGGTTTTGAATAAATCCGAAAAAAATTATTCAGTGGTACATAAAGAAGCTTTATGCGTATATTGGGCAGTGAAAAAACTTTTTCAGTATCAGTTATCAGTATCGGTAAACATTTTGAAATTTATTCAGATCATAAATTTTTAAAAGTTCTTTTCGGGGAAAACAGAAGTTTACCAGATATGGTTTCTGGCAGACTGCAGAGATGGTCTTTGTTTATGTCTAACTTTCATTATTCTTCCTTTTACGTAAAAGGGAGTAACAATTCTAGGGCAGATGCTCTTCCGAGATTGCCTGTTTCAATCCAGGATAACCTCGTATCTTGTGACCAAATAGATTATTTGAATTTTGTGAAAAACTCTAATGTGATCGATATAAATTTGGTGCGATCAGGAACTAGAAAAGATAAAATTTTAGGGAAACTCTTCAATTATATTCGTTATGGTTTTCCGAACTTGGAAAAGTAGGAGGGTTTCACACATTTCTTTTCAAGAAAAAATGAATTATATATTGATGATAACATAGTTATAGTTACCATCCAGCTAGCAACGGACAAGCTGAAAACACTGTGAAATATTTCAAGTTGGGTTTATCGAAAGCACTAAAAAATAAAAATAATAAAAATGCTTATTTTCAAACATTAATCAGTCGATATTTGTTCAGTTATAGGAATTCTGTTCATATCTCAACTGGTAGGACACCTGCTCAGATGATTTTTAAAAGCAAACCTAAAACCAGACTCTATTCCTTGAGACATATTCCACAGAGTAAAGACAAGAGTTGGAAGTATCATAGAGGTAAACGGAATGTAGAATTTTCTGTAGGTGAAATAGTCTTTTGTAGGGATTACAGAAAACCAAATTGTAAAACCTGGACGAAGTGCGTTATTGATGAGATTTTAGGTAAAAATATGTATATGTGTAAAGTATTCGACGAGGATTTGGTGTGGAAGCGACATTTAGATCAAATGATGAAATCGGATAAGCAACAGCCAGTCGATACTAATTTTGATGATTTTGATTTACCATGTTCTCCCTCACACTCAGAAACTAGGGTTGACATGTCCAATAGAGTCGATGATCATAGTCAAGCACTTCCTCCAAGTCCTGATAGGAGTGTCAGAGTAATTACACCAGCAGAAGAGGCGAATGACTATAATTATTATAAGTTGAGAAACAGAACGGTGTTAAAACAAGTTGTTTGATTTCTATGACCGGAGGTATTGTTATATATTGTTTAACACACTCTGTTTCATTTCATATATTTAGTGACTGATCTAGGAACAGAATGTTATGGTAACAAAATTGGAGTTGTTTACTTGTCAAAAAACTTTCTTATACGTTGAAGTCAATTTTAATTTTTATTCTTCAAATGTGTAATTTAACTGGACACCACAATAGGGTTTAAAAAAATTACCCCTCCTGACCCCCGCGTAGAGTTTCGGAAGTTTACTTGACGGATTTGGACTTCAAAAATTACAGAGAGGAAAAAACTTGGGTGGGGAGGAGGCTGCTCACCCCCTCCATTTCCTCGAAAAAAAATATGAAAACTCGCGAAATTAAAATCGGAAAAATCCGTAAAAACACTGAAAAATATCTGACAATCAAATTTTATGCAAAAAATATCCTCCTCTGCCCCCCGAAAGCTATATAGAAAACGCGTAGGGTTTCGGAAGTTTTCTAGACGGTTTTGGACGTCAAAAATTACAGCAAAATAAAAATTTAGTATGGTGGCTAACATTTTTCCTCTCCCCTTTTCTCGAAAAAAGTTGTAAATTAATATCGTAAAAATCGGTCAAAATAGTAACAAAGATCTGACCGTCGGATATTATGGTTTGAAAAAATGTCACCCCCCCTGTTTCCCTTCAAAAGCTAGATAGAGAACGCAAAGGAATTCAAAAAATGTTTCAACAGTTTCGGACATGAAAAGTATTGATGAAAAAAATCCATCAAGGGACTCGACCCCATTTCCTGTCACAAAAAAAAATAGGAAAACCCGCGAAATAGAAATCGAGAAAATTCGTAAAAATAGTAGAAATTATCTGACCATTGGATGATACGGTTTAAAAAAAAATATTCCTTCTCTTCCCTCCTCGAAAGCTGGATAGAGAACGCGTAGAAATTCGGAAAAAATTTCAGCGGTAAATTAACAGGCAAGCAACCGTGCAACTTTGACGCATTAATTGTGATTACCAGACTGAGAAACATATAAAAAAAAAACAAAAAAAGAGGTAAATGAATGAACTTAAAAAACCATTCAAGAGAAAAGAAAAGGCAACATAAAGAAGAACATTTATTTTAAACTGAATTAATCCTATCATTTTGTCACATCATAAAATTTTGAATTATATAAAAGCTTGTCGAGAGAATAAATTTTGAAGTAATTTTGAATTCAATTAGCAATAAGAAATGAATAGATACTTCTCGCGAAAAGCTTTCATATCATTGAAATGTGTATAATGTAACAAAATGATGGGTTCTACATGAGGACTTCTGCAACATGAGCTCTAAAATGAAGAAGATCCAAGATTTTTTTTTCTGGATACCAACTGCAGCGGTTTTTTCCCGATATTCCAGCTAAGTATTAGCACAATAGTCATGATACATCACTTGCATTAGCTAACATTCTCAATGTCCATTTTTTAGCTCTTATTGAAATCCTATAGATTGTTAACAAATAATCTAATTTATCGACGTCTTCCATATGAGCATTGTACTTTCTTATCACAGTGGGCCTTGGAAATTCAATATACTCTTTTCGAGTCTCGTCCCACCGTCTACACTGATCTGTTTCAGCAACTCCTAAATAATTTGAAGTCATTATCACCAGTGTATTATCAAACCACTTTGTCATGATGACCTCTCCATCATTATTTATGACTACTTCACGTGATCCTTTTCCTCTTTTCTTTATATCACCATCTGAAGAAAATGGTGCGTTTCCGGAATCTGTCAACTCTAGCTGTACCTGCGTTGCAAATTCGTCGCCTCCTCAAATACTGCAGTAAATTATAGTTCGAAAAATGATTATATCATAAAATAGTTCGGAATTTGGCTCAGTTATTCGTTTCGACAGAGCCGTAATTACAGAGCCACCCAAGCCAAACACTTGAGATTCTACGTCATTCAAATCTGTTGTTGCTCCTTGATGAATTATGAAATCGTAAATAATACCACTGCTGCCACAAAATGCGAAAATGTTAGTACCCCAAGGCTTGGGTTTATTTTTCAGATATTGCTTCATATTTAGCTTCCCTTTGAATGGCACCATTTGTTCATCAATACATAATTGAGTTTCAAGTGGCAAGAAGAGACATTTTGATCTCATGCAATCATATAGTGGTTTCATTTTCCACATCATATCTTTGTTATTAGGATTTTGAGTAATGTAATTCCCCATCAGAATATGAAGTCCAACAAAGGTTCTTATTTCATCAACTGATGTACAAGTGAAATCAATTTCATATAAATTGGTGTATTTTACCATTCGTTCAATAATATCATCAAATATTGGTTAAAAAAATAATATGGGCTTTCAAGTTCAGCAATATCCTCAAGAATTTGTTCCTGGTGCCATTTTATTGTTGGGGTTAAATATGTCAAGCCCTTTCTCCAATTGATATCTCTTTTACTTGTGAGTTCATTGCTTTCAATGAAGTCGTTCACCATTTGTATTTCATTCCGTTTGGTAACCACAACAGATCCTGATTGTTGTTTTTCCTGTAGATCAACTTCTTCCACAATTTCTATTCAATTATCTTGTTCTGGTTCTTCTATCTCCTCGAGCACATCTTCTGGTTCTTTAAAGAACTGGGGAATATCTACAAAATGGTGTTATTTATATTGTCAATCTCATAAATCTGAAATATCATCCCGCCTTCCTAATCAGCTTCATCATCGTCATTTCTTATGCATTCAATATCTGGTGAACCTTGTTCAATAATTTCCAATAGATCCTCGTAAGTGAGAGGTCTCCTGGCCATTTTTCATGTACTGAAATATATTATAGTGATACATAAAAAGGTTACGTTCATTTTACCGTTGACTCACAATGTCCACAAAACAGTACTCCACACTATAAAAATCTTAGAGTTCAAAATTATAGAAATACGAGCGATACACTAATTATCAACTAAAATTTAACAAGTTTTCTCTACAACAGACTTTATTTGACAGTTGTCACTATTCGAATGTCACCAAGAAGAATTACAGAACAAAGATCTACTTTGTTTACTTAATTCGAATTACAATTTCTTACTATATTCTACAGATGGCGACCGCTCAAATTTTTCATCATTCTTGTCAGAACTTTCATATCTTTTACTGGTCTCAGAGGCATAATCGAGAATCGTCACCTGAAATTTGTTACCATCTCCCAGTCTATCACTTTGAAATTTATTTTCTTCGTATTAGTGCATTCGAATGGCTCTTTTCTAAAAATTTTTTTTTTTTAGTTCATTTATTTCATAATGATACGAATATGTTATCTAATAGCTTAGCCAGGAATCACACTGATCGACCAGGACCGATCATCCGTGACCGTCCACTTACGACCAAAATTTCCAACACGTATATTCTTATCGCACAACTCACACTGCTCGATCAATCACGAACTTTATTGATTTGTTAGTAATTTGGGATAACTGGTTCAAAATTCACACTCTTGTTCTCGATGTTAATAAAGTTCTCTATTCCACAAACTGTTTTACTTTTCTTCATTAATCGTTTATAAAAATGATACACTCATAATTATTTCTTCTTCACTATCACTCCTACTCATTACTTATAGTCCAAGATCCCAGGGCCATCAGACATTACTTATTTTTAAACGAACGAAATCTGTACGATTGAGTAGTGTTAGTATGTACTATGTTCGCATGCCTACCTGCTAGCTTGTCCAGATGACCATTCTTCAGATATCAAGGTACCTGAAAGCACTACTCACTTAGTTGAAATGCCAGCCTACAGAAATAATTGTATAACCCATGATGGATCAGTGGACAGAGTATCCTTATGAGTAAAATCCCAGGGCCTTCAGACATAACTTATTTTTGAAAAGATGAAGAATTAGGTTCTGAAGGGTGTTTCATGTACTTTTAATACCTGCGTGCTTGTGGAGTTCGCTCTGTGACTCCTGGGCAGGTACCAGGTGAGAAAGGTAACTAAAAATAAGCGTTACTTAACTTAGGACATGGCACTGGGTACATGTAATCCTGGGGCTCGATAGATTTCTTTTATTTTTCTTGAGGTCAAAAAAAGCAACTTTCTTCATTAGACTTTTTTTCTGGCCCTACAGGGTGAGCCAAAAAATTGGGTTGAATGTCTAATGTCAATTGTGGAAAATACTGTCTGTAAGGTGATTTGTCTTGATTTTTGGGTAAAATATGCTGTGAAAAATATCAATTGACTTTGAATGGTGAGCATACTTACAGGATGAGGCAGAATACACGATTTTTCCAAAATCTGTTTATTAATTTCTCTACCAAGGGTGGACCTTTTATTTAATTTCTCGACGCCAAAAGTTCTCCTGAGGTTGCTCGTGTTAGCATTATTGTTTCTCACATGTTTGTACCCATATACATAGTGTTTCACTTCTCAAGGAAATACCCTCGTATCTTCCGTAATTTTTGGGGTAGAACCATGAAATTCAGAATCGATAGATACACTGAAAATGAACTCACTGCAAACAAGGAGTCATTCTACGTGATATATACTGCACGCCAGCAGCGATGAAACCACCCATTTTACCGGAAAGCTATATTAGGGGACAAAATTGAACCAACATTCCTTTAGATTCGTGTTCAGGATCTCTAAATCACTACTATTACACCTGTCTCCTGAAAAATTTTCAATCCTCAAAGATTCTAATTTGTTTCACTTCTCATAAAATCGCCCGCCCTATCTTCCGTTATTTTCGAAGTAGAACCATGAAATTATCGGGATCGATAGATACACTACAAATGAACTCATTTCACAAAAGCGGACATCCTACGTGTTGTACACTGCACGCCAGCAGCGATGGACCCACCCATTTTTCCATCGCTGCTGGCGTGCAGTGTATATCACATTGGATGACCATTTTTGTGAGTTCATTCCTAGTGTATCTATCGATTCTGAAACTTTTATGGTTCTACGTCAAAAATTACGGAAGATAAGAGAGCGTTTCCATGAGAAGTGAAATTCACTGTATATGGGTGCAAACAAGTTAAAAACAAAAATGCTATCACGAGAAACTTCGTGACAATTTTTGGCTTCGAGAAATTCAATGAAAAGTCCACACCTGGACGAGAAGTTAATAAACAGTTTTTAGAAAAATCGCTTAATTTGCCGCATCCTGTAAATATGTTCATTATTCAAAGTCAATTGATATTTTTCAAAGCATATCATACCCAAAAATTAAGTAAAAACAACTAACAGACAATATTTTCCACAATTGACATTAGACATTCAACCCAATTTTTGGCTCACCCTGTAGGGCCAGATAAAAAGTCTAATGAAGAAAGTTGCTTCTTTTGACCTTTAGAATAATATATCCAAAAATAAAAAAATCTGTCGAACCCCAGAAATACATGTATCCAATGCCATGTCCTTTGTGTGGCTGATTTTTATGTATAATTTGTGGAGCTTTAAAGCGTTTGACAAAAGTTCTGGTCTATGGAAATCGTCTGACACTTTTTAAATTACTTAAGAGTGATATTCTACAAAATATATATATAAAAATAAGCAATACAGATTCAAGTTAGGGTGGTAGACAGATACTCTGTCCACTGATCCACCATCGGTTATACAATTATTTCTGTAGACTGGCAATTCAACTAAGTGAGTAGTGTTTTCAGGTACCTTGATTCGCTAATATCTGAAGAATGGTCATCAGGTCAAGCTAGCAGGTAGGCATGCGAACATAGTACATACTAACACTACTCAATCGTACACATTTCGTTCGTTTAAAAATAAGTAATGACTGACGGCCCTGGGATCTTGCTCTATTATAACAATGCATCAAAATTGTATTATGATTGTAACTTTTTTTCATCATTTCATAAGGACCGAATTAAATCATTTGATTGTATTTTTGTTATTCTCATATTTTTTTATGAACTAGAAAGTATAATGACCCAAAATACCAATTTTTTCAAATTAAATATACGTGATTTGAAGAAGAATACTGATACCAGATGGTATCCGTGGTCCAGGAAGTCTATTTTTTTGTGGATTTTCAAAAATATTCTCATACAATGGAATTAGTAATAAATTGATTTATTTGGTATGATAGGATATATGATAGGAAGAGAAACAATGAACACAAAGTCCAACATATTTATGGCACATAGTCCTTCCAAATGACTCACGTTCTCGTCCAGTGCAACGCCGCCTTTGACAGAAAACAACAAAATGGTCCATTTTATTGAAACTTATATCTGGTCGTATATTTATTACTTACTTCTATGGGCCGTGGTGGCCGTGCTGGTAGAACGTTCGCCTTTGGAGCGAAAGGTCGAGGGTTCAAAGCCTCGCATGGTCATCGGTCTCGTGCATGGCATCACACGTTAAAAGGTAAAGGCTGCGTCTTCCCAAGCTCACACAAGTCTCTCGAAGACTTTCGAGGGTTGCGCGTAGGTGTACAATCGGTTGAGGGAAATAACAATTTCATCAACAATTTCAACAATAACCACAATTTATGATAATACTCATAGGTCTAGGACTTCTTGGACTCAACCCAAACTTATCTGAAGAAACTATCTCCCGTCTGAATTCCAAATTAGAAATGTTGTTATTTTTTTACATAGAAACCAAGCATTTTGTACGGCAACATCAATTAGCCATGTGAACAGTGGCCAATACCGTTTTTTTTTCACGTATTCCAATTCTATCCTTTGCTACTCCTTCGACCATAAGGTAACTACCAGTAATATACCATAATTTATTTCAATAAGGTATTCGCCATTTCCACGAGTTTTTTTTTGATATTGTTTTTAATTCGTTAGTGGGCATGACCTCTGTAATCCCACCTTCCTAATAGTACATACTGCACCATAACCAAGACCTTCCAGATAGGAAAGCAAATTGAGCCCAGTGAACAAATTATCCATATTAATAATATACGGTGAGTCTTGTTGATATAGCTCCTGAAGCATGATAACCATTCATAGGCGAACATTTCCCAAATAATTCATCAAAGTCTGCATCACTACGGAGATCTTTTCCCTGGTATGGCTCAAAATTTCTGAGATAACTGTCATTTAGGTGGAGGCTCCACATTTTGTTTCAAACCAAGTATTGATCACTATGGATTGCGATACCATATGGTATACGTGGTCCCTAATGGGTTATGAATAGAAAATTCACCTAATGTCAGATCAATGTCAGAGTCGGTAGTAGATGGTCGATCAGTGTGAGTTTGAGAGTTTTCACTAATCGCGGACGGTCGGTTCTGGGCGATCAGTGTGATTCCTGGCTTATAGGCCAATCAATAGAGGATTTTTCAGTAAGAAAAATAATGTTCGGAAACCGACTGTTCCATCACATGAAAGACTGTCGGTGGTTATATTCTGTTATGTTTTGCAACTGTTATTTAATAATTTGTTATAAACATTTGAATACAAAAAACGTGTTTTATAGTGTTTCGCTTATAAAATAAAAACTAATACAGCAGTATCGTTGCCTTCATGAGGAAAATGGTGAAGAATTGAAATACGGATGAAATGAGCTTTTCTTCTACCCGATCAGATTATTGGTAACGGAGAAAAACTGGTAAAACCAAAAAAAAAAATTCGATTAAAAAAAAAAATCATTACACCCCATTTTTCAAGAGTTAGGGTTACCCCTTCTTACGAAAGTATTGAATCATGTGTACTTAATGTGTCGTGCGAAAAACCAGTAAAAACGCAGCTCAAATGGAATGAATGGGACTCGGGAGTAGATTCACTATCATCTGGAACCATTATCTAGTATACAGATGGTTCAAAAACAGATGTAGAAACATGAGCAGGAATATATGGGGTGAGGCCATGATGGAACGTGATAGACCCACTTGGCAACAATACCACAGTATTCCAAGCAGAAACACATGCCATAAGGACATGCAAACAGACGAATTCTATCTGACAGCCTGAATGAATAAAGTCAAAGCAAGTTTGGGAATACCTTCAGAGCCTCAATGAACTGTCAAAATACAACAAGGTCACACTACTGTGTGTGCCCGAATATAGGGGAATTGAAGGCAATAAGAAAACAGACCAACTTGCAAAGCAAGCATCTGAATCACCATTTCCAGGCCCAGAACCAGCGTTTGGAATTAGCAAAACTCGATGGGAAAACCTAATCAATGAGTGGAAAAAATCAAAACACCAAATCGAAGGGCATCGACAAAGCACAGCCATTGTAAAGCACTTGAGGCAATCACTGACGGCTGACACCCTCAACCTCAACACATCGAAGTTACGCACGATCACCGGCTTACTAACCATACAATGCGGCCTTAGAAAACACCTTCACACCACGGGAATGAATGGATAAACCGTAGACTGTAGACTCTGTGGTGACGAGGAGAAAACAGCCTAATCACATCATCTTCGAATGCGACGCTCTGCCCAACAAGCGCAACAGAATATTCGGACAGATCAACCTAGAAACAGGCATGAATCCGAAACACCTAGTGAATAGACTACTTAATCTAGTGAAAACCACAGGCCTATTCAACTAGGAACCACTGACGACAGAACAATGCGATTGACCCCAGCTGGTGTCAGTGTTCAGAGAAACCTCAAAGGTGAACTGGCTCGTTAGTCTTCAACCAATTAACTCAATGTGTGCACGAGACAGGCTCTGTCAGACTATTAGCTTTGGCACAAATGCAATCTGATTTTTTTTGCACTATGGTGCAGCTTGCCTGGCTGCTCAAACAGATATTGAAAGTAGAAGTATAGTACCATAAAATGTATATTCTCATTTGGCGCTGCAATGCTGCGAAATGGGTTGAAAATGCTTGCAAACATGACTGAAAACGACCTAGCTCGCGTAAGCGGTCGAGTAGTAGGAGAGACCGGAAGATGAGAGGAATCGTATTATCATGTAACCCGCTCACTAGATGAATTTCTATCATCTCCCGGTCACCCGGGCAGAGACAGTTTTCCACTAGTGTTTTTGTTGAAAAAATTCCCGTTTTGTGCTCTAATATTGATTGGTTTATTATTTGAGAATGAAGTCTATTTAGAGTTTCTCTTGTTTCGTGATTTTGAAGTATATAAAATAGTTGGTCCTTATTGGGTACTGCAAAAAATTGTGCTCAAGTGTATTCTATCGAAGGAACAGTTAACACTACTGCAAGTCTAAGCTTCATACACACATGAGGGTGTTCACATATTATTTGTCATCCGATCTCCCTCTACTCCTCGACGCTTTTCGCACGGTCCTGTTCAACACGCCGCAATTGACAAACGGAAAGCTCCCATCGAGACAGCCATGCAACCGCTCGATTGATGAATTCGTCCACGGGAAAGCGTATCAGCGCCGCCCTTGGTGAAAAAACGATAAGGTGCCGGTTCGCCGTGAATTGATGGGTGTAAATCACCGGTTAGCACGATGCGCCCGTCGTTACATTACAAATGACCGCCATCTATCTGAGTTCATCTTCCGGTTGCTTCTCTTCCAACAAATTGTGACTCAAATATCGTCTAACTTGGTTCTCGAGAGGAAATTGAATGCGGGGAAGTTTTAGTAATGATGATGTTCATTTACTCGCGGCTGCTTCTCTGAGAATCCGCCAGTCTCACAGCGATGAATGAAATGAACACAAGGTAGGGCAGTGTTTGTTGAAGCTCTTCAGCTCATTCGACCTGATTAGATTGGATTAGATCAGTTTGAGACTTTCGTGCTACAAGCCCCTACACCGCGACTTTTTCAGCCTGTGCTCTTGTTGAGAGTTTTTTATCTAGCCTTGTCTTCGTTACGAATCTTCATAGAATTTTTTTTAAACTCTCATGTGTCTAGGAGTTTTTGGTTTTTCATCTCCTAGACAAACCTTCGTCTTGACAAGCCCTCGCAGTAACATAGTAAGTGTTCTGATACTTGCTGTTCCGCATTGCATTGAACCGCATTGTATTTCTTCCGATTGTTCTCATATGCTTGTTGAGCCTACTATGCTATATGAGAAGTCCCACTAATATTCCTGGAGTTCTCCTTTTCTGGTTTAGTTCCGTAGTAATGCGATAGGTACAAGCCGTTCCCAAAACTATATTCAATCTTATCGTCTTCACTGGTTATTTTATGTCCTTGCTGATCTTGAAGCTTCTGTTTTATAGTCAAGGTGAATCTTAAATTTTCTATCTTAAATTTTCGAAGGTAGCCTTGGACTAGTAAACTAGCTATTTCTCTTCAATATCGAAATCGGAGAGCCAATGCAAAAAAAAATGCAGAAAAGTTTTATTGAATAAATTGGCCATGAAATAATATAACCACACTACAACATATGAAATATATAAAAACAGTAAATCTACCGCTACGCCACGGAGTATGGAATGGAAGGGGGATGGACTATTCTATGAGGTAATGTGTTTCATATCTGTCTTTCTGGCAATGCAGTTGGCGGGAGAAACCGTTAATTCATCAACCTCTCTAGATCTGCCATATCTCCTTTCAACTCAATAGTCAGTAGTCTCAACTCGAGTTCATTATCACGCCGCTCCAATGACATAGACAACCACCATTTCAGAGACCACTATGAGTTCAACATAAGAGTGATGAATGCAGCACAAATATCTTCAGTGTTGCAGTAGAACATAGCAGAGTCAAAACTCTCGGTTTCAATGGACTTGGAAATATTGGTTATACTTTCTATATGAACAGTATTGTCCAGTGCTTATCCAACACAAGATCGCTGTTGGAGTATTTGAGAAGTGATGCTCACACAAGGGATATAAACACGACCATTTTCAGTATGAAAGGAGCTTCATTCAAAGCCTTCGCATTAGTGATCGAGAAGTTGTGGTCAGGTGATTTTAAGATTGTGTAGTAAACACTGTCCCATTGAAAAGTGAGATTCAAAGGTTTGCAACTCGATTTTTACTGGATGGTTTGCATGAGGACCTAAATAGTATTAGTAGAGATGAGGAAAACCCTTCTTGTCAGAAATCGACCATAAATTGAGTGCCACTGAAATAGCTGAAGAGTTGATCTCAATTTTTAAACTCCGCCGCCGTAGCTACAGTTGGTTACAGTTGCACAGTTGTGTGTTCAGTATATTTTAATTATATGAGAAAATTATTCCAAAAGAGTCAAAAACATCCCTACATCCATGATTGTTTGTTTGTTTGTCACTCGTCTAGACTAATCGAATAAATAAAATTAGAGAACGCCGTAGCTGTCAGAGATGAGAGTTGGTTACCTTACTGCGGCAACTGCAGCGGCAACGTGTCGCTGCAGAGTTTAAACTCCACTTATTGAGCATGTTTCATCTTTGGCTGCGTCAACCATAGTTACGGCTGCGGAGTTTATAAATTCAGCTTTATGGTCAAGATTCAGGATTGTAGATTTCTCTGTTGGCCAACTAAAATCTACATTGAAGTGTACACATTGTAGTCATTGTTCAGTAACGTTTGATCGTTACCGATTCCGCAAATAACAGGACAAATAAGTCTGGCTCATTTCTTGGATTCTTTCACCAATGGAGAAACTTTGGACGATGATGAACAACCAACATGTTCGAAGTGCAGAGAGAAAAGGAAGTGCACGAAGTCCCTGAAACGTTTTTCTCATAAAGAAAAATTGAATATAGTCATTGATTTTTCCATAGAAGGACTGGATATGAGCAACTATGCAGCGGACAGTGTAGCCACCTATCAATACAACCTTTATGCATTGTCCAATCACAGCAGAACTTCCGATTTTGGACACTACACGGCTTATTGTAGACACTTAGCAGATACGTGTCATAATCACAATGATCCTTGTGTGTCAACAATTTCTTCAAAAATTATTGTGGGTAGAGAGGCATATGTTCTCTAGTCATAGAAAATCGTAATTTTTGAAGTTTATCATTTTTTGTTGAATTAAGTTAAAGCCATTATTTTTTTCAAATTATAACCTTTATTATGTTGAGAAAACAGAGTTCTTTGGGAGATCGTTTAGTAACGAACAGTCGTTGCCGACCGATGATGAACCCTTTACTCCCATATACACCTACTACGTAGGCTTATTATGGTAAGTACCTGTCAGAAAACAACTACTCCCCTGGCAAGACCACGACGGGTATTGAATTGAATTTAACAGATTCTTATATTTTTACAATAAATCCCAGAGTAGAGCGAAACATAAGTTTTACGAAAATAAAAGATGCCATTCTTGAATTACAACACAAAGCTGAACTGACTGAAGAAGCTAGAGATGTCCATATGAGCAATTGGAGTTCACAAATTTTCATAACAATCAATAACAGGTAGTAGCGAGTAATCGCGTAAGCAAAGAAGGTATCATAAATATGCATACCGTAACACACCTGTTCATGGACAGGCCCTGAAATGTTGTTCGAACTAAATACGTACAAAAAGTCAATTCTTAAAAAACACCGCTGGTTTCATCCACAATGAGGCAAAAGTACTAACTTAAAGCCCCAACTCTGAATATCTGGATGTAATAATCGACCAAAAACTGACATAGAATAGCCAAATAGTGGTAAGCTGGACATACCACAGAGTCATTGATAGGACATGGGGTCTGAAACCGAAAATGTTCTTTTGGTCATACCAAACGATAATCAAGCCCATGGTCACCTTCGATTCACTGATATGGTGGCCAAAGGTGCAACAATCCACGACACAAGTCATGATGCAAAAAGTTCAGCAGCTAGCTTGTCAAAGAATAACATGGGCGATATTTTCGTGTCTAAACCGACAGATTACATGCCAATTAGGTAAGACTGAGATTTAGTTTGAAGCGGTCATGAACAACACCGAATTTGCACAAAGAACGGGATTCAACTGGAAAATGATGCATCAGTGTGGTATTCTAATGGATGCAAGATAGATGAAAGGGGTTGGAGTGAGCGTTGCAGAGCCAGATTTCAGGCTCTCAAACCCAATTGATTATACCAGAACCATCTTTTAAGCAGAAGTACATGCTATAGAGATATGTGCCCACAAGTACCTCGAGAAGGACCTCCGAAGGGAGAAAATCCATATTCTGTCAGATGACCAAGCAACACTGAAAGCTCTGAAATCATGTACTTGTGAGTCTTAACGACTTGGCACTGCGATTCATCCCTGAGACAACTGGCAACGAAAAAGAAGAATGCCGGGTAACTGATGAAATAGAAGATTACTGAAATAAAGTACCAGGACAAAAACAAGTAAAGAGGCTAGTGATCCTTCCGCCAAGGAAAGCTAAACAGCTCGTCGAGTTGGATGAGAAAGACTTGAAATTGGTAACGGGACTCCTTACTGGACACTGCCTTCTGAGGTATCCCCTTTAAAAATGGTGCAGATGATATAGTTGTAGTTGCCGCTACTGCAAGATCATCACTGCAACTACAGAACGTTTGCATTGTGAATGCCTAGCGCAACCCCCACTGAAATCTACAATATAACTTCGTATTTCTTTCTTTTTGAGTATACATGCACCACATGCAGAAAAAAATAAGCAAATAACACTGCCAATAGTAATTTTCATTTTGTTTCAATACTCTAGAGTATATCGCCTGTAACGAGTGGAAAACCATCATCGTTTCGAATTCATTACCTATTTCCAATTATTGGAAGGAACTACACATGTGTTGATGACTGCTTCGCGTGACAATATCCAATTAACGGATTCGTTATTTCAGGCAAACCGATGGAAAATATAGGCCATATAATGAAAATCTTTCACACTCTTCCTAATGAACTGTATCGTAATATATCAACCACAGGAACTTCAATTAGATGAGTGGAAATCTTGTTATATTCCTTTTTGATCTGTTATTCGGCCATACTCTTTGAACTCGAAAGCGTCGGTTAATATTTTGGAACCGGTAAATATGAAAATAGATCAGAAAATTATTATCTCAATGCCTATTTTGTTAGAATCTTGAAAATAGTTTCTTTTAATTCTCTTGTGAAGGAAACTGCATTTGAACTCTTAATTTTATCAAAATATCGTGATAAAGGAAATAATGATGTACTATGTTATGATATAATTTATTAATGAGATATGATTCAGTAAAATTTGAACGTAGAATTATGTATAAGCTGAATGATAACGCATTGAATTGTACCTGAAACTTGAATATCTTTTTCATTACAAAGGTTCATATTTCAGTCATATTTCACTACTTTCCGAGCATCCGAAGTCATCCCACACAGAACAACCTCATGTAAATTGAAAATTAACATTAGTATACAATAGTGACGATAGCTTAAAATGTTTTTGACATGAAGGATAAGAAAACGTTAAGATTTATCATAATTCCAACAAGAAGATAGAACTTAGTGTACTGTAGAGTATTTTAAATAATATAAAAAAAGTCAAATAGGAAATCTACATTGACAAGAACGAAAAATTATTAAAAATCTCAAAAATTATCGAAATAATAAAAAAGAAAAACAGGCAGAGTTAAGTTCAATCAAAATTATGATTGAATAAGTATTATTATGGATGAGTTTTCTGTAAGTGGTAGAAGTATATGAGGTGACCAGAATGGTTCATTATCTGGGAAGACAAGAAATGAGTGGTAACTAGGGAGTAGTTTAGAAAACAAGGAGTTGTGAGGGGAACCATAAACAATTTCTGAATGAGAACTAATCAAGAAAAAAAAAGTACAAAATGAAATGTGTTCAAGATCGACGTATTCTTTTTATTTTTAATTTATCAGTACTCTGTATAACGTAATTCAAGTTGCTGTCATGGAGATGTCTTGTTGACACAATCAATAAAACAATTTTGAAAGAGAATTGTCACAATCATTTAAAAAATCAATTTCTATTCTCTAATTCAAATAAAACTATAAAAACTAGCCATTACAGTCCGCACAAGGTTTTACATGGTCCACACGAGACGGATTGAAAAAGCGTAGTCCAGTTCGAGAGGTTGTTAGCGTGAAGACAAAAGTGAGTAGGGGATCAATTTTCAAGCTTTTTCAAATCAATTACCCTTAAATAACTGCACTAGTTATATATTTGCGCTGCGATTTGTTTCCACTATACATTTGAAATGTCTGAAAATCGTTTGAAATCTTTAAAAAGAATACGTCGATCTTGAACATAATGAATCTTTAGGTCATATGAGTGAAGTCATAGGGTCGCAATCAAATTCTAACATATCTTCATCAGAATATTTCATGCCTCACCATGGTGTTCTACGCGAAGAAAGTTTGACTACTAAGCTTCGAGTAGTATTCAATGCTTCTGCACCTACCAGTTCTGGTCTATCACTCAATGATTTGCAACTAGTTGGTCCAATCATACAGAATGATTTATTTTCTATAATTCTTAGATTTCGGAAATATGCCTTTGTAGTATTCTCAGATGTTGCAAAAATGTACCGTCAGGTACTAATCAAGCTATCCGAACGAAGTTTACAAAAAATATTCTGGAGACCAGAGCCATCAAGTGAGCTGAAAACATTCTGCATGAATACTGTTACCTATGGTCAAGCTTCAGCTTCTTATTTGAGTATAAGATATCTGTTCGAATTAGCAAAAGAATGTGAACTTTCATCGCCTACTATAGCAAAAATAATACGAGAGGATTTTTATGTTGACGATTTGCTAACTGGCGGAAACTCCATTGAGTATGTTTCCAACATATGCAAAGAAATCAAACAAGTCCTTGCAAGTGGTGGTTTTGAATTACGCAAGTGGTTTTCAAATGAGCCAAAAATACTAGAAGGACTCAATAAGTCAGATTTGGATTTGAATATTCTAGAATTTGGCGAAAATCAATACGCCAAAACCTTAGGTTTGACTTGGTCTTGTCACACCGATATGCTACTATACAAAGTAACAGATTATCCTAAAATAGACGTTCCTACAAAAAGGACTGTGCTATCTCATATCGCCAAAATTTTTGATCCTTTAGGGCTTCTTAATCCATGCACTATCAAATCAAAAATTTTGATGCAAAAACTTTGGATGAAGAAAATATCCTGGGACGATCCTCTACCACCAGATTTACAAGGAATATGGGACCGTATACAGGGTGATGTGCAATACTTAAACAATTTGCAAATTCCTCGACTAGTAGTATATCCAAATTATGTGAACGTTCAGCTTCATGGGTTCTCCGATGCTTCCGAATATGCATACGGTGCTTCTATTTATTTAAGGAGCATTGACAACGAGGGCAGAATAGCTGTGCATTTACTTTGTTCAAAATCCAGAGTAGCCCCCATCAAGTCGTTGACAATTCCAAAACTTGAATTGTGTGGCACTCTATTACTATCCGATTTATTTCAAAAGGTCAATAATTCAATAAATATCAAATTTGATTCCTGCTATTTCTGGTCAGACTATAGTTATTTCTTGGATAAATAGTGATTTGCATTCTTTGAAAACTTTTGAAGCGAACCGTGTGTCGAAAATACAAATGGTTACAAGTTCCTACTCTTGGCAACATGTACCTACGAAAGATAATCCGGCCGATTTGGTATCAATAGGAGTATTTCCAAAACAACTTATCTCATCTAATTTATGGTGGTTTGGACCAGAGTGGCTCAAAGCTGAGAGCACAAAATGGCCAAGCATCAAATACGATATATATAGTTCAACAGGGATGTGTTGTGAGACTAACTCTTATTCTGGTGCTATTGCTGAAGATTATCCATTTCAATCTTTTTCCACACTAGAGCATCTCAATAGAGTCACAGCCTATATTCTCAGGTTCAGAAATAATTGTCTCTCTACCAAAGAGAATCGTCAGATAGGTACACTCACTCTAGTAGAACTAGATAATTCACTCAACTGTTTAGCAAAACTATCACAAATGCAATCTTTTTCTCATGAGTTAAATGACTTATCAAAGAAAAGGTCTATAAGCCGTAAAAGTAGTAGGTATATTGAGTTTGAATCCTTTTCTTGATGAACAAGGTTTATTGAGAGCTGGAGGACGAATGAAACAATCAAATTTTATATTCGACAAAAAACACCCTATAATTCTCTGTGGTAAGCACCCTTTGACCAAACTAATATTCAAGCATTATCACTTGAAATTATTCCATGTGGGTCCCCAACAATTGATTTCTGCTATTAGGGATAAGTTTCGGCCGATTAGTGGTAGAAACCTTGCTAAACATACTATTCGAAGATGCCTCAGATGTTTTCGATTCAATCCCGAGCATGTACAGCCCATAATGGGAAATTTGCCAAAAGATCGAGTTTCTCCAAATAAACCCTTTCAAGTAGTAGGCGTCGATTATGCTGGGCCATTTCTAGTGAAAGACAGAAAGGGTCGAAGATGTAAAGTTACTAAATGTTATGTTAGTTTATTTGTATGCTTTTCAACGAAGGCCATACATGTCGAATTGGTTTCCAGTTTGACCACAGAAAGTTTTATGATGGCACTTCGCCGTTTTGTTTCAAGAAGAGGAAAACCTTCCTCAATTTATTCTGACCGAGGCTCAAATTTCATAGGAGCAAATAAAGAATTAGGTAGATACATTCTTACACATTCTCACGAACTCAATGAACAATATATACGTGAAGAAATACAATGGAATTTTTTACCAAGTCATTCTCCTCATTTGGGAGGTTTATGGGAGGCAGGCGTAAAGAGTTTAAAGCATCATCTGAGGAGGGTTATGGGTGATATTACATTCACTTTTGAGGAATTGGAAACAATCGTAGTGCAAATAGAAGCTATTTTAAATTCACGTCCATTGTGCCCAATTTCGTCAGATCCTAATGATCTTACTTCTTTAACCCCTGCTCACTACTTCATTGGTAAGTCGTTAACAGCCGTGACCGATGTCACCTGGAAGATGTCCCAATTAACCGTTTGGCTCGATATCAGTTGCTACAGCGTATATGCCAGCATGTATGGAAACGTTGGAATAAAGAATACGTATCCGAGCTTCAAGTTAGAAACAAATGGAAATCAAGTGAAGGCCAGCTTCGCAATGGCAGTTTAGTCTTGGTTAAAGACCACCATTTATTACCACTCGATTGGAGACTTGGACGTTTATTGGAAGTTCATCCCGGTTCCGATAGTCATGGACGTATTGCAACGATCAAAACCCGAAATGGAATCATCAAACGAAGTTTTCCTAAAATTTGTCCGCTACCAGAACAATCTGATTGAAAGCACAGCGTTTCAAGGCGTATGTTCAAGATCGACGTATTCTTTTTATTTTTAATTTATCAGTACTCTGTATAACGTAATTCAAGTTGCTGTCATGGAGATGTCATGTTGACAGAATCAATTATACAATTTTGAAAGAGAATTGTCAAAATCATTTAAAAAATCAATTTCTATTCTCTAATTCAAATAAAACTATAAAAACTAGCTATTACAGTCCGCACAAGGTTTTACAAAATGTAATGGGAAAAAAACTAATATATCAATGAAAAAGGCGATTTACAATGAGGAAATATGTATGCAGTGTACATAATCATACATAAATCGTACTAAAATTACAAATAAAAACCTACCAGGACACGAATGAAGGAGATATGTAGAAACAGCCCAAATGCAGATTCTTCAGAAACAGAAATTGAAGGTATTTCAAACTCTTTTTTTATATTTTGATTCTCACGAAAAGGAGAATGCTGTAATGTTCTCAAAGAACATCGTGTTAACCAAGGGAATGTAATGCATTCGCTTGAGAAAGATACTGTGAATCTGAGGAAATTTATTCATGTTTACCTTAGTGTCATATACTATGAATTTCCATCAAGTAACGGCCACGTCAATCCAAAACAAGGGAGATATGGTAGAGATTGGTGAATTTCTTCAAGTTGTAGACCTCAGAGAACACCTCCCGAAGCAGTGAATTTCAAAGCTTTGCTGTTCGTTGGAAGAACGAGTCCTGGGAAAGAGATGTTCGGCATGTCTCCAAAGGGATGTGGAGAATGAGCTCGACTGGTATAGTTGTAATATACATAGATACACAAATTGATTAAAAATTTAACGAAAACCTCACGCCAATATTGAAATATTAGTATTGATACAGTATCTCAAAGAGTACCTATTAGCGGAGTTTTATCATGAGCCGAATACTTATTGAATAATTTCAAATTAAATTATGATCAAACTTCGGTAAGGAACCGCCAGGTAGCTTTACATTTAGAAAGTCAGCTGAAACCTAAAATAATATATTAAATGCTTCTCACAAATCGTTTTCAAGATACTTTTCACAGTGGTTATGACGACCAAAGGGCAGATGCTGATGACACCGAAATGGTAGAAAAACTGTAGATACTAACAGTTTTTCAATATTTTTGAATAATCTACCAAAATATCCGAATTGCTTCATTTCATGTCAACAATCTGCATGAAATTTTCAGTTCCGGATTTTTTCTTTCAAGATCAATATGGACTTCTTACAATATCAATCAGATATAGTTCAATGCCCAGCAGCGTGGTTTTAGCATGGAAAGTAGTCGTTTTCTCAATCATTACGAAAATAATTCCACTTTTACTTAGGATTTTTTCACTATCAAAGAAGTCAGTTTGTTTTAATTTTCAATTGAGAATGTTTCCTTTATCTTCCAAATGATATTTGTCGAATATCACTGATAATTTTGATGCAAATGTTATTTGAAGAATATCTCAACAATTTTATTTCTGAAATGTATGACCAATATCGCGAAATTTCCATATTTTTTTGTCGACAATATTACTTTTGTAGATTTTGTCGATATTTTCATAATGCCCATATTATTATTATTTTGACAATAATCTCCTTGCCTAACAACCAATCAGTCTATTTCAAATTTTGAAATTCAGCCAATAGAATCGGAATTACAGTGAAAATATAGCTTGTCGCTGTATTGTCACGGTGATAAACCTGCTTAGTTTTTGTTTTACTAGCTGTCAAGTGAAAATAATGATTCAAATTATAAATGTCAAATCTTTGTGTTTTGACTAGTTATATTTCTTAATCAATATGAGCGACAAATGGCTATTGGTATCATAGATGAAGCAGTGGAAAAGAGTATTCCGTTGAATACGGCCAGAAATAAAGAATCAATTACCAGGCAATTCAACAATTTTCAAATCGATATATTGTCGTCCTAAATATGATTGGTGGTATGATTAATAACCTATGATTTTTTGGAATATCAATTCATTGGCAATCCAATGCAAGAAAATACAACTCGTCCTGCGTCCTGCTTTGGGATTGCAATTCACTAATATTCCAAAAAGTTATCGGTAATAATCATACCACTTATTATATTACCCTGAAAATATCCATGTAACATTGGACTAATGATATCGCGGAATATTTCCGTTTTTTTTTCACCAATATTAAGTTTGAGTATTTGGCCGACATTTACATAGAACAATATTATCCTAATATAGGTGTGCTACTTGGGTGTGTGGGATAGAGAACTACCATTAATATTGTTTGCCGTTGTAATCTGGGGCAACTTCATGACTTTTGGTATTGCCTTCCTATTTCAGTTGTAGGAAAACCTCGAATTGTCAGTGCACATTACAACCTAGCATCAGACGTCAAGATTAGCATCAAGACAACCCACATCACACTTGCTAACCGACAAGGCATGTAGTCATGACGACTATTGTTTACCTCTCAGTCTTTATTTTGTATATTCTTTGTTTTAAAAAAACAAGGCCACGTACTGAAACTAAAACAAAATTACAGTCTGAACAACTATCAACTGATGAAGACGATGATTATTAAAAACAAGAATTCAATTTATGCTTTTCAATATAGGTAAACTTGAATTTCCAATAAATAAATAAGTCATTAATCACATTAGATAGAGCCTTCAGCACTTTCTAACTAGTAGTTCATTACCAATGATCAAACAACGACTTTTCCATTGTCAACCAGGTCACGTGGTGTTTTGCTGTCTGCTCTAGCGTCGGTACATGTGCCAGCAATAAGGAAGAACGCGGGGTAAGCATCCTTACTCGTAACAAACTCAATTAAAGCCTCTTTGTTCTCTTGTTTGTTGGAGTTTATTGAGAGAAAGCATTCTCTTTACTAAAATACACGACATATTACATTCTAAGAAAATTCTACAATACATCGATTAGTATTGGGATTATTATTACATAAATACATTATTTTGGAACAGAATGAAATGTGGCGATTATAGTAGCGATGCCAAATAGAAGATCCAATAAATGAAGGATTAAAGTGGATAAAAAATATCTGATTTGTCGGCAGGAATCCAACAGTACACTGCTATACATGCTCTCTACGACCACTGCTGATTTGTATCTACAAGAAAAACTTTGCATGTACTCTCTATGAAAAGCTTGAAATCCATCAAATTTAAACTGGGTGCCACCAACATACATTTCTTTCAATCGTTTGGGATACTTATATGTGAACACCCACTACAGTATCCACTGATGCATTTTTAACTCTGAGATGTACATAGGATATATAGGATATGGATATGGAAAAGTATCTTGAATTATTGTATTAATTTACTTCACTTTTGGAAGAAAACTGGGGCAGAATAATTAAAGACTCGTTTATATTACATTTCATCAGCCAAGTGAAGTATGACAATTCACAAGTGAAGTATTACATTGTTGCCAGTTCTATGACACAGAACACTGCATCACAGAATGACATCAGGTTACATTAAATTCAACACCCCCCTTCAATTTAAATACTCAAAAAAAATTTTAAATTGCAGTCTTGTTTTTTCATTTAAGTATTGTCTATATTTAACATTTTTCTAAAATTTTTGTACTGATATATAACATAGTTATTAAACCTTTTGTAACAATGTCTTTTATAAAGTGAGCTTTAATATCAATATGATTTGATCTCTTACTGTTTTCAAAACTTTGGATTGAATGTAAAGCACTTTGATTATCTATCATTAAAACAGTTTTAATGTATTTCATCCCGAAGTCTGCACAAATACCTTGCAAATACAATAGTTCTGAAGTAGCTGCTGCACTGGCTAAGTATTCGGATTCATAACTTGACTGTGCCACAACATTTTGTTTCTTCGAGAACCATGACACTTAATTTTTGTTGTAAAATACAGCACAGCCGCTTATGCTTTTCCTGTCCAGTAAGTCACTTCCCCAATCTGCATCGGTATATGCCAAAATCTCCGAATTTTCAGTACTACATCTTTCATACGTTAAATTAATGTCGATAGTATTCTTGAGGTATCTAACTATCCTTTTCGCAGCTGCCCACAGTTGATTGGTTGGCTTGTCTAGAAATCTGCTCAGAAATATAACTGAATAAGTTATATCCGGTCTACTAATGGTTGCAATATATAGTAAAGATCCAATTAATTCTCTATATGGTACATTTATGATTTCCTGGTCCTCAACTTGAAAGTTTGGTTCCATAGGTGTTGAAGCCGTTTTACATTCCTCCAAATTGAACTTTTCAATAACGTTTTGAATTAATGTGGCCCGACTTATTATTTTCTCACCATTTTGTTCTAAGATTTCTATTCCCAAAAAATATTTCAGTTCTCCAAGATTCTTTGCACTGAATTCAATCTCTAACTGTTGTTGGATATAATCACAGTTTTTGCCTGTCAAAATTATATCATCCACCCATAGTAGAAGCCAAATCTCTTCTCCTACATATAGACAGAAATCGTATCCTGACCTTCTCAAGTTGTACTTGTCTGCAAATTCTTGAAATCTTTGATTCCACAATCTTGGAGCTTCTCGTAAACCATACAAAGCCCTTTTTAATTTCAATGAGTTATAGTTTTTGTCAACTTTGACACCTTCTGGAATTTTAATATATACATCAATGTCTAGATTTCCATTGAGGAAAGCAGTGGGAATATCTAGTTGTTTGATTTCCTAATTGTTTTGTAGGGCATGAGCAATAAATAATCTTATAGTTGAGTATCTTGCTACTGGTGCATAGACATTGTAGTGATACTCCTCCTGATAACCTTTAGCGACCAATCTTGCCTTCTTCTGATCATTCTGCTTCATTGTAAAAACCCATTTTGTGTCTATTGCTCTTTTTTGCGATGGTAATATGGCTGGCTCCCAAGTTCCATATTTTTCATGAGCTAATAACTCTTTGTTTCCTGCACTCTTCCATTCACTTGATTTTATTGCCTCTCTGTAGTCTCTGGGAATCTCTATCGAGAGATATGCATAGTACATTTCATAATCTGCAAATTTTGCAGGAAACTTTATTTCTCTTCTACTTGCTTTTTCAGGAGTATCTTTCTGAACCTCATCACTTATCTCATCTTCAGATTCGTCGTTTCTTATCTCCATTTCATTTTCTTGTAGTTCTCTCTCATTATTTTCAATTCCATAGACTATGTTATTTTCATCAAATCTAACATCCCTTGATACGATTATTTGATTGGTCTGAGGATTCCATAATCTGTAGCCGTTTTGACTGTACTCCACCATTCTCACAGGACCTGCTCTTGCTTCTAGTTTGTCGCCTGTGTTTGGAATATGGAGTGCCCATGCTTTACTGCCAAAAATTCTTAATTTATTTAAATTGGTTTTTCCTAGAAACACTTCTGCTGGAACATCATCTTTTAGTGTCGAGGTGGGAGACCTGTTAAGTTGGTATGCAGCTGTTCGTATAGCTGTTCGTATAGTGACTAAATTACATATATTTTCTGGTAGACTGAGACTTACAACATATAGATTTCCAATAGTCCTACACACTATGTTAGTCATACTCTTATTAATTTTAATTGTTGCCTTATCATGTTCAAATAAGATCTTATTTCCTTTTTCATTTATCTTCTTGACTGACAACAAATTGTTACTTAAGTTTGGTACTATCAGTACCAAAATATCAATTTTCAAACTTTCATATTCAACCGTTAGTTTGCCTTTTCTTGTCACTGTCAAAAGATTTCCGTTTGCTACTCTTATTTGTACTTCCCTATCTAGTCTCTGTATTTCTGTCATATATTTTTCCATTTCTTCCGTTACTAGATGTTCTGTTGCTCCACTGTCTAGTATGAAATCTATTCTTGAACCATTACTCAACATACATGTTTCAAGATTGCAAACTTCAGTTAAAAATACAATTTCATCTTCTGTTTTACTTGTTTCTCCATTGGTTGCATAATTGACTTGCCTAGATGGTCCTTTATGAAAATTACGCCCTCGACTCCTTCTATGGTTGCCACGAAAAAATCCTCTTTTCATGTCATCTTTCTTGGGACAGTCTCTCAGGAAATGAGAACCTCCACATCCATAACATTTCACACTGCCTTGGAACTTCTTACTATAGAATAATGCCTCTTGGTTGTTGGCATCTCTGCACTCGGGTTGTGTGTCTTTATACTTCAATTCTGCATCTAAGAGTCTGCCCTTTACAAATTCCAATGTAATACTTGTCGTAACTGTCTCAATTGCTGTGATGACAGTATCATATTTTTCAGGCATAGTTAACAGTAGATAACATACTTTGTCACTTTCATCTAAGTTTGCCCCTGCTGCTTCAAGTTCTCTCAATAAACTTTCTACCTGCATGAAGTGTTCTTGTAGTTCATTGCTGGTACACTTCAGTTTCAATAGCTTTTTCATTATATAGAGCTTTGACAAAGTACTTTTGCGTTCGAACACATTCTTCAGAGTCTGTAACATTTCTTGAGCTGTCTGTGCATCCTTAACATATTCTAAATGCTTATCGGTCATACATTGCACAATCAAGCATTTTGCCTTGGTATCGTTTTTGTCGTGGATCGCCTTTTTGTCTGCATCTAGTCTGTCATAATCTTCCTTGAGCACTGTCAACACACTTTTGACTCCTTCTTTCTCCAGTAAAATTTCTACACGAAATTTCCAGGTGGAGTAATTTGTACTGCTCAATTGGGGAAATGGTAAAATCGACGACATATTTTGGAAAAAAAAATCCAACACTTTTTTTGACTATCTCCCTCGTTTTTCCTTAACCTCTCAATCGGTTTTTCTCTTTTCTTCCTTCTGGTTCAATAATTCTAATATATTCCTAGGTGAATATATTTCTAACAGCTTTGGTAAGTATCTGGGAGTCCTGGGCCCATAACCTCTTGAATTATTGTATTAATTTACTTTACTTTTGGAAGAAAACTGGGGCAGAATAATTAAAGACTCGTTTATTTTACATTTCATCGGCCAAGTGAAGTATTACATTGTTGCCAGTTCTTTGACACAGAACACTACATCACAGAATGACATCAGGTTACATTAAATTCAACAAAGTATACCAACAAAAAAATCCTAGAACCTTGGAGAATCATTGAAATAGACATATATTTTCCTGGTAGCACTACATATTGGCTGAATCTACATTTCATGCTGGGTCAATGAAGTATAATTAAATAATAAATGAGAATTAAATTGGGTATTGATATTAAAACAATGAAATATAAAAATAATCTTGATCCAATATGTGTGAATATTGGAAAAAAATAGCAGAGCGGTGCCAAGAACAGTGCCCAGTGCTTGCCTAAGCACTCTAGGCAATTTTGTGCTCGTGAGCATTGTCTTAAAAAATACTTTCTCAAATCGGTGCTTAGTCTCTGACCCAAAAAGTCCTATACATACTAGTTTTAAATTGAATCGGAACATAAATAACAAAACTCACCAGCCAAATCGGAGTAACTGACCACTAGAATAATGAACACCAGTCGAATTCCTTGTTGTTTCAATCATTGGATAACTGAAATTGGTTCAAAATTGAACTGCAAAATTTTGGTACCGAAAAGATCACCGAAAACCATTCACAGAAAAACCATCAACCAAAATAGCAGTTCACTGAAATGAAATAATTAACTTTGATTCAAACTTCTTTTCATATGTATTGACATTACAAATATAATAGACAGAACGCTAATACACGTGCAAAACGTACCTGCTCTATTCAATTCCACGCACTCAAGTGTATACGTCAGGTTAGTACTCTAGTCAACATGTCGTTGGGGCTTTGTCTTTTATTTTAATATTAAAGATTTTCAAAATATTAAGAAATACCTGAAAAGATCAGCAAATTTGCTGAAAAAAGTTCTGACCAACAATATTTATAATTTTTTCAGAGCCCTAAAAATATAGCCAAAAACGGGTAGTTTGGCTTCCGCGCGCTTTGCGTCACTCTGACATAACAAAGTTATTTCAACATATTAAATATGAATAGGAATACAAAAATTCATGTACCATTGGTATTCATCAATTAACAATAATCCGTGTTTACAAATGTTTCATCCCAATTTCTCCATGAATTATGCATTTGTTAACTAACAAATTTTTCAAAACTGAATTACCATAAAAAAAACCCCGATAATTATTGAACTAAAACGCTTGGATTTTCTTCACTAAGTGAAGTTATACTTAATATGCTGACAAAGAGATAACCGATGCAAAAATTGTAAAAAATTTATTTTCCACTTCTTCGTTAACAAAAAAAAATATATATATTTTTTTAACATTCTGAATGTTTCGATTTCTAAGGGTTTGAAGCTAAATAAAAAATTAGAGTAAGCTAAAGCTTAGTTTGGGTAGTTTATTTTTCTTGAATTGTATTCGCACCAAAGGTTCCAAAATACTCATTTATCTGAAATCATGATCATAATTTTCGGTGAATATTCAATTTTTTTATAGTACATGTTGACTATACTATACAGGGTGATTCAAATTCGATCCTCTCCATTGGGATCTCGGAAACTATGAGAGATACGAAGGTGGTTAAATTGGGGAAAAGTTGCGCATTCACCTGACTAACAATATGAAGTTGAGAAAGTTCTGAAATCCCAAGTATATCCGGAGATATCCAGAAAAAAACAGAAATTTCGGAAAATGGTTTTTATCTTTTTCTGGCTTTATTTTTCGAAGGGTTCGAAAATACATTGCACTTCCACATTGCCACTTTTTCCTGCTATATAATGGTTTTTTCAGATTTGCTATCCGACGTTTCGTCTTCCGGCCACCATCATCAACTTTATTTTTCTAACGGGAGATACATTGGATTGATTCGTTTTGAATAGAACCAGATTTTACCTTTTCAATGATGTTTCATAAGTTATCATTCTTTCTCGAAAAATTGGAGATATTGAAAAAAAAACAAATTTATCATAATATGCTTTGATGTTTCTAAATTGGACTTTCAATTTGTTACACTCAATGACATTTTGTTATGGTACAAGTTATTGAATTTTTGGTGATAAATGGCTTTCACGAATGAAGAAAAAAGAAATATGATACAAATTTATACAAATACCATAGAAACATTGTTAGAACATCGGAAATGTATTTAAATTTGTATCCCGAAAGACGACAACCACATCAAACTATGTTCAAATTTTCGGGTCAAAATCTCACCGAGTTTGGTTCATTTGAAAATCCGAGGAAAAATTACGGAGACAGAATGGACCAGAAAACTGAAGAAAATTTGATAAATAAGGTAGTGTACCTATGTAGGTAAATTAGACATTGTGTCCTTTTCAATAAAAATTTTAATTTGCAGATGAACATGAACCCGGGGAAATCTACACGTCAAATTTCCTCCTACATCAATATTTGTCATACAAGTGCTTGGAGACATCTCAAAAAGCGGTTTGAAATGTAACAAAATACACATATCTCAAAAATTGAATGCAGGTGATCCCGAAAGGCGATTAGAATTTTGTAATTGGCTAATAAGAAGACCATATTTTCCTGTTTTCCTGGAAGATATAATTTGGACAGATGAAAGCACGTTTACGAACTGTGGGATACTCAACCGAAATAGCAACACATGTGGAGCATTAACAACCCCAGGCAGTTCCGAAAAATTCGAACTCAGGTGCGATTTAGTATTAACGTGTGGGCAGGAATTTACGATAATGAAATTTTGGGTCCTCTTTTATTTAGCGGAATTCTGAATGGAGAAACCTATTACCAGTTTTTAATGTCGATTTTCGAAGACTATTTGGATGATCTACCTTAGGCTAACCATAACAACATCTGGTTTCAACATGATGGTGCTCCAACGCTCACTACCAGACGAGTATCTAATTACCTGACTGAAAGGTTTGGTGATAAATGGATATGGAATAATGGGCCGGTGAGGTGGCCAGCAAGGTCTCCAGACTACAGTGTTATGGATACATTTTTATCGGGTACACTGAAAAATTGAGTTTATGATCAGAGGGACTATCAAAATACTGAGGACCTCCAACACAGCATTGTTAGAGAGTTCGCAAGATTGAGGAGGGGGGAAATTAATCGTACAGTAAATAATATTCGAAGAAGGGAACAGTTGTGTTATCATGAGCAAATGCATCATTCTGAGCATTTGCTGTGATTTACTTTTGTCTTTACATTTAAGTTAATTACTGTTATTTGTTCAAAGTTCTATTTTCATTGAAAAGGGCACATTAGGCCAAGCTGTAGATAAAAGTAAGAGGCTCTTTTCACACAAAATAAAAGACGCAAACGGCCTATACTACTTTTTATAGGATAGTTCGTTAATGAAGATCCCGGTTTTCGCGCCAGCAAAATCGCTTTGTGGAATTTTTTAAACAAGAAATAGAGAAAAAAATTACAACTTCTTTGTTTTTTGCGAATATCCCAAAAAGTATTGGAGGAATCATTTTACAGTCAATAGTACTTTTGTAGAGAATTATAAAAACTATAAAATGATTTTTTATACGACCAGATCGGTGCCTTTTTCACTGAGAAAATCCAGGAAAACCTCGAAAAAGAGACCATTTTTCAAAAATTCATAATTTTTATAAATCTGAAACTGGACAAACGATATTGCAGAAACTGATAGATAATAACATGTAGTTCAGCTGTGCGCAAGATGGTTTCTGTCCGATACGTAGTTTTTGCACAATCGCGTTATAAACAATTTAAGGGCAAATCTTTCTAAATGCGCCGATTTAAGGCAAATCATCTTATTCAAATTCTGTGAACGGCATAAGGAATAAGAGATAAATATCTACAATTTGTATATTTTGAATTTGCACATGAGAGGCGGGAGATGTGTTGAAAATATCACAGAAAGTTAATCAAAACGCTTCAAAGTGCGTCCAAAGTCATCCGAGGTTACCGAAGTCGAAATGAATCAATGAGAGCAACTTCGGGAGCACTTTGAAGCATTTAGAGTAACTTTCAGTGACATTTTCAACACACTTCCCACCTCTCAGGTGAAAATTCAAAATATGCAAATTGTAGATATTGATCTCTACTTTCATATGCCGTTTACAGAATTTGAATAAGATGATTTCCCTTAAATCGGCGCATTTAGAAAGATTTGCCCTTAAATTGTTTATAAAGCGATTGTGCAAAAACTACACATCGGACAGAAAACATCTTGCGCACAGTTGAACCACATAATAATATCTATCAGTTTCCGCAATATTGTTTGTCCAGCTTCAGATTTATAAAAATTATAAATTTTTGAAAAATGGTCTCCTTTTCGAGGTTTTCCCGGATTTTCTCAGTGGAAAATGCACCGATCCGGTCGAATGAGAATCCATTTTGTAGCTTTTATAAGTCTCTACAAAAGTTCCATTGACTTTAAAACTATTCCATGAATAATCTTTGAGATATTTCTAAAAAAACAAAAAAGTTTTAATTTTTTTCACTATTTCTTGTTTAAAAAATTCCACAAAGCGATTTTGCTGGGGCGAAAACTGGGGATTTCATTAACGAACTATCTTATGAAAATTAGTATAGGCCATTTGCGTCTTACATTTTGTGTGGGAAAAAACCTCTATAGCTTGGTCTATCATACACACCTCATTTATCAAATTTTGATTGTTGATTCTGTCTCCATATTTTTTAATTGTCTTTTCAAATGAACCAAACTCGAAAAGATTTTGATTCTAGTAACTTGAACATAGTTCAATGTGGTTGTCGTCTTTCGGGATACAAGTTTGAATACATTTCCGATGTCCTAACATATTGTTTCGATGATATTTGTAATACATTTGTATAATATCTCTTTTTTCTTCATTCGAGAAAGCCACTTTTCTACAAAAATTCAACGACTTGTACAATAACAATATGTCATGGAGTGTAACAAATTGAAAGTCAAATTTAAAAACTTCAAAGTCAAAGCCTATTATAAGAATTTTTTTTCAATATCTCCAATTTTTCGAAAAAAATCATAACTTGTGATACATCATTGAAAAAGTAAGATCTGGTTCTATTCAAAACTGAAAAAATCCAATGTAGCGCCCATGAGAAAAAATAAAGTTGATGATGGTGGCCGGAAGACGAAACGTAGGATAGCAAATTTGAAAACACTGTTATGTAGTAGTGAAAAAGTGGTAATGTAAAAATGCAATTCATTTTCGAATCCTTCGAAAAGTAAAGCCAGAAAAAAATAAAAACCATTTTCCGAAATTTCTGTTTTTTCCAGATATCTCCAGATATACTCGGAATTTCAGAATTTTCTCAACGGCATATTGTTAGTCAGATAAATGCGCAACTTTTCCCCAATTCAACCATCTTCGTATCTCTCATGGTTTCAGAGATCCCAATGCTGAGGATCGAATTTTAAACACCCTGTATTTCGTTCTGGTTAGATCTCACTAAAAATTACTGCTCATAAAACTTATTTTCACAAAGTAAAAACCATATTGGTAAAAATAGATGGAACTGTGGTTGAATTGTTCACGTGATGAATAGTCAGCGTGATGAATTATTAATAGTCGACGTGAATTGTCTATGGTGACCTGTTGCTGTGGTAAAATGTTCGTGGTGAAATTTCGAGTGGTGAAATGTCGTGTAGTGAAGTATCGTGGAATCAGTCCCGACTCATCCGGGAATACTGTTCTTATGTATGGAGTGCAGCTATAGAAATATACATTATATACTCACTCTAGAATGCTAATCCCCATGTCAAAAGTGTTGTAAAAAGTTCAGGTTAGTCCGCAATGCGCACGCGCGTCATTAGTGATTTTTGTTACAGGCCTGGTTTTAGTAAAATATCATGGTACTTGTGAAGATTAACAAACATTAATTCTGAATCTCCGAGAATAAGGTTGAAAACCTCATTGTACTTAAACCAGTTATTTGTATTCAGCCGATTTGAATACATATTTGCACATATGTATGATCCCGAATATTCAGCAAAGGCCATCAGAAAATAGAGTACGGTTATTATTATTCACCGCTCTGAAGCGACTGATTTTTGGTATCACATTCACATTTCAGCTGTAGTTAACCAATAAAAACCTACGGAACCACCCCAAATCGTCGGTGCGAATTTCAAGGAAGCACTGAATTGGAAAAAAAATTTAAAGTTAAAAAAAACTATGAAAATTTATTTCAGCTAATATCATGAATAATTTCAACTCAAATTGGATTTATAAAATTGGATGCTTGGAATCTCGAGGTTTTTTTAAAAGAACGATTCATGTCAAAATACGCAACTGCATTTAATTTAAATCATTTGAAGAGATCAACAAGCTATTTCTACGAGTATTTCTGGTTGTAATACATCAGTGCAATTTCCACAATGAGGGTGAATTGCATTGCAACCAACAAAAACCTATACGGAACCACCCCAAATCGTCGGTGCGAATTTCAAGGAAGCACTGGATTGGAAAATAAATTGAAAGTACAAAAAACTATGAAAATTTATTTCAGCTAATATAAATAATTTCGACTCAAATTGTATTTATAAAATTGGATACTTGGAAGTTCGAGGTTTTTTTTCTAGAACGATTCATGTCAAAATACACATCTGCATTTAATATAAATCATTTGAAGGGATTAACATGATATTTCTACGAGTATTCCTGGTTTTATTACCTCAGTGCAATTTCCACAATGGGGGTGCATGAAAAAGTGAGGCCAGAAGCATTTTCTTTACCATCAAAAGAAAAGTACTTCCATATTGACGTTAATTTTCTGAGGCGATTCTGTGTATATTTAGTACTTTTTGTAGGAATCTAGAACTCATAATATAAGCGGTGTGGTAGGAAGTTCTATCACTCGCCATGCATGCTTACGCAGACACAGTATTGGTACTGCACTAGGTTTCAAACAGTTCTATTGTCGTTTCCACATGAATCTTCAAGAGGTAAATGTCTGCTACAAATTACAATTTTCTCATTCAAATGTTCTGCTAGGGTCTCTTCTTCAAAACAATAACCAAAAATCATTCCTTTTTGTCAAGCTAAAATAATATTGAGGCTATATTGAGCAAAGCATATAGGTACATAAGAAATTTCATTATCTACAAAAATTATTTATTTCAGGTATTTTTCCTTCACACAACACTAAATAGCTCATTGTTTATTTGTAGGAAGAAACGGCTTTATTAGAAATTGTCTTTAAAGGAACAAGATTAATGCAAATTCACGAAAGATGGAAAGAATAAACAACGACAACAAACACCACACTAATCGACAAGAGAAAATCAGAAATTCTAATAACCGTCTCTGTCTCTGACAAGAGTGACAGATCTTAGTGACAAGTCTTCTTGTTGATGAGAAAGCAATGTTGCACGGTCATTATAATTATTACAGTAGCATGGGGTACATTATTGTTTATATATATATATATATATATGTGTATGTATTTCTATGAGTGCATCCCCCAAATACATACTGGATGAAGTGAAAAGGAAGGTTAATTATCATTTCATTTTTGGCATACTCAGAAATGGGTAATATGCCAGGATGATAAATTTTTTTATTTTATTTTCTTTATTTCGGTGAACTGCTATTTGGGATAATTGTTTTTCGGTGACTTGTGTTCGATGAATTGTATTCGACGAATTGCTTTCGGTGCACTTTCCTAGACCCCGAAATATGACCCAGACAGAAAATTTTTCATGTTTTATGGTTCTCACAAAAAGGAAAATTCTTCAATGATCAATGATCAAGGAAAAGTAGGTAGGATTTGGTGTTCTTCTTGAATTTTTGCAGGCTGCATGCCTCAGTGAAGACCTCCCTGGGCAATGAGTTCCAAAGCTTTGCAGTTCGTTGAAGAAACCAATCCCAGCAAAAATATGTCCGGCATGTAAGTCCTGGGAAAGACCTCCAAGAAGACGACAAATAGATGTGAAGACTGACTTCGACGGGTCAGTCTCGAAGTAAAGTGTCTCTCCGAAAAAAAAAACTTGTTACTTTCGTAGATGAGTAAAGAACAGAATTACTCAGAACAAGTCATCTCAAGTTATGTATACTGCACGCCAGCAGGTATGGAGCTACCGACAATTCCGAAAAAATCACATCGTTCTGAATCGATTGGCGTTCACAGAATCGCTCTAACCGTTTTCGAATTGCAAAGTTGACTCAACTAGGTCACGTAAATTTAATTCATTTTGTGTATGCACCCCAAATTTCAAGTCGTTTCTGATTGAATTATAGATTTCGTAGGCTTTTCACGGAAGCTCTGCAATTCATTCTCCTAACAAACTTATAAGAATTATCGTTAAATTTGACGTTTATTGTGAGAATTTCAAATAGATTTGCCGATTTTGTATGTTTCGTGATTTTTATGTAAATTTTTGAGTATTTCTTCGATTATTCTAGATCGATTGGTTTTCGTAGAATTGCTCTATCTCTGACCGGTCTCAAATTGAATAGTTCGAGTTGAACGAGGTTTTTCTTGTCAAATTTTGTTTTGTGATTTGGAATTCAGCTGTTCGATGAAATTTTATAGGTAAGTGGTCATTTCGAAATTTTTGTCTGTTTATATTTTTCATCATATTCTTAATAATAATAATTAGCCCATTCTAAATCGATTGGCGTTCGCAAAATTGCTCTATCTCTAACCGTTATTGAATTGAAAAGTTCCAATCGAGTTCAAAGGGTTTTTCTTCCGACAAGTTCTCTTTATTCAGATTTTCATATACATTTTCGTAAAAATCCAATCTTTCTTGTATATGCACACCAAAGTTTGAATCTATTCCTATTCAATTAAAGATTTCAAAATCTCGTTACAGAATATTTGCACTTTAAAATTTTCGACATTTATTCCATTTTCCGGTCGAATCTAATATCTTATTATATATACAGTGCGACGCTAAATTATGGAACAAATTCGTTATTTCTGAATATAAAAATATTTCAGAAAAATTCCTCGGACAGGTCGATTTTTATTCCGATGTGCCAATTTTTGAACCCCACCAAAAATATATAGGGTTATCCGCAATTGAGTAAAAATGACTTTGGTGATATTTTTAAATTGGGCACCCAGTATATTTTTCACCCATATTTGGTTAGGGATCGTCATTACGAATCCAGTGATACCAAGTTTGATGGGATTATGTCACACGGCTGCGGAGATATGGCCAAAAAACTTCCTCGTATGTCTAATGAGTATGACTGCGATACTCCACACGATTCAGAAGGTTAAAAGTCTCTGTCGCACTTATTGGGTATATGGAGAAGTTTTTTGGCCATATCTCCGCAGCCGTTTGACATAATCCCATCAAACTTGTTATCACTGGATTTGTAATGACGATCCCTAACCAAATATGGACAAATATACTGGGTGTCCCATTTAAAAAAATAACATCAAATTCGCTTTTCCTCAAATGCGGATAACCCTATATATTTTGGGTGAGGTCCAAAAAGTGGCCCATCGGAAAAGAAAATCACCTGTCCAAGGATTTTTTCGATACATCTTTATATTCAGACATAATGAATTTGTTCCATAATTTAGCGTCGCACTGTACAAATCATGCATTGTTAGAATCAGTAAGAAATTTTATTTATGTAGTGCGAATTTCAAATGGGTCTGCCGATTTGGAATTTTTCGTGAATTGCTCGTTTGATCTTTTAACGGTCTTAACATTTACGTTTATTCTTCTATTTCAAAGATATTACAGAATTGCATTAACGTAATATTCACTTTCATGAATTTCGTTTCCTTAAATATCCTATATAATCATTTTGACTTCTGAGGGAATTTGTTTTCGATGAAATTAGGTGTTATTGTAAAATATTGTTTTTACGAAATCATCTTTTGATTATTTTCTGTTTTAAAAATTGATACTTATCTAGTTCTGTTCTGTAGAAAATGATTACCGAATTTTATGGTTTGGATACTTTTAATTCAAATATAATTCCAGTTTGACATCTTACTGCTCCGATGGACTGATGAAACATTCGCATATTCATTTTGCACGGCCAACTATGACAAATTGAAACGTGGGAAAAACATATTAGCGATTTTTTCATCAATTCTGTTCCAACAATACTCTTAAACCCCTAGATCCCAATGTTTGAATCAATTGATTATACAGGGTGTCATTTGCTGCTGGCAATGTGATTATTATTGCTCAACCCTTAGCTGCATTAATTAACGAATGTTTCTCTCGAGGTGATGAAATAGCAGTAATTCTGTCTTACTTAAAAAAGGTGATCCTCAACAGGTAGAAAACTTCCATCCGATTTCTATATTCCTGTTATAGCTAAAGTCATAGAATGTCTGGTTGAAAAAAGATTAATTTCATACCTGGATGTGTCCTGGTCAATTTGGTTTCAGGACGAATAGTTCAACAACTAAAGCGATTTCAAATGTTATCTCTACTGTAGTTGAAGGCTTAGAATAGGAGGAACTTTGTTTTTCAACGCTCTGTGACCTCACCAAAGCGTTTGATTGCATGTCGCACCATATTTAACTCAAAAAGCTTTTTTATTATGGTATTCGTGGGATTCCGCTAGACTTCTTCAAGACATATTTATGTTGGAGAGCACAGTGCGTTTTGATGGACAGTGTTACTTATATCAAACTTGGAGGAAATTATACATGAGGTCCCTCAGGGTTCTATCTTGGGGCCGACTCTTTTCATTTTATACATATATGACCTTTTTAACATATTTTGCCCAAAAAAGTATTATTTTTGCTGATGACACAACTTTAATCGACTGAAAGAGGGATATGGTGGAACAGATCGAACCTGCCAAAAACACTTTGGAATTAGCAGGGGAATGTTTCGACACCAACAAGCTATTGCTGAATTCGGAGATAAAACAGAATCTCATTATATCTGCCAATGCAGAAAAACCAGAATCTCATTATATCTGCCAATGCAAATATATCAGATGGGTATAATGTCAGTTGCTTGGCATTTATATTGACTATAGTCTTAACTGGAAGCGTCATGTGGAGAAACTGGCCAATAAATCAGCTAGTACTACTTTTATGATTCGTAGACTAAAGAAGCTAGTAGATATTGATTGGACTTTTCCATAATCATTTGACATATGGAATCATATTGTGGGGAAATTTGAGCCACTCAAATAAAATTTTTGTTTTGCAAAAAAGGATCATTCAAATTTCAGCAGGAGCCGGTAGGAGGGATTATTGTCGTGTCCCCTTCTGTCAACTCCAAATCATGCCATATCCATGTTCTTATATGTACCACTTTCTCCTTGAAATACGTGAAAATAGAGCTGATTTTGCTCTTCATTCGGATTTACATCAGTATCATATTAAATCAGGAAATTTACTGAGAACTCCTTTAGATACAGGCTCTCAATGTCTCAAAAACACTCTTTGAATATTCACTTATATAACAAGCTACCAGAAGCAATAAGAAAGCTGAATTTCCACATGTTCAAAGATGAAGTTTGTTGAAGTACTGTTTTTACTCAGAAAATGAGTTTCTCATCTAAGACCACAAGGTCGACAAGTGGTGAAAACACTCAACCACCTGGGCTTATATGCCTTAAACCTTGTATATATAAGTAAATCCATTTTATCTTCTTTGTTTTTCTTTTTCAACTAGAATTTCTATTGTAGATTGACTTTTATGCTGAGTATAGTGTCTCAATTATTTCAATCAGACTGATGGATTTTTTATTGTCTTTTCAAATATGTACTGTCTTTTTCAATCATAATTTCAGGTGATAATATTCTAACTATAGATATTTCTGCCAAATCTTTTCTCAAATACCTGCTACAAATGTAATCAAATTATGTAACGTAGTCTATAAACTCTACTCTACTCTATCTCTTTTTCATCAGTAATATTTGCCTAATTTTCAAAAGTTTATTATCTTTTTACAAAATTCACAAAAATATTTAATTAATACTTCGAAAAATAACCAAATAATACTTTTCCATGGCAAACTGTGGCCACTTGAATAATGAAAAATTGGGGAAAATATAATGAGGATATTTTAGTACTCATTGCTGAATTATTCAAATATCTTATGTAGCTGGTAATATCACCAACTCTTATTCATCCATATTGCTCGGTTGATTTTAAAATGTATTTTTTCTCACAAAGTACCAAAAATTACCATTATTACTCTAAAAAGTAACCAATAATCACTTTTTCGTGGCTAACTATGACCACCTGGATATTGAAAAATTGGAAAAAATATTTATTTATCACTGGACTAACATCAGATTCTGAATCAGACCACTCTGAAACCCCCAGATCTCAATTCCTGAGGAATATATAGGAAGTCATCTCCCAAGTAACAATTTTAAGACACCCTACAGTGGTCGCTATAATTTTTGCAACACGAGTTGTCGCTACGGACTGATACTCCGATTATTATATATGGAGATATAATAATAAATTTTAAAACAAATATGTTAAGTAAACATCTTTTACATTTTTGAAAGTTTATTAAGACATTTAATTATTAATAATAAAGAAGAAAACAGTAATATTGCGAAATAACAGATTCATTTTTTTTAGCAAGTGGCGCTTTGAAGGCATTCATTACATATAGTAATGGAATGACCTAAACATAAGAATTTATTACATTTCCTACAGTAGTATCTCGTCGGTCTATTTTTCTTACTATCACAAAGGGTGCATCTCCCTCGACGTTCCTCAGCTACTTCAGGTATTGGGATGTTTTCCAATCTAAGAAGCTCTCGAATGCGAGTTTTTATCGTTACAGGCATGTTTCTTATCATTACTCTTGCTTTCAAATGGTCCTCAACCAGGGAAAAACTAAGTTGATATATGAACTCCTTCCTTGGAATATTTGAGTTAATGTTATTTGCGACAAAGATTGCATATGAATTGATACCGCCTATATTCAGCAACGAATAAAAAATTACCATCGTCCACCTGCGGGTATTCCTTGCACAATTGTATACAGAACAAAGCTTGTCCACCATGTCAACACCTCCTTTTGTTTGATTATATGACATTATCATTTCTGGTTTGCCTGTATTTTCATCCAAAACGTCGTCTCTGTGCATGCTTGAAACAAGTAACACATTTTTTTTTCTTTTTCGGAATATACGAAACTAATGTGCAGTTTGGATGAAATGCTTACATTGATGATTTTTCAGGTCGAGTTGATGGGTTTGCAAATTCAACTGGAATTTCCTTTTTATTTTTCTTATTGTCCCTAACAAGGTGAGCCTAAAGTTTTGTTTTAAATTAGCAATAAGTTCCATTCTGGTGAACCAATTGTCCACTGTAACATTTCTACCAGTACCTCTAATTGGCTCGGACAGCCTTTCCACCACGGCTCCAGGAGAATTGTTTACTTCGTATGGTCCTGCAGGATGTTTTCCGACGTATACTTCGAGATTTACGGTATAGTAAGTTTTCGAATCGCAAAGGGCAAACACTTTCAAGCCATATTTATTGGGTTTGCTTGGAATATATTGGCGCCAGCCACAACGTCCTCTAAAAGCCTCAAGCTTTTCGTCTGTCGTGACATACTCAAATGGAGTATATGCAGTCTTAGCCTTTTCTACAAATCCATCAAACACACTTCTTATTGCGGCTAGCTTGTCAGTGGCCCTTCGTTCTTCACGTGTCTCGCTATCATCAAATCTTATATATCTAACTAGAAATCTGAAACTTGAACATGACATGGTAAGTCTAAACAATTCTATACCGCTGCCATCGGTTTTCCATAGTTCTTCAGCATTTGTCCGAGCACATTTTTTGACACCAACTAAGTACAGTAACCCTAGTAGCGCCTTTATTTCGGTTATATTAGTGGGTTGTGCATCTCGTTCCCGGAAATAATTATGTTTCATTGAATCAATCCTTTTGTTCGTATTTTGCACAATTAACTCCAATATTTTCATCACTAAAAAAATAGCTCCAAATTTCTAACGGGTTTTTCAAATTCCTTGTCGTTGCTTTCGGACCTGGTGAATGAGTTACCAAGTTCTCTGATCGGGTCCTAACACTTTTAGATGGCACATATTTGTTCCATTTCGTTGCTTTATCTTTACCCAAAAAATACGGGGTAGCAACAATTTCTTCAACATTCGCATCTTCCTCATCAGATATTTCTTGCTCCGTATCTGTTTCTAGAAGTTCTGTACTTAATTGGTCTTCTTCCTCATCATCTTCATCGTCTTCAAAAATTGCGGATTCATTATCAGAATTTAGACATTCTTCCATCAAGTCTCGCAGACACTCTTGATCTTTTTCATAAGACGACATTTTTGTAACTGCAATAGAGAAAAAAAGTAATAATCAACAGATATTTGCAATTTATGTCAACTATAACGTTAAATTCACGATAAAAGTACTTGTGTACATGGTATTAAAATATAAATATAGTTTATTATAAAATAAAAATTCTCTGAATAATTTTATAACACCAGTAGACGCTACGGATTGTCACTCCGAAAACTAAATTTGCAGACGCACACGTTTGCCTATCAGGCGATAAAGCAGTACTGATTCATTGCGATGGTATAGCCGAAAGGTACCTAGAATATGACAGCGGCGGGCTAATTCATACACTCACAATCGTAAAACAATCAATCGTTCGGAGTGTGAGTCCGTTAGCGACCACTGCAGGGTTAAGACAGTTTCAATTTATTCAGGTTTCAAAAATGCCTAATATGTTTAATAAATCGACATCGGATTTAAAGTAACATTAAGATGAACTGAAAGTTCTTAAAGAAGTTATTCTTGAACAAATAATTTAATGCACTCTTCGAATCAAAATAAAAATGTTATTTGCTCTCAATGTCCTATTGATCCTATACTGGTTTTATGTTACTCTTAACATTGGCTATTTTAAAACTAATTAGCTATTATTTAGAATTGAATAGCAAGTTGGTTTTAAAACAATCCGTTCTGAGAAAAATTGTTTTGATGCAGTTTTATGGAATACCCTTGATGTATTCTTCAAAACTATTTTATCGTAAGACTATACATTGAATCAAAAAACATAACTTTTACCTTTTAATGAGTTCATTAAGAGTATTATAAAGTTTGAAGGTTTTAATTTAGTCAATTTGGTTAAAAGAAATACCTTTTGGTCTTTGGACGACTTCATCAAAACTAATTATATCCCCTCCACATTCAGACTAAACCCAATCTTGTCAAGAAGATATTTTAGTAAACCAGTGCAGTCCGCAAAATTTGTGAGGTAAGGATTCCATTCGGGCGCAAGACCACTTTAAATCAATAGGGTCACGAGTTTGAACATATTAAAGCATATTGGTTTTAAACGGAAACGTAAACAGACTCCTGCGAAAGTCATTGGATTTGATGAAGTGGTAAACAAAACGCTGTTTCAAATCTTGTGAGATTTAAAACATTCAATAAATGAACTATTAGTTTTAATTTAGATCACGCCATGTTTTACTGCACTTTGGACATTTCCAATACAAAACGAAAAGGATATTATTATTAAAATAATTGCATATTGGATCTTCTTAAAAAACTGAAGAACGGTGTGTTGAATTATGCCATTTAATTGAAAAAAATATTTAGATGCTTAGACGCAAAATAAAATTTTATGATATTTTTGTAATATTTTTTTGAATAAGAGAAAAATACATGAAATTAGTGGCGCTCGAGTTTTGTTAAAGTATTTTATTACATTTTATCAGAAAAGTGCCATTCGTTGGTGCAATGTTCACCAGAATAGTTTGATTTCGAATATTATTTTATGATATGCTTAGTATACGTATGCGGTTTAAATCATTACCACTCTGCCGGGCATTATGTAGACTTAAAAGTTGTCGAGTATTAGTGAACAAAATAAAACTTTTTTAGGAATAATTCATCATTTTTAAGTTAATTTACTCAGCTGTAAATACATTTAAAGAGAAAAACGTCAGATAATAAGTTTTAATTTATGCATTTAAAGTTGCCTTGATGAACTCTTCAAGAATATAGAATTAAATTAATACAGTTTTAAAATTCAATCTAGATGGTATTTTTAGGATGGGCCGTTTTTGACTAGAAGCTGCTTTATGATGGTCTCTGGGCTGTCTTGAAGATCACTTGATTTGATTTGAAATTTTATTTTGTAGTTTTAAAGCGATCCTGAAGATCGGATTAAGCGCGTTAATGTTACTTGGGCTGTATATGGCAAGAGTTCAATTCCTAAATTCACTCATTTTTTAAATTATTCCACTTATTCCTTTTCCGCAGCTGCAAATTCCCCTTAATTTATAATATTGGTATTCGCAGATGACTCGGGAATTAAGATCTAAGAGTTTTAGAGTATTCTGAACCCTTTTCTGATGTTAGTTGAGTGGTATATTTTTCACATTTTTCACTTTTTAGCTGCTTGTAGCTAGCCATGGAAAACTGATACTTGTTTACATTCTGCAGTATTGATGGAATATTGCTGGTCTCTTTGTCACAACAGAAGTCATTTTCGAAATCATCCCGAGAGCCAGCTACATATGACAACCTGTATATTTCCATGATTCATCATTGAGTTCTGGGGTTCTGGGATAGTCCAAAACCAGGATTTGGGGTTATTTTTCCAATGAAAGATCCTAATATAATTTTTTCTAATTTTTTACTATTCAAGTGGACACAGTTTTCCATGGAAAAGAAGTATTTGGTTAGTTTTTGCAGTATTAAGTGAATGTTTTTGTGAATTTTGTGAAAACAGAAGAAATTTTGAAAACTGACCAAATATTACTGTTGAAAAAGAGTTAATCATATTATCGGGGGTTTAAGGGTACTATGAAACAGAAATTGATGTTAATTTTGTGATGAAAAAAATCCTAATATGTTTTCACCACTATTTCAATTTTCAATTAGTTATAGTTAGTCGTGGAAAATGAATATACGAATGTTTCTTTATTCTAAAGGAAGGTATTCCTGAGTACCATAATTTGAAAAAAAATATGTATTTTCAAATTATTTCATTCTTGATGAAAAATGAGGATGTGGCTGCTCAAAGTGGGACACACTGTATATATTCATCAATTTCACTCCAGGAATTTTAATGAAATATTGCATTGATGTATCCAAATATATTAATAGCGATAAATATCCCATTGAAACATCTCATTTATGTTTCAAAATTTCAGTTTGTCCAAAATTCCGAATGATGTTCTATCCGGCTGTTGTCTTTCCGGATATAATTCAAAATAAATTTGTGCTGTTTTCGTACTATTCCTATTAAATTTATATTAAGTTTCAACATATCTCGTTTTTCTTCATTTGAGAATGAGGACATTTCGAATGAAGTATTTGTGCAAAATTATGATATTTAATGAGTTCTGACAACTAGTATTTACTAAACAAAATTTTTCGATGGAGCATCTCAGATGAAGTTTTTTTTTTAATATCTGTGGTTTCAGAAATGCAAATCATAACAAATTATACATCAATGAAATCAGAATGAGAATCACTATTTTTCTGTATAAAAAAAAACAATATGGCGCCCATAACAGAAAAAAAAATGATGATGAATGCCAGAAGACGAAACGTCGGATTTTAAATCTGAACATGAAAACGTGTAGCTGAAAAAAAGAATCAATGAAAATGTACTTTTGGTTTTGGGCTATGTTGTCAAATAACGATAGAAAAAAATAAAAACGAAAATTCCGATTTTCAGTTTTTTCCCGATATTTCCGGAAATACTCGGAATTTTCCAAGTTTCAAAACAGTACTTTGTTAAGCACCAGAATACGCAACTTTGTCCCAATTTAACCTTCGACGTATCTCGTGTAGTTTAGGAGATCCCAAAGGTGGGGGTCGAATTTGAATTGCCCTGTATTGTTATATGATATAGACTGAAATGAAACCTACCCTTCATCAATGCCAATTTTGGATGAGGTTTTCATTTATTTCGAAAACTGAGCTGTTTTCTCCCATTTTTTAGCTAATATTGCTGCCAACCCTCCTCTTTCTAACTCCCACATATCAAACTCTTATAGGAATAAAATTAAGTTTACTGAAAAACGTTCAACAAAAATCAAATTGAACAAATCAGAATAGTATCATGTATCAATAGTGTGGTCACATATCAATTTCTCAAATTTCACCAGTCATTACCTGGATACCAACATTCTGATGGCCACGAGTTCGTCCACGACGTTCACCAAGTCATAGATGATATAGAGGTTTTATTGAGGTCGAGTATTCTCACCTCAGACAATACGAATATACAGGGTGGGTCACGGTCGATGGTACCTTAGACGTTTATGGAGAACGGGACATAGGATCATTCTGAAAATTTGGTTTCTCAAGTAATTGCTCTTGGTCTATCGATCTAAAATATTTTCAGCAATGCGGCGTTGCCGCTTATACCAGAAAGTAGCAGCATCTTTGTTGATTCAAATGGGTCACCCTGTATATTACCGCATATTTGAACTTGCCATTCCTTTCTGATTTTTTCTGCATCATACTCCCTATACCTATCTCCAACGGTTTTTGAGATATTGGTTATTTTCCATATTTTTTATCCAAAACAGCTCGAATTGAATGTTTATTTCTGTAGTATTTGGATTCTTAGGAAGTTGAAATTTTGTGTTTAGTTCATCAAGATCATATACATTGATTCTGTATAGAGAAGTTTGTTCTGCGTTATACAGGGTCGTTCAAAATTCATGATCTTACTGCTAGATACGAAAAGAGTTGAAAGTGCCAATGTTTTCTTCATAAAAAAGGTGATCTTGGTCATAAGCTCTACAGTTGACCGTTTTCAAGAAAAATCAACTTTCATGTTATTTAATTAAAGTTTTTTCCATGAATAATTGCTGCGTGCATTGAAGCTAACGGCGGACATTTCCAACAATTCAACTGAGTATGATTGTTATTGTTTTTTTTTTATTTTGCAATTAAGAAGTTAACGTTTGATTTTGCTACTTGTTCTAACGTTTAAATAAATTTTGTATAATTAGGAAAAAAATTATTTAAAAAAAATTACCATGTTTTTCATCATGAAAGTTGATTTTTCTTGAAAACTGTCAACTTTAGAGCTTATGACCAAGATTACCATTTTTGTGTAGAAAACATTGGCGGTTCATAAGGAATCTCAAAACTGTACTTTTTCCAGTGGCGTAGAAGTTGAAGAAAAAAACACCCACTACCCCTTCAAAATCTTCACCAATTATGAATTTTAAAAAATGAAAAATCCGCACAAAACATAGCTTATTGTGAGAAGAAAATGCCTACGAAATATATTTTCTGTGCGATGAACGGTTCCAGAGATATTCGCAAAAAACGATTATTATTTTTAAATTCCAACACCCTGTATCTCGAAAATGGTGCATTTAAGAGGGTAAGTTAATAAAAACTTTTTTTCATATTTTTGGACGAGCTATCAGATCCTGTAGTCCAGCGCATTTATTATGAAAAACCCTGTATATTTCTGTGCCTCAGACCAACATACTCTCAGAGTATCTATGCACCAGTTTCTCTATTCATTAGATATACACCGATCTATGTAACGCACACAACTGAGATGTCTGCTATGCCATTTGTGTTTCGGGTACACCGATGTCACCGATAGGGGCGATATTTTAGTTTTGTTTCTAGGGAAATTCAAATTATTCAAAAATCACTCTATGATATCAATAACACTATAAGTTGCGGAAATATCAGTTAACGAATAATCAATCAACTGGTCTCATCTCAACATCTATGACATTTATCAAAATAACGTTCCACATATTCTAAATTAAGGTATTTCTGAAAATATTAATTCGAACACTTGAAATGTTCCAATATCATTTTGATGTCGCTGAGATGTTTCAAAATTACGTTTAACATATTCTCAATTCATTTTATCCCTGAAACCTTTCAGTTATTATAATTGATGCAATTTTAAAATATTTTGAATGTTATGAAGGGAGGATGTTTATAAGTATTCCATAAATATTCCAGCAGAATTCGAACACTCCTGAAATATAGTACACAAATATTTCAAATATTGACAAGTATAGTGATTTCGAAATGATTTATGAATATTTTGCGTATACTGTGATATTACCTGATGTATGCTCGGTTGAAAATAAGCATTGCATAACTATTTGTCGTTTGTTCATTTGAAACAGGACTTTTCCATCAAATCTTATAAAAAATGAGAAAGCAGCTCATCACAAACCGCCTGAGCAGAGTAATTTCTCATCATTAAAATACATTACATCTATTTTAATATCAACTGCAAAATAATCTGTTGATAAATTCTGCTTATATTCAAACTTCTCCATAAAATCAGAGCAAGCCACTGGCCAATTCAACCAATTCCTCCACCGGGACACTGACCTTACTCCAGAATTTTCAGTGGTAAACCGACGATGTAAATTTCATTGCTATGGAAATTGATTTGGAGAAGTTCGCCCCATCATCTTCATACCGACGCTATATACTGATGTCGAAGTGAGGTTTTGCCGAGCTACAAGTTGGTGATACTGCGGTTGTATTAATAACATAAGTTGCTTGGAAGTTCCTAATTTCAATGACCCATTTCGGAATTAATATACAGAACCCGTGAAAGACTTTCTCGTTCAATTCCATATTCCCAGTGAACTTGCAAAATTATTAGTGGATTTTTGATAATTGAGTTCAACGGGGTTGTATCACAAAGAACCTGCATACTTTTAAATATCATGTTGAGTTGGACGAAATAACTAGAACATTTCAGTAGTGATTATATTATGCAATATACTATAGAACTGTTGTAGTTGATAAGTCGGGTCTTGTCGAAATCTGCAGTTGCTTAACACAGTTAATAACGTGTGGATGGATGATCTAACCACATAGCACTTGGACGTCTACTGCATGTCCAGTGAATCTACATCATGGATCTTATAGATGTACACTGGACATCAGTACATGTCCGGTAAAAGCTCACCGAATGTACAGATACACTGGTTTTAACATTTAAGGTACTTCAATGTACATAAAGATCGCACATGGGATGAAAGAAAATACACTGTCACGTTTTCGGATTCTGAATGAGTGATACACTACTAATACCGAGAGGATAGCTCGAACGGAGAGCGCCGAGTCATCGATATCTGAAGCCAAGCTTCGCCAAGCGAGGTCGGGCTTTGCATGGGTGACCAACGACCTCCTTTCGAGATTCTCCTCGGATCGTGATAGGAATTGCACGTAAAAAGGTAAGAACTCGGTAGTCCTTGGCTCATACAAGTTTCGACTTCTGATGGCTGCCGTTCATAAGGGGACGACAGCTGGTTAAAGGAAAAATTAATTTTAAACTTTTTTTTACAATACAACTGCTTATTTCAGCTCAACTCAGAATTACAATACTGTACTAAACTTGTTACTTTCAATATTTATTTATCATAAACTGTCGAATACTGAACTCAACTGATCCAAATCTGAAAATTGCACGACTTACCTAGAAAAATGTAGTTCTCGATTAATTAATAGAATCATAGAATATGCTAAGAATATTCGATGTTTGATCTAGAACAAAATCAAATCCATCAAAGGTTTCTAATCATTTATGAAAGAATTCGCTATTTTTCCGTTCAGGTTCGCAACTCTTTCTCTTTCTCTAGCTTAGTCCGTCTCAAACAACACAATCACCTTTTTAGTTGTCTCTCTGGAACCAATTTGTGGGATCGTGGCCTCGGTATTCTATTAGCTTCTTCATATAAACAACCTAGGGTTTGCTCTTTGGGGTGAGCTGGATGCAGTTTACAAATTTGTTGATCTTATTTATGATGGTGTATCACCTGACTCGAAATAAGTCCCTGTTGTGGTCCAGTCAAATCACTTTTTCATTGTCGCACTGAACCTCGTTAGCAGAACTTAAGATTATAGACGTATTATGGAACAACTCTGACCTCTGAATTTCTAGATGGCGTTCAAAAGGGTTAATCAGATGCATATTTCGCAATTTTTCCTCGACTTCTAGTTTGAGTTGAAGTACATAGGTTACATTTCCTGCACCATTCTTTCACATTTCGACAGTAATTCACCAAATGGAATCGTTCTCGGATTGATTCCAAAGTGTATCCTTGCACGACTACTATGAAGTTGTTCGACCAATATGTGCACCACAGTTGCTCTATCTGGGCTCTCCTATTTGCGATGCAATAGGCTATCACAAATACATAAGGAATTCCACTGAGTCCAGTATCCTTCGGCAACTGCATCGAACCTGGATACATCCTATCTTTCAGGTCGAAAGTCAAGCTCAAATTACTATAATTTTTCTGACTCTTCCTCATTGCTTCCATAGTCCATAAATCAGGTTCTTGGAACTTCAACTCTTACTGTGGTAGCTTGCAGTATTTCCTTGTGATGCTCGTCGATGGGATTATTGGAATTTTTGTTTTATTCAATTCCAGTGCCCATATGGTCTGGTTCTTCCTCTGGTCTGGCCATATTGATGATATCAGGGTGATGTCCTCCATGACAGAACTTCATAGTTTGGATTTTCTCACTAAGATTGCTCAGGAAGATTTCTTTATTAACAGTCATCAAAATTGCATCTCAGGATGAAGTCGTTCTCCTCCATAATATCCAGGACCAAAATATATCCATCCATTATCTCCGCAAACAACATAAAATGTAAAAATGTGACCTTTCTGGATTTTTTATGAGCGTTTCCGCAATGATAGGTTTGGTTTGTATCGTAGCCGTCTCCAAAATCATATTCTGTCTTATTGGCTTCACAGATTTTTCAGGAGATCTCGGCGATTGAGTGGTCTTTGAGCCACTCTCTCCATGGTAAAGCTGAATCTGAGATCTTTTAAGTAGCCTCGGGCTAGTAAATTTTGCCTGTTTCCCTTTAATGTCGAGATCGGTATCATGGGGGAAAGTCTTCTCTTAGGTGTCTGAGATCTTTCTTTTGGTTTGACTGACGTTCTGAAGTCTCTGATGAAATAACCTTGTTGTTCTTTTCCGAAGCTCAAAGAATTCAATATCTCTTCGTTGCTTGTCGGCCATAATTTTTCTCTCCTTGGGTATATTCCGATTATATTGATTTCAGCAGATCCTCTGTAGATGACCGGTTTTTTCGTAGTTATAGCAGCGCCCTTGCTGTTTTCTTGGGAAGGCAGTTAGTTGATTGATGCTTATATTGCGTAAAATTTTTTATTTAATGGCGCCTTGCTTGTGGAAGATTTTTTGCAGCACTTCCCGTGATTTTGGTCTTGTATTTCTTGAACTTTTTTCAATAACTCAATTTCCAATAAAGCTATTATTGCTGAGATAATGGTTTGAAGTATGGTAGCTTACTAACTTAGAAAGTAGCACTGAAAGACAAGTTTGGTTTTAATACTTTAATAAATTTTTCTTGTATCAAAAATGACGCAGCTTTTGTGAACAACATGTACACACCAACTGGACTGTGTCTGAACTACAATGACATTTATTTACTACGCCATCTAGCGAAGAAAAGGTGCATCAAACAATTCACAAATACAGACAGTGTTGACAATAGTTATGTTACCAAGAATACCAACATAAGGCAAACTTTTATAGAAGTGTCACTGACTACCTACATACCCCCGCAATTCTAGGAAAATCTGCTCTATGTTCATCAAACAGGAAAAATATCATTTACATTTTGTATCTGTAACATTTAAACAATTTCTAAATCTCACAAATTTTGAAATAGTCAATGCTTTTGTAAAAATATCGGCTTGTTGGTTTTCAGTTGGTATATTACGACGGCGTTCTGGTGCCATGGCGAAAATTAAAAAATCTGTCAATTGACACATTTCATCTGTCAATTGACACATTTAATCTGTCAATTGACACATTTAATCTGTCAATTGACACATTTAATCTGTCAATTGACACACTTAATCTGTCAATTGACACATTTAATCTGTCAATTGACAAATTTAATCCGTCAATTGACACATTTAATCTGTCAATTTACTCATTTATTTCTCAAGTGATTTTTTCAATCTCCTATTCATGTTCATACGCTGTTGCTCAAGACCAAACATACAAACGGTACTTTTTTTGTGTGACAACTAAACCACAGCTTGCACGTATTTCGAATGCATACATGAAACTGCCCTGATTTACACATTTCATTATTTACAAACGTTAGAAGCGTTTCAGTATCTCAATAATTTCTCCATCAGAACAAATTTAAAAATTTCAATCATCGTTTCAGTGTTCTTTTACTAATCAAATCACCATCACGTAATTCCAAAAATAATAAAATTTCGTTATTGCTCAACCCAATCGAAAAGTACCTAAGGCTGAGTTGGTTCATGACTATTCAATGGTCATATTCAAACTACCCATTCCGTGGTGGTCGTGCTGGTAGAGCATGCGCATCTCAATTATTAGGTCTTGGGTTCGATTCCCAGCATGGTATTCGGTCTCATGCACGGCATCACACGTTGGTGAAGGTTGCTCCCTAGCTTGCACAAGTCTCTCGAAGACTTATGGTGGTTCGGAGGAGCGGTGCAACAGGTTGACGGAAATAACGATTTCAACAATTTTCATCATCGATATGCTCTAATCACCTCATATTAAATGTGTCAATTGACAGATTAAATGTGTCAATTGACAGATTAAATGTGTCAATTGACAGATTGAATGTGTCACAGATTAAATGTGTCAATTGACAGATTAAATGTGTCAATTGACAGATTAAATGTGTCAATTGACAGATACAATGTGTCAATTGACAGATTAAATGTGTCAATTGACAGATTAAATGTGTCAATTGACAGATTAAATGTGTCAATTGACAGATTTTTTATTTTCCCCCTGGCACCAGAACGCCGTCGTAGTATATAATTCAAAACAATCAATTGCTGCTCTACACAATCTCTAATAAAGTGATGTTTAACATCTATATGTTTTGTTCGTTTATTCTCTAAGGTGGTGGCCATTTTTATACATGATTGATTGCCGTCATAAGTATATATTGGAAATATATTATAGTTCAAAATTTCACAAAGCATTTGTCCTAAAAACAGACTTTCACTTACACATGCTGAAAGAGCAATGTATTCGGATTCTGCGCTAGATATTGCAACAGTATTTTGTTTCTTAGTTTTCCAATATATCAGGTTATCATTCATTTTAATCAGTAATCTAGATATACTTTTACGGTCTAATAGATTACTTGCAAAATCAGAGTCTGCATAAGCATGTAATTGAAATTTGGATCTTTCGCTTCTGACAAATTTTAAACCATAATTTTCAGTATTTTTTAAGTACCTCAAAACTTGTTTCAAGTAATTAAAATGTTCAGAAGAAAAACCCTTTTGAAATTGACTAAAGTAAGTAATGCAAAAACTCAGGTCGGGCCTTGAACCCAGCATGATGTACATAAGGCATCCAATGAGCTCCTTATATGGTAAATTACTGTTTTCCTCAGTATTTGCACTACTGGACTGTAATTTGGGCTGCATAGGTACATTTGATGGTTTACAATTGTCCATATTGAATTTTCTCAGGACCTTTTTGATTAAGTCATGTTGTGTGATATAAAGGACATTATCAATTTTAAGTTTTTCCAATCCTAAAAATATTATATTTTTATTTTGAAATTGGATATATCCTTCTTGTCTTGCAATAATTTTCTCACCTTTCTTGGCAACATTTATATGTATATTTATTTCCTTTTTATTTGTTAGAAACTCTTCTAATTTTGTTTCAACCAGGTGGTTAGTTGCACCACTGTCTATTACAAATTTAACAGCAAATGAGTCGTTACAAACTGTGTTTGAAAATGCTTGCTCTTCAGAGGTTAGGAAGGATATTGGTTCTTCTTCAGTTTCATTGCTTCTTGCCTCAGCAAGACGTGAACTACTTTTTACATATCCTCCTCTATAACTCCCGTTTCTTGGGTTCTGAGAGCATTCAAATTTTCTGTGACCTACTTTGTTGCAGAAATGGCATCTAAAAGGAAAATTTGTTGTTCCAGTTTCAGTGTTTTAATGATATCCACTGAAGTTTCCAGGTTTCTTGAACTTGTAGCCACCTCTATATCCACCTCTTTGTTTTCGGTATCCTGAAAAAGCCATACTTTCGTTTTCCGAAGCGCTTTTACTTTGTCGAGCTTCCTCCATCAGCAACTTGTTCTTGACAAAGTCCAAATTTATTGCTGACTGGTTTTGACAGAACATAATATCTATCGCTGTGGTTACAGATTGATAAGATTCTGGCATTGATGATAACAATTGGAGAATGATCTCATTTTCATCCACAGAACCACCTGCTCCTCTCAACTCACATAAAGTTTTATCGAATTCTGTCAAGTAGTCTGTGAGTGAATTTCCTTCTGTAAATTTTAGACTACGTAGTTTTCTCTGAAGTACTACTTGGGTGGAAATGCCCTTTTTGGTATAAGTGTTTGATAAACTTTCCATTATTTCCTTGGCTAACGTCTTCGTTTTTACCATTTCCAAAATGTTGTCCGCTAAGCATTGTACTATGATGGCCCTCGCCTTTATGTCGCATTTTTGAAATTTGGATAATTCTTCAGCATCTACAGGGGCTTCCTCAGTGATTACATTCAATACGCCTTGTTGTTCCAGGAGTAGTTTTACGCGAAATTCCCAGTTTGAAAATGAATTTCCATCAAACGGTTTCACGTAAAATAGTTGTTGCCTGCCGGCCATTTTGACTTCCTTACACGAGACTGCGTCTACCGCCTTCCACTCGACTTGAACAATTCCGCTACAAAACTTTTCCAGCGTTCTCGTTCGTACAAACTAGTCAATTCAGTTCTGGGCCCATAACCTATGGTAGCTTACTAACTTAGAAAGTAGCACTGAAAGACTAGTTTGGTTTTAATACTTTAATAAATTTTACTTGTATCAAAAATGACGCAGCTTTTGTGAACAACATGTACACACCAACTTGACTGTGTCTGAACTACAATGACATTCATTTACTACGCCATCTAGCGAAGAAAAAGTGCATCAAACAATTCACAAATACAGACAGTGTTGACAATAGTTATGTTACCAAGAATACCAACATAAGGCAAACTTTTATAGAAGTGTCACTAGCTACCTACATGAAGTCTTTCTTGTTGAAGGGATTGCTGCATTTCTGTATCTTTCAAGCCGTCGATGAAAGTCTGCACCCCAATTAGTTCAAAGAGCTCCTTTGGTGCTTGTGGGTGGTCCAAATTAATGAGTTGCTCTATATCAGTTCCGTACTCCTACGAAGTTTTGTTGGGTTTTTGGTATCGACTCTTTAGTTGACTCTGAAACACTCGTTTGAGATATTGCTCTCCATGTCTACTTCACGCTTCACAGAACGAAAAAGTTACGTACGTATAAGCAAATAATTTGGACATTAATTATCAACCGATGCTCGAGTTCATCGATTCAATGTATCATTACTGATTGCCTGATGTTCGAGTTACTATATCAATCCTTCAAAGGCATTAATTTCATCGTAATAATCCCATGAGTACATAAATATCAATCATGATATTAATGTTTTCTTTACATCGACCAACCAATCGCAGTCATTACATTGATGTATCCAGGACATTGAATTATTCACCTGAACATCATTGTTTAGCCATGCCCATAATGTTTTTCTGAACATGATTCAATGAACCCACCGCATTCGTTCAATGTTCGAAGATATTAATATGATATCAACAAACATAATCCTAAAAGGATGCGATACAGGGTGGTCTTCTGAAATTGAAACCCCTTTTAACTTTTTTGTTTTTGAAGAGATGGAAGGAGATTAAATGGCTGAAATAACTTGAATATTAATTTCAAGGTTTTTTATGGCCTTTTAGATTTCCAAAATAGGCACTAACTTTGGTTTTTCAAATATAATACAATATACCTACTTTTCTATCATATTTTTCGTCAGATCGATAGCACTTTTTTCTGGTTCCATTTATATCAACACGTTGCATATCTGGATGGAATATGTGATTTGGGTTTTATATTTTATGTACAAGGTGTAATCTAACCTCTTGCACTCCTGTGAAAGACGGGTGTATGATGGTATGTTAGAACGAATGGCAGGTGTGAAAATGCGAAAAAATTCTGTAAATTTTATAATTTGTTGAAAAATTCGTCAACACTTTGGGAACCGCTGTTTGCCGAACTTCAGCTGAGCGGAGCATAGCCATAAAGGTGCGTACAGACATATAACAAAACTTCGTATCGTATCACCGACGCGCAACAGTTGTTTGATACGCATCGAAAATCCGGTATGTCAGCAATATAGCGTATTAAAACATCGTGGCGTATCTCATAAACGGAACATTCTGCCGTTCCGTCTGTACCAAAACAGAACCTATATATTTTTCTTGTGTGCAATTCAATAACGGAATGGAGGTTGCTGCAGCAGCTTATATATACATGCATTACTTCGTGAAGCAAAAAACAAGCGCAGAAAGAAAGTAGACTCAGTTGTACACTAGAGTGTGTACAGTGAAGATACTTTTCTGTTGGATTTAAAACTTCAGGCAACTAGTGGACTTTACCAAAATTCTACCAGGATACCCCATACAAGCATCATGCTTCTTTATTTCATTGTAATATTCATCAAATCAATAGTAGATTCTTCCGTCCACTCCATACCTAATAGCAATGTCTTCAACTGAATAAATGGAACTAAAAATAAATCGCAAACGCGTAACGCAGATCTGTCCAGACATGCGAACAATTGGTGCAACATCAACATCAAAACCGACAACCGATGGGACGCGTCGATATTACTATGTAACGGTGTTACGCTGTTACGAAGTGCCGTCCAGACTTGTTACGCGTCGTCGTTACGATACGAAGTTTTGTTATATGTCTGTACGCACCTTAAGGAAGGCATCGGTTCTGCTCCGATCAGCTGAAGTTTGGCGGACAGCGGTTCCCAAAATGTTGACTTTTTAACAAATTATAAAATTTACACAATTTTTTTCGCAGTTTCCACACCTGCCGTTCGTTATAACATAGTATTATACACCTGTCCTTCACGGAAGTTCAAGAGGTTGGATAACACCCTGTATATGTTACTTTTGTATTGAATCAAACATGAATAAAAATTCCATCATGTTTTGAATATTTTTCAATTTTCTAATTTACCACACTGTAGATGATGGCATCGTGCACTACCGAAACGAGTATTAGGTATACCAAAAATATGTACAAACAGAAATGGAAGATCCATTGGCATGATCTTAAAACGTTTATTCATGATTTTTTTAAAAATTCACATAAGATATGCGATTTACTATATTCAGTCCCTGGATTGAGGTTGAAAAAATATTTTTCAAAAATGACCAATAACACTTTCTGAAGGAAAACTTAAATTAATAAAATAAATCATTTTCAAACAAATATCAACTGCTCTCAGAGCATTTTATTATATTTAATTCCGTCAAAGTACGTATAAACTTCTTCCATTTTTGTGATGTCTTCACCGATTGCAAAAACAAAGGGTTGAATTAATGACTTCTTTGAATTCAAGAAGTGCATCCATTCTCCTATTTCTTGTAACGCTTTTGTAATGTATAAGAACGATTGCTGTGAGTCTCATATGGTGAATTTTGTCGTTTGAGATTTTCCAGTTATGTCTTTCTTTAGCAGTTTGTAGGTTGGCACGAAATATCCGTGCAAAGCCCACCGGTCGAGAATAAAAAGTAGAGAAAATACTTTTCTTTTTTAATGATAACGCTGTTTTAGTAAATAATAATGTAATGACCTTCACACATGGTGCATAAGAAAAATAGACCAGGTGTCCGCGGAATGTAGCTCGCCTCTATAACTTATTTATTTTTGAAGATATTGGAATAAAATTCAAAGGATCTATATGAGACATGAAACTGCATTTTTTTACAAGCTCCATACAATTTTCGGTTTTACCGAAAGTGACAAAAACTTTCGATTTATAAATGGTACACCTGGTATATTTTTGCTGCTTTCGTCTTCATATGACATTCTGAATTCAACCATGTATCACATGTCACATTTTGCAACCATCTTAGTTTTTATTTGAAATTTTGGGAAAAATATAACTCAACTGTGTTTGGTTGAAATGCATCTGCTGTGTAAAATTTTATTTTTAAATTATTATCACAATTTTTTTATTGTGGCTTGCTGGGTCAGGAATTACGATTACTCTGATACCGTATACTATTATAGGTTTTTCGCGAGCAAACTATATCACGTTAGATCTTACTATTAATGAAAAACTGCCAATTATATATGAACTACTACTCAATTGATCCAAATCTCACAATTGCACGACTTATGTAGTTCTCAAACGATCAAGAAAATCATAGAATACAAAAAGAGTATTCGACGTTCTACAAAAATCAGCGCTTTGAGATGTTTTCATCAAATTCGCCGGAGGTTTCTAAGCATTTCTAAAATACTTCAATATGCTTCCGTTGATTTCCAGGTAAACAATATCAAATTCACATCCATTTGACGTACTACTTGGACCCCATGCATTCATCAAAATACCTGACACGTACAGTATGTGGATAAAAAATTAGTAGGGTTTAAATGTCATGCAAAACATGTTTTGTGATTTATTTTCAAGGGCTTTTATAGACAATTTCCCTTATATTATATTATAAACCAATCAAATGCCATAATTTTTTGAATTCATACCAATGAGAAAAGGACTTTTTATTATACCTATCTGGAAACACTATATTCACATGCTAATTCAGCATACTGAAAAAGGTTTTTTCCGTGTGCTGGTGTCATTATAGCTGCCTATTTAAATGTCAAAATTAAATAATATGTTGTTGACAGTTCTCTAGAAATCGCAAATTTTTTAAATATTTCCTTACCAACAGGGTAAATAACGCTTGTTTTGTGGACATTTTTGGGTATTTTGTACCATAAATATTTCAATTGATAATACATGTTTTTGTTCCTTCTTCATTGAAAATAAATGTTTCTTAACAATCTGTGGTTTTCAGGTAGATATAATGAAAAATATCGTTCATTACTCGTCCATAAAATATGCTTGCCGTGCTTGCACGACTTCCCGTGTTCGGCTTCGGCTCCCACGGGAACATGTCGCGCATGCCTATTTTCTGAACTCTTGATGAAATATATTACTTCGAAAACACTTTCTCCAGCCCGTGGTATTTTCAAATCGGTGTTTTACCTCTTCTTTATTTATACGTTACTATAGTTACAATAATCACTGTAAATTAGAAACGTTAGTTTGACGGTTCAACTCTTCAACTGACATTAATGACACAAGATGAACCGTTCCTGCAATACGTATTTAGATAATAATGATATATTGTTTTCGTGAAATTGTCTGATCGAATATCCCTTTAAAATGCAGAATTTTCAAAATTCTTTCACTGTTGCTGTACATAACTCAGTAAGTAAAGTATTTTTGAAAATTCAGCATTTTGTCTGGATATTACTACTGATGAGCCTCATTGTTCTAGACCATTATTATGACAGCCTGAAGTGAACTATGGTATAGAAATTTGAGAACATCACAAGGGGCTATTTGTCTGAATTGACTGAATGAATACATGTATTTTCCAAACTTCTGTTAAATACCATCACTATTTACACTATATTGATATATTTTCTCAACTACCCAGTAATATATTTCCTCTACTATATGACGTGACGGATCGTTTCCGTTTCCGTAGTAGGGTTCCATTTGAGTCTATCAATACCCAAAACTTTAGTACAATTCGCTTGATGTATTGTCTCATTATTTATTTCAACCAAATAGCTATTTTACATTATATTATCTTTAGTATCTACGGTAGAATTTTAATTAACAATGTTGAGCATTGAGAGTTGAAAGCAACAAAACATTCACAGAATACCACTGAGGTAATTGAGCTATAACTTCTTGAGCTTTACTAACTACAGCTATTACAAGCAGATATCAAAAATGGTCACCAGTAAAAACCACATTACTAGAAGCTTATATAATCTAGATGAATAATAACAATCAAGGAAACCTAAAAAATTAAAATTGTCCCATGATAGAGCTTTGAGGAACTCCAATTGATACACCCTTACACTGACCTTACACCCTTACATATCCAGATCTTTGAATATTTCATTAATTTCTTTCTGTATGGATTCAATTTCTCAATCTTTCGAAGGCTTTCCTTCTGTTCTGAAGTCATGATCCAAACTGACGTATAATGAACTGTTTCGGAATTATCTAACAGTGCCAGAGTTACGTAGGTACTACAATTTTGACTTCAAGATGCACCATTTTGTGATGATTGTCAAAAAGGCATTAAACTAGTAATCCCCCGTTTGATTTGGAATAATGTCATATTAACCGCAGTAGTGACGGATGGTAGCAATTTCTGGCATACGAAATTCATATTGCATAACAGGCTGTGATAGGAGGTTGTATTATAAAGTCATCTTGAGTTTGGGCTAATCAACAAGAACGGGCATCATGTTATGTCACAAGGAGCTGTAAAGAAGCTGGAAGAAGTCAGGTATTTTGTCTATTCTCCACGAAGTAGATCTGAACATCAGTTCCATATTCCTGATTCCAAATGATGTACACAGCTTCATGGGTTTTTATGTATGGCTATGTTCGTGACTCATGAGTTACTGTGGATAAGACAGCTCATTTTCTTCTCTCTTGTTCTCATGATTTGATATTTCGGTTCCACGTCAGAATAAAATAGATACAGAATATCACGTCATAATATCACATACATGAATAACACATACAAAAATAACATTAAAGAAATATATCATAGTAAAATAATAACATTAATCATAATAACATTTCTCAGGATAATATTATTCTAAAATAACAAATCAAAATTATATTACCTATATTTGAAGATTTGAATTGATAGGCTGATCTAACCCGAACGAACTAACCTAGCTCGCAAGTTGGGAGCTGAGAAGTTGAAGAAAAATTCATTTTGAGGGTAGTATTTTATTAGTCTGATCTAACCTGAACGAACTAACCTAGCTCGCAAGTTGGGAGCTGAGAAGTTGAAGAAAAATCAATTTGGATGGTGGTATTTTATTAGTCTGATCTAACCTGAACGAATTAACCTAGCTCGTAATCATTGGTATTTCTTTGCGATAATAATTCTGAAAGTTATATTTTCTCCTAATGTTATTCATTACTAATGTTGTTTCATATAATTGTTATTCATTCCTGTGTTGATTTAGTAAAATAATATTTTGTTGTGTTATTTTTACAAATAATATTATTTGAAAATATGATTGTGACGTGCCACCGATATTTCCCAGGAAAATTCATATTTCAGAAAGTCAACGAACTAAAAATGAACCTGATTTCTTCGGAATGAATAGAATACTAATATTTTCCGATATTTTTCGTTATTTTTGCAGTACATACTTTCATGAATCTTGTAAGAAAAATATCACTTCAAGGGGCTTTCGATCCTATTACAAGTTGAGGAAAAAAATGTGTATTTCAAAACAAAACTGAATATACAAAAGAACAATACAATTAGAAATCAAATAGCGCTCCGGAGGCGTAAAAAATGCGAACTATAACTCCTTGAAAATCTTTCTGTCACTGCATATGAAATGTAAATTTCAATATGTCCAAAATTTCGTTCAATAAAAAGCAACCCGCGAACTATTTATCATAGGCAATCTGAAACGTTTGATGTAGTTCTCCAATTAGGACGAAATGTTCAACGATGGGAATTACTGACATATATTCATGTTTTTACAACAGAAGACAAATAATGTGCAATAATCGGCAAATATTCATGATTTTTTGTCAGGTATTTATTACATTTGGTATTGGTAGGTACAGAATATACATTTCAATAGATTGACGATTAGTTTCAATCACTCTGCATATATATAGGATGGCCACATAGTCTGATATCAAATTAATATGAGATGCAATGAAAAAAATAGAATCCCTCGAATTGTCACCCAGTCATGTTCATCCAACATGTTTCAGAAGTCTCCGGATGATGTTTATTCTGTTGGCGAAATGTGCGGAGAATGAAATTAATGTAGTTAGGTGTTTGGATAGTTTTTGAACTTTTAAAATGTACAGAGAGTGGTAAACATATTACTTGACCAAAACGACAGGCAGAAACCTACTCCAACTGTTCAACTACGTTTGAAATGTACAAGTTTTTTAGACCACAAATGTCAGATGAAAAGTGGCATTTGCCTCTAGCTCAGTGAATATGGGGAGGTTCGAAGTAGACACTGAAAGTATTATAGACCTTGGGAGGGCGCCAGGCAAATTTAGTCCCCTTGCCCTAGCCAAAAATAGACAATCTTCCAATCCACCAAACAAAACAAATTATCTAAGTTAAACTGAATTGAATTTATCAACAAAACGGAAAGTATACAGTACACATGAATGATGGCTATATACAATCCACGGTTATAACCAATGTTAAAGTAACAAACAATTAGTTCTACTGAAGAAGGCGTGAAAAGCAATGGCTGAACTATACGAAGCAGTTGATCAATAAAAGCTCTGAGCGAAATAAAAAACAGTTGAGTACAAGCATGTGAGTAAGATCATGTAAGCAAAAGCAATTGAGCAACCAGCCGATGAGCAATGATAATGTCGGCAGCAAGCACACTAAGCATGTACGTAGTTAGTGACTATGGCGTTAGTATGAAGCATTAATAACGTAAGCAGTAAGCTTACAAAGTAGATAAGTGTTTCGCCAATAAACCACAGATAAGTTACAAACTAGCAAACAACAACAAGAAATGAACGACCAGTAAACAGCAACGATTAATTAAAAACCGCAAATTTCAATAAGCCCAAGAGCAATGAGCAAATAAGCAATGATCAATTGAGCAATTATCACTTCATCAAGAGATAAATGCTTAATTACTACTAAATCAATACGCGAATGAGCATTAACCCGATAATAATGAGCAAATGAGCAATGAACAAATAATCAATTATCAATAGGTCGATAAACAGTGAACAAATAAATCAATAACCGATAGATTGATAAACAATAACCAAATTATCAATGAGCTAATGAGCAATAGTCTAAAGGTTGACGAGCATTGAGCAGTTAACCAATAAAGAAACGAGCAGTTCTCATCAATCATGCCGCAATCAAATATTCAACACGATGATGGTAAATAGCAGAAATTAAAGAGTGGGAGGGACGAATGGTCAAATGATCGTTGCCGTAGCGTCGCTTGAGCTCAGGCGTAGGCGCATATGGTGGGCAACATCGAACCCGAAAATACATTCAATAAAACCCCTCAAATCCAGCTTTACATTAAAGCAAGCAAAAATACACGTAATGATTATTCAGCAATTAATAGTTTCAAAATATCAAAATAAATATAGCAATAACTTCAATCAAAACTTGCGTGTTCCTTTTTGTTTCCCTGTATACAAAGTCGCTGTGAAGATGGATAACCCTGTAGCACGGCCAAGGTGAATCGCCCTGTATACGAAGTGGGATCATCCTGTAACCAGTGTAAACCACTAGTGATGACTTTCCCTGTGAGTTGCCAATGATGGGTCACCCTGTAGATCGCCGAGATGGTTCACCTTGTAGGACTTCAACGGTAGTTCACCTTGTGTCATGCCACGGAGAATTGCAAAATTCAGGGATGGTCTTGACTCCAAAGGAATAGCAAAAAAACCTGGCCGTGAGGTTTTTTCTCAACAGCAATTATTTTACTGGAAACTACTACAATAAATGACGTGGCATGGACAATACATTCGTCAATGAAAATTCGGCCTTATCGCATCTGTTCATTCGTCATGGCAGTCCAATAATACTGATAATTTACACGTACGACACTAGGTTATAATTGGTACTTTTCAAATTTCTCCGAAGAGCACAGTTCTGGTCAAGTAACAAAATATGCACTACGGCCAATCCAGCACAACCAGAACTATTATATCTGATTTTCAAAACGAAACCCAATGAAGGATGACTATGATATCATTAAATTTTGCAAGCCGGTAGTACCACAACTTTTCAGTACGAATTTGTCCGTGCAACTAGGAAGAGAGAGGAAAGAGAAAACTCAGCTGTCAATATCGAATAATCAATATGAATCGTGAACGTCAATCCTACTAGAAGCTAGAAAGATAAAGACTGCGCTAACTCATTGGTTGAACAAGGCTATCACTAGCCCAGCACACCACAACCACAGCTTAATAAACACACAGCTAGGAAACTCAGCCAGTATTTGGAAGTGGTCGCGAATGACCTTGAAGACGCGATTTGGGCGTAAAAGTCAGGGTTGAATTAGAAATATTTGATGGGAAACAGACAGGACCGTACTTTAGAAATCTAAAAACTCTTAAAATAATTCAGTTGAACGAAAATCATGCGATAGATTCACAGTTGCCAAAAAAAACTATTGAACAGTATATATTCGGTGGTTTTTAAGTTGAAATAATTATACAGGCATTGGTTATACCTATATTAAGTAGTGATCGGAATATATAAATAAACAGTGATATACTTTCAAGAATTTTCATAGATACAAAATACATGTACCGATAATCAATAGGTTGAATACTACAGGTTGCATAATATAATCAATTTGTTTTTAATGTATTTTATTAATGTTTTTTGAGGTATGCTACAGCAGAACCTTCAAATATAATTGGACCACGTTATGCATCACTCGAATAAGCGCCATGTTTGTGTTTTTGGGCAAAATGAATTTAACTTTATTGCTTTCTGGAAAATCTATTTATAGTTTTTTAGATTTTGTTATGATATTGAAACAAATTTTGTTATGTCAATATTTGAAATTTTGAAATAATATTTTAGCTGATGTACAAAAAACTGGCGCTTGGTCGCATGATGCTTTTTGAATAAAAAATATTTGAAGGAATTTCAAAAGTCGTCTACTCACCAAAACTGTCACATAGAAGGTTGATGCAAATTAGACAACACGTAGTCGAAAACAATATTTTATTTTGTTTAGGAATACATGACTATGAAACCACACAGTGAAAGTGAAACTGAAAATAAATGTTTCAGAAAACCAAGATATGATTGAGAATAATATTAACACTACACTATCACAACATAAAATCGTTTCATTAGAATTTTATTCATCTTCAATCTTAAAATCAAGTTGTCCATTATCCTCTTCAATATTTAGATCATCAGTAAATTTTTTGTAAAACTCTTTGGCATCTTTTGGGATGAGGCTCAGCAAAAATTTCAGAACGTCAAGTTTCTTATCTGATATGGGCTTTCCATTTGGCCATAACAACGTAAATGATTATCTGAAGTTCTTGCTGGTTTCTAGTGATGGTCTCCCACGTTTTCTTTCTTGATTTATTCCTCGAGCTTCTTCGTGAAAGGAATATTCAACAAACTTTGGTCTCGACTTTCTTTTCTGATTTCAATCTCTTTGAACTTAAGCCAGTTTATTTTATTATTGAAAACATCTACTTTTCTATTGACGATTTTCTTTTCCAAATTGACAGTACTGAAGAAATATTATTTTTCCATCTTGTGTACGACTAATGGATTTTTTTTGCGGCACATGGTCACTACATTCATGTAGTCGACCGGGGAATATATTCTTTGTTGGAGTTTCAGGGCACATTCAATATCGCCAAAATCTACATCATTTGGTAGAAAGCTATTGCCAGATGTTAAGAAGCGTAGAGTGATTCTTTCTCGTAAAGGATGAGCATCAAACATGGCATTCAACATCAAAACTGGGTACTTTAATATTGCGGTTTTGTCCTCCGCAGCTATCTGACCACAATATTAGATGTTTACATCCAACCATATTCCGATCTTCCATGACGTGCCTGAATAAACAAGAGCCAACTTCTTGAGCACCTCGGCCGGCCTCACCTTCTAACCACACATAACAATGGCCTTGATTATTTTTAGCTGTATGTATGCCCAGATTGTAAAGCCATAGTTGGCGATTGTGAAAAATTACATTTGTTGGTATACGGGAAAGAGGAAGTGTTTTTTCCATATCAAAACTCAAAACCTCAAGTTGTTTGTCGTATTTTGCTCTCTTTCTGTCTGCATTTGAAGTTTGTCTTGCTACCTCAGCCGAATCTCTATTATCATCTCTCTCAGTTTTGTACTAATCTTGTTCTTCTGTTGTACAGGTGCTCACCAAATTTTCTTGTTTATCACACAGATTGCACGTGTCCTTTTTTAGTGGTTTCCTCTTTAAATTGAAATGGGTTAAAAATACATTTTTATACTTCGAAAACGACACAGCAGAATTTACCTCTTGCTTGTATAAATCATACATAATTGGCAATGTAGTATCCGGTCGTAAGTACATAGAACTTGTTTTTTCTCTTGCATAATGGGACTTATATTTTGGAAATCTTATTATTTCTTGTAATCGTTCGTCTGATATCTTGTTTTTTCCTCCTATTATTCCTCTCAAGTCTTTAACTCCTTCTTGTCGTTTTTTTGCTTTCAAAGCACTATCTACTTTTGAAGTTGAAATTCTCAAGGTTTGCAAGAGAAATTGTTTGCACATTTCACTGCCATAAATATTGTATTCCCTAGAAGTCGTTTTTTTATTAGAATTCTTTACTCTTCTTCGCTTTATCGGACCCTCACGGACCATTGCGCAAATTAGAGCTCTCTGAGTATCATGAGAACTTACTTTATAAAATTTTTCATATGCTCCTCTGGCATTTTCAACACCAACTTTGGATAGACAATTGCATTTACACAAATACTGGCGAAACTCTTTTGTTAACCTCATTTCCCCTATTTGGGTGTAGTATGTTTTATTAGGTATGCACTTTTCTTTTCGTGTATGTCTGTTTTGGCTGGGGAACTTTCTTTTTCTACCTTTCTTTGGACGACCCTGATATTTTTCTTTTTTGGATTCAACTTCATTATTTTCTTCTTCTGATTCAACTTCATCATTTTCTTCTTCGGCTTCAACTTCATCATTTTCTCCATCAGATTGTTCCACCAACAATATATAATTGTTTTCTCCGATAATAGTTTGTGTATCCTTGTCGCTGCTTTCTTCACTTCTTTGATCTTTAAGATATTTTTGTTTATCTAACTGCCCGTCTTTTTCTTGTATTAAGAAGTCATAATCCATTATTTCGATATCAGATATTTCATTTCTTGTGTTGACATACTCAACAACACTAAGTATATCTTGAACCTGTTGTAAATTAGTATAAATCTTGGGCGGAAGAGCAGCTTCATGAGTACCTTCTTCACACAGTAGTCATAACAACGGTAACCATCAATACAATACTGATACGTGAATGAAATTGTGAGAATCACCAGATAATGTTCTCATCTCCTCATTATTTATTACTTTTCGGGCACGTTTTAATATCAAAGCAGTTCTTGACAACATTTTTGCACACAACTTTGCACAAAAGTTCGATTAAACAGTATTAAAAGCTTTCCAAAGGCAGTGGGTAGCCTAATCAACTGAACTTCTCATAATATTCTAAACGCTGTCAAAATGGCGCTGTTTTCCATGTTTGCATCAGACGACCAAGCGCCAATATTACGTCGCATAGTCGTGTTATGCAAAATGGAAGGATCACAATCGAACCATTAGTTAATTAATCTGAAGCTTAACTGGAACCTGTGAAACTGGTCCTTAGTCGGCTATTGTAAACTGCTCAACACTAATTTCGTCGCACCCCAAAATTTTAACCATATTAAAATCTAAACAACTTTTTTTTGCATTAAGCAAGTTGAATTCTGTAAACACTGTTCGCTATTCCAGTCCTTCAGCTATAATCTCGTACTTCTTCAAAACATAAGGTTTTCCGTATAAAATCGCTACAGGGTATTATCTGAAACTGTGCAAAATTTCTGAATATTCAAAAGGATCCAAAATGGAGATTTTTTTTTGATTTGACAGCTGTGGCATGAAGATGAACTCATTACCTCAAGATATTTTTCGAATTGTCCTATTATCTCTTTTGTTTACAGGGTTATCTCAAAAAATTAACTTTTTGGTCAACCGATTTTCAAAATCTCCGGCTCATTTTGAAGCTGAAACTTTAGATGAAGAGATATGAAGATCAGAATAGACTCAAGATGAAGATTGAAGATCAAGGGTTTCCTCAAATGTGACCTAAATCTGAAACACCGTCAAAATCCGGTTGGGAGGAGAATTAAATGAAAAGCAACTTGTTTTCGGAATGATCATCCATTCTGAATACGTCCAGATCTTTTTTGCTGTCAGTAGTCAAGAATTGTGCATGAAAAAACCCAATTGTAACGGTAGGATTTTGAAAAATAAAATAAAATCAACCCATTGTTCGCCTGAAATGCATGGCCCGTAACCAAGGTAACAAGAATAACAATCAGTGACTGACAAGCTAGGGTAGACGTCAATTTTGATTCGTTTGCAAAAAAAATTATCATATCGATGCTTCGTCTAACGCCCGACCAGCTGGAACTGATTCCACGAATGACGGAACAAGGATTATCTACCCTCCAAATTGCCAATCTGCTTGGAACAACAGTTAGATCCGTCCAAAGGGCCCACGTCCGAGCTAACGCTGGGTATATTCAGTATAGATCTAGGGGGCCAAGAAGGGGTACAAGAAGAAGAACAACTCCCGCTCAAGACCGCCTTATTGGAAGATTGGTACGGCGGACTCGGACTTCAACCGCCCCCAAAATTCGTCGTGAATTGATCGATGCTATGGGAATTCAGAGTTCAAGTCAGACAATCCGGCGCCGGATCCACGATCTTGGATTACACGCAAGGAGACGAGCTGCCTGCCCCTTACTGAAATCTGTACATCGAGCAGCAAGACGATTATGGGGGGAAGAACATCAAAACTGGGAAATAGCAGAGTAGAATAGGTGTATGTTTACGGATGAGAGTAGGTTCAACTTGTTTCGAAAGGATGGTCGTGTGTTGGTTTGGAGAGGAAGGAATGAAAGGTGTTTGGAAGGAAATATGGAGGCGAGGGTGGCTTTTGGAGGTGGAGGAGTGACTGTGTTGGGTGGAATATCGATGAATGGGAGGAGTGAATTGGTGATTCTGAAAGGAGAGAGTATGAACGGTGAGAGGTATAGAGATTTATGTATGAGAGAAATCGTGGTCCATTACGCCGCAAATATCGGCAACAACTTTCTTCTCGTTGATGACAATGCGAGACCGCATAGGGCTCACATTGTCAACGAGTTTTTGAGGGATCACGGTATTGAGCGAATGAACTGGCCGCCTTTCTCTCCGGATATGAATCCGATGGAACATGTCTGGAGTCGTATGAAATTGAAATTGAAAGAAAGGGAAGGGCGAATGGAAAATTTGGATGACTTGGTGAATGCGGTACAGCAAGAATGGACAGCTGTACCACAGGAGTTCATTGATAGTCTCATAGACAGCATGCCGGAAAGGGTCAATGAAGTAATTGCCGAGAGGGGAGGGCCCACTAAATACTGAATATCATAAATAATTTTCAATTCTAATGTTATCCAAGTTATTTTCTCTTTATTGTTGTTCAATAAAAACTCAATAAAACATGTTTTTTTGTTCTTGCTTACTAACACGATTAATGCTTCACGATTGAGAAAAAAACCGCTATTGTGGAATTCTTGTTACCTTGGTTACGGGCCATGCATTTCAGGCTAACAATGGGATGATTATATTATTTTTTTTTTCCAAAATCCTGCCGTTACAATTGGGTTTTTTCATGCACAATTCTCGACTACTGACAGTAAGAAAGATTTGGACGTATTCAGAATGGATGATCATTCCGAAAACAAGTTGATTTTCATTTAATTCTCCTCCCAACCGGATTTTGAGGGTGTTTCAGATTTAGGTCACCTTTGAGGAAACCCTTGATCTTCAATCTTCATCTTTAGTCTATTCTGATCTTCATGTCTCTTCATCTAAAGTTTCAGCTTCAAAATGAGCCGGAGATTTTGAAAATCGGTTGACGAGGAAAAAAGTTATGACTGCAAAACCAAAAAGTAATTTTTTTGAGATCACCCTGTAAACAAAAGAGATAATAAGACACATTCGAAAAATATCTTGAGGTAATGAGTTCATCTTCATGCCACTGCTGTCAAATATGAAAAAAAAAATTTCTTCATTTGGGATCCTTTTGAAAATTCAGAAATTTTGCACGGTTTCAGATAATACCCTGTAGCGATTTTATGCGGGAAACCTTATGTTTTGAAGAAGTACGAGATTATAGCTGAAGGACTGGGCTAGCGAACAGTTTTTACAGAATTCAAATTGTTCAATGCAGAAAAAAGTTATTCGGATTTTATTTGGGTCAAAATTGTGGGGTGCGATGAAATTAGTGTTGAGTAGTTGAAATACTTATACTAAAATATAGATTTCTAGCCTCTGCTGTTTTTTTCACGAGTAGGTGATAACATTACACGTTAGATAGCAGCATTAGTAGAAAAACTTGAAATTGGCGCTTGGTCGAGTGATGCGTAACGCGGTCCAAATTAACAGCATATTCCTTGGAAAAACTGTCAAATGGGTGTGAAAAAGGAAGTTCATTGGCCGTTTGAATAAGATTTTGACACTAGTGGTTTCAAAATAAAAGTTTCGAGTTTCTGTTGAAAAATGGTTTCAACGTCATTAATTAAGTTGAAAAAACTGTCGGTTGGATTATTTAAACGGCCAAATAAACTTCCATCGGCATTTCCAAAAGACTTGAAATAAATATATAATGTTTTTGTTCATTTGCGTAATTGATGCAATTTCCACCACTCGTACTTCGAAAACTTTGTTCAACACATAGCCACAAACATATCTTTCAAATTTTTTTGGTAACATATCATGCTGCTGATAATCGGTGTCTATAAGTTGATTTGTGAAAGGTGGCGGAGATATTGTGTCCGAAGAAATGTCCTTTAGTTGTAATAAAACAGAATCAGGATCAGCCTCACAGTTTTCAGTACCAGAATGATATAGTTTCAGATACATTAATTTTCTAAAGGATCCCTGGAATTGAACTGGGGTGGGATTCCTACAATTGCCGTTCTGTTGTCTCACAGACCTAAAATAATTTTCCAAACAGTCCTGATTTAAACGGCGAGTTAGAAGGTATTTAACTTGTTCCTTTAGGTCATCCCACAAAAACAATATGCTACTGATGAATATTTTTATACATTCGAAACTTTTGATTAAATTTTTTATACTTTTACCTTTGTAGACTTTCACTTCAATTCGATCAATTAAGGCAAGACATTCCCTAAGAAGTTGCGTTTGGTGAGGTAGACCTAGTATATAACTTTGAGAATTTGGTACAGGACGAATTGAGAACATCAAAATGTTTTACACAATATTATTATCAATTATTATCAATTAAATATTTGGGTGCAAATAAAATAAACTAAAATTGAATGTAGCTAAAACTCAGGCAATGATCTTTACAACCAAATATAAATATGATGCAATTGACATTAATAATATCCACCTTAACATCAACAATGAAAGAATTCACGTGGTTTCAAAAGTTAAATATTTGGGTTTTCTTCTAGATAATTGTTTGACTTTTAATGATCATTTCGATTGTTTATATAGAAAAATTATAAGAAATTTTTTTTGTTTCACCCGAATATCTCAACATCTGTCGACTGAGTCTAAAACTACAGTGTATAATTCAATAATTCAGCCGCATTTTGATTATTGCGCATCAATTGTATACCTGTTCAGTCTGAATAAAATAAATATGCTGCAAAAACTGCATAATCGTGGAATGAGTGTTATTTTGAAATCTAGTCGACTCACCCCAAATAGATCGATGTTAATGAGCCTCAATTGGTTTCCAGCGGAAAGAAGACTTTTCTATTTTACTATGATTCTGATATTTAAAATAATTAATAACATGGCACCCGAATATTTTCAGAAATATGTAACATTCAATAAAAAAATCCATAACTATAATACTCGCAGAGCTGGGCAGTATTCGAGTAAATTGTACTCAAAATTGTACTGGAGTACTCAAAGTACTCAGTAATTGGTACTTGTGAGTATCTTTAATCTGATGTACTCAGTACTCGAAATATTTTGAGTACTTTACAGTTTAGAGTACTGAGTACTTCTGATTCCTACATCTGACAAGTAACGAGTACGAGTACGGACGCGCGCACACCCGCACAGACAAGTATGAGCTTGTCTTGAATGTTCCTCAGTTTTACTATCATTTCACATTTCATATTTTGTTCAGTAATCAATGGATAGGTGATAGGTGTGAGTTCTTGTTGTCGGCATATTACGGAACGTTATTTGGTAAGTTGGTTCTTTATGTTTCAAGTCAACTTTACTTATGTGGACTGTTGGTTTTTCAAATTTGTATTAACTGTTTTTTTTTAAAAAAAAAAGATCATAAATACGGTTACATTTTTGTAATTCTTTTATATTTTGAAAGATTCATTATTCACCGACTTCACCGTATCGTAAATGCAAACGAATGCAAATGAGTAGATGTAAATTAGGAAAATCAAACTGTGCATGGAATACATTTTAATTAGAATGACCGCATGTAAGTTATTATTATGACATTTTCAGATTTAAAACATTGAGCAATCGAAATGTCGGAAATTGAAGATCCATACACAACTGATAGCGGTAGCAATTATGAACCTGAGATTGGTGGAGATACAGGTACAGAATTTAAGTTAGAATGTTGATTAGTTAAATTAGAGCAATTTGTACAACACAAAATTTCATTTCATTTCGTTGTCTGTTTTAGCATCATCTGCTACTACAAGTGCTACCCAAGAGTCCCAAGACATTGCAAGCATGAGTAGTACTTCCCAGATTATTTCTGATCTGGATCTGGATACAGAAATAAAATCTAAAGCTAAAGATAGTTCTATTTTAGATGGCAAATTTTTTGACATCGTTAAAGTACGAGATGTGAATCACATTGCAGCGGAGTGTGTATCCTGCAAACCAAAGAAATGTGTAATTAAGGGATCCTCTTTAACAACAACAAATTTTATCAAGCATTTAAAAAAGTGCATCAAAATAAATACACAGAATATTTATCATACAAAACAAGTAAAAATAGGAAAAGGAAACTTGAAAAATTGAAACTTCGAGAAGGTGAAGAAAAAAGAAAAAAAGTGACATTAGTACGAGTACACATAACACCATAGAAAGTTACTTTAATTCGCCAAATGCACAATCTGTTTCTGTTAGTCAGAAGGAATTTGAGAAACGGATTTTGAAGTTTGTAGTAAAAACAATGATGCCTATGTCCATTGTTGAACATGACGATTTTGTATTTCTGTTTGAAAGATTCAACGTAGAGGTGTTAAGTAGAAGAACTCATGTCAGAAGAATTACAGAATTATCTTATGAACGAGAAAGGAATTTGAAAAATATACTTTCAAATGTAGAATATATCTGCTCAACAGCAGATATTTGGTCCGGCAAGAGAAAAAGTTTTTTCGGGGTGACTTGTCATTGGATTGATACTAACTTTGAACGACACTCAGTTGCCCTATGCTGTAAAAGGTTCAAGGGCGTACATTCATTTGATAAAATAGTAGACATGTTGGAAGATGTTCACTTGCGGTATGCTTTGGATTTGACTAAAATAACCGCAACAATCACTGACAACGGTTTAAACACCTTTTCAATGCTGGAAGACTATCCAGTAATGAAGAATTTTTTTATGTATACAAATACACCATTGCCTTCTTCTGCACCGGTTGAAAGACTCTTCTCTTATGCAACAATAATAAATGCTCCAAAGCGTAATGCCCTAAGCGATACGAATTTTGAAAACTTGGTTGTCTTAAAGAATTACTTTTAGTTATTTTCCTATACCTATGAATCACTTGATCAACCTAGTGATACTGATAGGCGAGAAGTTTCAAAGGTCTCTTATTACAATTTTGTGTTCATTTTTCATTTTGTAATGTTTGTTTTGTTTACTGAAAGTTATAATATTTTGTTATTTTTTCTTATAAAAATTTTATTTTGGAACTTTCGTATTGTATATTATATACACATTTCTGAAATAAACCTATGTCCTATACGTAACTGGTAACTGTTCTTTCGACTATCCTCTACCTAATACCTTTATTACCTGCATATGAGAAAATTAAAATGCAAAACTTGGGCGTACACATTAATGGTAAGTGCAGAGCATTTGATTTTGTCTATCACTCTCAAACTGACTGTGTCTGACAAGGCGGATACATTCAACGTTCATTATAATTACATTTTCAAATTTATAATTACATTTTCACGAGAACTCTGTAAATTTTGTAAAAGTACTCATATATCTTGAGTATTTCTCATATAAGTACTCATACTCGAACACTTATGAGTTAGGTTAGGTTAGGTTTAGGTTTGAACGTGAGTGGGCCCGTATCAGGCCCTCCACTGCGGCCAATGGCCTATTGTGGCTCACCCTATGGTTATATTTCTCCCAGCATATCCAATCTCTTGACGAAATTGAGGAATGCATTGGGAGAACAATTTACCAGGTTTTCTGGCCTTACTGTCGTATCGACAAATATTGAGAATCTGGTTCTGGCCGCTGCAGGGCATGTACACAGAATGTGTTCAGCCGTTTCATCATTCTCCATGAATGCATCTTGTGCAAGTCCGATTTTATGCATGTGATGTTTGAGTTTGCAGTGGCCAGTAAGCAAACCTACTATAACTCTGAGATGCGCTTTGCTGAGTTCTAGCAGTTTGTCAGAGTCCTGTTTTTTCCTTGTACAAGCAATAAATGCTTTGGAATGGGCTAGGCCCGGTAGACTACGCCAGTACTCGAGTCTTTTATTGTCTGCCCAAGCTGTTATGACATTCTTGGCAGTGCTATATGCTAAACCGATTACCGGTTCTGGTCCAGTGAACGTTGTTTCGGCCCCCCCTTTTGCTAGGGCGTCCGCTATTTCGTTTCCTTCTAGGCCTGTGTGACCTGGTATCCAGACTAGGGTAACGTTGTTGCGTTGCGCCAGTCGGTTCAAGGTGTCTCTGCAGTTCCATACTGCTCTAGATTTAAAGCAGTTGGATTCAAGCGCTTTAAGTGCTGCTTGACTATCTGAAAATATTTTTATTGTTTTTCGTGTGTGGTGTCGATTTTCCAGCTCCCTGGCACACATTTCAATGGCATATACCTCTGCCTGAAATATCGTAGCTAGTTTGCCCATACTGAACGAGCGTTTCACTACTGGGTTCATCCCATATATTCCGGCTCCGACGCCTTCCTGAGTTTTGGAACCATCGGTGAACCAACGTTCATTTGCCCTACATAGATTGGTTTCATTCCGGACCCAGTCTTCTCTTTCGGGAAAGACCACAGTGTAGGACGTGTGAAGGTTGATAGTTTTAGGCATGATGTCTGAGGGCATTCCTAGAATGTTGTGAGCTATTATGCCCTCCAGCATGCCGCTGCCTCTCATGACAAATGCCTGCGGTAGACTAATGGCCGCTTGATAAAGTCTGCATGTTGCCCATCTTGCATCTCTCTCCAGAACTATGTGGAGAGGAAGTAATCCAAGGAGGACTTCCATTGCTTCCGTTGGCGTGGAGCGAATGCTTCCAGTAATCGCCAGGCACGCTTGTCTCTGTAGTCCGTTGAGTTTAGCAATGGCCATTTATGAGTACTATTTGAAGTTACTCATAGTGAAGTACTCATGAGTACTTAATTGCAGTACTCTGCCCAGCTCTGAATTACTAGTGGAAAAAATGAAATGTATGCACCAAAAACGTCTTACCGCAACACTATGAACTCATTATTTTTCAAGGGTTTTCTAGAATTTAATAAATTACCAGATGTCATTAAAGCACCCTCTTCACTGACACATTTCAAAGACAGACTGAAGAAATACATACAAGTATAATGACTGTAAATATGTTTGATTGTTATTTGTCAGTATGGTTTCTTCTTTGTTTCGTGCAATATTAATATTTTGAACTGTTTGTTCTGGGTATTATTTTTTAAATATGATTGATACATAAATATGAAGTAAAATTTTGAAATGATTTATATTATAATTGGTGATTCAACTCATCTTAGGATAGGTACTACGAGTAAGTGATATTTGTATGCTTTGATAGATACACTACGTCTTTTTTATTTTTTTTTTATATTATTTTTTTATATTGTACTATATCTCTCATATGTAAATTAGAATTCCTATTTAAATAAAGATCTACATACAAACTCAGATGTTTTATATGCTTGAGACGGCAGCTGTCCAAACCGAATAGAAACATCCATGCCACATGCCACTGTCTCACTGAATACTTGAGAGGCATATTTTGTTTTAATTTTTTCAAATGAACTGGAACATCCAGTGTCTCACTTTTCATGGAAGCACCCCCGTAACTTCCGTAATTATCAAGGTAGAATGATGAACCTCCCAGAACTGAAGAAAATTGTAGAAATGCACTTACTGGTTAAATGGTGATGGCCTAAGTGATATAGGCTGCCCGCCAGCAGCGAAAGAAAAATGGATGGTTCCTTCGCGACTGGCGAGCAGTGTATATCACTAAGGCCGGGGGATAATTTATATAGACTTCCCCACGACAACCTCCTGCTTAGAATAGACAACGTTGTAAGAGTTCTTGCCTCCCAAGAGGTTGCAAATAAAGCAGGTGTTATTCTGTTATCACCTGCCACCGGTGTTGTAATATCCTCATCCATCGCTATAAAACCTTCAAAATAAGCAGAAATAGCTAGCATAGCTAATACTTATGACTACCTCCATTCTGGGAATCAAGAAAATATAATAACCGAGCGAGCGTCATCAAGACCCCCCCTCCCACTTCAAACAGACAAATTTTACAGTAGTCTAAGCAACCCAAGAGGTTTTCTCTGAAGACGAGGTAACCGAGGAAACCATAGAAACGATACCCCTAAGCTCCAATCTTCACTTGCACTTGCTGTTATGAGCAAAGGAAGTCATTCATTAAACTCATAGGCAGCCAACAACTTGTTGCACGCATACTGAGTTTTAAAACAAACTCCGAAGATTTTTTCAAACCGAGCTATTTCCACCTGTCCATCAATCAATTAATCAGCACTCAATCTTCTGGAAAAATCCAAGGTCGATCCGAGGGCACAAGCTGCACCACAGTGTCTTGCTTAATCCTTTCCTCCGGAATTGAATTCTGGAAAAATCCGCGGTCAACCCGAGGGCACAAGCTGCGTCGCAGTGTCATGCTTAATCCTTCCCTCCGGAATCGAATTCTGGAAAAATTCTCGGTCGACCAGAGGGCACAAGCTGTGCTGCAGTGTCCTGCTCATTCCTTTCCTCCGGAATCGAAAAAATGATTGGGGATAATCCGACTGATTCGGTTGAGATAAACGAATAACCTAATTAACTACGGAACTTCGCATGGGCCGCAGTTCACGCATCTCTGTGCACTCTCTCTTATTGTAAAAACTACATCAAAGTAAGTTAGGGCAGTCATACGAGTTAGCGGCCGCGATATATTCTATACTTAACCAGAAAGTGCGTTTTCTCGCCCTCCTTCAATTTTATAAACATATCCTTTATGCGCGCCAACCGCGAATGGTAACGGCTGCGACCGAAGAGTCCGTAGCCGACTTCACTCTTCATGATCTACCGGTGGAAATGAAGCGTTGTGTCCTGAAGGGGCGTCACGACGCCACGTCCAGAATATATATATTTTTTTTAATTTGGAAAAAAAAATGGAACACTCATATCCTTCACATCGAACCTTCCCACATGAGAATTTTGAATAGAATCACATTATAATCACCAAACTTTTTCACAATCTTGGAGCCGCCATCTTGAAAAACCCGTACAATCCAATTTTGAATTGAATCGGAACATAACCACAAAACTCGTTAATAAATTAGAGTCGCCATTGTGATTTTTCCTATAACAATAAATTCCCAATTCATTAGAAATTCCCAATTGTTACAGAAATTATCATCACTTGTCAAATTTAAAGTGAATCAGATTACTAGAAGTAGGTCAAAATTTCACCCGAACGCACATATAAATAAATAGACAGAGAGGGCAAGTTAAATAAAAGCTCTCAATCATTGAAAAACGAAATGACAGAATAAAATAATAATAATAATATAATATAATAATAATATTTATTCAAACAAATAATTTCGAAATACATAGATACATTATCATAAAATAGGGAATAAATAGAGGGGTTGACCACAAAAGGAGATCCTTGGATGTGGCTTTTTCAGTTATTCCAAATCAGTTCAAACATACACTGAATTTCTTAGATTTTTTTTTGACAAGTTTACTAAAAATTAATAAATAGTTTCACTATATACTAAGACACAGACACACATATAATATATATTAAAATATTAAAATAAGGTAATAATCGTGTTAAGAACTAGCAATTGCTCATAGGTAGTACGTATTTTTTGTGTCAATATACTGGTGAATCAACAGTCGAGGTACGGTGAGTATCCATTTTTTTATTTTATTTTTGAACATTTTGAGAGAATTTAGATGTTTCATTTCAGGGGGAACAATATTATACAGTTTGGGTCCCAGGTAGATGTAGCTTCGTTGTAAAATGTTTTTTTTAGGCTTTGGAACATATGAGGAGACAGTCCTATATCGAGTGTTATATTCGTGTGATATTTTGACTAAATCGTTTTTATATTTATGCTGTCTAGTCACCGTTGCTACAAAAAACAATTGACGTATATCAAGAATGTGGGTTTCACTATATAAGTCATTTGTAGGGTAGGTACGCGGTTTAAGGTGTATAATTTTCAGAAAGAATTTTTGTATTTTTTCTAGGTTTTCTACATGTTTGTTGACACTAGCTCCCCATGCTATGATAGCATAATTCAAGTGACTTTGTACGAGTGCGTAATATAAAATCTGTAGATGGTCAGATGCCAAAATGGTAGATAAATATTTAAACTTATATAAGATAAAGCGTAGTTTCTTTATTATGTAATTTATATGTACATCCCACTTCAAGGTGTTATCAACGAATGTTCCCAAGTATTTGATATCATCAACACTATTTATAGAGATGGTTTGATGTTCATCGATGCTAACCATCAAAGATTTGTATGTTGGTAAGTATTTGGAATATGATGTGAATGCAAGGAAGTGTGTTTTGTCAAAATTAACTGTTAATAGGCGGTCTTTAATTTAGAATTATTTTCAAATCACTTTCTGCTTTAATTTTTAAAGAATCCCAGTTGTCATCTGTGAAAATGATAGCCGTATCGTCGGCAAAACTCACAACTTCCCCATTTAGTGGTAGTTTGAACAGATCGTTTAAGTATAAGTTAAATAATAGTGGGCCTTGAGGTACACCATATTCCACTTATCTCAAATCACTCTTAATATTATTTATTTTAACCTGCTGTACTCTATCATTTAAGTAATCTTTCATTAAATTAAATGCTTGTCCTCTAATTCCTATCCGGTCCAAGATATTCAGAAGGTGATTATGGCTGACCGTATCAAACGCTTTTGCGAGGTCTATAAAAACACAAAGTGCTGGAGTCTTTTTATCAATGGATTCACTGACTTTTGACGTGAGATAGGAGATCGCATCATCTGTTGACCTATTTTCCCTGAAGCCGAATTGATTTTGTGCTAGAATATTGAATTTATTTAGGAAGTTGAGAATTTTTCTGCCATTTTCTTTCCAATGCCAGAAAAAAAATCATTGAAAGTATCTGCAATTTGTTTAGTATCTGTTGTTAGTTGACCATTTTCAGTTTCGATTTTCTCAATTTCAGATTCGTTTTCACATTGCTGTTTGTTACTGATTTCATTGACAACCTTCCAAAGTCCAGCAGAATTGTTTCCATTAGAATAAATTTTATTTTTATAATATAAAGCCTTCGCATTCTTTATAAGCTCATTCAGTTTATTTCTGTATTTTTTATATTTGATGCAATTTTCCTGCGTTGGGTCTTTTTTTGCTGCAGAGTACAGACTATTCTTTTCATTGACTGATTTAACGAGACCGTTTGTGATCCAAGGTCGTTCTTTAGATTGATATTTTAGTTTTTTAGTTGTTGTACAATACTCTATCAATTTTTGTAATTTACTTATGAAGGTGTTTGTCGCTGAATTTATATTATTTGAAGTATAGACCTCCAACCAGTTCTCTTTCTTAACCTCTTTTATCATTTTGTTTTTATTTAGAAAACTTCTATATATATAACTACTTTTTATATTTTTTTCTGCCTCAGGTACAATCATCTGCAGAGCGAGCGAAAAGTGGTCAGTGATCGTAGTTTCAAGAACAACTGGAGTGATATTGTCCACTATCTCGTCACATTTAATAAATATGTGATCAATGCATGTTTTTGTTTCCCCCTGTATTCTTGTGAATGCACTTATTGCTGATAGATATCCAAATTCTCCCATTATATTCAGATATTCTTGAGCACTTTCATTTTCATCATCCAGTATATTGATATTTATGTCTCCTGCTACAATTTGAGTTTTTGAATCATTTCGACATTCCTGTAGATAACTATGGAGATCTACAATAAATGAATCTACTAAGTTAGCTGGTGGTCTGTACAATGCTGTTATTAATATATTTCCGTTTCCAAATTTAGTTATAATTTGTATGGATTTCAATATTCCAATCTCTATTATTTTATATGAGTAACTCAAACTTTGCCTGATATATATTACCACACCATGATTTTGGTTAATGTCACCATTATTATACAAGAGATCGTATCCATCTAATTTGAACAAGGATATATCAATAATTTGCCACGTTTCAGACAGCACTATGAGATCAAAATCAAATAGGATAGTACTTAGGAGATTTGTTAATTCATCTAAATTTTTATTTATGGATCGAATATTTGTGTGGAAAATTCGAAGTTTTTTTGAATGCGTTTGAATTTCAAAAAGTCTAGTGAGGTGATCAGTTGAATCAGCTTGTATTGTATTAATTTTCCGTTCTTTGAAATCTCTAATATTAATCTATCGAAAAAGTATAATTAGAGTGAAAGCGGAAGATTTCACTTTAAGGAAAGACAAGACAAAGGTTAAGGACAGATCAGGTAAAACTTGATTTTATATATAAAATTTTCATAAGTTATGATAGCAAGTACATCGGTAAAATTATCTGAAACATGGAGATAAAATTCATTGTAAAATAAGTTGATAAAAAATATTTTAAAATATATAGTTGACGTATGAAAAGAGGTTGAACACAGTAATATTTTTTGTTTTGAGATCTAGTATTAAGTTTAAGTTCGGATATTTTTCGTGGAGTGATTTCTAATTTTTTTATCTTCTCCTCTAGTTTACCGCCTATGTTGAATCTGCTGGTCTCAGTAGGGGTGCTTGGTTCACTTGGTGTTTTTCGGTAACTTATTGGTTCCTGGTTTATTTTTGGGACTTCGGGAAGGGAGTCTGACTGTTTTAGTTTTTCATAAGAGAATACTTCTCCATTCACTACTAAATTGTTGTTTTTTATAAATGCTGAGTATTTTTTTTCTCTAGCAGCTTTCAGGTGACCGTGGAGAAATTTTCTTTTTTCCAGTTCTTCTAGTGTGTAATCTTGATTGATGTAGATTTTTTCTTCTTTCAGTTTTTGAGAGTTCACTCTAGCTTGTATCAAAATATCCGCTTTCAAGAAGAAGCTATTGGTTTCGATGAGGACTGGTCGTATTTTTTCGGTATTTTTTTTGCCTAATCTATATACATCTCTGAAGTTGGAGAGGTTACAGTTCACTTTCAATAGGTTTTTCAAAACATTCAATACTGTTTCTGGTAGATCATTCTCATTTTCTGCAATTCCATGGACTATCAAATTATACTTTTTCAATTTGATGAATTCGATTTTTCAAATTTCTATTTTCGATATCTAATTTGTTGTTTTTTTCTTTCAGCTCATCTACTTCTTTCACAACTTCGCTTCTCAGTTCTTTGATTTCAATTTTCAATTCGTTGTTACCTTCTTTGATTAACTTGTAAAGGTCCTGAAGAGATATATCTCCCATTTCCTAAAATCCTCGTGATTTAGAAGTGCAAACAGTCAAACTGACGATATGTACAGCTACTGTGTCCTGTACAAAACTGATCGACTGATTTGCTCGACCAGACCGAGCCGAGATGGTTTGTTGTAGGCGTGCGCACGAATTTGTTTTTGTCGCCTTATCACTGAATAGGTATGTGGAATTCAACTATGGCCTTACTTACGGTTTGTTGGAGATTTATTAAAAATGTCACTTTAGTTTTCAATGGATTTTTACCATATTCACTACTTTTAATAATTTTCCACTCACTTTCTCAGGTATAGTTTGATGATTTGCACAGACGGATTCACGAACGTTTACTCGTCGACACCAACAAATACGAAAACACATTTGTATTTACAGAATCGTTCACTAACGTATGTCTTCTCTTGTGTCGCACTTTAAAAATATTTTTTGAGCAGCTTTGAATGTTTTTTTCACTACCGCTAATACCTATTTACTGCTGGTTGACATCAATGCACAAAAGGAATTATATCTTTTACTTAACATTAACAAAATCATTGCTGCAAGTATTGCTAGCACGTATTTTCTAAAATCGATACACTCATTAAACACTTTTGCCAAAATGTATATCAATCAAATGAATATTCTGTACAATTTGATAATATGAATGTTTAAAATTAAACTATAACAACAATAAAATTGAAATGTTTCATAAAATTCTGTAAAACTGAGATCGGCCTGATTGCAATGGTTTTTTACTTTTTCATTACTAAACATCTGTATTTTTTTTTATTTTTTCATTATGAATCAGAGAATTTTTTGTAGGAGTTGTCGTTCATTTCATAATCCATTATTTTTTTCTGGATTATGGAAACTGTTTCCACCATAAAACATGAAACAAGGACTTCGAAACTAATTTTACGCGATTATCTCCATATTGTTTTGCCTATGCCTGTTTCTGTAATATAAAAACGGAATGGAAGAGTTGATTATCACATACCTCCTCCCCAGAAAGTTAGGCCATGATGTAAATGGAAGTCTATTAGAGTACATGAATATATTTGACATAAGTTAGGTTCACTTCATTTATGTCCAAAAAGATTCCCGAAAATATTGCATTATTATTGTTTGGCATCAGTTGATTTCCTATATCCACAACTTTTGAGAGTAGTAACACTCTCCTCACCAGAATTTGAAGACAGTTAAATAGAACCAATCATAGATATTACTGCATGTACCTCCGTACATGTCATCACAAGTTGAAAGGTAAGAAAGCTTTTCACTCAGCTCGCACAAGTCTTTCGAATACTTCTGAAAGTTCCTCTGGTGAGGATTATGGAAACAACACATTGAGCAAAAACAAAAATGAAAAAAATTAACTCTTATATTCATGATTCAGGAAAGTGTCGTTAACGCGAAACATGCATCTTCCAAAAACTGGTGACATGGCCAGATCATTCGAGTATGAGATAGATTAAACTGAGCGAAAGTATCTTAAGTAGCATAAGCTTAAAGTGGGAGGAAAATGATGAGATTAGTTTCTAAGACAGTCTTCAACTATAGTTTTGATCTGATGTGGTTCCTAGGGTTTTATTGATGCGCTGAATTCAAAAGTATTAATACTTTTAACTTGGGACTTAAACTTTATGTTATTCGTTTCACCCACGGTTCCCATCGGACTTTCCCCAAACATGGCAATAGCCATTTCGTGTATCTGACACGTAGATTGTTTCATTGAAAAATAAGACAACAATAAATTGTCTCCATGACGAGTATTTAGAACTCTTTCCAAATCAAAACTTGCACAGAGGGAGTTGCTATCAGTCAAGAATCTTTTCTGATCATCTAAAAATAATTCTTTACATTGTTCTTTCAGTTCTATATGTTTTATAAATATTTCCTTTGTATCTTCTGTTTCCACAAAAGAACTGTCTTTTCTACTCTCGCTCAGGTTACACTTATCCTCTTTCGGTAAATGAAAACCGATGTTGAAATCTTCTGAGAATACTTTTCTTAATATTTTCAGTGATGGTATATTATGTGATTGTTTTGTTTCTTGATGCCGCAAAAATAGTCGGTACAAAAATGCTTCAATTCGGAATTCTGTGGGAAGATATTTTCTAACGGAAATAATGAGATTGTACCGCTGGAAGATTTTTCATGAAACTATGAACTTCTTCTACTATTTCAGTTTCTGTCTTGTTATGTGGTTCGTGTCTCCCTCTTTGGTCTGGCTTTGCAGAGTTTTGTACAGATTTGAAGATTGCATATACCTGAGAACCATATGTGATGAAGGGTTTTCAGTGAAAATTATTGACAAACTTTCATTCGTTTATTGTTCCAACTAATAAAATATTTAAAAGAAGTTTTTCTGTTGCTTAAATGTGCAAGCTGTTTCCTTCTACGTATTGCAACACTTTCACAACAACTCAGAAGCCAGTTTTTTGACGTTCATAGGAATCCAATCCCCAATAAAATTCATGTATACCATCGTTGAACTTCGGTGAATAGTTGGAAACATCGATTTTGACATCATTTTTCGAAGGGAATTTCTCTTACTTGTCGTCCTTTTCCAAAATTATTCTCTTCTTTTCTGATTGTTTTTTCATTTAATTTTCGTGTTTTCCTTAGTCCAATTTCTCCTACCAAATCCATTTCATTATTTTGGTCGTTTTCAAATTCGAAATCGGAATCTCTACTACTTGTTCATCCAGAAAAGAATGAGATATCGCAATTTGTACGTTTTTATAACAACATAATTTCTTGGTTTCTTTTGTTGTACTTTTTGGTATGGAGTTTTCAGTATCGAAACAAGAACTGCTGTCGTAATCAACCAACTTTAGTGGCAGACTTTCAGTAAACTCAGGATTGTGAAAATCATCAGTTTACGCAACATCAATAATAACAGGTTTGACACCTTCTATAATACCATTGTCATAGTACTGTACGACCTCATTTAAAGTAATACCAAGATCTTTTATGAAGATAACTCCGGTGTCATTATCTTTGGTTTCATTATCAGGTTCGTTTGAAATTGAAATTGTGACGCTATCATTTTCAGTTACAGATAACTGTTCTGTATCGACTACTAATAGTAGCATTGTATTAGATTCTTTCTCGGTATAAGCGCCAGAACAATTTTTATAAATATCGTTTGTTTCTTCATCTTCTTCATTTTTACTTATTGCGGCTGCCATGATTTTTGCCGTCCTAGTGTTACGTAACATTTTTCTGAGCTAAAATGAGAGGAAAACTTTAATTAAATAATAAATTATACCGCATTTATTTTCAAATTTTAGATAATCAGTCTTCTATTAACAACCTGCAAATAAGCTTTGTTGGTTAGAATTATCGTTTTTCAGCATACCTTGGCAATAAAACAATCTGTGACAAAAATCAATTCATCGAAGTGTTTGGAAGATTGAAATTCAATAATTTTTAATAGTCTGGTAGTTAATAATGTACGTTTATTACATATTTTATTAAAAAATTAGTTACAAGAGGGCACAGACCTGAAACACAACAAACATCAAAAGTTACGTATGTAACAAAATTACTATCATAAGCAACATCACGTGACTGAACTTGCGATACTCTGTCTGGGGTGTTTTCTAAATTTAAATGCGCATTACAATGTTTTGGTGAGGGCTTAACTAAAATAAGTGGACTTACGACAAAAATAAAAATATTTTTCTAATAACCTATTTTTCAAATCATACACGATACATTGGCAATTCGTGTAATGAAGTCAGCTACATACGATAGTCAGAATAATTAAATTTTGCCAAGAATGTGACTCACGATACTTTCGCAGAAAGTCATCGATATAGGAAGATTTCGACAGCCTCACAAACATCTTTCTATCAGAAATATATGAACTGAATCAATCAGAAGTGATTCCTCTGAATCCGTACCGTTGAAGTTTGCTTATAGTAGATCCGCTGTGACAGTTTCCTTGCCAACAATCTCAAAAATGAATTTATTCCATTAGCTGTACTCTTTCAGTTTCGAAATCAATAGTGCTGAGCACTCAGTAATATATTATTCATCAAAAATTCCATAAAGCTTTACTTCACTTTTTTTCATATATTTTGGCTTAAGCAGGTAATTATTAAATAGACTTGAGTGCAGGCTCCTTTTTATCACCACATTTGTTGAGAGGAATCCCGATAGAGGTAATCGGAAATGATGGATGAATGGAATGTGCAAAAAAAATATTTTAATAGAATAGAATAGAATAGAATTTTATTCGTGCAGTACATACATCAATAAATGTTTGCATACGTCAATAATAATAAATAAATAAATTGAAACAGATAAAAACATAATACAGACATAATGAAAGTAGTCAGTAAACAACTAAAGGAGAATGACATAGCGAAATTCAGAAATACAATAATTCAAAAAAAAAATATATATATATATATATGACATCTACAGTCACTAGTTGAAACTTGAATAACTTCCTGTTATATTCTGTCTTGCCTCACGGTATTAATTCTTGAGTGGATTCGTTTTGATTTCGAGAGCTCCATAAATCCTTTCTGATGAGTGCGTTAGCACGAAACAGCTGTCAAAGGTTAGAACTCTCGAAATATACTCTATTTCACTTATTTCACTTATATATATATATATATATATATATATATATATACATCAATATACATTATCAGACAGGCGACGGATTACGTAATGAGCCGAAATAATTAAAATTCCTCAATTGCGTAAAAAGCATTTTGTAAAAGAACATTCTTAATTTTTAATTTAAAAGTGTTTATACTCGTTTCAGGAGTCTTAAACTCATTAGTTGAAGCGTTATAAAATTTTAATGATTGATATAGATATGAGTTCTGTGATTTACTTAATCTATATTTGGGTAGCCTTAAACTTGTTTTGGCCCTAGTATCATGGCAGTGTATGTCCTCCGGCTTAGTCACTTTGTTTTCACCTTTAATTTTTTTACATAACACAAACATTCATATATGTGAAATTTGTCCAGCTGTGTGCACGTTCCAATGTAATTGAATGAAGAAAAGTTGTATTTCGTGCAGAAATTTATTTATAAAATCATAGTAGAGCGCTTTCGACTATAAAGTCATCATCAGTGCGTACCTGTAAGTAAGTGACATCGAATTGAATTTAAGAAATTTTGATAAAAAGAATTTTGAAAATTGAAAAGTTACTTACTCGTCAGGTGTACAAGAGCCAGACCATAAAAATATCATGTGTCCAGAGGACCATGTAAAATTTAAAAACGGAACATCATATTAATAACATTTTAAAAAAGTCCTTATTCCAGGATTCACCTGGATAAAAGTTTCAACAGGCAGAGTAACACATGTCTGTTGGAGCTTAGTCTACTGTTAAACTGAATGAATGAAATTTACATTGTGTCAAAGGTTGACAATGACAATGACGTTTGGCTTAGAACATTAACTTCTAGAAACCCTGATCTGTGTTTTGAAAATTGAATAATGACCAAATTGATCTGTAAATCTATTTATAGTTATGTTAATCTAAACCTAAGGAATTGTGACAAACCGGAAGAAAAGTCTAATGAGAACCTCAACCCGATGTGCACAGAACCAGATTCAAGAAACAGTCCCTCGGGAATTTGTGAAACCAATTCTTAGCTCAGGATCATGGGACAGGTCTAATGAGAACCTTCACACTTCCCAAAGCGTCAAAAAGGTAACCCAAAAACAAGAGGCACCATTAACATAATCATAAAAGATTTAAGAAAGTTTCAACAGGCAGAGTAACACATGTCTGCTGAAGCTTAGTCTACTGTCTAACTAAATGAAAAATGACATTGTGTCGAAAGTTGACAATGACAATGAAGTTATGATATAAAAAAAGTGTAAAAAATGAACTATAATAAAAACATTGATTTGTGTTTTGAAATTGATAAATTATTATTATTAGTTCAACATCCTGGGCAACCAGAGTGAAACATAAGATCATGAGATAAGTCTAATGAGAACTTTCCCAATCTCAATAGTAACAAGGAGGATGACCAAAATGATGAGCCCATACCAGAAAATTTTTAAGAAATTTTCCAAAAATTGATCTGTGAATCTATTTATAGTTCTGTTGATCCAAACCAAGGAAATATGACAAACCGGGAGAAAAGTCTAATGAGAACTACGACCCGATGTGCACAAACCAGGCTTAAGACACAGTCTCTTGGGAATTTGGGAAACCAAATTCTATGCTCAAGATCATGGGACAGGTCTAATGAGAAACTACCCAATCACAAGGCGCCAAAAAAGGTTGCCCAAAACGAAGAGGTACTACAAACAGAAAAGATTCAAGAAATTTTCAAATTATTTCATATTTAATCAATTCAGTAATTCTATTAATCAAAAACAAGGAAATTACTGAGCCAAGAGAAAGTCTAATGAGAACTTGACACGGCACATGCAAAAACCCAAGTTATAGAAAAATAGAACCTGAAAAGTTGAAATTATAAGTTTCAAATGAAAGCAATAGATTATGTTCTGAGAATTGAAAGGAAAGTCGAGAGGGAGGGAACTAGGCAAACTGCAAAACAGGTTCAAGCCATATCATCATTGAGAAAGAGTTCAAGAGCAATTAAATAGGTAAAGTTTAAATTTATGAAAAGTTTCTTACTTTAAACGTCTATGAAGAGGAATGTAAGCTCTGTTTAAATTAACTTGAGTGTTGAGACAAAGGTCATTATTCAGTAATTCCTTGTTAATATGTAAATCTTCAAGAAAATCTAATCTATTGTAATTTTTGGAACTCACCTCCTGTAAAATTTTTGAATTCCTATTTGGACTAAAGTTGTGGTTGTTAAACCTCAAATGTTGACCAGAGGCTGAAATTTTTTGGGATTTAAATGTTCGGTTATACGGGCTTTCAAAGGTCTGCAAGTTCTTCCAATGTAGGCTGCATCACAATCATCACAGTTTAACTTGTATATGCCACTTTTTGAAAGTTTATCAATTTTATCTTTTGTGTTGACCAGGTATCTGTTGAGGCTATGGTTAGTTTTGAAAGAAATTTTGATGTTGTCTATGTTGCTTTTGATGCAACCAGATATTTTATTAGAAATATTGTCATTTAAGAAAGGAAGTGAAACAAATTGTGATATTGAATCTACTTTGGGGTAGGCATCATTAAGTTCTTTTTTGTTTTTGATTTTTTGGATCAAACTATTAATAATATTCGGGTTATAATTGTTATTTGAAGCTATTTGTTTAATGATATTCAATTCATTTTGATAACTAACTGTAGAAAGGGGCATATTCAAAAGTCTATGAATGTAACAATTGAAAGCTGCCATTTTATGTTGATGGGGGTGGTTGGAGAAGCTAGGTATAACGTGATCGGTTTGTGTGGGTTTTCTGAATATGCTAAAATTTAAAAGATTGTTAATTTTATGTATTAGAATCAAATAATAAATTAAATTTCTTAGACTTCACAATACATAAAATTAACAATCTTTTAAATTTTAGCATATTCAGAAAACCCACACAAACCGATCACGTTATACCTAGCTTCTCCAACCACCCCCATCAACATAAAATGGCAGCTTTCAATTGTTACATTCATAGACTTTTGAATAGTTGAACAGTTAGTTATCAAAATGAATTGAATAACAAATAGCTTCAAATAACAATTATAACCCGAATATTATTAATAGTTTGATCCAAAAAATCAAAAACAAAAAAGAACTTAATGATGCCTACCCCAAAGTAGATTCAATATCACAATTTGTTTCACTTCCTTTCTTAAATGACAATATTTCTAATAAAATATCAGGTTGCATCAAAAGCAACATAGACAACATCAAAATTTCTTTCAAAACTAACCATAGCCTCAACAGATACCTGGTCAACACAAAAGATAAAATTGATAAACTTTCAAAAAGTGGCATATACAAGTTAAACTGTGATGATTGTGATGCAGCCTACATTGGAAGAACTTGCAGACCTTTGAAAGCCCGTATAACCGAACATTTAAATCCCAACAAAATTTCAGCCTTTGGTCAACATTTGAGGTTTAACAACCACAACTTTAGTCCAAATAGGAATTCAAAAATTTTACAGGCGGTGAGTTCCAAAAATTACAATAGATTAGATTTTCTTGGAGATTTACATATTAACAAGGAATTACTGAATAATGACCTTTGTCTCAACACTCAAGTTAATTTAAACAGAGCTTACATTCCTCTTCATAGACGTTTAAAGTAAGAAACTTTTCATAAATTTAAACTTTACCTATTTAATTGCTCTTGAACTCTTTCTCAATGATGATATGGCTTGAACCTGTTTTGCAGTTTGCCTAGTTCCCTCCCTCTCGACTTTCCTTTCAATTCTCAGAACATAATCTATTGCTTTCATTTGAAACTTATAATTTCAACTTCAGGTTCTATTTTTCTATAACTTGGGTTTTTGCATGTGCCGTGTCAAGTTCTCATTAGACTTTCTCTTGGCTCAGTAATTTCCTTGTTTTTGATTAATAGAATTACTGAATTGATTAAATATGAAATAATTTGAAAATTTCTTGAATCTTTTCTGTTTGTAGTACCTCTTGGTTTTGGGCAACCTTTTTTGGCGCCTTGTGATTGGGTAGGTTCTCATTAGACCTGTCCCATGATCTTGAGCATAGAATTTGGTTTCCCAAATTCCCAAGAGACTGTGTCTTAAGCCTGGTTTGTGCACATCGGGTCGTAGTTCTCATTAGACTTTTCTCCCGGTTTGTCATATTTCCTTGGTTTGGATCAACAGAACTATAAAAAGATTCACAGATCAATTTTTGGAAAATTTCTTAAAAATTTTCTGGTATGGGCTCATCATTTTGGTCATCCTCCTTGTTACTATTGAGATTGGGAAAGTTCTCATTAGACTTATCTCATGATCTTATGTTTCAATCTGGTTGCCCAGGATGTTGAACTAATAATAATAATTTATCAATTTCAAAACACAAATCAATGTTTTTATTATAGTTCTTTTTTACACTTTTTTTATATCATAACTTCATTGTCATTGTCAACTTTCGACACAATGTCATTTTTCATTTAGTTAGACAGTAGACTAAGCTTCAGCAGACATGTGTTACTCTGCCTGTTGAAACTTTCTTAAATCTTTTATGATTATGTTAATGGTGCCTCTTGTTTTTGGGTTACCTTTTTGCCGCTTTGGGAAGTGTGAAGGTTCTCATTAGACCTGTCCCATGATCCTGAGCTAAGAATTGGTTTCACAAATTCCCGAGGGACTGTTTCTTGAATCTGGTTCTGTGCACATCGGGTTGAGGTTCTCATTAGACTTTTCTTCCGGTTTGTCACAATTCCTTAGGTTTAGATTAACATAACTATAAATAGATTTACAGATCAATTTGGTCATTATTCAATTTTCAAAACACAGATCAGGGTTTCTAGAAGTTAATGTTCTAAGCCAAACGTCATTGTCATTGTCAACCTTTGACACAATGTAAATTTCATTCATTCAGTTTAACAGTAGACTAAGCTCCAACAGACATGTGTTACTCTGCCTGTTGAAACTTTTATCCAGGTGAATCCTGGAATAAGGACTTTTTTAAAATGTTATTAATATGATGTCCCGTTTTTAAATTTTACATGGTCCTCTGGACACATGATATTTTTATGGTCTGGCTCTTGTACACCTGACGAGTAAGTAACTTTTCAATTTTCAAAATTCTTTTTATCAAAATTTCTTAAATTCAATTCGATGTCACTTACTTACAGGTACGCACTGATGATGACTTTATAGTCGAAAGCGCTCTGCTATGATTTTATAAATAAATTTCTGCACGAAATACAACTTTTCTTCATTCAATTCATATATGTAGCAAGATCGAAGAGTCAATATACCAAGACCTTTGAAGAAAGGTTTGCAATGGTCGTCATATTTAGCCTGTGCCATAGTTCTGACGACTTTTATTTATGAGCTGAGCAAGGATATTGAGCAAAGTAACAGGAAGGTTATCAAAAACCTTCGAAGAGATATCATCTCCACCAGCTGTATTCCTGTTTTTTAAGTTGCTGTGATGCATTCTCCAAACCCTCCACGAGGTGATACTGTTTTATATAGATAATGAAGGGATCAATACTATTTATAAACAATTCTCTCTTTTGTCTCACAAAATTATCAATGTATTAAAAACTGAACTCAATAATGAAATATCACAAAGAAATATCCTTCCAATAGATTGATTTTATACAAAATTGGAAGACAGAAAATGTGCTCCGATAGAAAGCAATATAGTGTATAGTATATTTTGCATTCCTTGAAACTAAAACTACTTTGGACAAACGAGTTGAACTTAGAAATTTCGAAATGCTCAGTCGTCACACTACGGAGACATTCCGAAAATATCCTTCTCAGGGATCGTTTTTCAAACGAACTCAAATATGAAACTCACTGCTTCGGGAGGTGTTCGCTGGGAGTTACAGCCTTCAGAAATTCTAGAGGAATACCAATTCCAACTTTCTCGCGGCTCTCACGATGTTCTCTGAACATTCCAGGATGTTCCTTTTCGTAAAAAAGAATACGTGTCAGTTTCATGTTTATTGCCAATCACTTGCGAAGTTTAGTGCGCCTATTTGAATCAAAAAACGCCTTTGGCTTATGATCCAAAATAAACATGCGTCCGGATTTCGGAAATCACAAAAACAAACACGTTGAAACATTCATCCCATCTGGTATATACCCATATTCGTAAGTGACATCCGGCGTTGTCATATCATCAAGTATTTGGCGGTGACCATACTGACCATTAGCAGCATCTGAATAATTGAAAGAAATCACCGCTAATGGTTCCTGACATAGAGACACCATTTTTCATAAATATTTCAGACCACTTCCTCGATGCACCGACAGAATTGTTCATCTGGATCATCTGCGATAATAATAATTATTTTTCGTCGATGCTACAGTTAGTCAAAAAAGTAAGAACACGTTACTATTTTCTCGTATCTTCACTAATTACATATTGTTCAAGAATAATTAGAGAGGTTTGTGTGCTGAGTACTTTGAACATGTATAATGAAGTACAATGATCACCTGATTTCCTGCATTTTTATATAATTGTTTGATTTTTTTATCATTTATCATTTACCTATTTGTTGTGGAAAATGAAGACCTATCATTATTGTTAACAGATAACGTTAGTTTTTTCGACATCAATGTATTTCTTCAACCCTTATCGATGCAACCCCGTTATTACTAAGAATTAGGTGAGTTTACACCGTATGAAAGTCCATACGAAATAGTTTATCATAATATATGAAGTAAGAATGAAATAAATTAATCCACTTGATGAAAACTTCTCAGCTTAGCAAATCAAGTCGAAATATTGTAGCTCACGGCCAACAATGTGTATAGGTAACAGTCCATCATGATGATGAAAATTCAAAATTTCAGCTTTTGAGTTAACCTAGATTGGATAACGAAATTATTCACGATTGTTTGAAAGTTAGAGCAGTTGTTCACTTCTGTTTTGGACTTCCTTAAGCTGTTTTGTTTTTTGTTAAGGTGGCCGTTTAATTGCATGCATTCTTCCTTCTACTTCTACGGCAAATCGGTGAGACTCAAAGAAATCAAATGTGTCATACAGATTTTGAAACATAGTGAAGTACTCGTTGAATATATCGATATCGAAATTGATTTTTTCAAAAAATTTTTGTGTTCTTTTTTTTTGTAAATCAACATATCGATGAATGCACGTTTCTGTATCACTTCATCAAGAAGACTGTATTGTCGGTAACGAATTATAACCAGCTTAATAAATTGCCGCTGTTTATCGATCGAGTCAGTTCTGCAATTTGCGAATGGATGAAGCCACAGTAAAATTCATTCATGATAACAGAAATACAACATCAAAATCTGTAATAAAAAGTTAATGAGGGATCAATAATAACAAAGAAGCCTAGGGCACTATAGAATAGAATGAAATAAATCCTGTTCGCATTCGGTGGTGAGAAACAATCATATCGATATTCTCTTAATAATATGTCACTTTCGCTTTCAGATTTTGTCACATTATAGGAGTACCTATATGTGCATATTTGAGGGATATGTCAAATAATTTTTTGTTAATATAAATAATGATATCGGGTTCTGAAATAACTATAGTATCAAAGGGTTTCATTGCAGTAATAGGATAGAGCGGTTTCCAAAAAACGTGAAATTCAAATAAAAATTGAGTGTTAATGACATTCTGAAAAATGTATAAAATAAAATAGCCAACTATAGAGTAGGTCGTCAGTTTCACAAACAATTCTGATATTTACAGTGATGATAATAATGAGGTGATATACAAAATAATCGGATGATAAAAGCGTGTCACACAGTATAGACAACAGAATAATTCACAAGAACTCAAACAATTTTTTTTCAACAATCAGAAACGGTTATATTTATAGTCTTGGTTGAATGGGAAAAACATCGCTGAACAGAATAGCTATTTATGATACAAGTTAGTATTAAAGTAGGACTTTTTTGTACGAGCGTGAAGTTTGTTGAATGAGGCGCAGCCGAGATCAACAAACACGCGAGTACAAAAAAGCCCTTTACGAGAGTGTTTCATACAAAGTTTTTTTTCGACAGTTATTATATTGCCAAATTGTAGCAATTATATCATTAATTTGAATGTTTATTGATATGAATTGTCGTATTATCAAATGAAGACTTCCGTGTTATATTTGACGCAAAATACTGTATTTTTCAAAAATGTATAAATGTATAAACAGTGTGTGAAAAATTACTTCACGCACAGTTGATTATTTAACGCACAGGTGATTTTTTCAAGCACTTAAAAAAAAGTATTACTTCACGCACTGTCAGCAGTACGAGAAAGTTGAGTTTACGCACTGTCGTAGAAAAAGTTCTTTTGTGTGGCGTTATAATATTAAGTACAAAATTTTAGTTTTTTCGTGTTGTCAGAACTGCAACAAGATGAGGTACATTGCTTCACAGCTACTTTTTATAAATTTCTTCAATGTGATATCAATTCTAATAATTAGGACCCTAGTTAAATTAATTAATGTTTTGAAGTGTTTCTCAATCTGAACTTTTTAATGTATTCTAATATGATGTTGTAACGAAGCATTTCTGAGACTAATTTTCTTAAGTCCCAAACAATATCACAGAAATGCTTCGTACGCCTTTCTAAACCATTTTACTGTAATTTCAAAATTTATTGTAAACGGAAGGCAATCTTTCAAGTCAGAAAATAGTAGATGATTCCATCCATATTTCCTTAGAACCGACCACTTTTTGCTTGTCTTGACTTCTTGCGCCTAAAATATCTACTTATACATGTAGGTTTGGTCTCGGTTACGTTTTTATGATGAGGAATATTTTTTGCTGAGATTTAATAGTTTTTGTGCCTTCTGCTACGAAGGTCACCGTTTTACATGTGTTCTGCTACGAAGGCCAACCGATGGTATAAATAGTGGAAGCACATGAAAATTTTGCTTTTTCGTGCCAGACCAGTGTCCGAAGTAGTTGGTAATAAAAGCCGAGTAGCAACACCGAAAGTTATATTCCGAGGGTAAGCTTAATTGAAAGTTATTTAGTTTGAATACTTAGTTCTGTTACAAGTAAATTGCATTTCCCAAACCGTGTGTATCATATTCAGTTATCAAAAGACCGAAATTCGACAACCACCTTCGCGAATATCATAGTACCGCCTTGATCGATCCAAAGGTTAGGCCTTTACAACCGGCAGAGCGATCAGGCTTAAATATTGGGTACGAGTACTGTTTGACTTGAATTACTAGTTCCCGAGGGTTCGGACATCACAGCCCTCTGTAACTAGTTTGTACAATAGAGACTGACCATTTACCAAGGTGGAAAATCGAACTTCGAGTCCGATCGGCCGCCTAGTCCGTTATTATTATAGTTATACCAGAACGTTGAAGAACTCCTATCGTTATTAATTAATAGTTCCCGAGGGTTCGGATATTACAACCTTCTGTAACTAGTTTGTATGCCGATTATTGACGTTCCTACGTTCCGCAAGGTACGGCTCAAGTAAATCGATAATCGAGGGAGTTGGTTCAATCATCGTCCTTTAGACAGCCGGGAACTTGTACCAACACTCCGAGGTTACCACTAGAACCGTACAGCGTTATTCGATCCTGAAGGTACGGACTTTACTACTGGAAGGGTGAGATTTCGCTTAAAGCTAGTACGGAAATCGCGAACTATAAATTACTTATTCCAAAGAGAACGGCTTTCACTTCTCTTTGGCATTAGTTTGTTTTTCCCTGTCATACCATGATAGTAGGTGGCAACCAGGAGTTGGTAAAACATATATCGTGAGTCGTAGTACCCTGAAAGCTGTAGTGGACAGCGATTCGGGACTAGCCGTTATAATAATAATAATAATAATAAGAATAACCGTTATCATTTGCCAGCCATAATATCCGAAAACGTGTAACAAAGTGGTACTTTGGGATATCAGCTCACCCGTTGACTCCGCGAACCAAACCGATAAAGAAATTCAGTTATCCGTGTACGATTTCACGCCCTGTCTCATTTCTTGGTTGAAAGATTGCTTTTCGACTAATACTACGATGAATGGATGACTTATCTAGTGTTGTATGGCAATTCCATTATATTAGAAATAAAAGTGGTTCATAGGCACATAAAGCTTTCATTCAGTAAATAGGGGAAAGAGGGGTATCCTTTCAGATCCCGTCTGTTAAAGTCTAATTAGAGTACAGCTGGTATTCAAAAGACGATAGGGGCAATTAAAGCCTCCCACTTATTGTCAGTGCACTTTTGGTCCTTACAACTGACCCCTGGAATACCGTTTCTTCACTGTAGCTCTCCTGGGCCTCCCACTAATGTCATCTGCGATACGTTTATTATTTTTTCCAGCTTCAACACCAAAATAAAATTGAATAAAATATCTCAATTTTATACATTGTGCCATTTTCAACCAAAACTGTATGTATCTGTTACCGTTTGTTTCATTCCCAAATACACAAAAGAAACTAGTTAACAAATATTCTAACAAATTGAAATGAATCATACAAATAGCATAGCAGTCTAAATGTTCACAATGTGGTGAGCAAGTTATTCATTTCTCCCTTCTGTTTCCATACATGGTACTAGGTGCTATACTATAACAGTACAAAAACAGAATGCATGTGGCCAAGGTCTCTCCTATCCAGTCTTGTTCAGCTAAACATAGGAGTTGATACTTCAAGAACATCATTCTATTTTTGTCAAAAATTATATCTTCTAAGAGATTATTTTTATAAAATATTGATGGTAACGCTTTTTTTAAATTTTAATATTAATTTAAGAACATTACTTTACGCACAGTTGATTTTTCACGCAATTGTGCTAAAAAGTAACACTTCCCGCACTTTGAGACAAATTATCACTTGCATCTTGAGTTGGTTGAGGCAGGAATATTTCAACTCCAATAATAGATATACTATTCTGAACACTTTCTCCGAGGCAAGTGTATTGCAACGTCAATAAGGATTGGTTAATACTCTTCTATCAACTTGAATGTCGAGTTCAAATGTGCACTTTGCACTCGGTTATAAAAATATGATATATAAACCATTTTCAAAAACTGAATTTACTATTCATTCATCATTGTATTTGTATTGTATTCCTCTATTGTGCATGAAATGAGCCCGGATAGGAGTTGGTTTTGGGGTATCGCTGATACAAATAAACCATGAAGGTGGTGAACCACCTGATTGTTGTAAGTTGTAACGCATGAAGTTCATATCAAAAATTAATTTCAGCAACAAAATTTAATCAACCGAACAAAGCTTCATAAACAACTACGAACAATTTGGGAACAATTAGTAATTGAGTATAGGAAGAGTTTCAAATTAACTATAATCTCGTAGGAAACCGTTATTAGTGACGCATATAGCAATGTAATCGCTAGTATAAACAAAACTGTTGAAATTCAGAATGTTTTTTTACCCATCATCACAACTAGCCCATCAAATAACCAAAGTTGAAATATTTGTTTACGACATCAAAATAAGATTATTTAAAAAATATCAAACATTTCAACGAGTCATTATTTTTTTTTCAGGTGAGCATCCGTTATCATTGGGAAAGTGCAATTACATAGGTACAGTGAAGGTAAGTCTGGTACGCAAAATATAATCAAAACTTAGGACTTTGAATTTAGTATATATTTCTAGTAAGAAATAAGAAATAGTTAATTATAGTACTGGTGGGGTGTGGTGTGGTTGAATAAATTGAAAGTATCATTATTATTACGATTCGTCAACTCAAATGTGATTCAAGATTAAGAGTTATTTCTCTTCATTATTTGTACCTTATGTACAGTGGCAGACTCCATGTCAATTTCTGGAAGAGGTGGAGTGACGGCTTTCAAAGTACTGCCGAAGGCACCCACATTTTCTTTTGCAGTATTTGATCTTTCACCATACTTGTTTCGTTAATATATTTTTCTGCGACTATGGATGATTTCCAACCATCATTTCTATTACGAAATGTTAGATCTTCTCCTGCATCTACCAAAATCGAAGCAGATGATCGGCGAAATGAGTGCTCAGTGTATTTTTCAGGGTTCTACAGATTTAAAATGTATGCCACCACACTATATATATTTCCAATTCTGTTATTACCCACCACTTGTTCTGTCCTGTGCATTTCTCACCTCTGTATTCAAAGAAAAAACACGTTTCGGTAGTTGGTGGTCTTAGATTGATATATATCTCAAACATCATGTAGTTTTCTTTACCGGTAAACTTGCCTCAACATTTATTCTTTGCATCATTAATTTAAATGACATCCGCTGTACCAAAATCTCCTTTCTCATTTATACATCATTAGGTTAGCTCTTGCTCGCGACAAACACTAAATATCCCCACTAAGAAAATATACATTTGAGAAAATTTATTCACTTTGGCTAAATATATCATCAGATGCTTCATGGATAAAGAATGCAATCATTTCTAGTTGCGTCAAAATTTTGGCATTTTTCGGGTCGTATCCAACACTTTTTCTCTCCAAAAATACCTAACTATTACCTTATTTGGAGATATCTAAATTATGGGGAAAGTATAAAGCATTGCAAAGCAAACTTCGAACGACTACTGTGATGCTCGGCGATATTTTCCAATTTCGAGAAAACTTTTATTCAATTTTAGTCGTGTCTAGTAATTTAATTTTTATGTTAAGTGTAATACTTTATATTGACGAATAAAAACCAAAACCCTTCATAGCCCTGAGGATGGGAAAATATACTGCCGAAACGTTGGCCTGTTGAAGAATACTGTTTTTTCTTTAAGACGACCTAACCCCAATAACCATATCCAATAATTAATAGATGGTCGAAACTTCATCACTTCAATTCTCATATTTGTTATAAGTTAATAAATTCCAATATTTTTGTGATATTCGAGTGAAGTTTGGAATCTGGGATGATTTTTGATTGACAAAATGAAATTTTATGTTATTTGTCTCTTTCGTGGGGTTGACGCAACCTCCATGTCTTTCCAGTCATTTGAAATATTATACCTATTTTGTACGAACCTCTATTATCACGTTTGATAGTGAAGAAATTGATTTTTCAAAAATGTTTTTGTAAAGAAGAGGTACTTGGTAGAGCTCGCGGAGAGCAACCCTTTCCGAAATATTTTGATTTGAAGTAATCGATGCATTTGAATTATTTCCGTGGGACATTTTAGTACGACAAATCATATGGTTTATGCATTTTGGTTTAATAGTTCGTGAATTTTTAAATCTGCGATTCAGAAACAGATGGATTGGTCGAGGCGCTGATAATCCAAATCAATTCTGGCCTCCAAGGTCCCCGGATTGGAATACTTTTTTTTTGTATTGTCACTTGAAGGCCCTAGTTTGTACGGTGCCAATAGGTTCTGTAGAACAACTTCGTTAACGAATCATTGCTGGACGTGACGCTATCCGAAATACACCAGGTATAATGAAACGTGTACGTGGGTCCACAAGACAAGCCGAAGCATGCATAATGGTGCAAGGTGGCCATTTTGAACAATTACTGTAATTATTATCCCAATTAACTGTGTAATCATTAAATTAGTTTTAATTACTTTTATTATTATTTAATTGTAATGAAACTCGATTCCTAAGGTAGGATGAAATTAAGAAAAAACTAATTTCTAATGGAATTCATTTTGAATAAGTATAAGAATCTTGTCATTCAAAATCGTCGATTACCTATTTCAAATCCCAATATCTCGAAAGCAGTCCTCGCAGCGACTTTTACCAGGAGTATATTTTTTTACACAAACTTACATCAAATTTGATTTTCTCTTTGAAAACTATCCCCTGAAATTTATACAAATATCAAAATTATTTTGAAATTATTCACAAAAAATAAAAATAAGAATTCAACTTTGGTACTCTGTATCTCAGAAACGAATAATTTGCGGACATATGTTTATAAGACTTTTTCTCCTCATTTTAACGTCAGCAACATGTACATGCTACACGTAGGACATGAGAAACAGCCTGTGTAATTCTATCCTCATAAATAGTGATAGTATCTCATATACAACTCGGGCACCTCTTTCATATTACTTTAATAATATTTCAATGCGAAATTTAGTCCAATTTATTATTCGAATTAGTTTATCGATATTTGATGAACAAGGTTTGAATTTTAATTAGATTTTTTGGTCCAAATTCGATATTTCACTCTGTTTGTATGTCTATGATAACTATCAGTATGATTCAGTGATTAGAAGTAATTCCTGATCCATAGAAAGAAACTAAACATTTTAAATATCCAGACATAATAATTACCGATACTCTGAAACATAATAGACTCTCTGAACATTCAACAAAAAGGCAAAAAAAACTGGTAAACACATTTCATTTGGGGGAAAAAAAATTCTCCCAATGAATATACTCGTAATACCATATAGATCCATGATTACTTGTATTTCGGACGTCCATCATCTTAATGAAAGATTTCTACCTCTTTGAAATTTTTCACAACGTTTCAATTGCTTGAATCCGCAATCATGTTCTGGTGAATAATGACAAAATCAGATGCTACGCGACCTTTTATAAGTCTATAATTAAAGTGTAATTACGGTGTAATTACGCGCGGTCTCGTAGCGCGCGTGGTTTCGCGCTTTTTTTCCCTCCAAAACGGCCCATGAGCGGTTTCCATACGTATTTAATTTCCACGCTTGGTTGACTGAAGGCACTATTGGCTTCTATATAGGTGGTTTCCATAAATTTCCGTTTGAACCAATGTTCCTCTCTATGAAGAATACTAGCTTCGTCCCAAAGAATTCGGTGGTGTTTTGTCCAGGCGTGGTCAGCAATTCCCGATTTTGATGTTTCCCCTCGTTGAGTCCACTTTTTGTGTTCGGCTATTCTTACTGATAATGGCCTCTCGGTCTCTCCGATATAGGAATCTCCACATTCACATAGGACTTTGTAAATACAGTTTTTGCTGGATTCTGTTGTGTTCTCTGGTTTCGTAAGCTTCGTAAGGTACCGCCGGATTTAAAGCAACTCTTGATGTTGTATTTATTTCCGATCCTTCTGATCTTCTCGGAGATACCCCTGATATAGGGAAGAATGAGAACGGGGTTTTGTTGTCTTTCTTCGGTTATCTTGGTCTTTTTGAGTTGTTCTCCTATGAGTTTCTTGGAGTATCCGTTTCGGCGTAGGTCCTTTTTGAAGTGGGTAATTTCCGCCTCCATTGACTCCTGGTTGTTGCAAATAGACATTGCTCTCTCCACAAACGTTCTTACGATTCCCCTCTTTGTGGAGTTTGGGTGATTAGAGCCGTAGTTGAGGTACTGTCCTGTGTGTGTCTTCTTTCTGTAAACTGTAAACAGAGGGTACTATTAGTTTCCTTTTCCATTGTGAATTTGATTGAATACCTCATGTTATTCATTCTGGCGAAGAATTCCCCAAGGTGATCATCTCCATGGTTCCAAATGATAACGGTGTCGTCTACGTATCTTAGCCATAGTTTTGGTTTGTATTTTGCCTCTCTGATAGCCAATTCCTTGAACCACTCCATGTATATGTTGGCGATTACTGGAGAGAAATAAGATCCCATCGGCAGTCCATCAACTTGGGAGAAGAAACGGCTCTTTTCTTGAAAGTATGAGTTGTGTCGGCAGCACTGCAGTAGTTCCAATATCGCTTGTACGGGGAGGTTAGTCCTTTCATGAAGCTGGATGTCTTCTTCCAGATTCCTCTTGATGATGTTTAGGGATTCTTCTATGGGGACATTGGTGTAAAGGCCCTCCACGTCAAAACTGATGAAACGATGTTCAGGCCCTAGTTCAACATTTTTGATAATGTCCACGAAGTGTTTAGAATTCTTGACGAACGAACTGCTAGTACCCTGTAAGGGTTGTAGTATCGGTAGGAGGTCTTCTTCCAGTTTCCTCTTAGTGATGTTGAGGGATTCTTCTATGGGGACATTGGTGTAAAGGCTCTCCACGTCAAAGCTGATGGAACGATCTTCAGGCCCTAGTTCAAAATCTTTGATAATCTCCACGAAGTGTTTAGAATTCTTGACGAACGAACTGCTAGTACCCTGTAAGGGTTGTACTTCGTGGACATTATCAAAAATGTTGAACTAGGGCCTGAAGATCGTTCCATCAGCTTTGACGTGGAGAGCCTTTACACCAATGTCCCCATAGAAGAATCCCTCAACATCACTGAGAGGAAACTGAAAGAAGTCATCCAGCTTCATGAAAGGACTGACCTCCCCGTACAAGCGATATTGGAACTACTGCAGTGCTGCCTACACAACTCATACTTTCAAGAAAAGAGCCGCTTCTTCTCCCAAGTTGATGGACTGCCGATGGGATCTTTTCTCTTTCCAGTAATCGCCAACATATACATGGAGTGGTTCGAGAAATTGGCTATCAGAGAGGCAAAATACAAACCAAAACTATGGCTAAGATACGAAGACGACACATTTATCATTTGGAACCATGGAGATGAACACCTTGGGGAATTCTTCGCCAGAATGAATAACATGAGGAATTCAATCAAATTCACAATGGAAAAGGAAACTAATAGTACCCTATCGTTTCTCGATGTGAAAGCTGAAAGAACATACACTGGAATCCTCACCTCTGTTCACAGGAAGAAGACACACACAGGACAGTACCTCAACTACGGCTCTAATCACCCAAACTCCACGAAGAGGGGAATCGTAAGAACGTTGGTGGAGAGAGCAATGTCTATTTGCAACAACCAGGAGCAATGGAAGCGGAAATTACCCACATCAAAAAGGACCTACGCCGAAACGGATACTCCGAGAAACTCATAGGAGAAGTTCGGAAACAACTCAAAAAGACCAAGACAACCGAAAAAAGACAACAAAACCCCGTACTCATTCTTCCCTATATCAGGGGTATCTCCGAGAAGATCAGAAGGATCGGAAATAAATACAACATCAAGAGTTGCTTTCAATTCGGCGGTACCTTACGAAGCTTCCTCACGAAGACGAAACCAGAGAACACAACAGAATTCAGCAAAAACTGTATTTACAAAATCCCATGTGAATGTGGAGATTTCTGTATCGGAGAGACCGAGAGGCCATTATCAGTAAGAATAGCCGAACACAAAAAGTGGACTCAACGAGGGGAAACATCAAAATCGGGAATTGCTGACCACGCCTGGACAAAACACCACCAAATTCTTTGGGACGAAGCTAGTGTTCTTCATAGAGAGGAACATTGGTTCAAACGGAAATTTATGGAAACCACCTATATAGAAGTCAATAGTGCCTTCAGTCAACCAAGCGTGGAAATTAAAAAACGCATGGAAACCGCTCATGGACCGTTTTGGAGGGGGAAAAAGCGCGAAACCACGCGCGCCACAAGACCGCGCGTAATTAAACCGTAAAAACACTTTAATTATAGACCTATAAAAGGTCGCGTAGCATCTGATTTTGTCATTATTCACCAGAAGACGATTGCTGATTCAAGCAATTGAAACGTTGTGAAAAATTTCAAAGATATAGAAATCTTTCAACCATCAAGATGATGGACGTCCGAAATATGGGTAATCAAGTTACTACATCGTCTAAAACATCCAAACATATAGATCCATGATCAAATCTATTGTGTCTTATGGTTTTATCCTAAAGGGTTGCGAGTACCAAAACCAATTGAAACACTTATACTCACACAAAAGTGGATTTCGAAAGGTTTGCTATTGAAACCTGTATATAAACCTGTAAAATACAAATACCTACCACAATTACACCACAAGAAAAAGAGCTAAGAGATAAAAACACATCTTCATCCCAGAAATTTATAGGTTCTTCATGCCCAAAAATTCACCCCCGGATCCAAAAAGAATAGGGAATTTCAAATAACTTTGCAATAAAGTGAAAAAAATATTACCAACTAAACCAACTCATATTATTCATATATTATTATTGTGAGGATAGGTATATATCATATTTATTATTGTCAATTCTTTGTCCCTACTGATTGAAAAGCTGTCAATTTAGGACACGTACATTCAATTATAATCGTTTAATTTATTCAGTTTTAAAAATCTTTTTGCCATTTAAATCTAGCAATCAGGCAAACTACAATTCTTCCAGAATTTAGGTGCAATGTCAGTCTTCTGTATCGATACTTCAGTATTACTTTATTTAGCGAAAGATCAAGGTAACTGCTAACCTCTCTTCTGCTGGTTTTTTCTTTTCCATATTTGTATCTTGCCTTTCAATGAATGGTTTGACCGTTAACAACAACAACTTTTTGAACGACTTGTTTATATATAGTTCTTATAACCTGCTGCATCCACTTTCCTTATTTCCTTCGAAAGGAAAATATTCGCGTACTTTTTTGTAGTCATCTTTAGTCATCGCTAAAATAATTGCTACACACGCCTTCTGAATATCCATTTATGAAAACGATCACAAGCCAACTGGTCAGCTAATACTGACGAAAATATTGATGCATTGGAATCACCGTGTAAAGTAAACATATATTGTACTAAGATTGATGTAAATACTGACATAACAGTATTGAGAATATTATTGATCGTGTAAAGTCCCTATACAGCAGTTACCCTCACACAAATGGAACATTAAGCTGCCCACGCACGGTCAATAATATTGCATAATATTTTTTATTGAGGAATATTATTGAAACGTTCAGGCGCATATACGACACAATAGAACTGATTCAATTGAATTGACCAATTAATTACGTCATTATTCTCGTGAAAGTGGAATGTCTGGTAAAGATTTAGGTAAAGCTATGCTTATAAATTGTGAAAGGCTTTCGCGGCCATCGTCACTTACACGGAGGTTCTTCGGGTTGTGAGGCCGACGTATGTTAAGAGAACATCTCGACGTTTCGCCAACACGAGTGGTTAGCATTTTCAAGAGAAATTTTCTGGTTTGTTAAGTCGCTGTCAAAAGCTTGACATTTGTTATACGTTGTCTCAATAAATACCTGTGATTTGACGTTCTTACATCTGACGAAAGAATCAATAGTAGACCAAAGGACCGTCCATCCAGTGAACCAAGTAGTAGTCAAACCAACACCGAAAAAAGAAAAGCATTCTTACCATATGTTCCCAGAGTTACAGATCGTATTGGCCGTATTCTACGAAAATATTAGATTAAAACCGTTTATAAACCTTCAAAAAAACTGAAAGACCACTTTAGATCAGCGAAGGACAAACGAGTCGTACTATGCTCTTCTGAGGTTTATCGCATTCCATGTTCCTGTGGCAGCGTTTATATCGGAACCACGAAACGCTCCGTTAAAACAAGAATCAAAGAGCAGCACAAGGCTTGCTTTCGGTTAGGGCACACACAGAAATCTGCTGTCGCAGAACATACTCTGAACAACGACAACCATATAGTGAAATTTGAAGAAACCCAAGTCAACTCTTCAACATCTGCCTATTACCCAAGACTCTTCCGGGAAGCAATTGATATTCAAAAATACCACAACAACTTCAACAGAACCGAAGGACTACAATTGAACAAGGTTTGGCTTCCTGTTCTCAAAAATTCTCAATTAGCTCCCTACCCACAAAATAACGGTTCGAACGATTCTATAGGAAATCTGAAAATATACAACAAACACGTTAAACGTATGTCCAAATGAGTTATCACTAAACTCTCTTTCACTTTGAGATTTTAGGGGTTATGTCTGTCCTTGCTATATGGTTGATATGTTATCGAAAACAAGCCCACAAAATATCCCCTTTGAAAATTAGTTTACCATTTTTTGCTTATTTTTAGATATCCTATAGGGAAAAAATTATAGCGGGTGATACGTTGTCAAATTGAAACCCTGTATATAGAATCTGCACTGGCTCTAGATTCCATAGATCCATAGTACTTTTTCAATTCTTCGCTATAGTTTGTTCTCAGAGAGTTAGAAAGTCGTTCGTGTCGTGGATGTATCTAGAAATCGACGTTGTGGATTTAGAGGGTGGGGTCAGAGCTGTGACACAATGTTTCAATATTCGATCTCCCAGTGACCTTCACGTCGTTTTCAAATGCATGAATGACATCAGTCATAATTTTGGTCACCTATTTGACGTGTAAAACATATGCTTTTTTGTTTGGAAAGGAAGCACTTTTAAAAAAATGTATAATAGAATTTTCATATTATATTCAGGGTTTGTGTTCGACTATGAGATGACATTGGTATCGAATGAGAGACATTGCATTCACGGTAATAAAGATCTCGGTTCGGTTCTGCAGGGCGTCACTTGTTCGAAGATGTCAAACAAGGCCTTGTTGGCCGCGTGTTCGATTCAGTCATGACCTTTCACCGACCTCATCACGTCAGTCACACCCTATGTGTACTTGGCCATCTATTCGACCTTCCACCGACCTTATGATATCAGTCACACCCTATGTGTACTTGGCCATCTGTTCGACCTTCCACCGACCTTCCTAGAGCTTCCAAACACCTTCACATAACTTCATGCATATATAGTTAGTATTATTACGGTTTATTAGAGGGTGATGCTGGTTATTAGGGTATTTGAAGGGTATGACCTTGTATACTTGTAATTTACCTCTCGAGTACTTTATTTTCAATTTTATTTTCTCAAAACACTATTGTTATTGCTTGTTTTAATTACACTCTAGTTGAAACAGTCTGTTTGAAGGTGACCAAAAGGTTTGACCATCTTCAAACAGACTGTTCACACATGGTGGTATTTATATATTTTTCCATACACTATTGCAATTGCTTATTACTCGACCACCTTCAAAATTACTTTCAATTACATGGATCAGTCATATTAGCCTATAATCGCCGTTCCCACGCCAAAACCGCGAAAGTGCTAATTTCACGATTCTGACTTCAATATGTAAAATACAAATTTTCTACCAAAATTTTCGATGCCAAACTCACGAAAGGGCTATTGGGATGTCTACTGGGAACGAGAGTGAATTCGCGAATATGAAAACATACCTAGGTTTTCAAAGCAAGAAGCAGGAATATTCTTAAAACACTTCCCATTCTAATTGAAAAATTGCATATTCGTGGTTTTGGAATGGGACTGACTAATTATGTACAAGTCCCAGCATAATTAAATCTTTGAATTGGGTTATATAGAAAAAACACATTTGTCAATTTTTTTTTTTTCACTAAGCCAGATATATTATTCGAAATGGTACACACTGTAATTGATACAATTTCTTGGTTCTGTGAAAACATAACGGCGTGCTCTCACCGTCTCCCAGGTTATATTGTCGAATTTCTTCATCATTTCAATTTTGTCTTCATACTGTTGAATTTTCATTTGAAGTATTCTTATATTTGCCAAATGCTTTTCCTGTAGACCTCTAATGTTCAGGACGACACGGTTGGAAGTTTTCAATCCACTCATGAATCAGATGTAACTATGTTTGAAATGGTAGGAAGGTGTCTTTCAATTTAAAATATGCTTTCTCATGAATGAAAATATATTCCTGAAAATACAAATTTCAGGAGATGTTTATAGGGAGCTGAGCATATCTTTCCTCGCATTTTAAGATCAACAAATCATCATAGCGACGATTATAATTTTTTTCTGTCGATCATTTAATATGGCTCTGACAAAGTGAAATGTTGATATTCAACGATATTTTCTCTCAGTGTACATGCAGCATTTCAGAGTTAAGTGGAAGAGTATTTTTTGTTGTGATTTCCAAAACGTCTTATCATTATACCAATGTATTTTAATGTGTCTATTTTTGGGAATAATAAAGACGATTATTACTATTATTCCTCATCTAGCGGTGTAGTGATAAAAAATATTTTGCGCAATGTATACGCTACACGGCGTAACTCATTGATATTGCGCGATAAAAATTAAACTTGTCCAATATTTCATTCAATCATTGCGCAATCTTAAATATTGTGCCATATTTTCGACCGTGTATGTCCTCGGGCCAATAAAATTATCGGAATTAATCACACAAGTGCATCAAAATAGCCGATGATTTTCCATAGCATGGTGTCTAAAAACTGAATCAGTTTATTTTCATGTTTTATGAAAGAGCCCGACTACGGAGGAGGAGGGCTCTTTCGACATGCAGTTTTTTAGTGACAATATGGTTTCATGGAAAATTATTGAAGGTAATACCACAAGAGCTCAGATTTAGCCGGATATTTTTGTGGTTGTTTTCGAATACTTACTTTCATTGGCAATTCAACGAGAGCTGTTCTGACAAAATCACAAGAGCGTAGCTCGAGTGATTTTGTCAGAAAAGATCGAGTTGAATTACCTACATGAAAGTAAGTATAAGAAAACCACCGGAAAAAATATCCTGCTATATCTTAGCTCGCGTGGTATTTGGTAAGACAAACTTCATTTAATGAATTAATAGAACAACAAGTAGAAGAATAATGTTTAGAAAGAAAAATACTTACTGGAATATTATTTGCTGCTTAATTCTGTTTTGACATTTACAATTGTCAAACACACGCGCAACGCTTGATGAACGAAAAAAAATGTATGTGATGCTGTTTCACTTTCAACTATATTTTCCCCAATAGATTGTATAGACCACTCACCAAAACGCGACATTTTTTCCCTTTTTGAAGTATATCTGACATTTATCAGTATTGTCAGTCAGTGTTGATGTTATTGGTGTCATGTCGACGGGATGTTTTTGCAATGCAGTTATCGCTCTGCAGTGCAATTACCGGGGGTAATACCGCAAGTGCATTGAAAATTACCGATAATTCTGAAAAAAACGTGTTTTTTTTAAAAACTGCACAAGTTTATTTTTTTAGTTGTTTCAAAGCATAAATTGCCCGACTCCGTAGGAGGAGGGCAATTTTTTGAAACAACGAAAAAAATAACCGAGTGCGGTTTTTTATAAAAAACACGTTTTTTTCAGAATTATCTGGATAATTTTCAATGCACGAGTGGTATTCGGTAGGAAATTTCACACCTCACTCTTATATGAACACTTGTAGGTAGATGACACATTTGAAGTCTCACTTCTGACATTAAAATCGCGCGACTTCACTAGAATTGACATCTAATGCGATAATTGCATTGCCGTGACGCGAAACGCGTCACTACAGTGCAATTATCGCTGTGAGCCAGCGGTAATTGCATTCCTCTTATGGAAGTTTTTACACGTGAGGGAAATTTCCGGGGGTAATACCACAAGTGCATTGAAAATTACCGATAATTCTGAAAAAAACGTGTTTTTTTTTAAAACTGCACTAGTTTATTTTTTTCGTTGTTTCAAAGCATAAATTGCCCGACTCCGAAGGAGGAGGGCAATTTTTTGAAACAACGAAAAAAATAACCGAGTGCGGTTTTTTATAAAAAAAACACGTTTTTTTCAGAATTATCTGGATAATTTTCAATGCACGAGTGGTATTCGGTAGGAAATTTCACACCTCACTCTTATATGAACACTTGTAGGTAGATGACACATTTGAAGTCTCACTTCTGACATTAAAATCGCGCGACTTCACTAGAATTGACATCTAATGCGATAATTGCATTGCCGTGACGCGAAACGCGTCACTACAGTGCAATTATCGCTGTGAGCCAGCGGTAATTGCATTCCTCTTATGGACGTTTTTACACGTGAGGGAAATTTCCGGGGGTAATACCACAAGTGCATTGAAAATTACCGATAATTCTGAAAAAAACGTGTTTTTTTTTTTAAACTGCACGAGTTTATTTTTTTCGTTGTTTCAAAGCATAAATTGCCCGACTCCGAAGGAGGAGGGCAATTTTTTGAAACAACGAAAAAAAAATAACCGAGTGCGGTTTTTTATAAAAAAAAAACGTTTTTTTCAGAATTCTCTGGTTAATTTTCAATGCACGAGTGGTATTCGGTAGGAAATTTCACACCTCACTCTTATATGAACACTTGTAGGTAGATGATACATTTGAAGTCTCACTTCTGACATTAAAATCGCGCGACTTCACTTGAATTGACATCTTATGCGATAATTGCACTGCCGTGATGCGAAACGCGTCACTACAGTGCAATTATCGCTGTGAGCCAGCGGTAATTGCATTCCTCTTATGCACGTTTTTACACGTGAGGGAAATTTCCGCTGTAATTTTTCGATAATTGCATTTCTCTTATGACAAATTTTATACAGGAGGAAAATATTTTGTCTAATTATCCATGTTTAGGGAAAACCCCGGTGATATCCTATATCTAATCTCTAACTAGCGTTCACTTTTGATGGGCGAGTACGTTTTCATATTCCACCGGGAACTGCACTGCACTGTATAATCCCCCCTCAATAATATTCTGACGTAATCCAATGAGTTCTACCTCTCTTCCAAAACTAAGTTATGAAGCAAATCTCTCTCAATATTCCCAACCACTATTATCCTTCCCTATCATGACTCGAAACAGCATTCAGCATTTTGCAAAGGGATAATGAAAATGTCTTGATTTCTCTGACAATTACATATTACATCAAATTCCTCTCGTGTTTCCACGTTTCCCGCATTCCCCTTTACGTATTGCCATTTTCATGGCACTCTGCGAGCAGGCTTGAGCAACACATAAATATACTTAACATATCTCATAAATATTTCATTTCCTTTTCATGTATTAAAGAATTATGTAGTTGGATAGGAAGTCGTATGTTGGAGGTAATCTAGAGGGTTGCCCCTTGATGGAAAAAGTTTTAGGTTAGAATTAGTTGTTGGAGAGTTTATGAAAATTTTGTACACGCTTTTACTAAACTTACTTTGTTCGTATGCCTGTCTGTCTCTTTTACAGTTTTGCAATCCATTCTTCAAGCACTTGCTTGTTTCCGATTGAGCGGAAATTTGGCACACTTATTAAGAACCGATGATGCCACAATAATTTCAAAAAGGTCGACTCTTCTGCCCCCTGATGGTTAAATTGGGAACACTTAGGAATTCGAAATAATTTTTAACGGTTTTGATAATTTTTCGCGAAAAAAAAAGTCGGTTGGGGGGCTCGGACACCTTCGAAAGAAGTTTCGAAAAATCGCAAAAATTAAATATGAAAAATCAGTAAAAGAGTGAAAACATCGATCGGTATAATAATTTTGTTGTGTTGCCACAACCCAGTACTCAGTTATTCATCCCAGAACTTTTATTATGAAAATTATGAAATAATTTTAAGTTAGGTTATGTCCTCAGATTAGTTTTGGGTTGTACTGATTTTAGTGATTGTTTCAATAAACAATCCAATCAATGAGAAAATGCCTTTGAGTGGAATAATCGTGCATACTAATTTTTTCTTCATTTAGGAGCTCACATTTATATCGAAAAGTACAATATTTTGGCATCTCGAAAGTGCCTTGATTTAGAAAACATTCCAATTCGCGTGTGTTAATTTTCGTACTACAATCATTCGTTGCTTGGCAACTTTAAAGCTCAAAGATCAATTTCATTTAATCTGTAGTAGACAATATTGATCAATTTCATGTACATTAAACAGGCTCGTTGATACGAGGTTACTGGAAAACATTGTTGATATGTGAGGTTTAAGAATTGAATGAAAGTTTGTTATTACGATGATATTTCCTTCATTTTATGTTCAGGAATATTATGATTTGTGATTTTTCTGAAGCTTTGGCACATACTGGGGGCGTACTTGGATTATTCACCCAAACATCTTCTTCCTACATTCGTGGGCTGAGAGCAAACACTGCCTTAATGATACAGGTATCGGTTATATGCCGGCAGTTTTCTTTTCCAATATTTTTTTTCGAGCATATGTTTCATGCATTTGTGTAAATTTAGAAACTGAAGTGATTTTTGGTTATGTTGATTTTTAAGAAAAAAAAAATTATTGCAGAGTCTAGTAGAGTAAGTATATAGACCGTTGGCCCATGACACTGGGGGGGTCGATTATCAAAGAAGATATGCCCTTCAAGGGACATGAAGAGTAAGTTAGATCATCAGGAAAAAAGTGGTTTGTTGAATCGGTACCCGGTCGCTCCCCTCTGAGACATCAATGACGGCAACTTTCCTTCGAATACGGCTAAATTTGCCCACCCAAAATATATGCAAATGTTATAACATTGAATGATGGGTCAATATGAATGGTTTGACCAAAGGGCATTCCTTCGGTAACAATCTGAGAGAACTGTCGTTAGAGGGTAACTTCCGGTCCGTATACCGCCCTTGGGGACCGACCTAGACGTTTGCAAATCGGCTAGATCCCGGTTAATTTAGCTAGACTACACTATTTCAGTACATTTGTGCAGCTGCTTCTATGATAACATTTTCATCATTGCTTTCAACCGGAAGTTGATGGAACAGGGAGGGGGGCGACCGGGAACCGATCCAACAAACCACTTTTTTTCCGGTAATCCAACTTAATCTTCATATCCCTTGGAGGGTATACCTTAGTAGTTAATCGACACATCAAGTGTCATGGGCCAACGGTCTAATATGACATGAAGGATAGGAAAAATTGACAAATTCCAAAATTCTTATAGGACCACCGAGTCCACACAAATAGCATCTCCTTCATGAAATCATCGGTTTTTGCAAAAAACTGATTTTACGATCAGGAAATTTGCATCTGATTGGAGATGTGAACGGACAGGCGCTGTGTTGCCAATTTTAATCGGGTTCATTATCTTCACTCCCAATCTTTATAAGTATGCCTATGCCTACAAACCTCAGCTGGTAGGGCTGACGTAAAAATTCAGCTGTTCGGTGTAACGCGTTATTGATGGCTCTTGAGTGAGTATTGTGCCCAAGAATCATATGTTTTAAGAATATGGAGACAGCTAAAGATAACGGTCTTCTGCATTCGTCCATCTAAGACTCATGGCGACTTACGGTACAACCAGTCCTCAAAACAGTTAAGAAAACCCTACCTAGGAATCAAAAACCCAACGCAATGTTGTCTGATATCTCGAAGGTCATGGAAAAAGCCATCAACGTCGAGTTAATGAAATATCTAGTACGCTCAGGAGTTGTGAATGATCGACAATATTGTTTCCGTCATCGCTTATCAACTGGTGACCTGCTTGCTTATGTCTCACATACAAGGTAGCACCAATAGTGTTTCTTCACATCAATGACTTGATGGAAGCTACCTCATGCCCAGTGCATATAGCTTTGTGAATGATAATACCCTTCACAACGCTTTCTCTCACAATGTAACGATGTCAGCCCCTGAAACTAGAAGAAAACGGAGGAGGAGCGTAAACAATTCAAGTGAGGACCTAGAAAGGCCAATCGTGACCAACGTTACCATGTCGGGAACATTCGTACCAATAAAGACCTCCATTGCGACGCTCGGTATTACCTCAGCAGTGCCCTTTCATGGAAAAGCCTTGTAAGTTTCATTGCCAAAAGTGCCGCTCAAAAACTTGGTTGACTATTTCTTGCTACGAGCTATTTCTTTTTTTGTCAAATGATTATGATGTATAAGGCACAGACCCGACCTGTCCTGGAATACTGTTCCCATATAAGAAGTTCAGCCCCTAAGTGCCGGTTGTTCAATCAGAGGTAATTACGAGATTAACTCATTTTGGTTTCGTTGCTAAGGAACTAGCATTCGATTCGATTTGATTGGCTACGATCTGTAAACTGAACCAAAATCAGTTGATCTGTCGATCATCTCCGAAAGAATAACTGGCCCCAAACACACACTGAAACTATTATATTCTGTCCAAAAAATATCCATTCGGCTCGTTGGTGATACTGCGCTTACAAGCTCGCTCACTTCTATAGATCACCGTTGAAATGTTCGCGATCTGTTCTTTTTTTCAAAGATAATAATCGTTCCACCGTTAGCGGTCTCATCAAGACTCACCCTTCGAGCTCAGTCGTCACATCCCTCTGTTGTCACTTCGGAGACATGTGAACATTTCTTTTCCAGGGCTCGTTCTTCCCACAAACGGCATAGCTCTGGAACTCACTGCCTCTAGAGGTGTTCCCTATGACATACAGCCTGCAAAAATTCAAGAAGGACGCCAATTCCTACCTTCTCTCTCAGTTTTCACGATGTTCTCTGAACCAAACAGGACTTCATTTGCTATTCGTGTGAACCAAAACATAAAAAACGGTAAATATTTCAGTATCACGGATATGCGTTCTTATTATTCCACCAAGGACATCGATGATATGAACTACCATCTTGACAAAAGGAATTTTGTCACTTTAGTTTGAGGAGTTCATCTGGTTGATTTCTGCTATATATTAGTTTTGCCTGAAGAAAATGGTATTACTTCAACAGATTCAATATTCATAGGAGCTTTAGGTAAAGAAGAAGACTCCTCTACACCATACGAGTGTTGAAGATGTTGATATTTCACTTATAGCGCTGCGCCATTCCTATTAGTATATGCTGATAAGGCATAAGCTGGGCATGATGACAGCAAACGCATTGTGGCCTTGCGACGTCCTGCATCTAGTGTCAGGGATGTCTACACACATCATATTCCCATCAGGGTGTAGAAGTCACTATACTTTGTGAGGCAGAGGTCAAGTTATTGGACAAGTCAGGGTTTTTACTAGTGATGGACGAGTACGTTTCCAAATTCCACCGGGAACATGATTGCACTGTATAATCCTCCGTCAATAATTCATCATCATTCGTCACTCATTGCGTTATTCAATGAGTTTTACCTCTCTTTCGGAACTAAGTTATGAAGAAAATCTTTTTCGATATTTCCATCCACTCGTAGAGCAGTAACAAAATGTAATTTGGGAATTTATTTTAAATGGAAGCCATTAAATTCAGCATTTAGTTGACGATACCAAGAATGGTCAAAAAACTTAGCAAATGTTCTATGAAAATGTTTTATGAAACGTTCTATAAAAATCGTTCCTATACAGACTTGAGAGTTATTATGAATTTATTATGAATTCAACGTCATATTTCCATAAGAGAGTTCATTCAAACCATAACTAAGTGTTACAGAAAGATCCATGACATAGAATAAGTAGGAATAAGATTCATTGTTGAGACATAAAGAGTTTATTTTTCATAATGCGAAGAATTTGCATTATGTTTTTTTTTTCTCGTAACGTCGGAATATCTGAGTAATAAAATATTCAATGCGAAAGAATTTACTTTTCAATTTTTGAACAACCCTTATTTTCATGGCTAGGCCTGAATACAAATGGAGTTAATTGGGGGCGAGAGATTTGATGCGTCCATAAACGGCAGGCCTTTTCCAAATCTTGATAGAGTTAGAAGTTTGCTAGTAACGTGACCTTTTCTAGTAAATTATCTGTTTCGAAATATCAATTAAATGCTTCAGTAATATTAACTAATAATAACTTTTTGAGTAATTTAATCGTAAAAATATTGAAATTCCATTCAAATCACCGATTCTAATTGGGTTCGTTTTGAGAACATTGAGAACTTCTTAGTTATTCCGGCGATCAAATTTTTTTTCTTTCGGCATAGTAAATGATTTTGGCCGATTTCTCTATTTTATTAAGTTGACTCTACAGATATTAATGTTTGATATTTTAACGTTTGATAGGTATTTGAATAGATTGAAATCCAGAAAAGTGTTGAAGATGATAATAAATAGGGTAAAACTTGATTATTTGAAACTAGTGTGTATGCAGAACGGGTAGCAGCTTCCCGTTATGGATTGCCGTCGATTGAGATTTGAATGGTGAGTAAATCTATAATTTTCCTGATGTGTTCCTATATAAACGCTAACATAAAATACTGACAAATGTTCCGCTCGGCCTAACAATTAATAGTATCAGCTGTGATCAACTCTATTTCAGCGGAATAGCCTTTTATCATTGTTTGAATAGAAGTAAGATAGTTAGTCAATGCCTGTGGAAAAGCTGTTGGACTCAAACGCGAGGGTCATCTAGCGTGATTATCAAATCAAAATATACTTTATTGTCGAAAAAATCAAGTTTTTGTTGACAAAGTAAAAGATAAACAATACCAAGGTATTCCAAAGATGAGATACACACATTATGTTAAATATAAAATATAAATAAAATAATTGTACGTATAAAATGTTATTTGAACATTTAGTCAATTTTTCATATTTTCTCAGCTTTAGCTCTTTAAGATAAACAATTCAAGAATACGAACGCACAGTAACAAATATATATGTATACACAAACATATATACATATACACACATACAAACATATATAGTTACACATAAATAAATGAATAAAATCAAGGTATCAATATAAAAAACGTTATTTGAACATTTTGTCAAATTGTCGACGTAATAATAAAATAAAATGAAAATGAGTAAACAAATTATGCCTCAATAAAAATCACAAATGAGAAATACAGTTCACATTTTTCATTAAAAGTTGTCATTGTAAAATTCTTGCAAACTATAATAGGGTCTGCTCGCGAGTAGTTTTTTAATATATTTTCTAAAGCTTTCAATACTATCGTGGCTCTCTCTAGAATGAGACGGTAAGTGATTATACATCTTGACGCCGTTGTAGAAAATGGAGTCCTTTACTAAGGATGAGGAAGGTTAGGGTAATTTTAAATAATTTTTAGATTTTTGGATTAGTTACAAATATGAATATTTGACGTCATTTCAATGCAGGTTTCTTCAAAAAACCCTGATTGTGATGCTGTACCATTATTTCAATCAAGTTACGACATGACTGGAGGCCAGATCACTGAAGTTACAACACGACTTTGATGCAAGATCACTGTCGCCATCTGCATGTTGCATCCATTTGAATCCAACATTAATCCCATGAGGTTGGCTAACTATCTTACTTCTACATAAACAATGCTTTTATTGTACAGCCGCGCTATGCCTATTAATACAGGCTGAGAACGCATAAGCTGGGCATAATGACAGCAAATGCCTTATATCCTCACGACGCTGCATCTAGTATCAGGGATGTCTACAGACATCATATACCTATCAGGGTGTAGAAGTCACCTTACTCTGGAAGGCAGAGGTCAAGTTATTGGACAAGTCAAGGTATTCAATATATCAAATATTTATAAAAATTGATGATATCAAAAATAAGATTCATAAAAAAACTGTATATGATATCAAAGGTGTGATTAAGTATCCTCCTGCACAAGAGTATACGTATAATGGAAATATAGAGAAAATTATATCTTTTGTCTCTTTCGGGTCTTCAAGACTTCTTTCTTTTTTGACTCGATGCCTTAGCACAGAATAAAAATTCACGAAAGGCAGCGATAGGTCTACCTCAGTCTGGGATCCAGGTACCCCTCACTGTTTGATCCAGTTGTCGCTAGGGCGAAGGGTTGAACTTTGTTATTAATGTCACCAGTTCAAACTTTTCACCTAATTGGCTGAAGGCTCTGGTACTTTCGACCCGAGTAGGGGTAAAGTACAGCGGTGCGTAAATAGGGAGTTCTCATGGTTTTTTTGCGGCCTCAGAACCATCGCATTCCGGCTGTGAATACCCTGTTTGACATACGATAACTCCGATTCATTGCGGATTGAGCTGTAATGCACGAACCAAGGTGCGTTCACCATCCTATAGATATGTGCTCTGTATCCGCTCAAATGTGTAGGGGCAGAGTGCCCCCACGCTGTTGAGGCAAACATAATAACTGACTCCATGGTAGTGTTCCAAAATAGAATTATGTTCGTAAGGTCCAGCTTCCTTGGACGAAAATACAACCAAATTATAAAAGAGGTTGAATAACTTGAAAATACCTGGTGTTAGTTCCGGGGCACAGTTCTGGAGAACGATCGCAGGAATTCTATTAGATCCACTAACTTTGTTGATGTTGAGTCAATCTCAAGCATGTGAATGGCAATGGAAGTATTCTATGGTTGTTTTTCCAGTGAATCTGGAGTAGAATTCGCTCCAAACATGTTGGCAAAAATATTGGCTTTTTTCTGTGAGTTCGTGATCGTCCTTGGTTAGGAAAGGAAATGAGCTGGCTATGTAGTTTCTTTCTATAGCTTCAGCAAAAGACCGATACGAGCAGGACTCTTCACACATGTTTCTAACTTTATCATTTTCTTACCTGATCTCAGGACTCTGATTTTTGTATCATCGATAGTATGCTGTCTGCTTGAATGGGACAGCTCTGGAGACGTTTCTGCTGGACCAGGGTTTATCAGATGATGTTTTGCTTGTCGTATTTGATATATATGCTTCTGCAGCATTACTATTTCACAATTAGTTTCAGCGCATTGTGCTGGATCTCCAAAAGAGAAACACACTTTTCTCATGGAAATGCTCAGAAAATCATGTGAAAACCATCCCAGTTGGCGGAATTGTACTGTCATATGAGACGGGGTAGTGTTGGGCTCCTCGATAGTAAAGAAGAAGAGCAACGAGTGGAGATGAGTTTGTGGAGCACATACCTCTATGCAGTATGGATCAAGATTGGTTGTGAGGAAAATATTGAGTTTATCAGCAAACTTACTGTTGATACCAGAAATGCGTGTGGGTAGCTGGACCAGCTGTTCTAGTCGATACGTAATAGCAATGGCCTTTTTGACGACTTGCTTCGTCAGTGTTGCTGAAAAATGCAAACCAGGTAGAATTGTGCACGTTAAAGTCTCCCATAATATTACTTTAGCTGTAGGATAGTTTTGCTGAATGATATCGAATTTAAGTGACAAAAACTGTAAAAAGTCGTTATAGGATAGTTCATTGGGTGGTAAGTCAATGCAGCAAAAGAATTTGGTTCATTTGGTATTAGTCAGCTTGAACCACAGCACGTCAAAATCTTCCAACTCCAAACTCTCTTCGCGTTGGCAAGACGTACAAGCAAACACCACCTTTGAATCAGAATCAAGAATGGAGCTTGTAACCAGGACAGAACATGGATACCTTCTTGGTGGAGAAATTCACCTGTGTTTCAATAAGTGGCAGTGTATCAATTATATTTGTCTGAAGGTGATGATGAAAAATAAAATGAAATAAAATAAATTAATTTGTACGTGCAACAGCAGCCATCTAGAGGATGGATACATATCAGTAATATTTGTTAAAATACTAGTGATGATCTACAATACGTCAATACAATGTATAAACAATACAAAAAATATAATATATAAACAATACATAAAATACAATGTATGAACAATACATAAAATACAATATACACACAAGTATAAATAAAATAATAAAACCTGGAAATATTGTCGTGAATTGGGGTTGATTCACGACTAACTAGGTAGATACTAATCATTCATAGATTTAAAACACTTTAGAAAAATATAAAAACATTTATTTTACTATGTACAAATATGAGATTACGACGATTAAATTAAATGAAGGAATTATTAAATTAAAGAATTAATGAATCAAAGAATTAATGAATTAAAGAATTGAAGAATCTCTCCTAGTTATTGATTGGATAAATTATTTTAAAAAGATCTTTACTTACAATACATATCGGCTTAAACAGTTTATGAACATTTACCATTTATTTAATATCGAATCTTCCAAACTCCCCCCATAGCCCTCACTAGCTGCGGGCACGGCAGAAGTCTAAACTCGACTACCAGATCGAACTATCAGTGGTCTTTTTGAAAACTCTTGTTTATGTTATGTTGAGGACAAGTTGTGTTTCAAAATAAAATATCTTCGCTCACGAACTGAATTGTAAAAAGGTTACCCACGTATTGAAATATAAAATATTTTAATGTACAGGATGTACCATATATTTTTGACAATACTCCCCCGTTCAAAATCGCGCACCACGAGCGATTATATTAAAACCAACTGACAATTCGATACAGGTTTACAAAAACTATGAAATTAATACCATGTAAATATAAATATACAAATAACTATGCGCAGAAGAAGTCTGCTTGCACCATCTCCATTTAAATTATTCTCCTCCTTGCTGCCTTTTCCATCTTTGACTGGTTCATTTCGGTTCCATTCCATTGTACCATGGTTCATCGTTGCCTAGGTACAAAAATTGGCTCATCAATTTAGTCAGGTTTGGATTGGCTTGGCTGGACCAGGTATGGTATGACCCAAACATACTGGACAAACTGTATTTGACATCAATCTGCCTGCCGGGATTTGACATGGCTTAAGTGGACTTGACATGGATTTGCCTGCCGGGATTTGGCATGGCTTGGTCCTGTTGGACTCCATTTTGGCTCTGCTTCCCTGTATTTGGCATGTATCGGCCTGCTGGGACTTGACATGGCTTGGTCCGGTTGAACTCCATTTTGGCTCTGCTTCCCTGTATTTGGCATGTATCTGCCTGCCGGGACTTGGCATGGCTTTACTGGTCATTGGCACTGCTTGGTCCGGTTGGATACCCTATTTCGGCTCAGCTTTACTAGACAACATGAAGCTTGACATGGTAGAACTTGGCTCTGCTCTATCTCATTGACTGTGAGAAGGCTCAACTCGACATGGCTGTGGAAACTGTGGCTTCATCACGATTCACCTGGGGATTCTCTTGGAGTGGTACAAGGCTGAAGACTCTTTTGCGTTCCTTACAGGAGGTACAGTTCCTATAATACAAAAATCAAAGTTTAGGTAAACATACTGCTATCATCTAATTTTACAACAAATACCGTGCCCCAAAATATATCAAATACCAATCAACCTCATTCTCATTATAAAATTATTATGAAAGTATAATTATGCCCACAATAAAGATCAAAAATGTTTTTCAAATATTTCGAAGTAACACATTGACCTCAATATTTTACTAATTATAATATAATCAAACTTTTGTTTTCAAAGTATCGTAATAATATCCCATTCAATTTCTAGTAATTATCTAATTTTTCATTTATCCTTGCCATTATTTTTCTCTTTCACAGCTTATAAAAATACCACCATCTCTCATATAACGAGGCTAATTTTGTGATGCGATACCCTGAAATTCTTTGCCTAGGATTGAATACAGTATATCACAAAACAATTTCACACTCGCTTTCCACAATCAACAATTTCTATTTCATTCTGTTCAACCTCATTCATATCACTCATTAGCCACTAAACCACTGTGCACAATTTTATCATCAGCAGTATCATACTTCACCCTTTAATGGTCGGCCATTGCCTACACCCTTATGTCGTTTTCTTACGAAATCTTCTTTTTCTCTTGATTCCAAATCGCTCTAAAGAACCATTGTATGCAAACATAGCTTGCAATCTACGTGACTCAAATCCATTTTCGCATTTTTGTAGATACTCTATAAGTAACTGGACCCAACTTCTCTCATCATAGGTATTCCTACAATATAAAATAAATCATCATAATGAGCTCAAACGACTTCCAATCTCGATTCATTGTAAAATTTTCTGACAAAACCTTCTATTTAGAATACCTACACCAAGGATTCAATGAATTCTTTTCTCATAAGCTTACTCAATACGACTCCCAATTGCGGTTTCATTGTCAAATTCTCTGACACAACCGTGTATGCAGAATACACCAAGGATTCTACAAATTCCTTTTTCGTTATTCTGACAAATCGTTTACTGCACCTATTGGGTAAACGCCAAAATAATATTGCATCTGTCCATGCATTCTCTGAAGCACATCTCTTATGATTCTTCAAAGAAATCCCAAGAGCAGTTTTTCCTGGCGGTACGAATTCTGGAAAGGCAGCGACCGTTCCTTTCTTTCTTGCTTCTGCCAACGTACTAATCTCTGCTAGGGGCCAGGGGGAAGCTGAAGATTCAGTGTAAAGTATAGTATTAAATTTCTAACTACACTTTATCACTCTCAAAAATCGAATACCCAAAATATCACAACTTTACACAATTTATTCTTTTAAAAATCCATAGGAAAAACACAACGAAATTCAAATAATTATACTGAAAATAAATCGTTAGGACTTAACATCAATAGCATTTTTATTTAATCTTCATAAAATTCTCTGGAGTTTATTGCGTACGAAAAAGCGTACTTTCGTCAAATAATATTTTTATTCAAAAATGCTATTGTTGCACAATACTTGGGAGAGATTCATTCAGAAACAAAACATATGGATCAGCAATTTCTACCTAGTTGTACCGGATCTAGGTCAAGTTCAAAGTCTATGAACTTCAAGCTGAATAACTATATTGAGTTGATTGTACCACTATTCAAATTTATAACAAAATAAAAATTGGTTCATTATGAAGAATGAATCCACAAACTAAACCACGGCAGCCTCCACCACTTGTCGTGAATTGGGGTTGATTCACGACTAACTAGGTAGATACTGATCATTCATAGATTTAAAACACTTTAGAAAAATATAAAAACATTTATTTTACTATGTACAAATATGAGATTACGACGATTAAATTAAATGAAGGAATTATTAAATTAAAGAATTAATGAATCAAAGAATTAATGAATCAAAGAATTGATGAATTAAAGAATTGAAGAATCTCTCCTAGTTATTGATTGGATAAATTATTTTAAAAAGATCTTTACTTACAATACATATCGGCTTAAACAGTTTATGAACATTTTCCATTTATTTAATATCGAATCTTCCAAACTCCCCCCATAGCCCTCACTAGCTGCGGGCACGGCAGAAGTCTAAACTCGACTACCAGATCGAACTATCAGTGGCCTTTTTGAAAACTCTTGTTTATGTTATGTTGAGGACAAGTTGTGTTTCAAAATAAAATATCTTCGCTCACGTACTCAATTGTAAAAAGGTTACCCACGTATTGAAATATAAAATATTTTAATGTACAGGATGTTCCATATATTTTTGACAATATCAACCTGATAAATCATTGAGTTATTCTTGCACAGAATAACATGCCTATCCTACTAACATATTTTTCATTTTGTTTTTTTACTTTCTGAGGCTCATGTTTGCATTCGGGAAAATTTTGGTTCCCGCATATCATTTGATACTCTAGTCTGTAAACTGTTCGATGGTACCTCTCGCCCATAACTCCGAGTGAAGAGGTATTTTGCTTCCGGAGTATTGTAACAAATGCTGTCTTTATAATTAAATAGAGCATTATCACAACTGATTCGACCGAGCGGAGTCGTTTAAAACATAATAATAATTTGGAACGTTGGGCTCTAATTTTCTAGCAACTAGGAATCATACCTCACAGCATTTAAGATTTCTAACTCACCTTACTTTTTCATCAGATGATCTCGACTTTCTATACTCGATGCTGGATTGGGAACTCGTTGCGAACTCACTTTAGCACTCAAATTTACTTACTCTGTTCAACTCTAAGTAAAATAATTTTCTCTCAAATCAAAAGGATTTTTGTAAATTGGATAACTTTTGAGAATAAAAACCATAATTCAAAACACTTATATCTATTAAACAAAACAATAAGAAATAACAACAAAAGGGGTTTGGGACATTTCTCAAATTATTTGATGAAGCAACTTTTGATTTTACCTGATAATATAATTTAAACCGGAAAAAGTGAATGAGGCCGGATAATTTACCAATAATTTAACAAGATAAACTGCAAAAGACTCGAAATAATTCAAATACAACAAATACTAAGAGTTGATTAGAAGAATCAACTTTTTAGAGACAGGTAGAGTAAATCAACTTTATATATATTCAAATAATGAAAATTAATGAAATTACCCTGATTGCATTTTCTGTTGAACAGAGTTGAATTATGAAAATTACAATAATTTAAGAAAACTAATGAAATAACTACGCGACATGTTAACTTTAACGAGTGAAACGAAAGACTAATCTATTTTTCGACCCTAATTTCAAAGTTGGCATGGTTCGCCCCCCTTGAGAACTATGGGTGGTCCCTGAAAATATAACAACTGGCCTCTCACAAGAACATAAACATATGCGAACTATTTGACTGTTTGTTTCTCTATTATTCTGAAATGCCCAATTTTGAGATAAATACACACACGGAAACACTTAAAAATAATCAATAACATCGTCTATTTTAAGAGGACCCTTGGTAACCATGTATTTCTGAGAATATTTACTAGAATAACATGAGTTTTCGAGGGTTTGAGAAAACATTTCAGATATTTGAATTCGGGTTTGGGTCTGATTTAAATTATTATTTCCGGTCATAAAATTCGTTTGGTTACAGTATTTTACTCGAGAAGACGTCATCATATTTGTGTCAGAATAAGTCCTGGATTTGAAAGAGGTAAAGGGAAAGGAAAAAGTTTCCCGGAAGTTACGACCAAATACTGAAACAGAATAATCACACGCCTAAAGACAATAGATGGTATTTCATCAGGTGATATGGCGGAGACCATCTTCCACCTATCTTTCAACTATATCCTTTTCTTCGTTTCTTTAGACAGGCATGATTCACCATGGGTCCATAATTAGTCCGACCCCATATGGATAAATTGAGCACTAGAATACAACTTTTGTAAAATTTTGAATTCTTTTGCAATTTTTATTCCATTTTTGATTTCCAATACTGAATTGATTGGCATATTATAATTCTTTACACTTAAATTCCACAATCGTGACAACGATTTTGGTATTTTTTTCTGTAAGCATTGGCAGGTAGTATTGGTGGATGGAAGACAATGAAATGCTTGAAAAAGTATGCAGTAGATTTATTTTGGTACGTTTTGTTTACTTGTCAGTAATTTCTGATTATAGACTCTTTTGTACTATAGCCTTGGACAAAGTCCTGGAACTTTACTTGTAGATGCGGTTTTTCTCTGAGCGTATACCATTAGTAATTAACTCCAGGAACCTCGGAATCCATCAATCCATCCAGAAATATATTTTGTTCCCTGTGGACCGATCCGTTATTTTCGTCAGGTTATTGGACCTCTAAGTGACTTTCAGACTATTTTCATCTTCCGCGTATAATCTGAAATATCGCAAAACAATGAAACTGATAATCACAATGAATGCGAAGGAAATAATTCCCCTTAAGCACGCAACAGAATGCGGGAGTATCGTTTGAGCGAGCTTTCATTTCATGAAATTAATTATAAAATTTAGGATATGGGGGCGCCGAGGTGGCAATCTCTCGAAAATTGCAATTTAAGGAAAGCCAGGTGTTGCAGACTGAATTAACGCACGTAATTGCTAATATACTTGGGTGAGATTTAGTGTTCTGCCTATTAAACATTAGTTCGACACGGAACCTGATAAGCGCATGTTGCTTGAAAATTCATTAAAGTTTTTTGATTAAAAACATCGATCTATTTGTTATCCGGAATGGAGTAATTTTTTGAGGAAAGCATTTCGCTGAAATGCGGTGATTGGAATTGAGAAATACAATGAGAATATTGAAAAAAAATACAGAATTTGATTGAGAGCAACAACGTAGCAGGCTTATACAGGCTGTCGTGAAGAATGGGAAACTTCTGGATTAGACTCTGCTGCCGAAACAAATCTGCCGTTTAAGTTCCATGAGAAATAACAGAATTTCCGCGGAATTTGCCACACTTTGAATGAAAGATAAGTCACATCCAGATTTTTTTTCAATATACCACCTACCTATCTTTCCGCAACGTAAAATACTACTGGTCAATTTTGTATTTCGGTTGAGTAACAAATTGTCTGCATTAAAAGATCTAAAACTATTTCATGAGTTTCCTTGAAGTTCAAATAATTTTTCAACAAGGTAGCTGTGGAAAACAAACTTTTTTTTCAGGAATTTGTTAGGATGTCTTGTCCTGAAACAAATTTTTTTCTAAAACACCAAGGATAAGCTACCCCTTTTCTTTAAGTGAATTCATTCATTGAAGCACTAGATATATTTATATTTTAAAAAAATTGAATGAAGAAAACATTTACCTGAAATTATACATGTCAAGCTCAGTGAGAAAGTGATATTTATTTTGTTATAGTTTATATGATTTAATAATGTTCAATAAAATTTTCGACATCTTGCCTATTCACTCTAACACACAAAATAATCCTTTCATACACACCGATTCCTTGAACTGCCTTCTGAATTGACTCTTTCAAATCTTCCAGCTTTGTAGGTTGATAAGCATAAAATTGGTTTTTACTATGACCCCATAACTGAATATCAAGAGGAGATAGGTCGGGAGATCGTAGAGGTCATCAGACAGGGCCGTTTTCTTATTTATCAACCGAATACTCCTTGACTGGTCTTGTAGGAACCCAAGGTATAATTGTTCTGTAAGATTGCCTATCCACACGTTTACACCAAACCTTCGTTGAAATCTACCCTGTCGTAATATAGCCTTGGATTATGTCTGGCCCAGTATCTTGAATTACTTCAGTTGAATATCCCATGCTGGTGAATCTCGATTCATCAGAAAACATTTTTGTGATAGTGACTAGATACTTGCTTGAAAGCGGAAGTGGGTATAAAAACAGGAGTTCACTACCAATGACCTATATATCACCCCTTGTATTTCGCTACTTTCGTAATGTATATCCTTATAGTGACATTCTTTTTTCATATTTTTTTCGACTTCAACGCCTCATCCATCCTTTTGTCAGCAACTTTCAACCAGCACTTAATAGCAGCTGCAAAATGGTATATTTCTATTATCTTGCAACCAAGCAATAGCAACATAAGGTACCTTACCATGACTGATATTAACGACCAATTCCTTTGAATGTTTTCTTTTCAATATACTTCCAGTTATACCTCATTTGTCTTGATGAATCTCAAGATCATCCTGGTGTGAACTTCCTCCAACAGATTTGAATCTTGTCATCTACGAATCCATGAACGGTAATACGATACTTCCGATACTCAGACTTCAACATTGTGAAAATTCTAAAGCAATGCTAACCATGAGTTTGCCATGGTCATAAATTACTCAATAAAACAATGTAACCAATAATAAGTCACCAATGAGACTGAAACTAATCGAAAAGTAGAAAATGATAGAGATCCCTCAATTTTTGCTTTATAGCGGACACGTCATCACCGCAGCGCCACGTTTTTCTTCAAAATATAAAATGACTGAAGATAATTTTTGGGGTAATTCAATCCTAGAAACAATAGCATAGCACAATTTTACAACCATAAGTTTTTGTGAAAGTAATATAAAATCGGATGTCAATCATACTTTTAATAATATCACAATAATATTCCACAAGTCCCTATGGATTGACAATCATAATACGTCATTGCATTTGAGTTTGAATTACCTTTCAAATAAGGTGTTATGAGTTTTGTGTTGCAATTTGTAATTTTAAAGTAGAGCCCAGGTAGCACATCATATCAGCTGAACCTTGTTTTCATATGGGTCCAATAATTAATATTGTAATGAGAAAATAATATTGACCCAATATGGGCGAATATTGGTGAAATATCGGTTCAACCTTTTTCGAATGTAGCTTGTTAAATATAACATTGGGCCAATATTGGTTGAACAATTTCTACATATTGTTTTCAACGTCTGGAATGAATATTGCAATATCAATATTCCTCTTATATAGATTCTGACCATGAAGAACTATAATTGTACATCCAAGTTTGTCAGCAGATTGGTTGAATGTCATTCCACAAATATTCAACAAATAATATTAATTTTTATGTAAGAATAAATCTCGAAGTCATCTCCACAAGTTTATTAAATTTAAAATTTGAAAAATGTTTGGTTTCACAAACAGGCGAAACATGATTCGGGTTCAGAAAAACCCATCTTCAGTCGAAGAGAATCTACAATAAATTGAATAATTGTTAAAATTTGAAGTGAAATATAAATAATGGAAGTTCAACAAACTGGTGTATGGTATTACTTACATTTAGTTATACAAGTTGGAGATGCATTAAAAAATTGAAATATTGTTCGTAAACCAAACTACAATGTATACGCTAGTGAGCACGCCCTTAAGGAGGGAATTTCCACTCATTTAGGCTCAAAGACTGAGAAATTATAAAAATGGTTATGACAAAACCCACCATCTCACTTGGTTTGTTTAACAGACGCTTAAGAAAGACATTTTATTGGTTGGGTAAAAGTTTGACGTGAGAGATTGAAGATCTAGCGCCATCTATCGGCTAAAAAATTATTCAACAATTTACAAAATAATATTAACGTAAATTGGGTCAATATTGGTTTGACAATATTCACCGAGATCGATAAACCAAATTGTCTATACATATTGCTTCCAACATCTAGGATACATATTGCAAACCCAATATTCTACTTGTATCGTTTCTATAGGGATAAAAAGTGATGTTATATCATGAGCACATTGGTTGAATATCATTTCACGAATATTTTGCAAATTATATCAACTCAAATTGTTTCAAATTACTACGACAACTTCACGCTTGTATTGAAATGAAAATATTGATACAATATCACAAAGAAAACCAAGAACCATTATTGAATTTTGAATATTGGCCGAATATTCAATAAACCATAAAAACCGCTAGGTTGCTCTACATACAAAACGTCATCTCAAACCTTGGAAATATATTAAATACTTTTTACAACTTGTTCTGAAGGATAACGGTAATTGTAAAAGTTCCGAGTTATTCGACATTTAATAATTCACCAAGGCATATTCCCTCACACCAATATAACACCAATATAATAGAGATGACAGTGTACCAATATCACTGAATGTTTTGAAGCCTTATGGCTTCAAGAATATTTCACAATGCTATTTTCAAGGTCGCCGTTCAATGGCATGCATGCTGGCTACTGCTCGGACGGCGAATCGGTAACACGTAAGTAACTCAAATTTGGTAAATATATTTGGAACATAATGGAGTACTTGATGACACTTTAGAAATAGATTTATATCAAAAAATTCGTGATTTTTTTTGCGGAAGTCAACAAATCGATAAAATTGCATCTCAATACTCACTGGGTCAGTTCAGCAATTTGCGAATAGATTGCCACAGTAGAATTCATTATCTTCAAAATTATGAATTAACTGGAATTTGTGTGATGGCAATGAACAAGCACAGCACTATGAATAGAGAAGAATAGAAGATGTTGACGAATATTCGCATTGAGCGGCGAGAAATGCTTTTTATAAATTTTGTCGCATCATGGGCGTGTATTGGTGCAATATATTCTTTTGTTCTTCAATTCATTAATTAGTTTCTGAAATAAGAGTCAGTTATGGAAGGGTTTTATTGATTTCATAGATCGTTTTTATACATATAAACATAAACTTATTAATTTATTTTTAATGATGAATTGACCCGGACGTTGCTGTATTAAATTGTCTTATATTTAAATATTTCAAATTTCCTTCTGTAGTTATATATAGGTTATATCCTTAAGTTTTGTGAACATGAGAACATAGGAGTAGATAATTCAAGAACATTATTCAACGGCATTTTTTTCAAAAGTCATATATCTCTAGTTATTCAGTCAGAATATGAATTAATGATTGAATATATAAAATAAAACGGGAATAATTGTGTCATCTGACATCACTGCTCAGCGGCGTGATATTTCCATTTTACGATCATAGTAGCAATTGATGTCAGTAACAATGCCTCATTTTTATAGTTGCGTACTTGGATAAATATTCATTCAAATGGCTGGTGGCTTGCTCCTCTGTCGGAATTGTCAAGCCTGATCAAACGGCCGAAACTATATTTGACCAATATCGCAAAATGTTCACATCTTATTTCTCGACAGTGTAACGTTTGGATGTTCCTCCAATTTTTTCATAATATTGTACCAGTGATATTGTATCAATATCGCTGAATATTTTGAGGACAATATTGCTTCGGAGAATATTTCGCCAATATTATTCGAGTAATATTCGGCCAAAATCGCCCATATTTTCACTCCAATACTGCGTATATCAAAGATTATGCCAATAAGTTCACAATATTTCACAAATATTCTACCAATATGGGGGTGCTACTTGGAAGGCAGCTGCGGGCGAGTAGAGTCATGACATATATTATCGTGAGGTATTTGCCAAAACAGTTAGGTATCGAAACAAAAGTCGATGGGACTCAACGATTTCTTATGTTTCTCCCTGATTCGCAGATAATGTCTATATTTGTAATAAAAACTCTGTAAAACTCGATTACTTGTCGAATTCATTTAGGAGCTATTCTTTCTTGCGAAAGCGCTCGTATATTTTTATTCGAAGCACAGAGAATGGAAAATGATGCAATTTTTGCTGCTGTGTTGTGCAGATGAACATACGTAAGTCAGTATCATTATACGGAATGTACGGAAATTCTCTTAAAGCTTGTTTTCTTCAAACAATTTTCCAATAACTCTGTTTTCTTGGTTCCCATTTGTACCAGTTTTCGCCATTTTTTCATCTACCTTTTCAACGTTTAATCAACGCATTCGAGACCATCGTGACTTTTCTTTTAACCAAACAGCAGAGCTTATGCTACATTTGGCTGGAGTGAACCCTCTGCGAACAAGAGAAATCTCATTAGTATTATTCTATCTCTTTTCAATTTTCTATAACTTCTGAACTTGTCCACTGCATGTTATCAATGGGCCACATAACAATTCACGAACGTCACCATCGGTACGTTTATATAATGCCTTCGAATTTCGAATTCGTCACAGACCATCTACCCGAAATGTGGAACAAAATCATAATAATTTGGAAATTAATCCTCGCGTGCTATTCAAACTTCTCCCAGACTTGGCAGTATTTAATTGGCAGTCTCGACTCCAATCGATATCACTACCAAAATTCAAATGGTAATAGTTGTGTTTTGCTTCAATGCAATGCATGAAAATGCATCAAGAAAATTTGTATTGTATGACGATTTCAAATTTCTGGCTGAATTGAAAATTTTGCAAACCTTCACTGAAAATAGTAGTGAATCAATCAAAAGAAATATTTCAGTCAAATAAATTTGTAGTTTCAGAATGGAGAAATATACCTATTATTTCACAAAATAGGGGAGTATTTGAATTGGATGGTACAAAGAATTTGCTATATATTGTTGTTAAAATTGTTAACAAAAATTTATTCGAATAGCAAATTCTTTGTACCATCCACTAGCAATAACAATTATAATCCATATAATAGTGCCCTGCGGATGACCTTAAAAAGGTCGAAACGTCGACAAAAAAATCATAAAAAAGTGCCACAGAGTTCCGCAAAAAATTGTTGATTCTGATAATGCAAAACCGTCAGCTGTTTTGGTACGATTTAACAACATAGCAGTGCGCGATAATGTGCTGAAAAACAGAAAGTACTTGAAAGCAACAGGTGTGTCAGTTCATGAAAATCTTACAAAAGTTCGGTTGAATCTTATCAGTATTGCTATAACTGAATTTGATAAAAAATCGGTGTGGTCCCACAGGGGCAACGTATACGTAAAACACGATAACATGGTGCACCGCTTGAAGGATATAGCTGATATCGAACGCATCAAACAAAGATTAGTACTTTAACATATGATGCTGTGTGGGGTTTCTCTCTTGTGATCATCCTCATTGAAGAATAACTAATTTTAGTTCTGATATACCATTCTCACTGGAAAGAAGTAATACATTTCTTCATTTTCATCAGGAACTCAAGTATTTTCTATTATTATCTCTTGAAATTTTATTAGTCCTACTATTTAATCTATAAGGTTTTTTTTTCGTTTATCAAGTATTTTTCAAACTCTGAGTATGTCAACATCGTTTTTTTCCCTAATGAATATCATTAGACTTTGTAACGTATGGATATAGAAAGAGAGAGGTAATGGCAATGGCTCTTGGTTGTTTCCCATAAATTCACTAGCTTTTTCCCAATCTACTATACCAATTATCTAAATCTCTTTTTTCCTTTTTCGTCTTTCCTTCAGTTCTACAAAAGTTTTTTTTATTATCTCCTTTAATTCTTTTTCAAAGATTTTTTTTGTTATTACTTGAATGCTCAATGGCACTTCAAGTATCCCATCTGAATGCTAGATCTCTGATGGGTAATTTTAATGCATTTCATCAACTAGTCTACCCTGAAGAGAACCACGTTATTGCAATTACTGAAACTTGGTTGCATCAGGCTTTGGATAGTGATATTGTAGGAATCAAGGAATACCATTTTGTTCATCAGGACCACCCTACACGTGGTGGGGGAGTTGGTATTTACATAAAAAATGATATACAATATAAGGTTCTATTGAGTGAATGTCTTGATTTTATGGAATATATTAGGATAGAAGCTAAGTATACAGAGTTGCAATTGGCACTATATACAGACCACCTAAAGCTGATCAAACTTGATTTTTTAACCTATTTGAGGATATATTATCTGATATGTATGCGAAGTATGATTTCATTATTTGTGTTGGTGATTTTAATATCAATCTACTCGCCATTAACCTGAATTTGAGTTCACACTTAAGCGCAATCCTCGAGTCCTTCACTCTGAATCAGCTAGTCTTAGAACCGACCTGTTTTTCTTCTACTTGTGGTTCACTACTTGACTTGACTATTACAAATATTCACTCGGACAAATGTCATACACAAGTACTCCCAACTCATTTCTCAGATCACGCTTTGGTTAAAACCATTTTCGACCTCAACCCTTCATGTTCAGTGTCGAGGAACAACATTACGTATCGTCCTTTGAAAGAAATAAATTTAGCAAATTTTGAAAACGATTTTTCTTTATTCCAGTGGAATCTAATATTTGAAAATGATATTATTGATTATAAAGTCTCTTTACTCACTGATTACATGTTACTACTGTTGGATATACACGCTCCTATGAAAAAGTGTGTGGAGCTAAAAGGAGATTACGTTGAAAAATAAATATATTTTTTCCAAAATTTTTGTGTTCTCTTTGTTTGGCCGGGTATTTCTGGGACCACCCTCGTATACAGGAAAATGTATAGGAGTAACGTCAGATGTGCTAAAGATTACTATTACAAAACCAGATTTGAAAAAGGCCAAAACGAATCAAGGCAGCACTGAACACTGCGGTCAATGACTTGAGAGGAAAAACCAATTCGATATCACAAAAATCACAAACAATTTAGATAGTCAGACGTATATCACTTGAATCATATTCAATATCAACTTCCATAAAACATATTCTTCTTTTCCAACGAATAAATTCGAGGTGAAAGAAATAAACTCAAAGAAATTGGGAAGCATTGACGAAATTTCTGTTTATATGTTCGAAACCTAACTGCTTTATATGCCATGGTAGAATGTCAAAATAAATCTTTGTTCAGATTCATCCCTTCAATATCCCTTCGATCCACAATTATAGAAAAATTATAGAGAAACTTAACGAAAAGAGGACGATGAAGTACCTCCAAAAATATATAACATGTATCAAAGTTTCAATTCGGATTTCAAAAAGAACAAATTGTACAGTTTTTTTCGTTTCCGGAAAATGTTTATCTCAGTCTAGATGACAGCAAGATAGCTGTAGCAGTGTTTTGATGTAATTTTCCAGAAGTGTTTATTGTGTGGATCACAGAGTACTACTACTGGAGAAACTATATCATTGCGGATTTAGAGACATAGTTTTAAAAGGATTTGAATCATATCTTATTGAGAAAAAAAAACTAAAATATTCAGTGAAAGATAGGACTATTTCCAAATCAATTCAGGAGTTCTTCAGGGATCAGTACTCGATCCAACTCTGATTTTATTGTGTCTGAATGATCTAACATACTAACCAATCACAGCAATGGTCACACTATTTGGAAAACTATGGCATAAAAAAGTGTAAACACTCTTAAAACGGTCATATCACAGGAACTCAAACGAAGTCAAATCTTAGAGCAATTAAAATAATCTTTGTTTCAATTTGGAGAAACCAAGCCTTCAAATTCGAATTTCAGAACCTGACCTTGGAACTTACTCACTGAGTCCCTGAGTGTACATTTCGACAAAAAATTTGAGTTTGACTAGCATCTGGTTGCTTCGCCATTAGAGAAATATTAAATGAGCTTGGTCTAGCCAGATCAGGCACGACATAGCCTCTACGTGTTTTTGAAGCCAACATCTGGTGAACCTCAAGTTAACTCTTCAGTCTTTTGCAGTAAGGAGAGATTCACCGTAAGATACTACTTACCTCTTATTTTTTACTCCAGCAACTCTAGCTGTAAATCAGCGACTTCCGCTTTGAAGTGAGTTTCACCAAAATATACTTTTTATTACTGGTTGACTTCAGCAGTTCTCGCTTTTGACTCGTGGGCTTTCATCTGTAATACCACCAATAACAGCATTCATCAAATACTCCTGCAAATATTGAGTGCTATCAGCTTGTACAATTTCTGGAATCAATAATCACCACGTTTTCGACCAATGCCTACTTTATAATTTGCATCGTTTTGGAATAAACTAGAAAATGAAATTGACTTGGAATGTCGAGCCAATGCCTTGCATCACTTTGAAGCCTGCTGCAAATCAACTGGATCAATGAACAAGCAAAATTATCGCCTGCACGTGGAAAATAACATTAATAATGATAATTAATATTTTACTTTATTTTTTCAAAGACATGCATAAACCCGTACAGATTCAACAATACCCTATTTCTCAACACATTTGAGGGCATATGGTGACTCTTTGGACCAACGCGGCACGTCCCACGTAGCACATCAGATCGGCTGAATCTTGGTTTCATATTAGGCCAATATATAATATATTGTAAATGAAATGATAATATTGGTCCAATATGGGTGAATATTTGAAAAACAATATTATATTATTGATATAGAATGAACCTGTTTTGAATGTAGATTGTCACATGTAATATTATGACAATATTGGTTGAATAATTTCTACCAATATCGATAATACATTATTGTCTGTATATTGTTTTCCACATCTAGAATAAATGAAGCATTCCCAATATTCCAGTCATATCGATTCTAGGGATAAAAAACTATGGTGTTTTGCCAAGTTTGATAGCACATTGGTTGAATATCATTTCAACATCATTCAACAAATAGTGCTAACTCATATTGGGTCAATATTGGTTCAATGATATTCACCAATATCGATAAAACAGTATTGTCTTCATATTGTTTTCAACATTAGATTGGATATTGTAATCCCAATATTTTTCTTATATATATTCTTGTATATTCAATATCATGATCCAACCTGGATAAAAATCCGCTAGGTGGCTCATATAGAACATCTTCAAAAACCTACGAAAATATATTGAATACTTTCCATAACTTGTTTTCAAGCCATCTTACTCAGTGGTTATGGTTATGGTGTCACCTTGATCAACTAAAAGACATTCAATAATTCACCAAGGTTTTTTCACTAATATATCCAAATGATATTGTACCAACATCGATAAATGTTTGGATGCCATTATTGCTTCAAGAATATTTCACCAATACTATTTTTGAAATGTCTAAACAATATTCGACCAATATTGCAAAATTTTCATATTTTACTTCTCGACAATATAACGTTTGATTATTTTGCCAATATTTTCAGAATATTGTAACACGCGATATTGTACCAATATCGCCGAATATTTTTAGGCCAATATTTCTTCGAGAATATTTCGCCAATATTATTCATTTAATATTGGACCAATATCGCCGAATGTTCATATTTTTGCCAATATTGTATTTCAAATATTTCGCCAATATGTTCACAATATCGTAACAATATTTTACAAATATATACTTAGGTCTGATACTTGGGGTATGCCGTTCGGTTCCGTCTGATTTTTATCCGATGAAATATCGTTTGGTATGCTTGGCATACGCTGGACGATTGTTTATATAGAAGTAAGATATTTAGCCAACCTTATGGGATTTATATTGGATTCAAATGGATGCGACATGTAGATGGCGACAGTGATCACGCATCCATGTCACGTCGTAACTTTGGTGATCTGGCATCCAAGTCATGTCGTAACTTGATTGAAACAATGGGACAGCATTAAAATCAGGTTTTTTTGAAGAAACCTGCATTAAAATTACGTCAAATATTCATGTTTGTAACTAATCACTCTGGATGACAGTTCTATTTAAACATTGACTGAACTATCATAAAAATACTTGATTTCTTCATGCAATCAACAATAATCAACTAGTTTCTGACAAATTCCATACGTGTTTATGTATTGTATTTGAAAAAAAAAGTATTATTATTATTATTACTGTTACATTCACCGTGCAAGCGCTAGTTTTGCTTGTTCATTGATAATTGTCTTCATAATTACCAAAACCCTGAAGGGCATACGTTATAAAATCATTACACATTTTGGCAGCGGGCTGACGGACTATTTGTGGAACTGTCAATATTTGACAAAATGCTACTTCTTTACAAGAGACTTTCTGTATTTTTGTTTTGAGCTTCCATACTCGTTTCATTTATTCTAATGTTCAATAACTCAAATAAAAAAGAACGGGAAATGTCAAAATCCTGGGTCTTCGACAAAATATCCTGCCCAAAAATGTTCTGCCAATAATTCTCCGTTCCATAATGTCCTCAGACAATAATAACCTTGAGCATAATTATTCCTTCCAAGTATTAGTCTGATCTAACCTGATCGAACTAACCTAGCTCGCAAGTTGGGAGCTTGAAAGTTGAAGAAAAATTCATTGTGAGAGTAATATTTTATCAGTCTGATCTAACCTGAACAAATCGACCCAATTTGCAAGTTGGGAAGCCGAAGGTTAATATTGGTAAGGATATATTGTCTTAGTACATTATTGGAAGAGGGATTTTTGGCAGCATATTATGTGACATGATATTTTTGGACAGGTTATTTAGTTGTGCTACCAAAATCACAAGGAACAAAAAGAAACCCTCAGAAGTCGAAATTTGTGCAATCCAAAGATTGATGAGGTCTTACCTTTTAACGTGCGATTCCTAGCACAATCTTGTGTTATCAGAAAAATATCTGCAGTCGCTAGGGTATGAACCTTCGACTGGCTGCCAAAGTGATTGAAACAGCGGCGCTTTAAGCTCTCGGCTACCTGGCTCTTCCTCGTTCGAAGTTAAAATCAAGCGTGAAGTTTGCCCGTAGTGAGGTAAGTCACCCGATTCAAATCGTATCATTAAGTACTATTTTGTTTATATTCGTAGAAACATCGGAGAAGTATATCGAGTGATGCGTGTTATCAGGTATTCCTACAATCCATTTCGGGAAAAACGGTCTGAAAAGTCAGAAATAAACTATAAGGAGTTCAGCGCATACAGTTTTTTTGGTTCTTTTGGTTGGGCACTCAGGAACATTCTTTGTTTATTACGCATTAACATTGTAATGCCTACTGGGGCTGTTTGTGAACTAGGCCACTTTGGTAATCAGAAATGAATTCAAAAAAATTAAACAAATATCTGCTCATTAACAATGTTTTGATTATATCGAAGAATTTCCTTCCGAATCACTGATTCGTTATTATTACAGGAATAATATCAACGAAAACCAATTAAGCTTTATGAACGAAATTTACGATAAATCGATTATTTATTATTGAACTATCATTAACTCACTTACGCTTACTCAATTATTCATTCAAACAAGGAAGTTTATTGTGAGAGAAGTTCTATTCTGAACTCGATACTAGTACATGGCAAGAAGAATAGAATGTCTTTCGAAAACTACAATTATAGCCTTATGGAAAATGGAAAAAAATGGAAAAATGGTTATAATCGAAATGTGTTACGTCAATGATTTGGTTATCATTGCAAAGCAGGAAATGTATCTGAAAATGTTACAGATCGTTTATTTTGGGCATATGATTCAGGCTGGATATCTGTTATGGTTCTCCTGCACTTTGGGAAAGCCTTTGATACCCTCGTCATGCTACTCTCAAACATATTTTCCGATATATCGGACTGTCTAAAAAATGTGCTGTTTTTTATAACTATCTAGATGGTAGAACAGAAAGAATTCTTCTATATGCAATTTTAGTAGTTTTCCTAAGAAGAGTCGAAAGGAAAACTACTAAAATTGCACCATGGATAACGAATGCTCTTGTTAAATCCGCTGACACAAAAAATAGACTGTATAGAAATCTACAGAATGATCCTGATAACCTAGAACTAAAAGCATATTATAAAAACTATAAAAATAAACTCACCAACTTGATGAAAAAAGTTAAATTTGAATATTATCAAAAACAAATAATTAAAAATTCTTCGGATACAACAACATTATGGAAAATAGTGCAGGAATTAAGTAGTACCAAAAGAAATAAACGTGACATAAAATAAATAAAAAATCACTCGGGTGAATCTATAACAAACAAAAAGAAAATTGCTGATGAATTTAACAATGTATATACTCAAATGGGGAAAAAATGGCAAACAATATAAAAAAAATCCCAACTATCTCCCGCAGAGAACCATTTCCCCCAATTCTTTCGTACTTTTCGCAACTGACAACAAGGAAATCAAGAACATTATTGGTGAACTGAAAAATAAAATATCTGTGAGCATAGACGGAATCAAAGCTGAAACTATCAAAGAAATCTGTACAGTGCATCCCATTTTGGGTGAGTCAGCCAGGTTTACCGCTTGTTATTTAAGATAGAGTCTTGCGGTTTTCACGTTCCTGTCCTTTTTTTTTGTGAAACTCAAGTTAGCCTAATCAGATTTTGCATAACTGTTTCCGTTTATGAGATACAGGGCGATTTTGGAAATTGATACTTTTCGGACCCCTTCTTTATCTCCGAAGTTATTAGAAATAATGCTGAGCTAAAAACTACATCTGATACAGAATTCTGCGTAGAATCCAGTGGCGTACTTTTTTGTTTTTTCGGGGTATGGTTTTGAAGATACGACCTATATTTTTTTCAATGGAACACCCTGTATTTTATTACTTCGTTGAATTCGCAATTTTTTTCCCTTCAAAATTATGTATAACACTATATAGGTAGGATGTTCAGAAATGCTAAAAAACACTAAAACATCACATAATGATAATTTTTCGTTAGTAAGCCATGGATTTTCCAAGTTTCAATAAGAGGATTATTACTTTTGATTATTAACATTAGTAGGTCATGGATGATACGAACATCCTTGTTGTTATTATGGCTACTATGTATTTGGAAGCATTGTTTTATCAAATAGGCATTGAAGAGAAAAAAAACAAATCTGATCTAGCTGTCATCGCTACGAATTATTATTGTGTTTCATCGTGTTTGGGTTTGAAGGAATATTGAGTATTGTAGAAATAATTGTTTGTGAATTTGTTGATTGAGAACTGATAATGGCTGGAAGATATTTGGTTTTTCAAAACAATGAAAAATATGACATTATACAATGCTTGAATCAATCCAATGAAAACGTTGGCGAAGCTTTGGAACTTTATTTGAACAGGTATGACGTCGAGAATTTTACCACAAGACATTTCCTTACATCGTGATTTAAAAACTTTCAGATATCCTGAGAGGCATCAACCTAGTCGAGCAACTATATTCAGACTAAAGTATAATTTACTGAATTATGGTGCATATTCTAAACCTCGACCCAAGGTATATAATAAAGAGAATCAAGAAGTAGATGAAATAAATGTGTTATCTAGCGTTCATGCCTATCATCAGTATAAGTATAAGTTAAAACCCTACAAAGTCAATATTGTCCAACACTTATATCCTGGTGATGCAGCAAGACGTGTGAATTTCTGCAATTGGTTTTTGAACCATGCTCGGAGAGACGTTGATTTCGCAAAAAAAGTTATTTGGTCAGACGAATCACATATAAGCAGTGCTGGTATATTTAACAGGCAAAATACAAGGCATTGGTATGATGAAAACCAGCACTTGATTTTTGAACGACAACAGGGTAGATTTGGTTTTAATGTGGCATGTTTCATATTGGGGACAAAAATCATATACCGCATTTTTGAAGGATCTCTTACCGCAACTAGGTACTTGACAATTTTAGAAGACGTGTTACCGGAACTACTGGAAGATGTTCCCCTCGCCTTTCATCATTCCATACATTTCCAACAGGACGGCGCCCCTGCCCATAATTCAAGATTGATCGGGCGGTTTTTAGAAAATAATTTTCAGGGTTGTTGGATTGGAACTCATGGACCCATCAGGTGGCCTCCAAGGTCACCTGATCTGTCTATATTAGACTTTTTCTTGTGGGGCTATTTGAAAAATAAAATATACAGTAACAGACACAACAGTCCCGAAGAACTTCGTGCATCAACAGCGGCAGCTTTCCGAAATTTACAAAACCGCCCTTTTATAATATTAAATGCATTCAGGCGAATTGAAAAAGTTTGTCAATTATGTATTAGGGAAAATGGACAGCAATTTGAATAGTTTAATCAGTAAGATATTATGTAATGTTGAAAATTTTTATTAATGATAAATATTTTATTGGGTATTTCTTTTGTATCTAATTTGTATTATGAATTGTTATATTATTTATTTTTTGCTATTAGGTAGGTACCTACGTTTTGTTTTTCGTGTTAGTGTATTACCTTTATTTGCTTACTCTCCTATAAAAAAAACACAAATGAAAATTATTCAATTAATTCTTCTTTTATATGGGAAATCCATGGCCCACTAACAAAACATTATCATTAAGTGATGTTTTAGTGTTTTATAGCATTTCTGAACATCCTACCTATATAGTGTTATACATAATTTTGAAGGAAAAAAAATAGCGAATTCAACGAAGTAATAAAATACAGGGTGTTCCATTGAAAAAAATATAGGTTTGCGTCGTATCTTCAAAACCATACCCCGAAAAAAAAAATAAGTACGCCACTGGATTCTACGCAGAATTCTGTATCAGATGTAGTTTTTAGCTCAGCATTATTTCTAATAACTTCGGAGATAAAGAAGGGGTCCGAAAAGTATCAATTTCCAAAATCGCCCTGTATCTCATAAACGTAAACAGTTATGCAAAATCTGATTAGGCCAACTTGAGTTTCACAAAAAAGTATGACAGGAACGTGAAAACCGCAAGGCTCTATCTTAAATAACAAGCGAGAAACCTGGCTGTCTCACCCAAAATGGGATGCACTGTACATATATTTTGGAACCTCTAACATACATAATTAATTTATGCATGGAAAGAGGTATATGGCCACGAGCGTTTGAAGAAGCTGTGGTAGTACCAATTTACAAAAAAGGAGATGAAACATCGATTACCAACTATAGACCAATATCACTAATAACTCACCTGACGAAAGTTTTCGGAAAAGTTCTTAAAAAAAGACTGGCTACGTACATATCGAAATATAACCTTATATCGAATAAACAATACGGCTTCAGAGAGAATCTCTCCACCCAAGACGCTTTGTTGGCACTTACGACTGAGATTTCTACTGCTCTGGATGAAAACATGCCATGTCTATGCTTATTCATTCATTAGTAAGTCATAATCTACTCCTAGAAACATTAGAAGATATGGGTATCAGGGATAATTGTCTGAAACTATTCAAAAGTTATCTAACCGACTGATTTCAGTCGGTGAGAGTGGAAGATGCACTTAGTGATAGGAGGGGAATTGAGTACGGTGTACCTCAAGGAACCGTTTTGCGACCCATCCTATTCAATATATATGTTAATGGCATGTTCTCTATCAGGAGCAGTGTACAAATTTTAGGATTTACTGACGACACAGTAATTTTTTATAAGGCAAGTTCTTGGCAAGAATTAAAGGTAATGGTGGAAACTGATTTTCCTTCAATCAAAAACTGGCTAGAACACAAGCTATTAACAGTGAATTTGGATAAAACGTATTACTTGCCCTTCAGTTTCAATCGATCAAATTCATCATCCTTTCAGAGTCTCACGTTTGACATAATGGGGCAACGACACCAAAGTCAAGTATTTGGGGATAATAATAGACACTCATCTCAAATGGGATGCTCATATTAATCACATATGCAATAAGCTGAGGATGATCATATATAAATTCAAATACCTTAAGGATATATTAAATTTTCATCAGCTCAAAGTATTATACCACGCATTAGTCGAAAGTCATCTACGGTACGGCATAATTGGCTGCGAAGGAGCCTTGAAGGCCCATATTTATCCCCTAGAAAAAGATTCCTCAAGCTGATTATGTCTAAAGAATTTAAATATCCATCTGATGCACCATTTTCCACAGCCCAGGTTTTAGATATTCGCCAACTTTACTATTACAATATTAATATCAGATATCACAAAAATAAACATAACTTCAACCTTCATCCTTACCATACAAGACAAAAAAAACAGCACATAGTTCCAAACAGGCACAAGTCTATCGGCCAAAGGTCCTACAACTATATGTCTCCAAAATTGTATAACACTGTTTGAAAAGAATTGAAATCATTCATATTCAGCCAAGAGCGAAAAAAAATTGCTGATTTGGCGGAACTAGTTTTTTCTTGAAAAAGTACATTATATATGTGTGTGTATGTTAATCTTAAATGTCTATGTGTAAGATGTTATTTTATAGATTATTGTTCCTACTGGATCGTTTACCATTTTCTTTTAATCCATTTTATTCAAATAGATACTGTCATATTTATATTTTATTTTAGGCTACACCGCTGTTCCGTAAAATTTGTTTATTTCGTTTACACTGTTTTTTGTTTTGTTTTTTCTATTTATATTGATTTTATATGGCATTTCACCGAATTTTATCCTATATACTCTGCGAAAAAAGTGCTACAGCACTTATCTCTTACGGACTTTATTCATATCTATTTATGTACTGCTTTTGTAAACTCATTATCTCTGAATAAAGTTATATTATTATTATATTATATAACAGAATTTCGAACATTGACGTATTGAAGTGTGTTGTGCCAGGGATCTGTTTTTGGAACTGCATTTTTTAGAAACTGAGTGCCTCACTGTTACATACAAATGTACGCTGATGACACCCAGTCGATGTATTAATTTTCTTACCAAGAAAATAAATATCTGAAAATACACTTCCCACAAGTGAATCATATATTTTTTTGACACGTATGACTAATCAATGAAATAACAGGTTCAATGTTGAAGTACCTAGTATATATTGAAAAACTTTCATACCAACCTACTCATAAATAGGCATACGTATTTTGATTTTTTTCGTGATTGGTAACAATGGTAACATCAACTGTCAAATGAATGTCATACGAGAGGGATATGATTTTCAGATATTTAACAAAGAAAAAGAATAACCTTTGAATGTTGTGGTGTTATTTGTTGCCTTAAATGGTGCAGTTATTATCAACTTCAATTGTTACATGACTGGTTTCATAGGCGTTCAAAATTTAATTAGCTGGTATGGTTTGGACTGGATTTACAAAATTATGCTCAGTGGTCCGATTGTTTGAAAAGTTATTCTGACCGCAGTGGAAGTGTGGTGAAGTATCGGATACTTCAAAATTCCTTTCCGTAAACTGAACAAGATTTTTTGGGCAACAAATCATTCACAGCCGTTTGAGCAATTACTTTCAATTCAGGAGGGGTGTAACTTGAGTTTTTCATCAGTCATTTTAAAAAAGGTGATTTACTGATATTTTCATTCAAAATTTAAATAATTTATGCAAACAAATGAATTACCCGACAGCTTCCTTCAAATTTTAAATATTTCATCAATGTTACCAACCCGATATTTCTGATATTATTTATTGATATTATATTAAATTTTTTCCAATGAAAAACTTCAAAAATATGTCAAATAGAAAAAATAGTATATGAAACACGTTTTATAAGGGTGGCCGCACATCAACGAAACATGAAACGTGGAACATGAAGCATGAAACGTGAAACACGTTTCAGGAAAACAGAACACGGTCAAACGAATAGAAGTCCGCCCATCAATGAAACGAGTGTGATTCGTATGCGTGAAACAGTTTTAGCCCTTGAAATCGTGTTGAAACTTGTTTCATGAAATAGGTCGTGTTCTATTTTTCTGCTTCAGTTTCACTGTTTGGTTAACGAAATACGTGAATATAAAATGAAAAACGACCAAGAATGGAGTATTGCATTCGTTTCTGTGGTGGAGTAGTACGAAGAAGTGGACAAGTGGACAAGTACTCGAATAATAATGTTCTAAATGCCTGTATTCATTCTATAAAAAGATTGAAATTTGGCAGGATGATTGTTTAATTCCTTTGCAACCAAATATGTACTATGTTTTCGTTTATATCAGTATGGATGCACCCAGAAACGTCGCTTTCTTTTTTCTCTGCTTTTGGACAATAATAAAAGAGTTGCCATGACGTCGTTATTACTTTCCATTGTACCTACTACTACGACTATACAAACTTTATTTTCGTTTCTTCAATTAGTATGTACGAATGAAACGGTTTCGTTTTTCACAAATTATTTTTTCATGTTTTATGTTTCGTGCTTCATGTTTCACGTTTCATGTTTCTTTGATGTGCGGCCTCCCTAAGACACATTGTCGCACATGTTCTCTTGGAGCACTCCTCGCTTCGCTCGTCTTACTCCAAACAACGCGTACGACAAAATGGTGTCTTTTCCTAATTTTTTCAGAAAATCTTTAATATTATTCTAAACTTATAATTGTATATTGCGCTGAATAGTGAATTGAAATTTCACAATCTGCGCTGTTTCTAAAGCTCCAACACATTCGGAGGGCGCGCTGGCCTCATCATAACCTCTATATCCACTTCTCAAACTATGGGGTAAGCAGATATTGATGGGCCCGGGAATCGTACGCGCTGAGTGGATGTAACGAATAAAGGATGAGTGCCTTCTTCGATCGTTTGGCTATTATTTCTGGCATCTCATGATATGTTGGTAAAATTATCAGGTTCGTGAGTAGCAAATGTATCATTACAAAAAGGTGAATCAGAACAACTATTTCTACAGAATGGACTGGGTGAAGCCTACGGATTTCTGAGAGAATGTCTTGATATTTCGTCCGTTTTTCCTTGTTCTTTCGGCGATATTCGTATCTCCAGGAGCCGAAAACTCTATGACGGAAATTGTCTTATTTTCATGGTTATATAATTGGTTCGTATTTGCCAGAGGGTGGTAAATGAGTAGTTCCAGTGGATCCGAACTATTCATTATCCACAACAGACCGAATATTCCCGGAAGCGTGAGGCAACATCGGTGCCTCGTCTATACCGTACAAGTGTAAAAAAGAAGTCCACATATCCTGGACGAGTATTGGCATTGTATTCTATGGCAGTATGCAACCATTGAAAAATATATACCGACTCACTGAAAAAATTGTCCCATGATTTGCTGGAAATTCTCTTATGCTTTAGGCTACACGTGCAGAGTAATCAAGCGCCTGAATGACAACTGGAACTGAAAATTTGAATGGAAAAACGAAAGAATGCACACTGAATGAAAAATGGATAAATCATCAGCCAACCTGACGTGACTAACTGTAAGTGAACAAGATAGCCTTGCAAAATGGGATACACACAAGATGTGACGACTATTCATCCAAATTTCAGAGAGCGCGTCCTTGTTGAATTTTACAGTGTTATCCTAACACAGATGAGATATTCTACCTTACTAACTACAAATCGTGGGACATTGTCTTCCGTGATACGACAAACATTTTTCTAGGGCTGTGTCGTGCCGTAGAAGACAATGCTTATACGCCGAGTGGGGTAGAGAAAGGACCAGAACTCCTGATGACTCTACAGGCTCCATCCAGTACCATTCTAAACAGTAAAAAGTTGATGGAAAAATACATTCCAAAATGTAATATATACATACTTCTCCTAGTATTATAAATTTATTCCACAAGTAATTCAAAATTTTAATGTAAAATTTGGTAAATGTCCTCCATTTCTCTCTTGTTTTGTAGTGAGCATGTAATTCAATGCTTAATTACATGTAATTTCCGCTGGTTTACATGATGACTGTATATGAATGGAATAATTAGTAAAACGACAAGCGGAATGACGCCAATTTACAGAATATTCCAGGTGATGTGTGAACTCCCTTTTGTTTAAATGTAATTTTCCGTGACGCTATCGCCATGCACATTTACTGGCATTCGGCCCAATCCTCATTCACAGTTCATGTTGGTATAGGATGAACATCGTTGGGCATCTGGCGAAGATACGTTTTAAAAACAAACAAGAAATATTTTTTATTTGTGTATGTGGGTGCCAAATTGTCATCCGATTGTATATCAGGTGACTAAATAGGTACATAGGAAAAAATATCAAACATTAATTGTTCGTTTCATAATATTATGAATAACACAAATATTTTCATTGGAAATCGAATTGAACTTCCGTTGTCGCAAAACCAACTGAGTGATGATTTTGAGTATTTCCTTGACATTCAAATCTTAAGTGGATAGATATCATCTCAATTCGATTCCAGAACTTGATATCGGAGAGTGGGCAATCTCATGAGGTCAGCTAAACTAAGAGTTGAAGTATAGAGTAAGATATTCTGTAAAATTATTGTTTGTGGTACCATATTTAAACGATTTGAGAGTGTTTGTTATTTTTCTTCAATATATAACAATATGTTATGATTAATAAAGTATTTTTTAATTCGATATTATGCCTTTTTTGCAGATCCCCCTCCCCACTCTGTACTATTATGGATTATTGTAGTATATTTCATACTCTGAAGAAGAATATCACACTTTTCTGTAACCGTTACATTTGAGGCAAAAAAAAAGATCTGAATCTGCTGGCGTAATCACAATCTAATCTAATCTATCAAATATTTCGCTTCAACAGTAACAGAAAAGAGAAATGATAGATTTTTTTTTTCAAGGTACACAATGTTTCAATTCACTCAACGTTGAAAACATGATTAATTTTCATACTTTTTTCTCTATTGAAGTAATTACATTTATAATTTTTTATGGTTGACTTCAGATGTTCTCATAATCAGTCTTCTCTCCTTCGGATAAAAAATGTGACACTAGTTATCACACAATGTAAAGTTAAACAAGTTGAAAACAGTGTACAAAAGACACCTAAACAAATATGTAACAATTTCCGTTAAATCTGTAGTTAGGAGGAAAATCACATGAAAATACTAGTAATTATCGGAAAATATGTGGAAAATCACATTTGTGGTATGTAAAAATGCATGTTAATCGAAGTTTAATTCACAACAAAAAATGCATTTTTTCCTACAAATTCTTGAATATGTACCCAATAATACATACCAAACCATGTATGACAATTAGCATTACTTGAATATAATGGTAGAAACACTTGAAAAAACATGTATAAATCGCCATTAAATCTGGAATAATGAAGAAAATTACATAACTATACAAGTGATAATACATGGAATATATTGGAAATTCACATTTTAAGTCAAGTGATGTCTTTACATAATATTGCATAATGTATGTAACTTTACATGTAGATGCTGGCAACGCATTACTCATATGGGATCATGTAATCTGATGGAAACAATATTCACAGTGTATTATGTAGACACTCCAAACTCAAAAGCCTATACGTCCTCCCTGATGCCGGGGAAAGTATAGCCGTGGAACGAAAGATATAGGATGCATGCTTCAATGGAGATGAATAATTTTACGAGTTTTTGGGTAAATTTCACCACTCCAAAGATGTTATTCCTCGACATTTCTGAAGACCAGATCTATCGAAGTTTATACAGTCACTTGCCTCAGAAATAATGTTCAACTGAGTCAACATTTTGAGAGCGGCGTTATTCCGCCCCTGGGTGAGTATACGTCTCTCTGGCATCAAAATAATGTAGGGTGCTTCTATCTACAAGCTGGATATGGTTGCCATATTATTCGTATCGTTTTCTTCTGAGATAAACCGTAGCACATTTGTCGATTCCGAATTCCATCCCGATAGCATCCGTGTATTTCAGTATTCCCAAGTACTGATGTGGACCCTTCTCTCCCAAGGCATATTAGTTTGAGGATATCCATGTAGAATAATTAAGTTAACCTTATGCTTCCGGTTTTCTCAAATGCCACGGACAGTAGCGATAGGGATACGCAGTAGAAAAGAGGGCTAAGGAAATCTCCATGAAATACGGTCCTTCCAAAGATAACCTACTCTGTTCCTACTTTGTCTTGAACAGATCTTATGATGGAGCCTATCCTCCAGAATGGCATCAACTTTCCTATGCATTTCACTATTCGATCGGGTTCTGCAAGGCATGTGATGTTCCAAGCCATCGGACGGCATAGAGTTCTGCTTGGTATATCTGTCGATGAACAGGTTCTTCTCGCAGTCAACGACCCCTTCATATCCGTTCAAAAACTGTGCATGGTATTTGCAAGTATGAGATTCTGCTGACATCCTATATATAATACGCATTCAAGCATGTTGTCGGGCTGTAGTTCTTCGCTATTATTATCATTATCATATATGGAATGCAGTTCCCAAACACTAAAGCTGTTACCTTTTTCTCTTCGATGATACCTCGCGAACAAAATCGCTTACTTCTCTTGAACACCGCTGGAAAGTTTGCGATCTGTCTCATTTCGGTATCAGTTTCATTGAGTTTGTCCGGTTGAGTCTAGTCCTCACAACCCGTTTTCGTTACATTGGAGACGTGCCGAACATATTTTTCCAAAGGCTCGTTCTTCAACGAATCTTTGATACTCTTTGCAAGTGGAGGTGTTCCCAGAGGCACGCAGAGTTCAGAAATTCCAGGGTAACACAAATTGCTGCCTAATTCTAATTCAATATTTTACTTTTGGATAAAAAAATGTAAGCATCTGATATTGCTCCGAAAGAGGTTATAGAGATCCAGTGGCCAGGGGCAGATAGAGTTTCATTCAATGCAATGAATATTTACTCGTTCATACAATAGTGATAATTATTGCAGAAGGAAGAGTTCTAAACATGACATGTGTCAAAGCCCTCTCATGAAAAGATAATTTTGACAAGTTTTCAATATTTCACATACATAATAATCAGTATGGCGACTATAGTATATTGTGTATCTAGTAGTAAAGGCAATACATTCCCGGACGACAATGTAAATTGTTGGCCGAGGCGTTAAGCCGAGGCCAACATGCATTTAAGTCTGGGAATGTGCTTTTACTACGAGGTACACATACTATTTTTTCTAATCGCAATCAGCATTATCAAAAACTAAGGAATTCTACATATTGTTTGCGTGAATTCAATAACTGTCTAATATGTAAACAAGCCGGCAAAAATTTTCCCGTATCGTTTTCGATACGGGAATAGTAATTTACGTAACAAGTCCAGAATGTACTGTTTTTTTGGACGAGTAGACCAAATTCTAGGACGAGCGTTAGCGAATCCTGGAAGTCTACGAGTCCAAAAAAACTGTTTTCGGACGTGTTGCGTACACTATTTTTTCGGCAACCATGTCGAATAACAAATCAATGAAACGCATTTAGTCTAAGAGACGAAGAGAGGTCGACCTTCACCCATCTGTTAACCGGATGTTACAATTTTTTTTTCAGTTACATAAATAGACGAAAACGCCTAAAATGGGTTGCCTATGAAAAGGTGGTCATGACTATATACAGTGAGTTTCAAAAATTTGCACCATATGGAAAGTTTTTTATTATCGATTTGCCAGAAAATTTTATTCTTAATAAAAATTGGTGCATTACGAAATACTTATATTCAAGTTATCAAACTTCTAAATTTCCCAACGGTATACAGGGGGAAACAAAAAATAGAATTATGATCAAGAGTAAACTACCCTAGCTGTGATTCCAAATTTGAATATTTCATACATTTTAGTTATTATTTGTATTATATATTGAAATTCGAACAGAAGATAGGTACTAACAGAAACATTCTAATTCTTATTTATATTAAATTTCGAGCACTTCCTGGCCTAGTCCGGGAAGTACGTACTTCCCGGAAAAAATAGTATGTGTACCTCGTAGTAAAAGCAGATTCCCAGACTTCAATTTACATTTTCGTCTGGGAATGTATTGCTTTTACTACTAGATACACAATATACTATTGTATAGCCTCTATTGGATACTAATGGTAATTGATATACATGGTGAGTCAGAATAAGACCGACAAACTCCGAATAAAGATTTCTCACCTAATTTCGAAGTGAAACATTTTTATCATGGTATGTCCTAAACTATCCTTCACAACATCTCTCACTTTTCCATTGGAACTGCATGTAAAAATCACGCGACAGCTTGCCATATTACTATATGTTTATGGTTCCAGGTTAGTTAGTTCCTTGTCTATGAACGGCCCCAAGTAATTGACATGCTTAGCAACTTGTAGTATTATGCCAAAGAACTTGTGTGAAAGGCTTTAGATAGATACATAAATATCTCATAGGATCAATCGTCCTTATTTGTCCATTGTTTCAAGATTTTATTTGCTGAAAAGCAGTTTCAGTTTCAAACAGCATGCTGGTTAGTAGAAAAAATCATGAGTTACAGTGTGTCGAAAGAACGAAAAAAAATTAGGATTCAATCTTTTTATTGAGAAGGAAAAAATTTGAAACTTGGTACAAGTATCAAGGTTCATTAACCTGATAATTTGAAGTTGAAATTATTCATTTTCTAAAACCAGTTGCGTGGTTACGATGGTATGTGGACATATTTTCGTTCTTATTCTCTTTGGAAAATTGTATAGACAAGTGAGTGTTTGGCATCAGTGAGACCCATTAATAATACTCAACCTAGATGTCATAACATTCCTTGTGTGTAAAACGGAAGGTTTTTGAGATAATTGAGAAAACTGAAGATATGTTCTGAGTTGCGACGTAATTGCCTATGTGCAATAATCGCATAATGCTAATTTCAGAATATTTGTCAACCCCCTGAACTATTTTATATCATAGCAGAATATAAAACATAGTACGGGTGAGTCAGAATGAGACCGACTCCGTTTTTCATTCATCATATTGTTTGATCGAATCGATGTGGTGGATTCACTGGTATGTTACCATACTTTCTTATTGTTTTGACAGATCAATTAGCAAACAAACACAACCTCAAATTCACAAAAAGTCCACTCCCATAAGAGTTGATGCCTGAAATAATTTTTGTGCAAAACTGAAGATGAGTCCTCTTAATTTGTTGAATTTTATAATGATTTATCATTTTTAGAGCCATTATTGATTGATTTATCTGAAAAATAGTATCCAATCAGAGCAATGGAATATTTCGTGTATCTTCTATGCGTTGATCAGAGGTGTACTGAACGGCCTATCGAATGAATTGATACTCATTTGGAGCCTTTGGGTTGAATATAATTCAAGAAAAGGAAACTACCAAGACACCAAAACTACGTCAATTGACAATAGACGCTGGTTTTGCCGACATAGGTAGCATCTTCAGAAGCTAAAGGCTCAATCAAGCTAACTTTGTTGGCGAAACACGTTTCGAATGTAAATTGACTTAGATTTGGTATTTGAGAAGTTTTTTTTTTCGAATTCATTTGTCGTATGACGTCAAACTCCTTATCTTTATTCTGCTAATGATTTCAAACTGAACAGTACTTTTCGAGGTGTATCTTGAAGTGTGGCCTGTTTCAGGTACCAGGTGTCGAGCGTGACAAGAAATTTTAGTCTGCTATTTTTCGGGATCGAATTGATCTGAACGAACTGGTAAAACAATAGTTTTCAGTTGATATTTGTATAAAAATAGTCGAAAATCAGATCGTTGGACCATATCATCTTGCTCTCCGTTTGAATGGACAAAACTACAAAGTGTTTCTTGAACATGTTCTACCTGGGCAACTTGAAAAAGTACCTCTATTCATTCGTCAATGAATGTGATATCATTATGACGGAGCACCAGTCCATTTTCAACTAATCGTTCTTCAATCTCTTGATCAAACATTCCGTGATCGGCGGAAAGGTAGACTCAGTCGCATACATTGGCCAGCACATTTTCTGGATTTAACTCCACTACACTTTTTTTGTGGGGAAACCTTCAATCCCTGAAGTATTCAACACCTATAGAATCTGTGGAAGATTTAACGAGAACAATTTTAGTAGCATGCGCAGACAGCCAGGTTTCTCGCTTGTTATTTAAGATAGAGCCTTGCGCTTTCCACGTCCCTACTTTTTTGTGAAACTCAAGTTGGCCTAATCAGATTTTGCATAACTGTTTCTTTTTATGAGATACAGGGCGATTTTGAAAATTGATACTTTTCGGACCCCTCCTTTATCTCCGAAGTTATAAGAATTAATGCTGAGCTAAGAACTACATCTGATACAGATTTTTGCGTATAATCCAGTGGCGTACTCATTTTTTTTCGGGGTATGGTTTTGAAGATACGACACAAAACTATACTTTTTCCAATGGAACACCCTGTATTTTATTACTTCGTTCAATTCATTATTTTTTTCTTTTCAAAATGATGTGAAATAAAATATAGGTAGGATGTTCAGAAATGCTAAAAAACACTAAAACATCACATAATCATGATTTTTTGTTAGTGGGCTATAGATTTCCCAAGTATCAATAAGAGGATCATTAATTTTGATTATAAACAGTAGTGGGTCATGCATGATTCGAACAACCATGTTGTTATTATGGCTACAATGCATTCGGGAGCATTGTTTTATCAAATAGGCATTGGAGAGAAGAAAAAAAAAACAAATCTGATCCAGCTGTCATCGCTATGAATTAGTATTGTGTTTCATCGTGTTTGGGTTTGAAGGAATTTTGAGTATTGTAAAAATAATTGTTTGTGAATTTGTTAATTGAGAACTGATAATGGCTGGAAGAGATTTGGTTTTTCAAAACAATGACATTGTATACAATGTTTCAATCAGTTCAATGAAATCGTTGGCGAAGCTTTGGGACTTCATTTGAACAGGTATGACGTCGAGAATTCTACCACAAGATATTTCCTTACATCGTGATCTGAAACCTTTCAGATATCCAGAGAGGTATCAACCTAGTCGAGCAACTATATTCAGACTAAAGCATGATTTACAGAATTATGGTGCATATTCTAAACCTCGACCGACGGTATAAGAGAATCAAGAAGTAGATGAAATTAAGGTGTTAGCTATAAAAGCGTTCATGCCTATCATCAGACTTCTTGTGCAAAATTAGAAAATGAAACTGGCATTTCCAGATCACGGGTACACAGAATTTAAAAAAAGGATAATTTAAAACCCTACAAAGTCGATATTGTCCAACACTTATATCCTGGTGATACAGAAAGACGTTTGAATTTCTGCAATTGGTTTTTGAACCATGCTCAGAGAGACATTGATTTTGCACAAAAAGTTATTTGGTCAGTCGAATCACATATAAGCAGTGCTGGTATATTTCACAGGCAAAATACAAGGCATTGGTATGATGAAAACTATCACTTAATTTTTGAACGACAACAATAGGGTCGATTTGGTTTTAATGTGGCATGATTCGTATTGGTGACAAAAATTATATACCGCATTTTTGCAGGATCTCTTACCGCAAGTATGTACTTGACTTTCGTAATTCCATACATTTCCAACAGGACTTCGCCCCTGTCCACAATTCAAGATTGATCGGGCGGTTTTTAGAGAACAATTTGCAGGGTTGTTGGATTGGAACTCATGGACCCATCAGGTGGCCTCAAAGGTCAACTGATCTGTCTATATTAGACGTTTTCTTATGGGGCTATTTGAAAAATAAAATATACAGTAACAGACACAACAGTCCCGAAGAACTTTCGTGCATCAACAGAGCCAGCTTTCCGGGATTTACAAAACCGCCCTATTATGATATTAAATGCACTCAGGCGTATTGAAAAGGTTTGTCAATTATGTATTAGGGAAAATGGTCAGCCATTTGAACAATTTAATGTCAGATGTTATATAATGTTGAAAATTTGTATCAATGATGAATATTTTATTTGGTATTCCTTTTGTTTCTCATTTGTATCATAAATTTTTGTATTATTTATTTGTTGCTATTAGGTAGTTACCTACTTTTTGTTTTTCATGTTAGTATAAAAAAATCACAAATGAAAATCATCCAATTGATTCTTCTTTTATATGGGAAATCCTTGGCCCACTAACAAAAAATAATCATTTTGTGATGTTTTAGTGTTTTTTAGTATTTCTAAACATTCTACCTATATAGTATTATGCATCATTTTGAAGGGAAAAAAATAACGAATTCAAACGGAGTAATAAAATATAGGGTGATCCTTAGAAAAAAAATATAGATTTGTGTCGTATCTTCAAAACCATACTCCGATAAAAAAAAAATGAGAACGCCACTGTATTCTGCGCAAAATTCTGTATCAGATGTGATTTTTAGCTCTGCATTATTTCTAATAACTTCGGAGATAAAGGAGGGGTCCGAAAAGTATCAATTTCCAAAATCGCCCTATATCTCAAAAACAGAAACAGTTTTGCAAAATCTGATTAGGCCAACTTGAGTCTCACAAAAACGTAGCACAGGAACGTGAAAACCGCAAGGCTCTCTAAATAACAAGCCAGAAACCTGGATGTCTCACCCAAAATGGGATGCACTGTGTCTGTACATGCTACTAAAATTGTGCTCTCTGAATCTTGGGGTCAAGATGTTTTTCGATTGCGTTTGGTGAGCTGCCCTGCGCTGATGATTAGCAATACCATGAAACCGGTTCGTAGGTGTTCCTCATGTGGGTTGAGACATGTTTTGGCCTTGAGATTGGGAGAACATTGCAAAGTAGTTCATGTAGAATACTATGCCAAGAATCTAACAGATGTAATTCAATAGTCTCAGGGGACAGTAGTTGTTTTCTTTTAGAGACTTACGATTTCACCCATTGTATAGGTTGAGGCAGAAGTCTGGATTGCTTAATCCATTTTTATTCAAATGAATGAATATTTTGTAACCTTTGGTGTGAATACAATTCAAGAAAAGAAGTTACTACCCAAAACACCAAAACTACGTCACAATCACACTAAAAGCTGTTAGCTCCAAAAGATTCTAACTTTGTTGGCGAAACGCGCGTTGAGTGTGATTGTGACGTAGTTTTGGTGTTTTGAGTAGTTTCTTTTTTCTTGAATTACATTTTTATTATTAGTTTAATGGGCTTTTGCCAAGTAGGGTCATAAAATATTTTATTTCTTGTTGTTTTGTGACCTCACTGGTTATTAAATCCTGAATTTGGTTGGGAAAAGGTCAAGATAACTGAAACCACTTTGATTCTTCTGCCGACGTTTCGACTTTTATAAAGTCATCCTCAGGGCACTACAATAGGGATTATAATTATTATTCTAAGTGAATAGTTTAAGCAACCTTTACAATTAGAATAAGTGATTGAGATCATCGAATGGGTTAAAAATACATTCACATTTTGACAATGTTTGTTAGAATAAAAACTTGAATTTGACATGCAGAAATGGCTTCAGAAATGCTAATTCAACATGAAATTTAACAAGTTTGAAGTACTCATTTTCACTTTTTAGCAAATATTATTTCAGACCGTATAGCCCGTCAGTCTGCCAAAATGTGAAATGATTTTATAACGTAAGCCCTTCAGGGCTTCGGTAGTTATAAATATAAAGATCAATGAACAAGCCTCATTAACGCTAACCCGTGGAACATAACAATAGTAATAATAATAATGATTATTATTATACTTTATTTTCTGAAAGACATGCATAAACACGTTCAGATTCAGCAATGCCATATTTCTCAACACATTTGAGGGCACATGGTGACTCTTCGGACCCACACGACACGTATTCCGATCGGTTTCAGTCTGATTTTTACTCCGTGAAATATCGTTTGGTATGCTTGGAATCATTAAAATACGTAAATTATTTATGCAATAAATAACTAGTTTCTGATAAATTCTATACGTATTTATGCAAGAAAAGTATTATTATTATTGGCATTATGGGCCGTGGTGTCCGTGCTGGTAGAACGTTCGCCTTTGGAGCGAAGGGCCGAGGGTTCAAAGCCTCGCAAGGTCATCGGTCTCGTGCATGGCATGACACGTTAAAAGGTAAGGGCTGCGTCTTTCCTAGCTCACACAAGTCTCTCGAATTCTTCCGAGGGTTGCGTGTAGGGGTGCAATCGGTTGACTGTAATGACAATTTTAACAATTTTAACAACAATTGTTATGTTCCACGGGTTAGCGCTTATTTTGCTTGTTTATTAATCATTATATTTATTACTCCAAAACCCTAAAGAGCATACGTTACAAAATCATTACGGTTCGATCGAATGATATAAACGAACGAAAAAAATGGAGTTTGTTGGTCTCACTTACCTGTGCTGTGCTGTTTTGAATAATCCTAACATGAAGAATATTCAAGAAGTTGATAATTATTACTCTTTCATGTTTTATGTCAGTTGCCTTGTGAGATTATTGTACTCAGGAAATTATGTCTGAACTCAGAACCTCCACTTCAGGGCATATGAAACGTCATGACTTTTAGGATGGGTATCGATGAGTCTTACTGATGTTAAACACTCACTTATCCATTCACTTGTCTTTAGAGAAAATGAAGAAAAGTATGGCCGCACAACACCTTAACTACGCCGTGGTTAACGAAAATTAATAATAACTTCAAATTATCACATTAATGAACCTTGATTGGTGTAACAGGTATTGATTATTTTCATTCATTACTTTAAAAAAAAACCCTAATTTTTTCCCTTTCAGGACATACATCAATAGGAACTTTTCACCTCGAAATAAGGTTAGCAATCTGCATGCGGGGTTTGTCGGTCTTATTCTGACTTACCCCGTATGTATTCATGAGAGGTATGATTTATACCTTCAATAATAATTAATTTGTGTCTATAGATATAGGGAATTTAACTTTGCTTTCAGCTTTCCGTTTTAATACTAAGAGAAATCAATTATCAAACTGTCTGGCACAGCCTACCTCTTTGAACTTACTTTAAAGCAGTATTTTCCTAAGCTTTGGAAGCTCTGTGTCATATTACTTATTAGACTTTTTTTATTCTGTTACGTGAAACCCTATTAACTATGAAGCTCAGGGTTTTGGTTTGAGATTGCAAATGACGTGAGCACTTTGTTAGTAGGGGACCAAAGCACTATATTAGTTACATATTAGTCTTGGTTATCGAATAATGAAAATGAAACACAAGAATTTTTCCATGAAAAACTTCACACAGACAACAATAGTAATGCAACTGAAGTTTCAGAAATCGAATTTGACTCTAAAATACATCAAAAACGTTCTCTACCGCACGCCCGATTTTCTTGAAAACTATAATGTAATTAGCTCTTGTGCTGTGAAAGAGGAATCTTTTGGGAGGGCGAGCGGCAGCTTATTATTGTTCCACAAAAAAGAATTCAATGTTATCAAACTTGATGTGAGTTCTTGATGGATTATGTGTTTATTTACTATTCAACAGTTTCAATTCATAATTTGTAATTTATATTTCAAACCAACTCTCGATTTAGCCGAGATTTTTCAGTTATTTCTGTCATCTCTGAACGAAATAACGGAGTCATATAATGATGTTCCAGTTATAATTGGTGGTGACTTCAACTGTCGCGTTTCCAACCAATCCAACTCTCCAGAAGACATCTTTGAAAATTCAAACCTATACGCGAGAAGATGCAGTTCAGACAATGTTCTCAATACTAGAAGGCGTAAGCTCATTGAATTCATGTACTATAATTCGTTTAATTTGATCAACGGTAGAACTAAAACGACAGACTTGCTAGTTTCACTCATATTAGCACCCATGGCATTAGTATTCTTGACTTACTCTGGATTGATAATCTTTACCTCCCCATAATTATTGACTTCTATGTAGCTGATGAAGTCACCTTATCTAATCATTTTCCGATCACCTGCCTCTTGAACTTCCCGCAATAATACGTTCCGAAAAACACCTAGAAAGGTAATTAAAGACATAACTTTACTCCAGAAACAAAAACAAAATACTTATCATCAAAACGTAACTACAAACTCCTTCTCAGATATAAGGAGTTTGTATACGATAAATCCATTGTATTGAGGTTATCCAATGTCAGAGATTCAAAATTTTTTTGGAAAACAATTAAATAACTCCGAAGTTTTTGTTCCCCAATTGGATTACCGTTTATTGTATGGTAAAACTTTCATAACGATTTTTACCCAATAAGAATAATCGATAAATTTTTTTTCAGGCAAAGTAGGTCGCCGAATCAATATAGATAATAAAAACGACATGTTGATGCTATCTTATGCCGACGACCTTGTAATACTTGCTGATTCTCAAATTGACCATGCAAAAAACTTACTATACTTGAAAATTACACCTCAATGAGTTTCTCACAAGGTGGTTTTAGAGTTGATGAATCTTCAAAATTTCTATTCGGAAACGAGAAAGTCGAGATCACCTCCAAGTACTCCTACCCAGGTGTCTCATTTGTATCTTCTAGTCTCTTCAGAGAAATTACAATTAAATCGGTGGTAAAAGGTAAACAGGCAATCGGGGCTATAATTCCTGATATTTCCGAAAGCAAATCTGATTCTTCGGAATGCAAAATGAAACTTTTTGATGGCCTAGTTGTGAGTGTCATGTTCAGTTGTGTTGCCGTGGGGGACGCTGAAATGTTGGAGCGTGTTCAGATGGTCTTCCTCAAAAGAATCTTACTGTTGCCTATTACGTCACCTGACTTTGTGGTTAGACTAGAAACTGGGCAAGTGAAATTGATTTACAATGTTTTAAAACTATGTCTAAATAGGATAACCAGAATACTGAACATCAATGAAACCCGATTACCTAAGATATGTCTCAAAAGACAGCTCAAACTTGACAACTGTGACGAAAAGTTTAACTGGACACTTATATTACTCAAATTCCAGGAAAAGCTATTTCAACAAGATGTTTCACTTTCGAGCCGTGCTACGTTTCTTTCTATCCATTATTTTTTCAGAGTCAGCCGTCTTTGTAATGAATACATTATTAAATTTACACTGAATGGCTCCACATAGAATAGATCCGAGGCAAATTTGCACAATATGTAACATGACGAGCTAGAAACTATAGAACATATTTTGTTTGAGTGTCCAATTTATTGTGCAATGAAACCCCAAAATTTCGACTCGCTTATCAGTCCTGACAACCTTATCCATTCTCTTGATAACATTACTCCAAAATCTGCCAAGGTCATAGCTAACTATATCTGGAACGTCTTGAGGCTCCGATCTTTCGTGATGAATGAATGAGTTTCACTCAATATAAATGGTAACGCAGACTTTTTCACTTTAGTAAGCACTCAATTTATCAGACTGGAAGGAAAACAAAAAAAATCATTTCTTGAGATACCCAGTGCCCTAACTGTTTTCAAACTATTACCATTTATTACCTACTGACGTTCGATGAACTTTTTGTTTGTTTTGTTTGTTCGTTTGAGTACGCCACACAAAAATTTTGGGGTGTGAGATCGGCCGATCTTGGAGGCCAATTCCACCAAACTGAACGTACATAGATTTGATTTGAATTGATTCTGGGAGAATGTCCAGTGGATCTTTCATTAACAGTTTCGATAGTTTCCAATAAATATCTCCTCTAAGAAATTATCTGATGATCTTTTCAGGAATCTAGATAGTGAAATAGAAAATAGGCAATATCACAAACTATATTTCATTCGATGACAGCAACAACACCAAAGAGGTAACAAATAGACCCGTGAAAAATACAAAATTTCTCCAAAAATCATCAGCAACAGAATTTTTATTTAACTGAATTCTTAGCAATTATGACTCGGTACCATTGCCAACTCCGTCATGATTGAAGTTACGAACTTTGTTTAATGAATGTTATTTTTCAAAGTCATCACGAAGCTGAAAATCAAAACAATCATTGACCGTCTCTTTCTAAATGTATCTCAGGACATATTATTCTTTGAACAGAACATCATATACAGGGTGGGTCACGGTCGATGGTACGTTAGACGTTTACGGATAACGGGACATAGGACCATTCTGAAAATTTGGTTAATCAAGTGATTGCTCTCGATCTATCGATCTAAAATAGTATCAGCAATGCAGCAATGCTGAATAATCATCTGGTATAAACCAGAAAGTAGCAGAACCTTTGTTATTTCAAATAAGACACCCTGAATATTACCGCATTTTTAAACTATTCATTACTTTCTGATACTTCTGCCTTATACTCTCCTGTACCTATCTCCAACGGTTTTTGAGATATTGATTATGTTCCTTATTTTTCATCTAAAACATAGCTCGAATTGATATTTGGATTCTTAGGAAGCTGCAATTTTGTGTTTAGTTCATCAAGATCATGTATATTGATTCTGTATAGAGAAGTTTGTTCTGCGTTATACAGGGTCGTTCAAAATTCATGATCTTACTGCTAGATATAAAAAGATTTGAGAATGCGATTTTCTTAAATGGAACACCCTGTATATCATGATATATCCTAAACGGTGACTGAATTTCCTTCGAATTGGTATGTTCCTATACCTAAAAAACAAAATTCCGAGATAGGAGCATTTTAACAAAAATGTTATTAGTTTTCTCATACTCATCCGATGTGGCTATTAAATGGCATTATGGTATATGACATTATGAAAATTTGACAGTTAGTGCATTATTAATAATACTTTTGTGTATTTCTCAACGGAAGTGACTCAAACACATTTGAAATGGAGGGAAATAACTATTCAAACGAAGTTGTTCATTCTTCATGGAAAATGTGAGGGAATCATAGCAAGAACGTGCAGAAAATGCAATGAAGTCTTCCATGATTTACAACCAATGAACAAGAGGGATTTTGTACGGTTAGAACATAATTTCATTAATTATGTATCAAAATTGAAAACGGAACAACATTTACCAAAGCCTTTCACCTTCAGATGAAGACAACATAATAAATGTTTTGGCTTATCCATGCTGATCCCCAAGTTTCCTAGCTTTCAAGCTAGAAGTACCGAATATGATTAAGGCTTGGAGCGTGCTTCTTTTCGAAGGATCCTTCAAAATCATAACATGCACCCATACAAGTTCACAAAAGTTCAAGCTCTAATACCAGAAGATCATCAAAGTTTTTGCGAAACAATCCTTATTCGCATCCAAGAAGATCATAACCTTAAAAAATTAATTTGTATAGATGAATAAAAATTTTCTATAGAAGGTGTTTTTTATTAAAATCAATGTTGTCAAGGAAATGGGATAATTGCGATATCAGGAAAAGTTTAGTTTTACCACATTTTGAATTCTAGTAATTTAGGTATAGGAACATGATATATCAATTCGAAGGTAATTTAGTCATTTTCAGGATATTCAATAATATACAGGGTGTTTTATTTAAAAAAAGCACTTCCAACTCTTTTTACATCTAGCAGTAAGATCATGAATTTTGTCATGAATTTTTAACGACCCTGTATAACGCAGAACAACCATCTCTATACTGGCTCAATATACATGATCTTGATGAACTAAAGACAAAATTTCATCTTCCTAAAAATCCAAATACTGCAGAAATAAACATTCAATTTGAGCTATGTTTTGGATTAAAAGTATGGAAAATAGTCTCAAGAACCGTTAGATAAAGGTATAGGTAAGTTTAAAAATGCAGTACTATACAAGGTCTCTCATTTGAAATAATAAAGGTGCTGCTATTTTCTGGTATAAGCGGCAACGCTGCATTGCTGAAAATATTTTAAATCGATAGATCAAGATCAATTAGTTAGGTAACCAAATTTTCAGAATGATCCTATGTAACATCGACAGTGGCCCACCCTGTATACTGTGTGACACAGTCTCATAGTCCACCCCTCATTTTTCCTTTAGTTTCCCACCAATAGGTCTGAAACTTGAAATGCACGATTCACTGTTGCGTTCCAATTAACAGTGCTGTTAATAAGGTGGCGCATGGAGTGAGTTACAAGGCCTATCCAGAACACACGGCCAATGACTATAACAATCGATGCCAAAACACCAACGGAAAAAAAAGAAAAAAATAAATTTGCAAATTAGACGGCACTTTATGATATATAAAAATACATTACGGTTATTCCAGATCCAGAAATGACATTTACTTTGGATTTGCAAATACAACATTTGAAATTTTCATATCTTTCTGTATCAAATGATCCACTGAAGTTAATATTTCATCCTTTAAAAAAAACAGAAAATAACTCTCTCCAAATTACCTTCTCAATTTCAATTTGATCAGAAATGTCATAGAAACGCTTTTGATAAGGATTTGATCATGAATTGGAATGCATGATAATGATTTTTTGAAATCTTTATGATTGTCTGAATTGAATTATACCCTATAATTGATATTTCATGAGTCAAAACTGATTTTTTTACTATGTAAAGACCCATAATTCCAAATCATCAAAATTTTACTACTGTTTCTCAATTTCTATCACATTTCGACTTTTCTATAATCTGTTAGATACATAATTGTATTGACGACATTGATAATGGAAATGAGTTGAAAATGGAACCACTTCATAAAAGAAACGAAAAAGTGGATATGCTGTTATTTTATGGGGAATTTCCGCAATATGTAGTTGTTGCTCAACAGGTGGACTCGAAAGATACCGCGAACAATATTGTACATCTAGAAATCACTTCAAGTGTCTTGAAGAACAGTTCAGAAGAGAGTCTGATAATGAAGTTGGCAATAAACACAATATAATTTGGAAAGATATGGAGATAAATGTTCTCTTGGTCGAACTCGATAAAGAATCAACTCTTAGGGAGATAACTTACGAATTGGATACCAGGCAAGAACGAGTCAGAAGAATTTTGACGAAACATTTGTATTCATCTCATAAATATCAAATACCTACATAAATATTAAAACGCAGACGACAGTGTAAGCAAGATGGAATATCGTAGGTGGGTACCAAGAAATAATGCAGATAATGAGTTTCTGGATTCAATTGTATTTTCCAATTAGTCGAAATTCACCAATCTTGGTTCGTTTAATAAAAAAAAACACCCGATGTTGGTCGCAAGCGAATCACCACTAATTTAGTGGGGGGAAATTTCAAGAACGTCTTGAGTTTAATTAATGCATGGCGTTGAATTTGGTGTTTTAATAATTGGTCCAATAATATTTGATGGACCCTTGAATGGTGATAGTTACCTGTGTTTCCTTAGAAATGAAATTGAAGATTATCAAGAAGATTCACTGTTGAATCTTAAAAAATTACTGATTTTTCATCAGGACAGTAGTGGATTACGTTCCGGAGCGATTTGGGAAAATTAGGATGGTCCCCTTCAGATTTCTGTGTTTGAGTCTTCATGCTTTAGGAGTTCAGAATTATGTTTGTATTATGTACCTTTGATTTAAAATACTGAATATGGATAGAAGCACCATCGATAATAAAAAATACGTCAGATTACCATAATGGTAATATTTGGAAAAGTGTTAAAACCGTTTTGGTGTACTTTTTTGGCACATATTATGAAACAAAATAGTTTTTGAATCGAAATTGCGCCAGTATAATGAAATCGGAGTTGACAATGGCGCTGACTCAATTTTGAACATGCTGTAAAGTGTTCAGCAAAAGAGAATTGTTCATCTTGTGGAAAACTCTAATAGGCAAGAACACGAAATTTTAAAGATATTTTTAATGGATTTTGTGGCTTGTGGAAACTCTGATGGTAATTTTTTTGGGAATTATTTTAATCTTGAAAAAAATAATAAATATTTGAAGTCGATAAAATGCAAATGGCTTCTTTCTCACGCCATTGCGAATTGTTGTGACGCGCTCTCCTGAGAGTCCCGAGTAACCAATAGCATTGTCATTTCACGTCACAATCAATCCAATTAGAACACACCCTTTCGCTGATTGGCATCGGGAGAATACTTCACAAAGAGCGCCAATATTTTTAGAAATGAATGGGAACTGTAATTGAAAATTTGACCCCAAAAAAATGTTTTTGTTAATTTATATACATATATATATATATATATATATATATATATATATATATATATATATATATATATATATATATATATATATATATATATATATATATATAACAGGAAGTTATTCATGACATCTACAGTCACTAGTTGAAACTTAATTTGACACGAACCAAGGAATCCAAAAGTAGAGGTTTGTCCACAAATTGACAGGCAGCCAACAATTCGTTGTTCTGACCAACCCAAGGTTCAATCAAGTTTCTAATACGTTATGAGGAACGCAAGCAGAATCTAAGTGAAAATAGAGTATATTTCGTTTTAATTCCGAGAGTTCTAACCTCTACTTTTGGATTCCTTGGTTCGTGTCAAATTAGGTTTCAACTAGTGACTGTAGATGTCATGAATAACTTCCTGTTATATTCTGCCTTGCCTCACGGTATTAATTCTTGAGTGGATTCGTTTTGATTTCGAGAGCTCCATAAATCCTTTCTGATGAGTGCGTTAGCACGAAACAGCTGTCAAAGGTTAGAACTCTCGGAATTAAAACGAAATATACTCTATTTTCACTTATATATATATATATATATATATATATATATCTACTCTGTTCAATAGGCAAGGACACGAAAAAATATAATCGTTTCAAATATGTTTTAAAATTTACAACGCATATATATATATTTATATATATATATATATATATATATATATATATATATATATATATATATATATATATATATATATATATATATATATATATATATATATATATATATATATATATATATATATATATATATATATATATATATGCGTTGTGAATTTTAAAACATATTTGAAACGATTATATTTTTTCGTGTCCTTGCCTATTGAACAGAGTAGATACCGTACTTGAGTCGCAATCGTGTCTTTTGATGTACATATGTACACAGTTCGGATAGGATGCGCAGACTAATTTAAAGTGAGACAAAACTATATTATCACAAAGCATTATTATACTGCCCGTCGTCAACTATTCTCTTTTTCATCCATCGGAGACGATCCATCGCATACAGTGGAGGTGAGATTCAATAGGAAATTGAAAAAACTTACAGTCTATTTGGTGGAGATAGACTGTAAGTTTTTTCAATTTCATATTCCCTTTTTTTTGTAGACCAGTGTGATTTGCTGGAGTTTTATTTATATGAATTGTACTCGAAAATTAATTACTGGATGCCCGTGGTGTCACTAGATGAAAACAAAATGAATAGTGTAATTTTCCTTCACTACAGAAGTATTTTCACTCCGTTTAGTATTCCTATCGATGAGAATCTAGGAGTGAAAATACTTGTGTGGTGAAGGGGAAATATACCATTCGTTCTCTGAAAAGATTCACAAAACCACGACAATTGGTTCGCTGTACAATAGCTTCTTCAGGTGGAGAAGATAACCTGAATTACATCGTTGCTCTGTTTCCTTAAATACTCATCGTTAATTGATTAGGGTTCGGTGGTATACCTAGCTGACTCCTAATAAACTTCCGTTAAGTACCAATACAATATTGATTATATTTCATCTAACCTTATCAGGAAAAAATAATAAGTAGTGGTGAATTATTCGATTAGAGTTGGACATTGAGAAGGTTCTGAGAATTATTCCATTTATTAATCTCCATACTTTCCGAAATTATTTAGCATGCCCTACAACTACCACAGGTTAATTTGTAGACTCCACAATTTTCTTGTTTCTCCACTTTATCTTTGTTGTTTTGAATATGTTTGACGAAAGTATTGTCTGTCTTTGGAGCAATATTAAAACCTTGCTTTTTCAAAAAATTAGCTAATTCTTGCTTGGTTTGCCGACATAAGTAATTGTTTTGAACCTTTGGTGGTCTTTTAGAGAAGGGTATACTTCTTGAGCTGCTTTCTTAAATAGACTTTATTGTTGGACTGAAAATAATTTTGATTCAAAGAAACTCCAAGAAGATCTAATACCTTCTCTGATCCTAGTCTCCCGTGATCTTCCAATCACCTTTGACATTACACAGTCAACGGAACTTTTATGTCCTTTGTTTTTGAAGACCCATAAAACCTACATACAATTGAAAAATGATCCTCACTCCAAATGATCCCACAGTGGACACATGGTTTATTTACATATTCAATGTTGGCAGTTCCAACCAGCTGATCGCGACTGCGTGTGGTGAATATTTGATACAAAATAATACCGCTTTTCGTCGAGATTGGAATCTGTTTCCGTTTATCTTGGTAAGTTGCTCATTTTATTGGTACTCATAGCACTGTTTGGTATGAAATGAGTCTATTATCAATCATAGTTTTCGTGGTACTTCTGAGTACCGTCCAGAAAATGAACATTACAATATTGCAGCTGAATGTTCTAGTCAGTATGGCGGGAAAATCATTTTTCCGCCACACCATGTGTCCACTGTGGGATCATCTGAATTAAAGAGTTTTTCTGAAATTTTAACCTATAGGGATATTACAAAAAATTTAACTGGTCTGGGAGGCTTGTTTTCCGTATGTAATTTCAGAAGTGAATAGCGTCTTGGAATGTGTGGATTCATGTCAATTGAAATAGAGAAAACAGAGTTCTTTTGGGAGATCGTTTAGTAACGAACAGTCGTTGCCGACCGATGATGAACCCTTTACTCCCATATACATCTACTACGTAGGATTATTATGACAAGTTTCTGTCAGAAAAAAGCACTTCCCTGGCTAAGACCATGACTGGTATTGAATTGAATCTAACAGGTACTTGTGCAACGTTCTTCGAAAGCATCAGAGGACGCAATAGCAAGTGCCTTCTGTGACCAACTAGCAGAATTATGTTTTGATTTGGACAGAGTGATAACCTGCAGACTTATTTCGAGGTTGTTGCCTCTCATCAGTGCACGGGTAGGTCAACACAGACAGCACTGAAGCTGTCTGTTCCCCTTTCCCTTTAGTTTATAGTTTATAGGCTGCTCCATCTAGCGAGCAGAGGGAGAACACTACGCATCTCCGAGTTGAGAGATTTATGTGAAAACAGAGTTCTTCGGGAGATCGTTCAGTAACGAACAGTCGTTGCCGACCGATGATGAACCCTTCACTCCCATACACTCCTTTTGATCTGGAAAGAAATAAAATTCTGCTTACTTACAAGAAGGAAGCCCAATCCCGTAATATTACTACAAAAATATTCAAAGGAAAACTGGTCCACAATGATAAGCAATACACTGTTGAAGAACTAGAAATCGATCCCCTTGGTTTATTCACGGCCGAAGATGAAGGTGATACCAATTCAATAAAAACTCGTACAAACTCCAGAAGACCAAAGAGAGAATAAACTAATGTATTTGCAAACTTTCGACTTTTCTCAATTTCTATCAGATTACTGAATTTGTTCAATTAGTGTATCACATTTAAACCATTCGTTCATTGTTTGTTATACTTGTTTTTTCACCCTATTAATTTTTTTTTCTGTAAAAACTGACTTCAACTATTTTTTGTATCCATCAGCACAACATATTCAAAGTTAATTCAATAAAAGGTAACTGACAAGATGTTGAAATTTTGTCACATGAATGCTCGATCACTAGTTTCCGATTTCACAAACTTCAAAAACATATTTCATGATAAATTCGATATTATAATTGTAAGTGAGACTTGGCTCAGGCCTGTTATTACTAACGGTATGATTGATTTTCCTGGATATCGCCTCTTTCGTAAAGACAGAACATCAAAGCGAGGAGGGGGTGTTGCGATTTACTTGAGGGCCTCACTAAAAGATAAAATTATAACAAGTTTAGATTCAGTTGACTATGAACAAATCTGGGCATACTTAAACTTGGATAAGCACAAAATTGCGATCTGTTCTTTTTACAGACCTCCTGATTCTTCGGAAAACATCTTCGTAGAACAATTTGAAAGTATCTCGAGCAATATCGCTCCTAGATACGATTATATTATTTGTGGTGGCGATGTGAATACTGATTTTTTGAAAATAGAATTACCTATAGTAAATAAACTGACCGATATATTTGAGACATACTCGCTCAAACAACATATTGAAGAGCCCACAAGATACTCATCCACCTCGGCCAAGTTACTTGTTATCATTATTGCCTCAACAGATCTAAATATTACAGAAAGTGAAAGTGAAAGAGACTGTTCTGAACTATCAGACCATAGTTACGTGTCATGTGTTTTGAACAAAATAAAATCTACATTTCGTCCATCTCTTTGTACTTTCAGAGACTTCAGAAGGTTTGATCACGATTTATTGGATTTCGATTTAAATAATACTGATTTCAGAGTAATTTTCGAAGCGAACTCGATTGACAGCAAAGTAGAATTATTTAATGAAATAATACTGCGCTTGTTCAACGATCACGCTCCTGTCAGGACCGTTAGGATTACTAAAAGGAAAGCACCGTGGTTAACTGGTACTCTCAAGCTGATGATGAAACTCCGCGACAACGCCTTGCGTAAATTCAAATCAACAAAACACTCAGGAGACTGGCAACAATACTTCGAAATGAGGTGAATCGGGCAAATGAAAGAGAAAAAAAGGCTATTTACAATTTCAAATGAATAATGTTAAAAATATGTGGAAAGAACTTAAAAACATAGATATCACCTCTAAACCCAAAACTGATATCCTCCTTCATTTAAATAATCCGAATGAAATAAATAACTTTTTTATCTCATCTTCCACGGATGGCAACAATGCATGCGACGAAGATATCTGCAGACATTATTTGGCAAGTTCCTTGAATAACAATAAACTGCATTTATCACCCACTAATGAGGATGAAGTCTATAAGACCATTTTGTCCATCAAGTCAAATGCCTTAGGAGTTGATAAGATTAATATAAAAATTATATTTTATTGCTGTCCAGTTGTTATTCCCTTATTACTCGTATTTACAACTTCTGCCTAACAAATAATGTTTTTCCGACTACGTGGAAGCTAGCTAACGTGATTCCTTTACCGAAAAAATCTTGTCCTAAAGCTTTAGGTGATCTACACCCCATAAGCATTCTCTGTACCATATCTAAAGGCCTTAAAAAAATTATAGACAAACGTATAAGACATTACGCCAATATCAATAAAATTTTCCCGCCTCATCAATCTGGCTTTCGCCAAGGCTTCAGTTGCGCCACAGCCCTTGCAAAAATTTCAGATGACTTTTATAATGCGATGGACAGAAATTCGCCATGTGTACTCGTCCTGATCGACTACACGGAAGCGTTTGACAGGGTCAGTCATCCATTGTTACTAGCTCTACTCCAGCATGTGGTAGTTTCTGAAGAGGCATGTGATCTCATAAATAACTATCGGAGTAATAGAGCCCAGGCAGTGATTCTAGGCGGTGAATCGTCTTGCTTTGCTCGTATAACGTGTGAGGTACCGCAAGGAACCATTCTTGGCCCCTTGCTTCTTATGCTATACACTTCTCAGTTTCATAAAAGTATCGTGAACTCCTCGTCACATTTTTATGCAGATGACACGCAACTCTACCTCTCCTTTGAGGAGCATGAAGTCGAATCAGCTTGCGAAAGGATAAATGATGATCTGGAATCCCTTATACAGACGTCTAATAAATTTTGCCTCAAAATTAACCCCACCAAATCAAAGCACTTCTACTTGAAAGGAAAACAAGTCGTGATCGAATCGTACAACAAATGAATTTGCATATCAATAATACGATTCTGAATCTTTCGTCTTGTGAAAAAAACTTGGGTTTATTTTTGGATGTTGACCTGAGATTTAGAAAACACTTTTCATTCATTATTCAGAAAGCATTCTGCTCTCTAAAAATGATCTATTCCAACAAAGGCATGCTTAACAGAAAATGTAAGATATCTCTATGTGAATCCCTTGCATTATCCAAGTTTAACTATGCTGATTGTGTATAGGGTTCTGCCCTACTTGAACTTGATCGGTAACGCCTACAATTGATTCAAAATTCATGTGTTCGACTGATTTGTGGTTTGCGTAGACGTGATCATGTCTCAATTGCGTTAAAACAGCTAAGCTGGCTTAATTTGAGAGAAAGGCGATTTCTCCACAGATGTGTCTTCTATCATAAAATAATTAATTCAAAATCACCTTCGTACTTATTTGACAAAATTCAATTTCGTACCCAAGCATACGATGTAAATTTGAGACACTCCAACAATCTCACAATTCCTATGCACCGAACATCATTGTATAAGTCATCATTTTCATATGATATCGCCAAACCGTTTAACAATCTACCTAACGCATTGAAAAACATATCAGTTTTCACTTTCAAGAAGAAGATGAAAATGGCAATTTTAAACAACACCTGTTTAGCATTTTGAATTGAAATCTTTTGGCAATGATGGCAACAACTACTCATATTATTTTTCTTTTTCTCACCACTTCATGAAAACTGTAATTATCTAAAAAAACAATAATTTTTCTTTAGATTTTTTTTTGTTATTTCTTAAATTTTTATTCTACTTTGTTATTATACTTCTTTTATTTTATTTCATAAACTTATATACAGTGTTAGCTTATAACAACGTGTTATCTACAATTAGCATACTTCACTCAGGGTTGAGTGGAAGAGCGCTACTCCTATGAATTGGACAACCAATTCGAGGAAGGCGAACTTTTCCTTTTGTTGTAATTTTATTGTAATAAGTAACAAGTACATGTAAACCTGCTGCAATAAAAACGATATTAATATTTATTATTATTATATAGACAAGTATCTGTTAGATTTCATTGAATACCCGTCGTGGTTTAAGCCAGGGTAGTAGTTGTTTTCTGACAGGTGCTTGATATAATGAGCCTACGTAGTAGGTGTATATGAAAATAAAGGGTTCATCATCAGTCGGCAATGACTGTTAGTTACTGAACGATCTCTCAAAAGAACTCTGTTTTCACATAGATCTCTCAACCAGGAGATGTGGAGTGTTCTTCCTCTGCTCGCTAGGTGGAGCGGCCTAGAAACCGCTTTATCGCGTGAACCAGACTTGACCAAGCAACGGAGTGTGTAATGATTTGGAAGGAGAACAGACGGCTTCAGTGCTGTCTGTGTTGACCTACCCTTGCACTGATGAGAGCCAACAACTTCGAAACTAGTGTGCAGGTGGTCACCCTGTCCAAATCAAAACATAATTCTGCTGATTGGTCACAGAGGGCACTTGCAATTGCGTCCTCTGATGCTTCTGAGGAACGTTGCACAAGTATCTGTTAGATTTAATTCCTTACCCGTCGTGAGTTTAGCCAGGGGAGTAGTAGTTTTCTGACATGTACTTGCCATAATAAGCCTACGAAGTAGGTGTATATGGGAGTAAAGAGTTTATCATCGGTTGGCAATGACTGTTCTATAATTGAATAAGACTCTTCTATATCACTAAAGTAATTTGGATAGACTAATCGAGGAGTGGAAATAGTGGGATATGTGATATATGTCTCGATTTGAGAAATTCCTGATGTATTTTTTATATACGGTTACTTTGGTCTACTGCAATGAATGATTCTCCGTTGTCGGCTCTTCATTGATGTGCCAACTACTCTCCAAAACGCTTGTTTTTATAATATATGCTGCTATGTATTCATTTACCTTTTGGCTAAGAAGCAGACGAAGCCATTCAAAACGTTTCTTCTATAAAAGACCACCAAAGGTTCAAAACAATTACTTGTACCGGTTGAAGATAAAGAGGAAATACAAAAAAAGTGTCTCTAAAGTAACCTGTGATAGTTGTCCCTAGTTTTAAGTCAAACTGATAGAACCTTCAAAAAGCGCCTAACCGAACATAGAAACAGCTTTGTGAACGGAAACACAAATTCAACATATGTTACCCATTCAATAACCGAAAACCATACTGTCGAACATGATTTTGAAATCCTTCATGTTTAAAACAAGGGCATGCTGAACCTTTCAGAGAGTTGGGGATTTATAAATAGAAAAACTTTCAGAACATTGTCAATGACCAACTGGAACTGAATAATTCACCACTACTTAATATTTTTTCCTGAAAATGTTAGATTAAATATACATCATCAATAAAGTATTGGTAGTCATTGAAAGTTTATTGGGTTCACAACCAACCCGAATCAATCTACGATGTGTTTTTGGGGAACAGCAGATATGTAATTAGGTTCAACTTCTTTCTCCACATGAGGAAGCTGTTTTACAGCGAAACAATTGCCATTGTTTTGTGAACAGGTTTCGGCTACATCAATTGAAAAAAAAAACTAAAAAAAAAATTCGGTGAATATTAAAGACCTAATTCATATTTTCCTAATTTTTTTCGAATATTTAATCACTGTGATTCTTTGCCAGATCACACCCTGTTTGTCATTCGGAAATATCGAATAATATTCGCACTTGATGAGAACAAGAATTTTTATGTTACAGATTGGTGATAGGTACGGAAAAATTAAAACAATCAACAGTCAACTGAAATAAATACCTTGTGAACCAATTTCATCAAGAAAATCTAGATGAATTCTTTGGAGGAAATACCTTTCCCAAAATAACTACAAATACCCGTACATCTGAGAAGGAAATTGATATCTATATGCAAATTTTTCCATATCGCTGAATACTCGGAAGCCTCTATTGTGTAGACTTTAATATAGGTTAGGGAATAATGGAGAAGTCGGATGTCGATCTGAGAGCCCGTATTATTTTGTGCAGTGTCACGTAAATTCCCTTCTTCTTGGCCGTGAAAGGACCATAAGCGTAACAGCGGGAACACTCATACTTTGACATGAATATTCAGTTTTTAATTAGCTTAGAAATAATTTGCTGCTAGGGCTGAATTGTAAGTATTCCGTTCTATTTTGATTCTTTTTCAGTACTCAAATTGAAATCTCAAAGTTAAAATTGACGTCCTTACTGGTTGTTCCTCTCATTTTTTTCTGGTATTTACTAGAATATTATAATAATAATGTTTATTCATCTGAAATATGAAATGTGATACAATATTTTAGGGGGTTTTGTGAATAAACGGGGAGACCACAGAAACTGAATTTTCAGCTTGTATACTATCATTGTTAGTTATACTATTGGAAATGAAAAAGGTCGTAGAATACAATTTTTATGATGAACAATGAGAAGCGTAAGAAAATTAATTGGAACTCACATTTTTATTATTTTTTTATTTTTTCATTTTCTATCTACTTGTTATTGATGATGTGCCTAAATTGTAAATGAACAGTTCTACCCATTATGTGAGTTTATTGCGGAAGCCATCATATTTGTTGAAGTTAGCTGATTCTTTGAAGAAGACTGCTCAAATGCAATCAACACATTTTTGAAATGAAAGAACGATCAGGAAAGGGCATAAAATCGTCTCTGCTAAGTACAGATGTTAGATATAGGCGAGAGGAGAATGATTCTAGAATGCACTCGGAAGACTATGAAGGGTTCAAATTGAGAAGTTTGTTAAACATATCTTTTATCCAATTTGTGGAGTCTTCTAAGTATCCCTCAGCTACTGAGTCGATTTCCATTCTCCTGTAGACATTTGATATCCCTGCCAAAAATGTTTCATAGAGACTGATATAAAAATATTTAAGAGAATTTATGAGATCCAAGTTGGATAGTGAAACCGCAAATCCGTATAGAGCCATATTCGATATGCATCAGTATTTAAAAGACATTACAGATACATATTCCTTTAATTTCTAATGGGTTCTTAGACAAAACTGGTATCCGTTTCTATCAGCAATTACTGGGATGGATGCTATATGTTTCTATGAGGTTCTGCAAGTTTGAAATTAAATAATAACGTATGAGATTTCATCACAGTAACTCGATTAGTAAAAAAAAATTCATTGATATCATGCGAGGTCTGCTAGATTGTTCCTGGCACGTTCCATATGAAGATTGAATAAATAATCCAATGGATTTTATAATTTTATGTGCACTTATGCACATAAAGAATAAATTCATTTTCAAATTAGAAAAAATATGTAAATTACACATTCAGTTCTAACAGAAACAAAAAGAAGGTAGATCGGGTAGATCTGTGCAGCCAGATAACACCAACTGTTCCTCGTGTATATTGTCACAAACTCTCATCTTACCGTGGTTGTCAACATCTGCGGACGCTCGGGTTCCGGAAATAATGCAGGTTTACGTTCCTTCATCCGACTAGCTCAGTCTTCAACCTCAAAGCGCCGGCACTGAGGCAAAATTTGTTTGTTCCCCTTTTGCAGCCTTGGATTGTCCTTGGATTCAGACTATAGTTGAGTGGTAGCAGCAACACTATGCACTAGGAGTTTTAAAAAGAACTCTGGCATGAATCGTAGCAAAGTTTACGTAGTCCGAATTCTTTCATAATATTGTTGGTATTCCTAACGAATTTCCAAACCAATGCAATCAGGTCAGGCCTAAGATTCCAAATTCTCGACAAACATGCACTATCTACCATGAGATAGGCTCTGTTTGGTTACAAGTATCAAATTTAACTTCGAAAAAGTCGGGTGAGCCACCCGGGTAGGATGCATTCACCAGGTAAACTACGTACCTCCTCGGAAGCTCCCGAGTGACTGACTAAAAGGCCCAACTCGGCTTTCTAAATAGTAAAAGTCGACATTTGCTCCGGCCAATGCCGAAGCAAAGCCGCGGTGAGCGGAGCCTATCGGAGTCTTCCCTCCAGATATGGTCTCGCCAAATAATTTTTCAAACTCCATTTCTTTTTCATCTTTCGCAAAAGATAACACGGCCCGCCCCCCTTTAAAGAATCGCTTGTCATGTTGCATTGGCAGAAATTCGTTGGGAGTGTCCTGACCTTTAATTTTTTCAACATGGGCTATTCGCCTTTATTTTCACATTTTCCTAAAAGAGAACCTAAAAATAAAATATTTACACTTAATTATTATTTACATGGGCACAACGGCCATTATGTACGAGTACCTAAAAATAAAGTTTTGTTACTGCTACATCTTCTGTCTTCGACTTTATCATAGAATTCTGTGATACTCCTCCACGAAAATAGTTCTATCTGCTCGCTATCCGCCTTACAAAGAGGCTATACCTTGCATTACTCCACCCTTGCCCACTGGCGAAGGACAACCAGCTCTGTTGATTGATGCGACATTGTCTTGTCGTTTTACCCTGGCCATCCGGCTCAGGAACAACAGGCTGGCTGCGGGATTTGTCAGACCGTTGTCTTCGAACCCACGAGGAATGCAGGTACCCTCGATTGCGCTGGTATAGCTGGCACCAGAACTGTCTCGAGAGGGCATCCCAAGAATTTTCTGATCAGCCATCTTCCTCCAAATCCGGGCTACTGGAACAGTGGGTTTCACGGGGCCCCACGTTGGGCGCCATGTCAACATCTGCCGACGCTTGGGTTCCGGAAATAATGCAGGTTTTCGTTCCTTCATCCGACAAGCTCAGTCTTTAACCTCGAAGCGCCGGCATTGAAGCAAAATTTGTTTGTTCTCCTTTTGCAGCCTCGGATTGTCCTTGGATTCAGACTATAGTTGAGTGGTAGCATTAACACTAAAGAGAACTCTTGCATGAATCGTAGTGAAGTTTACGTATTCCGAATTCTTTCATAATATTGTTGGTGTTCCCAACGAATTTCCAAACCAATGCAATCAGGGCAGGCCTAAGATTCCAAATTCTCGCCGAAAATGCACTATCTACCATGAGATAGGCTCTGTATGGTTACAAGTACCAAATATAACTTCGCAAAAGTTAGGTGAGCCACCCGGGTAGGGTGCACTCACCAGGTATACTACGTACCTCCTCGGAAGCTCCCGGTGCCTGACTAAACGGCCCAACTCGGCTTCCTGAATAGTAAACGTTGACATTTGCTCCGGCCAATGCCGAAGCAAAGCCGCGGTGGCGGAGCCTATCGGAGTCTTCCCTCTAGATATGGTCTCGCCAAATAATTTTTCAAACTCCATTTCTTTTTAATCTTTCGGCAAAAGATAACATGGTTGTCATTTAATTACTCTTTTAACGCTCTATGAAACGTGGTCTAGGCCGCACCATCTTCTAAGTAGAGGAAGAAGCTTTCCGAGTAGCCGGTTAGAGATAATTCATTACATACATACAGACGTTGTATGAGGATTACTCCTCTTACAACGATTCAGAGCTCACGACTCGTGAAATAACTATGTAGTTCATTGGAAAAGAAACGAAAACTGTTTATTAGCGGATACATTTGACATACGAGGGATATAATAAGTAAATAAATTCATTCTCGATAATCCGATTATGATAAGAAAAATTGATCATTTGCAATTGAAGTCATTTTGAAATATATACATTATTTGTAGGAGTAGATGAAATAACCTAGGGTACATTATGATTCTTCTGATATGTTTTGATAATCTGGAGTGAAATAATAATAATAATCTTTTCGAATATTTCAGCAATATTCTAGAAAGATTTTTCTGGAATGTTGCATGTCGTTGATTTTGTGGTGATCTTTCTGAAATATTTTTGAAATATTCTGGCATGATATGATAATAGTAATCTATTCGAATATTCTTAAGAATATTTTGTTTATAATTTTCCACTTGGTTTCGTAATGTTCCTACTGGATCTCATGAAATCTCAAAGGATTCGCATAAAATTAGATACGGAATTCCAAATACACATTGGACCATCAAGTCCTGATCACACTTTTTTATACGATACCGAATGATATTGTAAATTGTATATTTCCTCACATAGGTTCTCAAGATTTTGAATGAGGATAAAACATTATTTTGTTTGAAATTGCAATACCTCATCGAATCGTGTATATAATCTCTCTGCACCACCATTGCCTAAAACATACTCGTCTACTATGTACCCTTGTTTTCTTATCGACACTTGTGATTTCTCAGTGATTTTGAGTTGTATGAAATTTTATAGGAATTGCACATACTAAGATAAAGAATTCCTGATCCAAACCATCACATCGTGATCCCACTTTTTCCACAAGATACCCAATAAAATTGGATACGGAATTTCTGATACAGATCATCGAATACTGAATACACTTTCTTCATACGATACCAAATAAGATTAGTAAATGTGAATTTCCACACATTTTTCATACGTTGACAAGCTTGTGAATGAGCGTATAATATCGTTGTGATTGAAAGTGGAATACCTCATCGAATCTCAGAGTTCCCTCAAACAACCACTGCCTGATACAAACTCGTATGACATGTATTCGGGTATGCTTATGAATTATACCTACTTATAAATCCTCATACATACTTCCAAAACGTGTATGTGCCAGGGATATCGTACGTGTAGGTTACAGACTTTCCACGTAGATCCTTATGAATTCTCATAATTCGTCTATGTTTTTTTATGAGATATGTGATATTTTTGGCAGGAATTGGTTATAACACAGAATATAGGCCTACCTACACAGAAGCTAATCTCCCATGCTATTGCATGTATAAAAAATTTATGGGGCCACACCTTCTCTAAGTTGTTCCAGCGCTAATATGTCTTTGTTTGTAAAGTGCAGTCTTCTATCTTTTAAATTTTGCAAATAAGACAGAGACATAAAAAGAGTGTTGATGGAAACAGAGTAAACAAAACGAACAACCCTATAAACTGACAGATTTTTGACAAACCGTACGAATTCGTTCGTTTTTGGTTGAAATCAGCAATCATTTCGATTAGGTATTATCACAGACCTGGTATTATTCGTAGTTTGTACCAGCTATTTTCAGTGGAGAAGAATATCTCGCCGAAGAGGAACTAATTGTATATGTTGGGAATGTTCTACTAAAACGGGTGGAAATGTAAGCATGTTTTCTCGTAAAAGATCCTACAACGTATGTCTAACAAATTTTTCATTATAATGAATACATGCTATTTTCAATATTATTTTAGATTGTCTTTGTGGCTGAAGGCAGCCGGCAGAAAAAAATTGCTCAAAAGGAACACTGAAGAACTGCATAGAAATTTGTTTGCCTCATTTTGAGAAAAAATGGATCATTCAGGGTTAATCTAGAAAACATCTCTACGATGATGCAATTCCTAAAATATTTCCTCAGGTCACCTGAGTAACACCTGCATCAAAAAGTGAATCGGAACCTCCCAGCAAATTATTAATTCTTTCAAGTAAGTAATGAGTACGATTTTTTGAAAAATGGTCCATTTCCGGATGTAGGTTCTGTAGCCATGAATGAATTATTGTTCCTCTAGGAGCGATTGCAAAAAAAAACAATATTTGAAATTATATTTTCAAAATATAATGCTGTTATTTTTTTTAGATATATCGGCTATCCCTCTGGAAGATAATTCATCGTCTTCTGCTATATTTTTTACTGGAGTTCAAAATTGAAAATTAAATCAATAAATGGAGAGTTTATGTATTTATTAAATAATATTAGTAAATACGTTTCTTGAACACTGTTTTATTTGTGTTTCAACTACTTTGTGAATATTTTGGGCTTGCCTCACATTTCGAAGATGGAATAGATTCAAACTTAAGGTGCCATCCCCCCAAAAAAGATTGGGATCGCTTCTGAATATGATAGTATTGAGTAATATAAAAATAATATTCTAAAACTTATGTATGGATAGATAAATATATTTAATGGTTTTCATTTCTTCTTTACTTTGAAGTAACATTATGCTGTTATATCAAAAGAAGAAATTTCTATATTTCGAGCACGGCATGTCAATATTTCGTATTCAGAGCAACCTACGACCAAGTTTAGTTTTTCTTAGTTGTTCTATTACGTTTATCTGATTCACGTTTCTCAGTGAGGCTGTAAGTGTATTATACGCATAAGTTACTATTTATTGTTCATACTGTACATTTCTAAAACAAGGATATTGGTTGTTTACTGTCAATGTCAGATCTTAGAGAATAAAGATTTTTCATTTTGAAGCATTTCTGTACATCAATTATAAACTAACGCAATGTATAATATTACATGGTGTCAGGTGTGGGGTAGAATTGGCAAGTGGTGTTCAAGGTTAATGATTTTTTAACAGAAACAACAGAATGATTTTCTTCTGTAGAGTAAGTCTTCATTCTGTGGTTATACCAACACCACAATCAGCAAGTCAAGTGACCGAGATATACTGCGAATTCGAGGGGTATCTTACTCATGGTATTGATTACTTACTTTCAATTTTGGTAGTAGAAAATAAATCGACGGTGATGAGACTGTTTTGGACATGAATATGTTTACTTTCTGTATACGTTCAAAAAGCAACCAATAGTTGCTAGTTCAGATATCACGTAGGATATTTAGAAATTATTCTAGGAGTACATAAAATTGACAACTATTAGGTTCTGTTTGTCGTCTATGTCGTTTTAAATTTTCTGGGACGAAAACCAACATTGTGTCTTTTTATGAATGCAGTCACTTTGTAATATTTGCTAATATCCAATTTTTTCTTCATTTGAATACAATTTTCATCAAGAAGTAGTATATGAATATGAATATCGTATTCATGTTTGTGAAAAATGTAAAGAGCATTGATACTCTGTGCTTCGGCAAATATATTGTGAGAGGTCGGAATGTCTTCTAGTAGTCTTCAACGACTTGACTTTGCCTTTTCGGAAAAGCGCAGACGTCGAATCACAACCGCTAATGTCAAAGATGGGTAGCATATGCTTCTCCAGGCGGTTTTCAATGGTGGTTTGTAGATGGTATATGAGTGGAGCAAGTCTGCCTACCCCTGGTTTCACGAAATATGCATTTGTTCGCCATTGAGTCCTAATCAATATGACCGGAAGGTCAATATCCTCACCGACCAGTATTACTACTCTAGTTTCACAAATCATAATGTCTGCATCTTCTGTTGCCTAATTGTTTTCAATTTATGTTGCAGTGGGTCTTGACCTCAGCATGAAAATCAATCTTTATCAGTTTTTGGAATTGAAAAAGGAATATCTCTTGGATGACTGTGGTCTCGTTGAATTGCAAGTCAACAGCCGACTCTTTTTCTGATCGTCTCATTCGTTCCCGTTGTTTTGTCCCTATTTCTGTATCACAATAACCGTCAAAGATTACTACTTCTGTAGCCATTCATTTTCATTATATTCACAGCTTCAAAATATCACTTTATGAGTTTTCCACTTAGTGACAAAAAGTGGCAATTTTGAGAGCTCTCTAGCGGCGGTTATTGTCTGTCTTCTTTTGATGCCTGATGCATTTAGGGTGGATGATCAACCACAGGTCCTGAGATATCTTTCTGGCTGCCACTGATTGGTACCTCTTCTAGAACGAGTCAAACACACTAATAAGAATCATACTCACCATAATGACAATTCGATATCTGCTGTTCATTCATTCATAATTTGTAGCGTGATATGGATTCATCAGTAACATTCTGCTTCCAAAGGTATCTGTTCCGCTTCCTCCGTCCAGGGAACGTCTCCGACTTCGTCGTCTATGAAAGTTGGGTCGGCATTGAATCAGTTTCCTTCGCAGCTTCCACATAGTTTGGAACAATATCATGGTCCGGTATCTATTTGCTTACAATTTGGGCTGTGGTGGGTCTTGACCTTGGCATATCAATTGATCTTCGTTTATTTTCGGAATTGGAAAGGAACATCTCTTGGCTGACTGTTGAATTCTATTTCAACCACCGACTCCATTTCTGATCGTCCCATTCGTTCGTTGTGTTCAGTTCCTGTTTTCGTACCAACAGTATCCGTCGAAGATTACTACTACTGTGGCCATATATTTTCGCTGGACATATTTGATGTAGCTCTGACAAAGGACCCCGCACTTTTCTTATGTAAAGTGGCGACCGGTCAAATTTATTTTTTATTTATTAAAAGTTAGATAAGATTTCTGTTGCATACAGATGTTTACTACATGTTCTACTGATGAAAATAGTGGATACGTATGATTAAAAATATTTATATTCACAAGGTGATTCACGAATTTATGACGGTAGTTTTTTGCCAAAATTCACTTTTTCTACTGTGACGTCAGGGAGGCATATTTTTTAAACGTTTTTTTCGATAAAGTATTTTGACGAGAAAATATTACTTAGTACATATTTTTTATACAGGGTGTTTCATAGAGAGAACCACTAGACAAAATTATTTTCTTTTAGGATTAATTGGAAACCCTCTATTTATGGATTGATTTTTGGGAAAAGTAATACCACAAACATATGTGTGTCTCTAATCTCCAAAATATTCAAGGTGGTTTATTCATAGGAAGGTATTCTATTTTGGGAAAAGTACAAAAAACATGAACAACCTGTATTCAAAAATTTCCCTGGTCAAATGTAACTATTTTCTCACTATATATTGATTTTCGTACCATCTTCAGAGGTATGAATTCTGAATCCGATACTATGACCAGTTTTCGAGATACAGGGCATTAAATTGTAAAATTAATGATTTTATCAGTTTTTTTTCAAATTGAAAAGCCGTATTGATTTCATGTTGCGCCTATGAGTTTAATATGAGTTTCGGTCTGATGTAAATGAAAAGGTTCATCTAAAAATATTTACTGTTACAGGGTTATTCACGAATAAATCACAATAGGTTTTTGCAAATACTCAAAATTCTACAGTTTCGTCACAGATAAATTATTTCATGAATTTAATACCTAGTTGCTTACAATTTTGAGTCTGAAATGATTACTTTTCATACAAGGTGAGACATACAGCCAACCATACCAAAAATTATTATGCTTAGGAATAATTGAAATGAGAACTTTTTTGGTGAATTTTGAGTAAGTGTATAACATTACATCAAGTATGCATAACCGTAAGAATTTTAAATATACAAGGTGATTTAGTTATAATCACCTACCAAAAATATACATCTTCGTCCGATATAAGTAATCGACCACCTTTTATACACGTGGCAGCAAAAATGATAATAAGAATTTTTTTCATTTATTCAACACTTTATAAACAAATATAATTTAACATTTATGATTCTTTTATGATATAGGTACAATATCTATGAAGCATTTTGTTCCTGTTCAGCATCAGAGTGCTGGTAACGGAACAGTATATAACTCGCACTACACGTATATTGTGAAGTACCTACCTATACAAATAGGTTCGAATTATACCTACACAAGAAGATGGATAATTATCATCTCTTTGGAGGTGATAGCAAAGTGGGTAAGCGCGCTCATAAAGTTACTCAAAATTCACTAAAAAAGTTCTCATTTCAATTATTTCAAAGCATAATTATTTTTGGTGTGGTTGGCTGTATGTCTCACCCTGTATGAAAAATAATCACTTCAGACTCAAAATTGTAAATGACTAGGTATTAACTTCTTGGAATAATTTATCTGTGGCGAAACTGTAGAATTTTGAATATTTGCAAAAACCTATTGTGATTTATTCGTGAATAACCCTGTAACAGTAAATATTTTTATCTGAACCTTTCCATGTACATCTGACCGAAACTCATATTAAACTCATAGGCGCAACATAAAATCAATACGGCTTTTCAATTTGAAGAAAAAACTGATAAAATCAGTAATTTTCCACTTTAACGCCCTGTATCTCGAAAACTGGTCATGGTATCGGATTCAGAATTCATACCTCTGAAGATGGTATGGAAATCAATATATATAGAGAAAATAGTTACATTTGACCGGGGAAATTTTTGAATACAGGTTGTTCATGTTTTTTGTACTTTTCCCAAAATAGAATACCTTTCTATGAATAAACCACCTTGAATATTTTGGAGATTAGAGACACACATATGTTTGTGGTATTACTTTTCCTAAAAATCAATCCATAAATACAGGGTTTCGAATTAATCCTAAAAGAAAATAATTTTGTCTAATGGTTCTCTTTGTGAAACACCCTGTATAAAAAATATGTACTGTGCAATATTTTCTCGTCAAAATACTATCTCGAAGAGAACGTTTCAAAAAAATGCCTCCATGACGTCACAGTAGAAAAAGTGAATTTTGGCAAAAAACTACCGTCATACATTCGTGAATCATCTTGTAAATATAAATTAGTTAGTTGAACATGTAGTAAACATCTGTATGCAACAGAAATCCGATCTAACTTTTGATAAATAAAAAATAAATCTGAAAATTTGGGCAATTTTCAACTTTAATATATAGAAAACTAGCCATCGGATTGGGTTGGGCCCATTGATACTTTTGGTTACTGAGTCGGGTACAACAACATACCAAACTTTCAGAAAATTTGACCGGTTGCCACTTTACATAAGAAAAGTGCGGGGTCCTTTGTTCAAATGTCAGCCCATTAGACCAAACAACCCGAAGAAATGAGAACTCTGCATCAACCTCATATTGTGTGCAGTGTTCTGAGATTTCGTCATATCAGTTTTGGAATTGAAAGCTTTGTATGACATTTTTCCTTTTCTCAGACCCGCCTCACCGATCAGAGCAGGTGGAAAGGTGCTAAGTTCGTTCGTCAAGAAATCCTCCAGTTGTTCATGTGATTGTCTTGCAACGCACATTCCTCGTTCATCAACTATAGGCGAAAATCACGAAAAATCACAAAAACACGTGGTTTTTCTGCGTTACTGAAATTAACTGACCTCTGGCGTGGTGAAATTGTTGAAAATCGGATTCAACCACTGAAAATACACATGAAACCGTTGAGAAAATAGATATTTTTTCCTTGAAACAATAATTTTGGATCTCGTATACTTGGAGTACAAGCCGATATCGCCAATATGGAAAGCGCTTCGTGCAGTTACTGTGGATAGGAAAAATATTTTTTGGAATACTCTAGGGACTGCCTAGTGTAACATTTATTTAGTACTACAAGAAACAATATTCTATTTTTTTTGTTTGAAAGCCTTTTTAAACGTAGAAACTGTAGAAGAAGAATGCCAAAACGACCTCAACACCCGGCTAACCAGGAGAGTTACTCTGAATGATAGTATTCGATAAAACGGCTAGGTACCCACCAAGATTGGATGGCACTGAAAAGCATTCTGAGAGAGCTTTCCAAAGATGCACAACACATGGGTGGGTTTGTCATTTGAAAGTTTGAAGGGTGGGGGATGAATGCTATTTTGGTTACCTCAACATCTCCTGGGACAGGGTTTGGACATTAACTCTTGTAATATTTTTTCATATCCGAGATATCATCACTGGCACGTTTAAATTCGGCGTACTGCGTAGGGTTTTCCATTTCCAAGTCTTAGCAGAGAGAGACCCATGTCTATTCGTACGTTTTACCAAAATGTAGCTCCCAGAAACTCCAAAAACTTTTTTCCAGGCCAAGCTTGTAACGAAACCATTGTCATTTTTTCTGCTATCGTTTTTTATTTACAGTAATTGTTTATTCTTATATTACTTTCATTAATTTTATCGGTTGCTTGCGCCGTCCCCATTTTGCAAATAAATCAAATAATCTTTGTTGTGGTTAAGCGTCAAGCATACGATGTCACTTTCTATCGCTAATAAGAGCTAGGCAATTTTCATGCCGTCCGGGCGGTATTGGTGGTTGCATACCCTTAAGGGTTATAATTCGCAAATAGATTTCGTTGTCGTAAATCGAACGCATTTCGTTGGGAAGGATCACAAAAAAACGCCTATCTACTATTTTTTGTAGTTTCGTTTTTTTTATGCGAGGTAAAAATCTGGTTTTCAGAGTGAGAAACGAGCGCTTGCCATCGACACATTGCCATTATATTCAATACATCTCAAATTATTCTAAATATTTCTGAGATTAATCCAGAAATATAAGTCTTACTAATATTTCTCACGGTGCATCTGCATTTATATAGGTAGGTATAAATTAGTTGTTACAGGAGGGTATTACTTTGTTTCCAAAATACTTTCCGAATATTACGTAATGCATTTATATCGTTTTAGTTCTGTACAAAATCTGAGACTCTTATTGGTGTCACATCTGATATTCTCTTGACCCAAATAAATTGGCCAAGTCAACCGAATCCAGGTCTGTCTTATTTTCTCCTGCAACCCGAAAAAACCCCTGAGATACACAAAATAAAAGACACAAACGGCCTATACTACTTTTTATAAGATTGATCGTATAATAAAACTCTTCTTTTCGCCCTAGCAAAATCGCTTTGTGGAATTTTTTATATAAGAGATAGTGAAAAAAATCACAACTTCTTTGTTTTTTTCGAATATATCGAAAAGTATTGGAGGAATCGTTTCAAAGTCAATGAAACTTTTGTAGAAAATTATAAAACCCACAAATTGGTTTTTCATACGACCAAATCGGTGCATTTTTCACTGAGAAAATCTGGGAAAACCTCGAAAAAATTACCATTTTTCTAAAATTCATGATTTTTATAGGTCTAAAGCGGACAAACAACATTTCGGAAACATGTGGTTCGCGTGAGAAAGAGGGTTTCTGTCTGATGTGTAGGTTTTGCACAATCGCGTTATAAACAATTTAATGGCAAATATTTCCAAAAGTACCGATTTAAGGGAAATCATCTCATTCAAATTCTGTAAACGGCATTTGGAAGTGAAGATCAATATCTACAATTTGTATATTTTGGATTTTCACCTTAAAGGGTGGGAAAAGAGTTGAAAATGTAACTGGAAGTTACTCTAAATGCTTCAAAGTGCACCGGAAGTCGCTCGAACTCAACTCGAGTTAACTTCAGTACGACTACGAGTGACTTCGGACGTACTTTGAAGCGTTTTGAACTTTCAGTGAAATTTTCAACACATTTTTCACCTCTCAGGTCAAAATACAAAATGAACAAATTGTTGATATTGATCTCTTCTTCCAGATTCCGTTGACAGAATTCGAATACAACGATAATACTTGAGTCGGCAGATCTTGCAAGATGTACCCTCAAATTGTTTATAACCCTATTGTGCAAAAACTACACGTCGGACAGAAATCATCTTGAGCGCAGTTGTACCACATATTAATATCTATCAGTTTCCGCAATAATGTTAGTCCAGCATCAGATCTCTACTAAATTATAAATTTTTGAAGAAAAGTCTCTTTTTCGAGGATTTCCCGGAGGATTTTATCAGTGGAAAATTCACACAATGAGATTTTGCTGGGGCGAAAACTGGGGTTTTCATTAACAAAATATTTTGAAAAAATTAGTATGGGACATTGCGTCTTTTATTTTGCCAAGGAAAAAACCTCTATATCTTGGTCTATTCGTCAATATCTACCTGATTTTTACTGTCACATCGACTGAGAAATACCCAGTATACATATTATGAACTAAAGAAGATATAAAGTAAAATTGGAGTCGGTGTATTAGTACGTGAAAATCATTATTGAATAAAAAACCGCATCGAAAACCTTCTACCGTGAAAAATATCTCAAGCACGCTTCAGAATGAGTCATCCAGTCACGTAATGGGGCTTCTTTTTGACGTAAGGGCGTTTAATTTACGAGTAATTGTCCAAGCGTGCGGCCTGGTATGATTAGATACCATCATGGGAAACGTTGGAAACAGTCACAGTTTTCCTAGGAGATGTGCTAATTAGCTGCGCGGTCATTTGAATACCCACATAATACGATCGCTGCACGAAATATAATTTACCAACGAACCGCACTGATCTGCATTAGTTACTCGTTGTTCACATAGAGGATCAACTGAATGGCTTACTGTTTCGGGAAACAATAAGTATTTTTTATGCCGTTGAGATTCGTCTGAGAAACGAATTGCAATAAAAAATCAACGAATGATTGCCATCAGTGAAAATCAATGAAAAAATTTAAGTAAATATGTTTTTTTTAACAAACTTTCATCCATAAATTGATGAAAATGAGAGTGAAAATTGTTATTTGTGTAACTGGTGCAGAGTGTTTATTTGTTGCACGATGCAGGAAGCTCGCAGCTCGAGAAGAAGTCGAGCGCTGCAATCATATGCTGAATTCTGCAAATATGCTTTTTGCACATGTTGTACAAAACATTTTTTCTACGATCCCACTCAATTTGTTTCAGTTATTGAAGAGTATTTTACGGTAGAAACAATATTACTAATTTTTAGAATAGTTCTGACAATAACATGAACAGTTCAAACACGATATTTTTATAAAATTAGCAATTTTCTATGGTAATTAATGGACAACCTTCATTTTCAGTTATTGATTGAAATTTTGTTTTCGTTTTTGCTTTTGAAGGTCTCAGGTTCTCCACGATTAACTGCTGGTTAACGGAAAAAAATATTAATATTTAACAATTTTCAATTCTCTTCATTAAATCATTCATTTATCTGAAAATACAACCAACAGGTCATAGGACCCAATAACAGGTCTATGTGATGATATTCTAATACATATATTATACCACAAAAAGCAAGGTTTTAATATTGCTTTTAAGACAGACAAAAATTGTAAAAGAGTATAGTAACAATAACAGAGTAACAATAAAAAAATAATTGGCGCTCCGCGGTGGCTTAAAGTGATTTGGTGGCGCATTCGCTTTTACAGCTGCAGGGAAACCCAGAAAAACCTGCAACACAACATAATCTAAAGAGTCGGGATTGGTTAAATGATAACTCCTAAAGAAGTCCGTCGAATTTTGAATATCTGCCACCCGGTAAAACAGGATGTAGAGAATCCAAAAGGACCAATTCGAAAAAAAAAAATACTTCTCATTCACGCAATTATCATCAAATTTATACCAGTCCGTTCTGTCCTTCGCCAAGGTATACAAGGTATACAGGGTGGGGCACCGCGAAAACGAAACAGAGCGAATCTCTTTAAAACGCATGTGTTGTGAATGAAATGCAAAATCACGTCGATTTTGAATCCAAAGAGGACATCTTCCTATCATAATCTCAACTGTCATACCTCTTTCCCCACCCCTTGGTCACTACCACCCAAACAAGTAGTGAGTGTGACACACCATTAAAAAGGTAATTTCATAAGGAATTCAGACATGTCAATTTTCGCTACCTAACTTTTTATTTTGGCGCCCTCTTGCGGGAAAAACAACTGTTCCCTATTCCAAATTATGATACATCATTTGCAAGCTAATTCGACATAAATTCGGTGACAATGCATTATGTAATTTTTCTAAGGGAAAAAAATGGCGGCTCCAAAATGGCGTACAAGATTTGCAATTGGGGTGGTTTTCATGGTCAGAAATCATAACTTTTTTGTCAATGCAAAGAAAATAGAGGTGGCTCCATGGTGGCAAACGGAAATTGTAATTATGGTTCGATTCGAATCAAAATTAATATGTGGGGATTTTCATAGTCGGAAATTATGATTTTTTTAGTAGATCAAGATGGTGGGCGAAATTTGTAATTATGGTTCGATTCGACCAGGCACCGAAAACAAATTCTTCAAAACACAGTTGTGAAAAAATTCCAAAACACGTCGATTTTAAATCCAATGGGGAAATTTTCCTATCATAACCTCAACTGCCATACCGCTCTCCCCACCCCTTGGCCACTCATACAATTTGTAGAGGGAAATTACTAAGTGTGACACTGCATTGAAAAGGTGATTCTATAAGGAATTCAGACATGTGAGTGTTTGCTTCCTAACTTTTCATTTTGGCACCCTCTTGCGGGAAAAACAATTGTTTCGTATTCCAAATTATGATATACAATTTGAAAGCTAATGTGAGCAATTCACGAAAACATAACAAAAATTTAAAAATTTAACATTGTGTGAACTTACAAATTGGAAATTTTTTCATACATTACTCAAAAATGTCAGACAGTGTTTCGAGACTAACTTTTACTCTTGTATGGCAGTCCATGGCGAACTCTTTGAGCATCTACTTTGAATTAATGCAGTTTGGAATGATTGGATTCAAAGTTATGCAAGGTTTTCCAATTCTTAAGTTTACTCAATGTTCAATTTTTTTTTTTTTCAAAAGCTTTCATTCAACTTGCCCTGTAGTTAGTAAGTATGTATGTCTGTGTGGGACGAAATAAAATTGTAAAATCCCTATATGCCAACTTTGAATCGAATCGAACCACAATTACAAATTCCGTCTGCCATCTTGGTGAAGCAAGACTCTCAGGGCAAATTTTATCGAGGGATGTAACCTGGTGTGATGTTGTGATGGTTGATGAAATAAAACTCCAACAATTTGTGGGACCACCAAAGCGAACAGTACTTTATTCCAAGGTGACGACTTCAAGGTCGGGCTAAAAGGACATTAAAGGCTTACAAATTGTTTAGGGAGAATTTAACATTCGTTATATAGTTTCCCTTAAACATGAATAAAATGACATCACAGTTACACAAGCACTGTTTTCTTGAATTGACAGAAAATGAAGAGTAGGGTCAAACGATTGTGTAACAATTATTAGTATTTCTGGAATTTATACAAAAAGGCACTAGAGAAAATACATACCTAAAAGGCAGGCGCATTCCAGAGGAATTTTCTAAGAATTAGGGACCACGGCACTTTTACTTTTTAATAAAATGCCTAAATGTAATAATACAGAATATATAAATAAATCAAGAAACTTTATGACAATAAAATTCATTAATGTTTCTCTCGAACCAATTATAAAAGAACAAAAGAAATGTCGACCACAGCTTAATATACAGCTGTTTTGCTACATTGGTTTTTTGCATTGACAAAATAATCATAATTTCCGACCCTGAAAATCCCCAAATACTAATTTTGATTCGAATCGGACCATAATTATAAATTTCGTCCGCCATCTTGGAGCCACCTTCTTGTTTTTTGCATTGACAAACAAATCATAATTTATAACCCTGAAAACCAACACATCAATTTTGAATCGAATCGGACCATTATTGTCCGCCAGTTTGGAGTCACAATTTTGTTTTTCCCGTAGAAAAATTCCATAATGCATTGTCACCGAATTCATAACAAATTACCTTGCAAATGAAGTATCGTAATTTGGAATACGGAACAGTTGTTTATCCCGCAAGAGGGCGTCAAAATTAAAAGTTATGTAGCGAAAATTGACATGTCTGAATTCCTTTTAAAATTACCTCTTCAATGATGTGTCACACTTACTACTTTCCCTATTCAAATTGTTTGGTGATATTGACTATGGGGTGGGGGGAGAGGTATGACAGTTGAGGTTATGATAGGAAGATGTCCCCTTTGAATTAAAAATCGACATGTTTTCGTATTTTTTTCACAACTCATGCGTTTTGAAGATTTTCGATCTGTTTCGTTTTTCGGTGCCCCATCCTGTATAGTAGTGGCCAGAACCACAGTGAACGATGACTACGTAAAGCTCATAACGGCAGTCGGCTAGATAGGGTTGTTCCTCCAGTTTGACACGTTGAAATAAGTTAAAACATCTGCGACATGCTTAGTCATAACTGAAATGCTTCAAAGTATCGAACAAATTTGCAGGTGTTTCACAATACTTTTTATTTAATCTCTACCCGTTATTTTAGCGCAGATTTGGCATTACAGTTGTCTATCATCCGTTGGGTGTTCGGTTCTCAAGTGATGATTGAGTAGGTTCTGCACGGACTGGAATTCCAAATGATTAAGAAAGCGAGCTCTAATTCAAAAAAGTTACTGAAGTTTCCGTTCTTTAATCTGCATCTGCTGCAACTCCAAAAGATGTTTGTACTGAAGAAGCGATAGTATTTAATTCAACAACATCAGGGCTTTCTTGAGAATTGACCAAACTATTCTCCAGCTCAAAACTGAACTAATTCATAATTAAAGAGGAATGGAGAGACAAATAAATCATAACAAAATTAATTTTTACCACATATCAGTTGAAAATCGCATTAAAAATTGATCGTTTCAACTGAGCGATCGACAGAAAGAATATATCACCATTTTGCAAGTTATTGTAGCTCCTGCACACAGACTTTGGTGGACAATGAAGATGATTTTCAGAATAAGGAATATCAATATGAAACGTGATTTGTGACTTGGATGTTGTGCGAAGAACATTGAAATTTACTGAAGAGAGCAACGTGGATGAGTCGATGATTGTAAAGGAAAAGGAAAAAATATCATTATTACTTTGAAAGAATTGATCGATATAGAAATAACTCAAAACTAATGTGGAAAACTCTTAAAAAGCTAGTTAAAGGTGATGATACAGACTTTCCAAATTGCATACAGTTTGAAAAAACTGGAGAACTTATAGTACTGAGAAATAATTCCGAAATATCAGATAACTTCAACAGATATTTTGTAGAAAGCATAAACGAAATAGTTGAGAGTATTGACTATGCAGGATCATGGTGCAATGAAAACTATAACCTATATAAAACTTTCTCAGAATTTAGATTACTCACATTACCAGATCTACGTAAAATTATACTTTCCTTGGATAATAAGTGCAGTATGCATAAAATATTGAACTCGAAAATATTGAAACAAGTTTTTGAAACTATTGGTCATGTTATGTTGCACCTTATAAATACCTCTCTTGAATCTGGTCATATACCTGAAAGATTAAAAAGTAGTACTATTGTGCCGATACCAAAAGTTCTTCGCACTATTAAAGCTAACGAATTCAGACCAATCAATACTTTACCTCCGATTGAGAAGTTACTTGAAACAGCAGTATATAATCAATTAATTGAATATGTTGAAAGAAACGATATTTTAATCAATAACCAATCGGGATTCCGCCAAAGGCACTCGTGCGAGTCGCCAGTACAACTATCACTAAATAAATTCAAAACTGAGCTGGATAATAATAAGTTTGTTGTGGCAGTGTTTCTTGACCTCAGAAGAGCATTTGAGACCATTGATAGGTCTATACTACTAGCTAAACTGAACAGATATGGAATAGAGGGCAATGTGTACAATTGGTTTTCTAATTACTTGACCAATAGAAAACAATGTGTTATAGTAAACAATCTATGTTCTTGTGAAATTGAAAATGATGTTGGAGTTCCCCAGGGTAGTGTTCTGGGCCCCCTTCTATTCATACTCTTTTTAAATAATATGCCGTTATTTGTGGATTGTGAATTTGTGAACTTCTTTGCGGATGATACACTATTGGCATGCAGTCATGAGAACATAGAAATTGCAATAGAAAATATGAATACTACATTAGCAAGTGTTAACAAGTATTTAAAAATGAATAAACTTAAGCTGAATGTATTGAAAACAAAAGCTATGATAATCACTACCAAATATAAATACAGCCAACTGGACTTAAAAACTGTCAATCTCAACATTGACGATGAATTAATTGAAATAGTGAACTCAACCAAATATCTGGGATTCCAGATGGATAACACTTTATCGTTTGATGAACATTTTGATTATATTCATAAAAAAATTTCTAAGAAATTGTTCTTTTTTTTCTAGAATTGCCAATAATCTATCAACTGAGTCAAGAATCACAGTTTATAAGTCAATTGTTCAGCCACACTTCGACTACTGTTCCTCTATCCTATATCTCTTCAATATGAATAAACTGTCTCAACTCCAAAAACTTCAGAATCGTGGTATGAGGATTATTCTGAAGTGCGGCAGAGATACTTCTATCAATGCTATGCTTGATGTTTTAAATTGGCAATCTGTTTCACAAAGACTGTTTTACTGCACCATGATATTTGTATACAAAATATTGAATAATTTAGGACCATCTTATTTCGAACATTACATTGTCTTTCATCATGATATTCACCACCACTTCACTCGTAATAATAATAATATGTATATAAACAGAACAAAACGCAAAAACACCATGAACTCTTTGTTTTTCAAGGGTTTCGATCAATTCAACAAACTACCTAATGTAATCAAAAGTAGCACATCTCTCATTATCTTCAAAAACGAACTGAAGAAATTTGTTTCAAATATTCAAATATGATAGGAACTTATTATTTTCTTGTTACCCGTATCTGCAGTATTTTATGATAAAATTTTTATTGTATTTTTAATTTTTAATGTATTTTATTTAATGTTGTTATGTATTGTTGTATTGTTATATATTCATTTTAATGTGTACCATATACGTTTTTATTCATATTTTTATATTTCTAGCAGAATTGTATATTAGGATATCCTATTTAAATAAAGATCTATCTATCTAAATACTTCTGTAGATTAATATTAGATCAACAATTTCACGATGTTTTTCGAGAGAAATTAAGTTGAATCCATTCACTAGCGACTAATAATACGTGTGACTCCTATCTGGATGAAAATTTCTTCTGTACCTACAGATTCCATAAAATAAGTATAACTTTGCTTGACTCTGATTCTGGATTCCATGTCGAACTACACTATTCAACTTTACTCCTTACCAATGAATAATACACCGAGGATATAGCTTCATATAAAGAAAATTCTTCACAATTACGCATTCCAAATCCTAATGTTTTTATAGCACGTCTCTTCAATGTTCAAAGGAAATGTTAGTTTTTGATCAGTAATTCAGTTATAGTTTTCAGATGTTATGGACGCAAAAATGGATATTGACGATAAAGGACCCCGCATAGGGAATTGGCCCACAGTGTGCCTGAAATTTACATATGTTATTGGTAATGATTTTCTGATATGTTCTCATAAGCCCAATCCTCTAAGATCAATGATTCAGCTCTCAGGATCGTATTTATTATAGGTGCCATATGAACAATCACACTTTTTTTTTAAGTCCATAATTTTTTCATTTTCTATCAGAATTTTTTCTTTTAGCAAAACATGTTTTGCCCAACAGAACCGCATTCAGTAAAATTGATATTGTTATAACTTTCTCATTTCTTGACCTATTTTAATGGTTAATAGCTCGTTTGATGGATAAATATAGCTTTCTTTGTTTACATAAGAAAAGTGTTTGCCATCTTAATATCCAAGATGGCCGGCCTAGCTTATAAACTTTATGTAGGAAGTAGGAAGTAGTACAGGAGAAAATAAGAGCTTCAACGTTTTGATTGTTGAAATCAGTCATTTACTTTTTGAGTTATCTTACTCTACAGAAATAACAAGAAAAAAGTTGAATGGGATCCATTTTCACTTTTTAAACAAGTATTTTGCGAAAACTGCTATAGTAGCATCTTTAACTTTATTACCAGAAAGTAATTGGAATTTCTCTATTACAACAAGAGTGAGTTAGACGGAAAAATATTGTAATCATCTATTATATTAAAATGCGATTGATGATCACGCGTTAAAATATATCTATTATCATTCGCCTTCATACACTAGTTGATTAAATAACTAATAATAATAATAGACCTACAAGAGATCCACCTCATCTCTTATGTAAATTAACACGGGAAAACGCCAAGCTTCATTCTGCAATTTTTGGCGCTTTTTGGGGTGGGGAAAGAAATCGGAGCGTCGCTGCTTAGCGTTCATCGAGTCGCGATAGATCTCTCTTACTCGTCTCTGCGTTCTGCTCCTGTAATGCCAAATCCGCCAACTATCTGTAAAAAAAAACACAAAGTTGAAAGTTAACATATTTTGCATGTATTATCTTCACAATGAAAAAAATCCTGTACATATCATTGGTGAACCAAATTCATGTATGTAAATGTATGTACAAAGCAGACAACAATATGTTAGCGGAAGTTGGCAACATATTTGTTGAACAACAACTTGTAGCTGGATACATGTGCATGGTCAACAGTGTAGCGCGTCCAAACCAAAACCAGTTATTCACTCGTCCATACTTAACGCAGTGTTGACTTAAAAATGGACTGGTCTACTGATGCTGGTGTTTTCCTTATTACTGCTTTCATCTTGATAAGTCCTCATTTCCAGAAACGAAGAAGATGGTGGTGGCAGCGAAAGTTTTCACAAAATGGGACCAGCTATGGTGACAACTCAAGAGATGACTGCCTTTAGAGATGTTTTTACCGCATTAAAACTTCATCTTGTATTCAAACCATATATTGTCTTCCGAAAATGTTCCTGTTCCATTTTTAGAGTAATTTGAAATTGTTTCTAAATAATTTTTTCAGATAGGCTAATTCAAAATACGATTTGTACTACCGCCCTGAATACTACCTGGGCATGGACCTATTTGATTCAATATCAACTTGTACTAACTGAGGATGTGTTAACATACTCGAAAAATCCTTTCGTGCACTCTCAAATATCAAACTCTGAATCAACGCTGGTTAGCCTGGAGCGTGAACTCTAGTTAGCACAATCCCTCTTCTGTCCTGCAAAGAAATCTTCAATTGAACAAATAGAATAACTCCCAAATGATTAGAGTAATTTCAACATAGTCGAAATACTCTTCTCTGCACTCCTTACGGTCATTGAATTACATCTGGCATCCATTTGCGCTATGTTCCTCAAGAAAGACACTACTGCATGTGCTAATAGTGATAAAACAATTATAATTATCCTTCATTTGGTTGACTTCTATGATAGGCCCGATAACATTAAAGTCATCTTGTACTATCTACTCAACCCGTAAAGTGGCGCGATCTTGGTTTTGGAGCTTGAACTAACGTCCCGGTTTTCTTGGCAAAGAAAAAACGGCACTTTGACAATATTAAATACTGATTGTTTCCTAAGATGGTGTCGCATACGGTAGTTGGTTTGCGTCACAAATTATCATTGAATGTTCCATACTTTGATAGAAAAAAACAACAAAAAACTACCCATTCTTCGGACGTCTCTTTGCTATTTCTATCAGCTCCTCTCAATCACTGATAATAATACATCTCATCTCTATATGATATATCAATCAACTCCCGAGTATATCAGAACTAATTTTTCCTCCGGTTCAATTCCGAGAAACGGAATGACTTTTGTTTCATTTCATTTAGAAATACCATCTGACCTTAACGAGGGTTCGGTTTTTTCGTTACGTCAGTCATAAACTGGAAACACTTGCTTCTTTCTGGGAATCAGTATATTTCAGTCATCAATAAACATAGCGACGCTCTAAAAAATACCCTTTAGTTTCCATGTGCTCGGGCTGCCTGTAAGACTTTCTTGCGGAGTTTTTGTGAATGCATATCATATAATTTGAAATGTGTTTAAACGAAAATGTTGGAATACAGTACCCCTGTTACTTTCTGTTGCAGATAAAAACTGACAAAATGAAATAATTGTTTAAATGCAGTAACTTATACAAACTGATTCATTTGCCAGTCTAGGTACACTTATAAAGATTTCATTGATGGTATTTTTTTTTCAGTCTTCAGATGGATAACATACCAGAATGAACAAATTTCCTCTACAAAATCACACTTTTTTTCAATGACTCGTTATGTCTCGGATGCACTGCAGTAATGTGTTCAGTAGATAAGTGTTGGTACTACCTCAGTACGCCCTTATTTCAGTAGCACTGATACCTCGAACGTTACTTTGAATTTGGTGCAGGACCGTCTAGTTCAGTCAATCCGAGAAATTCAACAATCCAATCTATAATAATATATGGGCCGTGGTGGTCGTGCAATCGGTTGTCGTAAATAACAATTTTAACAATATTGTCAAAAATATATGGAACATCCTGTACATTAAAATGTTTTATATTTCAATACGCGGGTAACCTTTTTACAATTCAGTACGTGAGCGAAGATATTTTATTTAGAAACACAACTTGTCCTCAACAGAACATAAACAAGAGTTTTCAAAAAGGCCACTGACAGTTCGATCTGGGAGTCGAGTTTAGAGTTCTGCCGTGCCCACAGCTAGTGAAGGCAATGGGGGGAGTTTGGAAGATCAGATATTAGATAGAAGGAAAATGTTCCCTAAATATAAATGCCGATATGTATTGTAAGTAAAGATCTTTTTAAAATAATTTATCCAATCAATAACTAGGAGAGATTCCTCAATTCATTAATTCTTTATTGATTATTTCCTTCATTAATTTCAATCGTCTTAATCTCATATTTGTACATAGTAAAATAAATGTGTTTATATTTTTCTAAAGTGTTTTAAATCTATGAATGATCAGTATCTACCTAGTTAGTCGTGAATCAACCCCAAGTCACGACAATATATAGTATTTGTCACTATTGTTTACTGGAAAGGTTCTAGAAAGATTCTATGAAGAAATGCAAATTACGGGACAGTGTATTTGAATTATATTTTGCAACAACTATGACAAGCAAATACTAGATTATGGTTTCATGAACAACGTCAATACTGTATGTTATCATAATACATAACACCTCTCCCTTCCAGTTCAATCTCATTTTGAATTAATATTGAAGACGATCTGGAGCATTCCGTTGTCGTGTCGGACGAGATGAGGAATCTACAGGTTTAGTTTCGTGCCGAAATCTTGTTTGTTGTGAAAACGGAACAGGACTCTGAATTTTGTTACCTGATGCAGTGAACTCTGATCCAGTGGATATTGTATTACTATGGTAACTTCTCATCTGATTTATGAGTCTGTTAACCAGATTGAGTTTTCAACCAATATATGACCAGAGCCATCCATTTTGGACCATTACCAACATTTATAACGTACACTACGTCTCCCACCTTGAAACTTCTTCCCTCGTTGCTAACTCCTGCATCATCCATTTTCCTTCTACTGCAGTCTCAGATGGACTGCTTCCAGTAGTGGAATGTGGTATGAGATGCTGTTGCAGCAAGAATCGACTCAATTTAGTCTTAACGTTGCCTTCAGATAATTTCAACAGCGCTTCTTTTGTAATCTGCACCATTCGCTCTACCTGTCCATTTGAAGCGGGACTATAAGGAGCAATTCTCACGTGTCTTATTGAATTATCTAATACGAATTCACTGAATTCCTACGGATTGAATGCTTTTCCATTATCTGATACAATAGGTAACCTAAACAATTCCATGAGTTGCGAATAATTATCTCAAAACTGTTAGAGCTGACCGTGTCGAGGTGGAAGGAACTTTTCTTATTTCCAACCACTTGAAATATGAGTCAACCAGTAATAAAAAATAATGACCATTCATAGGACCAGCAAAATCTATCCATGGCGAACGTTCCCATTCCCAAGGATGAATTGGTGCTTTTGGTGGCGAACGACGGCTTTCTTGGCAAATCTGACAATTTGCATCTACTCCTTCAATCTCGGCATCTATACCAGGCCACCAAACATTGGAGTTTGCTAGAGCCTTCATTCGGACGATGTCTGGGTGAGCCACGTGGATAATAGTCAGTAATTAATTCCTTCCTCGAGGAGAAATTATTATTCTGGTGCCTCAGAGTAAACAATTTTTATATGCAGAGATTTCATGTATCTTGTGCCAAAAAATCTTAAGATCAGTTGGCACATCTGCACAGCTTATCGGCCAAAACTTCTGATGGGTGTAATTCAATATCATCGAAAGTACTGGATCCTTGATTGTATCTCGTGCAGCTTCTTCGGCAGTAAACGGTGGCACGGAAATATTCTCAAGCATAAAAACATCTTGAGCATTGGGAACTATCTGCTCTGGTACAGTTGTGTGCAAAAAAGAAGTCTTACAAGGTTTCTATGGTGTGAACCTGCCTATGATATCCTAGATTTCATTAAAAAGTAGTACACATTTAGAACATTTGTGCAGTTTCAGACTTTGATATATTAGAAAAAAAGCATGATTTATTTTGTCCTGAAATATTCGAATGAATATTTATGATTACAAAAAATTAAATAAATTCAATACAAACATTATAACACTCAAGTCCATAACGAAGCTTTATGAAAACTATATTAATATTTGGTCATAGCGCCATTGTTTTCTATTATTATTTTTAGTCATTTTGGTAACGAAGCATAAAGACTTCTCATCAGGTCGGTATCTTGGGTATTTTATCCCACGTTTCTTCTATGAAATTAATCAGCTCATTAATTGTGTTTGGTCGGAAGTTAACTATGTAGATTTTTTTAGTCATAAGACACCAAACATTTTCCATAATATTAATGTCGGGACTTTTTGCGGGCCACATTACAATGAATAATACACTATTCCAGTTTTCGCGTAAAAAAAAAGCGAAAATAACTCTTGCCTGTTTATGTTCATTTCCCAGGATTATCTTTTGAGCAGCAGCGTAGTTTTTTAGATACGATTTTTTCAATTCTACGACTTGCTGCAGATCTTGATGCAGGAAATGCTGTATGTCGAATAGCATATTCCGCGCTACTTTAAATGAATTGTCCTCCAAATACAGCAGGAGTGCAATATATTGTTCATGCGCGTAGTTGTTTTGTGTCTCTCTGTTGGTTTTTTCTATTTACGTTACCTTCGGATTCCCATCTGTGCTTTATGTTTTGCACGGTCTTCTTATTCACATTCATCATATTGGCTATACGTATCACTTATGGACGTACCATCTTGTAAATAAATAATTATTTGAGCTCTTTTCAAATTATCTAGCCGAGACCTTGCACTAATTACAGTAAAAAAAGGTTAAAAGCACGTTACTGACAAAAATAATGAATAATGAATTTTGACACTACTTGTCAAAGTCGATAAAAAGTTTAATAATTAAGTTTGACAAGCCTGACTCATAATGGCCTATAACTGATGTAGGACTTTTTTATGCACAAAACTGTACTTTTACAGGTAACCTACTCAATGCGTCTGCATGAGGAATCATCTTTCCTGGATAGTGAACCAGATTATAATTATATGAAGGTAGTAGCAAGGACCATCTCAGTAATCTTCGAGATTTAATATTCGGTATTTGCTTATTTTTACCAAAGAATACTTAACAAAGGTTTATAGTCAGTTCGGATTTCAACAGATTTTCCATAAATGTAATCATGGAATTTTTCACCCCAGTTATTATTGGCAAAGCTTCTCGATCTAGTTGTAAAAAATTTCTCTCAGTTGAGTTAAAAGTTCGGCTGTGATAGGCTATCGGCATTTCAATTCCAAATGACTCAAGACTATTCCGACCCCGTATGGACTTGCATCGCAGGTTAGAACAATCAGCTTTAATTCATCAAAATATGCTAGACATAACTGTGATGACAGTAAACTCTTCAATTTGTTGAAAGCAGTTTCTTCTGTTTCAGCCCACCTCCAAGTGACCTCTTTGTGGAGTAAACGATAGAGTTCTTGCTTGATACCAGGTGATGGAGCTTTGAGTGTTGCTTTCACCTTCTTGTTTGTGGGCTGAATACCTCTAGAGGAAATTCTGAATCCCAAATAATTAACTTCGTCAACAAATAACAAACATTTGTCTTTACGAAGTCTGATTCCATCCTTCCTGAATCGATTAATAATAGTTCTGATACGATCAAGTAATTCATTAATTGTTGTTCCGACAACCAGGACATCATCAAAATATGACAGTGCTCTTGGAATATTAACAAATCTTCCATCGATGAACCTTTGAAATATCTTGAGTAGCTGTAGAAATCCCAAATTGAAGACGTTTCACTTTGAAAGCACCTTTGTGAGTGATTAAAGTCTGAGCTTCAGCTTTTCTTTCAACTGTCAATTGCTGGTAAGCTTGCCTCAAATCTAATTTTGCAAAGATTTTCCTACCTGCCAAAGTGGCAAGAATTGATGGAATGGGGCAAATATCTTTACGAATAACCTTGTTGATAGTAACACGATAGTCACCACAAATCCGTATTGTTTTGTTTGATTCAACAACCAGTTCCAATATTCCTTGATTCTGAAGATTGATCAGCTCCACTTCTACTAACGGTTCCATAGCAAAAGGAATTCTACGAGCTCTCAGAGGAACAGGTCTCACTTCTGGGTCTAAATCCAAAGATACAGGAGGTCATCGAAAACTGCCCAAACCTTCTGCAAATACATCCTCAAATTCTTCGAAATCTGGTTACGGTGGACTTTCTACGGAATTTAAACTAGCAATACTGATATTCAATGGAGAAAACCAGTTTCTTTCTAATAAATTAGCAGTATTAGTACCAGAAACTATTATCGGAAGCTCTGCAACAACTCCTCCGTACTTGACAGTTACGTTACATAATCCAAACGTATCAATTTCATTCTTCTAATAATCTCGAAGAATAAAAGAGGTTTTTTGTAGTGGAGGTATTTTGTCACCCAAAATACTCTGAAAAGTGTCTTTTCCAATCATGGAATAGGCTGCTCCGCTATCGAGATCCATCATCACCTCTTTTTCATTGATTTCAACGCATATCTTGAAATAAGAACTTCACTTATCCACCCTGTAGATAATTTCATAATCAGGATTGAGGAAATCACCCTGAACATGGTGAACTAGGCTGTCTTGAAGTAATGTCAGTGTCATCGACATCAACAGATTTTTGCTCACCAGCTCTATGTTTCTGCTTCTTTTTCTTTGAAATACATGCTCTTTCAATGTGGTCAGCTTTTTTGCAGAAATCACATACAGCACGTTTGAATCCACATTCGTCTGGCGAATAATTGTTATTGCAACGAAAACAAGATATAAATTTACCTTGTGATTGCCTATTATTTCCAGTTGCTTTTACATTTGAGATTGTAGATGAGTGAGTTATTTCACGGAGAGCATTTCAAGTTTTCAAAGCCGTTTCATGGAAAATGGCAATATTTTGGGCTTTTTGAAATGTCAGTTCGACTTCAGCTGACAGTCTGCATTGTAACGACTCATCACTGACACCGCACACAAGTCTGTCTCTCAACATGTCCTGAAGTGAATTATTTCCGAAAACACAATCCTCTTTTAAACGACGTAACTCATTGATATAGGTGAAAAATGATCTGATAGCTTTTCGAAAATTTCTTTGAATGTCACTTGTTCCCGCGATACTGGAGACACCACTGAATGCAAAATATCAAAGGTACAGCCTGGCAAACATAGCTGCAATTGTGAAAATATTCACGCCCATGATGATGTGATATTCACGTGATTGTTCGCGCAAGAAGTGGAAATTTCACATTCTCAGCTATGTTTGCCAATCTGTAGCTGGACCGCAGATACTTAGAAAAACAGCACGGTTCTTATAATTATCAGCAATTCTATTGGTCTGGAGAAAGAACTTGAATCTTTTCACGTAATTCTTCCATTTTAACGGTTCCTTTGGATTGAAATGTTCGATCGTTCCAGTACTGCTCATTGTGCGACTCAATAGAGATTTTACGTTCTTCACTCGACTGCACCAATTATTGTATACGGGAAAGGTTCTAGAAAGTTATTCAGTATATTTGAATTAAATTTTGCAACAACTATGACAAGCAAATACTAGATTATGGTTTCTTGAACAACATCAATACTGTATGTTATCACAATACGTAACAGGCACCAACCGGTTTCAATCAATCAGAAGCCTTTATTTTGAACCATTACCATGACAACGCACGTGTTTTTTGGAAAAATTATCCGAGGACCCTGGGGTGAATTATAGTCGACATTTTTGGACGTGACAATTAATGTCATTTGATTGATAATTTTTGGGGATAAAGCACAATTTATAAACTCCGCCGACGTAGTTACAGTTGCCGTAGTTACAGTTGCCGCAGCCGATGATGAAATATGCTTAATTAGTAGGTAGGTACAACTGTTTATAAACTCCGCAGCGACACGTTGCCGCTGCAGTTGAAGCAGGAAGATAACCAACTTTCATCTTTGACAGGTACGGCGTTTTCTGGTTTTTGATTAGGGTAGGCGAGTGACATACAATTATGGTTGTACGGTTGTTTTTGACTCTTTTGGAATCATTTACTCATATAATTGAAATATAATATTATAATAAATACGCATGCACTGGTGCAGCGGTCGGCCAATTTTTCCACAGCTGCAACTGCAACGGCTGCGTCAAGTGTAGCTACGGCAGCGGAGTCTATAAATTGAGCTTTATTTATGGGAGGTGAGCAGTGAACGTGCAGAAGATGTTTCACGTCTCTCACTATCCCATCAGGTGAGGGTAAAACAATAAAAATAGGTTTCTATAACATTGAAATGAATATGGTTCCATTTTTCAGAGCGACACGGATTTGTCGCCAGTAAAAATTCGAAATCATTCTAATGGAATGGGACAACTCACTGCACTGATATTACTCAATCATGAAGTATGGATATGTTATATAAATAATATAAATTGAATGGGTATATAGGCTTTTGTATGTACCTGTATTAATTGGACAGGAAGAAAGAAATAGTCATGTCCCTTGATAATAAAATATATTAAAATAGGTTACACACTGTACGAACACACTTAGGGCACACACTATTCATTGTTCGTAAAGAATTCTGATGTGGCACCACCAAGTGGAAAAATGCGTATGAGTAATCTGTTAGATATTATTCTGAGTGGTGATTCAGATTGATACATTATTGAATGAATACCACACATTTGGTTAGGACTATACATGTGACGTCATCCTGATAGCTTACAACTATGCACATGAATATGGTGAAGTCATAGGAGCAGTCTAAAACTCATGATCTAGACTTATTTATCAACTATCCATCATAGTAGATTGTAGGGGTACTTGACCATGATATTCAGCCTAACACGCACTCCGACCCAGTAGATCTTTTTCTCATAACCAATAATCCATTCAAAGCCCAGGATTCCAAGACAAGATTAGATTTCTAGGAGCTAGTTTCCTGAAATCGGAGGGGTTTTAGGGGGTATCTTCCAGAAATTCGAGCTTCTTGAAGAAGAGCGCTAGGTGTTCACAAAGCAAATGTTTTGCAGTTTCAGCAAAGTTCTTGCAGTAGCGGAAACTATACAGTGCGCCTTTTTTAGTATCCCCCTCTGTTAACTTTTGAACGGTTCGACTTACAGCCATTTTTAAGAAACCATTTTGAATGGTATCACCAATAGTACTTTTTGAAATAAAATATATTGTGATTATTCGAAAGGGGGGGAGGCGGAAATGCATATCAATTTGAAAATTTTAAATATCATGGGGCGTCGAGTGGCACATTGTTGAAAAAAGAATTCAATTTTCATTTCAACCATCCAAATTTTTCCGGATTCCGTTCATGAGTTTTTCACTATATCTACTCGAAAGATCAAGTATAAGTGCGGATCTGTGGGTACCCTTATCTCTATAAATTTTAACGGTTTGATGTGGAGCGATGGAACAAAAATATTTTGAATGATATTACCGATACTACTTTTTGAGAGAAAATACATTGCAATTACTTGAAAGATGGCGTTGGGGGCATATCAACTTCAAAATTTCGAAATGCAAAGAGATCAAATTTGTGAAAATATTTTTCAATTGATGTGCTCCCGCGCCCCCTATCGTACAGTCGCAATGTCTTCTATTTTGAGAAATAGTATCAGTGATACCATTCGAAATGGTTTCTGTTTCATGTTTTACGTCAAACCGTTCAAAAGTTAAAAGGGGGGTACAGAAAGCCGCACTATATATCACTTTCTGTCCATTTCTTTGATACCTCAGAGGGCAGTGTCCAGTGGGGAGTCTTGGTAATGATTTCAAGTTTTTCTCATCTAGCTTAAGAAGCTGTTCCGCTTTCCTTTACGAATATCTGACTAGCATTTTTGCTTGTCTTTATTCTAGCAATATTGCAGTGGGTTTTCATTTCATCAATTACCCAGAGTTGAAACTCTTCTCTCAAGAGGGCTTTGGAGAGCCTACACAAGAATTATTCTGTTCCAGAAATTAGTGCGTTTGTCTCTTCTTCGGCAGACAGCCTGCTTACTTGTTGCCTCTAACACCGCTGTGACCTGGCACCCAAATAAAACAGACCTGGTTCTTTTCTGCCAGCTATCTCTGGGATAATTTGCAGTTCGAATTCAGCTCAGACTCACAAGTTGATTACTTTAGAGTTTTCAGTGCTGCTTGACTATTCGACAGTACATAGATTTTACCCTCCGGGTGTTTCTTTCGAGAAACTGGTGGGCACATATCTCAATAGCATGTAACTCTGCTTAAAAGATGGTTGAAGTGTTACCAAAGAGTTTTGAAAGCCTGATACTTGGTGCTGTAACGCCCACGACAGCCATTTCATTTATCTTGGATCCATCAAAGTACAACAGCATTCCTTTCCTGTTGGGTACGTTCACTGTTGAAATTTGGTGGTTGTTTCATGTCAAAGCCGTACCTAACTGGCAAGTTGTCTGTCGGTTTAGACATGACTTCGAAGGAAATATGTTCCAACATCTTCAAATCCGTGATAGGCAATGCACTAAGTTACCTGATGTGAGTTTAAATACGGAAATTCCATAGATAGGCAGATATATGAATCTTTATTGGTCATATTACACAATAGTGCTTCGACAAGTCAGTAATAAAATGAAAAAATTTGAATAATATAATAAAATAACAAAAGATAAACAATCTTTGTCGTTAAAAACACTTTCACAATAAAATTTAACAAGCAGCAAAAAGTTGAGATACATTACTAAATGTATAAGTTGTGAAAAATCGCTTGATAGGAACTCATCAGAATCATAAAACGCATTATCAGCCAGGAATCGCTTAATAACAGATTTGAACTGAACACACTCGAGAACTTGGAGATCGTGTGGAAGAACATTGAAGAACTTGATTGCATAATAGCTAGTCCCATTTCTCGTTATCGAAAATCTGAAATAGTGTTGATATCTTTGTTTCGCGTTTTGTATGAATATGAACTTTCATTTGTCCTATAGTTTGTCAAGATTGATTTTATATACATAGGATATTGCAGTATGTAAGAATTTGAGAGAGTTATTATCTTTTAATGGTTGATAGTACTCCTACAATCATCTCTTTAAGGCAAACCAGCAATGATTCTGACCGCTTTCCTTTGCATGGAAAATACTGCTGGGGCATGTCCTGATTGGCCCCATACTAATAGGGCATGAGATATTGTGGACTGTAGAGTGCATGGCAAGCTGTTAACAGTGCTGAGTGTGACAAACAATATTGCAGCTTACGTATTAGAAAGATTTTCCGTGACATATTCTTGCAGACAAAAGTCGTATGTTCTTCTCAAGTTAGTTTACCGTCCAAAAGGATACCCAAAAACTTAACGCAATGAGAGTTATTTAGGTATGTGTGCTGTTTTAAGCTAAAAATCAATGTCTCAAACTTTTCTTTGTTTATGACTAACTTATAGTTATTCAGTCAAGGACAGACTGTTGTTTGCCTCAGTATGCAGCATATTAAATTCTCTATTTATTAAATGGGATAATTAGATGTCGTCAGCACAAAGAGTAAACTTTTAGGCAGGTCATTGACATAAATAAGAAGTTAGAACCTATTTTTTTTCAATAAAAATATCGCCAAAATTTTTCTGGCATTTATTACCACATCGCAAGCACCTTGAAAAAATAACAACTAACGCTATTGTACATAAATAGCCGAAAAAATTCGTAACATTATAATTGAAATCACCACACGACACTATCAACTGTTGCACACTACCGCCACTAAATAATCATAGAGTAGTTTCAACAAATTTGTATCTATAGATGTCTAAACTATTAGTACAATAGTATAAAAGGAAGTGCACAGGACCTTTAAATTATACCGTGTGACACAGACTCATGAAACACGCCCTTTTCTCCTTTGTTTCTGTAGCTATATTTTTGAAATTTGGAACTTTCGAATGACGTCAGAGTACTATTATGGTACCATTTGAAAAAAACGGAGTTTCGAGTAAAAAAGGGTTTTGGTTTACTTTTTTGGCACGTATTTCGAACCACGATACTTTTTAAAATCGAAATTACGATAGTGTAGCATTATTTTGATTATTTGGAATAAGTCTAGGAAGTTCATGGCTTTCTAGATCAAAAAATGAAATGGGTATTCTGACAATTATGCAGATTTCAAAAATGTAATAATATATACGGTGTCCCAGTTGAAAATCGAAAGTTAATGTCAGTTCCGGAAAAACCAGAAGTTGTATTTTATTCCAACTAGGTCAAAAAGTGTCCTTTAGTGAGCATTTTCAATGTTTTGAATTTCAGAAATAAAGCTTCACAAACAAAGGAGAAAAATTAGTGTACCATGAGTCTGTGTCACACGGTATAGCGCACATTGATTGAGCCATTTCTCGTGAATAATATTTTGATCATCATAAGCTAAATTATATGAGTGAGGGTATCCAGTTAAAATCCTGAAATTTTTCAACCTCTAGTGGAATTACTAGTGAAAACTCTCCACTCCGACTAGGAGATCTCGACCACTGCTTCCGCAATTAATTTCATCTATAGCGTTGTATTGTCGTATGGAAATCTATATTAATAATCTCCCCGCGAATGATATGTCAACTTTATTGAAATAAACCTTTCACACGCATTTCTAAAAACTTCGACGATCTCATCCGTTTCTCGGCGCTGGTTTATGGCCACGCTAGCTAGAGAAAGCAGATACCAAGTACACGAAATGGGTTGCTTAGAAAAAGAAGAGAATAAGACATCTGTTAACTATTCTAGGCGGGCAAACAATACTTGAGTTGTTTTCGGACTAAAAGATGTTCTCAGCACAGGGGGTCTGAAATATTCTAAAGAATATTATTTTTACTGTTTGCCTCTTCAACGAATGTTGAAGATTTTGAGGAAAAATAATGTTTTTGAATGCAGTTCTGTGGAAAAGGAGACATATGGTACGCAGACACAAACGGTTTTTTATGCCTTGCAGAAAGTTCTGGGAAATTAGCTTTCGAATAGGGCAGAGGAGAGTTTTGGAATAGTGAAAAAGGACACTTAGCTTCGAATGTTGGTTCGAACAAGACGCGGGTATAACACTTAGCTTCGAACGTCGGTTCGAACAAGACGCGGGTATAGTAGACTTAGCGTCGAACGTCGGTTCGAACAAGACGCGGATATAGTACACGTAGCGTCGGACGTCACGGACGAGACGCGGGCATAAGTCGGTATTTTTTTTTAAAAGTGATAATAAGTTAACGAGACAGAATTCTTGCCACGGCTTAATTATTGTGCAGTGTAATTGCGGTTTGCGATTTGCTATTATTGCAGTGCAGTGTTGCATTTCTCCTTTTTTATGGCACTATTGATTGTGCCACTAGTGTTTCTGAGTACAGGTCGTATAAAATAATTTTACCTTTTATTTTCAGCAATTATCTGAGGGTATTTTTTTGTATATAAAGCGTTCCTGGCACTAGCGTTCCCGAGTACAGAGCGGATAATATAACCATACCTTTATTTTCAGCATTTATTTGAGGGTACTATTTTTATATAGCGTTCCTGCATAAGTGCCTGTGTGCGAATTCCGCACAGGTGATATTCACCCATTTTTTTTTTCAGAGATTATTTGAATATAGGCTTTAGCATTGTACGCGTTGTTTAGTTCCGTCTTAGGGGAATTTACTAAGTATAAATCACGGCACGCGATTATTTTTTTCTTAGGAAGTTACTTTACTTTTGACATTCCCCTAATGTCCTACAATTTACGTCCGAGGACTCGCAGACAAACAAAAGTTCAACCAACTTCTTGTGTACTACACCCCGCTGAAAATTTCACGAGTTTTATATCTAACCAAGCTCTTGATTGTTCTCTGTTTGAGAAACATCCGGCCTTACCGCCCATCCTAACTGCTCCTATAAGTGGTACATTTTCTGTTGAAAATAATTTTTCTTTTGGCTCTAGTTTGGAGAGCCCCACAATAAATAGAAACCCAAGGGTTTCACCAGGCGTGGCCGTCAAGGAAGGCGAGCCCCACGCATTTCTCCCGAAGCGCTCACAATTAGTTGTTGAATCGCGTCGCGTCGAAAATAACGCTACAGAATCTAGTTACCACCTGGATTCTCAAAATCCGGTTCATTTAAATTTATTTGCATCTCCTAGGTTAAACTCTGTGCATTGTAGTATGGATGATGTGAATGTGGATAAAAGTCACGTTGTGGGCTGTCCTGATGAAGACAATGATGATGAATCCCGATTCAATTTTTCTGTTGATCAGAATACAGGGCGTGATCTGAGTCTGAGGGAAATTTCAGCTCAAAATTTTGATAATAGGCCTTTGAGGGCCTCACCTAGTTTTTTGACTTTCGGCGGCCAACCCGCTGGGGAATTTCAAACCCCGAAAAATACCGGCACTCCACGCCGAATTTTGGAAGCATTCCAGAATTTAGAACGTAATACGTTACGTTCAGGGACCTCCAGTCCACTTAATATTTCTGCAGACTCGCAAATAGAGTCGAGAATGAGTGAAGTGAGATTGTTCTACCAAAACCGCCCCCGAACTCCTGACAATATTTCAGTAATTTCGGGTCTCAATGTCTCTCGAGCTAGCACAGGGAACAGCCTTGAAAGGGGTCCACTTGCACGCGGAAACGTTCATCAAACGGCCCGCACGAATAGCGAAATCCCTGCTTTTCGGCAAGTGATGTCTGAGGAGGAGAAAGAGGAATGGAAGTGGTTTGTTGAATTCAAACAGATGAGAAAAGCTCGGGAAAACCGCCAAACTCAAGTAGAGCTTCCATCCTCCCCTCCTCTTCAGTCTAATGCATGTTTGCCCAGACGTGACCCATATTTTTCAAAACATGGCGCGGAACGTGGGGCACAACAGGCATTTAATAACCCCTATTTTTCAAGACATGGCGCCCAACGTGAGGCACAACAGGCATTTCATAACCCCTATTTTTCAAGACATGGCGCCCTAGAACGTGGGGCTCAACGGATAGTTTCTGAGTTAATACCCAGTAGACAGGGACATTCAGAGAACACCGTTGTAGATCGTAACCGTGTTCATTTTGGTATGTTTAATCAAAATCAACACGCAGATCTGTTGCCAAGGTATTCAGAACCGAATACCCGAATCCATGTAGATAACGACGTTCAGATTTCGCAAAATGGCGAATCAATTAATCAGAACGAGACTTATACTAGAGAGTCAGGAGTACAGGGTGTGTCAGAACATTCTCGCGTAAACCCTCAAACTCAGATAGCGACTGATTCAAGGCATCAGATAAATTCTGGTAATTTTTTTTTTTGTACTGTGGCGGCTAGCTTGCCACTGGCTCCGGTACCCCCGCAGCACACGCTGATTCGGGAAAATTCAGTTCCCGCTCTGGAGGCTGAAATAAATACACAAATCAATTCCCTTGAAGGTAGAGTGGGACAAATCTTCTGGCGCCCTGAGGCATCTCAGACCGTGTCTGAGACACCAAATATAAATAATGATAGGATAAATGCTCCACAGCGTGACTTAGCGAATGATGTGCTTGAGATATCCCCCCAATCCGTGCAAACGTCAGACCCAGGTAATGTTATGCAAGGGCTGACTACAGTTTTTAAAGATCTCGTAGATCACATTTCGCTTTCGACTTTGGCGGCTAGCGGCCACCAACTAGTAAAGGGTAACCGATATCATGCGGCCCCCAAATTCGGCGGGTTACCACAAGAGTGCCCGCTGAAATTCATACGAGACGTCGAGTCGACACTCGAAAAACTCCCTGATCACGAGTGGTCCGGCATTGTTGGCAACTGGCTCACAGGAGAGGCAGCCGAGTGGTTTCGCGGCTATGGAAATACCAACAAAAGCTGGCAATATTTTAAGAATCGACTCTTGGAGCGATTCGATAACGATATGCTCAAAGCCAAGTTGACAAGCCAATTGTTCGGACAGGAACAATCTCACAAAGAAAATGTGAGTGCGTTCATAGCTCACCGATGGGGATTGGCTACTAGACTAGTGCCATCCATGCAGGAGAAAGATATTGCTCGGTTAATTGTGCATAAGATTAACCCCGGCTTGCGAATTTATTTGCAAAACGAGAGATTCGAGACAATCGAACAGCTAACCCAATTAGCGAGCAGCAATGAAGCTACGCTAAAAGAAGTGGGTCAGCTTAAAATTGCAGCGGTTGAAAGACCAAAATTTGAGAGAAAACCTCAACAGGCCTTTCCCCAACACCAACGTTTCGTCAATAACGTAGGATACTCTTCAAACCAAGAAGGTGAAATCCAGGAGCGTTATATGCCACGAAACAATTTTACGCATAACAGGAATCCCTACGGGTCGGATCCGCCTATAGAGCGCCCAACCCAGTACCGCGAAGTCCGTCGAGTTCCCTATAACGAGAAAATCAGGGAACAAAATCGACGTTATGCGGCCTCGAATAACCCCTACGCGTCGGTTGGACCAGCCCCACGACACGACGCACCACCGCATGTAGCGCCACCTCGAAACGTCATGGCACCTCGGAACAGGCGGACGCCTAACGCAGCGCCGCCGTCCCAACGCAATACGCACTCCGGCGTATTGCGGAGCGACGCGCATGACTCGAGAGTCAATAATGTCTCGACCAGAGATAAAACGCCCCGACACCGTGAAAATTCACGTGACAACTCGGGAAATGCCAAAGGGAGTTCGCCAAGGAACTCCCAAAACAGAAATTAACTTCCGTCAATAACGATTTCGTTCTCAGTCGTCGTAGAGCTTATAGTGAAAGCGTACCTGCGCGGCTGAATTGTACATATAGTTCTAAGGCGGAACGGTTATCTAGGGTTGTTAATGAAATCTACCGATTTAGCCCCGAAATAAGACAGGTACGACCGAGACGGCGTAAGGCTGTCGAACAACATACCGGGTTTAACATTATTCAAAAGGCTCCTCGAGCCGAAAACTCAATAAACGTCAGTGAAACGAAACCACCGAAAGTATACGGCAACACTTTACCATTTTTAAAGAAAAATTTGAATTTTTGTATACAGGGCGATTCACAGTCCTGGTGGTTGGCACGGGACCGAAAACTGATTTCTGAAAATAATTCTTGTTTGTCACGAACGAAAAAGGTATCAACAAATGAACTTTTTTGTACAGTTGTACAGGGTGATTCGAATTGCAGCGCCACGCTGAATTCGTATATGGTTGGAATGGCTGGCCGTAAACCTGCCATTTCGAAAAAATTTCTCGGACTTGAGGCGAGGCCAGAGAAGGTCTCTCTGGCCGAAGCTGAAGGCACCTCGGAGTTAATGAAACTCCCTCATTCCAAAATTATCCCTCACGAGGGCAAAGTTTTCGCTAATGAACCTTTTACAAGTAGAGAAAAAGTTCCTCACGAAAAAAATTTGCATTTGTTTCAAAGTCCTAGAAGTATGTCAGGCACGGCGGTTTTTAGAAATCACAGAAGTAAGTCACACGTCAACCATTCTATCAATTCATTTGCGGTTAACAACTTACACGATTTTTCTGAGGTATTGCCTAGACTTGAGGTGAAAGTTTTCGACGTTCGGGCCCGCGCATTGGTAGATAGTGGAAGTTCCATCAACCTGATTAGGCGGAGTTTGTTACCAAACGCTCTTGAAGTGAATCCTGCTACCGCTTCGCCCCTGCAACTGGCCTGTTCAGGTCAGCACACGGCGAGTTGTGGCCAGGTTACTATTGAAATGTCGATCGACAATGTATCATACGTGTTGGACATGCAAGTTGTCGACGACTTAGTCGAGGATTTACTTTTGGGGTGTCCTTGGCTGGTGGCTAACGAAGCAATGGTTGATTTTAATCGAAAAACACTTTACGAAGGCAGTCGGCCACGTCAAACTATTTTTTGGTCCGAGGAGGTTTACGATCTCCCGGAAAATTACCCACTGCCAATGGTTGAAATGGGACAGCTTCCTGAAGAGGAACCCGAAGAGTTTCGAAAGCTCATATGCGAGTTCGCAGACATTTTTAATGAATCTCCGAGACAGCCTGCGACTAGAGCCGCTGTACATCGAATTCAATTAAAAAATGATGCACCGTTCCGACTGAGGCCGTATAAAGTAAACGACGAAAAGAAATTACTTATACAGGCTGAAGTGGATAAAATGTTGGCAGCAGGAGTGATGAGCAGGAGTAATTCGGCATATCAAAGTCCTGTGGTTATAGTAACGAAAAAAGACGGCAGCGCCCGATTCTGCGTGGATTATCGTAAGCTAAATTCGCAAACGATACCCGAAAGCACTGTCCTGCCCACAATTCACGAGACAATAAAAGAACTCTGGCAGGCAAAAGTGTTCACTAGCCTCGATTTGAAAAGCGGCTACTGGCAAGTGCCAATGGATGAAGATAGTAAGCAGTATACAGCGTTCGCCACTCCAGATGGCTCCTGCTACTGTTTCAACGTGCTTCCATTTGGATTATCCGGTACCCCAGGATCATTTCAAAGGATGATGACGGAAGTCCTAGTCGGCTTTATCGATAAATTTGTAAAAGTCTACCTGGATGATATAATTATCTACTCGCAGGATGAGCAGGAGAACCGTGACCACCTACGATTAGTTCTTGAACGGTTTAGAGCCCACGGACTATGGTGTAGTCTTCCGAAATGCTTTTTTGCAAAACGGAGATTAGAATACCTAGGACATGTTATAACCGAGGATAGAAATGCTCCTTTAGAAAAACATGTCCTATGCATCAAGGAATACCCTAGACCAAAGAATTTAAAAGAACTCCGTGGTTTTATTGGTACCGTAGGTTGTCTACGGGAATTCCTACCAAATCTTGCGGAAGTGGAAGCGCCCTTGACTGACCTGCTGAAAACAGGTGGCAAATCTGTCAAATTCGCGTGGAACGCGGACGCAGAGGCGGCTTTCATCCAACTAAAAAATTTAATGAGTGTGCCGAGGGAACTGGCACGCCCAGATCCGTCACGGCCGTATGTTTTGCAGACTGATGCTTCCGGATTAGGTATATCAGCAGTGCTGTATCAGTTGGATACAGGGAATAAAAGGAAGGTTATTTCACATGCAAGCGCAAAGCTTAAGGGAGCGGAGAAAAACTACCACATTAATGAGGCAGAATGTCTTGCGGTAGTCTGGGCAGTGAAACGGTATAGGCACTATCTAGAAGATAGGCCGTTCACACTCAGAACAGACAGCAGCGCACTTACCTGGCTGGATAAGTTCAAAGATTCGAAAGCAAAACTCACCAGGTGGGCACTGCTGTTGCAGGAATATCGGTTTACTGTTGAACATGTGGCTGGAGTACACAATCAACTGCCCGACTTTCTGTCAAGAAACCCCAAAGGCGACCATAACGAGGATCTCGACGCCGACGTCGAGCGTATGTGCCTACCGCCTGTACGAGTGGAAAAACTCAGCAGGCCCCGAATAAGTAACGTCGTGACGCCGTATGAGACCGTGAAGGGACGCCAATCAGGTGATCCTGAGGTACTCGAAATACGCGCGCGCCTCCGCGATATAAACGAACAGGGACCCACAAATAACGAGGAATCCCTCTTTCTACGAGAGTTCTGGGAAGAAAATAATATATTATTTCATCTTACCAATGAACACAAAAAAAGGATATTCGTAATCGAACCGCTCAGAGATGATATGGTATCGTATTACCACGATCACCCGGTAGCAGGACATCCAGGTCTGCAGGAAACCCTGCGACAGGTTTCCCAAACATATTGGTGGCCGGGAATAGATGCCTATGTGAGAGGCTACGTCCGAGGTTGCTTAGTATGTGCCACTACAAAAGCAAACCCACATCAGCCCAATGCGCCTCTAAGACCGAAAATACCGGCTAGACCTTGGCAAATGGTGTCTGTGTACGTGTTGGGACCTTATCCAACATCACAGCACGGAAACAGATTTATCGTGATAGCTGTTGACTGTTTTAGTAAGTGGGTGGAAGTAAAAGCTGTCAGAAATATAAAAGCTGTCGGCGTTATAAAGTTCTTAGAACTCGAAATACTTGCCAGGTGGGGAACGCCTGAGGTGATTGTTTCAGACAACGGTCCGGCATTCGATTGTCAACGTTATCGGAGGTTCATGAGAGAAAAGAACATACAAATTATGTATACTCCGATATATCATCAACAGGCGAATTCGGTGGAGCGAAGGGTTCAAGAACTCAAAAAGACTTTGAGAGCGAAGCTTCGAGACCGCCCCGAACCAGAATGGGAAAGACACCTGGCAACTACTATATACTGCCTGAGAAATAGAAGGAACGCCGCCACTGGCGAGACGCCAGCTCAACTATTGTTGGGCTATACGCCTCCGCGCCAGGGGGATTGGGATATTCCCCAATATGGGGAGCCCGTGAGAAACCTACCGGAGGATAGGCAGCAAAGAGTTGAAGAAGCTCGACGCCGACAGGTCGTCTATCAGAGGAAGTTATTCCCTGAAAGAGACTTGCCTCCTCCGAAGATCTATCAGGTGGGAGATCTAGTGCTGGTTAGAAATTTTGTCAAAGCAAATTTCGGAGCAAGCCTCACAGGCCCGCACCCTATAATAAAAATTATGGGGCACGATAGCTACATGGTTGATCGCAATGGTTACCAGAAAGTTGTTCATCTGAACGATATCAGGCCGCATACTCAACGAATACTGCCAGAGCAACCATTCGACAGGCCAGGACCGCCCCGACGCCCTGATGGCGACGGCCCTGACCACAAGTCGAACACCGACAACGCCCCACCGCTACCGTCAAAAGAAGTCATGACTGATCATCAGGAACATAGGGGCGCGCAGGTTGTCAATCAACCGGAACCAGCAGGACGTTCTGAAGGGAAAAATATACCTGTCGAGATACGTAAACGACGGGGAAGATGCCGTAAAGTGGCATGGGACAATATAGAAGTTGTCCCAGAAAAGCAGTCCACCACTCTTAAAGATGGCGGCGATTCGGACATGACTCAGGTCACCCCACCCGTCGTCCAAGGGATCGTCGACCATCCTTCTAATGAAGAACCGCGGATATGGCAGCGACGAGGTCGTTTGGTGAGGGTAAACTCACCTCCCTCCCGCGACGCCAAAACCGCTAAAGCCGCCAAAACCGCCAAAACCCCGGAAGTAGTCCATGTTATGGTGCACCGCAACGCGGATGGTTAGTTAAAAATTCATTTTCTTTTTTTTTTCCAAAAGTTAAAAAAAAACAATTAAAATATATATATATATATATATATATTTTCGTCTGGATGTGGCGTCGCGACGCCCCTCCAGGACACAACGCTTCATTTCGACCGGCGGGTCATGAGGAATGAAGACAGGTACGGACTCTGCGGACGCAGCCGTTACCATTCGCGCTTGGCGCGCATCAAGGATGTTTATGCAATCAGAGGAGGGCGAGAAATCACATTCTCTGGTTAGGTATAGAACATATCGCGGCCGCTACCCCGTATGACTGCCCTAACTTGCTCTATGTAGTTTTTACAATAAGGGAGAGTGCACAGGGATGCGCGAATTGCGGCCTATGCGAAGTTCCGTAGTTAATTAGATTATTTCGTCTGTCTCAACCGCATCAGTATCATATACAATCGGAGGAGGGCGAGAAAACGCATTCTCTGGTTAAGATATAGAACATATCGCGGCCGCTACCTCGTATGACTGCCCTAACTTGCTCTATGTAGTCTTTACAATAAGAGAGAGTGCACAGGGATGCGCGAACTGCGGCCTATGCGAAGTTCCGTAGTTAATTAGATTATTCGTCTATCTCAACCGAATCAGTAGGAGAATTCGATTCCGGAGGGAAGGAATAAGCAAGACACTGCAGCGCAGCTTGTGCCCTCGGATTGACTGCGGATTATTATTTTTTTTTGGGAATTCGATTCCGGAGGGAAGGAATAAGCAATAAACTGCAGCGCAGCTTGTGCCCTCGGATTGACTGCGGATTATTTTTTTTTTTTTTTGGAATTCGATTCCGGAGGGAAGGAATAAGCAAGACACTGCAGCGCAGCTTGTGCCTTCGGATCGACCGCGGATTATTATTCTTATTTTTTTTTGTTGTTCGATTCCGATGGGAAGGATTAGTCAAGACACTGCGGAGCAGCTTGTGCCCTCGGGTCGACCGCGGATTTTTCTAGAATTCGATTCCAGAGGGAAGGAATAAGCAAGACACTGCGGCGCAGCTTGTGCCCTCGGATCGACAGCGGATATTTCCAAAATTCGATGGAAATAGGTGGAAAAAGCTCAGTTGGTAGAAATCTTTGGAGTTTGTTTTAAAACTTATCAACGCGCATGCAGTTGGTGGCTGCCGTTGTTACGGTTAATGAATAATTTTATTTGCTCATAACAGCAGATGAAAGTGAAGATTGGAGCTTAGGGGTGTCGTTTCTATGGGTTCCTCAGCTACCTCGTCTTCAGAGAAAACCTCTTGGGTAGCTTAGCCTCCTGCAAAGTTTGTCTGTTTGAAGTGGGGGGACGTCTTGATGACGCTCGCTGGGGAATTATAGTTTCTTGATTCCCTGAGTGAAGGTAGTCATAAGTATTAGCTGTGCAAGCTATTTGTGCTGATTTTGCAGGTTCTATAGCGATGAGTGAGGATATTACAACACCTGTGATTGTGGCAGGTGATAACAGAATCACCCCTGCTACATTTGCAACCTCTTGGGAGGCAAGAACTCTTACAACGTTGTCTATTCTAGGCAGGGGGGTGTCGTATGGAAATCTATATTAATAATCTCCCCGCGAATGATATGTCAACTCTATTGAAATAAACCTTTCACACGAATTTCTAAAAACTTCGACGATCTCATCCGTTTCTCGGCGCTGGTTTATGGCCACCCTAGCTAGAGAAAGTAGATATCGAGTACACGAAATGGGTTGCTTAGAAAAAGAAGAGATTGAGACATCTGTTAACTATTCTAGGCGGGCAAACAATACTTGAGTTGTTTTCGGACTAAAAGATGTTCTCAGCATATGGGGTCTGAAATATTCTAAAGAATATTAGTTTTACTGTTTGCCTCTTCAACGAATGTTGAAGATTTTAAGGAAAAATAATGTTTTTGAATGCAGTTCTGTGGAAAAGGATACATATGGTATGCAGACACAAACGGTTTTTTTATGCCTTGCAGAAAGTTCTGGGAAATTAGCTTTCGAATAGGGCAGAGGAGAGTTTTGGAATAGTGAAAAAGGACACTTAGCTTCGAACTTTGGTTCGAACAAGACGCGGGTATAACACTTAGCTTCGAACGTCGGTTCGAACAAGACGCGGGTATAGTAGACTTAGCGTCGAACGTCGGTTCGAACAAGACGCGGATATAGTACACGTAGCGTCGGACGTCGGTACGGACGAGACGCGGGCATAAGTCGGTATTTTTTTTCAAAGTGATAATAAGTCAACGAGACAGAGTTCTTGCCATGGCTTAATTATTGTGCAGTGTAATTGCGGTTTGCGATTTGCTATTATTGCAGTGCAGTGTTGCGTTTCTCCTTTTTTATGGCACTATTGATTGTGCCACTAGTGTTTCTGAGTACAGGTCGTATAACATAACTTAACCTTTCATTTTCAGCAATTATCTGAGGGTATTTTTTTGTATATAAAGCGTTCCTGGCACTAGCGTTCCCGAGTACAGAGCGGATAATATAACCATACCTTTATTTTCAGCATTTATTTGAGGGTACTATTTTTATATAGCGTTCCTGCATAAGTGCCTGTGTGCGAATTCCGCACAGGTGATATTCACCCATTTTTTTTTTCAGAGATTATTTGAATATAGGGTTTAGCATTGTACGCGTTGTTTAGTTCTGTCTTAGGGGAATTTACTAAGTATAAATCACGGCACGCGATTATTTTTTTCTTAGGAAGTAACTTCACTTTTGACATTCCCCTAATGTCCTACAATTTACGTCCGATGACTCGCAGACAAACAAAAGTTCAACCAACTTCTTGTGTACTTCACCCCGCTGAAAATTTCACGAGTTTTATATCTAACCAAGCTCTTGATTGCTCTCTGTTTGAGAAACATCCGGCCTTACCGCCCATCCTAACTGCTCCTATAAGTGGTACATTTTCTGTTGAAAATAATTTTTCTTTTGGCTCTAGTTTGGAGAGCCACACAATAAGTAGAAACCCAAGGGTTTCACCAGGCGTGGCCGTCAAGGAAGGCGAGCCCCACGCATTTCTCCCGAAGCGCTCACAATTAGTTGCTGAATCGCGTCGCGTCGAAAATAACGCTACAGAATCTAGTTACCACCTGGATTCTCAAAATCCGGTTCATTTAAATTTATTTGCATCTCCTAGGTTAAACTCTGTGCATTGTAGTATGGATGATGTGAATGTGGATAAAAGTCACGTTGTGGGCTGTCCTGATGAAGACAATGATGATGAATCTCGATTCAATTTTTCTGTTGATCAGAATACAGGGCGTGATCTGTGTCTGAGGGAAATTTCTGCTCAAAATTTTGATAATAGGCCTTTGAGGGCCTCACCTAGTTTTTTGACTTTCGGCGGCCATCCCGCTGGGGAATTTCAAACCCCGAAAAATACCGGCACTCCACGCCGAATTTTGGAAGCATTCCAGAATTTAGAACGTAATACGTTACGTTCAGGGACCTCTAGTCCACTTAATATTTCTGCAGACTCGCAAATAGAGTCGAGAATGAATGAAGTGAGATTGTTCGACCAAAACCGCCCCCGAACTCCTGACAATATTTCAGTAATTTCGGGTCTCAATGTCTCTCGAGCTAGCACAGGGAACAGCCTTGAAAGGGGTCCACTTGCACGCGGAAACGTTCATCAAACGGACCGCACGAATAGCGAAATCCCTGCTTTTCGGCAAGTGATGTCTGAGGAGGAGAAAGAGGAATGGAAGTGGTTTGTTGAATTCAAACAGATGAGAAAAGCTCGGGAAAACCGCCAAACTCAAGTAGAGCTTCCATCCTTCGCTCCTCTTCAGTCTAATGCATGTTTGCCCAGACGTGACCCATATTTTTCAAAACATGGCGCGGAACGTGGGGCACAACAGGCATTTAATAACCCCTATTTTTCAAGACAGTATGACCAGACGTTTCCACGATATACTCCATATCTGGACAATGAATCATTTCGAAATTATGTTAAGGAGCTGCAATTTAAAATAGTTCAATCATATTCCGCCCTGCGAATTTTGAATTGGCAATTTAAAGTTCCTGCAACAATATGGCTAATGAAATCTAGTGCTTCTCTTGAGATCCATTTTAGGTCAACATATGATGAGAGATGGGGCTCATGACAGAGATCAAGAGAGGCCTTAGGGAATAAGCCAGAGTCGATGAGGAAAGTATCTGAGATAGGCAATTATATAGCAGGTGTGAAGAATATATTACTTTTTATTATTCCTGCGTCATAATCCTTTGTCAATTGTACTAAATAGAGTGCACACATTTCAAGATTGAAATAAGCACTACTTGGAGATAGATAACTGGCAAGTTCTCAGTTTCGTCATTTGAAATGTCGAATTAGCCTCCATGTCAACAATGCGTGATGTCCACAACTTTCTTGATGGGGCACAATAGATCTAAACAGGTCGCAGCGCTCAGTCACCATCCACACTTACCATTACTTACTTGATGACATGTAATGAAATATATTTCAAATGCTGGAAATAAATTTTCTGAAGTCGCGATGCAGGTATAATAAAAATAAGCGTGCATCAATAAAGCCACTATCCTTCGCATCATGCCCTCAAACTCGTTGCGCCTTATATTATATACAGGGTGAGGCACCGAAAAAGAAACAGAGCGAATATCTTCAAAACGCATGTGTTGTGAATTGAATGCAAAAAAACGTCGATTTTAAATCCAAGGAGGACATCTTCCTATCATAACCTAAACTGTCATACCTCTTCTCCCACCCCTTGGTCACTACCACCTAAACAATTTGAATAGGGAAAGTAGTAAGTGTGACACACCATTGAAAAGGTAATTTCATAACGAATTCAGCCATGTCAATTTTTGCTATCTAGCTTTTTATTTTGGTGTCCTCTTGCGGGAAAAACAACTGTTCCGTATTCCAAATTATGATACTTCATTTGCAAGCTAATTCGACATAAATTCGGAGACAATGCATTAGGTAATTTTTCTAAGGGAAAAAACAAAATGGCGGACAAGATTTGCAATTATGATCCGATTTGATTCAAAATTGATATCAGGTGGTTTCAATGCTAAGAAATTATGATTTTTCGTCATTGCAAAGAAGATTTTCGGGGTCGGAAATCATGATTTATCTGTCGATGCAAAAACCAAGATGGTGGGCGAAATTTGCATTCACTGTGAATTAATGCAGTTTGGAATGATTGGATACGAATTCATGCAAGGTTTTCCAATTCTTAAGTTTATTCAATGTTGAATTCTTTCATTCTTCAAAAGCTTTCATTCAACTTGCCCTGTTAGTTAGTAAGTATGTATGTATGTGTTGGACAAAACAAACTTGTGAAATCCCTATATGTCAATTTTGAATCGAATCTAACTACAGTTACAAATTCCGTCCGCCATCTTGGTTTTTTGCATTGACAAAATAGTCATAATTTCCGACCCTGAAAATCCCCACATGCTTATTTTGATTCGAATCAGACCATAATTACAAATTTCGTCCGCCATCTTGGAGCCACCATTGACAAACAAATCATAATTTATGTCCCTGAAAGTACACATATCACATATCAATTTTGAATCAATTTTGATCAATTTTGAAGCGAATCGGACCATAATTGCAAATCTTGCCCGCTATTTTGGAGTCGCCATTTTGTTTTTTCTCAAGAAAAATTCCATAATGCGTTTTCACCGAATTTATGACAAATTACCTTGCAAATGAAGTATCATAGTTTGGAATACGGAACAATTGTTTTTCTCGCAAGAGAGCGCCAAAATAAAAAGTTAGGTAGAGAAAATTGCCATGGCTGAATTGCTTCTGAAAATACCTCTTCAATGATGTGTCACACTTACTACTTTTCCTATTCAAATTGTTTGGGTGAAACTGACCAAGGGGTGGGGGGAGAGGTATGACAGTTGAGGTTATGACAGGAAGATGTCCACTTTGAATTAAAAATCAAAGTGTTTTTGCATTTTTTCACAACACATGCGTATCGAAGATGTTTGATCTGTTTCGTTTTCGGTGCCCCACCCTGTATATATTATATACTATTTCATATTCTTATGAATTTATAGATACTGTAACTGTATAGGTACTGTACAGGTACTGAAACGATTGATATGAACGTATCCATAGCCCTCTACATGGAAAATTACATTTGAAAATGAAAACAAAAAGTGATCATAAAACCATTCTTGTACGCCACTGGTATCAACTGGAAATGAGATTTTTTTTAAACAATGAACAAGAACATTCCTTTCAATTCAATTGAAGAAATTTTAAAATTGTTGGAGTTGTGAATAAAAAGTACTTTCAATTTTTCAAATTTCACTTCCCGTATCTCTGCAACGACCGACATTTGTCAAAAAACAATTCAGAAAGTCCTATTAATTTTTCTTAGGAAGTCTTCCGTTTCAATATAGCACAATAGATTAGATGACGCGAAGTTTTCCAAACACTACCAACGTAAATCTAACTAAAATTCGCAATATGCATTGCAGTGTACCAAAAATAATTTCTTCGAGATAGCATTGGCGGAATAAACATTGAATTATCTAACACAATTTGGTCTCTATCAGAACTATCGGCATCTGTGTGTTCGATATCATGGTAATGTGATGGTTAAAGTAGGACATTTACAAATATTTCAGGAAACGCCTCTGTGTTATGTTACCCCAGAGTCAATCCATTACCATCAAGATAGATAGAAAACATGTTTGGTCAGAATTTATGGGCTCTGGGTCACACTTGAAAGTTCTAGGTTTTGTATAATTGATTCGGAGCGCTTTTTTTCAGGTCTTAAAGTGTTCTGCTATGAATATATTCAGAGAGTGCAATGAAGATGGAAAGCCATTCAATGGACTTTTCAGTAGACTGTTGAATATTATATTGTACTAGTAGTTCATGAGAAAGAAAGGAAATACGCATTTCGATACATCTAGCACGTAGGAAATGAAAATCTGTATTACAACGTTGTAGGTTTTTTAATCTCTTGAAATATACATTCTTCTTCAGTGTGGTAGAAAACTATTTTTTCCAAAAACCTATCAGAAATGTTGACCGTTTTGGTAAGAAAAGTTAATATTTCCTTGTACTTAATCGTTGCGAGGAAACGGAAAATAACTGCCGGGGAATTTATTATGTGAAGTAACAATAACAAAGCAACAACAAAAAAATAAAAGAAAAATAATTGACGCTCTGGGGCGCCCTAATTGAATTCGGTGGCGCATTCGATTTTATATCAGCTGCAGGGAAACCCGAAAAAACCTGCAACCCCGATTATTTCATAGGTTTATGCGGTATAAAACTCGTAATGGTATAACACTATTCCGAATATCGTATACCTTTTCAAAACCGTGCGGTTTTTTATTCGTATATTGAATGTTTCGAATATATAACATACGCATATTATACGTAGTGAGATATCGTATATATGTAATTGCTGATATTCGTATTTCTGTCATTATCTTATCCTGGTATTATACCATACGTATCATCATTCGTTTATCATAGGTTTTCGCCATACGTATAATATCGATTTTCCTGAACTTTATTATATTTGTTAGTTTTTTACTACCTAATAAGTATATAACTTTTGTCTAAAACTAGTTGAATGATTACGTTTATTCAACGTTTCCAGTAAATGTTTTCGATTTCGGCGTTATTCGGATATTCTCGTCCATTGCCACTATCGCATCGAAGCGAGATGGAAAACACTGGCGTTCGTAGGTCTGGTGTTCATTTTGTTCGGTTCACCATCACAAGGGCTGTTTCTTTTGTTACTGTGAAGTGAACTTTGAAGTAAGATATTAACAATAGGTATGGTGTATTGCGAGCCACAATATTTGATTAAAGTGAGTACAAATGCGATACCTATTCACATTTTGTAAGTAACTAGGGCGGCAGTTTCTTAACAAAATATTTTTCGGAAGCCCGCTGTACCTAATTGCTGCTCCGACATTTTGTATTAACATCGGCCAATGTGAACGTGATCGGAACTTACTGAGACGCGGCGACCGGTCTGAATAAATAGATCAAGTCATCTTCACCCATGTTATGATAGTGGAGAATTGTGCCATTGGATATTTTCATTCACTATTTATTTGTATATGTTTTTGGAAATCCAATGTGCTTCTGCCACGTGATCGATGCATATTCACTACACATTCTTTATATATGATTTATTTTTGTACAATGTTTCTTTATTTCTCTCCAGCGATTTTCGAGAAATTTCTTGATTTCCTCATTTTTTGTGCAAGTCCGGATATCTCAGTTCAACATGAGTTCGACAATAAAAAAAAATAGTTTCGATAGTATTGAAATATTTGGTTTAATTTTCCGGAGCGCCACCGATTTATCGCCAGTGAAACCACCCGATGGAATAGGAGTACCCACTGCATTAATATTACCGAAATAATCAATTATAAATATAATTGTATGGAAATAATACATGAAAATGGAGAGGTTTTGTTTTCAATTCTGTACATGGATTACTTGGACCAGAAAAAAGGAATAGTCATGTAGATAGTAATTATACTAATAAAATATATTGAATTATGTTACATACTGTATGTACTCACTTCGGGAACACAATAGTCGATGTTCTTGAAGAATTTTAATATGTCGTCACCAAAACAAATTCATGTGTAATGTGTAAGCTATGATTGAGAGTGGTAAACCGTTTTATGACAAATATATATATTGAACATTCAGTGAGGGCTATGCCTGTGACGTCACGGTGATAGATCACAATCGTGTACTGAGTTATGTGATATCTTCAAATATGTCTGGCAGTCTCAAACTTAAGCTAGGCTTATCTCCACAAATAACGCCAGTTGTGTCTTTCGGTACGGCTACGCATCAATCCAATGCTTTGGTTAGCAAAGGTGTGCACAGTTGGCACGACACAATCAAACGAAGAAGGTAGTCATGAAGAACAGATTGTGAAATGCTGGGACGAGTACAATAACAGCTCAATGTGGTGGATTTTACTGAATGAGATCCACGAAAGGGAGAAGAAATGAGAAGAAACATCGTAGAATGAACAATACCAGTCTGACTTCTGATTACACTTGTATGGGGCCATTCGTGGGGTCCAATACTTTTTACAGCCTTGCTGGTTTGTGTGCTGTTTGGTAGATAGTTCCTTGTTTCAGCGGTTTTACCAATAAAGAATGACACTACTAATAATTAATTAATATATACATAATGAAACAGACCAGAGCATCATTGAAAAATGACACAGATGTGCTTACCTGAACCTCAAAAAAATTCTGCTTAGCAGAAGAAATTTCCTCCAAAATATACAGCGTCAGTAATCGTCAGCAATATGGGGTAATTTCTAGATATGAATTTTCCCAAGAACAATCGATAATGAACGAAAGATTTTCGACGCGATAAATTCAGATAGGTAGGCGGATTGCCAAAATGTATCTTAAATCAAATTGAAACAGAAACTGTCACTGTCAGACATCCGTCATAGTCGCCCAGGTGAACAGAACACTTGGAACCTCGGACTCGATCGGTAATGTCATGGAATATCAATGTCAGGACTTCATGAATTGATTGCGAAAGCTCATAGATCATTACATTTTTATTCGATAATGTATAGTTAGGTGAAAGTTATATTTCGCAGTTGCCTGTCGCAGGTGGAACATTTTTTTAATGTTTATGTGCAACACACCAATGGCTGCAATATTTTTTGGTACATTTAATTTTTCATGTCAAAATAACTTCATCAATTTCAACCACTCATGTAGATTTCATGAGGAGCCACAATTCTTCATTTCATTCTTCAATTTTGTTGTGAATTAGTTGCAAAAAAACAATAAAAGAAATTTTTTTCCAACTGATTGATTTACAGTTGCAGGTTTCTGGTTTAATGAGACATATTGCTGGGATCATAGAGTTTTTAATGGGGAAGTATTGAAAAAAGTTGTTGCTCTTCATGAAGGGTCTACCAGTTTTTGAGAATGATGTACCTACTGGTAATATAATGACATTAGTAGGTGAAAGACACGCCATTGAAATACCAATAGAAAAATCTATATAATAAAATGCTCTCAATTGTGTTCTGAAAGTAATACACGAGGCAAACGAATCCAAAATGAACGTGGTTTTCCACTTTAACTTCTACTACTTTCTACTACTAATTAAAAATTGCAACACTAATTAATCTGAGTGATACACGCGGTATGAATAAGTATAGCAGAACAACTTGTTATATATTTTTTATTTTTTATTTATTTGTATTTATTATACCTTCAACCTTGAAGGTTATAAGAGTTTGTGTAGAAATACAAGCATACTGAATACAGTTAAACTTTCAAACTTGTTATTGAAAAAATGGGGACTGCAAAAAGTGTGGAAGGTTATCATTTTGAAAATCAGTTCAACTGAAACATTTTTCATTCACTGGAAGTGCATCTACGGAACACAAATAATACTAAGATCATTAAAACATAGAGTGTGTTGAATTAAAAACGAACATAACATCTTCTATTTGTGTTCGAACTCAATTGGATAACTTTGACATGCTCATATCTACAACATATATAAGACTAATTGGGCACAACACAATAATATTACCATTCATTCCTCATGTAAAACTAGCAGTAATCAAAATGCACCTGTGAAAAGCACTTTCTGTATCAGTTTTCTTCAAATGTTTTGCTGTTATCCTACTGATTGTTGTTGCCATTTGATTGGACTCTCTGGTTCTGTATATTCCTTATCAGCTCAGAAACCTATTGTATTTGGGGATGACAGGAGAGCGGTATTAGTGTCAGTTCAATGTGTATCAAGATTCATCTGAAATGGATACAAAACATCGTTGATCAATAACAAAAATGTATATTTGACAGCAAGGGGGACAAGGGAATAGACGATAGAGTTTAATATTTTTCATTTCATTATATTTCCTTGATGTATTTTTCAAAATCAGACTCGGCCCTGTTTCTGGAAGGACTTGGCAAACTTAATCATCAATTAGATGATGCTTCAGTCATCTATTCTTCCAGAAAAAAATGTTTTGAACAAAATATGGCAAAAATAGTAGTTGATTGATAAGTTTGTATTTCAAGTGAAAAATAACGAAAATGGACAACCGTGTACTATCACATTGTAGCGTTGCTGCGGGCGAGTGCAGACCTGTCGCCTTCATCCATGAACAACATCCGAACGAATGTTTGGGAATCTTCGTCTCCCGTCATTCAGAAAGTGCGATATCTAGAAGCGAATAGAGGCGGTTCGAGAACTTTTTAGAAGATTCCCTTCATGCAAGCAAACAGGGGCAGTTCTCGATACACTTCCACAGAGTTAGATGCCGCGACAGACAGTCTAGTTGGAAAAAATAATTTGTTATATACTTATGTGACATAAATGATTAGTAATTAGATCATATGTTTAAAAGTAAATAACGTAGAATAAATTAGACTTAAACTCCTACTGAAACTGAATTTGAAACGAAATTCCACCTAACTGGAGCACTAATTTTTCAGGTTGTTTCAGTTGAAATGTTATGTTAATTGGTCTTGAAAGGTCGAATACAAGTCGAAGTCAGTAAATATTTTATCACAGTACACATGTTTTTTGCAAAACTAATGATTTACTTTTTGTACCACTGCATATATAAACACCGAAACCTTTTTTTTTCAATTTATTCCTAACTATTTTGTTGAAAAAATATGAACACAAACAGATTCTCATAAAAAGAAAAAAGCTGCAGAAATCAGTTATGATAAAATTGAAAGCAGGCCCTTGTTTCCCCAAACAAAGAGGTACACTTTGCAAATGCTGCATATTCAGTACAAAACCAAATATTTTAGGAAACTTTCATCAACTGTAGCGGTGGTACAAATTCTGAACCGGATGATAAAAATGCCTCCTTCACATATTCACAATTGGTTTTAGTACTATATGGCGAGAGGGGTTCAAACTAGGTGCGGCTGCAACAGTAGATGAATAATTTTGAAGTAGTGGTCTGAATTGAACGCCCCCACCTCAGTTGGGTGGAAATTTTGGTGGCCCAATTTGTGTACCACCTCCACAGAAAGAGTTAAATAGTCTACAATGTTATAGTATGCTAAAAAGCAACGCATGTAATAAGCTTCTCCTATGCCTATGCCGTGCTAACAGTTGGCTGTTTTCGATTATTATTATTGAAAAATGACTTGAGATTCAACCGATAAACTTGAAAAATGCATGGCACGTATGAAATTGCCAGCTAAATTTCGGAAGATGTCATTCCGAGCATCAGATTCGATAATATTTGTCATAGTACCTATACAGTGTTCTGATTAGTACAAGAACTTACTTTCGACATGCTTTATTTTTGTTGAATTTATGTGGATCTCTTGAACATCATGAACCTATTGTGGCGAAGCTATGGGCGATTCCGGGTCTGAACGCTCACGCAGGCCGCATATGACCTTCTAGGCGCTATGCACCGAGAAGAATCTGGACGATTCGAGGGCTTACGCGAAATTTTCACGAAGCGAACGGTGAATATAAAAAGAAGAACCACGCAGCGGAGACGGACAGACAGTCAGCGAAGTGAAAGTCGAATATAAATAGTAGAGTGATTGTTATATAAATTAGAGTATTGTGAATAATTGTATTTCGTTAAACAAATTATTTTAGAGTGAATCAGACTATAAATATTCAACAGAGGTGACAGAAGTGCGATTGTTAAAGATAAAATACAGAGTGTTCGTGTAAGTAGACAGCTTGTGTATGTCGGACAATTGTTTTCGCGAAAATAGACACTGACAGATAAATTTTTTTCGTGGAGTGACAATTGTGTGCATTAACGGAGTATAAACTGATACACTACCCGCGTGTGAAATAGACAATAATATTAATAGACTGGTGGCTGTGGAATAGACTGTGTGAAATAGACAATAATAATAATAATAATAATAATAATAATAATAGACTGGTGTCCGGGAAATAGACTGTGTGAAATAGACCATAATAATAATAGACTGGTGACCCGTGAAATAGACTGTGAGACATAGACTAAGACAAAATGTGTTCGAGGAAAGTTCGCCTGGTCGATTTGAAGGTTGCGGAATTGAAGCAAGAACTGGAAGAGAGAGAACTTGATACAAGTGGTAAGAAGGCCGTGCATCAGGCAAGACTTTCTGAGGGATTAATCCAGTAGAGCGATGATCCAGAAACATTTTTATTCGAAGTTTCTGGAATGGATATAACTTCCATAATGAGTACTTTGGAATAAGAACTTCAAGAAAATTCAAAAAGTCTGCAAGAAAAACTTCTAGAAAACTCAAAAAATATGGAAGGAGAACTGCTAAAAAATTCGAATTGAAGGAAGAACTTCAAGCAAAACTTCTGGAAAATTCGAATACTTTGAAGGAAGAACTTCAAGAGAAACTTCTAGAAAATTCGAATGGTCTGAAAGAAGAATTTCAAGAAAGTTTGAGGAATTTGGAAGCAAAGCTGCTAGAAAATTCCAATAGTTTGAAGGAAGACCTTCAAGAGAAACTTCTAGAAAATTCAAATACCATGAAAGAAGAACTTTGTGGCGTGGCGAAACGATTAGAAGAAAGAATGGGGACTGTCGAGACAGAGATGGAGAAAATCAAAGATGAAATTGAGGAAGAGATGGGAAAATTGAAGGAAACAATCAGTGACGAAATCAAAAGCAGACTCGGGGGTAAATCAACAAAATAAAGGAGAAAATCAGTAAGATGGAAAGCCAGACTAACACCACCCACAACACAGAATCTGTCAATGAAAATTCAATGTTGGAACTGAGTTTGAACTTGGATGATGTTCAAAAGGGTCTGAAAGATGTGAAGATCAGTTCGGAAACAGGAAAGATCTCCATGAAACCACCTCAGTTTGATGGAAAAACACCATGGGCAAATTACCGCCGACAGTTAGCAGCTGCAGCAAAGGTGAATGGATGGAATGCAGGAGAAAGAGGTGTAGCGTTAATACTGGCGTTGCGTGAAGAAGCAACAAATAGCTTACAAACCCTCACGGCACAAGAACAAGAGGACTACGAGCAGCTGATTAATCATCTCGAATTACGGTATGGACAGACCCATCTAGAACATGTATACCACTCACAGCTCAAAAACCGCTGCCAGAAATCAAGCGAGTCCCTACAGGAGTTTGAAGCAGAAATTGCACGCTTGGTTCGCCTTGCATAACCAGCCACACCGGAAAAGGTAAATGGAGCGACTAGCAGTTCAGGCATCCTTAGATGGACTTCGTGACTGGGAAACTAGACTAGCATTGACACTAGCTCGTCCAACACATCTCGTGGATGCACTGGCACGCGCTTTGGAATTTGAGGCTGCGAATCAATCCTGTAAGAGCCAAAGCAAGGTCCGAATGATGGAAGAAGACTGACAGGAGCCTTCCGGTCTTGAAGCTACACAAGGTAAGTGATGAAGGAAGTGTTGCCCGAGAGGAGATTAGTGAGATGCCAGAACTGTAGGAAACTTGGACACGTGCGTAGCCAATGTCCAACCCTCAAGAGGTCGAGACCAACGAAGGTTGTTGAGGAGGGGCAATCGTTGGCCTATACTCAGAAAGCCCCGGTGAACAACGCATACGTCGCTGTCCTCCAACGACAGAACAAAGGAGCCTTCGTAGACGTTTTCATTAACATCAAGCCTTGCGCAATGCTGCTGGATACAGGTGCGACTAGGTCAATCCTTGGGCCTGCATTCACTGAAACATCAGAGAGAATAGAACCGTCATCCTGGAAGCTACGCACAGCAACAGGGGAGCCGGTCACTGTACATGGTGAGCTACCGATTGAACTGATTTCAGGCAGAACAAAAGTGAAACATCGGGCATTGGTAGCGGACATTGAGGACGATGCAATTATTGGAATGGACATCATTAATTCCAGAGGGTTTGAATTGAACTTCAAAGATGGCGTCCTACGTATGAACGGAGAAGAGCTGTTGCTACATGGAAGAAGTGAAGCGATGATTCTGTTCTGCTGGCTGAAGATGTTAGTGTACCTAAGAGGGCTGAGACCATACTGGAGGCTCGCTTGGACGGAGGTGCGAGCAATGGAAGTGTGGTGATGTTCGAGCCCAAGCTCCATGACGAAAAAATTGGACGAGGGATTGCACTAGGCAAGACTTTGTTGCGTGCTGATAAATTTGTGCCAGTAAGGGTAATGAATGTCAATTATTACCCAGTGACCTTGAAGAAAGGAACTGTTTTGGGGCACTGCTCGTCAATTTCCTATGTGATCAGGAGTGTACACGGTACTGTTAGCCAAGACAACAACTTGACAGCGGAACTGGAAAAATCAGTTACCATATCTTCCAAGGGCATTAAAGCAGCTCAACAGCTCATATTGAGAGAATTAGTTTAGAAGTACCAAGACATCTTCGATACCGGACAAGGAAAAGGCATAAAATTGATACTGGGGATGCCCGACCGTTACGACAATCAGCTAGAAGACTTCCTCTTGCCAAGAAGGAAGAGGCTGACAAAATAGTCAGTGATATGGGGAAAGATGGAGTTATTGAACCATCCGACAGTCCATGGTCCTCTCCAGTCATGCTGGTGAAGAAGAAAGATGGGTCAACACGCTATTGCGTAGACTATCGTCAACTGAACAACGTGAGGAAGAAAGACAGTTACCCTCTTCCGAGAATAGATGACACTCTAGACACGTTGGCCGGCTCCACGATTTTCTCGACCTGGCTCCAGAAGATAGAGAAAAGACAGCCTTCACCATCGGCTCAGGACTGTGGCATTTTACCGTTATGCCAGTCGGGCTTTGTAATGCTCCAGCCACATTCGAGAGATTAATGGAGACGGTTCTGAAAGGACTTTCATGGAGGACGTGTTTGGTATATCTCGACGACATTATGGTAGTTGACAAATCGTTCGAAGACAACGTAAAAAACCTGGAGGAGGTATTCCTGCGACTGAGAAACTCTGGAATGAAGCTGAGCCCCAAGAAATTCCACCTGTTGGCCATGTTGTCTCTGGGCACGGAGTAGCAGTGGATGACGAGAAGATTAAAGCAGTGAAGGAGTGGTCTATTGCGAAAGACAAACATACATGAACTACGTAGTTTCCTTGGTTTGTGCACATACTATCGCCGATATGTGCTGGGGTTTGCCAACATCGCCAAACCACTGACCAGGCTCACGGAAGGTCAAACAAAGTTCCAATGGTCCGAAGAATGCCAATACTGGTTCAGGAAGCTGAAGGGGGCACTGATCAACGCACCGATTCTGATTTATCCCCTTCCGAGTGGAAAATTCATTTTGGACACGGACGCCAGCAACTTGGGACTTGGAGCTGTCTTGTCCCATATCCAGGATGGGCAAGAGAAGGTCAAAGGATACTTCAGGTAAACTCTCAGTAAATCTGAGCGTAACTACTGCATCACCAGACGAGAACTGTTGGCTGTTGTCAAAGAAGTAGAACACTTTTACAAATACGTGTATGGGAGAAGATTCCTGTTAAGGACCGACCACGCAGCCCTCAAATGGCTTCTACAGTTCAAAAACCCCGAGGGCCAAGTAGCACGTTGGATCGAAAGACTCCAAGAATTCGACTTCGAGATCGAACATCGAGCAGTGAGTGGCCACAAGAATGCAGATGCCCTGTCAAGGAGACCGTGCCAGACGACTGCTCACACTGCCGACGAGCAGCAGAGAAGGAAGCAGCGATTTGTAGAACCACGGCAGTTGACTACAACCGGAATGACAACGAGATCCAGAAAGATCAAGAAAGCTATCAAGATCTTGGTTTAGTCATCGGTTGGGAAAAGAGTAATCAAAGACCGACATGGCAGGAAATTGCAAGATATTTCCCAGCAGTCAAATCCTTACCACCTTGCCCTGGACAATGGGGTCCTGATACGTGTATTGGAGTCTGAAGATGGTGGGGAGGACAGACGTCAGATAGTTGTGCCCAAGAACAGAAGACAGGAAGTACTCCGAAAGATCCATGATGGCGTTGCTGGAGGACATCTAGGTGTAAAGAAGACCCTGCAGAAAGTAAGGCAACGGTTTTACTGGGTCAATTGTCAAGTTTATGTCAATGACTGGTGCAGTTTGCAGTATGCTGTTTCCGCTGCCAGCAATGGACCTAGGACACGACCCAAGGCCCCGATGCGTCGGTATAACGTAGGTAGTTCATTCGAGAGAATCGCCATTGACATCGCCGGCCCGTTCCCCGTATCAGATCGCGGAAATAAATACATCCTTGTGGCAATGGACTATTTTACCAAGTGGGCCGAAGCCTATGCCCTGCCCAACCAGGAAGCCATCACCGACGCGGATGTCTAGGTGAATGAGTGGATATGTCGATTTCTTCGAGGCGCTATGCACCGAGAAGAATCTGGACGATTCGAGGGTTACTCAAAATTTCTACGAAATGAACGGTGAATATAAAAAGAAGAACCACGCAGCGGAGACGGACAGACAGTCAGCGAAGTGAAAGTCGAATATAAATAGTAGAGTGATTGTTATATAAATCAGAGTATTGTAAATCATTGTATTTCGTTAAATAAATTATTTTAGAGTGAATCAGACTATAAATATTCTACACTTTAAGCAAGAGCATGTTTCCCATCTCTGAAATAGGCTGGTAATACTTCCATTTTGGATCCAAAAAATTATAGGTCGATCCTGGTTCTGATGACACGGGGATTATGACTGACAACGTGTTGTCCAGTTTTTCTGTTAACTAAAGCCGGAAATAAATTGTGAATTTCGGGCACTGTTCGCGACCATGAATTTCTCTGCAGTGGAAAGTAACTGTAAATTCCTGTTATCCGAACACAGATGTTCCTCGGTATTGTACTACATCCTAATCCTACATTCATTAAAATGTATCGCATGTTTGTTCCTAAGTAGCTCCGGGCTGACTATCCAGTTTGTTTTGTGTAAATAAAAGGAGTTGGTTACACGCGTGAAGTTATGGGTGAAAGTTACGCTTGTAGTATATAAATGTTGATGGTAATAATTGTGTTGGCAGCATGAGTTGAAGGTGTGGAAATTTGCGTGATATGTGATATCAGATGATATCTTTGGGGCCTTGTTCCACTGGAAAGAGTAGGATTATTGTCAGATTTAAAAATTTGCTTCGGGTGATCTACATTCAGATAAAACTAAAATTGATTGATCATCTAATCAACAGTTAACTGTTAAAATATACTTCTATTGAATTTTATTTTCAATCTATTGTATGATGGATGGCACATATACAGTACTAAATAAAATGCCAATTGCAAATGTTTTCTGCTTATCAGAGATCCATTGCAGTAATTTGAAATGAGTACTTGTTCTCTCAATCAGCTCTTCAAAGCGAATCATAGTCCGTAATATAAAGGCATGGAATAATAATCCACTCGATTAATGGATTCAATAGACGTGCCATAATTTCTCGGACCGGGTAAGTATGAGTACGAAACCCATAATCATCCAAAGATTATCTCTTTTTGTAACTGTAGGTACTAATAGACAGTTATGAGAATTGGTTGAATGCAAGAATTGTATAGGGGTCGGTACTCGTTATCGCTGGTATATAGTGCTTTCTGGAAATTATTTTTCTGAGCTTCTGTGTTTAGCTTGTGTATATAAAATAGTATTGAAGTATTATGGATTATGGAATTGGGACCATTTTCTTTCAATGAAAACCATCAATTTTAAACTGTTTGAGTTCGTTGCAAAAAAACAAAAGTACCAGTGCCAAATGCTATCATGTGGATGGCGAAGTCCACTATCTATAAATCAATGAGAGAAAAGAAAAGTGTAGCTTTTCAACCATCAAAAACATGTCCGGGTTGACCACAGATCACGATAGACGAATCGTTAAAGCAGAGGTTAAGGCGTAAGGTAATGCGTTTTACCTAAGAAGTAAATTCCTCACACTGGATAAAAATTATTTCGGCAGCTCATACTGATCCGGATCACCCAACTTCCTCTAAAATGACATTATCGAAAATTTTAGAAAAAATTGGCTTCATCAATACCAAAAGTAAGAGACACTTTATGCTGTTTGTATTCTGCGTTCATTGAAGCAATATACATAAGTCTTTTCATTGGAGAGTCTTCCTGCCAAAGCTCTGACAGAAATTAGGGATATGAACGTATCCAAAGCACTCTAGAATAAAAACTAAATTTGAAAATAATGCAAAAAATAATAAAAAGTGACAAGTGATACAAGGTTGTATTCAGTATGTCATGTGGAGACATAAGAAGTGAACATATACTTGGTGTCCCATTCAAAAATCGAAAGTATGAATGTGCGCTACTTATCAAAACATGCAGTTTGATCTCGTATACAGATCATCCAAATTTCATTCCATTATCTTCAAAAACAAAAAAGAAAAATTTTAAGGAACGAGCCACTATCCGCGGATACCCGATATATGGGTTTTTCAATGAAGCTGACATAGGTCTAAAAAGAACATTGGGTTCATGGATTTTGGAAGAAAGCTCATTTGGGAAAAATTCGATAAGTACAATTGTCAGTTGCCTGAACTAGGTTCATTAGTTGCTTTCGTAAAAACAAATAGGCTAGGCCCTTTTGGCGTAAGTATTGGTTAAGTAATAATTTTAGGTAAGTTTTAGGTAAGATCTTTTAATGAAAATCACAATATAAAATAATTTTTATCCCTAAAAATCACGCATACTTGTTCTGAGTATCCCATATTTTATTATTGAGTATCCCGTATTTCAAATGAGTATATAGCTTTCCCCCGTATCCCAGTTGTTATTCAATAAATATTTATGTTCTGTTAATACCGCTTGATTTACTATAGCTACCATCTGTAGCTACACCCCAAGTCGCATTTGGTGTAAGGGAAACAACCCCTTATAAGACTCAGGATGCTACCCTAGTAACCCTAGTTGCGACAGTATTTTAGTGAAAATTTTTTTCTCGTGGGATACCCAACAGCGAATTATACTGGAAATTTTTTGATGTTTACAATAACAGACCATTTTTGACAGACTGGTATTTATTTCTTCACATAATATTTAGTTTTGATTGCATAGCTAAAATGATTTCTATATTCTTCGGACACCTCCTCTCTTCTTGATAGCGAAAATGCAGGACTTTGAATGGTTTCAATTAAGTGTGTATGTCTAATCAAAGCGAGAAATACTCTATTTTCGTCTAATAAAATATATATATAATATTTAGACACTAATTTATTTACCTTTTTCCCATTCAGTATTTTCAATTTTGCATAGTTTAGATGCAAATATTCGTGGAAAAGTAGGAACAAATTTTCTTTCTTCAAGTTGGAGCCACAATCCTCTATTAATGCGAGTAAACAAGTCATGGTACGATGATTGATCATTAAATCAGACAATTTCACGCATATTTTGAATATAGTATGATTTTCAATCGATTCATTTTTTGAACAAAGAATTTGATTGGTTTTACTGGCTGTGCAATATTCTTTATTGCAACAAAACGCGAGTTTTTTCGATGTTTCGATGTACCCTATGACTAATGAAGCTGACGCTGGTTATGAATTCTATACCATTAAAGCGCGCTTAACGCACGTTAATAAAAATGCAAAAACAGCAATTTTCTCCCACTTGTAGTTACTCAAAACTTATTTAAAATTGAAGAATATACTATTTTCTATCTTGAAATGGTATTCCCATGCAAATACAATGAGTAGTAATTACCAATTTGAAGGCCTAAATAATTGCTGACAAAGCTATGAATTATAATTTTCTATCACTTGTAGTAAGCTCATTTAACTATAAAATAAAAGAATACTATATTTTGTGTCCCTATATGGCTCTTTTGAGCTACTACATTCAGTAGTAATCAACAGTTTATAGGAAGAGTCCATTGGTTTGAAGACAAACTGTATATTATTATGTAATCTGTTCCTGTAGGTATGTATCTATAAAACTAATATTTTCTTCATTTTCTACCACTTGTTACCACTTGTTACCCGAAGTAAATAAAAAAAAAGAACGTAATATGTTCCATTATAAAACTGCATTACCGTGTAACTACAATGAGTAGAAAATAGTATCTCAAAGGGCAGGCTGAGAAGCCATTACATAGCCATTACCGAAACTGCAAAGCACATTGAATTTGATAAAATTATAACTTTCCAAAATTGATTTAAAATTGAAGAATACATTATGTTACGCTTTAGGTTGCCATTTTGATGCGCAACTACCATGAGTAAACATTTCATAATTATTGCAGGCTTGTAACCCATACATAGAAGATGGTATCGAAACTTCGACGCAATGTAAATTTGTTATATTTGCTTAGCTAGGATTCCAGCAGTTGAAAAATAACATAAAAAAATAGATGAGTTCGTAGTTTTTTATTTTATATGAATGGTTACAAGTGATAATAAATCTAATTAATTATATTATTTTGTCTATTGAAATTATTGATTATATGGAAAATGTAATTATTATAAACTATTGATTGGAAGTAGTTGCTTGTTCTTGCCAAAGTTTAAGCAGACCTCATTGCGTCAATTATTTCCTGATGATGGCCCGAGTCTATTTGCAGATATGGTTTTATTGAGTGGCTGCTACCATGACCGGTTATTTTAATCAATTGCTGTTCTCCTATTCCCGTTTTGGCTAAAATTGAAACAACAGTGGCCCTTGCAGAATGATTTGTTAATTTTTGATCTTTTTGACATCAATTCCAATCAATGATGCAGCGGGTTTGAACCAGAAAGATATTTTTTTCTGTCCAACTGGACTGTTCTTGTACCAGCCTTTGAAACTGGGATTCTTCCAGTTTGGATTTGGCGTCAAAAATAAACGCTTCGTTTTGATGGGGAAAAAACCGGATTATACTAAATGCGGGCTGTTGGTTCCCCTCTATTGTCAATTTCCTCCACAAAATATTCGAGTTGTGCTGCCGCTCCTTCATTTCCTCTGCAGGCCAATTCATGACCAGCAACGTGGAAAAACTTTTTCTGCAGTCCTTCCGGAGTGTTTTCGTCCCAAAGCTCAATAATTTTTCTCAGCTCGTCTGCTGATAGTGCTGATGAACTTTTCCTTCTCTTGGTTGGATCCATTTGTAGCTTCCGGCGCTCAGCATTTTTTGCGAGAATGGATTAAATTTGCGATTATACTTTTCAAAAAAATATTCCTGCAACTGCTTGGCTGTGGAATTCCATTAAACTTTGATAACACTCTCCTTGTAGTCTTCGGAGTTCTTTTTTCGCAAGTTATATCAGGTATATCCGCTCTATCGAAATTATGCGATTTTTCTGCGCAAAAGTTTGTAAACTGCCTCCATACGCTTTATTTATTTATTTAGTCATTTATTCCGTGATTCAGCAAATAACATACATTTCATATAACACAATAACACACTCCTAGTAAAACATTACTGCCTGACTGAAAAGGGCTATAGTTAGTTTCAATGTGCATATAGATGTACACTGACCAATCTTCCCTATAACCCTTGACTTCGATTTTCTGGTATTCGCGGGTGTCAACTGCTCAATCTCCTGGCGAATATTTTCTTTACTTTCTTGACCAAATCGTATAATTTTTTTACGTCGTGCCAATTGACAGCTTCAAAAGTGAAGTAATAATTTCGAGGTTAGGGTCTCACTTAGTTACCATGGCAACTCAACAATCAAGTCGACCACATTTTATGTTTCGCTGGTGACTTGATAAAGAAAATAGTTTGCATTGTTGAGAATCGAAAAATAAATTTTAAAAATATTTTATTTTCCACCACAATTCGGTGTGGAATTTTCTCACCGAATACCACGCGAAGTCAAATTGATATCCGGAAAGTGGAAAGTGGTATTACTACTGAAAACACGATGAGTACAACTGTCAGTTGCCTGAAAAAGGTTCATTAGTTTCTTCCATAAAAACGAATTGAAAATTATCAGTTAATTTTTCTGTTAATCATTTTGGAAAATGTTTGTATTTTATTTCACAGTTGAAGGGTTGTACGGCCGATAGTTATTGTGTATTCGAGTTCGATCAAAGACTTGAACTTACAAGTTTGGTAACTTGTTGATTCACACCATTCAATAATTCAAAAATGAATATTTATACGGCAATAACTGAAACTGAGTCGATTATTGCTCGTTTGAATACAGTACAAGAGCAATACCAAATTTTGAACAGGAACTATTCCTTTCATGACAAGGTAAATTCCAGCATCTCGAAGAGTTTTGGTAATCTTTCCAAAGCAATACCTAGTAATAAACTGGAAAAATTTGAAATATATAAATCATTGTCTCCCCGAATGTCCAATTCAATAATAACCAGTTCAAATTGTAATGGAATATAACCCAAAACAGTTATCAAATGGATCAAATTTGTGAACTCAAATCAAAGCTTCGGTAAAGTTTAAATCGATCGAGGACATATATAGAGTACTTTCATGCTACAATTCCTTGAAAGCATCTAAATACATTTAACGATACATTGGCTCTCAAGAAATATTTCCCCCCGAAAAACATTGTCTTCATCACGAATTTATGTCTCCACTCTGATTCCACCCAATATCAGTGATTTCCGTCAAAGTTTATATATCTTTTGTTTTAACCAGAATTCAGCGCTCTTCCATTGATTCAGTTATACACTCATTCCATTGCGTAATATAGTCCTATAGCGGTGAAGAATTCTCATTTGGGTGTTGATTCCACAGTATATGTTAAGCAACTACCATCTCAGTATGATACAATTTTTTTAATACATTTTTTCCAGTCATGACCATAACATTTGAATTTTGATTTATTTGACTATAATTCGTTTTATATCGATACATTTCCATTACCCTGCCACAGTTGTCAACCCGTTCAACATGAAATAGACTAGCCTCATTTGATGTCCAATTATTGGGAATTGCAGAAAATAAAGTACTGGCTATTATTCAGTCAGATAAAATTAACTCTATCCACTCGGTCACTTCGTTTTACAGTCCAGTAATGTACATAAATGGATTTGTTTTCAACAAAATTGTTTCAAATAACTGTTATACACATAATTTTTTCTATTATCTTCCAATATTTGTGAATATGTGTGTATAATGGAAATGAGTCCCAGTACATTTCATCATGGCAAGACAATTGAAATGATCCTAGTACTTTTCAGAATGAGATTTGCGATCTGAAACACATTTCGTGACTAAAAATATAGTCCAAAATGACTAAAATATATTTGCTTTAGTATTTGAAGAAGGATGCGAATAGGAGAGATATAAATAAACACTAGTGTCTCTACTATAAAAGGGGCTCTGATTAAAGCTTTCGCAGAGGTGATCAAAGAAATATAGTAAGATGACTCTTCAGACAGTTCCATTGGAAATTCTGATGCAATAGTTAGCACCTCGTTTTATCGATAACTCCCAGTAAGATACCGAAGACATCAGGAGAATTACTGAGCCTCAACTCATCTTAATAGATATCAGTGAGAAATTGAGTGAGAGTAAAAAAGCTCAAGAACTATGGTCAACATTTCTGGGAAAACTCCAAGATTGATGATAAATTTGGTGGCTTTGAAATCTATATTAAAATGTTATTACAAATTTTGGTCCTAGTTCAGTGAAGTAAAGCTTTCACAATGTTTGAATTATTAGACTACAGCAGATGGCGATGTTCAGGCTACAAAGAGAAAAGGATGTGCACGATGATAAATTTCGTAAAATACCTACTTGTGATTGATTGAAAAATGTTTTGTTCAAGAAAAAGTCTCAGGTAAAAATTGAGTATGACACTCAATTATTTTCCTGTAGGACTGGATAAGAGAAGCTAATCAGCAGAAAATGTAGTAACTTGCGTGGTGGTCGGCTGTTGCGTTGGGTCGTGGGTTCGATCCACCGATTCACCGGTCTCGTGCATGGCATCACACGTTAAAAGGTAAGGGATGTGTCATTCTCGGTGATAAGAGAAAAATTTGAAAAGTTCATTCATTCTCTAAACGAGGGTAACCTGAATAATGAATTTTTCAACTAGCTTTTAAACAGCGGAGTCTGGGTGAAGGTGGTTTCAAGGCAATAATTAATTTTCACAAGTTTAGCAAATATAATCTTTAATGTGAATTCGTTGTTACATAAATCCGCAAAGGTTAAAAAGCTTGTAAAATGACCTAACCACACATGCCCAAAAGAAGAAGAATATATTAGAAATATTTGTTCATGCCTGTGACTGAAATTCCGTTTGTTATAAAACTTAAGTGAATGGTGAATATGAAAAAGGTTATGTTTATCGAAAATTGTACCATAAGAATGATTTCGAAAGGCTGTTCGAAATAATACTCTTTACACCCCGATATACACCTATGAAGATAACCTTATAAATGCCAGGCTTCAATGTTAGAGGCTATAAATACCTGAAGTATGCATACCAGAGGTTCACAGATTACTATAATTCAACGTCGTTGAATGATTTCTAAGCAAGCAGGTAAGCAATAAATCTAAAAGTACAAGCTAGCATAGGTTGAAACAATGATATATAATTGATTATCTTTCTTTGTAGGTTGTAGACAGGCCCTCCGATAAGACTGACTTCCAACTACCCCTCAGCGTACTTGGAAACTATGAGTGGTCATAAAAAGCGCATGCAGAAATGGCACAAATGTCACCTTGTCACTAGGTTTGGTTACCCGTCTAGTGTCTTCAACTTCCAGGTTATGAGTGGCTATATCCTACCGTAGGATCTATCTTGAGGAACCTTCGCTATTTACTGGATGAATACTCTTTAGCCGGACTACAAATGGTCATGCAAAAGCGTAGAGTGTTCTTCATATATTCAAACCAATAGCTACTACGTTACTGACTACTACGTACACTGTTCGTTTAGGTGGTTCAGCGAGATGGGTTTTCTACGTGGTGAACCAACAAAAAGGCCTAAAATAACAGCATGATTACCTGTGGAACTCTGTACATTGTTCTACTGGGAGTTTAAATAATGACCTACCTTAGTTGGCATGTGGCCTTGTGAGATTTCTGGGGCAGTATTGAAATCTAGTGGAGAATTTGTTCGAAATAGAAATTTCTGATCCAACTATTGTTGTTCAAATTATCTCAAATCGAGAATTCTCCAGTTAAATCTGCCCAAAGCACGAGCTACCTCTACATGTGCCCACTGATCAGGACAGAAAGGGAAAAAGAAGCCCTTTTTTTCAATCCCAGTACTGCCTCCTATGAAATCAGTTATCTACATACAGGGCTGCCACTAGATCCAGAGCTAATCGCCCTAGAATCGGCTAATTAGCCTAGAGGTGATAGCACTGCTTACATGTCACCTATCGCTGGTCCAGTCATACAGCCGTCACTAATGACATTCGATAGAATGACATTTGATAGATGGAAAGGAAATGAAATATTTATTTACCAAAACATTCTCAAAAATGTCCGACAATCATTATATTTATTTCTCCAGTGCATCCAGGTACTTGCCACACTATTCATATATAATTTTGATAATTGTAAATCAGAAAATTTTTAATATACCCTTTTAGGTTATGTTTTGTTTGTTTATATTTTGTTCATATTTTTTTCAGCGATATTTCTGGATTTGAATGAGGGTCAAACGACGCGAAAAAGCTGATATTGGATCATTTCGCTACCAAAAGTATCACCAGTGATAACTGATGGTGGATTTATGCAGCAGTCATATGTCATAAGTTTTAAGTCACAAGGAAGAATATTCGTCAGTGATTGGTTGGAATAAACGGACCAACCAATCATTGATGAATATTCTTCCTTATGACTCAAAACTTATGACTTATGACTGCTGCATAAATCCACCATGAAAGTATTTCACTTGTAACAAGGGAGTGGAAACGATGAGTTCGTACCAAACGCTAGTCAGCTAGGAAATACCACCCAATAGAGCTCGGCTAAGAACGAAGTCCCTACTGCTTTTTCAAAAGGTAACGATAACCAGCATTACAAGTTATTTCCAAACATTTCAACGATGTTTTGTTTCAGATTCCAACCTACTCGCTAGAAGATTTGATTATGATACTTCAAGTGGAATATATTGTGAATAATTCTGAGTGGAATTCATTAAAGGTTACTTCCTTGGCCTCATTGTGTTGCATACCATGAATCTAATGAACTGGGTAAAAATCAACCCGTAACATAAGCGTCTTCCATAGCTCACACAAGTCTCTCGAATACTTCCGATGGTTGCGCGTAGGGGCGCAATCGGTTGACGGAAATAACAATTCTAACATTTTTTTTTTAAATTCAACAATACACGGCTCACTGTAGACACCATTTTGCACACCAGTTGCAGGAGTACAATGATTCCAGTAGCAAAGTGGTCGTGGTTTGTCCACGTTTGATCCCACCGTCTGTCATGAGGCTCAAGTAGTTCGGAATCCAATTTTACCTGAGCTATAAATAGGTACGTCTTCAGCTTGCACAATCTCTGTTTTGGGGAATTTTCTCTGAAAATCCTGGGAAATTCGTAAAAACCAATTTCACAAAACTTTATTCTAGTTTGATAGGTAGAACTTCTGAATCACTTGTGAAGAGAAAGTCCTTTTCTACTAGTGGAATAGGTCCTTTTCTAAGACATAAGACATAAGACATAAGACATAATACATAAGACATAAGACATAAGACATAAGACATAAGACATAAGACATAAGACATAAGACATAAGACATAAGACATAAGACATAAGACATAAGACATAAGACATAAGACATAAGACATAAGACATAAGACATAAGACATAAGACATAAGACATAAGACATAAGACATAAGACATAAGACATAAGACATAAGACATAAGACATAAGACATAAGACATAAGACATAAGACATAAGACATAAGACATAAGACATAAGACATAAGACATAAGACATAAGACATAAGACATAAGACATAAGACATAAGACATAAGACATAAGACATAAGACATAAGACATAAGACATAAGACATAAGACATAAGACATAAGACATAAGACATAAGACATAAGACATAAGACATAAGACATAAGACATAAGACATAAGACATAAGACATAAGACATAAGACATAAGACATAAGACATAAGACATAAGACATAAGACATAAGACATAAGACATAAGACATAAGACATAAGACATAAGACATAAGACATAAGACATAAGACATAAGACATAAGACATAAGACATAAGACATAAGACATAAGACATAAGACATAAGACATAAGACATAAGACATAAGACATAAGACATAAGACATAAGACATAAGACATAAGACATAAGACATAAGACATAAGACATAAGACATAAGACATAAGACATAAGACATAAGACATAAGACAAGACATAAGACATAAGACATAAGACATAAGACATAAGACATAAGACATAAGACATAAGACATAAGACATAAGACATAAGACATAAGACATAAGACATAAGACAAGACATAAGACAAGACATAAGACATAAGACATAAGACATAAGACATAAGACATAAGACATAAGACATAAGACATAAGACATAAGACATAAGACATAAGACATAAGACATAAGACATAAGACATAAGACATAAGACATAAGACATAAGACATAAGACATAAGACATAAGACATAAGACATAATACATAAGACATAAGACATAAGACATGAGACATGAGACATGAGACATAAGACATAAGACATAAGACATAAGACATAAGACATAAGACATAAGACATAAGACATAAGACATAAGACATAAGACATAAGACATAAGACATAAGACATAAGACATAAGACATAAGACATAAGACATAAGACATAAGACATAAGACATAAGACATAAGACATAAGACATAAGACATAAGACATAAGACATAAGACATAAGACATAAGACATAAGACATAAGACATAAGACATAAGACATAAGACATAAGACATAAGACATAAGACATAAGACATAAGACATAAGACATAAGACATAAGACATAAGACATAAGACATAAGACATAAGACATAAGACATAAGACATAAGACATAAAACATAAGACATAAGACCTAAGACATAAGACATAAGACATAAGACAAGACATAAGACATAAGACATGAGACATGAGACATGAGACATGAGACATGAGACATGAGACATGAGACATGAGACATGAGACATGAGACATGAGACATGAGACATGAGACATGAGACATGAGACATGAGACATGAGACATGAGACATGAGACATGAGACATGAGACATGAGACATGAGACATGAGACATGAGACATGAGACATGAGACATGAGACATGAGACATGAGACATGAGACATGAGACATGAGACATGAGACATGAGACATGAGACATGAGACATGAGACATGAGACATGAGACATGAGACATGAGACATGAGACATGAGACATGAGACATGAGACATGAGACATGAGACATGAGACATGAGACATGAGACATGAGACATGAGACATGAGACATGAGACATGAGACATGAGACATGAGACATGAGACATGAGACATGAGACATGAGACATGAGACATGAGACATGAGACATGAGACATGAGACATGAGACATGAGACATGAGACATGAGACATGAGACATGAGACATGAGACATGAGACATGAGACATGAGACATGAGACATGAGACATGAGACATGAGACATGAGACATGAGACATGAGACATGAGACATGAGACATGAGACATGAGACATGAGACATGAGACATGAGACATGAGACATGAGACATGAGACATGAGACATGAGACATGAGACATGAGACATGAGACATGAGACATGAGACATGAGACATGAGACATGAGACATGAGACATGAGACATGAGACATGAGACATGAGACATGAGACATAAGACATAAGACATAAGACATAAGACATAAGACATAAGACATAAGACATAAGACATAAGACATAAGACATAAGACATAAGACATAAGACATAAGACATAAGACATAAGACATAAGACATAAGACATAAGACATAAGACATAAGACATAAGACATAAGACATAAGACATAAGAAATAAAACAAGAAATAAAACATAAGACATAAGACATAAGACATAAGACATAAGACATAAGACATAAGACATAAGACATAAGACATAAGACATAAGACATAAGACATAAGACATAAGACATAAGACATAAGACATAAGACATAAGACATAAGACATAAGACATAAGACATAAGACATAAGACATAAGACATAAGACATAAGACATAAGACATAAGACATAAGACATAAGACATAAGACATAAGACATAAGACATAAGACATAAGACATAAGACATAAGACATAAGACATAAGACATAAGACATAAGACATAAGACATAAGACATAAGACATAAGACATAAGACATAAGACATAAGACATAAGACATAAGACATAAGACATAAGACATAAGACATAAGACATAAGACATAAGACATAAGACATAAGACATAAGACATAAGACATAAGACATAAGACATAAGACATAAGACATAAGACATAAGACATAAGACATAAGACATAAGACATAAGACATAAGACATAAGACATAAGACATAAGACATAAGACATAAGACATAAGACATAAGACATAAGACATAAGACATAAGACATAAGACATAAGACATAAGACATAAGACATAAGACATAAGACATAAGACATAAGACATAAGACATAAGACATAAGACATAAGACATAAGACATAAGACATAAGACATAAGACATAAGACATAAGACATAAGACATAAGACATAAGACATAAGACATAAGACATAAGACATAAGACATAAGACATAAGACATAAGACATAAGACATAAGACATAAGACATAAGACATAAGACATAAGACATAAGACATAAGACATAAGACATAAGACATAAGACATAAGACATAAGACATAAGACATAAGACATAAGACATAAGACATAAGACATAAGACATAAGACATAAGACATAAGACATAAGACATAAGACATAAGACATAAGACATAAGACATAAGACATAAGACATAAGACATAAGACATAAGACATAAGACATAAGACATAAGACATAAGACATAAGACATAAGACATAAGACATAAGACATAAGACATAAGACATAAGACATAAGACATAAGACATAAGACATAAGACATAAGACATAAGACATAAGACATAAGACATAAGACATAAGACATAAGACATAAGACATAAGACATAAGACATAAGACATAAGACATAAGACATAAGACATAAGACATAAGACATAAGACATAAGACATAAGACATAAGACATAAGACATAAGACATAAGACATAAGACATAAGACATAAGACATAAGACATAAGACATAAGACATAAGACATAAGACATAAGACATAAGACATAAGACATAAGACATAAGACATAAGACATAAGACATAAGACATAAGACATAAGACATAAGACATAAGACATAAGACATAAGACATAAGACATAAGACATAAGACATAAGACATAAGACATAAGACATAAGACATAAGACATAAGACATAAGACATAAGACATAAGACATAAGACATAAGACATAAGACATAAGACATAAGACATAAGACATAAGACATAAGACATAAGACATAAGACATAAGACATAAGACATAAGACATAAGACATAAGACATAAGACATAAGACATAAGACATAAGACATAAGACATAAGACATAAGACATAAGACATAAGACATAAGACATAAGACATAAGACATAAGACATAAGACATAAGACATAAGACATAAGACATAAGACATAAGACATAAGACATAAGACACAACACAATTTTTTGTGAAACTCGACGGTATAAAATAGGGGGAAAGATAAATAATTTCAAAGACAGTCTCGTGCTGCGTTAGCAATTGGTAAAGTCTGTCCGGCACTCTTTATAGATGAATGACTACTATATCAATTTCTGAGAATTCTGAGTCAATATTGATGGCAACTTTCATTTGCCACACCATCCACGATAAATTTACATTTTTATGATAGAGGCGCAATTTTCACTTTGCACTGACTTCGCTGGCTTTTCGATTTCCAGTCATTGAAATATTAGTCGAAGAAATATGTGAGTATAGCCGTCAGTGAAAAGTGATTGATTACGGGGAAAGTGCATTTTGAAAGAAAATTATGAAACCTTTAGATCGCGTCATAATGAACTTCATCCCGAATATGAATCAATTAACCTCTTACTGAAAGTTTGAAACTAATGAAAGTAATTTGAAAAATTATATTGGAGTGAAGTGTCAAAATTAAGTGGTAAAATACCAGTTTTCCATATTGATAATAGAGTTTTGAAGAGACCACAAAAATGTGTAGTTCCAATAGATTCGCCACTTCTCATTCTCCTCATTGTACTCAACTTTCCTCGGAGACCTCATGCATTGTCTAATTCTTATGTAGTTGAAAATTGTTGTTTAAATTATTTGCGTCAACCGTCTGCACCCCTATGCGCAACCCACCGTAGTACTTCATAGACTTGTGGGAGCTAGGGAATGCACGAGACCGGTGACTATGCTGGGTATCGAACACACGATCCTATGATTGGGAGGCGTACGCTCTACCATCACAACCACCACGGTACGAGTTCCTCTGTTCCCGCAGCTTCCATGTGTCCTTTTTGCTGATTTCAATTCTGGGACAGCCTGTCTCTAAAAAGATATGTTCCCATCCCTGCTGTTTCATTGGTCGCGGACCATGCAGAAAATAAGATCTGAACTCCTGATGACTTTACAGTCACTATACAGTACCATTCTATTATAGAATCACTCCAAACCCAAGAGTGTAAGGCCTCCCTGGTATCTAGGAAAGTAACCGAACTAAAATAATAGGGAATTTTTATGCCTGGCTGATTCGAAAGAGTTTTTGAACGTAGAACTAAGATTACGTTGAAGTCTGTTAAGAAAGGAAACATAACCTATCAGTTTTTAAAATGATGTGAACTGGGTAATTTCTTTGATATGTTTTCTAAATAACGATAAAAATATTGAAATTATCTTGGGAAGGGGGCAGCAAAATATAGGAATATTACAAAACATAATTTTGTGAGAACACAGATTTATTCAAAAAGTATAATCGCTATTTGGTTTGCCTCCCTTCTTTCCCCTTACTGCGCAATCTAACAAATAACGATAACGACAGAAGTTTTTAATTCAGGTTGCCTAAAATCTCACTAATAAGAGCAAACGCAAAACTTAACCGGTAACTGAAGCGTACCCGCGAGGGAAAGAGCATTCCTTATGTCGGCCGTTAGATACCTGGCTAACCCCGGCGCGGCGTAAAGATAAGAACTTGGTTTCAATTTCAAGAAGTAGAGGCCTTCTTCTGCATTGCTACGAGAGCAGTGAGCTTGCCTGACTGGAGTACATACCAAGAAAGATTGCCCTGTGGTTCAGGAAACACCCATAAAATGCCTCCGTTTCCGCCTAAATCCTAAGGGATGAAATTTCATCTTCGGTGACGAGGCTATGTAGGAACTCTTCCGCAGCCGGTTGAAGAACTATGTAGAGGGGACTCGCAATATGCCGCCAATGCAAGTCATCAGAATCCGTAGGGTGCTTCACAATACCGAGCTCCTGAAGCAAAACAATTTACTCGGGTGGATGCCGAGATTCATATCTGGCATACCATCTTGGCCATATATGACGCCGCTCAGAGTCTGTCTCAAACGTAGAGATGGGCTCTAGTTAGGAAACATGAGCGGCGCATCCACAATATGCTGAAATTAAGATCAAGTTGGCGATACAATACTAGCCTTGTATCCAGTGTGTAGTGAACTGCATGGCTGCCATTCATGCCCGCAGTGCAAAATTGGGATGAACTCACCACACAAGACATGCTGTTTATTATCAAACAGCACTGTTTTGATAGGATACGAATTTTGATGCATGCAAAGGAGTCACTAGTGAGGCGGGCAGTAATCTTCGCGGAAACAACCAAACAACATCTTTGAGTATACGCAACCTTTCACAATGGATACTGCAGCCCCATCGCAGTTCGAGGTTTTTGTCAGTCTGAGCTCAATGCTCTGCGCATATCGATAACTCTGAAAAAAGTTCGATGGGCTCCTGGAAGTTAGAAGAAATTTGCTGCTCCAGGCCCGAATGGATTGAATCATTATTGGTGGAAAAATTGTCCAAGCATCCATCATTATTTGGCAAGAGTTTTTAACTCATGGCTAGATGGGGAACAACATACTCCGGATTGGTTGGTCGCATCGAAAGTCGGGATCGACATTTACTTATCTGGGTGTAGAACAGCGCTGCTCCCCAAGGGGTAACAACTGTTATCACAGATATGGTCATCATAACTGTCAGAGGAAAACAATGACGTTATCCGAACTCTGTTCTCCAATTGGAAAGCGTTCAGCAAAAGGCTCACATTGAGGTTCTCCTGCAGCTACATCAGAATGATTATGTATATCGGGACTTCCTCAAGAACATTAAAGAACTTTGTCGTATTCCTCAGATCACGTGGGCTGGAGTCGGAGACCGAGAGATTCATAATGGCCAGCCAGGGTGGTATCCTTGACACCCTGTGATCACGTGATCGACATAGAGATCCCTGACACTAAATGCAGAGCGTGTTGTGGGGCACCAAACACCATAACACATTTGCTGTCACCTTGTCAGGCTTAGACGGTTTCCTATATCCCATATCCGCAGGCGTGATACAAAATTAAATAACAATTGTACACAAAAGTTGAAATTTTATTTATTTCATTCAAATTTTAAATGGGACTGGAACCATATGAGAGCCCCGGGGTATACCTCTGATAATTATTAGATAACTTTCAATTAGTGTGTACAATGCATTCTAGGAGGATAGTTAGGTGACTCAAAAGTTGGATTTTGCACAGAATTAATTGTGAATTTTTATTCGTGTGTTGAATGTGACCGTTAATATTTTTATCTTCGAGTAACTACCAGAAAAACAAATTTCAAAAACAGTGACCATTTTGGAGGAACTACATCGTTGTATTCTGCTAGACATGTACGGGTCTTGTTTTTCTTCAAATTTGAAATTTCCCCGATCCTACGGGTCTTGTTTTTCTTCAAATTTGAAATTTCCCCGATCCCCCCTACCAGAAGACAAACACCGAACTTTCTGAACCCAAATCCAAGAAAAGCAGAAGTTGTGATTTCCTTACCTAAGTTGCGCCTTGATGATAATATACGACTCCGATTCGAAAGTGTGTTGGGAAGGCATTAGGGCGGCCCTTCGGGGACGGCGAAGCCGCAAACCTGTGGACTTTTCGTGGCCCATTCTTTCCTATAAACGGGTCGCGCAGTATTTCGCGTCACGTCTTTATTATATCCGTCCCAGGGGTCGCACAAAATGTTACATAACTTCTTGTGGAAGCAGAAACCTCTCAGACTTGGATGAAGATAACTTCGGTTTTTCCTGTGTTTTATTTTTGTCATATAAGACCACTTTGTTGTTTTTCAGTATTTTACTTTTCTTTTTTCATTTTATGACTCTTCGTGTATTTGAAGTCATTGCATATTGCATTCAGAAAAGGGTTCGGCGGTGAATGGGGATCCCTAACGAATATTTATAATAATCCGAAAAGGAATTGCATAGACATTGAGATGGGTAAATGATACGGAAAATATGCGGCAACTCTTTATAAAAAAATGTATTTCAGAAACTGTTGGGAGAGCGTGGTTTTCCTATAATAACTCAATATTGTAATATTGAATAAAACGCCTAAAAACTTCCAAAAACGTATTATACATAAAGGACCCCGCAACAACCCTTATGGAAAATGGCTCTCGGTGAAATTGGCTGAAACTTTAGGATATTGTAGATATCGATGTCCTGATTAAATATCTCAATGGGCACAAAGTCCAAAAATGGACAGTTTTTGAGATACAGGGTGTCAAACATGCAGAGGGAAGAATATTACTTACCTTAAAAAAATCAATAGTATGGCGATTATTTCGTTACAAAAAGTTAGGGAATATAATTGCAATCTTAATATCGTCGACTCGAGTTGTTATGAAACGTTCTAAGACACCATATACAGGGTTATTAACAATTACATAATTTTTATGTAATTCTTGGAACAAAATCAGTCAAACGCAAAAGCTGGTAGACTTGCAGAATGAGTGAATATCATTTAATTTTGATATTGGGTGATCTGAGGTTACTATTATACAGGGTCACTCAAAATTTTCTTTTCTGATTGTATTTATTTTAATTTTTTTAAGAAACATCGATACAAATTAAACGTAAAGTAGAAAACTAAATATAATATGATCAATAGTGGCTGACTATTGTCTATTTGTTGCATCTTGTACGGATTCTGGTCAACGGCGTAATGATGCAGCTATCATGTTCAAATTCGAGTACAAGAACAGAATCTCCGTATGAGACGGGCTCAATGGAGAAGACTTATCAATGAAGCAATTCCAGATTTTCCAGTTCTAGATATGCAAAATTTGAGAGATATTACCTATGGCGTCTACCAAATTAACATTGCTCCTTCGTATATACAAGATAATCTTAATAGAGATGGCGATGAGGAACTCCAAGTCGATGAAAATATTTTAGAACGAGGATTTATAAGATTGAGAATATACTCTAGATTCCGAAGAGCTACAATACACCAACTATTTATTTCATATAGGAGTAATGACGATGAGGCCTTAGAAAATGGAGGTGATCCTATAACTGGATATTACTGTACCTGCCGGTCAGGAGCTCGAACTTTAGGTACCTGTGCACACATCGCTAGTGCATTATGGTACCTATGTTACGCTCGACATCAAGCGAACATAAAGTATCCTGATACAGGTTTATTGAATGTTATAAACGATGCTGATGTGGATATGGAACAGGAACCTGTAGTTATCGAATAATAATTTTGTTACATAGTTTCATTCAATTATAATTACAGTGACTCATTTGTCCTTTTAGTAACCATGTGCATACTGGTAATTACAATGTCGTAACAGACAATGTATGAACAAGTAAAAACAATTTTCAATGAAGTAGTCTCCCTTTTGATAGCTGCATCATTACGCCGTTGACCAGAATCCGTACAAGATGCAACAAATAGACAATAGTCAGCAACTATTGATCATATTATATTTAGTTTTCTACTTAACGTTTAATTTGTATACCATATTTGTATATAAATACAATCAGAAAAGAAAATTTTGAGTGACCCTGTATAATAGTAATCTCAGATCACCCAATATCAAAATCAAATGATATTCACTCATTCTGCAAGTCTACCAGCTTTTGCGTTTGATTGATTTTGTTCCAAGAATTACATAAAAATTATGTAATTGTTAATAACCCTGTATATGGTGTCTTATAACGTTTCATTACAACTCGAGTCGACGATATTAAGATTGCAATTATATTCCCTAACTTTTTGTAATGAAATAATCGCCATACTATTGATTTTTTGAAGGTAAGTAATATCCTTCTCTCTGCATGTTTGACACCCTGTATCTCAAAAACTGTCCATTTTTGGACTTTGTGCCAATTGAGATATTTAATCAGGACATCGATATCTACAATATCCTTAAGTTTCAGCCAATTTCACCGAGAGCCATTTTCCATAAGGGTTGTTGCGGGGTCCTTTATGATATCACAAGAATTTGATCGATCAAAGTCTCAAAATATTTTGATAATGATTTTGTTTGGAAAATGGTTTGATTGTATTTTAAAATTATTGGGCGTGAAACTAGCAAAAAATTTTCTTAGAGTTTGATCCGTTTGAATTCATAGGTCGAGTAGTATGCGGCTAGATCATTTTCTGAATAACTTGAATCGAAGCCAACAACAAAGAATTTTAATAATAATAAAATTATGCATCTTCTAATATTTTTTTAAAATCCTAAATTCAATATTTTTGGGCATCCAAACATTGAAGTAGCCTTTATGGAAAAGTTGACATAAAAACATTTCAAATTCTGACGTATTTTCATCCATTTAATTCAAAAATGGAGTTTTCATGAAAGAAAATCAACCTTAGGCCATTCAAACGATTGAGAAATTATTGTTTTTGTAAAATATTTCCAAGAATTGTAAGTGATAATGAAAACCAATAGGGAGACGGGTAGCCAGGGGTCAGGTAGCCGAGTGGTTGAAGCGACATTGTTCCAATCACTTTGGCTGCCAGTCGGCGATGGATCAAAGCACGGCGACTGCAGAATATTTTCTGATGGCCTGAGAAAGTGCTAGGAATCGCACGTAAAAAGGTAAGACATTGTTAATCCTTGGCTCGCACAAGTTTCAACTAATGAGGGCTGCTGATCGTAAGGGGACGACAGCTGGTTAACGGAAAAAATTATTTAGCAAAACAATTTTAAAAACAAAAATCAACCTGCAGTTAAACAGGTCTTGTGATTTGATCACTCATCTGAAAAGCAATTCTTTTTGAATGGTAATATAATATGATATAAGTCTATTTCATGATGAGGGAAATAGTCTATATTAATTGAATAATTGTTACAATTTTCAAAACCGACAAACATAAACACATAAAATATATAACATAAAACATATAAAATGAGTATGTTCCAATTAGAATGATAACTCATACGGAAATTTCCACTTTATCAGTCCTTCTTAACTTGCTCATGATCATCTGAAAATTATCCGATGTGCCACTTACTAATAGAAATGAATTTCCGAATGAGAACGTTGTTTCATAGTGTTGAAGCTTTCGTGAAGATATCTGCATTGTCTTCGTTGGACAGAATGTATGAATAACTTCCAAAATACTTTGGTTGTATAAATAAAATAGTTATATCTGATACTGATACCCATTATACAGCATGGTTGTCGATGGAAAATCAACTCAATCTTCCGTATTACAGTTTCTCAATGATCTAATGAATGTTATTAACATATGCCATTGCCCTGCTGCGATTTTGTGTAACCTGAGGGAAGCATTCGACTGCGTCAATAACAGTAGAATTCTAAATCACTTGGAAGTATATGGTCTAACAGGCAAGTCACTGATTAGGTTTCTTCGTTTCCTACTGATCGACTAAATAACTGTATTTTTTTAATTTTACAACGGCATTGCATATGAGTTTCTTAGGGATCCATCCTGGGATCAGTACCATTTCTTCTGTTTTATCAATAACAGATAACGAAATATCATATCCTTTATGCCTACGCAGATGATATCAGGATCCTGAATGAACACTTACATTAACACGTAAATGTGAATAAATTCCATACTCGTGCACCAGTTACTTCAATAAACAGGATCTATTTTTCAATGACAATAATACACAGGTATTCCGTTTCCATGTGTAAGCACCTGTTGCAAAGTGAAATTTCTAGGAATGTACAGGGTGTTCCAAACTCGAGGGCCTATTAGACGTTTCTGGAGAAAGGGACGTAGGATTATTTTGAAAATCTCTCTCAGATAATCAGTTTTGCTCTATCGATCTAAAATATTTTCAGCACTGCAGCGTTGCCGCTTCTATCGAAAAGTAGCAACAAATAAAATACCCTGTATATTATTGCATTTTTCGCTTAACTATTTCTTTTTGATTATTTTCATATAATACTTCCCTATACCTATCTCCAGTGGTTTTTGAGAAAATCAATAATTCCCTTACTTTTTGTGCGAAACATAGCTTTAATTAAACGTTTATAACTGCAGTATTCGAAAACGCAGAAAGCTGAAATTTTGAATGTAGTTTGACAATGTCCTGTGTATTAGCTATGACTGGGGGAATTCGTTCTTCATTATACAGGGTCGTAGGAAATTTGTGATTTTTCCGATAGATACAAAAGTTGTGAAAGGTGCATTTTTTCAAATGGAACACCCTGTACATCATCAAATAATTGAGATAATTGGATTTCCTTTCAAATGATGTATCATGTTCCTTTACCTAAGGAGTCAGGTTTCCGAAATAAAAAATTGGATTATCTTGCCATATTTTGTATCGGGTAGATATGAAATGTCATGGAACATGTCATTATGAAAATTTAAAAATTGGCACATTATTAATATAACGTTTGCCCGTACATTAACGTGATTGGAAAAGAATCAAAATGGAAGACAATAATTATTCAAATGAAAATCTGATTGATTTTGGTCGAATTAGTCCCATATTTCTAACTATCCATTAGATATTTATATTTTGTATTTTTTTCACAACAGTCTTTTCCGAAACTGATACTGCATGAATTGAGAAATGAGGAATTTTAATTCAGATTTGAACGAAGTATGCTTGGATCGGTTTTTCATCTCCATGATAATATTATCTCCCATTCAGGGTATCTGGGTATCTGAAAGACGTCTGTTGAGAAATCAATGAACAAATGAAGGTCCTATTAATCGCTAATTCATGTTTTTGAGTGGTGCTTAATTTGATTCAATGTGAAAATTTAGAAGCGTTATATCTGGGGATCGCGGTGGCCAAGGCTGTGGACCCAAGTGTCTTATTCACCGATCTTCAAAGGTTATAGCCAGTTCAAATATTTTCCATTTTATTTTCTGAAGTTAATTTGGATTTCCATTAGTCCATATTAAAATCAATTCACAGAAATTAACACGTTTTTGAAAGATCACCTCTTGACGCCTCAACATTTTCAAACACAGCATAATTCTGTTCGATTCTTCAGAATTTTATTCTATTCATTTGTGGTGAGTTCATTGAATTTCCGGCATGTTCTTGAAATAATGGGTTTGCACTAACCGTGAATATAAAACAGATTTGGAATATTAGCATTTCAATATGCATTATAATTCATTTTTCTACGACTGTGCGTTTTTACCCACTTTCCCGCACTCATTTTAGTTTAGAAAGTGTCACTTTCCCGCACTAGTGCGGGAAAACTCGCTTTCCCGCACTAGTGCGGGAAAGTAAAATATGTCAATTTATCGTTATTAAATGTACATTTCATTGTTGCTGAGAGTTATTTGGCGGACTCCGTAGAACAGAAGAAAACCATCTCGAATAAAATTCTTTCATGTACCGGCAACCGATGTCGTCTCTGTCATCTTCATGCACTTTGCAATCTTGTTACTCTTAACAGCCAGTTACCACCAACTAACTACTCTGGACCGGCTATTCTGACGCATTTGCAGAATACAACAAATTGTGTTTTCAACATTAATATTAATAATAATTAGTGGATTTTCATTGAATGTTTTGTATGTTGAAATAAAATATATATTTTCAATGTGCTTTTTGAATCTTTATGCGGTCGTAGAAAAAATAATGTTCCTAATTCATGCGTAAAGTGTCTTTCCCGCCCTTGACTGCTTGCCCGAACTCCGCTTCGCGTCGTTCGGGTCAACGGCAGTCGCGTGCGGGAAAGTATCACTTTCCGCACTTGTTAGGAAAATAACTGTTTCAATACTTTCTCCTGACAGAAACACCATGACAATGACGGCTTGTTAAACTTAAAGTTTGCTTTGCTCTTTTTTGGTCAAGGCACACTACTATCATTTTCAATTACCAGATTCGAAATAGGTAATATTGCTCAATTGAAATAATCTGTAGTATGCCGTGACCATGAAAGAGCAAAACAACCTGCAAGTTTGACAATCAGTAGATTTAATTGTATTTCTGTAAGAAAAAAGTATTAAAAATGGATCATAATGCATATTCAAATGCAGATATTTTAAATATATTTTATTTTCATAGTGAGTGCCAAAGAATTGTTTCATGAAGGTGCCGGGAATTCAATGACCTCCATCCAAATTTAGCACGAATTAATAGAAGAAAAAAGTATTGAATGAAACACAATTGAGTTCTGCTAAGGACAAAAGTTTTTCAAATACCCTGAATGGGAGATACAAATATCATGTAGATGAAAAACCGAACCAAGCATACTTTGTCCAAATCTTAATTAAAATTTCAAGTCACTGTATTTCTCGGTTATTGCAATATTAGTTCTGGGAAGACAATTGTGAAAAAAAAAGAAAATATCGATATCCAATGAACGGTTAGAAATATGGGACGAATTTTACCAAAATAATTCAGATCTACATTTGAATAATTATAGTCTTCCATTTTGTTTCTTTTTTAATCGAATTTACGTTAATGAACGCTCAAACAGTCTTTTCCAAAATTTTAATAATGACATGTTCCAAGACATTTCATATCTACCCAATACAAAATATGGCAGAATAATCCTATTTTTATAGAAAACTTGCTTTTATTTCGGAAACCTGACTTTTTAGTTATAGGAACATGATACATCATGTCACGTCAGGATATTTGATGATATATAAGATGTTCCATTTGGAAAAATGCAGTTTTCATCACTTCTGTATCTATTGCTAAAATCACAAATTTTCAGCGTCCCTGTATTATGAAGAACGAATTCCCCTAAACATAACTGATATACGCTACATCTAAAATTTCAGCTTTATGCGTATTCAAATACTGCAGTAATGAACGTTCAATTGAAGTCAGGTTTCGCACAAAAAATAAGGAAATTATTGATTTCCTCAAAAACCTCTGGAGATAGGTATAGGAAAGTATCATATGAAAATAACCAAAAAGCAACAGCAAAGCGAAAAATGCAATAATATACAGGGTATTCCATTCGAAATGTCAAAGTTTTTGCTACTATTCGATATAAGCGGTAACGCCGCAGCACTGAAAATATTTTAAATCGATAGAGCAGAACTGATTATCCAAGAAACCAAATTTTAAAAATAATCCGACTTTCCGTTTTCCAGAAACGTCTGATAGGTCATCCAGTTTGGAACACCCTGTATATGGTCGAGTATTTGAGCTAGAACACACTGCGAACAGTTAGTTTCTATCTTGAGCTCAATAATTTATATGTTCAAATACGTTGACACTGTTTTATTAGATTCAAATCACATAGTATTCCCAAGTTGAAGCTAGATTACGGTAAGGTGTCTGTGAGCAAAAATGTTTCCGTGAAACAGAATAGCCATTTCGAGATGCATATTTGAGATTTCAAAACGCAGCTCATTCACTTCATGATCTGGTGACCTTATGAAATTCAAACGAAGTCAGAAGTCTTTGCTGATTGGTGAATGTTTTTATAATATAATCGATAAGTTTTTGAAAGATCAACTGTGAATTCATAGAAAGAATTGTATTTTATCTCTTTGGTATATTTTCCTACACAAACTTTTCATTTGTCATTCGAAGGAAATGAACTGAATTCAATTGAATGTTTCAGTCTTCGATGTTCCCATTCTCTCAACAAATGAATACAAGATTTATCATTATCGTTCAAAATTACAGGTTCTCTCACATCATGCCAAAATCACCATACAAGACAATTTTTCAGCCTGACGAGTTCTGATACGGAGATTAGAAAATGGGTATTTTGGGGCATTTGCTCATCAATCGAAGAGCTCTCACTTCAGGTTGGGATAGAATTTGGGTGTTTATTTATATTATTTTATTACGAGGGAAGAAACACCCATTTACAATAATATAAAACACCAAGAAAAATATATAAAAAATATATAACTACCTATATCCAACAGTTTTATACAGTAACTGGACAGAAAAAAAACAAATTCAAATGAAATGAGCAATTAAAGCTAAAAAACTTGAGCTACATAGTAGCTCTCTTCATTAGCCAAAGCGAAGCGGAAAAAATATCCATAGCCCTTGAGTGAACATTTGCCTGTCGCAGTAATCTTATCATCCCTATGTTTGTACCATAATTCGATCGATGTACAACCGAGGAAAATGTGCTATATTCACGTAGTGCCCTAGGAGGTACATATATTTTTACTTCTTCTAATAATTCAGTAGCATCTATCAGACCGTTCAAAAACAAGGTGTCAAACCCTTGCCTTCTGTGGATCACAGGACTCTAATTCATTGCTGATAGCATGTTGGTATAAGAGTTAGGAATGTTCAGCCTGAAGGAGCAGTACATAAAAAATCTGCGTTGAATTCTTCAATATTTTTCGATGTGGACTTGAGCATAAGGACTCCAAATAATCGAAGCATATTCAAGATGAGATCTAACCAATGAAAAGAATAAGATTTTCACTGTACTCATATGAACAAAACCTCTAGAATGTTTCTTTGTGGAACCCAGCTACTTGAGTGCTCTATCACATATGTAGTCAATGTGCGAAGAAAATAAGAGGTTAGATTGGAAGATGACTCCAAGACCTTTGATCAAGGTAACTTTCTCAAGACAGTGTTATCAAAAATATAGTTGAAGGTTATAACCTCTTGCACTGTGCGATGGGAACTGATAACTTCACATTTCAAAGGATTCATGCTCATTTTATTCACTGAACAACCATGTGGAACGACATTCAAGCTCTTTTGGAGTATAAGACAATCATCTGGATTTTGTATGACATAAATATTTTGATATCATCGGCATACATGAGGAATTTACAATCGGATATCTCTTTGTCAATGTCATCGATAAATATACTGAACAGTAAAGGTCCCAGGTGGGAACCTTGTGGCACACCCAAAGTGGCAGTGTATCCATAGGAAATGCACCCGTTCAACTTGACACGTAGGAGGCGATCTGATGAATACATTTTCAACCAGTCCAGAAGAGAACCACGAATGCCAATATACGATAACTTCTGCATGAAATAATCATGATCAACTTTATCGAAAGCCTTAGATAGATCTGTATAAACAGCATCAACTTATAGGCCCTTCTCTAAAGCCGATACAATGGAGTTGGTATAAATCATGAGGTTAGTGCACGTCGATCGTCCATCTTGAAACCCAATTTGACCAACACTTATTTCGTTAGCCAAAGTTGAACTGAGAAATCTATTAACCAAGCACTCAAGCACTCAAACACTTTGGGAATGGTAGAGAGAATAGTAATAGGTCTATAATTTTCAATAAGAGCAGGATTTCCAGATTTGAGAAGAGGTTTGACGAATGACTTTTTCCAATAGACAGGAAAATTACCATTTGTCAAAGATTTATTAAACATCAACTACAGCGGTCTACATAGTGAAAAAGCACATTTCTTCAGGAATACGTGAGAAATGACATCCGAGCCAGGTCCCTCACCGATATCCAGTGAACTCAGATATTCCATCACTTCTGCTATATCAACAGAGAGGTAGTGTGAATTAATTATGATTCTTCGACGATATAGGATCACAATTATCAAAACTTGAACTTTCAGTTTCATATACGGATGAGAAATAATAAGCAAAAGATTCAACAATGCTCATTTTATCATTTAAATTGGAATTATTTTATTTTATTGTACTAGGTGTAATACAGTTTTTCCTTTTAGAATTTACAAATTTACAAAATGGTTTAGTAGTTTGACCAATCAGGAATTCGGTATTGTCAATAGAGGTTGATAGCATTGTCGAGATAACAGCATTGCGATCTCAAATTTTGAAATTCCGTATAATCAGTATCAGAAAGAGACAGCTTATATTTGATATGAGCATTTTCTCAAGGAAATGCATTTTTTCAATTCACTACCAAACCAAACTGGAAATCTACAACAAGTATTGATAGTAATTGTAGAAACGTACGTTTCCAAAACCCTGTATCATGAAATACTGACACTCATTCATCAGCACTCAACGTAGATAAGTGAAGATCCCAGTTGAAATTAATAATAATAATGTTCAAACTGGTATAGGTATTCAGCTCTATTAAAATCAAATCTGACTTCGTGATTGTCCAAATTATCAAAAGTTGTTGTTAGGGATACATCAATTTTCAATGCAGGGTGATAGTTGTCGCTAGGTAATTGTTGATTCGAAATTAGGAACATTATTCAGCTGGTACAAATTACATAAATGATACACATTCGATAAGGGTTTCAGATTTAGAACCTTAGCTGGTTGCAGTAATACCAGCGTCCAGAATCATAATGACAAATTGTTTTTTCTTCGATTGGCAGCAAATATTAATTTTGCTAACACATATCAATCAGCAAAGTATTACTTTTCCTGCCTAGGCAGCAAAGTGTGTACTTTGCTGCCTAGGCAGCAAAGTGGTTACTTTGCTGCGGCAACTTCAAGTATCTTCCTATATCTACGCCATTTTTAACATTCATAGTTGCCTTCAACATGGAATATACATACCAAAGGGTAGAACTCTTCATTGTTTGAGATAATCCAGCAAAATAAGCAAGTAATACATTCTCCGAAAAAGTCTTCGCATTTTTTTCCATGCAATAATCCATAAATCGTTTACAATTTCCTTCATATTTCATCCGAGACTTCTCCGGCAACAAATTCAACTCTATATTTTTTGCCACCTCCCCCTTATTTCTGGAGGAGTAAGTACTTCCAGGTCGCTATCACTATCCATTATATAACAATTTAAATATACCGATATTTTTTCGCACAACTATTAGAAATTTCATGAATTGTCAAACTATAATTATTATGCAACTATAGCAACTATAGCAACTAACCATTCCAACAACTGAGATTTCTATCAAATTTTATTTTAATTGAACACTACAGGAAATATAAAGAGATTGTGGGAATTGTAATAATTTGCAAATACAATATCCTCCTATATCATTATGAACAATCGGAGGAAAAATTATATGTTCAACTCGGCAGCAAAGTAGATTGCCTGCCTTAGCTGAATTCCTAGCCTCGCTACGCTCGGCTATGAATTCAGCCTCGACAGTCAATCTACTACTTTGCTGCCTAGTTAAACAAATAACTATTCTTCAGTTAAATTAGCTATATGATATAATTTTTCATTCACTGGCCATGAAATGAGAAAATAAATTCCAAGACATCCCATTTGCTACAAAATATCTCTAAAAAAATTTCTGTTTTTGAAAAACGACACATTTCGAGCATATTTTGAAAAGAGACCAAATTAACTTATTCCGAATATACCCGATGTCTAATAATGTCAAATATGTGCTCCAAAATGTTCATACTCAGGCTTGTCGAGCTGAAACCTAAGTAGCACACATATATTGGTAGAATATGTACCAATATTGTGATCATATTGGCAAATTATTTGAAATGCAATACTGGCGAGAAAAAAATGTAAACATTCGGCGATATTGGTCTAATATTACATGAATAATATTGCCAAAATATTCTCGAAGCAATTTTGGCCTCAAAATATTCAGTGATATTGGTAAAGTATCGCCCGTACAATATTGGCAAAATATTCAAAAGTTATATTGTCGAAAAACAAAATGTAAACATTTTGAGATATCGATGAAATATTGTTTGAACATTCAAAAAATAATATTGGAGAAAATTTCTTGAAGCAGTGATAGCCTCAAAACATTCAGCGATATTGGTAAAATATCATTTGGATATATTGGTGGAAGTGAATATGCCTTGGCGAATTATTGAATGTCAAATAACTTGGAACTTCTACTATTATAGTTCTTCTTCAGTTAACCAGAGTCTGTCTTTTGGTCGCCATAACATAAACACTGCGTGAGCTGCCTTGAAAACAATTTGTGCGGAGTATACACAGTGTGTCACACCTTCTCATGGAAACATCCCCTTATCTTCCGTAATAATTGAGGTAAATTGATAAATTTCTCAGGACTGATGAAAACTAAAAATGCACCTCACACCTCAAAGGGGTTGGCCTAAGTGATATACACTGCCCAACACTCGCGATGGAACAATCCATTTTTACGGTAAAACATACTAGGGTGCAAAATTGGCTCAAAATTCCTTCAGATTCGTGATCAGGACTACTAACTTATTGAAGATACATTTCTTTCCTGAAAAAATGTCAGTTCTGAAAAATCCGAATTTGTCTCATTTCTCTTGGAAACACCCCCGTATCTGAACCCCTTCATTCTATCTGGAGAGTACTCTCGGGTATCGAAAATGCAGACATTTCCACGAATTCGTTTGGCGTTGAGATGCTGTCATTCATTTTGAGCTTCTCTGAGGAAAATGTCACAGCACCACATTCTCAGATCATCGATATAGTGTGGAGCAGTGTATGAAAAATTATCAATGGTGGCATCTAATCTTGAGGAAGACCATTCATGAAACTAATCCTGGGTCTCAAACGTCCAAATTCTGTCCCAACCAGAAGTGAGAGCTCTTCGATTGATGAGCAAATACCGCAAAAAGTGGGGGAAAAAATCAATTTTCAAAGCTTCACATCTCGAAAACTGTACATTTTTGAGCTTTGGCTGTGGAAACTTTCAATCAGCACATCAAGAACAACATCACATCAAACTTTCGGAAAAATTCACGGCAAGCCATTTCTCGAAAGAGAGTGCGGAGTCCTTTATTGAAAATTGAGGAAACAATTTGTCATGCGAAACAAAATTAATCTTCACACTCATTGCAACACCGAAACAACCGTTAATTTTTGAAGAAAATCGCACTCGGTAAACAGTTAGAATTTTGATTATTTTACCTACTTGTTGAATTTTTGTCTGATATCATTTGAGGGGTTTAAATTACATTAGTTTTACTACGAAATTAACATTTCCTCTCTTATTGACTTTGCGAGAAGGAATAACTTTCCTTACACCAAAATGAAAAATAAATTATTTATGTGAATACAAAAGTCAAGTTTCTCTTAAACAATAGATTTTTCATGTAGAAATTCTGATTCTCTAGGGCGGGTTCGTGTTTTGAAACCAAAAAAAATCTACTTCAATAATTACGGAAGTTACGGGGGTGTTTCCATGAGAAGTGAGACAAATTCGGATTTTTCAGTACTGAAATTTTTCCAGGAAAGAAATGTATCTGTAGTAATTTGGTAGTCCTTATCACGAATCTGACAAAACGTTGAGCCTATTTTGCTCCCTAGTACGTTTTACTGTAAAAATTGGTTGTTCCATCGCGAGTGGCGGGCAGTGTATATCACTTAGGCCAACTCCATCCAGGTGGTAGGTGCATTCTGAGCATTTACATCAGTCCTGAGAGTTTCATCATTTCACCTCAATTATTATGGAAGATAAAGGGGTGTTTCCATGAGAAGTGAGACAAATTCGGATTTTTCAGGACTGAAAATTTTTCAGAGAAAAAGTGTTTCTGTTGTGATTTTGCAGCCTTGATCACGAATCTGAAGGAATTTTGAGCCTATTTTGCCTCCTAGTATGTTTTACCGTAAAAATGGGTTGTTCCATCAAGAGAGGCGGGAAGTGTATATCACTTAGGCCAACCTCATTCAGGTGGTAGGTGCATTTTGAGCATTCACATCAATTCTGAGAGTTTCATCATTCTACCTCAACTATTGCGGAAGACACACTGTATATTACATTTTCGTAGATTTTAGAAGACGTTCTTCATGTAGAGCCACATAGCAGTTTTTCATCCAGGGTTGAATATAATACATTTTGATATGGTTAATTGATTATTCGGCCAATTTTTAATATTCAATAATGGTAAAAGGTAATCTTTGTAATATTGTATCAATATTATTTCAATATTATGGTGAGGTTTTCGTAATAATTTTATTCAATATAATTTGTTGAATGTTCGTGAAATAACGTTCAACCAATGTGCTATCATACTTGAATATGTAACATATCTTTTATTAGGGGAATATTGGGATCGCAATATCTATTGAAGATGTCGAAAGCAATATGTAGACAATATTGTTTCATCGATATTGATAAATATTATTGAACCAATATTGACCTGCTATGAGTCAATACGATTTGTTGAATATTGGTAAAATACTATTCAACCAATGTGCTATCATTCAACCAGTTACAACTCTTCATATGTTGTGGTGTTGCTGGCCTCTCCGAGTTTTCCTGCAGCTGTGAAAGCAAATGCGCCACCGAATTAATATAAGCCGCCCTGGAGCGACAATTATTTTTTGCAATCTTACTCTGTTATTGAGTCTTTACCTTATAAAATAATGTATGAGTTGATGAAGAAATAAGAGAGACAATGTTGTACTACCGATTGTTTTCTTCTCCCAGAAATCCTCTCTGAATGGGAATAAAATAATTTCGTGCTGGACTATATCCAGCTCGGAGAGTCCAATGGGCCCCGCCCATCGGCGCTCTGGAGCACTATTGGCCGGGCCAAATTTGCCGCTTGGCTGTTTAATGACGCCGAGTGGGCCAAGTCAGTAGTCCGGTAGTGTCAACAAATGCGCGTACTCGGATAGTAGGAAACAGGATGTTTCACCTCTTCCGGCTAGCTCAGACCACCTATCCGAAGTACAGCATCGTCGCAAAATCTCAGCAACTCCGGAGCTCTTCATTTAATTGGAAAACCAGCAGGAACGTGTCTGACATACGAATTCTTTCTGGATTTGTTGGTGTTGCCAACCAACGAGGTTCCATTAATTCGCATGCCAGGCCGAAGATACCTAAAACCAGAAATACTATTTACACTTAAAACACTACTGAGCCATCCAGAAGTGAGGGCTTCTCTCCTGGGAATTGTCCGAACCCTCGGGCGGCTCCTGGATGACTGCCTAAAACACCACCACCATGCACCCCCTAAGGTTGAGGCCCGGAAGGATGAACTCCCCAGCACTCGTACGTACTCGAAAGCTCACCCCCCCTATCCACCACCCCCGCTCGTTAAAGCGGTTCCTCATCCTGATGACTGGCGATCAGCAGAATAAAATCTGACCGTTTGATATGGAGTGCCCAGCCAATTCTCGGCTTGAAGCTCCCTTATATCTGACATGAGTTGACTTTTAAACAATGACTTTACTCTACTTTACTGTGCATGGTGCCCCCCTGAAACTGGCTGAAGGCCTGAAAAAACTCTCGGCTGAGGGCCGAGTGCTGTGTGCTGAGTTAATTGAAATTGAAATTATTACTTGGTCGGTTCTTCGTGGATCTGAAACATAAAAGCATGATTAATCGTGATTTGGTGCCTGTTGAAGTAGACGTTGGCGTCGCCGAAGGTCTCGCCTCCGCCGTACTTCTTCAGGGGTGTCGTTGTCTCCTTGGTTTACTGGACGTCTGTATTTGTCTCTGTCTCTGTCGTCTTGCTCACGTCTGTTCTCGTGGAGCTCCGTGAGCAGCGGGTTCGTGTGGGTCTCTACTCTGTCTAGAGTAGTCCCCACATGTTGTCTAAAACAGCCATTTGAGCCTTTATTTATACCATTGCCGAACATTTAAGTCGGCCAATGGTATCGCAAAGTACTGGTAGGCGGAGCCTGTTAGAACTCTCGCCTCCAGATATACTCCAGTGAGTATTTTCCAAAACTTAAAAATTTGTAGTATTTCTGGCAAAAGATAACACGGCCCCCCTTTAAGGGACCGCTTGGCATGCGGATGGAACGTCGTTGGATTTGCCCTGAAAAGGGCCAGTTCTCTCGAACGTGTACCTAGAAATAAAACCTAAAAAAGAACTATGTTACAGCTACTGGCTATCCAAATCCTGCAGATGTTGTTGCAGTCTTATCGTAGGAATTCCAGGCTACTCCTTTACGAAACTTTTATGGGATGTGCCATATATCCACATTCGCTCATTATCCAGCTTCCAAAGAGGCGCCATATTCACTTCGCCCTTGCCCACTGGCTAGGACAACCAACCGTTGGCGAGGTAGCTTTCACTATGTCGAATTACCCCAGCCTCCTGGCTTGGGAACAACTGGCTGGCTGTGGAATGGAACACTTCCATCGAACCCACGAAGGACATGGGCATCCTCGATTCCACTGGCATAACTCGCTTCAGATTCATTCCGAAAGTGCATCCAAGAAAACTTTTCGATAAGTATCTTCGAGTCCGGGTTACTGGAAAAGTTGTTAATCGGGGGCCCTGCTCCATCCGGATACAGCCGTAAACTCCTGTTTACTAGCCCCACGTTGGGCGCCATGTCAACAAATGCGCGTACTCGGATAGTAGGAAACAGGATGTTTCACCTCTTCCGGCTAGCTCAGACCGCCTATCCGAAGTACAGCATTGTCGCAAAAATCTCAGCAACTCCGGAGCTCTTCATTTATTTGGAAAACCAACAGGAACGTGTCTGACATACGAATTCTTTCTGGATTTGTTGGTGTTGCCAACCAGAAGTGCCATCCAGAAGTGAGGGCTTCTCTCCTGGGAATTGTCCGAACCCTCGGGCGGCTCCTGGATGACTGCCTAAAACAGCCATTTGAGCCTTTATTTATACCATTGCCGAACATTTAAGTCGGCCAATGGTATCGCAAAGTACTGGTAGGCGGAGCCTGTTAGAACTCTCGCCTCCAGATATACTCCAGTGAGTTGTCAACAAATGCGTGCACTCGGATAGTTGGAAGTTAGGACGCATTGCCTCTTCCGGCTAGCTCAGACCGCCTATCCGAAGTACAGCATCGTCGCAAAATCTCAGCAACTCCGGAGCTCTTCATTTATTTGGGAAACCAGCAGGAACGCGTCTGACATACGAATTCTTTCTCGATATTGTTGGTGTTGCCAACCAACGAGGTCCCATTGATTCGCATGCCAGGCCGAAGATCACTCACTAACCAGAAATACTATTTACAATTTACGCTGAGCACTACTGAGCCATCCAGAAGTGAGGGCTTCTCTCCTGGGAATTGTCCGAGCCCTCGGGCGGCTCCTGGATGACTGCTTAAAACAGCCATTTGAGCCTTTATTTATACACTGGCCGAACATTTTAGTCGGCCAATGGTATAACAATTTACTGGTAGGCGGAGCTTATTAGAGCTCTCGCCTCCAGATATACTCTCCGAGTATTTTTCCAAACTTCAAAAACTTTAGTATTTCTGGCAGATTATGACACGCCCCCCCTTTAAGGGATCGCTTGGCATGCGGATGGAACGTCGTTGGATTTGCCCTGAAAAGGGCCAGTTCTCTCGAACGTGTACCTAAAAATAAAACCTAAAAGAGAACTATGTTACAGCTACTGGCTATCCAAATCTTGCAGATGTTGTTGCAGGCTTATCGTAGGAATTCCAGGTTACTCCTTTACGAAACTTTCATGGGATGTGCCATATATCCACATTCGCTCATTATCCAGCTTCCAAAGAGGGGCCATATTCATTTCGCCCTTGCACACTGGCTAGGACAACCAACCGTTGGCGAGGTAGCTTTCACTATGTCGAATTACCCCAGCCTCCTGGCTCGGGAACAACTGGCTGGCTGTGGAATGGAACACTACCATCGAACCCACGAAGGACATGGGCATCCTCGATTCCACTGGCATAACTCGCTTCAGATTCATTTCGAAAGTGCATCCAAGAAAACTTTCCGATAAGTTTCTTCAAGTCCGGGTTACTGGAAAAGTTGTTAAGTTCTTCGAGGGCCCCGTCTCCCACTGGAAACGGTCGTAAACTCCTGTTTACTAGCCCCACGTTGGGCGCCATGTCAACAAATGCGTGCACTCGGATAGTTGGAAGTTAGGACGCATTGCCTCTTCCGGCTAGCTCAGACCGCCTATCCGAAGTACAGCATCGTCGCAAAATCTCAGCAACTCCGGAGCTCTTCATTTATTTGGGAAACCAGCAGGAACGCGTCTGACATACGAATTCTTTCTCGATATTAATGGTGTTGCCAACCAACGAGGTCCCATTGATTCGCATGCCAGGCCGAAGATCACTCACTAACCAGAAATACTATTTACAATTTACGCTGAGCACTACTGAGCCATCCAGAAGTGAGGGCTTCTCTCCTGGGAATTGTCCGAGCCCTCGGGCGGCTCCTGGATGACTGCTTAAAACAGCCATTTGAGCCTTTATTTATACACTGGCCGAACATTTTAGTCGGCCAATGGTATAACAATTTACTGGTAGGCGGAGCTTATTAGAGCTCTCGCCTCCAGATATACTCTCCGAGTATTTTTCCAAACTTCAAAAACTTTAGTATTTCTGGCAGATTATGACAGAGTATTTTCCAAAACTTAAAAATTTGTGGTATTTCTGGCAAAAGATAACAGTAGGTGTCTGACAAGCAACGTCTGGGAAAAGTCTTCCCAGACAGTCGGAATTCCGGGCAACTCAGCAGCTAGTTGCTTTTCCCGTAAACTTCGAGTATTTCTGGTGTTAGATATCTACGGCCAGGCATGGCGATAGAAAGTCGTTGGGAACACCACGACAATTCAAAGAGAATTTGTATAAACATTTACAAAAAGAATTCACGAAATATTAGTCTTTTTCAAGACCATTGCTGCTGCTGTTCCTGAAGAAGAAAGAAGATAAGTTCCGGACTTGCTGGATCTGCGACGATGCTGTGCTCGGAGCGTAGCCAGCCGAATGAGGTGGATATCTCCTATTTCCGTACTTCCGTGCACACGCTTCAGTTGTCACGATATTGGTAGAAATTATTCTGCTGATATTGACCCAATATTATTTGTAAAAATCAACATTCAGAATAGGTTATTTCACTAATATCATTGATATAATATTGTTTTTTCAATATTCACCCGTATTGAATCAATATTATACCTATTTTTATGAAAATAGTTGTATATAAGAATATAAGAGAATTTTATTATTATTATTATTGCACTAGAAAAGGCTAAATACTTGACCGAAACTCTGAAGTATCACATCTTCAACTTCACATCTATAGATTCCAAGTAAATCCAGCCAGAATATCAAAAATCACTTTTTCTGAAGCAGGTTAGGTTGTTCAGATCCGATACCATTCCTCGTTTCAACACTAAATCAATATTATTATTTAATCAGGATAAGTTTTAAAATACACCCAGTGCGTGGAAATAATATAAAGTTTTGACTAAATCGCGTGTGCTGAGAAGATAACTTTGATAGGAGAGGAGGAAAGTACGTGGTTACCAAGGAAAAAAACAAGGACCAATAAAAAGTTTACCTGCATATTTTTTTTGAAAGAAAAACTATTGAAGCAAATTGATAGAAACAAGAATAATCCATGTTAGAAGGTTTGACTACATAAAAATAAAGCAAAAGGTACGCAACTTACCTATCAGAAGGAGTCAACAGGGATAAATTCCTGGACTGGAACATTGGTGAAGCCAAGCTAGTAAGGCAAAAAGGGCATCCAAGGTATTTATGCAACTGATATCTTACACAATGTTTGCAATTATTTGAAATGTACACTTTACATCCGAGGTCAAGGACTCTGGTCAGAAAAAATATTTCTTTGAAATTTTATTTTCGCGTACTACAGACTGAGTATTTGAAAGAAAGAAAGACTCACTGTTGTGTCGGTTCATTATTCATGGTATAATTAAGTTCAATTATGGAATATTTGATATTTACATTTTCAACCTTCAATCAACTATAAACGGAAATAACCATAGACTTTGTGAGCCACGCTCAGTATGTTTTGATTTTAAATGTCAATTCAACAGTGGCTGAACAGCCAGAGTACATTCCGATAACATCTATGGTAATTTTTGTCCGTTTCTTTGGGACACCAGAAGGTTTGTTCTAGAGTGAGGTAGATATCGCAGGATCGGCAGATATAAGGTTTTAAATTGAACCATCACAATTTTGTTGAAGATTTTTCTATTAATACACATACATATTGGAGTTTTGAATCTTCGCAATTTATTTATATTGGTATTACAATCATACATACTGTGCAAAATTTGAAATTTAATAACCCTTTCCAAGAATCCAATCTGAGGAAGAGACTGAATGTTTCTTGGGCATGGACTGAGCTGAGTTTCTGAAACAGAGAACGAAGGTAAAAGTATACAAAGAGTAATGGAGTTATTACTAGCCTGGGCAAATCTGAATAATAAAAATAAATATGATTATTAACATTCCTCGACAACAAAATGTGGAATTTATTTACTATCCTTTATAACAATTCTCCCTTCTATATTTTTCTCAATAAGTAATAAAAAATTAATTATAACACAATATTGATACAATATGAAACCAAGATTCGCCAATATAATGTGCTTGCTACCTGGGAAGCATCTATCGATTTCAAAATCAAACGTCCTACATTTCATTTGCAACGCTTACTTCCGGACTAGGTATATGAATATGCATTATCTTCAAAAACACAACAGATTTCATGAATTTTATTCTGTTTTGAAATCATGATTGGTTAGGTTTTGTATTATTAATGAGAGACGTGATAATATTGTTTTTCACGCTTTGATGATCATTGAAATTGTAAACGAAAATATCTCGTAATTAAAGGTATGAATATGTAAACGAATAATTATATCTTGGTGAATTTCGCTACAAGAATTCTCCATCATTATGTTGATGTTATCATCTCCGCAATCCAACTCTGCAATGACTACAGCATCGCGTAAATAGATTTCCAAGTAATGTCCCTCAAAATATCATGAATTGCTAAAATTATACTGAAATAATCTACCCGTGGTCTATTATCCAGCTGAAATAACTGAATGTTATTTTGTTATGTAAATTCGGACTACCTGTCTGTTTACTGCTGCAACAAAACTAATTATTCATGAGCGTAGGAAATCTTTTGTTTTTGCAAGAACATAAAATATCATCTTCAGCGAAACGGGCGGGAATAGTGAAACAATTCCCTACAGCGGAAACTTGTTTCTTTCGTCTGTTAATAATAAATGGGTTAATTTTTCTGGAGTTTCGCAAATCCTCGGATTCAGCGTCTGTGAGCCCCCTAATTTGTAACGCGAGCATTTTGCAATCTTATCGTGGTCTCTTAAGGGGGGAACCAAGGCACCCTATTAGTTATTTACCTCCCGGCTCTAACGATTGCCTGTCTAATAAGACATGGCAGTGTTCTCCGGAGCTGACAAATCTAATTTTCTCCTTTCGTTTGCCTAATGATGATTGCTATAATTAGGTGTTGTTGAATTCCAGGGCTTGGAGAAAGTGGAGTGTCAGCATGCGGATAAATTGGGAGAATCAGGTGGGTTGCTCAGATAGAGAAACAAGGAATGTCTTCGTTGATACTGGGTGACTGATTCTAGAGGATTTACCTTGATTATTTCCTATACTTCCTGGATGGAATTTGGGAGGAAACAATGTGTTCTAATCTAGAAAGGCAAGGAACAAACGGAAAATATTCGTATGTAATATCACAAGACCTATACATTTAATCGATCAAACCATCAAAACATTTAGAGTATGATTTTGCTTGGAAAAATAGTTGAATGTACAATAATTTAAATTTTGAAATTATTGTTCATGAAATTATTTATCAAAAGCACAATCATGCAAAACATATTTTGATAGTTTAATCCAATAAAATGTATAGGTCGTATAATATACGACAAAAATATTTCTTGAATGAGGTAGATTGAAAGCAACAACAAAGAATCTTATTGATAATGAATACCGAAATTTTCTAAAAATTTCTTTATTATAAGTACACTGAGAAAATTATTCTTTTTAGTTTCTATCCGTACAGTTGTAATAAAAATTACAATTTGTGTAGGTCACAAATGAATGTCTTTCGTTGCTATTTACTTATATTAGATGAGACGGAGACGATTGGGCAGATGAAGCTGGAACAGAGGCTGACAGATTGTTGGCAGTTGACCGGTTGTTTTAATATCATACATGTTTCTCATTTTGTTAAGTATAGAAGATGCGCTGTTATGTCCTGTGATTTTGATCAGTTGCTGTTCTTGAACTCCACTTTTAGCTAGCTTACTAACTGCTGTTGATCGGTTACAATGGTTAGTTATTTTTGCTATCTTGTTTCCGATTGTCTGTGCTGCTTCTCGGGTCCATTTCGATATTTGATTTATTCCTTTCGGGCAATTTTTGTACCAGGTAGTAGATTCGGGTCTTTTCCAAAAAGAATACGGGGTCAAGAATAACCTATCCGATTCGATATTATAGCCTCTTTTGCTGAGAAGCTTTTTGAATAATCTTACAGGGCAACTTTTTATTTCTGTAGTATTTTGAACAAAACATTTGCTTTTTATCGCCTCCTTGTGCAGTGTTTGTGAATATGGTGTTGTATTCTATCCTATCTAGAACAAGAAAAAAATTATACTCCTAGACAAAAGTGCTTTTCAACATTTTAGACTACACCCAGGCCAATTTTGGAGGGGTCATTTGACCCAGCATGAAATATATCCAGAATGATAGTGCTGTACGAAACAACTCCTTTCCGCACTGTGCCGTCAGTTGTGAGCGGTGCAGATGAGTACGCAGGTCACAAAAACTTTCCACCGAGGGGTGAGATTTTTCGACAAAAGATTCCTGTACGGCATTTCTCAAGATCTCTGAAAAATGATTAAATAGGACCTAATGCCGTACAAAAAGAACGGTACTGAAAGCCAGAATTTTTTTTATTTTCTGCAAATTTTTCTTATGAATTCAGGTGATTTATTACTGTACGGCATTTGTATAATTGAAATTGTTTCATTTCATTGATTCATTTTTAAGCAACGCCGTACATATTTGCCGGTACAGGGGTGACAAGCCCCGCACTTAACCCCTTACCACTAACTAGTATAGTTTGGGTCATTTGATACAACATCAAACTCAATGATCTGAATAATATTTCATGGAACGATGTAATTTTTTGTTATGCCGTACATTTTTCATGGAACATATGACTGACCGGGAAAATTTATTTATTTTCCTCTGAAAAGGGTAATTTTACGGTAATTTGTTTTTTTTTTACGGCATATATATATATATTTTACTAGTAAGTATAGCAATAATCAAGAAAAACTCTTTGCCGTACAAAAAAACTAGTTCAATACTACTGGAATTAGTATACAGTTAGTTTCAAATGTTTGCACCTTGTAGGAACCTTGTTTATTATTTATTTGTCAGAAAATTTTTTTCTTCATAAAATTCGATGCAGTACAAAAAACTTGCATAAAAGTTATCAGAATATCGAAGTTCTGAACGGTATACAGGGGAGAACAAAAAATAGGAAATTGATCTGGTATAAACTACCCTTATTTTCAACATTATCGAAAAAGTTCATTTAGAAAAGTTGTTTTGAATCAGAACCAACATTCAAATTCAGAATCATAGCCACCTAAGCAGAAAAAATAAAGAAAATCACATGTTTTATGATTAAAGTGATCGTAAAGTTGAATGTTTTCATTATTTAATCGTTTACCAATTATTTATTGATTAATTCAATAATTTCCTTCAATGTCACACTGATAGTTATTATGGACATACATACAAATTTGCACTAAAAAAAACTAAAACTAAAACTAAAAAAACTAGTAAAAATTCCACAAACGTCGATAAGACCAATTTTTGCAATGAAATGTAAGTGGGGCGAGTGATAACTGGGTCTGAGAATCATGTGCCCTGAGTATCATTATTATTGTTGATCTTCCAGTCAGGCTCTGCCTCCGGAGCCGCGATACTTCCGGAGGGCGCGCTGGTTCATTAAGATATATAACCACTCCCCGTCCTTGGGGTGGGTGATTACTGGGTCCGAGAATCATGTGCCCTGAGCAGATGCAATGAACCAAGGATGACGGCCATGGATCCCTATGATCAGACTAATCATTTTAACAAAATGGTTTGGATAGAGCCTTCGGAGTTCAAAGAGTAAATCTCAATATTTAGTCCGTTATTTCTCCTCTTTTTGGACTATTTTCGTTTCGTCTGGAGCCGAAAACTCCATAACGAAAATCGTCTCAACTCCATGACGAAAATCGTCTAACGTTGATGATCGAGGAGGACTACATCAGGCTTCTTAGCTTGTATTTGCCTGAGGGTGGGGAATGTGTAGTTCCAATATATTCGGCACCTCTCATTCTCCACAAAGGACTCAACACCCCCGGAGCATAAGGCAACACCGGTGTCTCGTATATACCGTATGAGTGTCGTAGATGATAATATAACACTTGTAGAGCCGCGTTATGTCTGTGGATATAGGCTGGAGACCGCATATGAGGGACATGCTGACAGCAAATGCATAATGGTGTCAGGCGCTCCACGTCATGCTCTGCATCTAGTGTCGGGGAACTCTATACCCATCACGCAGATGATAAAAAGTGCATGGATCGTAAAATCTGGAGGCAGCTTGAGACAGGTAATAATATGAGGAATTTGGACATCTGCAGTATTTTCGACTGCTTAGGTGAAGATCTATGTGTTTTTTTGGCAGCATTTCATGCATTTACTGGGTGCGACTACAACCCAGCCCTTTACAGAAAGGCTAAATTAAGACCTTTCAAAATTTTAGAAATATGGGGTGACTTGAAATATGACGTTTGACAATTTTTTTTTCTCGAAAACTACAATATATAGAAACGGTTTTAATGTATCATTCTGTTCTTTAGGGTCGAAAGAGTTGGAGACTATTTTTAGTTTGGTTGAAAGTTGCATGGTAAGGTCGCAATCTATGCAAGTGTGTCAAAAATCTTATCAAGTCACCCCATTCTACGGTACTCATTCCACCGGTTTGACGGCGAAGAATTTTCTTCTAAGGTGAAGGATGTTATTGTCGCAGAAACAGAAGAGGATGAAGATTCTAATGAAAATACAGGTACAATATGATTCTCAGTTGCTGAATGTTATTTCCATTATAATATGATATGTTTCAGAATGCGATGCCGATTCTACGGAGTGCGATAGTGAAACTTCGGAGAGTTCCGTTGAAGAATATCGTTGAATTTTTTTTTATTTAACAATTATATTTAAAACCACAAATTTATAATCAATAAAAAGTGAATTCCATTTGCAATAGTAAATGTTTGTAGAAATTTACAAAAATTATGAAAAATTATTTGAAGTTATTTTGGGTAAACTCACAATATTCTCTCATACCTTAATATGTATCATTTAATGCTAATTTATTAGGATTCAACTGCTAGAGAACTATAGATATGAGTTCCTGTAATTTAAGCTTGAAAACCATATTGAATAAATTATATCAATTAGACTCCAACAAAGGTCCAGGACCAGGACTGAATTGAGTATCCGATAATGAATGAATATAATCTGTGAGGACATTCTTATCTAGATTGAGAATAAAAAATTGTGTGTTCCAAAAAAGCGACAAAGTGAAATACTTAAGTATAAAGATTTTAAGGTACAGTAGAATAATGTACATTAAACTGAGAAAAAATGCTCGAATTTTCAAGTTATACGGTTTCAGAGTAGGTTTTTATGATCCATCTGATATGAACGGCATCAGTTCTGGTATCTTTTTCGAAAGAGTAACCTTTTATCTTACAAAAGTCGGAAAACTGTAGCCATACAGAAGCATGGGTTTCCTTAGTGTTGATTGGATATTATGAATTGCCAAATCGATATTTTAACACGAAATATTACTAAAACGTGAATTCATTTTTGCTTAAGCTTTAAATTCGATACGTTTCAGAATCAAACGCTTCGTTGATGATGTTTGTTTACATATTACTTTGGTTACGCATCCCAACAATGCATTTAAGAAGATTTTGCTGCGAATTTTGCATGTAAACATTTCTAATTCTGACGTATTTCGTTGCCATATGTCAAAATATTTGTCTAGAAATCCTATCGAAAATGGAGTTTTCACTGATGAAAATCAATATCAAGTCATTCAAACGATTATGAAATTATCGTTTTTTTATAAACTGCTGCCAAGAATTGTAAGAATCCCTGAAAAACGACACAACGATAACCAATATAGAGGGCGAAAATTTAATCGCGATTAAACAGCTCTTGTGAAATAATCACTTATTTAAACAAAATATATTCGAAAAATGGTGGTATCTGATTGGTCTACTTATTTCATCATAAATGAAATGATCGATAAAAATATGGCGATATATCTACTGGGATTGGAAGTGATATTAACGAGTTGATAAAATGAAGAGCTGAAGGATAACGCTTTTCCAAAAGTACATAAGGAATTAGAGGCCGGTGGATCGAGATGGTTTGCTGAGACCAAGTATCTGCGAAATCCTATTCAGTGCTATTGTGAGGCCAAATGAGGCATAGTTCACCAGAATTACGTCAGGAAGAATCAGCACTTCACAGCTAGGCCAAGGACTCTTCATGAAAGTTGTATTTCTATTTGTTTTTCTGGAAACAATGCAAGAAACACAGTGTATCCAAAACGGTTGCCAACTCCTCTAGTTGATAATAATTAAATGATATGAGACTCATATTCAGATATCATAGCCACAGAAAAAGCGACTGAAACAGTAAATTGAACCACCAAGTACTCCACACTATGAGGAAAAATCAATGTTTTCATCTATTACCAGAATTCGAGTTGGAGAAATATTGGTCACTATCTCAATTTTTTCAAGAGAAAAATCGTATAATGCTCAGAGAACATCATGGGAGTCTAGGGAAAGTAGGGAGGAATTGACAAGAAAAGAAAAAACTAGCTTTTGAGGTACACTTTTGGCAGTGTACCCCGCATGGCTTTTCCATGAAAGACTGCTGCTGATGATAATATCGAGCAACGAAATCAATAACTTAATTGGTGTGGATACCCCTAACAATTTCGTTGGTCACTGTTAGATAGACCTTTCTAGAGAAAAAGCATGCTTGAATTTTATTAGCATTGAATTCTACCAAGATCTTGGATCTCCATTCTTGATTTTTTTCTAGGTCCATATTTATATCGGACACGTTCCTTTTCCATTCTATTCAGTGTCACATAATGAAATAGGAACTTTGAAACTGAAAGCGATGTGAAGAGGGCTATCATCCGAAAAACTATGCACTAGGCATGAGGTAGCTACCAACAAATTTTTGATATGAGGAAGAAACAGTGTTGGTGCTGAAATGGATCCTTTCAGAACACCAGTACTTATGGATAGAGTGTCGGATGAAACTTCGTTAAACACCACGTGGAGAAATCTGCCTGAGACATCTAAACAGCAAAAAACACAACTGGGGAGGAAGCTATAAGATGAAAACTTGGTGTAGAGTCCTTGGTGCCATACGCGATCAAAAGCGTTTCATGGGGATATCTGAGCCCTCATCAGATTGGTTGAAGATGGAATAAAAGGGAAATCGCACTTATTCTCACCCCTTTCAACAGTTGATATTTCCATAAAGGAGTCCACACATAATTGAGTAACAAGAAGAGTGGGGCGCAGAAGCAATTCAAGGTCTGAAAAGGAGTCATATGATAATAATAATAACTTCATTTACACAATATACACATTGGGAAATATCAAGACAAATCCAAAAATATGAATAGTTTTATTTCCAGAGAAAAGAAGTACAATTGAACATTAAAGTAGATATGCATCATATTAAAGATATTATTAATTTATTTCAAGAGATACAATTTATCAATACATCCATAATATATGAAATGAAAATATCCCACTGAAATAATTCTTGATTCGTGGGTAAAATTCCATAATTCACTGAAATAGATATTTTGACTGCATTTTGATTATTTTTTTTTTTTGATGGTTTGTTAGGAAAACAAAAGATATATGTGATAGGAATATTTTCCAATGATGGAATATTTATTGTTTCTATTTATTGTTAGTTATATCGGGGGCTGAGCAGCTACCTTGAAAGCTTGTCTAACTATTTTTTGGGTTGTATACGATGACATGATTTGCAAGTTTGTAGTATTTCTCGTAATATAACTAAACTAAAGGTTTGGCGATAAGAGCAGGACTCTTGTTTCGCAACATAGTGATGGAGCAAAGACATTACATCCATAACAGTGGCACACTAAAAAAGAAGAAATGAAAATATCCAGTTCAACTGACTCGAAAAGAAACATCAGCTAGGATGACGGTAGATAAAATCTGACATTCTTAAGCTGCATCCCGACAAGTCTTATGCACGTCCCACTCTTAAATAGTACTCCTTCCCTTCAAGGAAGTAATAATTTCTTCCGAAGTAACAACGACAGAATAGTAGACGGTAAAATGGTAACCGTTGAGATGCAGATACAGCTTACAGGCTTTACTGATGTACGTTACGGTAGCCGTTATACACGACCATTCTGTAGCTGTTTTGAGGGTTTTGACTGTATTTTTGATTATTCGATTGTTCACCCACACATCTTTCTGTCTTCAACATATCGTGATCTACCTGGATCAGATTGGCAGATTGTTCTTTGATATCAGGAATGCGACCGTACGTTTTTTTTTCAAGACTGACTAATCAACACATATGTTTATTGTATAAGTCATTGGTTCCAGATTATATGGAGTGAATAATTAGATGGTTTTAGCTTTGAAATCATCATTTCCAACCGCCTTTTTATTGAAGAAAACCGAAATCTTTGGGAGATCGTTTGCTAACGAACAGTCGTTACCGACCGATGATGAACCCTTTACTTCCATAAACACCTACTACGTAGGCTTATTATGGCAAGTACCTGTCAGAAAACAACTACTCCCCTGGCTAAGACCACGACGGGTATTGGTTGGTCAGAGAGAGCACTTGCAATTGCGTCCTCTGATGCTTTGAGGAACGTTGCACAAGTAGCTGTTAGATTTAATTCAATACCCGTCGTGGTCTTAGCCAGGGGAGTAGTTGTTTTCTGACAGGTACTTGCCATAATAAGCCTACGTAGTAGGTGTTTATGGGAGTAAAGGGTTCATCATCGGTCGGTAACGACTGTTCGTTCGCCTTTTTATTGTTGCATGTTCGATTTCTTTGTCAACTGGATTGAACACATATGAGTTTTTTTATATTTTGGTTCTCATGAAGAGGAAAATTCTGTAATTTTCAAATTCAAAGAACATTGTAAGAATCTAGGGACAGAAAGTTGTAATTGGTGTACGTCCTGAATTTTCGCAGACTGTATGTATGCTTCTGGAAACACCTCCCAAAGCAGTGAGTTCCAAAGCTTGCATTTCGTTGGAAGGACGAGCCCCGGGGAAGAGATATATGTCGGCATGTCTCCAAAATAACGACGAAGGAATGTGAAGACTAACCTCGTGATAGCGAAGGCCTCAGCATCGCCTATTTTATTGGAGAATTTGATCCAGGTAGAGATATGGATGTTGAAATCTCCCATTATGATTACTACAGCTGTAGGATGGCTTTGCTGCAAAAAATCCCATAAGGGTGATGAATACTCAAAGAGGTCGGCTATAGGATGGTTCATTAGGTGATAAGTAAAGGCAGCAAAGAAATTTGGTCCGTTTGGTATCGGACAGCCTGAACCACATCACGAAAAAATCTCTCGTCTCGAAACTCTCTTTGCGTTGACAAGAATGGGTAGTCTTGGCGAGTAGAGGAAAACACCACCCTTGGATCTGAATCGAAAATGGAGATCGTAACCAGGACGAAGCATGTGTACGTTGTTGTTGGAGGAGTTTACTGGTGCTGTTTCTGTTAGGTTCAGAATATCAGGTTTTTCCGCCTGTGGATATGGTGAATGCCATTGATGTTCTTGTTGAGTCCACTGTTGTTACAAAAGATAATCTTCAAATTGTTTGATAGTATGTCCAATCGAGTTCTTCTCGCCCAGAAATCCGAATAGAGAGGCAATTTGTTTCAGAGATGTTTCACATGAGAAGTTGTATTTTTATCATTAGTGTCAGAATGAGAACTGAAAATTAAAGGGAAAAGGAACGGAAAGAGGAATCAAGAAGTTATCAACCAATCATCGAGACAGAATGATAGAGTCCATCTATCATCTATCATCTATCATTATCGTTTCAGTCGCTTTTCACTACAGAAAGGATGTACCAAAGGACTATTCTCAGTCCGGCCACTATACCGCCATTAAATTTCAAGTTATATTTAGTGTCCTCAACGATAAACTTTGTATCTACGTCTATGAATGCAAGCACGGTATTAAATGGGGAATCGGTGATTATTCACAATCTGATGCCTTCCAGAGTTGCGCTGGAATCCGCCTTATCCTTTCATTAACTATCGAAATTAAATCGAAAAAGTTTTAAACATAAATCTGCTGTTTGGAAAGCAGATCCCGATCTCCTCTCTCCCTATTTTCTGATCTACCTATTACCTAATTCGATTACTTCGAATGAGTTTCTTTGTCGCCATCGAAACTTCTCATTATTGTGCGCTAAATAATCGGAACTGGCGTTGTGCTCTCATGTAATGAAAATCAGGGAATTGCTCGACTATTTCGAATTGATAACTGAGCTGACATGGGACTTCTTGAAAAGTTGGACTTTGTCACCTCGTTTTTATCTGAAACCATTCACAATAGCACTGCAGTTTCGTCTCGATGGTTTAGGAATCACATAATTCATCCGAAGAATTTTTAAGAAAACCGCAGATATTAGTATACAGGGTGGGGCACCGAAAACAAAACAGAACGAATATCTTCAAAACGCATGTGTTGTGAAAAAAATGCAAAAACACGCCAATTTTCAATCCAAGGGGGACATCTTCCTATCATAATCTCAACTGTCATACCTCTTCCCCCACCTCTTGGTCACTATCAACCAAACAATTTGAATAGGGAAAGCAGTAAGTGTGACACCATTAAAAAGGTAATTTTATAAGGAATTCAGCCATGTAATTTTAGTTACCTAACTTTTCATTTTGGCGCCCTCTTGCGGGAAAAATAACTGTTCCGTATTTCAAATAATGATACATCATTTGCAAGCTAATTTGACATAAATTCGATGACAATGCATTATGAAATTTTTCTACTGGAAAAAACAAAATGGCGGATATGATTTGCAATTCTGGTCCGATTGATGATTTATGGGCAGAAATTATGATTTGTTTGTCAATGTAAAAAAAAAACAAGATGTTGGCTCCAAGATGGCGGACAAAATTTGTAATTATGGTTCGATTCGACCCAGCACCGAAAACGAATTCTTCAAAACACATGTGCTGTGAAAAAATGCAAAAACACGTTGATTTTAAATCCAAGGGGTACACTTAACCTCAACTGTCATACCACTCTCCCCACCTCTCGGTCACTCATACAATTTTAATATGGAAAGCACTAAGTGTGACAAAGCATTGAAAAGGTTATTCCATGAGGAATTCAGACATGTGAGTGTTCGCTACCTTACGTTTCACTTTGGCGCCTTTTTACGGAAAAACAACTGTTTCGTATTCCAACTTTTGATGTTTGATTTGAAAGCTAATGTGGACAATTCACGAAAATATAATGAATATTGAAAAAATTAACATTGTAGGAACTAACAAAATGAATTTTTTAGCATATATTGCTCAGAAACGTCAGACAGCGATTCGAGACTAACTTATGCACATGTTCATGGCGAACACTTTGAGCATCTACTGTGAATCAATGTAGTTTGGAATGATTGGATTTGAATTAAGGCAAGGTTTTCCAATTTTTAAGTTTATGAATGTCCAATTTTTTCCAACTTGCCCTGTTAGTTAGTATGTATGTATGTGTGAGACAAATCTCGCCGCTGACTTTTGACCCACTTCATGTTGTCTGATCAACTTTGAACTTTGGTAGGTTGTCATAATTGCAAAGACAATGCATTATGGAATTTTTGTTGAAAAAAGAAAAACAACAAAATGTATGGCGGATGAGATTTGTAAATATGGTCCGATTCGATACAAAATTGGATTGTAGGGATTTTAGGTACAGACTAGAGAGAAATGAATGAAATTGATAAAAAAGCTTATACAAATGCGATGAATAGAAAAGAGGTAATTTTTCAGATGTGGGACGTAGGTGCGTAGGTGCGTTACAAATTCAAAAGCTTGCCGCTAGTAGAAAATAGGTATTTTGGCAAGCTGAAATTTTGATTTTGTAACGCACGGAATAAACTACGTCACACGTCTAACAAAAATAGTATTTTCTTTTTAGCGCATTTGTGTAAAAGCTTTCTTTTTATTAATTTAATTATTTAATTTTAGTCATGCTGCAAACTTGAAACACCCCCATATGCCAATTTCGAATCGAATCGAACCACAATCACGAATTTCATCCGCCATCTTGGTTTTTTCATTTCACAAAAATCATAAGTTCTGACCCTGAAAATCTCCACATTCTAATTTTGATTCGGATTGGACCATAATCACAAATTTAGTCTGCCAACTTGGAGCCACCATTTCTTTTTTTTGCATTGACAAACAAGTCATAATTTCCGGCCCTGAAATCCACCACATATCAATTTCGAATTGAATCGGACCATAATTGCAAATCTTTCCCGCCATTTCGGAGCCGCCATTTTGTTTTTTCCTTTGGAAAATATCCATTATACATTGTCACCGAATTTATGTCAATTTAGCTTACAAATGAAGTATCATAATTTGGAATACGGAACAGTTGTTTTTCCCGAAAGAGGTCGCCAAAATGAAAAGTTAGGTAGCGAAAATTGACATGGCTGAATTCCTTATAAAATTACCTTCTTAATGATGTGTCACACTTGCTACTTTCCCTATTCAAATTGTTTGGGTGATGGTGACCAAGGGGTGGGGGAAGAGGTATAACAGTTGAAGTTATGATAGGAAGATGTCCCCCTTGAATTAAAAATCGACGAGTTTTTGGATATATTTCTCACTTATTATTATTGAAATGGCCAATTTCAGTAGTCCATATTGATTATTAACTATTCACCATTCATTTGGAGATTTGTTTTTGATATGCATCATCAGTTGACATAATTGTTTTTGAAAACGTATTCAAAAAGTTATTCGACTTTTTAATCTAATTATTCTTGGTTCGATTCTCCAGGAAGTACCTATATTTCATCAAAAATTACAACAGAGCTTTATTTCTTCAAAATGAATTTTCAGGTTTTTAGTATGGTGAATAAGTTAAAAAAACCTGAAAAATAGAGATAAAGCTCCTAAAAGTATGAGCGATAACTCGTTGGATACGAAATGACCACTAGGAAAATGGTATTCGGGGATTTTACCGAACATAAAGAATTGCGATTGTTATCAACAAAATAAGGTGAAAAAAAAATGGTATTTAGTTTTTTGTCACCCACCGCTGCAAAAGACAGTATATCGACAAAAAGTTTTTCTATAGCATTAAATTTTCATTTAAAATTTAGAGTAAATTGTGGGATCATGTAGATACTAAAAGGTGAAAGTTCAAATAATTGACCTATTATAACTCGTTGGCTTCCTGGAGCTCTTCTGATATACCTACTTAACGAGATTACATGAAAAAAGTTAACGAAAGTTCATTATATTGTTCATTAAAAATTTTTATAACTAAAGAAAAATTAAATATCCAATAAATATTTATTTACAAATGTTTTATTATTGCTGTTTTTAGATTCAACAATGGCAGTGATTATAACTAGTCACAATTTTTTGACTTCATTTGTTTATAAATAAGTTATGAACCAATGCAAAAATATAATACGTAAGAAAAATTTTTATTTCCATAATGCTGTTCTTGAAAAACAATGAGTTAAATTTTTTTTTCCTTAAATAAATTGGTTCATAATCGTTTTTTTATAATTCGATTGTTTGGATAATTGTTAAGAAATCATTTCCACCTTGAAAATCGTAATTTCTTCTCCTCGATAGGTTCGCAGTTCCAATTCAACTAAATTTGAAAACATCCCGAAAGTGACTAGACGCCTGAGAATGTATTCCACATCTTTGTTGACCCTTCACGTAAACATTCACCGTCTCAAAGAACACGTTCATTAATGGAACGAATTGATTCTCTTCATTCGATGATCAGTACATTGATATTATGAATTCATGTAAGGTCATTTATTTGATATATTCGGAGAGTCATTGGGAATATACGTATTTGAACATTCTTCATTTATTTGTAGTCTCCGACAAAACCTTCGAACTTGTTCTTTCTCGATGAGTGCTTACCGATTTTCTCGGCAGGTGGCGCTGCAATTGACTTTACTGTAAGTCGCTGCTTCATGCGTAGGGAATTATTAGATAAACAATAGATCATAATTCATTGGACATGGTCAAGACCACTCTAAGTTGTCGGACTTACCCTTGCACTGATATGAGGCAAGAACCCCGAAACATGTCTGCAGGGATCATTCTCAGCTAAATGAATAATAATCTTTCGTTTGTTTACAGTGAGCACTTGCAACTGGGTCTTCTTGAAAGAACGTTGCACAAATATCTGTCAAATGTAGTTCAATTTCCGTCGTGGTATTAGCCAGGGAAGTAGATGTTTTCTGTCAGATTTTTACCTCATATTCTTCACTTGATTTATCACGCAATTTTTTCTCGTGAAATTACTCATTGGCAGAATTATTTTGTTGAAAATACGTATACGATGTAAATGCTCTTATGTTTTTAATGTGAATAACATTTTTTTATTCACATACCAAATAGGAATATCGTAGTCTATCAAATTATTATTTTTCCTTGAAAATACATAACCCTATGTCTTTTCTTGTGCACCCCTCTGGATTACTTGAAGTTCGACTTTCCTGTCGATTGACTCTGCGCAAACTTTGTATACATGAAATGCGATTGAACTAGGGAATTGCGTAATAGAAACGGCACGGAATCAAAGGAAGCAATAAATGGTTCATTTGATTTTTCTCTCAAGATGCTTGAAATTCAAATGAACTATTTCAGCGCGAAATCTCTCTTGGTTTGATTGATGCGGAAATAGAACGTAAAGTATTGATATTGCAATTCTTTGGGAAAACGCAATTAGTTCTTGTCTACGAAACGTCAAGTGTTTGTTGAATAATGAATATTCATGTTTTTGAGTATTGGGTTTCTTTATAGTATTCATGAGAGTTTTTAAACAAGATCATTACAAGTTGTCGTCACTAATTGCAAAGACAATTGTCACATGAAAGTCGCCAGACTCGCGATTTACATAGAAAAGTGTCACTGTCAGTCCCACTTTTATTTGATGATGGATATTGTTCGAGTCACAGGAGTATTTTCCAGGAACTTCGAGCAAAATATGAACAACAAGGAATTTAAGCAGTTGGTATATTGGAGTTCTTAATTCTTCTCATATCGCAGAACCCTGATAATTTATTTTCATCTTAAAATTCACACGAAAAGAAAAATCCATTTCGGTTCACAAAATAACGTTAGGAAACCCTACTATTGATTTTATTTTCAAATTTTGGAGAAACAATTTTATTTCTGTGATAGCCTTCAGAAGGTACTGAAGACCATAAAACCTCTTTAAAGCTGAATGGTTCTCAGGGCTATTTCCAAATACAAATAATTTGAACCTTGACAGCCTAACTCGCAGGATTCTTAATAACCTCCGAAGAGTTGCAATATAACCAAATCATAGGGCTGTTTTAAAACTGTGTGTTATTAGAAAAATCTTTTCCAAACAAAGTTGGGTTATAATGTTTTCCATAAATAACCACAGCCGAAACTGCCTCAAATTAATCTAATTATGTAGTTGAACTTTACAAATAAAAAATATAACGATGGCGTGCTGACAGAGATCTTTGATTCAAATATGTCCATTCAACACTGTAAAATACCGAATATCCTCTGCGAATGATTTTTTTTTGACAAAATGACATCGGATATGTGGTAAATCTGTAACGCGCCCCAATAACTATGCGAAATTACCGAAAACAAAATTAACAAAATACCATACCTAATTAAAACATCATTTTGACTCATACGTACAGTGCTTTAGTTAATGCCTTCCCCCCTTCATTTTTTGAACAGGTCGACTAGAAACAAGTAGCTGTTAGATTTAATTCAATACCCGTCGTGGTCTTAGCCAGGGGAGTAGTTGTTTTCTGACAGGTTCTTGCCATAATAAGCCTACATAGATAGGTGTTTATGGGAGCAAAGGGTTCATCATCGGTCGGTAACGACTGTTCGTTAGAAAAATTTTAACTTGGGATAATAAAATTGATGCATAAGTACTTCATTTTGGAGTGAAATTGACAGATTCAACTTTCAAGATGGCGACGGGGCGCCATCTGGGAAAAAAATTAATGGAAAAGGAGTCCTTGTGACACATTTTTTGGAAGCTCCTGACGGATACTTTACAACCCTAGGATATGAAGTCAATATCTTCACCCACTACAAAATGGCGGAAGATTAAATAATTATCTGAATACATCGACGTTGAACTACATAATTTGAGGAAATAAGCTGAGTTCAGTTCAGAAGATGTTTGAAATGGTTGCCTTGGACTGCTTGACATAAGAACATCCTATCCAATATTTCACGCCTACCATTTTCGAACACAGTAACGTCGATATTTCTATAAATACTTGTTATTCTCTGCAGTAAATCCAATATTGAAGCAGGTTTAGTTTCGTACAAATATTTTTTAAATAGTCCTATAAAAAAAAGTCTGAAGGTGTCAAATCTGGCGAGCGGGCTGACCATTCCGTAGGACCTCGACGGCCAATCCGACGACCGGGGAAATCATTATCCAAATAGTTTCTAACTTGTCTGGAGTAATGTGGTGGTGCTCCATCTTGTTGGAATACAATATCCATATCGAATTCAATAGGATTCGCTTCGAAGATTTCGGTGATTAGAGGGTCAACATAGTTTTCAGCCTATTCAAATACAGTTCCCCAGTTGAATTTTGTTCAATGAATAGAGGTCCTACAATATGGTATCCTAGTATTTCTGTCTACGCGTTGATTTTTTCTGAATATTGAGTATGAGTTTCCCTGAAAGCGTGAGGGTTGGTGTCACTCCAATAACAGCAATTTTGTCTGTGAACATTGCCGTTGAGGAAAAATGTACATTCGTCACTGAAACAAATGTTGTGGAGTTAGGTGGATGTCTTGCAATTGTTTCCGTCAAAATTTCGCAGAATTTTATTCTTCAATCAGGGTCATCTTCAGTTAACTGGTTGGTGTACCATTTTGATTTTGAATGGATGATCCTTATTTCTCTTCAAAAGTCTCCACACAGTAGCAGAACACACCTCACAAACATTCGCGACGGTGGAAGTAGACTAATGAGGATTTACTATCATCTCACCAATTATTTAAACTTGCTGTTCTTTCAGAATGGACGGATGACCTGGGAGCTTTTTGATCGGTAAACTACCGGTAGTTGTAAATTTGGATATGAGTTCCCACAAATATTTTATACAGATAGGACGATTCGGAAAACCATAATTAAAGATTCTTTCGGTTTCGTAGAAGTTACCCGTCGCACCATAAATAAAAATTCCTACGATTTTGTCTCCCAATGGACGAGAATTGACCATTTTAGAGATAATTCACGTGGTACCTATCTACTAGAGAAACCGAAAACTAAATAAGATTATTCCAACTAAACAATTATGTTCGTTGTCGTACTGACACTTTTGGTCTTTCTCATAAACAAAAGATAACCTATCAAACCCTATCTGGTTGTTGGGATTGCCATATGGCATAAAAAAAAACAAATATTTCTAGAAATATTGAAATAAATGTGTTTGTATTTGTAGTAGGTGATGATATTGCCTTCATATTGTAGGGTTGTGAAGTATTATTGGAGTGTCACTAACCCTCACGTTTTCCGAAGAACTCATACTCAATATCCAGAAAAAAATTACGGTTGGGCAGGACTATTGGGAAACCATATTGTTGTTAAAAAAAATTGTTAAAATTATGTTTTCCGTTAACCAGCTGTCGTCCCCTTACGAACAGCAGCCCCCAAAAGTCGAAACTTGTGCGAGCCTAGGATTAACGAGGTCTTACCTTTTTACGTGCGATTCCTAGCACTTTCTCGGGCCATCAGAAAAAATTCTGCAGTCGCCAGGTTTGAACCACCGCCGACCGGCAGCCAGTGACTAAAACAATATCGCTTTAACCACTCGGCTACCTGGACCTCTATTCATTGAACAAAATTTAAAAGGGGAAAAGGAAACTCTAATTACCAAAATGGTCGAAGCGAATCCTAATGAATTCGATATGGATATTGTATTCCAACAAGATGGAACACCATCACATCACTCCAGGTCCTACGGAATGGTTAGCCCGCCCACCAGATTCGACACCTTCAGACTTTTTTCATAGTGCTATTTGAAGCAAACGGTGAATGAAACTGAACCCTCTTCAATATTGGATATACGGCAGTGAATAATATATATTTATAGAAATATCGACGTTACTGTGTTCAAAAATGTTCGGCGTAAAATATCGGATAGGCTGTTCTTATGTCAAGCAGTTCAAGGCAACCATTTCGAGCATCTTCTGAACTGAACTCAGCTTATTTCCTCAACCGACGTATTCGGGTAATTATTAAAACTTTCGCCGTTTTGTAGTTGGTGAAGATATTGACTTCATATCCTAGGGTTGTGAGGTATTCGTCAGGACCTTCCAAAGGATGTATCACGAAGCCCCATTTTCCATTTAATTTTTTTCTGTTATCATTGATGGTACGAATTCAGTTGAGTTCAAATTGGTCGCAATTTTCATGGTCTTCCCGAAGATAAAAAAATACATTTGCGTTCTCAAACTATGTCATGAAATTATATATTTGTGAATGGAACACCTTATATTTCATCATGTATTTCATTTCATGATCACATTTTGAACAAAAATTCATCCAATACTTTTTTTAATGAAGTTAATAATGAGAGAGTTATTTGAAGAAAAATATTTCAATTTGGTAGTAACCCTTCACAGTAACTACAGAGGTATCGCACTGCTATCATCTCGAAGGTCATGGAAGAAGCCATCAAACATTGAGCTCATCAGATATCTAGTACGATCAAGAATTGTGAATGATCGACAATATGTTTTCCGTCATGAGAGATCAACTGGTAACCTGCTTGCTTCTGTCTCACATATATAGCAACTACCCATGAAAAATATGGTGTACATCTCCAAGGCCTTTGTTCGCGTTTGGCACCAGGGACTCCTCGCCAGGCTTCCAACTCATGGTTCCCACCCATCCCCACCTCAGTTGTGTTCTTTGCTATCTAGCTTTCTCTCTGACAAATCTATTCACTTTCCACGAGGTGATTGATGGAGTTTCATCTGACACTCTACCTATAAATGCTGGTGATCCGCTGGGATCTATTTTAGCATCAACGCTGTTTCTCCTTCACTCCTCCACCTCAATGATTTGTTGGGAGATACCTCATACACAATGCATAGCTTTGCGAATGATCGTACTTGTCATACCGCGTTCTCTTCAAAAGCTCCGATATCAGTCCGTGAAACTGGAAGTGATTGGTAAAGGAACGTGGACGATTTTAATATGGACCAAGCAAAAATTCCAGAATGGGGATTCAACAACTCGGTAGAACTCTCCTCTCCTCTAGAAAAAACGATCTCACAGTGGCCAACTGAAAAATATCAGAAGTGTCCATACCAATGAAGTCCTCCATTTTGTTGCTCGGTATCACCTGCAGCAAGCAGTACCCTGTCATGGGAAAGCCATGTGAGGTACTTTGCCAAAAGTACTTCTCAGAAAATTGATTTTCTGTTCGGTTCCAAGAGCTACTTCACTTACCGTTAGTTGATTATGATCTATGAGTCACAAATCCGACCTGTCCTGGAATACTGTTCTCATATATGGAGTGCAGGCCCTTATCACATCGAAACTTTTCAATTCTCTCCAGAAAAGAGCCATTCGCCTCGTTGGTGATGCTGGACATACAAGCTCACCTATTTTTCTGGAACATCGCAGAAAGGTTGGCGATCTGTCTCTGTATTACAGATGGTTTCAAGGAAGATGCTTTTCTGAAATATTATCAATCATTTCACCGTTAGCGGTCCCATCGGGACACTTTGGAAACATGCCTGATATCTCTTTCTCAGGGCCCCTTGTTCCAAAGAACATGAAGCTCAGGAACTCACTGCCTAGGAGGTGTTTTCTGATGCATACAGTCTGCAAAAATTCAAGACGAACACCAATTCTTTCCTACTTTCCCTTGGCCCACAAGATGTTCTTTGAACATCACAGGATTTTCATCTCCGTTGGAACTAAAACATAAAAGGAATAATGTTGTCTTGATATTACATCTATTTGTTGAATATTCTCAAGTGTCATGAATCTGATTCACTGTTAATTGTTTCACTAGTTTTCGAAACAAATTGCTAGCAATAATAGTCCTGTTGAAGAAACCCTTCGTTCACCAATTATATTACACCCCTTGAATTAAATGTTTGGGAAGTTCTCCTAAACGACGTTTTCGGGATCAAATATAAAAACGTGAATGAATTGGAAGATTCCATCAGAACCTTGTATGACAAATTGACCCAATAGAACTGCGTAGTGTTGACAGGACCCAAATATGTGTTTATAAAGGAGGCGTTGTATTTTGAACATTCAATCCATTTATGAATCTGGGCAGTCCATCAATTACAAAATGTTATTATTAACAGATGATAGGAGTTTGAAATACTCAGCACTCTATCAATCCCACACAGCTAGGTATGAAGCATCGATTTGGCCGGAAACAAATATTTCCCTGGCTAACTCCACGAAAGTTATCATTGAACTACATGTGTCAGATACCTAATGTATCGAATGAGGAAGTTGACACAGACGCTCTGTTGTCTGACCTACTTTGTCAATGATTAGAGGTGAAAACTATTTCGCTAGGTCGTAATTTCTGCCCAGATCGAAATAACTTCGTGGTGTCAGCAAGGAGAGAAGTTGTTTTCTGCAAGACCTCATACCAAGATTTGCTAGATTGATGGAAAAGAGGTTCTAGAATAACTAAGAATTTTTAAACTACGATAGGAATATTCGATATTACGAATTAGAAGAGAAACCAGTGTTTCTAGATATTTCCATCGAATCTTTGCAGGTTTCTAAATATTCCTAGCATTTCTACAATGATTCACAAAATTTCTGTCCAATACCAGACTCGTAACATTGCTTCCTTTCCTAATTTATACCGACCCAGATAACACAATCATCAATTTGAAACCAATTTGTAAGATCGTAGCCTTGGTATTCTAATAACCTCTCCACGTGAACGACCTTGGGATTGCTCCTTTGGGTGAGCTGGATGCGTTAATCATTGATTTTCTTTGTGACGAAAGAAGGATTTGTCCAATTCATTTGCTTGGGGCATATTTCTCTTCTTCTCTGAGGTTGGTAGAACCAAACGGAATCACCTCGAATGTAGTCCCTGAAGTGTTCCTGTCGAATCAATCTTTTATTTTTTGTCACTGGAAATTAGAAGACGTCTGCAGAGAGAGAGGAAGAGCGAGAGGATAAGTGAGTGAGTTAGAGAGAGAGAGAGAGAGTGGGAGAGAGAAGAGAGAAAAAGAGAGAGAGAGTGCTAGTGATACTGCTCTGATGCAGCAAAGCCATTATTTGTTTATGAAGGAGTCTGCAGAACTCATGGAATCGGTCTAGTCTTTCTCACAATTCCTAGACATATTTCTGGATGGCACTCCATACAGCAACCATCACATGGCAATTCAATTACTTATCCGGTAGTTAACACTGATGGGATACATCCGGTGAACCCATGCTGGGCTCTTAGATAGGATATGATGAATGGTGTAACCAACGCATCCCAATCCTTTAGATATTTGGAGATGGAACATCGACAGGTTGATGGTTTCATCTCGTCATTCCACCATTCCATCTGCTCGCGGCTGTAGATCTGTTATGCAAGTTCTTGTCAAGTCTGAAAGGCTCTTCATTTCCCGACATAACTCAGATTCGACGTTTCGTCCTGGATCAGAATGTAATTCTATCAGAAATGACTGTGGCTATCACATTTTCTATTAAGGTCTTCACGACTGTCACTGCCTCCTGGTTTGGAATGCGTACAACTCCAGGCCACTTCGAGAAATAGTCTACGCACATCAAGTATTCATTTCCATGCTCGGTAACAGGAATTGGCCGCAGGTCTTTCAAAAAGTTCACCAGAAAGAGCTGTTTTTCCTCGACTCCTAATTTTGGGTCTCATCATTGAAGCCAATAGGTCACACCTCTTGAGACATTATTCATTTGCAAATGATCAAAAAAGATAAATGCTCGCAACAACTTCATATAATCAGGCAGTTAATTTTTTTTGTTAATTCCAAATCGTTTGGTGAAGAAATATTGGACTTTAGTGTGAAGAACAGAAAGATGGCTACAAGATGAGTACTTGACAAAGCTGCTGATTCGCAATGAATTCTCGAAAATCTGTGCGAAAAGTTCTGAAGTGACTTGAGCTTTTTCCGGATATAATGGAAATTTTGCAAGAACTAGGTGTTGATGACCCTGATAGCTGGATAGAATTTCACGAACTGATGACTAACGTCATTGATGCCCATACACTGGAGACATATAAGACATTTGTTTCAGAATGGAAAGATCAATAATCAAAACTGTCGTTATCGGACTGGCGAAAATCCAAATCTTGTCAGAGACCCACTGAGTATCTTGAAAAAGTGAATGTGTATTCTTGAATTCATAAAAATGAAGTAACAGGACAAATATTTACCGATAGTGGTCTAGATGGAGAAATGTATCCCAATATCTTGAAAATTACGATAGTGCCTTCAGTTGTAGACCAGCTGGAAAATCAAAATGATCCAGAAGACAACCAAGTCTTCTTTACCAACGAAACTGCATTACACCGCACAAAAGTGAATAGTGGATAAATGACCACTACAAATCCGTTGGATTGGGAGGATAGGGCCTCTCAAGTGGCATCCAAGATCTCCAGAATCCCTTACATTTCTTCATAGGGTCATCTAGAATCTGCACTTCATGAATCTCTACCAGCCTCAATTGAATAACTTAAGGATCGCATTAGTTCGAGAATGTCGAAATAAAGAACACTGTGAAACAGAAGTTATGGGTTTTCTTGGAATACTGATTAACAAATTAGCAAAGTACTAAACGAAAACAAAATTCAGTGAAATCAAATTTCAAAGAACTTTTCAGAGATGTATAACATGGAAGGGGGAGGGTCGATGGGGCGGAGTCAGAGTGGCTTCGAGCATTTCTCGATATCTTCTTTCAATTCCAACCTATTCTCTCTGACAAGGTTAAAATTTGACAGATTGTATATCATATAACTATAGTTATAGAGGTTCCAAACCCTAAAATTCTACAACAGATGCACACCCTGTATTTTACATATCAAACATTATTTGTGATTCGCAGAAGTGCTATGATTAATGGAACAGCCATTTTGCAGTGTAGCGCGAATTTCAATTATTTCAGTAAAATCGATGGGATGTGTTTAATTATTGAATATCACTCCATACGTAGGTTGGCCAGTTCATTTCTACAAATGTGAATTCTCACTGAATGTAGTTTTTGTCAGGGTTCTGCATGAAGACTCGAACGTAGCAAAGTGGTAGACAAGTACAAGGTTGCCAAACTTGCTTCTATGGACAGCCTGGCCTCGGAGGTGTGCAAACTATGGAGGGGGTAACTGTAGCGACTGAGCGAAATGGTTACTCATTCATCGAAAGGTTGAAAAACCATAATGAAGAAATCAAAAAATGAAAGAAAAAAAGTTTGTAATATTTTGGTGGAGCAGCCATACTGTCCAAATTCGGGACATATGTCAGATGGCAGAAGCAAATAATATAGACAACACCTTTCACTTAGCTGAGAAAGACTCCTAACGAATAATGGAGTGGACAGGATCACATCCACGTGGATGTGCTGGATGTGCCAAATGCTGACCACAAGAATCGACGAATTAATAGGAGGTGAAAACATCACCCAGATCAGCACAATCCGAATTATGTCCACAGGGAGTTGGACTATCACCTACAATGTGGAGCCTTATCATGTACGAATCACTTGGTATCCCAATTGATCAAGGGATTACTTCAGCTGTGCTGATCTCATGGTCATCATGTACATTTGCAAATTCGAAAGAGTCCTCTAAGATGTCACTGAAAGGTGCATAGAAATTTATCTTTTTGGGTTTGAGCATCAACTAAACAAAAACCACAGAGGTACCTCTCACGAGAAAAAGATAACTACCCTAGACTGGTTATTCCTCTAGAACAAATACATTAAAAAGGCAACTTGTTCACTAATGAAATGCTGAAACACCACTGAAAAATTGTAGAGTTACAATCCACTGCAAACCGTGAGACGGATATAAACACTGAAATTGAGGCATATAAGCACCTAAGCGTAACATGGCCAGACTAACTAGCTACGACGAGGAAAACATTAGAGAAGGTCCAAAGACTCGCATGATAGGAACAATGAAACTGACTCCAACAACAGCACTAAAATCATTCTAGACCTCATACCTTTTTACATTTTACATTGTAACGAGAAGAGCTGCCTGGCGGCATCCATCAGATTGGATGAAGTTGGAATATAAACAAGCACTTTCTTGAAGTATTTGGAACGGTACGGTGTGTACCAAAAGTTTTCTATTCGCGGCCCATTACACATACGTCGATCATGAAAGTAAGTTTGATGTTTCGACTGTACGATTTCCCCACCATTTCAACCATCCAATCTAGTGTCGGAGGCGCTAGGCAACAGTGCTCTGTCAGTGTCAGTAACTTTCATAGTCCCGACGATCAGATTGCTTAAAAGTGATTGAAAACTGATGAATTGTTAACGCAATGGCTCGAGCTGATTTAGTTCACAAGGGACGGTTCATTAAAGAAAACCATTTGAAAAAAATGACGCGATGCAGTCGCAGCGATGTTGGCTGCAAAAAAAGTTGAAAATAGAATGTTATATGATGAAAGAGAGGTAAAATGTACTACGAAAACCGAAAAAGTTATCACAAATTTTTGTCCAGAAAATTATTCCAAAATTCCCATATTCTGTCGACAATATGGGCAGCGAGGATCCCCAATTCTCCAATTCCATAGTTTCAATTATTATTTCCTGGTCTATTTATGTCGAAATATATTTCTCTTGCTCCTTAGGAGCTGCAGCTCGTTGTTGCCGTTGCTCTTGACGGGGTCATTTCTATGCTCTTATAGATCAAAACAATGCCGACTTTAGAAGCTCGTATTTCGGTAACTAGTTGGACTAATTTTTCCAGATTTGGTTATTAGCATTGTTATCAAGTTCGGTGACATGTATTAGTTTTTCATCAAATTTGTAAGAAGCGTTTTTTCTGTAAAGCTTGTTATTTCAAATAATCATTGCATTTGGCCTATGGTGCTATGATTTAAAAGTCTATTGGGGAGCAACTTTGAGTACAATAATTTACGATTCTGAATGGACGAAAATTCTCAAAAAAATTAAGTCGATTTAGACACTGTCGAAAAATACCATACCAAATTTTCATTGTATGTGTAAGAAAACTGCTCTAGCGTTCTAAATACCTTGCAGAGGATGCGTACCTCTCCGACCTTTCAAAAGATGATATCGTCGAAAAATTCAGTCATGCGAAATAATTCCATACAGAACCAAGTAGGCAGGAAGAATGGAGCCCAAAATCAATTCACGTGCTGAAAATGAATCCATAGTAGGCTAAACAGGTTTGTCTAAAATACCGGTGGGAACTGTAACACAAGACTTCGTGCCTTGTCTCAAAAACTTAGAGTCTTTGGGCAAGTGTCCAAGTATGTATCAAGGTAAAATACCTGCCACAGTTTCTACTCGATGGAAATTACTGAAACAAAGACACATATCAATTCAAGACAGTCAAGCAGTCATCAAAGTATCGATTTACCTCAATTCAATACAAGCAGATACACTAGCATAGAAAAGAGCTCCCACACCACCAACAGGTCCATAACTATTCTGTGGGCCCGAGAGCTACTACTTCCAGGAGAAACTTGATTACCAATAATAATGCATTGACAGAGATTTCCAGGTTGAATGTTTCCTTATTATGATGCCCAAGTTTTCAGCATAATGTTTTAGCATATCCTACTAATGAGCTCGTTCACGACACGATTCTGCGAAAGTGTTAATAAGACTCCTTCTTGCAGAAAAATTTGGGGAATATGTCTTTCTAAGTTCTTTCTCAACTTGGATGTGACGATGGTCCTACCTCCAAGCATTCCCATGATCCACCTAGTACCTACAACTTGAATCAATTCCATGGATGCTAAGGATGTTTTGTCTGACTCACCCTCAATATCAAGAACGGTTTAAGATTATCTGTTGGATAGATTTCAAATAGTACCAATTGACAACATCAGCAGTGAGCTAATTTCAGTTACTATAGGTATTCCTCAAGGAACAGTTTTAGGACCAGTTCTGTTTTTGATTCCCAAATCAATACTCACAATAACAAAAATAAAATCCGCAATTGCACCCCCAATCTCTAACACCGTTATCTTATATTCCGATAATCTTTGAAAAAAAAAAAATTAGTTCACATGGGAATCCAATCTTTGATAAATTTTGACGAGTGTCAACTGCAGGTAATGCTGGAAAAATCGGTAGTTGAGGCTGATGACCCGTTGGTTAGGTTAGGTATGTTGACATAAGTAAACTATTGCATCAACTCGCAGTGGCGGTAAATGAAATTGAATGGGTGTCAGAATTCCAATATAGAGGCTTCATGTTAGATGAATCATTAACACTGAATGCTTTCTGTGCTACATCTGTGGACAGATATATTTATATATATATATATATATATATATATATATATATATATATATATATATATATATATATATATATATATATATATATATATATATAAATATATCTGTCCACAGATGTAGCACAGAAAGCATTCAGTGTTAATGATTCATCTAACATGAAGCCTCTATATTGGAATTCTGACACCCATTCAATTTCATTTACCGCCACTGCGAGTTGATGCAATAGTTTACTTATGTCAACATACCTAACCTAACCAACGGGTCATCAGCCTCAACTACCGATTTTTCCAGCATTACCTGCAGTTGACACTCGTCAAAATTTATCAAAGATTGGATTCCCATGTGAACTAATTTTTTTTTTTTCAAAGATTATCGGAATATAAGATAACGGTGTTAGAGATTGGGGGTGCAATTGCGGATTTTATTTTTGTTATTGTGAGTATTGATTTGGGAATCAAAAACAGAACTGGTCCTAAAACTGTTCCTTGAGGAATACCTATAGTAACTGAAATTAGCTCACTGCTGATGTTGTCAATTGGTACTATTTGAAATCTATCCAACAGATAATCTTAAACCGTTCTTGATATTGAGGGTGAGTCAGACAAAACATCCTTAGCATCCATGGAATTGATTCAAGTTGTAGGTACTAGGTGGATCATGGGAATGCTTGGAGGTAGGACCATCGTCACATCCAAGTTGAGAAAGAACTTAGAAAGACATATTCCCCAAATTTTTCTGCAAGAAGGAGTCTTATTAACACTTTCGCAGAATCGTGTCGTGAACGAGCTCATTAGTAGGATATGCTAAAACATTATGCTGAAAACTTGGGCATCATAATAAGGAAACATTCAACCTGGAAATCTCTGTCAATGCATTATTATTGGTAATCAAGTTTCTCCTGGAAGTAGTAGCTCTCGGGCCCACAGAATAGTTATGGACCTGTTGGTGGTGTGGGAGCTCTTTTCTATGCTAGTGTATCTGCTTGTATTGAATTGAGGTAAATCGATACTTTGATGACTGCTTGACTGTCTTGAATTGATATGTGTCTTTGTTTCAGTAATTTCCATCGAGTAGAAACTGTGGCAGGTATTTTACCTTGATACATACTTGGACACTTGCCCAAAGACTCTAAGTTTTTGAGACAAGGCACGAAGTCTTGTGTTACAGTTCCCACCGGTATTTTAGACAAACCTGTTTAGCCTACTATGGATTCATTTTCAGCACGTGAATTGATTTTGGGCTCCATTCTTCCTGCCTACTTGGTTCTGTATGGAATTATTTCGCATGACTGAATTTTTCGACGATATCATCTTTTGAAAGGTCGGAGAGGTACGCATCCTCTGCAAGGTATTTAGAACGCTAGAGCAGTTTTCTTACACATACAATGAAAATTTGGTATGGTATTTTTCGACAGTGTCTAAATCGACTTAATTTTTTTGAGAATTTTCGTCCATTCAGAATCGTAAATTATTGTACTCAAAGTTGCTCCCCAATAGACTTTTAAATCATAGCACCATAGGCCAAATGCAATGATTATTTGAAATAACAAGCTTTACAGAAAAAACGCTTCTTACAAATTTGATGAAAAACTAATACATGTCACCGAACTTGATAACAATGCTAATAACCAAATCTGGAAAAATTAGTCCAACTAGTTACCGAAATACGAGCTTCTAAAGTCGGCATTGTTTTGATCTATAAGAGCATAGAAATGACCCCGTCAAGAGCAACGGCAACAACGAGCTGCAGCTCCTAAGGAGCAAGAGAAATATATTTCGACATAAATAGACCAGGAAATAATAATTGAAACTATGGAATTGGAGAATTGGGGATCCTCGCTGCCCATATTGTCGACAGAATATGGGAATTTTGGAATAATTTTCTGGACAAAAATTTGTGATAACTTTTTCGGTTTTCGTAGTACATTTTACCTCTCTTTCATCATATAACATTCTATTTTCAACTTTTTTTGCAGCCAACATCGCTGCGACTGCATCGCGTCATTTTTTTCAAATGGTTTTCTTTAATGAACCGTCCCTTGTGAACTAAATCAGCTCGAGCCATTGCGTTAACAATTCATCAGTTTTCAATCACTTTTAAGCAATCTGATCGTCGGGACTATGAAAGTTACTGACACTGACAGAGCACTGTTGCCTAGCGCCTCCGACACTAGATTGGATGGTTGAAATGGTGGGGAAATCGTACAGTCGAAACATCAAACTTACTTTCATGATCGACGTATGTGTAATGGGCCGCGAATAGAAAACTTTTGGTACACACCGTACCGTTCCAAATACTTCAAGAAAGTGCTTGTTTATATTCCAACTTCATCCAATCTGATGGATGCCGCCAGGCAGCTCTTCTCGTTACAATGTAAAATGTAAAAAGGTATGAGGTCTAGAATGATTTTAGTGCTGTTGTTGGAGTCAGTTTCATTGTTCCTATCATGCGAGTCTTTGGACCTTCTCTAATGTTTTCCTCGTCGTAGCTAGTTAGTCTGGCCATGTTACGCTTAGGTGCTTATATGCCTCAATTTCAGTGTTTATATCCGTCTCACGGTTTGCAGTGGATTGTAACTCTACAATTTTTCAGTGGTGTTTCAGCATTTCATTAGTGAACAAGTTGCCTTTTTAATGTATTTGTTCTAGAGGAATAACCAGTCTAGGGTAGTTATCTTTTTCTCGTGAGAGGTACCTCTGTGGTTTTTGTTTAGTTGATGCTCAAACCCAAAAAGATAAATTTCTATGCACCTTTCAGTGACATCTTAGAGGACTCTTTCGAATTTGCAAATGTACATGATGACCATGAGATCAGCACAGCTGAAGTAATCCCTTGATCAATCTTTGATAAATTTTGACGAGTGTCAACTGCAGGTAATGCTGGAAAAATCGGTAGTTGAGGCTGATGACCCGTTGGTTAGGTTAGGTATGTTGACATAAGTAAACTATTGCATCAACTCGCAGTGGCGGTAAATGAAATTGAATGGGTGTCAGAATTCCAATATAGAGGCTTCATGTTAGATGAATCATTAACACTGAATGCTTTCTGTGCTACATCTGTGGACAGATATATTTATATATATATATATATATATATATATATATATATATATATATATATATATATATATATATATATATATATATATATATATAAGGATGGATTTAGCGAGGGGAAATATATGAAAATATAAGTAGGAAAGTTATTGGGTATAACCCTCAAAATATTTTGCAACCGTAGACACGTGTTTCGAGCTTAAGCTCTCATCAATACGGTAAAATCAAGTGTGAAGATGTACAACACTTGGATGAAAAATAGAAACAAAGGAAGTCAACAACAGGAAGCCAACCATATAGTGGAGAGGTAGTCTTGACTGACTAGTTAAAGAAAAACTGGTAGAATTCTTGAGGATGCAGTCAAATCACTGGGCTTAGTCAAAGAAAACTCTTTGTTATATTGTCAAGCTTTCGGAAAAAATTTTTTTTTTATTCCTTCATCGGGACAGATAACTTGAGGTTAGAAGTAAAAGTCAACGTGCACAACAAAAAACATTAATATCTTCATAATCACTTAGACTTGGACACATCGATAAAAATTCATATTAGTTATTTGCAACATTACAATATTAAAAAAAAATTATATTTTCTCCGGCACACATGGTGCGTCTGCAGACAGAGATTTCAACCTGAGAGGTTGAGGTTCAATCAAGTTTCTAATACGTTATGAGGAACGCAAGCAGAATCTAAGTGAAAATAGAGTATATTTCGTTTTAATTCCGAGAGTTCTAACCTTTGACAGCTGTTTCGTGCTAACGCACTCATCAGAAAGGATTTATGGGAGCTCTCGAAATCAAAACGAATCCACTCAAGAATTAATACCGTGAGGCAAGACAGAATATAACAGGAAGTTATTCATGACATCTACAGTCACTAGTTGAAACTTAATTTGACACGAACCAAGGAATCCAAAAGTAGATGTATGTCCACAAATTGACAGGCAGCCAACAATTCGTTGTTCTGACCAACCCAAGGTTCAATCAAGTTTCTAATACGTTATGAGGAACGCAAGCAGAATCTAAGTGAAAATAGAGTATATTTGTCAAAGGTTAGAACTCTCGGAATTAAAACGATATATATATATATATATATATATATATATATATATATATATATATATATATATATATATATATATATATATATATATATATATATATATATATATAAAAACATTTTTATTCTCCAGGATACATCAGCTTCTTTTGATTATTGTTCCACTCTCTTATATTGTTCTACTCTCCTCTATCGTACCTACAGAAGTAACAGAAATTACATTATAAAAGTTAGGGAACCGTCCTAAAATATAACATATTTACTTCGATTTGAAATATAGTGAGCTCTCTCAATAATAAAAATAATAGTTCCTTATGAACTCCCGTAGAGTGTACCCAAAGGAATAACCTGTGCAGGCAGAGAACGGCTATTATTAATAGTCGCCATGGCGCTCCAGGGCGACTTACTGATTTTTGGTGGCGTATTCACTTTTCAGCTGTGGGAACACCCGGAAAACCAGCAGCACCCCGGGTTCTCGTTGCATGCTTCAAGCTAGCACTCTTCGGGATTTGTATCTAGGCAACTCACAATACACTTGCTCTTCAGCAACGCATGCGGTCACCTATCGATAGAACTGAGGAAAATTTCCTAGCACTCCAGAGTCGAACGAGTCACTGCTACTGTAAATTTGAACTACATACTCATCAGACAACTGGGTATGATGTTGCAAAAAAAATTATTTTATTTCAGTAGGTATAACATTTGAAGAAAATGAAGGATCAGGATATCCATATCTACAGTTTTTTTTATGTTGTTTATGAAACAATTTATTATTATTCGAATCTTGTCAGTTTTGAAAGAATTTACAGTTTTTGAAAGTAATTAATTTTATTATCCATTTGGCGTTTGCCTTATTCATTTGGGTTCTTATTAGAAAGTATTCAAGACACCGGGTCTTTGGAGAATTATCATCTGGCGACCGTGACAGGACCTAACTGAAGATAATAAATAAAGTTGAAAAGGCGTTAGAAATTCATCGAAATTACTTCAACCGATTATATGAAGCTGTACTCAGTTTGTTGAATGAACAAGTCGTAGATTTAATTGATGTTCGAGGTAATATGTGTCTTCTGGAGCAGAAAACCGACATCATCACTGACTTGGATCGACAAATGTTGGAATATTTTTTGGCATCTGATAAGGACACAGAATCAATTGATACCGAAGATGCTTTAGCTGATGAATACGGCACCAAATATCATAAGCTGAAGTTGAAAGTTGAATCGTTGACAATATGTCAAGACAATCATGAAAGTATCCGATCTGAGGCGTTAAGTCAATCAAGAAGGATGATGAAACTCCCCAAAATTGAGCTCAAGAAATTTGGAGGAGAAACTAAGGATTGACAGTGATGAGCAGATGGACAACGAAGATAAATTTCAATATCTGATTCAGACAACCATCCCAAACTCCAAAGCTCGACTCATCGTTGAAAGCTACCCTCCGACTGCAGTTAATTATCCGAAAGTCATAGAAAGTCTGAAGATCCGATTCGGCAGAAACGATATATTGGTAGAATACTACGTGAGAGAACTGTTAAAGTTAGTCTTGAATAATCTCTCTAGTAAAAGTATCATGAGTTCTCTTTACGACAAAATTGAGTGCCAACTAAGAGCTCTCGAAACTCTGGACGTGAATACAGAAACTTGTGCTGCAATGTTATACCCGTTGGTTGAATCCTGCCTTCCAGAAGAACTGATTAGAGTGTGGCAAAGAAGCAGTTACTATAATGATGAATCCCCATTCGAAGATCGACTGGAAAAGTTGATGTCATTTCTGAAAAAAGAGGTCAATAGCGAAGAACGAATTAACTTGGCCATTTGCGGTTTTGATATCAACAAGAAGCAAAAAGACCACTTTTTCGAGAAAACTGTTTTACCATCAGCGTGTGCATTAGTGGATCTGAAATCTGAGAAAAAGTGCATTTTTCGTCTACAATCACACCGGAATGCAGAATGAAGAACCCCAAAAGTGGACAATCAACGATCGTAAAAAGAAGTTGGTGGAACGAGGATGCTGCTATATTTGTCTCAAGTTTGGACATTTAGCCAAAAAATGTCGAGTATCTATAAAATGTTCCAATTGTAACGGCAGACATGCTGGTCTCATGTGCCAGAAGACTAATTCTGCGAAATTAGATGATGACAGAGTTGAAAGTTCACTTTCAAATAACACCCATGCCGAAGTATTCCTGCAAACTTTGAAAGTGAAATTGGTTAGTGATAACAAAGTTCGTTATGCTAGATTGCTGTTCGATACTGGTTCACAGAAATCATATATAACAAAGTCATCCATATCCGATATGCAGAATAAACCAGAAAGTGTGGAGAACAGGACGCATAGTCTATTTGGAGGCTCAACAACAGATACTGTTAACCATCCATGCTACAGAATTCGACTGAGAAGTATCGATGAAGATTACTCCTGTAATTTTGAGGCCTTAGACCAAACTATTATCTGCAACAACATCACTTGTGTTAAAATGGGTCCCTGGATGGATGAAATTACTCGATTCGGAAACCAAATATCAGATGTTGAAGATGGACCAATCGATATTCTTGTAGGAGCAGATATATGGGGAAAGTTGGAGGGACCTCACTGGTTGAAAGAAGCTCCAATTCTATGGCCCCAGCAACATTACGCTTGTAACGAAGAAACTATTATTGGTGAAAAGCAAAAAGAGATTGGATCCTCATTCTTGACATCTGCGGAGAGAGATGGTAGCTGGTACCACAGTTTTTCCTCAGACTATGGCAAAATCTTCAGAGTTTCGTGTTGGGTGAAGAGATTCATTGCAAATTGTCGAAAACGAAATTTTCGAAGGCAAAATAAAATGGAAATATCAAAATCACTTTCAGTAGCTGAATATGTCATGACTGACAAGATGATTGTCAAATTAATTCAAGCCGAATCATTCACTGGTATAAAAGACAAAAAGTTGCAATGTTTTCGTCTATTCAAAGAAGGAGAAGTCATAAGATTGAAAACCAAAATATCTGACCGAGATGACAAAATGCCTTTTCGCTGCCCTGCTGTTTTGCCTGCGAAGCACCCGGTTGTTAGTGAAATAATCGAATATGAACATAAACAATCCTGTCATTCTGGCGGTCAGAATCTTCTCAGTATTTTAAGAGAACTTTACTGGATTATAAATGGAAGAAAAGAAGTTAGGTCAGTCATTTTAAACTGTGTTACTTGTCGGCGATTCAATGTGAGACGTTTGGAAGTTTCCCCGATTCCATTACCACAAAGCAGAGTACGGGAAGCTTTCGTTTTTGAAGTATATGTAGTTGATATGGCTGGACCTCTCTTTGCCAAATCAGGAGACAAGTGCTGGATATGTTTGTTCACCTGTGCAGTATACCAAGCAGTCCATTTAGAATCAGTTTCATCATTATCCACCGATGCATTTCTTCAAGCATTACGAAGATTCATTTCTAGACGAGGTAGGCCTTCTGTTATATATAGTGACAATGGAACTAATTTCACTGGAACAGAAAATGCATTCAAAAAGTTGAATTGGGACAAAATAACCTCGTATAGTTCTGCTCGAAGAATCGATTGAAAGTTCATACCACCAACAGCAGCATGGTGGGGAGGCTGGTGGGAGGTGATGGTAAAATTGGTGAAAAATCTTTTGAGGAAAGTCCTCGGCAGAGCTTCATTGACATTTGAGGAACTGTCAACAATACTTTGTGATTGTTAATCGGTTATAAGTTCAAGACCTTTGACTTGCCTTGGGGAAGATAGTGCAGATTTGGTAGCGTTAACACCAGCTATGTTCCTTCAAGAAGTCAAAGAATCTGGGGATCCCAATATAGATGTTATCAATGCCCACACCTTGACGAAACATCATAGGTACATACTGAAACTGAAAGAAGAACTACGGCGACGCTTCAGGAACGAATATTTTGGCCAATTGGTTCTTTATAATCGTAAGAAAAAGGGCGAAGTGAAGGTAGGCGATATAGTATCAATCGAAAATGACAATAAGAAGCGGATTGATTGGCCTCTAGCATATATTGAAGAAACAATATCAGGACGAGATGGTGAAATTAGACTGGTACGTCTGAAAACAGCTGATGGTCATCTGCTGATGCCTCTTCAGAGATTATTTCCTTTGGAGTTGAGTAACGATGCGGTAAAACTCAAAGTTGAAACCAATGAAGATTCAGAGAAATGTTCCCAAGTATCTGAAGCAAATAGGGAAGATACTTTCACAAGATATGGGCGTAGAGTCAAATTGCCACAACGATTTGAATCATGATGATTCAAAGGTGGGAGAATGAAGGAAATGAAGGTTCAGGATACAGTTTTTGTTTTTTGATTTTGTTTATGAAACAATTTTTTATAATTTTTTTTTCCTTGGTGTTTTGGCATCGACTGCTATGGTCATTAGCCATGTGTTCTGGATAGGCCTTGTTACTAACTCCATACGCCACTTTAGGAGCAGCACTGTTAATTTTTAACGCAACAGTGAATCTTGGAGGATTATTCCCAGCCGACACGAGCCTCAGTCATTCAGACTTTCACATCTGAAAATGAAAAAAGATCTCGATTACCAGGCGAGCGCTTAACCACTGCGCTAATCCCCGCCCCTCAATTTATTATTATTCGAATCTTATCAATTTTGAAAGAATATACAGTTTTTGAAACGAATTGATTTTATTATCCATTTGGCTTGTTTGCCTTATTCATTTGGGTTCTTATTAGAAAGTATTCAAAACACCGGGTAGGTCTTTGGAGAATTAACAACATTCATTTATAAAATAACCAAAAATTTATTATCAATATATTTTGATTCCTTCATTACTCACAATAATCAGATTCATACCTACAACACAAGGACCTCTAAACAATTTCGTTGTTTTTCAGATAACTGAACTATTTCAATAAACTTCCTATCCACGAAAATCATTCTTTGTTCTTCCAAGGCTTAGTTGAAAATATGCATTACATCACTCAATTTCTAATTGTTAGTATCTTATCAAAATATTTCCTCCGCGTATGATTGTAATTGTTGTAACATGAAATTAAATTAGTAGATTTTATTGAAAATATGAACAGGATGTTCATAAAGTCGGTTGTGAAATTATATGCGACTGAAAGATGAACTTTAGTCGCTACTTTCCATCGTACAAGATTAACCTCTCTTGGTAGGGATTCATGTTGTAAAGGGAACCATTCTCGATTGTAAATTGAACCAATACATGACTCCTCTGGACATTGAAAAATCCTACTATAAAATGAAGTTACTTTTTTGTAATATCTAACAGTAAACAACTACTTTCCCGGCTAAAGCCACGCTGGACATTGAACTACATCTGATAGATCCTTTTAATTTCTGGTGACTTTCAATTAGTGGAGACACCCCGCTTCCCTCGGTATAGTTGGCTAGTCCCCAAAAATTGCCTTCATCGTATTTTCGTATTCTCGAGTACGGAATAAATTCTGGAACCTTCCACCTCTTTCGTGTACCTCCCCACGGGCATCAAAGACTGACCAAGTCCAGCGGTCGCACCCTTGAATTATTCGTATTAAACCCCGCTTCTATTTGATCTAAATTATCATTAATCTCGGTCTGATGACCCCGACGCTGTCGACGGGCGTCTAGCGTTCCGACGCGAGTCTTGCTCTGGGCGTCTGTTTGAGTTTGAGAAACTCTTTTGGTATAGTTAGCAGCTCGACTGGGGCGCGTTTAATATCGATATCTTCCTGAACTTGACTTTGAAAAGTATCACGATCGTTCAATATCATTTGTAGATTGGAAAATAGTAATTTCAGTCGACCACGAGGCAGCATTGACTTCTTTCCTAATAAAAGTGGTTGAAAAAAGGGAAGTAAAATTGGGAAGAATTAATAGCAGAAATAACTTTGATAAATTCAACAATTACTGCAATTCTGTCAATTGGGGTGGGGAGATATTTTCTCCTGTACCAATGAACGTGTTCCATTCATTATTAGAAGAAAGACGCAATCTGTGATTCCTTACAAAAAATAAAAAAAACGAAGCAAATCATGGATAACTCTCGGAATTAAAACCTCAGCTGCGAATCTGAGATAACTTCAAGTAATGAAAAAATTTAGAGATTGCAATTTTTTCTCAAAATATAAAAATTATAGAAAGTAGGTAATAAAAACTATTAGTTGAATCTGCCAAAGACAGGTACTAAAGAAATAGGGTGAAAAAATCTAAAGATGAAATGAAAGATAGAGCAAGAGCAAGAGGAAGAGCAAGAGCAAGAGCGTTTATTGGTGTAGCTGATTTTAACAAATCTTTACACAGGCCATCAAAAATACATAACATAGTCGAAATAAAAACAAGCATGCACAAACTAAACAGTAAAAATAATACAATTTCACAAGGTTATAAATAGTAGAGACAGGCCCAAGAGTCGATACAATAAGTTTTGATCTATGTTTGGAAAAGAGAGTTTGGTAGACTGAGATACTCATGCACACTATATATAGTATTTGTGGATAGTACCTTATTAACCATTTTTTTTAAATTATGGAGTTTCAGGTTCTTGGTTCCCTCGTGTAATTTATTGAAGAGTTTTATGTCCAGGCTATTTTTGGCTGAAATATCCAATCTATAGGATTTGTCTACCAGGTTGTTGGCATTTCCTGTCTGATAGCAAATAATATTGCTGTGCGTCTGTGACTTTTGAGATTTTTTTGTGAATTTCCACAAGAGACTGACTGCATTGGCAACTATCCTAATTGCCCGTTTCTGCATCAGGAAAGCCCAAGTTGAAAATGGAGAATTACCCCATAGATATGTAACATATGATAGGTGGGAATGAAAAAGAGCGAAGTATGCTGTACTGATTCTCCTCAAGAGAAAAGCTTGAGTAGACAATTTTTTGCACAAGGCGTCGATATGACTTGTCCATTTCAAGGATTTATCAATCAAGGAGTTTAACTGATTGATCGTTTGTACCAATGTTTTTTGTTGAGAATATAATAGTTTTAGTTTTTTTTCGTTGCACTTTAGAGTATTAGGAATCAACCACTGATTGATTACGGGAAGTATATGAGCTGATACTTGATTCAAATCGTCCAGATTACTATTTGAGTGGTAAAAAGTTGCATAATCAGCAAACAGTACGCTGTTCAAATAGTTCATTTGGTCAAATATATCATTTATATAAATTATAAACAGGAGTGGCCCTAACACTGACCCCTGAGGTACACCCAGTTCCACTTGAGCGATACTAGAATTTGTACAATTATAGTACACGATCATATGTATGTTTGCTAGGTAGGACTTGAAAAAGTCCAAGGCCACTCCCCAGTTGCCATAGTGCTCCAGTTTATCAAAGAGAACCTGATGTGAGATGCAATCGAAAGCTTTGCTTAGATCTATTAGGATCGCACATGGTAGCTGGACAATAGTTGATGAATTAAGAAAATGTTGATCTTTTCATCAGCAACTCAATGTATACTATAATATATTAAACAACTATTATTGCGCTATCGCAGCTCCACTACTTTCGAATTCAGCAGGATTGGATCCAATGTGTTAAATGCAACACATATTTGTGACTAAAACATTCATTTTTCAGCCCACCAATGCCATCGAGTTGTTGGAAATATTCATTGATATTAAAAATAAAAGAAGTACCGGTATTGATGACATTTCTTTCAGTATATTGGACAACATCACTAAAGGAGCCTTGACAAACCTAGCCAAAGCTATGAATATTTCATTTGCCAGTGGAGTGTTTCCATTATGCTTAAACAGAGCAGTTTTACAACTTTTTGTGTGACTAGGAAAAATCTTACTATTATAACAATTTGTAACAATTCAGTTCATTTTCAACATCCTTCCCACCAAATCAGAACTTAAATCGTTGTGGTATCTTCACCTTCCGTCCACTTTTTGTGAACATTGGCTCATCTTCAATCTTGTCCTTAGAATTTTCGTCAATATTTTCTGTTGAATTCTCTCGCTTCTCCAGTTGAATCTCATTTTCTTGGCGATTTATCTTCTCCTTTTCTTGGCGATTCGTGTTGTCCATGTGAATTTGCGATGAACCTCTTTCCATTGGGTAGAGGCGTCGGAATATTCTCAATAGTTCTCCATTTTTTGTTCTTTCTCTCGCAACTCTACATATGTTGTTTTTTCCAGGAAAATTTTTCCCAATTTTACCAAGGGGTCAAACAATACGTTTCGGGTTATCGGAACCAATTAGAGCAATATCTCCTACTTGCAAAATGTCATGTTTTTTCTGACAAATATTAACTAGTTCTGTCAAGTACTCCTTTTTAAATCGAGATCTTAGAGATTCCCTAATTATTTGAATGAATCTAAAACGTTTTACGAGGAGCTTTCTATCAATTATATATGAATCTGGCATTTCTGAAGAATGTTGCTCATTTATGAACATTGATAGCGTTAGAGGTACCAAATCATTTGATTCTTTTGTCAAATATGTTAAGGGTCGAGAATCATGACTATCACACAATAAGGTTTCTTATTCTTGGCAGTTGACCAAAGTTTTTCTCAAATGTCTACGAACTAATTCTTTCAGTATTCTGATAAGCCTTTCCCTTGAACCTCATAGGTTTCTGCGAACCATTTTCAGTTTCGATAGCAGTTATCATCACAATCCAGAAAAGTGACAAAAGTGACGTAGGGATCGTCACTCTCGTCCAATTCCTTTATTATCTGTTTTTTCCAAGGTCATAGAAAGATTCGTAAAAAAGTATGTTGCTGTTCTTGCAGAATCAAAACATTATGAACAATGCCCAATTCGAAATCCGGACTGGTAAAAACACAACTGACGCTATTTTCCACATTTTGTAAAGAGTGTATCTAATAAGGGCGTAGCAGTTTGGGCGGTATTCTGTGATTTATCGAAATCCTTTGGCTATGTCAATCATGGAGTACTACTCCAAAAGCTACAACGTTATGGATTTAGAGATGTAAGCTACTATTGGTTTGAGTCATACCTCTCTGACAGAAAGCAACTACTAAAAATTAAAGAGACCATTGTAATATCAGGAGTGGCGTACCACAAGGTCCTTGGGCCAATATTATTCCTAATATACCTAAATGACTCAGCCAGTAATAATATAACAGGACAATTCACACAACACTGATGTGGAAGAATTCTAAAATGGAGTTACTGAAATCAAACAAGGAAGATGATTTGAAGAAACACTGGTGCTACCCAAATCATCCAAAGTCCCTAAAGGAAACAGGCTGCTTCGTGGTGAAAGTTGTTTCTGAGGAACTGGGTCTGCCAATGATTAGGGTGATATATTTTTCCTTTTCTTCGATCGAATCACACCTGAGATATGGAGTTGCATTTTGGGTTTATTGCAACAAACAATTATTCGATTCTGTTATTGTCCTGCAGAAACGTGCAATCAGATTTATACACACAACGTTGTAAACCTTTATTTATGAAACACAAAATTCGGACACTAACCTCCATTTTCATACTCAAAACTCTATGTTTGGAGCATAAGCACAAGTCCAACATATCCGGCATTCAACGCACTTAAACATACTATAATACTCGCCAAATAACAAGAAAAAATTGTACCTGTTTCCATTCCCCGTTTAGAACTAACAAACAATTATATAATGAATGAGAGTAAAAAAATATATAATAAATTGCCACCCAGTTTGAGAGAATTACCCAGACAATATATGTATGGAAAAAATGTCAAAGAAATACTCTTGCTCAAATCCTATTATGTCCCACAGGAAATTGCGAAAATATTCTCTGTTTCAAGAAAATTGTAAGGATTGTGGGATAAAATTATTTTTTTCTACTACCTCACTAGAAAACTTTATTTTCGACCCCTAGAGAAGGGAGGACAATGGTACTTATCCTCCCGCCGGGAGGAAAATAGTACTTTTCCTCCCGCCGGGAGGAAAACAGTACTTTTTCTTTCAATTTATAAGGAATAAGATGCATTAAAATCAATTTTGCCTCTTAAGCGAGATCTTTTGGCAGGTCTTCTTCGCTAGAACTCATTTTCCAAACTTAGAAGCAACTTAGGGAGGATTTAGTCAACTTTGGCATAAGCATTATCATAAACATAGCGGCAACATCAAAGGTTTTTAGCATAAACTTAACATTGTTGTATAAATGGCGCCATTTGATATAACAGATTCAACTTTCGTTTTTGACATATATTTAAGCACAATTTTAAAATGATGTTGACTAAATGCACCTTTAAAAGGGTACACAACGTGACAGCTTATGACAACTGTTATTTTTGTATTACCAAACAACACCATAGCAACAAATCGTTGTCAACACGATGACGACGACGCAACGCTTACTTAATATTTTGTCATATAGCCGCATTATATAGTTCCACAACTTTCTGCAGTTGTTCTTATAAGTATGCACGCATTATAATTTTTAGGACGTTATAAAAATGACGACCTTAAAGGTAGTAGAAGAAACTATATACATACCTCAGGAGGAAATAGTAATTTACGTAACAAGTCCGGAAAATACTGTTTTTTTGGACGAGTAGACCAAATTCTAGGACGAGCGTTAGCGAGTCCTGGAAGTCTACGAGTCCAAAAAAACTGTTTTCGGACGTGTTGCGTACACAATTTTTTCGGCCATCATGTAGAAAAACAAATCAATGAGACGCATTTAGTCTAAGAGACGAAGAGAGATCGACTTTCACCCATCTGTTAACCGGATGAAACGATTCCAAATTTAAATATTTCGAACATTTCAGTTCTTATTTGTATTATATATTGAAATTCGAACAGAAGACACAGAAACATTCTAATTCTTATTTATATTAATATTTGTATTAAAATTCGAGCATTTCCCGGCCTAGTCCGGGAAGTACGTACTTCCCGGACTAGTGAACACTTCCCGGATGGTTGCCCAAAAACGCTTTTCCTCCCGCAGATATTAATCAACTATCCGCGGGAGGAAAAGCACGATTTTCCTCCCTTGGTATGTAAATAGCTATTCTAGCTGCCGACACTGTGAATAATCCATACATGCTCAGCAACAAAACGGGTAAATGGCCTATATCATTCCTTTACTAATTCATCTTGACAACGGAATGTAAGTAGTATCATTTACATGCCTAGGGTAATAATGACATCAACTTTGACAAATAATACCTTCAGCTTCATTTATATAAATTTTTAGGTTGATACTTTTTGAATATTATTGTTGTATGTTTATTCGGTAACTGAGTTACACGCACAAGCAACTTAGAATGAAATAGCGGAAAGAATAATCATGAAGGAAGGGTAAGAAAAGAAACTTCAATCCAGGCAAATTTTGAGAAATGACAACAAGCAGCAGGAAAAACGTAATAAGTACCACGGAATGAATCGACTGTTAACATCCTCGGCAAGCGACAAGCCTCGGCTTTGCCTTGGCACGTACTCGCTCACCTCAAATGTCAACACGTCTTTAAATTCCTTGTTACTTAAATAACTATTATTTGTCAACTCTATGTACGAGAATACTATTCGTGAAATTTTAATATGTCCTCACTTTAGGTTATAGAACGCTTTGTCAAAATATCAACATTTTTTCATGGACAATAAAGTATGTTGATTGATTGAAATACTCTTTGGATACTCTTCGAATAATTCTGGAGCTCCATGGCCGTATGGCGTATGCATAAGAATTCCAGAATTCTCTTTCATTATCATCATACGTATGTCAACTAATAAACTATCTCTGTTCAGATGAGCCTGAAGTTTATACACTTGAATGTGATGTCTTTACTGAGAGATTTCAATAGATGTCGTGTCGAATTGGAAAATTCAAATTGTGATGTCGTAGGTATTACGGAAACATGGCTCCGTTCTGAGGTGTGTGCCGACGCTGGGAGAATTCCTACCTATGAGTTTATTAGACTTGACAGAAAAACACATTCTGGGGGAATTGGTAAGTATATCAAATGTAACATTAAATTTGAAATACTCGCTAGAGAATGTTGGGAACTCATTGAAAAAATGTGGATCGTAGTCGAAGCAAATAAAGGGAACATTATCAATAGGACTCATTCTCAAATACAGAATAATTTTTTCATAATTCCAAGGAGGTTATGGCCAATATGTAGACAGAATTCGATTAAATAATTAGTTAAGAAGATTTAAATATCAATATTCTCAATATAGACAATCGTTTGTCGCAACTATTATCAGTGAGTGAAACTTTGAATTTGAAACAAATCATTGATAACTCAACTAGATGAACAAAAAACTACATAATTATCATCGATTTTTGATATTTGTTAGAAACAATATTATTATATCTGATACATGATTGAAGAATATCAGATCATCTACTAACATATGGAATATTAAAAAACGACTCGTGTACTCTGCACCCGATAGACTTTTCTCATTCAGACAGTTGAGAAATATAAGTTGAGAACATTCCTATTAGGATTTGGATGCAATTCCGTTGCACGCAATTTTTGAAATTGAAAACATTGATGATAAAGTACAATTTCGTACAGAACAAATGTCACATCTATTCGAAATACAGTGTCCGGCATAAAGTTCGAAGCATATGGAAAACTTTTTTGTTATTGATTTTTCAAAAAATATTATTCCTGATCAAAACTTCTGCTTCATCCCAAACCTAAATTGCAAATACCAAAATTGAATTTTATAGTACCATATATCTAGGATTTTTAATTATTTCAGTTAGAAGATGTGTTTCTGTTTGACATTTAATAATCGAAGTAAATAAAGATAGGACTATCTCATTTTCGTTATCATTTACCTAACTTAACCATATTAGCAAAGAAATTACGATACTATTTCATTGTTTTATCTATTATAATTTTGTATCAATGTTACAAATCTACCACACATAATCACATTACTTCACAAATTTCAGTTATCTGAATTCCTCATGCGGAAATGATTACTGTGTTTTACCATTTGGTCTTCAAATTTAAAAATGTTTCACAGATATATATCCGTTCAAAAACACAGTAGGTGCTTTTACTGTTCAATTTGTATACCAAGTTTGATAAATATACCACAGAAAAACAGATTATCTCATCTAGAGTATTTTTTCATTTCATCTTTTTTTACATTATAAATCAGATGTGTTTTGCATTCCTCTAACACACTCTGAAATTTTTTCAATTTTTATTGAACACTTTTGAAATTGCACGAACATTTACAAAAACTGATTACTCAACATTTTACTCAAATATGTTTACTGGGTTTTACCGAAGGGTAGCCGAAGTGTTCCCTGAGGCATACAGTCTGCAGAAATTCAAAAAGAATTCCAATTCGTACCTTGTTTCGTTCGGTTCTCACGATGTTCATTGCAGTATATTCCTTTTCGTGGCAATTCGAACTTGAAAAGAGAAATATAAAAGAGAATTCGATAATCAATAGCAATAAAAACTGTTAAACGGTATTCGCCAATCATACTACTTTAATTTTTCACCTCATTGTTTGGATTGCACAATCGCACCTTACTCAATTTTTCGCCACGGACATGAAACAATCAATCGCAAATGCTACGAGTTCGTTCCTAACATTTTTTATTATCGAAATAATAAAATAAATATTGCTTCACGACCCAGAGGAAATAGTCATATCTGCAGAAATTTCTGGAGCAAATAGAAATGTATTTGATTATTCCGGTCAGGTAAGACAGGACTCCGTTTGCCGGTCACTTTCATTATACGTGGAGATATCAGGAGGCAATGCAATTAGCAATAGCCAATTCAATTCGTGAAGATGTTTGGACTCATAAGGACGGAATCTCACGACCATTGGCGTAACTGGAGGAAGACTAGGAGCTGAAGTAATTAAAGTAAATAGAATTCAATGGAATTGGAGTAGGAAACTTTCAGTGATTTCAGTACATAAACATTTGTTATGAAGGAATACATAGTTTAGAAAAAAAATGAAAAATTACCGTAACCCATGGATTTTCATTTCGTGGAGGGGCTATTTTGGCAGAGACGTGACTATAATGTTATCGTGACCCCAGCGGGCAGCGCTCCTACTCCAAAATCCCAAATGACATGACCTAACATGTAGGTATTTCATCTCGAATCTAAAGGTGCAAAACAATTGGAAATCCATCAACACTCGTGAAAATTATAAATAAACAATTGGAATATTTGAGAATATCTTCGACAAAATTCGTTAATTTTCATTTTGTATCAGTGTCTCTTAGCATACATGTCTTACCTATCCATTTCATCCCAGCACCCCTAATTCAAAATGTTGAATACTCGTATTGCGTTATAGACCGGGATCCCACGCCTATTTTCAAAAATGATAACAGGCTGAAACTTCCTGAGTAGCTTCATTTTGCGAAAATTCTCGATAGTGGTAGCTAATAAAATGCGCAATCGTCAATCATGTCGATTTGGTGAGTGCAAAAAGACATTGATAACAGTTAGTTTTTCAGTCGAACCTCGAGATAATTCGATAAAGTACTCGAAAAAACTTTTGTCCTACAAAATGGATGGTAGGACTGAAGAGTCCCCCACTCTCAACATGTACAAATGACGTGATCATGAAAATTCATTAATAACCAGCGGATTTTTTTACCGTTGCTTAGTTAATATTTGTATAATTGAATGGCCATATTATCCTACAAAGTGAATGGTCATATTGTCCTACAAATTGAATGGTAGGTGTTCCCAGTTCTACGCTCCGAAATTGTCAATTCCATGGTTAAAAAAAAATTAGTAATGACAGGCTGAATCTTCGTGAGTAGCTTCTTTCTATTGAGACGCCCAACTTTTCTCTCTAAGTAAATTCTTGAAATTGGTAGCTAATAAAATGCGCAGGCGTCAATCATGTCGATTTGGTGAGTGGAAAAAAGTCATTAATAACAGTTAGTTTTTCAGTTGAACCTCGGAATAATTCGAAGAATTACTCGAAAAAAATTTTGTCCAACAAAATGGATGGTAGGACTGAAGTGTCCCTAACTCCCAACATGTACCAAAGACGTGGTCATAAAATTCATTAATAACCAGCGGATTTTTCACCATTGCTTGGTTAATATTTGTATTATTTCTATATTTCAATATAAAATAACTCTTCAAAGATAAATGATTACGTTCAAGATGAAATGTCTTTATTATCTGTCTAATGACCAAACGTCATCCCCCCATCATTGTTTTAACAATATACAGAATGTACATCTGAATACAGAACTGATGATATAATACATCTTTTCCCTCTCATAAAATTAGTAACTAAATTCAACAGGCTTTCTAATAATCCTACCTGATCTGGTAACATAACAAGAATCTGAATTTTCAATGGGTTCTTTTTTATTACAACCAGTAGATGAATCAGAACTAGGTTTCGAATCAAAACTTTGATGAGATTGATTTCCAAATGAATTATTCTGCGATCCTATTATCCTTGAATCACCATCATCTGGAACTGATGAGTTTTCGTTCGAATAATTATTTGCCTCAGAATTAACTCTTCCCCCGACTGCATTCGGGAAGTTTGCTTGTACTATATTATTTCTAACAAATTCCTTTGAAGATTCTCTCAAATCTATTCTGTTTCTTCTGATAACATTACTTTCAGAGTTTAACACTCTGTAGGACCTTGGTGCTTCGTGTGACCCTAAAACTATTTCAGGTTCCCAAATATTTTTTATATGATTATAAACATTAACCTTTGAATTTGGTTCGATGGGATCCAGTGATTTACTTGAACCATTATAATAATATTCATAAATTTGTTGTTTTTCAATTAGCTTGTCACTAACATTTTCGCAAAGAGAAGGCTTCAATAAATCAGCTAAAGTAGGAATTTTGGTTTTGCATAAACGACTCATAAGCAATTGCGATGGAGTATAACCCATATTTTTCAAAGGGGAATTCCTGTAAACTAATAATGAGGACTGAATATCATTACTATCATCTATTGATTTCTTAATGATGTTTTCACCTAATGAAACAGCTTTTTCAGCCAGACCATTTGCACGGGGATAATACGGACTCCTTGTTTTAATATTGAAATTCCAATCTATTGCAAATTGTTTAAAAATATAACTGTTGAAAGGAAACGTTATCACAAACTAGTGTATCAGGGCTACGAAATCTTGAGAATATCGATTTCAGTTTGTTAATGACGGTTGAAGCTGATTTGCTTTCCAGCTGAACAAGTTCCAACCAATTAGAATAGGAATCGTAAACCACTAAGTAAATTTTGTTTCCATAAGAAAATATAATCAGTTTTCAGGTGTTTCCAAGGTCGTTCAGGAATCTCAAATGAAAGTAGTTCCTCCTTCTGGTTCTTTCGTGCAAATTTTTCACAAACCCTGCAATTCTTCACAAATGTCTCTATATCACTATTCAGGTTTGGCCAATAAAAAATGTTTCTAGCCCAAGACTTACATTTTTCTATACTTAAATGTCCCTCATGAATCAAATCAAGCATGTCAAAACGTAAACATTTTGGAACAATAAGTTTTTTGTCCAAGAAAAGGAGACCGTTACTGAATGAAATATTTTCCTTCAATTTGAAATAAATCTTGACATCATGAGATATATTGTTTTTGCTAACAGGCCACCCATTGAAGTGATAATGAATAATTTCTTTCAAATCCTGATCTGCTTCAGTGGCTCTAATAAACTGATTTTTTTTTTCAGTGACATTGGCAAATAATTAGATGAAGAGTGCACCGCGTATTCAAATTCATAATCCGATTTCAATCCTTTTTCTCTAAGGTAAGCTCTAGAAAGTGTATCTGCAATATAGAGATACTTTCCTGGCTTATAACATACTTGTATATCATAATTCAGAAGACGAAGCAACATTCTTTGTATACGAGGCGATATTGAATGTAAATCTTTTCTAAATATTGATTCTAATGGCTTATGATCTGAATTGATTTTTATATTCGGAATACCGTATATGAAATAATGAAATTTTTGTATGGCAAAAACAATCGCTAAAGCTTCCTTCTCAATTTGAGCGTATTTTTGCTCGGAGGAATTCAAACTTCTAGACGCAAACGTCACTGGATGACCATTTTGAAGTAAACAACAGCCAAGGCCATCCTTTGATGCATCTGTTTCTATTTCTACTGACTCATTTGGATTAAAAATTGATAGAACAGGTGCTTTGCATAATAAATACTTCAATTTCGTTATGGCATTTTTATATTCTTCAGACCATTGCCAAACGATATCATTTCTAGTCAAATGCCTCAATGGTACTGAAATTTGAGACATATTGGGTACGAATTTTTCTACATATTTGACCATACCCAGAAAACGCATCAATTCCGATTTATTTTCCGGATCTTGCATGTCTGTGATAGCTTTCACATAATTGGTATTTGGTTTTACCCCTTCCTCAGAAAATATCTGACCCATGAATTTTACACTTTTCTGTTTGAACTGTACTTTCGACTTATTAAATTTAACATTATATTTCAAAGCCTTTTCTAATACCAACCTCACATTTCTATCATGTTCCTCCTCAGTTCACCCTGTAATGATCAAATCGTCAAAATATAGACCCACCTCTTCAATATCACCAAACATTTCTAAATTCTTTTTTTGAAATACTTCTGGCGCCGAATAAATTCCGAAAGGTGAACGAAGATATTGATACCTTCCAAATGGAGTGGCGAACGTACACATATCAGCACTAGTTTCATCTAACTCAATCTGTAAGTATCCATCTTTCATATCCAGTACCGTAAAATATGTCTTCCCAAGTAACATATGAGATATTTCATCAAGAGTTGGTATAGGGAAGTGTTCCCGTTTTATGGAAGCATTTAAATACATGGGATCTATACACAACCTCAAATCTTTATTAGGTTTTTCCACACTAACCAAGGGATTGACCCATTCTGTTGGTTTATCCACTTTCCTTATCAAACCCTGACTCTCGAATTGGTCCAATTTAATTTTCAATCTATCATGCAAGGCTTGAGGAACCCGTCGACAAGAAAGAACACGTGGCACAGCATTATCTTTCAAAATAATATGATGCTTCGAGTATTTACCACAACCTTCAAAGACAACAGAATAGATCTCAAGAACATCGTCAAATGAATTGAACTTAGAGTAAAAACTATCAATTTTTTCAACTAAATACAATTTTATACAACCTGGTAAAATTGAATTTGTCCAAGGGCAAAATGTTGACTTCTGCACCCGAATCAAGTTTGAAAGTAATTTCTTTATCATTGATTGTCACCTCCTGAGTCCACACACTAACTGTTCCTACATAACATTTCTCCGATTTAGCATTTCGAGAAATAGCATTAATAGATACTTCATTTTCCAATTCTTTATTTTCCAATTCTTCATTATCATTTTCTGAAAGTACAACTTCATTAATATGTTTCATCGTTTTGTCCATATCCATATTGCTTTTACAGACATTAGCAAAATGGTTTCTCCCTTTACACTTTGCACAGATTTTTCCAAAGGCAGGACACTTCCTGGGTTTATGTCCAAATCCGCAATATTCACAATTTTTCCCTTCGCATTTCTTAAAAAATCCTTTTTTTGGTCGAACTTCATTGATAGATATATTTTCTTTTTGAAGCATTTTGGATTGAAGCTTACTTGTTTCCGTTGCTCTGCAATAATCAATTGCCTCATCTAATGTTAAATTTGGCTCCCTTAGTAGGTATTTTTGAAGATTTTTGTCGAATATTCCGATAACAATTCTGTCTCTTATCATAGATTCTTGATCATTATATATTCCGTAGATTCGATAGCACTACGTAATTCTGTTAAAAAATTATCGAAAGGCTGACCTTCTTTTTGTGTGATACAATTGAAAATGAATCTTTCGAAGATAACATTCTTCTTATGAGTACAGTATGCTTCAAATTTGGACTTGAGCAAGTCAAAAGTGTGCTTTTCCGGTTCAATTTCAAACGAGAAAGAATTATAAAGTTCAAGTCCTTGATTATCAAAAAAATTCAGAAAAACTGCTATTTTCTATAAACAACTCAAATCGCTGGATGAATCTTTTCCAGTTCTCACTGACATTTCCGTCATCAAACATCAATGGGTCGGGCTTGCTGAATTCCATAATTCTCTCCCGTGATTCAAACTGATTGTAACCGACCTGACACCATGTATTATTTCTATATTTCAATATAAAATAACTCTTCAAAGATAATTGATTATGTTCAAGATGAAATGTCTTTATTATCTGTCTAATGACCAAATGTCATCCCCCCATCATTGTTTTAACAATATACAGAATGTACATCTAAATACAGAACAGATGATATAATACAATATTTGTATAATTGAATGGTCATGATTTCATTGAAAATATGAACCTCCCTGATGATCTTAGAAGAGTGAAATAGATTTTTGTCTACCAAAATGTATTGGAAGCCTAGCGAAAGAGATGCAATTATTCACGCATCAATGGAATGAGCGATTTTCTGTGAGTGATGCTTCTGAATAACATTCTCCCTTATCCCATTCATAGATAATAATCTCCAATGGAAACTGGACATTTAATAAATGATCAACTATCTGAATGAAAATGCAAATTTTCACTTTCAGATTTTTTCTCTCAAGTTATATAGGGTCTTTCTCAATATCTATCAGATGTAGTTCAATGTCCAGCGTTGCTTTTGCCGGGAAAGTAGTTGTTTTCTGTTAGATATTACAAAAAAGTAACTTCAATTTTATCGTAGGGTTTTTCCATTTCCAGAGGAGTCATGTATTGATTCAATTTTCAATTGAGAATGTTTCTCTTTAAAACATGAATGGTAATTTTGTCGTACAAATTGAATGGTAGGTGTTCCCAGTCCTACGCTCCGATATTGTCAATTCCACAAAAATTCTTGATATTAGCAACTGATGAACTGCGTAGGCTAAATGTTAGTTTTACCCAAATCTAAAGCTCATGGATCATGGTGAAACAAACGAATTGAATTAACTTCATTTCAAGGCAATAAAATCAATCTATTTGATCGTAAGCCACGATCTTAACTAGCCTACAGATATTGCGACCATACCTTCTGAAATAAAAAATTATCAATATACTTTGTAAGTAATTTTTGATAGGATATTTTTTGATCCTGCCATCCTCATTACATTGTCCACTTCAAAGATCGATCCTATTGCAATTGTCAAAAATTTTATTACTGCTATTTTGCGAATTATGAATCGATTTGATTTTTTTGCTTTAATTCGAAATCGATTTATTTTAGAAATAAACACATTAAATCTAATTTGTAGCTCGTAAGTCCCTCCATTCGAATAAGAAATCATATTTATAAGGGTGTTGCATTACATAGCATGACAAGATACTGTTCAAAGAAATAGATGGATATCAATACCATTACCTTTTTATTTTACAAATTCTTTGAAAAAGAATGGGTCTTCATCAATTACATGAGGATTCATATTATGATTGCTAGTTTAACAGCAAGTCCCGTCACTCTCTGATTTACAGCCACCCGCATCCAATAATATTTTTCAGAAATATCTTCTTGTGATACCTCCTTGAATAGCCGGTGAAAAATGCTCTCCCACTCCTATCTCTACCCTTCTTCATTGTTTAAAATTGTTTTTTTCGTTAACCAGATGTCGTTCCAATACGAACGACAGCCCTCAAAAGACGAAACTTGTGAGAGCCAATGATTAACGAATTCTTACTTTTTACGTGCTATTCCACTTTCTCGGGCCATCGGAGAAATATAAGCAGTCGCTAGGCTTCGAACCCACGACCGGCGACCAGAGTGGATAAAAGATCGGTATTTTAACTACTTGGCCACTTGACCCTCGTAAAATATAAAATCTCTTTCCAATTGGACTTTTTGAGTCCTCTGGAGATACCATACATTCTATTTTACCGTATAGCAGATTTTCACAATTCGTCTGACTCCTTTGAAAGTTTTCAATTAAAAATTTCAGCTATTCAGACGACGATTTGGTGTTGCAGGTTTTTCCGGGTTTCCCTGCATCTATTTAAGCGAATGCGACATCATTTGAGCCGCCCCGGAGGGCAGATTGATTATTTCATTGTTTTAACTTTGATATTGTTGTTTTCAATATCTATATAAAAATTATGAGAGCTAAAAAAAATTCCCAGTTTTTACATAAACTTTTCACGTAAATTATGATATTTTTTAATTGAACAAACAATTATACATTGAAAGTAACATTACTTTACGAATAATAGTTATTTATGTACCAAGGGTATAAATAGATGTTTATGCCCTGAGGGCGACGTTTTACGAACCAGAGGGCCTCTGGCCTGAGGGTTTGTAAGTCGCCCGAGGGTATACACATCTGTTATACATAACTTTATGTCATAATAGTTCGTTATTGCAATCCAATTTCAATACAAATCAGTATTTTAAAAAATCCGGTTTGAATTAATAACTTTGCCATTTTATCATAGTAGACGCTATCGTTGCTAGGTGAATGTTGACAAACGTAAATGTCATAAAATCACAATAATTTTCATATGTGTCGAAGTTAGAAGTCAAAATGAACGAAGATTTTGGAATTCCTGACAAAATTATTTCCCTTTATGCCCGCGCGGCAATAAAGTGAACTTAATGCCCGCACGGGCGTAAAGTACGACATTAGATAGTTGGTCACTAATCAATAAAATCACAGTAATGAACTTGTATGATATGAAAGTATTTTAAACTAGCTAAACCGCAATTTCAAAATAATTCGTTATTCTGAATAATTTTTGTAGGACTAGCGATACATACCCGTTTTTTCTTAGGACTCTTTTTTATTTAGGTGAAGAATACACTAACCTCTCATGTGTTATCATTGTCCTACAGTTAATAATAAAAATTTCATTATCATGGAATTGACAATTTAGGAGCGTAGGATTGGGAACAGCTACCATTCAATTTGTAGGACAATATGACCATTCATGTTTTAAAGAAAAACATTCTCAATTATACGATGGAAAATAGCGACTAAATACCAACTTTCAGTCGCAGATGATTCCACTACTGACTTTATGAACATCCTGTTCATATTTTCAATGACATCATGACCATTCAATTATACAAATATTAACCATGCAATGGTAAAAAATCCGCTGGTTATTAATGAATTTTTATGACCACGTCATTGGTACATGTTGGGAGTGGGGGACTCTTCAGTCCTACCATCCATTTTGTAGGACAAACTTTTATTCGGTACTTCATCGAATTATCTCGAGGTTCAACTGAAACAATTTTGATATTATCAGACCACTCGAAAGCATTCGACACCGTAAATCACAATGACATATTATGGCTATATTTCGTTATTTACATTTCGTTCTGTGGTCACATTCTAAGAACAATTTTTGCTTCGCAGACCATAGTTGCCAGTAAACCCAAAAGTCGGCAAAGTTGAGTTTCTGCTGAATTATTATGCATTCAGTGACAAAGCAGGAGTATTAATATCATTTTACTAGCACGATTAGAGATAAAAGGTTCTCATGAGTGATACATATCCTCAAAGTGGCGGAAAAATAAATCAGGTGAACCACAAGGTAGTAGTTTGGGTCGTTTTTTTTACACCCTTCACAAAGGACCCCGCAAACTCCTTATAGAATTTGGATCCCAGTGGATATTTTTGAATTTTTGGTATGATGTAGTCCATGTAATTGTCAACCAAAGTTACCATAGCACCAACCCAAACAAATAATAGTTTTGCTGCTAGGGGGCGTTGAAATAACCCCTTACATTAGACTATTCATTTTTGAATGTACATTGGTAACAATATTTTCACTTGTTTCATTATTGCTAATGTTGCACAATATTGGGCTGTTTGAAAAAAAATTCTTACTTCTTTCTTCTTCCCCGCAACTCCTGTCACTAAATGCAAAAATAAGTATTTCTCAAGTGCATTTAAATGTATCGCCGAATTTTTAAATATGCCTGAATAAGGGAAATAGCATTTTTTTATTATTATCCCCCCTCTTCCCAAAGGGCACAAAACGACAAAATTTTGGTGGATTTTTCTGAATTTTAAATATGATGCAGTTCAGGTTACTTTGAATATAAATTATTTGGGTGACAAACCCCAAAGATTAATAGTTTTGATGCTAGAAGGCGTTGAAATCACACCTTACTCAGAATAGGCCTAAACAATATCTCTACGTATTTTAGTACAGACTATGCTGAACGGTTGTTTGATTTTTATGAAAAAAATCTTAAACCTCCCCCTTACCCCCAAACCCCAATTTTGAAACACGAAAAAAATTAATTTAGGCACCAACACAAATTCAAATTGTTGATGTCTAATTTTTACTTATTTTCAAAATTTTGATGTCTAATTTTTATTTATTTTCAGAAGTTTCGCCTAATTAATTGTTATTCAAATAACATGAATTACGACCTACTAAGAAGTCAGCGAAATCCTCCAACATTTTTTTGAAGGGAGGGAATGGTGAAATTGAACAACTGTAAGATTTCCTTAATTTTGGCTGATTAAAACATTTATTTTGATAAAGCATTCACAAGTAGTGGAGGATAGATTTCGTCGTGTTCTGAAATAGGGTAAGGTATAGTTTTCTTTTGAATTAAACAATCTTTCAGCAAAATCTTAACCAAAATACGTAGAGATATTGTTTTCACCTAGGTATAATAATGAGCAAGGTATGATCAAAACGCCCCCTACCATCAAAACTATCCATTTTTGGTGTAAAAATTCTGAAAAATCCTCCAAAAGTTTTTCGTTTTGTGCCCTTTGAGGGAAAGGGGGATAATCATAAAAAACTGCTATTTCTCCTATTCAGGCATAATTAAAAATTCGACGATACATTCAAAGGCATTTGAGAAATATTTTATTTTGCGTTTCGTAATAAGAGCTGGAGGAAGAAGGGGGTGTAAGAATTTTTTTTATGAAGCAGCAAAATATTGTTCAACATTAGCACCAATGAAACATTTGAAAATATTGTTACCGGATTAAAAAATAAATAGTCTAATCTGCGCGTGGGGTGATTTCAACGCCCCCCAGCAACAAACTGTTAATTTTTTTGGGGAATTTCATGGACTACATCGTACCAAAAATTCGAAAAAATCCACCGTGACCCAAATTCCATAAGGAGTATGCGGGGTCCTTTACTGTCATTGTGAACTTAAAGTGTTGTAACTATCATCTATACGCAGATGACTCTTCGACATATTACTCATTTGGTTCTCCAAATCTCGTGAAAGCCGTAAACTCTATCGATAGGCACCCAAATGCAATTCTTAAAGTACTTTCAGATCGCATGTTGAAAATCAATCCCAACAAGTCAATTGCTACAGGGAACGAAATGATTACTGAGCAAGCAAAAAGTTACGATAATATAGGGCATATTATAGATCAAAGCTTAGGTTCACATAACATGTTACCTATAAACTCAGAATTGGTTATACATTCCTGAAATTGATACTTCCGCAAAGAAAATTCCTGACCACAGAAATCAAAAAGTACCATACCACTCACTAGTTTTGTCTCACTTCAGTCACTGTAATGTGGTGTATCACAATTGTCTACAAAATTTCTGCGTGAGAAAAATATTTGATATTAGAAGTAGATCCAGAATTGATCACAAACCCAACGATTTGTATCTGTTCAGTATGGTCAACCGCAGAAGTCTACACAAAGCTTGCAATTTCTTCAGATCATTAAGTAGGAGAGTCCTTACCTACATTACCACTTAACTTATAGTACAGATGTCCACAATTTAAATTTGAGAAGAAAATTTGTTTTGAGAACTCCTCACAAAAAAGAATTTCATGAACACTCGTTCTAATATGATATTTATGACACAATTAATTATATAAACAACTGGAATCCCAACTGTTTAGCCCTAACGACCAACACCTCAATTAACAAACACTTATTAGCTCAGCATGACTGAAGTGTTACAAATGAAGAAATCGCATTTTGATAATCTGATTGACCTCCTTCGCCTGTTTCTCTTTCTCTCATCCTTCACTCTCTTCTCTGTCTCTATCTCTCCTCCCTCCCTCTCTCTTTCTATGCATTGAATTTACAGAAATATTGATAAATAATGATGAATCTCCATCAGACTAGTTTCGGTGATCTTCAGGAAATTGACGGTCGACCAATTTATTTATTTTTTTTGATTGCTTTGACATCTCGTCATTCAGCCAGATATAAGTGGAGTATGTGGTACTGGTAGTATAGATGATAGAAATATTTTTAGTTAAATGAGTCCCTGCAAAAACAGCAAGAAATCGGAGCTTGACATTGAAGACCGTACAACAGGAATAGACAGGTACACACGCTTCACGTCCAGGGGCCCTTCGGGAAGACTTTTCCTAAGACACAACAAATAGTCCACGGATTGAGGTACATGTCACACAAGTAGAGGTCTACGCATGGATACCAACTCTAAGACATACGACAGCTCAATATTCGTCTTGTAAAGGAATTCCATTAAACAATTATACAATTGAATGCTATTTGAGGCTAAGATCGACATGACATCAAAAGGATTCATCATATTTGAACTACTCATCGGAATATTTGGAGCATGCAAAAAATATATGGTCTAAGTCTCCCCTTGATCACAATGATCACAATTTTTACTGGAAATTATATTTATACGAAAAAGATGTTGTGGGTAACAGGCAGGATCAAACTTGAGTCGTATAAGAGTTGTGATAAATCTGCGAGTTATATTGAGATTCGAAAACCAGTGATGTTTGAGTATACATGGTTGAAGTAGTGTGTATCTAGTTGAATTGGTATTACAGTACGCACTCCAGCTGAATGACCATGTTGATCGCTGTTTCATTCTCAATTTACCAAAAATAAATCAGTTGCACATACTTGGTGACCAATGTTTCCTCCTCCCACCAGTCTTAAAAATTCGTAATACAGCAACTAACCGGTGAAGAATACGTTTCTTAAAGGTATCCAATGGAATAATACTCTAGTTACGGCTTCAATAAATTGTAGAACACAACTTCTATCTTTCAATTGTCTGACGTGTTACATCAAATATTGACAAAACGTTTAAAGTCATAAAAAATTCAAACATAGAGTAATGAAAAAATATGCTGCTGTTTTTCTAAAATATTCGACGATTTCCAACACACTCTTGAGTCTTAGGAATATGACTCAAAATTCGAAACTGGAAATACTACAAAATCAATCTATCAGGTGGATGAACTGTTCTGCCAGATCTTGTCTTATTAAGTGACTTTTTGACAAACTGTGATGAAACTTCCTTCTGACCTCAGTTCTCTTCATCTATCCGTAGTTTTCCACCTTCATCCCTCTCCTTTCTTAGTTTTTCCTTCAAATCATCGGCTCCTTTGATGTTCATTTCTAGAGGACGTTGAATTGGTTTCATAAGATGTCCAGTCGAAGTCCGTATCTTTGCTAATCGAATCCGACCATCTTTTCCGGTAAATACGTCTTCGATGATACCCAAGGCCATTCAATCTTTTTAAATTCTCGTTTTCGATCAAAATTAAATCTCTTACTTCAAGAGGCAATGATCGCGATCATGGTTGAGTGGAAGAATAGCTCAGCTAAACTCTGCCAGGAAAAATATAGACCATTTATTATTATTATTATATTTGGGGCTCTTTGTATGGTAAAAGAGTCAATTGATAACTCAAAAACGGTTCGTAGTATCGATTTCAAACAAAAACAGGATTCTAAGGAACGTTCTATTCTAGGTACGTGCTGTAATGGAAAATGAAATTTCAATCCACTTTGAATTAACTTTGAAGCAATTTTTTGGGTAGATAAACAAATAATTCAAAAAAAAAAACATTACAACATGTACATAGATCAACGTTTACCTTTCTTTATATGCCAAATTCATTTTTAATTGGATAAAGATTGCTTCAAATTTCAATGGAAGAGAAAAACCATTGCAGCTACCTCGATCATCTGTGAAAAGCATCGTGAGGTACTGATGCAGATGTAGGTACATAAAATCGAACGTCCTCTGGAAGCCTGTTTTTGTTTGAAATCGATACGGCGAACCGTTTTTGAGACTCTTTTACCGAACAAAACTTCCCAAATATGATCGCGCTTCGAACGTCTTCTTACTGTATTTCCTTCAATAGTGTCCAAGTCGAGTGTTCCGATTTCTTTGATATCCTGCATGAAAATGGATGCTGTTAATATGTCAAACATGCCTTTCCTAATTGCTTTCGTAACAACTGCTTGATAAACCTGATTAGGCTCTCCCACCAACCTCCTCACCACGCTGCAGAAGGTGGATTGAATTTCTATTTGATTCTTTGTATGGTACTGATTTCTTCTATCCTGTGCCAATCCAAGCTTCTAAAATGATTTCCTGTCCAAACAAAGTATAGATGGTTGATGGTCGTCCACGTCGTGCAATAAATCGCCTCAATGCCAAAATAAACGATTCAGTCGATAAAGAATTGACAATTTCCAAGTGGATTACACGGTAGACTGCACATGTGAAGATACAAATCAAAACCTTTCCTTTTGCTCGTAAAAAAATTGGTCCAGCTGAGTCAATGCCAACTATCTCGAAAATAGATGCATCTCTAACTCGATCATTCGGCAGGGCTACTTCAATCTCACTCAATGGCTAAACATCAAATCTTCTACACCTCATGCATTTTTCGATTACCTTTTTTACTGTCCTTCTTCCACTTAGTATCCAAACTGTTCCTCTAATCCTACAAAGAACGCTTTGAATACCAGCATGACAGTTCTGTAAATGGTAATGACGAATTATTCTTTACGTGACAGGGTGTCGAGAAGGTAACAAAATTAGATACAAGAAATTGTAGAAATCATCACATTCACTAATTTTTGTTTTTATTCTCATTATTCCATTTTCATCCACAATGGGGAATAAAGAAATGATTTTTTCATATCGAATTCAATTAAAAGATTATTCTTGGATCAGCCCAACCAAATTTACTTCGGCATCTTCAACTTCGTCAACAGATAGCGTTCCTTTTTTCCTAATTGGGATATCGACATTTGAAAACAAATCTCCTAATCTATCCAATTAAATTAAATATATGTTGTTATTTCGAAAAATATTTATAAAATGCTGAAAAATCTTTTGATATGTTCATAAAGGTAAAGTATTACAGAAAGTTACTTATGACATCTACAGTCAGTAACTTTCTTTAATATTTTGTCTTGCTTTCACGGTACTAAATTTGAGTGGATTCGTTTTGATTTCGAGAGATCCATAAGTCCTTTCTGATGAGTGGGTGACCACGAAACAGATGTTAACGTTTGGAACTCTCGGAATCAAATCGAAAAATATTTTATTTTCACACAAAGGTGAATGTAGTCTTTTTCTTTTCTTGGATATTATCTTCTTCATTCACATCAAATTTTGTTCTTGACAACCACTTTCATTTTCCAACCAAGCTGGTCCCTCCCACCATTTCGACAACAATAGTTGTTTTGGTAAACAACCTCTCGATGGAAGGTCAGCTGGGTCCATATGACTACTTTTTCGTCCCATACTTTCTAAAACCGAGTTCAACAGTCTGACACCAATGGTTACCCCCAATAACTCTTAATATAACTCTTAATAAAGCTTGGGTATTGTTAAATTTTCCGTTGGTGCAATTCTGTTTTAAGCTTGAACTAGCTGTATTTTTACACCAATCAACGATACAGTTCTCAGAAAAATAACTGTATAATAAGCATCTATACTTGCATCGCAAAACATGTGAAGACTGTTGTTGATAGATAGCATCAGGTATACGGGTAATTTTCAATTGTTTCAAAACCGATATGTCCTTCAACCAATTCAAAAATGGCATTTTGATATCTTGTGGATCTTCTGCATCCCAACCAATTTTCAAAATCTGAGTCTTCTGTAGCAGAATACGAGGAGATACTTGAACTGGACGAAATAACTTATGAGCAATTGACAAAATGATTCGTTTTGTGACCATTTCTGATTCAATATCACACAACCAGCTCTTGCCAGCTGATCCACATGTTCATTGTCCTTCAGTCCCAAATGTACCTTTATCCATAGGAAATGAATTTGTGTTCCGCTGAGATTTAAGTTAGCCACCAGTTTCTTCATTTGTAAAATATAGGGATTGTACGTAAAAATTGTTAGTTAAGCTGTTTTTAGTGCTTTCAAAACAGATAAGGAATCAGAGACAATGACAATATTTTCGGAATAAGAGTTTTTAACGAATAAAAGTGCTTCAAAGATAGCTACAGCCGCTGCTGAGAATATTGAGAAATCGTTATCTAATTTATACCATTTCTCTACATTTTGAGATGGTATGAAAAAGTCAAAGCCTGTTCCATGCAAAGTTTTGGATGCATCAGTGAAAATGATCACAGCATTCCCCCAGTTTGAAAGGGATGAAGGAAGAATATTTTTACTTATTCACTAAAGTACCTTGGTTGAACGACATTTATGTCAAGGAAAAAGGTGGCGAATTTTTCAATCTCCAGTATTTATTAGTGAGGTCTGCACTATTTAGGAGAGATATATTACAAAAGGGATCAGAATTTTGTGTATATATTTTGGTGAGGAATTTTGCACTAAGATAATCACTTCGATACTCCAAAGGGGGCTCAAGAGCTTCAACATGCAGGGGAGCAATTGGTGTTGATCTCATTGCACCAAGACATATTCGTAGAGCCATATAACGTAAATAGCAACGATAAAACAATAGAGCTATCTCAACGTTCAAACAACCATTTTTGAGACCTTCGTTGCATCTATTTAGCATGTATTCAATGTGAGATTTCCAAGTTATTTTTTGATCCAGGATAATACCCAAAAACTTGAATTAACTCTTGACAGGAAAATCCACGTCATTTATGCGAAGATGAGTGGAGCTAGGTAAATTGTGTCTTGATTAAATAGTTCATACATTATTTGACTGGGCTAATACTGATACTTATTTAAATTTTTATGACAATCCTTATATTTCCCAGATGTTTATTAGATAATCGGTGGCAGGAATTATTTATCCAACTTTATGTATATAGCTCCTCCGCCAAGTACTGACACTCTCTATTCCTATTTTTCAAATGGAATATAACGGCTTTCACGATTTTTGCGTGGACGCAGAAATTTCTAGACTCGGTCCAATCGGAAAAGCGGATTGATCGTCGACGATAATTGATGCATGCGAGAGCTAGTTCTGCGTAAACTCATATTTCATCAGCTTTGTCTAGATTAACTGCGACCGCAGACACGCGCTGCTGCATCACCAGCCACCGGCACGTATCTCATTTTTAATCCGGATTATCGAGCAACTTGTTTCTTTTTTCGAACATTACTCGCATTTGTCAAGCAGCTTGCTTAGGACTGTCAGGAAGCCGGTGACAAATTAAATTTTTTGCTCTCGTCTTACTTTGGGCCGTAAATCCAGATGGAACTGTAATGAAAGGTTTACTAAGGTGTGGCAATATACCACATTCTGATGAATAGTTCCGAGTGCCTTTCAAAATAATTCATTGAGTAATTTTTCTACAGGATGTCTCTATAGAAATTTTGAAAGCGGGACACTTCCAGAGATGGTTAAATCAGGCTTTCGTTTTCATTTGATTCCTAAGCATAACTACTTGAGAAGTGGCAGTCAATATAAAATATGCTCAACCTCCTTTGAGATTCCATATACGAGGATTATTTTGATGTTTTCGATAAAAAAACTTCCTCCAAACCCATTTTTGAAATAAAATACAGGCAAATCACAAAACACCCAGGAGATTTTGACGTTGACTCCAAACCACGCGGTTCTAAGTAAAATATGGCACCAAATTCTGAGTCCATGCAGGAGCAAAATTTATTTGTTCATTTCTTTAGTGCATACAATTCAAAGATTCAAAGTTGGGAACTATAAAGTCGTACATTATGAAATATGCACCACGAAACAGGTAAAACTTTTTATCCGAGTCTGTACAATAATATTACACATTTGCAATTAATCGTGCATTATGGATCCGGTAAATGCGTCTTCACACTGATGGATGAGAATTTGGACAGGTTCACAGTAAGGCAGAGAGAGCGCGAAAAAGAATAAAGAAAACAAGTGCGAGAGAATGAATATCAACAATTTGAAGGACAATGCCTCATAGTTCAGTCAAAAATTGCAATTTATGGAAAGAGGGAAATCTTTGGTCCGAATAATTCAGCAGTATACAGAGTTTGTCAAATGTATGGACCCGCCCATTTTTCTCAGTTAATATGAGGGTTATCGAAAAAAAGTTTGAATGAAAGTTGGAGGGAATTTCACTTTGCACCTTTTCATAAATTCAAATATTTCTTAGATGTGCCATTGGTGGAGGAGTGACGTCATCGACCTTTTTTTGAATGGAACCATGTCATGTTTGGTATCGCTAGATAGCTTGTCTTTTTTTCTCATTTTAGTAGTACCAATATTATTCTAATTTTCTCGATAGGTACAGTGTGTTTTGTATTTTTGTGTCCACCTCTGTAATTCACTTACCTATTGCTTGATTTTTCCAAAAAAATTCGCAATCGGGAAATAAAGCCAGTTGATATTCAAAGCGATATGGCAATCCGATTCAGACAGTGGCGTACGTATGTATAAATTTCTCAGATGTTTATTTTTGAAGAATATTTGTTGTAGTTTTTCTATAGGAAAATGTCAATGGAAAATTTAATTCCAGAATAATTGAAGGGCACTTCAATTATTCTGGATATTTCCCAAATATAAGATAAGAGAAAAACACAGAAATAGTCATTTGTTTCAATAGTTCAAAATATTATTAGTTTTTTAATGAAAAGAATGACAGCATATGTAGAGCAGATATTTAATTTACTTATTCATTAGTCCAGAATACTGATTTTTTATTTGAACATGTGATCTGAAATAAAAAATGTAATGTCTGGAATAGCTGAGCCATTGAGGTAAATTTTATGCTAATGCTAATTGTAAACATCGTAAGTGGAATTTTTAATGAAACAACTGACCGATGAAAAAATATATTTTTATAAAAACTTAGGTACGCCACTGTTTGAATCAAATTGCAATATAGCTCAAAAGGCCTACCCGGCTACATCTCATGATTGGGAAATATTTTGAACAAATCAAGCAATAGGTAAGTGAATTACAGAGGTGGACACAAACATACGAAACACACTGTACCTATCGAGAGAAATGAAATAATATCAGTACCACTAAAATGAAAAAAAAAAACATGCTTTCTAACGATACCAAACATGACATATAGTACCATTTAAAAAAAAGGTCCACGGTAAATACCCTTCAACTCTTATCCGAAGTTTTTTTCGATAACCATAATACCTGAGAAAATGGGCTAAATCTGGATAATCTCTGGATAACTCTGGATAACCGATTATTCTGAATTCACATAGATTTGAATACCAGCAGAAATTTAATCTCAATGATGAGATGAACTCAGTTGCATCGACGACATAAGTACAAGAAGTCCACAGTCGGTGAATCTACGAAAAAGGATCTTCTGGAGGCATTGTCAGCCTTTGAGCTCTTGTGAGTATCAGTTTCATAAGTGAATATAATTTCATATGTATAATAATTATAAAGTTGTTACTAAAACTTCACAAGACTACTCTCACCTTGGAAAGAACGTAAAAAGATGACGGTAGTATTATTCTTTTTCTCTATCCAAGAAATTTGAGTTGAGTTGATTGATTAACTTTTGAAGTTTATGTTTAAAATGTTGATTTTCACCAAATTTTCTGGTACAATACCGCAACATATGTTTCGCCAATGCAATGGCTTCTTCAAGCAGAAGTATACCAAGTCACAATTACGATATCATTCTTTGATATTCCATAACTGTTAATTAATTGTAAAGTAGTTTTACACCTGTCTTCCGATACCTCAAAGATAACAAATACTGTTTTTCGGTTATAAAATAATTAATTCTATTCACCTAGTATATCTGCAAAACGAATTGATAATTGAGGGAGCATTAAGTTCTGTTTGATCTCTGATTAAGCAATACATTGACCTCCTTCACCCCTCATTCTTCTTTATCTCTTTTTTCTCTGTCTCTCCCTTCTATTTTTATGATCTCTTTATTCTCATCACCAATTATATGCCTATAACGTTTTTACTACTTTCGAAGAAAGTCTTTGGTGGTAGATCTAACTCGGGGTAACTCAGCAATCTTAACCAAATGCCCTTTGCTCACCCATTACATTTATATAAATGAATATTTCTTCTTCAACATGTTATCAATTTGGTCTGCAATAAAAGCATCATTATAATTTTTCAATCGTGTGTCGTAAACACAATTTTTTTTTATTTTCCATGTATTCTGGGTAAGCCTTGTTACTAACTCCATAATCCACCTTAGGAGCAGTACTGTTAATCGGATCGCAACAGTGAATCGTGCAGGACTCACCAGAGTAGAGCCACGGGACTTTAATAATGAAAAAAGTCTTTAGGAATTTTTTTAGACCTGAATAAAACTTTTGATCTGGTTGATCCTCGCAAAACTACAGCGCCCACTTTGTAATGTATGCTTATGGGCTATGGTGGCCGTGCTGGTAGAGCGTTTGCCTTTGGAGCGAAGGGTCGAAGGTCAAATCACCGCATGGTCATCGGTCTCGTGCATGGCATCACACGTTAAAAGGTAAGGGCTGCGTCTTCCCTAGCTCACACAGGTTTAACGATGACTTCCAAGGGTTTCGCGTAGGAGTGCAATCGGTTGACGAAAATAACAATTTAACACATCATTACTAATAACGGAAAAAATGTCACTCAAAGCTCAAAAATGATAATAAAACTGTGCTTTTACGCTTTAATCTTTCAAGGACTAATTTCGATCACAGTTTGCTGGTAAAATGTATGAATGGATCAATACAAAAACAGAAGATGACAACATGGGCTTGAAAACGGCTTAATTGAAATTTAACAATCATATGAATATGGTTCGTAAAAAAATTCCTCCAGTTTCTCATTGCATTCAACTAATGAGCTGCAGTGTGAGCAGATCTTCATGATTGATCTACTATCATGCACATTTCCACTCTATTATTTCTTATGAAATTGTGGCATGTGGAGCATCAGGATATTCAAAATTCAAAAAACAGCTGTCAGATAAATTGCAACAGTAGGTAGACGAACCAGTTGTTGTAGGACCATTTTTCAAAGTATTATAATCTTAACACTCATAAGTACATTCATTTATGAGTTATTGCAATATGTTAGATCAGCCATAACAAGTTTTGAGACTTTCGATAGAACCAAAGAACCGAATGACTAGGAACTTTCAAAAGCGGAAATTGCCAAATCAAAGATTGATAGTAACTGAAACATATCTTTGACTTATGACCATAAACATTTACAAGAAATTACCAAAGTAATTCAAGAATTTGCCTGTAGAGCGCTATAAACATAGAAAGAAGTATAAATCATATTATTATACGCTGACCGAATATCTGAATGATAATCTGTCATTATACATTATGTTTGTATAGTGTATATATATATATATATATATATATATATGTTCGGAAAGGTTTCCGCGGTCAGAAATATGTACATTACTAAGTTCATGGGTTGAACCGCGTTGAGAGTTTATAACTCGACGTTTCGGCTCCTGCTTTGGAGCCATTTTCAAGAGTGTGACTGCGAGGCCTCTATCTGCCTACTCCTCGAGTCGTGGTCTTGAGAGATATCAAGGTCTCAACCTGCCTACTCCTTGATCTCAAAAGACGATCCGATGTTGGTTGCACTGTAGTATTTATAGGTGGTTGGCTACCTGGAGGTGGGCGGGTCTTACGGGTTTTCTCGTTTGTCTTGTCTGCTGGTGCCTGCTGTGTAGTTGGAGTTAATGGGATAATAATTGATTGCGGATAAGTTTCACGTGGCCTGGTAATTACGGTTGGAAGAAGGGGCTTCCAAATGGGGTTCAATTTACGGCTATCATCTTTAATGTTCAGGCAATCAGGCCGTTTTTCGATTTCGATGGCTTCTCTGATAAAACGAGAAGTTCTTGAACGCACTGGGGCGATGGTTTTCGTTTTCTCGAAATCTATGGGGTGACCCGTTTGGATGAAATGAAGAGCTAATGCGGAGCTGGTGTCTCGATTTCTAACTGAAAGGGAGTGTTGATAGGATCGAAAATGGATCTGTTTCGAAGTTTCTCCTATATAAGAGTGGGGGCAGATAGAACAGGGAATTTCGTAAATAACATGGTCTTCGTTGGGAATTTTGTCTTTTGTTGGTCTGATGAGGTGTGATAGTTTTTGTTCTGTGGTAAAGATGGTTTTGATATTTGCTTTTCTGAAAAGTCGACTGATTTTGTCCGTCACCCCTTATATATATATATATATATATATATATATATATATATATATATATATATATATATATATATAGATACATGTTTGTGTTTATATGTATTTATAAGTTATATGGCAATATATCATAATTTTTTATTTTTGAAGCCAAACTTTATATTTCGCATTATTATGACTTCAGTTTGATAATAATAAATGTCTTAATTTCCAACCTATTTATTCCACTACTTCAAAAATATTAAGTAATTTTTTTAGGAAATCTCAATGAAGACTTCACTCGAAAGTGCTCTTCCACTCAACCTTGTCATTGAGTACGTGATTTTTTATTGATTGTAATACTTGTATCGACTTATTGTATTGACTCATTCAATAGCATCTTCGATGATCTCACTGAATAAATTTAATTTTATTATTATAATATAATTAGTTGTTGAACTGATAGTAATTTTGGCTCAGAACATTACTAAGTAAATGCAATTCCTCTTGTTTCACAACTGGGTTGATGTGTTTTTCATGTGAAAATTGTTCTATCAATACGATAGTTTCTTCAAGAGGGATATTAGGAAATAAGTTTTTAACTTCAAAAGAGATTAATTTTGCATTGTCTGGTACTTCAATATCAAATATATTATTATCACTTGAATCTTATGAATTTCTTGTACTGAATTTGGGCTGAAAATAACTACATTCGTGTTGAAGAGATCAATTTTTTAGAAACGTCAGTTGATGGAGCTGTTAAAAAAGATACTACCGGTCTCATAGGAATTCTCCCTATGTAATTTCAAAAGTTAGTAAAGTTTGGGGGTTCAATGTTGTTTTAATTGTCGTTGATACAAATATGTGGGGCCTTTTTTGAGAATTTCATACGCGCCCGAATTGAGAGATGCAGGTGTTTTTTGTACATGATCAAATGTATCTATTGCAATGACCGTATTTCCTTTATCGGCTCTACTAAAGACTTCATCTTCGCTACTACCCTCATTTGTTATTTTTTCATCTTTTATCTAGTTGAAATCAAGAGTAAATAACGGGATAATGTGATATTAAATTTAGATTTCAACTCTTTTCGGGTCTGAATAAAACCATACAATAATCATATGAAAAAACTAACTGATCCAAAATTGAATCAAACTTAATATTCAACAATTACATTAATTATCGTTAAGACGTTAAAACAAACTGACGCAGTAATTAAAGTTTTCTGTTGGGTCTTGATCGAAAGATATCGATCCAAGGGAAGAAATTATAGCAAATTTAAATCCAAACAACATTGGGCTCCAGCATTTCTTGTTATTTAATCAACAAAAGTTCACCATTAAATTTGACTTATTTGAGGTTATACACCAAGGTCAAATACAACGCGAAAAATGTCAGTCTGCCAATTATTTTTTGACACCAGAAATGCCCCCATCATAGATGACACAATTCTGACGTATACTGCCCACCCACTCATGTGTCATCTTATCTGTTGATATTTCTCAAGGTTCTAGCCATTTTGCTATGTGGTATGGTTTTAGTCACAGGCTCTCGAACTATCAGTATAGAAATCAATCGCTCACTAGGCACTATCCTGTGAAACGCGGAAATGCCATATTTCCAACTTGCCTCGTCTGTTAAAATAGTCGATGAAGCTGTTCAATCAAACGTGATTCAGCCGTCGGTATCATTATTGATTTAATCAGTTTGACAGGAAATAATCGGTGTTTTTGTTTCAGGAACAACTGCTGTTAGCTGGGAAGAATGGTGGACCTATGATGGAATATCAGGTGAGCTAATTTTCCTCCCGGATGGAACTGACTGTTGCTATCTCGGGAGTGTGATTAATTCACTTCTGTGAACTTGGAAAGGGACAAATGTATCGAGAATATATTCTAGTATTATAATATATCAGTAGGTACAATGGTTATCATTTTACTTCTTAACTTCAAGGAGAATAATTCTGACGATGCTGAAATACCGTCCGAAGATTGTATTGTCTGATGAAAAATTAAGATTGTCTGAAGAAAAATTAAGTTTTCCATTGATATCCTGATGAACAAGTCCATTAAAAATAAACAGACATTTTATCAGGATTTAGGGAAGACAGTCAGCCGGTCAGTGGAATGAATGGGGTTCTAAGAGTAGGGTGATTTGCGTTGATGGAAGTTTACATCAATCTCGTGTTTTTAAAAACATTCGTGTAGTTTTTGCATCATCTCCTTATCAAAGCTAGATCGATGTTGATAAATTATGGAAGGCTTTCGCAGCCATCGTTAATAACATGGTGATTTTGAGAGTTTTCAGAGTGAAGTCAATTCATTTATTTACTTACTACACGTAGAAAAATACCCATTTATAATAATATAAAAAAAATTGATAAGACTAAAATCGACAAAGTCGAAGTACCCTTATTTCCAAATATTTCCACAAAGTGTAAAATATGAGGCAAAAATCTGACAGATTGTAGACAAACAAAATATACTTAATTTGGCTGGGGATGACCACCTGTAGACATGTTTCGAGGTTGTTGCCTCTCGTCAGTGCAAAGGTAGTTCCGACACCTTTGAGTTGTCTTGTACATGCCAAATGAATTATAATTTATTGTTTATTTAATAATTCCCCACAGATAAAGCAGCTACTTACAGTACAGTCAGTCGCTGCGCCACCCGCCAGGAAAATCAATAAGCACTCTTCGAGACAGCAAAAGACTCCAGGAAGAGTAGATGCGAAAATTCGAAAAAGTTCAAATATTTTGCCGGAGAGTAAAAATAAATGATAAGAATAAAATCGACATTGTCGAAGTACCCTTCTCTCCAAATATTTCCACAAAGTGGAAAATGAGAGGAAACAACCTCGAAACATGTCTGCAGTTGGTAATACCTAGCAAAATTAAGGATAATCTTTTGTTTGTCTAAAATAAGCACTTGCAATTGAGTCTTCTTGGAAGAACGTTGCACAAATATCTGTCAGATGTAGATCAATATCCGACGTGGCAGTAGCCAGAGAAGTAGTTGTTTTCTGTCAGATTTATGCCTGATATTTTCCACTTTGTGGAAATATTTGGAGAGAAGGGTACTTTGACTTTGTCGATTTTATTCTTATCATTTATTTGTACTATCCGGCAAAACATTCGAACTTGTTCGAATTTTTGCAATGATATAAAACACTAAGAAAAATATGTAAAAATATAAAAAATATATAACTACCTATATCTAACATTTTTTTACTGTAACTGGACAAAAACAAAACAAATTAAAATGAAATGAGCAATTAAAGCTGAAAAAAACTTGAGGTACCTCTCTTCATTTGCCAAAGCGGAGCGAAAAATATATCTATAGCCCTTGAGTGAACATTTGCCTGTCGCAGTAATTTAATCATCCCTATGTTTGCACCATAATTCGATCGATGTGTAACCAAGGAAAATGTGCTATATTCACGTAGTGCCCTAGGACGTACATATTGTTAAGATTTTCCTGGGTTCGTATTTCTAAATAATACTCCGATCCAAACTAAACTGTATTTATTAACTTCCATACAAAAACAAATACAACACACTCACTAATAATTCAAAACACCTTGACTTTCTTCTTACTTGGAACCTTTAAACATTCAACATTATTTATTCATCCTCTCGAGTGAAATGCGTCTGCCTTATAGAGCTAAACTTCAATTCACGAATTTTCGACTTCCATCGATCGATCGATCCAGAAAAATCATCATTTATCTGCGTGGCGCACGCTGTGATATTTCTCGATGCGGCGGACGGCCTTTGTCATGCAATTGTTACACTGCAGCGACAACAAGGGAAACAAGGGCAGCGTTAGAAGGATTGTTTTGAATCGCGTAACAATATATTTTTACTTTTTTTTTAATAGAAACATTCTCAATTGAAAATTGAATCAATACATGAGTCCTCTGGAAATGGAAAAACCCTACGATAAAATTGAAGTTACTTTTTTGTAATATCTAACAGAAAACAACTACTTCCCCGGCAAAAGCCACGCTGGACATTGAACTACATCTGATAGATATTGAGAACGACCCTATATAACTGACTTTATGAACATCCTGTTCATATTTTCAATTAAATCAATATTTTTACTTCTTCTAATAATTCAGGAGCATCTATCAGACCGTTCAAAATTTTATAAATAAACAAAGTGTCAAACCCTTGCCTTCTGTCGATAAGAGGACTCAAATTTATTACTGACAGCATATTGGTATAAGAGTAAGGAATGTTCAGCCTAAAGGAGCATAAAAAATCTGCGTTGAACTCTTTCCAATTTTTCAATGTTGTCTTGAGCATAAGGGCTCCAAATAATCGAAGCATATTCAAGATGAGATCAAACCAATTAAATCAATAAGATTATCATTGTACTCATATGAACAAAATCTCCAGAATGTCTCTTTATGAAACCCAGCAGCTTGAGTGCTCTATTACAGATATACTCAATGTGTGAAGAAAATGAGAGGTTAGATTGGAAGATTACTCCAAGATCTTTGATCAAGGTAACTTCCTCAATGACAGTGTTATCAAAAATATAGCTGAATGTTACCTCTTGCACTGTGCGACGGAAACTGATAACTCAAAGGAATCATGCTCATTCTATTCACAAAACAACCATGTGAAAAAAACATTCAAGCTCTTTTTGGAGTATAAGACAATCATCTGGATTGTATATGACATGAAATATTTTGATATCATCGGCATACATGAGGAATTTACAATCGGATATTTCTTTGACAATGTCAGCAATGAATATACTGAACAGTAAAGGCCCCAGGTGGGAGCCTTGCGGCACACCCGAAGTGGCAGTGTATTTATCGGAAATGCACCCATTCAAGTTGACACATAGGAGGCGATCTGATGAATACATTTTCAACCATTCCAGAAGAGATTCACGAATGAAAATATATGATAACTTCAGGATGAGAATAGCATGATCGACTTTACCGAAAGCCTTAGATAGATCTGTAAAAAAAGAATCAACCTGTAGGCCCTTCTCTAAAGCCGATACAATGAAGTTGGTATAAATTATGAGGTTAGTGCACGTCGATCGTCCATCTTGAAACCAATGTTGACCAACTCTTATTTCGTTAGTCAAAGTTGAACTGAGGAATCTACTAACCAAGCACTCAAACACCTTGGGAATGAGAGAGAATAATAATAGGTCTATAATTTTCAATAAGAGCAGGATTTCCAGGAGATATTCTAGACAAAAAATGTTTGTAGACCAAGAACTAGGCAAAAATTAGGTCAATCATTTCCTCTCCAGCGATAATTGGTGAAATGCATCAGAAAGTTGTGTTATGAAGCTTCGTGAACGTCAGCTCCGGTTTCGTAGGGAGATGAGCGGCGGTTGTCACCCACGAACGAGGAAAGAAATATATTCAATCATTTTCTCCTACCTGAAAACATGTTGAATTGTCGCCAATAAGAAAGAAAATAACCAGGTGACTATAACATGGTGTATAATACGTCAGCTGGTCTCTTGAACACGAAAAAAAACCTGTCAACAAAAAGTGCTCTCCCCCGCACGGTTCTTATGGAAAATGTGTCTCAGTCGAAAAGGCTGAAAATTTATTGCTCCTGAACAAATAAAAGTCTCTATGTGCACAACGTGATCTAATGGACAGTTTTTGAGATAAAGGGTGTCAAATATGCAGAAACAGGGTTGTTACTAACCTTTAGAAAATCAATAATGTGGCGATTGTTTTGTTAAAAAATTAGAGTATAATCATTGCAACCCCAATATTGTCAACACGAGTTGTGACGAAAAGTGAAAGACTCCGTATACATAATTTTTTTGTAAGTGTTTGAACGAAGTCAATCAAACTCTTAAGCTCGTAGAATTGCCTAATGAGTAAATATCCTTTGATTTTGATAGTGGTGATCTGAGGTTACTATTACACAGGGTCACTCAAAATTTTTTTAATTTTAGTTGTATTTATTTAATTTTTTAGCCACATATATACAAATTAAACAAAGTCGAAAACTGAAAATAGCATGATCGATAGTTGGTGGCTCTTGTCTATGTTTAGTTGAGAGGAAATCATTAACAGTATAATTTATTTTTCGTGTATTTTTCATCAAAAATACTAGTAGGAAACTGACTGTGTCCTCACTGTCATTTATCAATTATTTGTTATAAAATTTTTAAAGAAATATGTGTTTTTTAGTGTTTCGATTATTAAAGGAAAAGTAATACAGCAATCTGGTTGCTTCGATAAGAATCATGGAGAATTAGAGTGGGTACAAAATGAAATATTTTACGACCCGATCGGATCATTACAAATGGGGGAAAACTGGAAGAACTGGAAAATTTTGTGATTTTTAAAAAAATTCATGACTCCGCCAATTTTCAAGTTGTTGAGTTGGCCCTTCTCATGAAAGTATAAATCGTGTGTACTTTACGTGTTTACTTTCGTTTTGGCACAATTAAAATTATTTTTTTTGCACCATCTTGCATGGTGCCTGAATGCTCTAGTAATAGTCTGATTTCAATTTCTCAAACTGATTTTGTAAGTGGATGTAAAGTACCACAAAAGGTATATTCTCATTTTGCGCTACAATGTTGCAAAATAGGTGAAAACTGCATGCAAACATTATTGAAAACAGTAGTAGAAGCAAAGCTTGTGCGGGCAAGGCAGATCCGAGACACACAGCTCACATAAGAGTAGATTCCGAACCACTTCATCACCGTGACAGGCGGTGGGATCGAACCCGGGCCGCCTGGGTGAAGTGGAAACGCTCCAACACCACGACCACTTCACTCATATATTGTTAATTTGGGTTAGGTGGAAGGACAGATATTCTGGCCCCTCACCAGGAATCCAGAATTAGTTGAACCTCGCCCTATCTTTATAATTCTCTAAATATGTTTCTGTTTATTTGGGATTGATGAAGAGCTTTATTACTACTTTTATATATTGGCAATAGTTTCTTTCCACGTTATTCACCCTAACTTATGATTTAGAGGTATTTTCATCCTACTAAAAAACCACAACCAGTCCTGAAGAAAATTTAATAAGACTCTACCTAGAAATATAGATATCGTACTGCTATCTGTCATCTTGAAATATCTAGTACGATCGGGAATTGTGAATGATCAACAAAATGGTGACCTTCTTGCTCATGTCTCACATATACGGCAACTGTTAAAAGGACCCCGCACTTTTTATAGGTAAAATGGTTCCCGGTGAAAGTGTCTGAATTTTTAGTATATTGTAGTATTCGATGTACTGATTGAATATGCAGAAGCGCAAAGTTCGTTGATGGATAGGTTCAAGTTAAAAATCAGTAATTTTTATTTAATTATTTTCTCGGGATTTGAAAGTGCAAACTGTATTCATTTTCGTTCTCATCATCAACGTACCTTCAAATTACTAAATATCATCCAGATGATGCGGATTATATCATTATGTACAGTGTGAAAAATAAAACATTTTAGTAATATCTGAAAATTCGATGTAATAATGAAATATTGATCAAATTATTTTGGCTACACTATTCTTTTTCCATCATTAATCACAATTCATACATTTCGTACAGAGTGATTTGAAAAATTGGTAAAATATATTGCCGGTTCTTTCGTACATATCCTGTATATTCAAGAGAATTGCCATCCTCCGAAAATATAGCTGATACCGTATAAACATGAATTCCTTGGGATATAAAGGGTGATCATGAATATTTTCGATGATAAAAATTACAGAATTTCAATTCGGTGAAATTCCTTCATTATTATTGGGTATATTCATCATTCTCTCCTCAACACTGTCCCACTGTTTCCTACTATGACGAGTTTCATTGTTATTATTTGAGAAACTTATTACCATTTGCATGACGAGTTGAAGGAACTTGTTCACGCGTACATTCTACTATTGGCCAAGATTTCTCACAAATAGTGAAACGTGAGAATGTGGAGATCAGAATAAAGGTATACATTACATACATAATATGCAGAGTGATGACCAATGACATTCCATCCAATTTTATCTACCATTTGGGAACTGACTGAATATACGACTTATCAGTTACAACTTACAACTCAGGCATGAGCCAGATAAAATTCCTATTGATATCTGAAATGTCGATATTTTGTCATTTCTATTATCGAAAATCTTCATGATTACTGTTGTGCTTTTACTTAAAGAAAACTCGTGAATTCACAAAACTTTTAATTGATTCTCTACCTGACTTCTGTCACCTCCGCTATCATTACCTATGCAACTATAATAACAAAATCTAATATCTTGAATAAAAATAAAGATATCTAATCGATGTTGATTCCTAAAAATTACCCTATATATCCCAACGAAATGATGTTTATACGGTATCAGCTATTTTCGGAGGATGATAATTCACTTGAATATACAAGATATGTACGAAAGAACCGGCCATATATTTCACCAATTTTTCAAATCACCCTGTACAAAATGTATGAATTGTCATTAATGATGGAATAAGAATTACTAGTATATTGCATGCCAAAATAATTTTATCAATATTTCATTATTACATTGAATTTTCAGTCATTACTAAAATGTTTTTATTTTTCACTCTGTACATAATGGTATAATCTGCACCATCTTAATGATATTCAGTAATATGAAGGTATGTTGATTATAAGAGCGAAAAAAAATTAAGTTGGCGCTTTCAAATCCCGAGAAAATAATTAAATAAAAATTACTGATTTTTAACTTGAACGTATTTCAAAATCTATCTATCAACGAACTTTGCGATTCTGCACGTTCAATCAGTACATCGAATACTACAATATACTAAAAATTCAGACAATTTTACCGAGAACCATTTTACCCATAAAAAGTGCGGGGTCCTTTGCGAACCCTGTATATGGAAGCCGTTCACTTTTTTAATACTGTTATTTTCTAAACGAATTGTCAGATTTAATTTATTGATACTTGTCAAATATATATAGTACCGATGTACTTTTCTATAAGTAAATAAGACTTTCTCGAGTATCCTACGATCGCATCTCCACCCCGTGTAGGTGAGGGATACGTAACAGCAGCTATCGATTGAGACAAATGGCATGAGATATCACCAAAGCGTTGAATCGTGTTTGGCACCTGGGAATCTTGCCAAATATCATTTTATGGCTTACCCTAGAGTTGTGTTTCTTGGTTCTTATCATTATTTCAGATAAATCTCTGTTGTTGTTGATGGAGTTTGATCCGAAACTCCTCCTATAAATCTGTTCCTAAGGAATTGATTCAGGCACCAATACTATTCCTTCCACATACAATGTTTTGTTGAGAGTTACCTCATACCAAAACCCTTTCATTGGAAAGCTAATGTTTCACTATAATAACTTCAGGAATTCTGTACCATTGAGATAAACTCTTCACTCTGTATTCCACTGTTTCACAATGATAACTTGGTCATTGTCTTTCTGAATTTTAGTATTTACCTTTGCCGTACTAATTCGAGCAGATACGAACTAACCTGAAACTGATATTGAATAGTAACAACAATGTTCTATAATTGATTTTGCGGATGACAGTTATCAGTTGAATCCAATTGCTCTGTGGTTAGAACGCAGAATGGTAATGGTACCTCTCAGTTATTGTATACACCAGCTCAGTTTTCCAATCGTTATTTTGTCCTTTGAATTCACTTCAACTCTCTCTGATTATTCCACATCATATAATTTTGGTGGAACATATGAATTTTTCTTTGTGATTTGACCATTAAGTCGCTTTCCAATTGTCCCGATGAGTAACTCGGGGTAATTCCTTGGGTGATCTCACAGACCGAGAACATTCAGGGGTAACAAGCTATCAATAAAAAAGCGGCTCTGGGCGACTTTGACGGAAGTCTGTTTCTGGTTCGACTTTGATTGAAGAGCGATCACCGCAACTGGCCTTTTCAATTTACCCCGTCAAGTTGTAGTAATTGCGAGGAGGCTGCAACTGCAGCCAGGCAAGTAGGCCCCTCCATTTTGCCCCCTTTTGCCACCCATTTTGTCATCACCTTGTCTCCCCCTCCGTGGTATTCCGCATTTCTATGAGTTGCATCTGTCTTGCTCTCATAGTTATTCATTCCTTCAGTATACCTCCAGTATGTTGCTGTACTCAAAATATATGTGGGTGTGTTAGGTGTATGAGTTTTTGTCAGAGTAGCAAGTTCCTTCATACCGCCTGCCAGTGAAAACTCTGGTAGGGCTGGTTCTCAGCAGGGTGGTGCCGTGGCCGCAGGTGATTCCATCCAGTCCCGCATTATCCCAGCTGAGGCCCTTTTTCTCATATTGGAGACAGTTTTTAGTTCTCGGCTACTTCCTTCGGCCCGCCTTCTCGTGAACGACCTGGTATTGTTGGTTCTCAGTCGGGAAGTGCGCCGGCCGCAGGGGATTCGTTCACCAGCTCCCAGTCCCGTAGAACCCGATCCAAGGCCCCTCGTCGACTCCCATCGAAGACAGGTTTTCCAGTCTTCACTGTGAGTTTCTACAACTCAACTACTCGTAAAAGTCCTGGTAGCGCTGGTTCTCAGTCGGTCGTTTGGTGGCCGCGGGCGATTCTTTCACGAGCTACCAGTTCCGCAGCACTCGATGTGAGGCCCCTCTTTGGCTCCTACTGGAGGCAGGTTTTCCAATTATCGCATCTCTCTGTCATATATAAGTGTTTATGTGTTAAGTATCGAGAAAAATGTGTGTTTTTGGCGTCTGTATATGGTGAGCTGGTTGATAATCCCGTTGGCTGCGGCGCCTCAGCAAGCTTTAGAGACCGCTTTACTCTCGTTAGCCGCCATGACATTGCCCAGGGTTCACCACGTGGAGGTGAGAGTGGCATTGGGGTGTCCGATCTCCAGATTCCCACTCAAACCCCTACCTCATCAAACTCATTTCGTTCACCATCTATGGTTCTTGGGAATATTCAACTCTAGGTATTTCCTCATATTAATTGCGATTATTGATGCTGTGTATTTTGGAGGTGATTTTCTTCTGCTTTCGCAGGATTTTTTATGAGGTTCAGTCAGGCCTTCTTCGTCACGTATTTTAGGGCTTGTAGTGTCATTATCTAAGGGTAAAACCGTTGGAACAGGGAACTAGCACAGACCGCAAACAAACCGTCAAATGTGTCACAAAAACCTACCCACGTAATATAGGTATGGGTATCATTATTGGGCACCACTAATGTCCCCTTACAAGTGTCAGAATTCAGACTAGTATTGTTTATTCTAGGGAGTTCCTCCTCCTTTCTTCTTCCTATTCTTTGTTTGTATCTCTGCATTTTGCCAAATCCACCACTTTGACCTAAGGTAGGAGTCATTTGTATCTCAAAGTGGAGTGGTATGATTTTTCGGAGTGTAAAAATTCAAAGTCATCTCCACAATTTAGTATGGAAAACGATTAGATATGTGATAGTAGAATACTGAATAACCATCGATTAGTTAGGTAGAGTTTAGGTTTTGAACCTGAAATATAGGTTTATCATCAGCTGAATTTGAAATTATACAGGGTGGGGCAACGAAAACGAAACAGATCGAATATCTTCAAAACACAAGTGTTGTGAAAAAAATTCAAAAACACGTCGATTTTTGATCCAAGGAAGACATCCTTCAATCATAACCCCAACTGTCATACCTCTTTCCCCACCCATTTGTTCACTATCACCCAAACAATTTGAATAGAGAAAATAGTGAGTGTACCACATCATTAAAAAGGTTATTTTATAAGGAATTCAACCATGTCAATTTTTGCTACTCACATTATTATTTTGGCGCTCTCTTGCGGAAAAAACAGCAGTTTCGTCTTCAAAATTATGATACTTCATTTGCAATTCGCAAGCTAATTTGACATGAATTTGGTGACAATGCATTATGTAATTTTTCTAATGGAAAAAACAAAATGGCAGCTTCAAAAGGGCAACAAGATTTGCAGTTATGGTTCGATTCGATTCAAAATTGATATATGGTGGTATTTCAGGGTCGGAAATAATGATTTGTTTGTTATTGCAAAAAAACAAGATGGTGGCTCCAAGATGGCTGACGAAATTTGTAATTATGGTCCGATTCAAATCAAAATTAGTATGTGGGGATTTTCAAAGTAGGAAATTATTATTTTTTTGTCGATGCGAAAAACAAGATGGCGGGCGAAATTTGTAATCATAGTTAGATTCGACCCGGCACCGAAAACGACTCCCTCAAAACACATGTGTTGTGAAAAACATGCAAAAACACGTTGATTTTGAATCCAAGGGGGACATCTTCCTATCATAACCTCAACTGTTATACCACTCTTTCCACCCTTTGCTCACACATACAGTTCGAATAGGAAAAGTACTAAGTGTGACACAGCATTGAAAAGGTAATTCCATAAGAAATTCATACATGTGAGTGTTCTCCACCTAACTTTTCATTTTGGCGCTCTCTTGCGGGAAAAACAACTGCTTGGTATTCCAACTTATGATATTCGATTCGAAAGCTAATGTGAACTATTCACGAAAAAATAACAAAAATTGAAAAAATTAACATTGCATGAACTTACAAATTGAAAATTTTTGCATAAATTGCTCAAACACGTCAGACAGCGTTTCGAGACTAATACTCATGTATGGCAGTTCATGGCGAACACTTTGAGCATCTACTGTGCACCAATGTAGCTTGGAATTATTGGATTTGAATTGATGGAGGGTTTTCCATTTGTTTTATTTTTCAAAAGCTTTCATTCGACTTGCCCTGTTAGTTAGTATGTATGTATGTGTGGGGTAAAATTTGCAGCTGACATCTGATCCACTTTTAGTAAGTTGTCCGATAAACTTGAACTCTGGTAGGTGTTCATAATTGAGATGACAATGAATCATGGAACTTTTGTTGGAAAAAAAAACATCAAATTGGCAGAACCGGGATGGCGGATGAGATTTGTAATTATAGTCCGGTTCGATTGAAAATCGGATGGTGGGTGTTTTATGAACATATTTTTAGCATGACTGGAAATAATCGAAAAGAATTGATGAAAAAGCTTTTATACAAATGCGATGAAAAGAAAAATTATTTTTTCAGATGTGTGACGTATGTTATTCTGTGCGTAACTTATTCAAAAGCTTGCCGCGAGTACAAAATGTGTATTGTTGCGCGGTAGAATATTGATTCTGTTACGCACATAATAGCCTACAACCAAAACTAAAAAAAACTATTTGCTTTCTAGCGCATTTGTATGAAAGCTTGTAAAAGCCCTATATGCCAATATTGATTCGAATTGAACCACAATCACAATTTTTTTGCCAAATTGGTTCTTTGCAATGACAAACAAATTATAATTTCCGACCCTGAAAATCCTCACATACTAACATTGATTCGAATCGGACCATAATTACAAATTTCGTCCGCAATTTTGGAGCATCCATCTTTTTTTTTGCATCGACCATCATATCATAATTTCCGACCCTAAAAACTACCACATTTCAATCTTGAATCTAGTCGTAAAATAACTGCAAATCTTGTCCGCCATTTTTGAGCCGCCATTTTGTTTTTTCCTTTACAAAAATTTCATCAAGCATTGTTACCAAATCTATGTCAAATTAGCTTGCAAATGTAGTATCATAATTTGGAATACGGACCAGTTGGTTTTCCCGCAGGAGGGCGCCAAAATAAAAAGTTAGGTAGCGAAAATTGACATTGCTGAAATTCTCATGAATATACCTTTTTAATGATGTGTCACACTAACTACTTTCCCTATTCAAATTGTTTAGGTGGGGGGAGAGGTATGACAGTTAAGGTTACGATAGGAAGATGTCCCCCTTGGACTAAAAATCGTTGTCTTTTTGCATTTTTTTCACAACGGGTGCGTTTTGAAGATATTCGATCTGTTTCGTTTTCGGTGCCACACCCTGGATATGTAGAAGAAGAAGTGGGAAACCATTGATCTCCGTAATAACATGTTCAAAACACTAATTAAGTCAATTATTTTAAATTTGTAACTACACCGTAACATTGCGTAGAATCTGAATTTGCCATTATTCCCCAGAAGACGACTGCGAATTCAAGCAAGCATTGAGACGACAGACGTCCAAAATGCAAGTAATTATATAATTACGTAATTATACTTATCGTGGGACCAATACATAAAAAAAACTCTAAAGACTTTCCAATATTACTCCACTCGATAGTACCCGTCGAGTCTGAAGACGGTTGGCATTAGGCAATTCGACTGCAGTCATAATCTTGTGAGTAGTTTGTCTTTGTATGCGGTGAATGGATTTTTTATTGGGTTATTCCTGGAAACATTTGGCTTCGTATAAACCTTTGCATGTTATGGCAATTTGCTGAAATTCTCCATTCGAGTTCCAACTACGGAATGGTCCGGAAAATTGCGGTTATATGTTTACCTAGAAATCGGAAATGTGTTCTGTGTGCTTCGAGAAATATGATGAAACATTATGGTTGTGATTTAAATAAACTCTGAGTTCATATTTGATTGCGCGTCTTAGCTATAGTAGGCGAATATATACTCAAATTCGGCTACTTAAACAGGAATTTCAAAAATATCAAGACTCAAATAGAACTGGGCAAAGGTCACTCAAAAATAGAAAAAAAAGAAACTCCAGATATTTTCAAAATTGTTGAAGGAAACCAAAATTTTCTATATTTGGAAGAAGCACTATCATTGAAGAATTGCTGATTATTCGGGACCTTTCGATAATTCCACATACATTTTCAACAGAAATTGGAAATTGTCATTGATCACGAAATGATGAAATGATCAACATTGGAACGAAAACGTATATACGCACGTTCGTTATTGTAACAGTATGAAGCCATGTCTAAAACGAGATGTAGTTCGAAGTGGTCCTGAAGAACCCCCTAATTTGATCAAAGACCGGACCGTAACTGGGAAGGTTGATACACTAATGGATCCAAGTACGGTCGATCATGAATTGCTGTTACAATCCATTACAATCCATGGAAGAGATCGGAATTAGAGGCAGTTCTCAAAATCTATTCAAAAGTTACCTCAGTAGACGATTTCAGTGTGTGAGAATAGACGACGTGTTAGGCCACTTCCTTTTTCTTGAAACTAGAGTACCCCAAGGCACTGTTTTAGAGCCCTTATTATTTAACCTATATGTTAACGGCTTATTTTCCATTGGGAGTAAGGAAAAAATGTTAGGACTCGCAGACGACACAGCCATATTTCACAAAGCAGAGACCTGGCAAGAACTGAAGAACACTGTGGAATCTGATTTTGATTTGATAAGAACTTGCTTGGACATTGGCTATTAATAGGTAATCTCGAAAAAACCTATTACTTACCATTCAGCTGAAATAAAACTGACAACGCACCTTTCAATAGTCTGAAAATAGGAAAGCATTACAAAAGTTAAATATTTAGGCGTGGTGATAGACTCACACCTCAAATGGGATGCACATATAAGCTACGTTTGAAATAAGTTACGATGTATTCTGCACAAATTAAAATTCATGTAAAAGATCGTGTCACTCCGCCACATGAAAGTTCTGTACCACTCATCAGTGATTCATGATAGATTCAAAACAAATCAAAATCAACGGGTCTGTCGGTTTACGATGCTAGACTAAGCTGATTCTAGGGTCCCACAATGAGAGTTCAACCATAGATTCAGAACTGGAATATCTCGCTATCCCAGCGATGAGTCTAACTTCAGACTGGCGAAATTGAAAGGGGGTATTTCAGTACCCTGTTCATTAACATGTTAAGTTATGACCGAGCTGCCATAATCGTTTTCTAAGAAGGCATCTGGACGCCTATAAGGAATACAGCGAAACTGGTGGAAATTTCCAACCATGCGAAAACCATTTTCAGACAAAACTTGTCGGTGGCTCCTTCCAAATGGACACCAAAAGAAGTCTTGTTTTCGTCGTTTTTGTCGTTTTTACACTCACCCCACAAGGAGGGATGCAAATGTCGTCACCGAAAATCAATCTTCTGGCAATGCAAAACAGAATCATCCACAAATATGGACAAGAAGAACCATTCAATTGTCAGTCACAATTACCAGTTTTTTCAATATCTGCAAAACAACATGCAGCATTTACAGTCCAAAAAATCTTGAATACACCTCACAGATGCTCATTGCCAGACTTACATAAGGAAAAGGACCTAAATTGTTTTTTCCGGCGCAGACCGAAGCTTGTTTGTTTCTAATTTATGTTTTTCCTTCAAACCCCGACAGGTGACAAGTGAGTCATAACACAACTGATTTGACATTTCCGTAGTTCAGTTTTAAAAGGGAGAACATGCTCCGTTGTAGCTCAACAGTTACATATCTCTGGGAGGAAGTGACTATCACTTTCCAAAACAAGGTTAATCGTTGGTTAGATAGATACAGTAATAGGCAAAATCACTGAACAGTTTGTTAGATGCACAACTACTTATTTCACATGTTACAAGTCAGTAAATATTAACGTCAGATGCGAAACTCTGTAAAAATATCCATGTGTCAAATGCAAAACTCCGTACTTTCAAACAACCATCAATCCGAGAGTGCCATTGTCAACAGGTGATACTTCCTGATGGGACTGCGCATGTCGATAACGACATGTTGATTGTTTATTGTAATACCGGTTTGAAATCAGATTGCTCATCACTGTAACAATGGAAAGTAATTGTCCAATTTTAGCTTGTAAATGTGGAGAAGGTCGAAAACGACCAGTTCAAAAACATAATTGCAAGCCCAAAAGTAGGTTTCGTTTAGTTTATTGAAAGAATATGATCAAATTATAACTGTTTGTAGGCGTAAACCAAAAGGTTCACTTGTTTTCCTGACTTGCAGGCATGGCAATAAAACCTTTGCATGTAAAGACCTAACAATGATGGATATTCAGCAATTTCATAAACTAATTCACTCATGCAGTAGTAAAATTGAACAAGATATCCTTATATTGAAATGTAATGAGGGAGTTCAGCCAAAAGAAATTTTAAAAAGAGAACATACATTTCAATTCGCTACTATGTTTCCAAAAAGGATGGAACTTAGTTTTGCAAATGCGCATTTCAATGAATGACCTTGTTGAGCCCATTCAGACTAGAAAGGCTGGCACGCAATATTTCTTTCAAAGGAGAAACACCAAAAGAAAGAAGAGATGGACGCAGAATTAAGGACAGAAATGGCCAAATCAAACGTCAATAAAATCTTTTATCGAAATCTTGACATGCGCTGAATCATATTATAGACGTAGCCAAACATCTAGATTGTATCTTCTATGCCACCTAAATTTTAAAAAACTCTATGATCTATATTGCTATCGCTATATTGCTATAATGCTCAGAATGTTAGATTATGTTACTTCAGAAACTACGTCAACCGCCATTATAATTTGGCTTTTGGTACACCATTAACAGATGTCTGCTCTACTTGTCTTTTAGCAAAAGACAATATTGTTAGGCAACTTCTGCAGAAACAAAAACAAAATTGATGATTGACCATAGGATTCATGTATTGAAAGCTAAAGCGTTTTACGGTTCAATTAAGAAGTCTGAAGAAGATGTGCAAACCTTTGCATTCGACTGCCAGAAAAAATTGACAATGCCCAAACTTCCAGACCAACAAATAAATCTGTATAACTTCACTGTCGTTTGTGGAAATTTGAAATTCAAATTATAGCCGAGCATACAAACATTTTCGTGAGGTTAGAAACACAATTTCCAAAATATTCCAATGCCATTGCATCAACAGTCCATCATGTTTTGGTATCCCACCAGTTCTAAGAAAAATTTTTGGAAAAGTTCAGCTCTTCGTAGATGTTTGTGGTGGAACAATAAAAACACCACCTCAATGTCCATGTTATACTATAAGGAGGGAAGCACCCGCTCATATAAAAAAATTGGAAATAGTAGGACATTCCTTTTTGTCCCCTGACTGTGTTTTTGGTTTGGTAGAAAAACAGATAAAAACTAAATGTAATAGTAATTGTACTAATCAGTGGAAAATTCACGACTGGAAGCTAATAAAGTGCTTGAAAACCCGGTACAACGGCATTTCAAGTTCAATCAATCCAAAACATTCATTTTTGCCAAATCTCAGACCATCCAGGGTGAAGTTGTATATAAATCAGATCTAAGGGCCCCTCGTACTGTAACAAGAAAAAGATAGAATAGCAGACATGAAACCCAAGTAAATGAGAATAGGTAATTCTTTGAAATCCTAAAGGGGATGAGTCCTTCATTGATATTTTACTGAAAAAACATTATGGAAATGAATGGCGAAATTTACCCGAATTGGGATTTTACAAGATAAATGTCAGAAATAGTACGGAATCAGAAAATAGTGAAACAAACTCAGAAGATGAATATATAAGCGGAGACGAAGAACCAGTGGTCAGGATTGAGGAAACATTTTCTTTTTTGGTAATTTCTTTATTTTTTTAAGTGAGTTCGAATGCAAAACTTCGTCAATTTTGCTTTCAAGAGTAAAACTCTGCAAGTGTATCATTTATACCTAATTTGTCAATCCGCTAGGCCATCTATGGGTACAATTGCAAGGCTGTTCGATTAAAGTTACCGGTTACTACCATTAAAAACATTCCTCAGGTTTCGGAGAAAAGAAACATAAGCAAAATACGTTTCAACCGTCTACTGTAAGAAGAAACAAAATGTCACATACAGAGTTTTGCATTTAGCGGGCTCATACCATACCATCGTTAGTATTTTTTCTGATGGTTGGAATCCGAACTGAACATTACTGATATTCTGAGAAACTGTAGCCATCTGTTTATTTCGGAATTTTCATTCTTTCATCCTCATTGATTGTTCGATATTTTGCTGAACTTCATTTTCCAAGTATTGCTAAATTCTTTGTTTGCTGAGCATGATGGCACCTACAATTGAAGCTAATTCATTTACGAACTGCACATCATTTCGATAAATATTCATCAGATATTTCAGTAATGGCTTTCTCCAAGTTTTTTCAATAAAGATTATTTTTTATTTCTTTACTTATAGAAACACTTATAGGAAACATAATTATACTAAAGTCTATTATTAGAGACCCAATGATTAATAATACTTGTTTTAATTGGGTGTTATCCGTAAACTAATGAACAAATTAATTTCTCCTTCTGATTTCCCATGCAGTAAAATTTCTTTTACCTCATATCAACTGATCGAGGTGAATGAATTCCTAAATCAACTTCTTCAATCTTCACCGGGGTGCAACTGCAATCTGAAAGACATGCAGAATTCAGAATTAAATCCCACAAATCCTCGTAGCATATTTATTAGGGAAAGTTTTGCGATGCGGGGGTATTAGCTCCCCACACATCAATCACTCCTGAAAGATAGGAAATGAACAAACCTAACCTGTGCCAGATTTTCTGTATGGATTTCATGTTCGGCTTTTGTTCCTTCATTCGTGGTATACACCGTTGATTGACTAGCACGAATCGCCACAAAAGTGTATCGGAAGTTGAATGTGGCATTTGCATTCAGATCGGAATCGTTAATAGATTTTTCCAAGGATGATGATGATGTGAAATTGTAAAATTTTATATTTATGCCTTGGTATTACGCTGTTATGATGATAGATGTGTATTGTTGAGTAATTTATTCAAAATTTTATCAAATGTTTGCCGCTTCCTGGCTGCACCCTCGTGAACAATCCTTCTCATTCAACATGCGTTGACTTCACAGTCAAGCATTGTGTGAGACGTCACCCATTCTACAGGCGGCCATCGTCAGCATTTCTTTTTTCCAGGTCTCAGCCTAACCAAATGCAGTTCTAATAAAAAATAAAAATTGTTTTCAGGACTTCGTCTAGTATGACAGATTTTGCATTCGTAGAAATCGTGTTGAAACATCATTTTGCCTCGATTGTTTGAAGAATGTAGACGATGTAGCAACTTAATTACTTGCATTTCCGACTTCGTCTCAATGGTTGAAAGATTTCTATACTTCTTTCAATTTTTCAAAAACCTGAAAGAAGTAGGAAATTTTCAACCATTAAGGCGATGGAAGTTTAAGATGTAACTATTCATTATTTTGCCTACCAAGGCAGGAAACCCGCTTATATTGGGAAAATATTGGTATGATATTGTGAACATATTGGCAAAATATATGAAACGCTGTATTGGCGAAAAAAGAAATGTGAACATTTTGCCATATTGGTCTCATATCACTTGAATAATATTAGCGAAATAATTTTGAATCAATATTGGCTCAATATTGGAACAATATCGCTGGTACAATATTATGAAAATGCAAAATATTCAAATGTTATATAGGCGAGAATTAAAATGTGAACATTTCGAGTTGTTTGTCAAATATTGTTTGAACATTTAAAGTCAAATATAGGTGGGAATTTTTCCAAGCGATATTGACCTCAAAATATTCAGCAATATTGGCATATGATCAGGATATATTGGTAGACTATTCAAAGTGAATATGCCTTGGTAAATTATTGAATGTCAAATAACTCGGAACTTCTACAATAATTACAGTTTTTTTTTAAATCAAATCGTGAGAAGTATTCGATGTATGTAGAGCCCACCTATCGGTTTTTTCCAGTTTTGATCATAATTCATTATAAAATCATTGATTGAATATTCGGCCGATATTCAAAATAAAATAATGGAAATAGTTTTTCTTTGTTATAATGTATCAATATTTTAAGATCAATAGTAGCGTGAAGATGTCGTAATAATTTTGATTAATATGGGTTTGTTTGATTTTTTTAATATTTGTGAAATGATATTCAACCATTATGCTATAAGATTCGAATATATCTTTTATCCTTCGAAATGGTATAAGACGAATATTGGGATTGCAATAATTATTATAGATGTTAAAAGTAATATGTTTTATCGATATCGATCAATATTATCGAACCAATATTGACCCAAGTTAATACGAGTTGTTGAAATTTATTGAAACAATATTAAATCAATGTAATTTAGTTTTTTATCCCTAGAATCGATATAAGAATAATATTGGAATTACAATTTTTATTGTTGATGTAGAAAACAATATGTAGACAATATTGTTTTATTGATTATGGTGGTAAATACTATTATACCAATATTGACTCAATGTAAGTTAAGCGATTTGTTGAATATTTCCGAAATAATCAACCAATGTGCTATCAAACTTGGATAAACACTATAGTATTTTATTCCTGGTATTGGTAGGAGAGGAATATTGGAATTTCAATATTTATTCAAGATGTTGGAAATAATATGCAGACAATACTGTTTTATCGATATTGGTAAATATTATCAAACCAATATCGATCCAATATGAGTTGATAGGATTTGCAGAATATTGTTGAAATAATATTTGACAAATGTGCTATGAAACAATATAGTTTTCAACCCTAGAATCGATATGAGAGGATTGTTGGGATTGAAATATTCATTGCAGCTGTTGGAAATATTATATTGACAATATTGTCTTGTCTATATTGATAAAAATTATTCAGCCAATATGGACCCAATACTATATGTGAAAATCAACATTCCGAATAAGTTGAGCAAATATTTCACCAATATTATTAATTCAATAGTGTTTTTCAATATCCACTCATATTGGATCAACATTATTTTTACATTTACAATATAACTATACAATAATACGCCTTTATTCGATATAAAGATATAGAACATATCGAAAAAGTAGAGACTCGCTGTGAAGTGCTTTTCAGCTCAACCTAACTAGCCTAAAACTAAAATAATACAATCCTATTATTTACATCAATTACTATTATGAATATTGATATTAATAAGAAATAAATTTTAGACAACAAATGCTTTCATGGAAAATTATTGGTAATTTGGATGCACTCGTGTGATAAATTCCGAAAACTTCTGAAAATTGCCGTAGAATATTTTGGCACAACTAAAGTTTGTCGATTTCTCGATCCTAAGTTATTTAAATTTTCAAAACGCTTCAGCTTATCAAATAGGTAGTGAGGCTTTTTATTAATCAATACTTTGCGTATAAGAGAGAGCATATGTAATTTTCTTACCTTATCGAGCTTGAGATTTTTAGAATTATTGTATATGTGACTGATATGATCGTATTTTCCAATTTGATAAGAAAATCGCATGCATCAATGTTGAAGTCTTTGTAAACGGGAAATATTAGTTTTCATCACAGTAGGATATTTTGGATAGAATCAAAGAATCACATGTTTATGTTTTCAATGTATTTGTTATAAAATGCCTATAGGGAAAGAGACTTTTCTCTGCATATATTGACTATGTATATTCTGTATCGCATGTTACAATTACCCTAACATTTTACATTCGTGACATGTATGTGGAATTGACTGTTCAATTCGATTTCGTCTATCTTTGCTTGAGTACCGAATATGCTAGCTTTAGATTTTTTGGGTTCAGCTTCAATCGGTGTGCGGTTGATATGTCATAGAGTTTGTCAGGGTCGACGTTTATTAAAGTGATAGAATCCATCCTTTTTTCGTTATCAAAACTGAAAAACACCTGTGTGTCATCTGCATACAAATGCATTTGACAGTAAGCTAGATGAGAAAAGAAATTAGAGATTCAAACTGTGAAAAATAGTGGTCCAAGTATGAAGCCTTGGGAGACTCTTCGAGTGATTGGAAGGTGACTTGATTATCTTCCATCAGACATGATATACTGTATACGATGACTCAAATAATAGTCTCTGATCAATTTAAAGACTATACCTAAAAACCCGAAAAACCTCAGTTTATCACAAAGGATTGTTGGATGTACCATATGGAAGGCTCAACTATAATCTAAAGATATAAGGCAAGTAATTTTTTTCCGATCAGTGGCAGTGGGTATATCATTTGTGATGCATGCTAAATCAGTTATTGGCCCAAGATTCATCCAAAATGTAGTGCTACCAGGAAAGTGACAGCTAACACTATTTTATCTGCCTGTGCAGGAAAGTGAAAACTTCATTTTATTCAATTGAGATTGCCAAAGGAAATAATTGAGTTCGAATACCTTAATCATTTGAGAAGTATTTCCCACAGAAGAAAGTTAATTACTCTACCCGAAATATTTGACCAATGAATTATTTTCTTTCATTGATATGTTATTTGAGTTGGATTAAAAAATTGTGTCACATGACCTTCAGTAATCGTTTAGCTAGTGCTCGTAACTGAAGGGTTTGACCTACGGTTTTTACCCTCAAACAAAACTTTCACTTACAAATATGCGCTATTTTGCCTCGTGATACAAATTACTATTTTCCACAACCGCTTAGAAAATAAATTTCCAAGCTTTAAAATCTTAACGCAAAGTAGACGTTCAGAAATTATGAAGTATTTGGATTTTCAGTAGTAATATCCCAAAAAATGCTGAATTTTCAAAAAATACTTTAACCTTGCTGTCACGAAAACTACAGCAACAAAGTTTGAGCGACTGGCAAGGTGAAAGTAATTTGAAAATTCTGCATTTTGAAGGGATATTCAATCAGACAATTTCACGAATATATTATATTGCAGGATAGGTTCATCTTGAGTAGGAATGTCAGTTGAAGAGTTGAACCGTCAAACTGACGTTTCTAAATTTACAGTGATTGTTGTAACTATGGAAACGTATAAATTAGGAAGAAGCGAAAAACCATTTTGAAAATACCACGGGCTGGAGACAGTGTTTTCGAAAAGTCATTTTCTCATTGGTTTGTATTCAAAAAAGGATGGCATTTGATTGGTTTATATAATATGAGGGAAATTGTCATAGTACCCCACTAAGCAAGGTGAGGTTGCATAAAGTTTTCAAAAAAAATATCAAGAGCAACTGTAAAGTTGTTACGTCCTTTGCAGCTAACGTTCAGCAAGTACCCTGCAAACAGCAGATCTTTCCCCTCATGGCATTACATTTGCAAAGGTATCATTTGCAAACTTGTCAGAAATTTGAGTGAGTTAGATAGTGACTTTCAGTACAGTTACAAATGCTGAGTTCCAGCAAATAAATATTTTTTGACTTTTCAATTTTGTCACGACTTTACGTTAAGCCTACAGATGCAAACTTCCAGCACATACAATTTTGCAAACTTACCAGCAATTTACTTACTTTCTTTGTAGCTTTAAAATATAGTTACAAAAGCTAACTTCTAGTAAATCAACCTTCAGACACTTGCCCAAAGATCACTAACTTCTGTCGTAGATTTGCATTACATATATCATTTTCAGTTTCAAAGCATATTAGAGATAGTGAAATACAAGCTGAAAATCAGTTCTTATACTGAGCTAGTACTTATGTAGAGTTTCGTGATGTTCTTCATACATTTAATTTTTTCTCCTCCAATACGACTTGTAAAAACAGATGGCTGGAACTAATATTCAAGGATTCAAGTTAAATAGATTGATTGATTTGACTATTTTGATATTAATATTTTTGGTAATGTACACATATTTGATCGTTTCTCATTTGTCCGCGGGATTACCTCAACTGCATATTAAAATTCATGGATTTGACGATGCGGCCGATGAGGTTGACGCCATCTTGAACTCAAAACTGTAAGAGAAAACTAGTAAACTCACTATTTTATCAATTGAATATACTCACGAAATATTCTCAATGTGAGACAAAATCACTCGCTCAAAGATTCACATGATTGTATACCTACTTTCGATTCATATCCTTTTATGTTTTGAGTTATCCCAACATTCCAAACACTCGAAATAACACACAACTGACACTTACTAGACACTAACCTATCTCTGTCACACCGCTCGCTGTACTGTGAAACGACCTGACGAGATCGGACACCAACAAAAGCTATATGATTGACACTATCTGATGCGACAGAGTGAGCGCCAAATTTAAATCACTGTTTTGAATATTTGTGACAGAAATTAAGAGTTTGATCACGTGGCATCAAAGTTGTTATGTTAGGATAAATCAAAATGTTTATCGGGAGATATCAAAATTATCCACTGCTTTTATCCTTTCAGCAGGCGGTGGGTATTCACATGCGTATATTCTCCAAAACGATTGAAATTTCGTTTGCAATGTGAAATTTGTTTATTTTCTCTTTTTTCCTACGGATAGGTTCATACCTATAACACATATTTTTATAAATAAGTACAGGAATGACATCATGAACTTCTAAATCGTATTTCCGTGGATAGATACTCGACCGCAAGCTTGTGAATGTTAATATTCATGAATAATAATATTTAAAACTTTTTAGCAAATCTGATTTGTTAACGTTGTTTCAAAAGTTTGTAGCAAAATATTTCTTGTAAATTCCTTGAATGTGAAAATTTGCAAATGGCTGAAAATATTCCTGGTTTAAGTTTGCATGCGTCAAATTACAATTGTACAGTTATACAAATTTACATTTGGAAATAAACAAATCAGTTGCACGGGCAATATTGCAATTGTAAGGTAACAGTACCTAAATGTTAATTGGGATACTTTCAGATGATTGAAATATTTGGAATGTCCGCACAAAGTTCTCCAATGATGCATTTTGTGAACTTACTGTAAACTAGTGCTGAGTGGGACCCAATTCATATCGTTACATACAAACAGAGCGCTTCGTAAAATTACGACGTTGATCTTATCATTGTCGCATAGGCGCATCAAATACAATTAGTACTTCGAAATATTATAGGTTATACAGCTTGGGAAACATAACTGCAATTGTGGAAATATTCACGCCCATGATGCGCATTAGTCGTACGACGGACTATCCAGTGATATTCACGTGATTGGTTGCCAAACTGTACATCTCAAACTTTCTGCACAATTACAAATCGTAACAGTTTAACAAAATAAACCCCCCGCTACGCGGTCCGTTCGTTTCAACTGTAAAACTGACACTCTTGGTAATTATGCAACAAGTTATCGACGTTTAACCGGAATATTTTGAAGTACTTGTAGTATTTCTACTAGAAATACTTACAAATACTTAGTCATCAACTCTTTGTTTTATATAGGTATTCGATAATACGGTATGCTTGAATGTTTATTGAAAGTGAAAACAAATTTGAGACATGCTTCATTCAATTGCACCAATACATTTTGAATGCATTGTCCGAAAAGTAGATTTGTAGTTTTACTCAACAATCAATCATTACATCAAATTAGAATTAAATATGATGTTTTAATGGTGGCGTTACAAAATTCTAGGACAGAAAGTACTTGATATAATGATATAAAAGTGGCCATGAGCACGTTGTAAGGCTTTTTCTGTCGAGTAGTGAATTTGGGGTGGTACTCGACCCTGAGACTGCGCAGACTTGTATGTCTCTAAACGTCCCCATAGACCTCGTACATGTTCGTCGAATTTCAACGCAGAGGAGAATGGAAAAGTGGTATATATCTGGCCGCATATTTCACTTGCAACAGTAAGTTGAATAGAAAGGATCTGAGTTTGCGCATTCGCATCCGTCAGTTGTCATTGGAATTGACAAGTTTAATTAAATTTTGTAATTAATTGTTTTTATACTGATTTTCAGCGTGGTTGTGTGTTAAACGTTGTTTTAGTGCTCCATTGTGAATTCTTTATTCGAAATGCCTGTGACGTGTCTTGTTTGGTCTTGTAAAAGTAAAGGAAATATGACAGGAATCTCCTTTCATCGGTAAAAGTTGCAACTTTACAGAATCGGATTCATTGTTTTCTCTAGACCACAGCCTAGCATAAACTGTTTCCAATATTTGTTTATTTGATCATTGAATCATTTAAAAAAGAGAGAGTGGTGAATATCTGAATCTTTTAAGCGTAGAGTTTTGGAAATGAGTTTATAGGTGTGTGTAGATTATGCCGATAGAGAGAATAAAGCGCTTTGCCGAGAAATTATTGCAAATATCAGCATTTTTTTCTTTCAGTTTAGGAAAGGTTAGATATGCTTCTTGGCTGAAAGCAATTGGTAGAAATCTAGATGAGAACATCAGTCCCTTAGGTGTGATTTGTTCCAAACATTTCTTGAAAACTGATTATGAGGTGAAAAGAAAAAGGGCTGTATTGAAAACTGACGCTGTTCCCAAACTGTTTCTACCTCCGAATGCGCCTTTCACATCGAAACCAAACCCTTCACCAAGGTAAGAAACTGGAAATATTTTTATGTGCTTATTTTATTTGTTTCTGATGTTGCAGGGACCCACCTCTCACAGAGAATCCCCTGCAAATAAGTGGTGGCAATGTTGCATTCAGTGATGCTGCTTCATACCCACAACCGTTGGCAACGTAAGTTCAAAGAAGTATGCATAATGGGTTCAGTTGCCATGGGAAAAAAGGCCGTAATAGTGGTTCGGTCTTATTGACACTGAACAATTTTTAAATTAAATTTTTACAATAGTATCATTTCTAAAAAAGCAAATATTAAAATACAACCATGCATTTGATATATTTTCACACATTTTTCTTTTTTTGATTGTAGGAGTTCGTCGGATAGTGCTGGATTGAAGGGTGTTCAGAAAAGAAACAGAAAGTTGGTTAAGAAATTTCATACATATGCGTAAGTATATTCATTTGAATTTCTTTCATAACTGTGAAATGGGATGCTCGTAATATGAGATTTCAGACAATGTTGTTAATATTGAGTATTTTATTGCAAGTAGAGAAAACTGTAATAAAAGTAAATCGTTTCTCACTGTCAGATTATAAGTAAAATATAATTTAAATACAGAATAGAAAAAGGTAGTGACATATAACTTACCTATATCATCAGATGTTTTGTTGGTTGCCCAACGTACAAGTACTGAACAAATATACTGTGCAACTGGTATTATGGGTTGTTTAGGTAGATTTGGAAAGAACTGATTAACCTGTTTTTCCACAATTCTCTTTTTTTAACTTAAATAAATCATTCAAATATGTTGAGAAAGTATAGTTGATTATATACAATCCATATGACTGCAAATTATCATCTGAGTTAGGAATGACAGCAGTATGACTTGAAAATGTTTTGTTTGCTGTAGGAGAATGTTGTATTGTAACTGTATTTTGTTAATAAGAATTTTTCTAATGAATATGAATAACTTATTGCATGTCTGTCATTATTATTGTAACAGTACATGAAGAATAATATTTTTCAGTGCATCTCCAGAAATGTACAAAACTAGATACATGAATGAGAGAACCAAGAATCGTCAGTTGAGGTATAAACATCAATTGGAAAAGGAGAAGACCAAACGACTCAGAAACAAAGTTTTCCATTTGAAGCAAGTCGTAAATGACATTAAGAAAAAAGATTTGTTAAGTCCTGGCGCATGTGATCTGCTAGAGCAAACTTTTTCGGTTGTACCCTTGGCAATAATGAAAAGAATGCTAGCAAATTCTAGAAGGGGAAAGACTGTCCGACAAAAATATGATAATGTTATAAGAAGTTTTGCTATGACACTCCAATTTTATTCTAGCAAAGCTTATGAATATGTTCGGAAAACATTCAACTTGGCACTGCCTTCACAGCGAGTAATAAGAGGATGGTTCTCAAATATAATATGTGAACCAGGATTTTCACAGCCAGCATTTGATTCTTTGAAAGCCAAAGTAGCAGAATATAAAAGTAGAGGACAAACTTTATTGTGCAGTTTGATGTTTGATGAAATGTCAATAAAAAAGCACATTGATTTATATAATGGAAAGTCTTGGGGATACGTCAATGTTGGTGCAAATGCCTTGGAAGATGATAGAAGACAATATGCAGCTGAGGCATTTGTATTGATGGTAGTAGCTGTTAATGGACATTGGAAATTGCCAATAGCTTATTTTTCCATTGATGGATTGAATGCAGAAGAAAGGGCAAATATAGTGAACGCAGCTTTAATACAATTACACGAGTCTGGAGTCATTATAACATCTGTTTCTTGTGATGGACCAAATGTAAATTTTACTATGATGGGAGCTCTTGGTGCCATGTTGCTAGCATGGATGGTGTGCAGCCGTATTTCTTACACCCTGTGGATCAGACTAAAATATTTGTTATATTTGATATATGCCATATGATCAAATTGATTCGTAATAATTGGGCTACACTAGGTCAAATCGTGGATTTCAATTATGTTACAATGCTCCATCATATACAGGAACAAGAAGGATTGCGTTTTGGGACAAAACTTAAAACTGCTCATATGAATTGGAGACAACAAAAAATGAAGGTATTAAGTGCGTTTTTATATTTGTCAAGAATATAGTTTCATTGTGAAATAATCTAATAATTTCAAGGAAATGGGTCTATTTAGCTCTCCAGCTGTGAACCTTCAATACTATCAACATGATTTGAACAATTGTTTTGTATATACCTAATTGATATATAAATGTAAGAATTGAAGAAACATAAAATACAGTGACAAAAAATTTCAGGTGAACTTGGCTGTCCAAACAATTAGCGAGAGTGTAGCAGCTGCAATTGAATTCCTCATGGTAGACATGCAAGATATCAGATTTAGAGATGCGGCACCAACGATCAAATTCATACGGTTAATTGATCAACTTTTTGACTTATTGAATTCCCGAAATCAACAACGGTTCGGATGAAAATGCCCCTAGCAAAACGAAATGAGGCCCTGTGGAAGCCTGTGATGGAAGATGCTGTGGATTACCTCAGTAAATTGAAAACTCTGGACAATGTGAAGCTCATCAACAGCCAGCAAAGAACTGGATTCAAAGGATTCATTATATCAACTTTGTCAGTGATAGAAATTTATAAAACATATGTGGAGAATAATCCCATTTTGAAATATGTGTTGACATAAATTTAGCACAGATCACTTGGAACTATTTTTCTGCTCTATCAGGTGAGTTTATTCAACAAATGAAGCCTCTGACTACCTAGTGACTTTTTTCTCATTGAAATCAATATCTACTGTAATCTGTCATTTTCAGGGCTCGCAATGGTTGGAATAATAATCCATCTGCACTACAGTTTTTCCACTCATACAGACGTTTGCTTCTGCATCATGATATAAAAAACTTGAGTGGTAATTGTACTGCACAGGATGATACAAATATTCTGTACACAACAAAGCAGACTAATAAAACACAGGTTCCACTACAATCAAGTGATATTCAAGTTATGAAGAAATATAAGTTAGAAGAACATGAAGCTATCATACATGATCATGATTACAGTATACCTATTAATATACCTCTTTCCGCAATTTCAGAAAATGTTATCACATACGTGGCTGGTTATGCTGTCAATATGACTATGAAATTAATCAAATGTCCCACATGTATTGAGGCCCTATACAACAGCAAACTTGAACACGATAGTTTAAAACTACTTTTACGAAAGCGGTGGGGTACTTTAACAATACCATCTGAAGATACAATTTCAGTTTGTAAGCAAGTGGAAATAATGCTGAGAAAAGTACTCCTGGTGTCGAATAATGAATTACCAGAAGAGAGTAATTTTTTGCAAACGTTTGTCATGGCAATTCATTCCAAACTCTCTCTCAATAGGAATTTGTTCAAAGTTGTTGAAAGTCACAATTTACAATATTTAACTTTAGAGGAAAACCATATATCACGAATAATTAAAACACTTAGTTTGTCTTATTTAAAAATAAGATTATTCAATGTTGCAAAATCTCAGAGTTACAAAATTAAAGGTCGACCAATAAGAAAAAAAATTAGTAAACTGATATTGTTTAGTCACCAGTAGAGTGTGAACTAATGTCACATATCATGGGTAATGTATTCAATATATATATATATATATATATATATATATATATATATATATATATATATATATATATATATCTATCTATATCTATATATATATATATATATATATATATATATATATATATATATATATATATAAATAAGGATGGATTTAGTGAGGGGCAATATATGAAAATATAATTAGAGAAGTTATTGGGTACAACCCTCAAAATGTTTTGCAACCGTAGACACGTGTTTCGAGCTTAAGCTCTCATCAGTACGATAAAATCAAGTGCGAAGAAGTACATCACTTGTTTCTATTTTTACATCCAAGTGTTGTACTTCTTCGCACTTGATTTTACCGTATTGATGAGAGCTTAAGCTCGAAACACGTGTCTACGGTTGCAGAACATTTTGAGGGTTATACCCAATAACTTCTCTATATATATATATATATATATATATATATATATATATATATATATATATATATATATTGTAATTAGATCAAAATTTATCCTGTCTTGTGCTTACAGAACCGTTTTAAATGTCCATAAAAACAATCACTACCTGATGTAACAATAAATGTAAAATTTACACACTATTACAATAGAGCTACTTACTTTTGGAAATGATTTTTTGGGTTTTTAACCATCCGCAGGCTGAACATGAAAAATGTTAATCAGAAAATTCTATACAAGTGTAGAAGGAAAAATTAATAAATTTGCCCTGATAAGTTACTGTGTTTCAAAAACTGTTGTCTTGAGAAAATGATATAATTTTGTCAGTGACTTAGCGTATTCTCAAAATTTGCCTATAAGAAAAAAAAATTAAATAACTTTAATTTTTTCAAAGAACGTTGACATATTTTCATTTTAAACTGTGTAAGTTGCAAACCCGAATAAACATGTCAAGAAGTGAATTTCTCCCACAAAAAAAATGTCATCAAAAAAATTTTTTTTACCTGTTCCGTTTTTTCTTTCATATCGATTTGAGGTGCATACCTATTCACTGCATGTTACAGTAAGTATTTTCTATAATGAGAATCAGTTATTTGCTTATTCGTATGTTTCGGGTTTTCCGTAATTGAAATGTTCATAAAATTAGATGAGGAATTAGCTGCGACAGAAAGCTAAACCATCATCCATAGTTCGATATATTTGTTGGAAACAGTTTCTATCAAAAATCATAAATTTTTCAAGAAATCAAAGTGATATGCATTATCATGATTAAAAAGATTGTCTGGTGGATTTCTTAATTTTCCTTTATACCTCCTCCACAAAAATATCATATACTGCAACAATTTAATTCCAAAAAACAAACCAGAGTATTCATGCTCAGACGATCTTCATTTTGCCACTGCAAGACATTTGAAAAAGAACTAGTACGGATCTGCTCATAAATTCTCTGCGCAAACTCAAAACCCATCAGTGACATTCTCAATCATAAGTGTTTGTTGCATATGACATTTCCATTCTCCTCTGTGTTATAGTTCTGTGACGTGTACGTGGAACCGTTTCACCCACAGACCTCTGTTTTTTACGCTAGTTAGCATTCACGAACATAATGAGGAAAAGGCCCAGCTATTAGCAGCGGCGGCGGCAGCTGCCGTTCTCGCAAAAAAAGAAGCGTGTCTGGTCTAGAGAATGGATATTGAAAATAAATAACTTTTCTCATATCAATTTATCAATTGAACTAAAACTTCAACCAAGGAGTTGCTTCAACTCCCTTCGTTTTTCAAAAATTCCAAAATATTAAAATACGGCGCCTGATGTCTGGGAATCCTTTAATTTTTTTATTCTTGTCTGAAACGAGCACGCATCGAATCAATTTTTTTTTTAACAGCTTGAACTGTGGAATTCACATCTACTTCTTTTATTTTATCTAACAGCTTTATTCCTTTTGGTTCTGTCTAATATATTTTCTATCCTCTTCTATAAATTCAGCCACAAATTGTTCATTCATGCCTGAATAGATTAATTTACCGGCTACACACTTCAAATTCATTTGCACACATTTGGAACTTAACATGAAATACGCACGTCAATGACAAAAATCCGTTGAATTTTGAACGTCGAACCTTTGTTCGGCGTGCAGAAAATCAAGCGCAGCCAGATATTTTGTTCGACGTACATAATCGTCGATTTCTCACCACAAACCTCGTGCATGTTCAACGATCGCGATCGCTACGTTGAAATTCGACGAACTTATACGAGGTCTATGGGGGCCTTTACGGTCTGTATAACGCCAGCTCAATATGGTGTGCTTCATGTACCTGGATAGAAACAGATGGAGATACGGTCGGTATCAAGGAGTCATTTATGCACCTAAGCCAAACATCCTCAACAGATTTGAAATACGCATAATAACCGGCCTACTAACCAGACACTGCGACCTTAGAAAATACATTCACACTTTGGAAATAAATAGGAAAGCGTTGAGTGTTGACTCTGTTGTGACGAGGAGGCACATCTCACATCATCTTCGAATACGCTGCGCTACTCAACAGGAGCAACATAATGTTTTGACAGATCAACCTAGAAATACACTACTAAACTTATTAAAAATCACAGTTCTATTTAACTAGGAACCACTGACGACATTAGAACAATACAATAGAACCCAGCTGGTCTTAGTGTTGGAGAAAACCTCAAAGGTAAACCTGGTATCTTGCAGGTCAGTCTTTAACTAACTAATCAATTATGTCGACCAAAACTTTTCATCCCAAGTGAATGCAGACTTGAGCAGGCTCTAATTGCACCACTAGTGAATTTGAATTCCGGTTGCAATAATTTAACTGAATAAAATAGAATACCCGTTATTCACCACAAAAATACATTACTGTCATAAGGTTTTGTCAAGAGAATACAGATAAAACTAAAAAAGCAAATAAGATTCAACAGTCTAGCGAAAGTTTTTCACTAGCCAATTTGACAAGACAAACCATTTTTTTTGTGCATTTTAGTTCTCACGAAGAGGAAAATCCTGTAATGTTCAAAGAACATCATGAGAGCCGAGGGGTAGGAAGGAATTGGTGTTCTTTTTGAATTTCTTTAGGCTGGTTAACTCAGGGAACACCTTCCGAGGCAGTGAGTTTCCAAAGCTTCGCCGTTCGTTGGAGGAACGAGGTCTTGTAGAGATATGTTCGGCATGTCTTCAAAGTGACCACACAAGGATGTGAAGACTGACCTCGATGGAACAGACTTGATGAGACCGGTAACGGTGGAACGATTGATGATATCTCAGAAGAGCATCATCCATGAAAATATCTGTAGTGTTCCAAAGAAGTAAGAGTGCGTGAGCTTAACATCATCGAGAAGACAAATGGCTTCATTTTGGAAAGAATTAAAGCGTTTTAGTGTGTGTTTAGGGGTTGTACTAGGGGTTATGGGAAAAATATTTAAGGGCAGGTCGGATCTGTCCATCAAAAATCAACTGAAGGAAAGTGGAATAGCTCTTGGCACCTTTGGTGATGGTAATACAGAGCATCGAAATTAGGGATTTCATAATTAGAATAGAATAGAATAGAAGTTTATTTTGTAGAAAGTAAATACATCAAATAATAATAATAAAAAAGTGGACATATGTTCAAAATAAACAACAGAAACTCACAGAGGCTTACACCTGTTTGTGAGGATAGTGAATACACTTTCAATATTAATTTTAAAACATACATATATAAAACAAATTATATATACAAATATCAAGACAGATTATATATATACACATACTCAAACGGAATAAAACGGATATGTTCAATATAACAATAAAACTGTTTGAAAGTGGTTGACAATGTTTCACTTTGAGTAAGGTTATTCTGGACTTTCATTGTCTAAAAAAGAACAAAGAAAAATTCAATTCTCTGCAATTTTTAATCACGACGTTTCAACTGTTGAAATCTACAGTCGTTATCAAGTGTATAATGCGACAATCTCAAGGATACTTCTTATATATGCTGTGGATAATTTTGTGTCATTAGCCTAGGGGTAATTTGGCGGTATTCAGGTAAGCTTGTTAATTACTGGAGGGACCTGGCACAGTAATTAACAAGCTTACCTGAATACCGCCAAATTACCCCTAGGCTAATGACACAAAATTATCCACAGCATATATAAGAAGTATCCTTGAGATTGTCGCATTATACACTTGATAACGAATGTAGATTTCAACAGTTGAAACGTCGTGATTAAAAATTGCAGAGAATTTAATTTTTCTTTGTTCTCTTTTAGACAATGAAAGTCCAGAATAACCTTACTCAACAATAAAACTGTTTGTGAGGATTGCAAATACATTATGAAGTCTAAGTTTAAAACTAGCTAGGTATATTAAATAACAAATACACGAAACGAATATTACAAATATAAACTCTCATAGACTTTGGTGTCTTTATTCAGTTATTAAAGTGGCCACTTTGAGAACGGTCTTTCTAGAGAAAATACATGCTTCGGTTTTATTAGCATTAAATTCTACCAAGTTGTTGGATTTCCATTTTAGAACTTCTGCTAGATCCATATTTTAATCGTTGACGTTCCTTTCCTTTTCTCTTCCTGTTTCACGGGCTAATATTGGAACTCAAGAAGATAATGGATTATAAAGGGTACCACCATCTGCAAAGGTATGCACAGGGTATGAAGAAGTTCCCAACCAATAACTGATGTGGAAGAGAAATAGTGGCGCAATTTATCTGAGAGTTAGGTAAAGAACACAACTGGAGATACTATGCCGATTGAAACCACTTATCAAAGTCAAACTGAACATTGTTATAGTTTTTTCTAGATCTAGTTCACAGTGGCGTTAACGTACAGTAAACTTGATGCAGAACCATTTGAATTCGATTTCATGATATTATTTGATTCGAATTAGGTTTTGTAGTATAATGTTAAATTATCATCAATTAATATTTCATTAATTGCTATGTACTGCTGTTATATTGTTATCTCCGTCAAACTGCTACACCTCTACACGTAACCCTCAGAAGTCTCCGAGAGTCTTGTGCGTATTAGAGAAGACGCACCCATTTCCGTTCAACGTGAAATTCCATTCATCAGTCTGGTGACCATGCTGGGAATCGAAACCACGACCATGCGCTTGAAAGGCGAACATTCACTAGCATGACCAAGTCCCATGCTGTAATGTCATTAAAAGGTTCATTCTGGCTCTCATTCAATATACCATCAACTATGGTACTGATCAATCATGTTACATCATGAATTCTACCAAGATGTTGGATCACATTCTAGAAGTTTTACTAACTCCATATTTAGATAGTTCACGTTCTTTTCCTCTTTCCTATCACGAACTGTTATTGTAGCTTGGGGAGAATGAAGTGGCATGAAGCTGTGTATCGGGTACGAGGTAGCTCCAAACAAATTATTTATATGAAGAAGAAACAGTGTTGGTGGTTGCATGGATCCTTGCAGAACACCTTGTGGTGTAACAAGTGGGTCGTGGTGATAGCAGAGTTGTGGAGGACGAAAAAATAAAAGTACACCTTGTACAACATCTTGGAAGGTATCTATTTTCGTTTTTTAGTGTTAACAGATTTCGATGGACACAATCAAATTTTGTATCTGAAAAGAGTGTCACGTTCATAACATGTTTATAATACCAAAACATATGTAAATAATTTCAGTTAATAATAACTCACCTAAAATGACTGACCAAACTCGTGTTACACTTCGTTTCGACGGTACGAAAATACTACAGAAAACCATACCAGTTACTTCACATTTCTATTTTTCGTTGGATGAATGATGTTATTCATCATTGCAATTGTAAATCAGTCAATTATTTGGGTTGTCTCGTATATTTTCCTGTGTTGTGTAGGTTATTTAATCAGCTACTGTGACAGAAATTAGGGTTATGATTATCTTGTGGTCGAAAAAGACTTCAGAACATACCCACCGTGATTATGCTGACAAAGTTTTTCATTGTTGTTGATTTCCTGTTATTGTAACAGTTGAAGAATTTGAGTTCATCTAAATTCGGCTATATTCTCTTGCAATCATTGTTTACATTTTCCTATGAAATTGAAAACAAATGTCACTGTGAGATCGAAGGTTAAATCGGGTTGATTCATCTTCTACTTCACTTTCTTCTTCTTCGTGATTAGTGGCCGTTGTTTTGTGTGGGGTACGTTCGGCATTCTCTACCTTCGATCATTGTCTAATTCTTTGACAGAACTTCATTTGTCGATGTTACTAAAATGGTTTTGTTACAACAAATATTTCATGAAAAATTACCTTATTAGGATATTTCCATCGTTCTGATAACAATCAGTTATTTTTGTTAACATTTTGAGTGTGTTGACTTCAGTGACCCAATTTTTGAATTGTTGGAATTGGTTCTCTAGAGAAATATGACGTCATTTTCTCTCAATTTCAAGCAATACCTATTTTTGAAATAGGGTAAAAGGGGGAGTGATTGGCCCTTTAACTACTCAAAACCAGTAAAATGACAGAATAATATTAATTTTTTCAGTAATAAGTTAGGAAATAACTGGGAACATTATAAGATGTTTATATTTTTTAATGATACGACTCAAATATATAAAGAAGAACATTCATTTGTCTATTTCTTTCGTTAGTTATTCAAAGTTAACTAGGCAGCTATTGGCCCTCATATTGCACCGATTGGCCAACACATAGGCAAAGATTGGCCTCATTTTTTATGGGTGATTAAATAATGTAAATGCAAACTTCCAAAATAAAAAAAAATATAATTTAGAAGGTTGAATTGGATGAAAGTTATTGATATTTGAATCTAGTAAAACTCTTATAATTAAAACATTTACGTCATGAGCGTTAGGCACCATAATAAATAAATTATTTGAAATAATTAAAACAGAATTTCATTAAAATAACTAGAATATAATAATATTCTAACAAATCAGAAAGAACTTTTTTTTAAACAGGTTAAACAACGAAAAATTTGAGAATTAGATTTGTGTATACAGTGTTTTTTCATACATTTAATATGATATGATCGGTCACATGTACTGCATTTCAAACCGTAATTAGAAAATGTTATCCGTTTGACACACGAGTAGCACAAACCATTTTCACTTTTCCTGTTTTTTTTCTATATCCAGAACTATACTTAATAGCATATCCATAAGGCATTCTTCTCGGTTTGACGGTTTCAGAATATACTCAGACACAATGTTTACTTTTTGTTCTTGAAACAAATTTCTTGACGCTCTTTTAACTTTTTGTGATATGACAGTTATTTCTGGAAAGTTTTCAATTTCAATATTTTTGATAGTGTTTCGAGTCTCCAAATTTTCATCATTTGTATCTTTTCCTTTTTTTCTCGTTTGTCTTTTTTTGCAGTGGTTTATTATTTTGTTCTTTCTCAAGCTTTCTTTTTTTCTTTTCTAATTCTTGCTGAGCTTTCTCTTCATGTTTTTGTTTTCTTTTTTCTAGTCTCTCCTTTTCTTCCAATTCTTTCTTAATTTTGTCTTCTTCCTCTTCTTTTTTTTGATTTCTCCACACAGTTCCTGTTATTACAAAATACGATTTTTTATTATTTCTGTTTCCTTTTCTTTTTGGTGTTTGGGGTAACGTTAGATTCTCGTTAATGCTAACGTTTAAGTTTAAGTCTAAGTTGACAGGTTCAATGTTATCGAACGGTATTTCTTCAAGAATAATATTTTTGTCGTTCGGAAAGTTGGTCAATATGATTGGTATATTATTTACGTCAAATAAAACTTCTTGACCCGAGTTCAAATATGGATTATTTTGAACAACGGCCGATGTGTTCGCTTCAATAAATTCATTTGGTACCAAAATATTGTCTTCATTAATTTCATTTCTGACTTCAATAAAATTTTGAATAACTTGCGGTGTGTCATCTTGATTAAAATTCAAATATTGATTATTTTGAACAACGGCCGATGTGTTCGTTTCAATAAATTCATTCGGTACCAAAATATTGTCTTCATTAATTTCATTTCTGACTTCATTAAAATTTTGAGTATCTTGCGGTGTGTCATCTTGATTAAAATTCAACTATGGATTGTTTTGAACAACTGCCGATGCGTTCGTGTCAATAAGTTCATTAAGTACCAAAATATTGTCTTCATTAATTTCTTTCCTGACTTCATTGAAATCTTGAATATTTTGTGTTGAATTTCTTACATCCTTGTTATTTGAAATTGGATTTTGGGCATTACTATCCTCTTTCTCTTTGTTGAATTCTTTCCATATTTCATGTAAGACATCAGCCGTGAAGTTTTTCATCTGCGTTCCAACAATATCCTTAAATGCTTTATAGGTAATTGTGGCAGTTTCAGCTGGTTCTTCAACAGCCTCTAAAGGTCTCGTAGTCTTAATTTCTTGGCCTCCTGAGCACTTCGAAAAGTATATCAAATTTGGATTGAAAGGGTATAACCCAGTGGCTTTGAAGCCATTTTGGATAGTGACAGTTTTGGCATAGTCTTCAATCACAGAGTTCAATATTGGTGCAAACTTATCTTTCTTTAATGATTCTGAGAGGTTTTCTCTTCTCCAAGCAAGGATAGCTTTTTTCCAGCCCGTTTTAATGGGCTTGAATGCAGCTACATCAGCTGGCTGGAGTATAAGAGTGGCATTTGGATACAAACAAATTAATATTATATTCAACTTTTTGCATAATTCACTTACGTCTAACGTAATATGCGTACCTACTATGTCCATCTATATATAATATAATTGGCATTTAATCTTTTTTTCTAATAAATAAGGATGAAAGACATTGCTAATATAATCAGTGAAAATCTCTGCTTTCATCCAACCAGTAGCGGATGTTGCTACACCCCATTCATTTGGAATGGACTCATAAACTTCTGACTTAAGTCTTTTGCCTGCAAATATTATTAGAGGAGGGGTAACCACACCATCAGCAGAACAAGTAAACAACACCGTAATATTTTGTTTGGAAGAGGCGTGCTCAACCTCTTATACGTTCTTTGCACCTTTTGGAGCTAGAACAGTAGAAGTTTTAGGACAGAGATTGAAACAAGTCTCATTCGCATTAAATATTCTTGATGGATCTGTAAGAATATGGTTATAATCTTTTGAAGTGAGGTATGAAGAAATATCTGAAAACCATTTTCTAATGTCTTTTTCTGCAACAGTAGAGCTTGCTGATGTGACAGGTTCTGATGTTCGTTCAGCTAGAACTGGGTGACGTCTCAAAAATGACTTATACCAATCCTCCCCAGGACAGTTGTTCTTAAAGGGGGTTGTTCTAGGTGCTTTGTCAAGGAATGCTTTAACAGACAATTGGATATCTTCCTTGCGTCTTGGGAAACCTTTTTTTGAACTGGTTATAGCCCAATCTACTAAAGCAATTTCCTCTTCCTTAGTGAGGTAAGGATTTGGACCCAAACTAGTTTTTTTTAATTTTAAACTTCGTCTGAATTGTAGGGTGGCCCTCGGCACTTTATATTTTTTTGCAACTTCTCGAAGTGCCACTTTTGGCACTTTTGGCATTTTGTTGAAAATCTGAAAATAATATAATACGGTCAGTGATTGGCTCTTGTATGGTAGTTATTGGCCACCGGCCAACGATTAACAATACACATCTAATAGAATTAATAATGGATCTGTTGAGAATTTAAGATTATTTACTATTGATTTCATATAAGCAGGACATATTTTATGTCAGAGGTACTTTTGGTAGTTACTGGCCCCCCTGGCCAATAACTAGAGTTTTACCAAATTCTTTTTCAGTGATTGGTGTTGGGATTTGACCCTTATTTCACTCGACATTAGACTATAACATCCTGTGTTATTGATGTTATTGTGACAAGACTTTTAATTGACATTGTTATATATATAAAAATATAATTCCTGTTTTCGTTGTAATAAAGTCTTTGAGTTTATTTCACCGTAGAACTACTCAGTCCATTTTCATTAGACCTTCCTGGCATTCTAATAGGTTATGGGCCCAGGGTACGCACAGTAATAAAGTGTTTTTCGTCTACGTGATCGTCTGTCTGCAGTTTAAAGGTAGTTAGACTTCGATTCGAGTGAGATCAGTTTATTCGTCCGCATATTGAAAAAGTCTCAAAAATGGCAAGTGGCAGTGTGAACAGTTATAGAATTGAACCTCTTCAAAGAAACAACTATGATACATGGGTTATCCAAGCTCAAGCCATCCTTATCAAAAATGGTTTGTGGGAATATGTGACTGGAGAAAAACCAGAGCCTCAAGAAAATGAAGCTGCCGACATGAAAGTGAAATGGAAACAAGATGATTTGAACGCAAGATCAGACCTTTTACTCATTATATCGCCAAGTGAACTGAAGCAAGTGAAAAATTGCCGTTCATCTAAAAGCGTTTGGGATACGCTGAAAGGTATTTATCAAAGCGTTGGTCCTGCTCAAAAAGCAACCCTGCTGAAACGATTAGTATTGCATAAAATGAAAGAACATTTGAATGATTTTATGGACGCTGTTGATAAACTGAAGGATATGAACGTCGATATAAATGCTGATTTGTTAAGTATCATGATGCTCTATAGTGTTTCTCCTGCATTCGAGAATTTCAGAGTAGCTATAGAGAGTAGAGACACACTTCCCAGACCCGAGGAACTGAAAATAAAAATAGTAGAGGAAGCTGAAGCTCGTACCAAAGATAGTAGAGTCAGTTGTGAAGATGCATTTTATGGATCAAATAGCAGAAAACAGTTTTACCGAAAGTTCAACAAAAATAGAAATAATAACAAACCAAAAATTAAGTGCCAAAAATGTTTCAAAGATAACCACAAAACTGAAAATTGTTGGACAACCAATAAAAATCAGAAGGAGTCTACATTTAAAGTTGAAGCATGCCTTTCTGCGTCATCTCCAGCAGGAACGAAAAACTCTTCTTGGTGTTTAGATTCAGGAAGTACCTCCCATATGTGCTGTAATGAAGACAAATTTTCATATCTAGAATCAGACCAGGGCGTACTCAAACTAGCTTCTGAAGATCAAACTGCTGCTATTCAAGGAAAAGGCTTAGTGAAGGCTCAATTCGAAGGTGATAATGTAGTAAACCTTCCTGAAACTCTCTTTGTTCCAAAATTGACCACAAATTTGTTATCTGTTGGCAAAATCGCTGATAAGGGCTACAGAGTAACTTTTATGAGCGAATATGCTCAAGTTCATGATAAAAATGGATATTCAGTGTTAAAGGCTACCAGATCAAATGGACTCTACTACGTCGATTCCGAAAAGGTTGAAAATACAATGATTTCTCGTGATACAAATTTGGAAATGTCAAAAATAAAACTTTGGCATTTGAAATTAGGCCACATAAATGAGCAAGATTTGAAAGCAGCTGCCAGAAACAAAAGTTTGAAGGGATTAAAATTTAATACTTCTGAAAGACTAGGTGATTGCGAAATATGTATCAGAGGAAAATTATCAAGCCTACCTTTTTCACCCAGACAAGAACCAAAGAATTTGGACCTGCTCGAAATAGTACATTCGGATGTTGTTGGTCCTATGCGTACATCATCACATGGCGGATGTAAATATTTTGTAACATTTATAGATGAATACAGCCGATATACCAGAGTTTATTTTCTCAAACAAAAAAATGAAGTTTTTAACTACTTCAAGGAATTCAAAAATGAATTCGAGAATGTTTCTGGTAAACGTATAAAATTTTTGCAAAGTGATAATGGCGTAGCAGAGTACAGAAATACAGAGTTCGATGAGTACCTGAAGGATAATGGAATTGCGAGAAGATTATCTGCTCCTAGAACTCCCCAACAAAATGGTTTGGCAGAACGGAAAAATCGCACTTTACTGGATAAAGCTCGATGTTTACTACTGGAAGCTAACCTTTCCTGTGCTTTTTGGGCAGAAGCTATTCATTGCGCTAACTATTTGATCAATCGATCTCCGTCTAGAGTATTAGATGGCCATACTCCATTTGAAAAATGGGTAGGACATGCTCCTTCAGTGCACCACTTACGAATCTTTGGATGCAAAGCTTTCTTTCTCAATAAGGATCCAAATAAATTCAAATTTGACTGCAGAGCAAAACAAGGAATTTTTGTTGGATACTCAGAGCAATCCAAAGCTTATCGAATTTGGGATCCAGCACAAAGAAAAGTTGTCATCACTAGAAATGTCAAAGTCATCAACAAATTTCACAATTATTCTGAACTGAAAATTGAAGTACTGGACTCGCTGCTCGATAAAGAAAGCAATCGCACATCTCCAAGCAGAGGTATTGAGGTCACAGTAGGTCCATCTACTGAAAACTTTGACTCAGTACTGACAGAAGAGATCAGTGATGCTTACGAATTGGCTGAATCTGAAACGAATGATATAGTTCAGGAAACATTCACAGAAAATCAACGGAGTTCCAATCTTTGAGACAGACACCTACTTCAGCCTCCTGCATGGATGGAAGATTATGAAGTGTCTGCTCTTTGTGAAAAAGAAGCCCTAGATAGTTCCGATGGTGAAGCTTGGTATGCAGCCATGAAAGAAGAAATCAGAGCACATCTGAAGAATGACACTTGGGAACTCGTCAAGAAAAAAGAAGGCGCTAATATAATTGGTTCCAAGATGGTTCTCAAATATAAATATAAATCCATCTGGCGAGCTAGAAAGGAGGAAAGCTCGGCTAGTTGCTCGTGGTTTTTCTCAACGTCCTGGTGTGGATTTTATCGAGACTTTTGCGCCTGTTAAAAAAATTGAGCTCTATCAGACTTCTGCTGGCACTCTCAGTTGAAGAAGATTTGCGAATAAATCAACTTGATGTTTCAACTGCTTTCCTCAACGGTGACATCGAAGAGGAAATTTTTATGAAAAAACCAGATAATTTGTATACCTTTCTCTGTGATATTATGGTTGATGAAAGTGCCTCACCCAATTCAATCATTTACTGCCGTGCAAAGAAAATGCTTGAAGATTTGAGAGAACCATATTGCGAAAAAGTTTGCCGTTTGAAAAAGGCACTATATGGTATGAAGCAAGCCGGACGTCAATGGTTTCATAAACTTGATTCCAAACTTCGACAACTAGGTTTTTAACCATCGATTGCGGATCCTTGCATTTACGCATCTTTCGAAGGGGGAGACAAGATCATTTTAGCAATATATGTCGATGATATTGTTATTGCTTCAAACAATATTACAAAAATGGAATCTTTGAAGAAAAATTTGATGGCCAGTTTTGAAATGAGAGACTTTGGCAATTTACAACAATGCCTCGGAATTGAATTCATGCAACATGATGGTACCATTTTTGCTTCGCAATCAAGATACATTGATGAAGTACTCGACAAATTTAAAATGAAAACTTGCAATGCAGTTAGAACTCCCATGGTACCAGGTCTACAACTCACCAAAAATAATGAAGATGACTTACCGAATCTTCCATATCAGAATTTAATCGGTGCTCTCTGGGAGGCTGCCAAGAGAGTGCTCCGATACCTGAAGGGTACAAGAGAGCTGGCTCTTGTTTTTAAGAAAACTGGAAAGCCATTATGTGGTTACGCTGATGCCAACTGGGGTACCTGTCCAGACGACCGAAAATCATATACTGGGTATTGCTTCAAATATGGTGGTACAACCATAAGCTGGGAATCTCGTAAGCAACGAACCGTCGCTCTATCTACACAAGAAGCTGAGTATATGGCATTAACAGATGCAGCCAAGGAAGCCATGCATCTGAAGCACTTGATCTTTGATATGGGAACTCCACATGAAGCCATCGAAGTTTTCAATGACAACATATCTGCTCAAGACTTATCCAAAAATCCAATCGTGAGTTCTCGCTCGAAGCACATACATATAAAAGAACATTTTATACGCGAGAAGGTACAAAATGGAGATATTATGGTTCACCACAAGTCATCAGAAGACATGGAAGCCGACATCTTTACTAAAGGACTTGCCGGTCCACGACATAGCCACCTGACTTTTAGGTTGGGTCTACATCCTAAGAAATGACGAGTGAGGGGGAGTGTTGGGATTTGACCCTTATTTCACTCGACATTAGACTATAACATCCTGTGTTATTGATGTTATTGTGACAAGACTTTTAATTGACATTGTTATATATATATATAAAAATATAATTCCTGTTTTCGTTGTAATAAAGTCTTTGAGTTTATTTCACCGTAGAACCACTCAGTCCATTTTCATTAGACCTTCCTGGCATTCTGATAATTGGCCACCCAATAATTATGATAATTTTATAGGTTAGAGTGTTAAGAACTGTTTCATTTAAAGCTCCAATACTTATTTCTAGTAAACAAATTATTAAAACAACAGCTTAGCTAAAATATATCATACTGTACTCACATTTGTAAGTCCAAGATATTAACCTTCTACTAAGAATCTCACTTGTTTATCAGCCTACCATATAACCGCCACAAACATATTCGCGCCATTTTAATGCTATGATGCCAAATTTTGAACGGTTTGCTGTAACGGAAGAAAACTATTGTCACATTTCAGTGATTTTACGGGAGACGCTTCTAACTGTTTATGCTTCTTAATGAAGATGTTCAAATAAGAAGAGGCCAATGAATCCCCAAAGGCCAATCACTTCCCCATTTGCCCAATCACGAGAGAAATATTTCTCTTGATATTGTCGATTTCAAAAATTGGGTCCCAGGTGTTATGTCTCGACCTACCGACATGTCACCTCCCGATCAAGAAAAGGAAGAAGACTGATAGTTACTTTTGGATTATCCAATTTCTATCGGTGTAATTAATGCGAGATTCTTTGAAGTTTTGTAATCAGAACAAATTTTAATTATCCTTGGAAAACTGTGGGCTAGGAGAATTCCCGCCTAATATGTGTTGGTCTATGATTGATGTTGAGTGGGGGAGTATGCAGAAAAAAGTTAGAGTGAAGGTAAAAACCTGATAGGTATCACTTTTTCTTGGTTGGTCGTGGCAGTTCATCAGCTCGGTGATAAAAGTAAGCCGGAGATCTTTTCAATATTGTACATAGTTTAATATTGTAATTTCCACTAGCGTTAGGATTAATAGGAGAAGCATCTCAATTTTTGGAAACCAAAATTTTGTTGGATGGATATCCTGCCTCTGTCGAGGGATATAAATTGGCTGAAAATCACGTGGCTGGCACTCCATTGATTCGCTCGGAACCTGCATACCATCACAGGTATTGTTCTCTTTCATTGTTATAATTTTCATATTGTTTTCTGAGCAAATGACTTAGAATTGTGGTCATTCTCTCTAGGGTTCCTTTTTACGGGACTTCAAGTTCCTTTTAGGGACTTCAACCTATTTTTACGGTTCTTCAAGTTCCTTTTTGGGACTTCATCCTCTTTTTACTGGACTTCAAGCTCCTTGTTGCTGGAAACCAAGTTCCTTTTTCAAGCAGTATTTCAAGTTCTTGTTATTGGACTTGCAATGGGCTTTACGCAGTACTTCCAGATTACTCCCATCCTGCTCTATGGTTAGGATGCCGGTTGGGGCCTAATGTACTGCAGATGTGACACCTACCGCCACACTACACACCCTGGATATCACTGACAAGTGCTGACAAATCTTCAACTTCAATCCTGGTGAGTTCGTTCCATGTAAAAACCTGTAATGAAACATTACCACCAACTACGGAGTTCCGGTTATTCATTGTTATCATTTTTCATGAACTCATAAAGTAAACTTCATCCCCTTTGATTTAATATCAAGATATTTGATTTAATAGCATATCACACTTGTAAACCAAAGTGCACTGCGGTTTAGTTCTTGTAATCATTCTATAAATTGTTTACTTAATTGAAAGTGTTTAAACACTATTTCGGGTATATAAGTAATATTAGGTACTTTTTCTTTTTATACCTATATGGATGTTATCGTCTGCTGATTTAGGGATAGTTATTTCAGTCAGAATAATCAGTGAAATATCGATAGTTACCAAATAACTATTGAAGAAATAGATTAAATTTGATGAATATTTTGTCACATTTTCTAACATATTCTAACATATTCATCCTTGTTAAAATTTAGGATTTTACTAAGCCTAACGAACCCACCCATTTGTCCCGCTAAACTACCAATGTCTAGTTTCTACGGTATCCAAACTGGGCACTAAAAACACTTCTTTTCTGAACTCAACTACATTTGAGATTTGAAATATCAAGTAAAACTCTGGAAGAATACAACAGCCATTCCTAGGGGTAAGATGAATGTAAAAATTGTTATTCACAGAGTTCACCTCAAGAGATACTTTATATCAACTTATCACTTTAGAAAATCAGCCGATCAACAAAACTTTTACAGCCAACTACAAAAACCAAGGTGGTACCGTGCACTACACTTCTCATCAAAATAGTACGACAAACATATGCAACCAACATTTCCTCATATTAGAACAGGTCCTTGACATATTTAAATTCATCACAAAACAGGAGAATTAAATGTTATCCCACAATATACCAGTGCACCAAAAATGCACACAAAATGTGAACCAATGGTAAATGAAACAAAATATTACGGTTAGAAAATAGATTAATTTCAAATACCAGTCTGAGCATTCGGGTTTCAGTACAACCTGCTTTTATAAGTAGAGTGTAGGATGAAATTCTATCAATCAATATTAGAATTATCTATCTGAGAGAAAGATAGATAGCAAGGAACAAGAATGGGAGAAGGAAGAAAGATGGAAACTTGGCGAGGAGTCCTTGGTGCCAATGGTGATCAAATGCCTTGGGGATATCTAATGCCATGGACAGGGTTCCACCACATCCTTCAATGGATAGCTGCCATATATGTAAGGTTTTAGCAAGCAGATCACCACTCTGATGACGGAAAAGATACTGTCAATCATTCACAATTTCTGAACGTTCTATATATCATATCATAATATTGATTTGATGACTTTTTATATGGCCTTCGAGATATAAGATAGCAGTGCTATAGGTCTGTAGTTGCTAGGTTGTGGTTTTTTCAATCTAAATATTTCGACCTTTAGTTGAATATCCTACCCTGTTCTCCACTTCTCCAAATTAATCTCATAGTTGTGAATTTACAATAGGTTTTCAGTTATTTCTCCCCACCCAAAAGTAGATGTCAATCTCTTTGAAGATATAAATGCCTCATATTCATCCTGATATTTTTTGGGTTGCCTGTTACATTTATTATGGGAGATCAGCGTGTTCAAACATGTCCATCAATTCATGTATATTGAATGATATTCAGTAGAGATATAGATAAACTGTGTGACTTAAATAAATAGAAAATATTCCCGAATACTAGTCTGCAAAGACATCGATTGTGAAATGAAAGAATAAGTCATATGAAGTCTTCTGTCGGACACTACAATCATCCCCGGAGTTGACGGCTCAACAATAAAGGACTCCGGGACATAAATAAAAGATGGTCTGCGATGTGAGAGATATTGCCACGATAACACACGGACCAGTCGGAATATTAGGGCGTGAGTTCATCCTCTAAATTATTACTGGATGAGTTAATATAGGACACTTCGCAATATATTTCCAAATGCCAATAACTGGGTTTTTCTTGAGGGTTAACTCAGCTCTGCAACTGGATAGTCCAGCAGCATTGGAAGTGGATATCTGACTGTTTTAAAAAAGTAACCGAATGTTCATTGTAATGATAATTATTGATTAATTTCAACTTCTAGTCCGTGTTTGAAAATTAAAATTTCAGTTAATTTTTGAATAGAAGGTGCCCAAATAATACACATTGTCGTCCAAAAGATCCACATAAATAAATTTTTCATGTAATTCACAATCTATAAGTGAAATTCTTTCTGGGACACGTGAATTTTTTATTATAAAATGACATTTGCAAACCCCTTGGATTGACAGCAACCCATTTGAAACTTGCTCCAGAGCAGAATCATGGCGAAATCCCTAGAATGAAATTATAATGAATCTCTCATTTTTAAGATATTTGCGACAGTCAAATGTAAACTTGGCACCGAATGCAAGGGCTATGTCCATAACAATGAATAAACTTCAAAAAAAAACTTTTTAGAGAAAATTTTTTATTTCAAAGCACTAATCAGAAGAAAATTAATTTATAGTTGGAAATTTTACCGAATTTCTACGCGTTCTCTATCTAGCTTTCGAGGGGTGAAGAGAGGTAAATTTTTTTGAAGCCGTATTATTCAATGGCCATATTTTTTTCACTATTTTAACGGATTTTTTCGATTTTTATTTCACGAATTTTCCTCATTTATTTCGTGACAGAAAAGGGGGGCGAGCCGCCCTATCGATTTATTCTCGTCATTATTTTCTATGTCCGAAACTGTTGAAATATTTCCCGAAATTCCTTTGAGTCTTCTATCTAGCTTTGAGGGGGGACAGGAGTTGACATTTTTTCAACCATAAGATTCGACGGTCCAATATTTTTCACTATTTTTCCAATTTTAATTTCACGAGTTCTTCAACTTCTTTCGAAAAAAGGGGAGGGTGTGAGCTCCCCTACCTAATTATTTTCGCTGTAATTTTCAAATCCGTCAAGAAAACACTACGCGTTCTCTATCTAGCTTTTGGGTGGAAGGGGGGGGGCAATTTCTTTGACAATAATGTATTGTTATCGGAACTGAACCAACATGTGAAATTTCAATTCCATATGATAAAGAAATAGGTTCTAATTCAGCTTGCAAGATTTGTACTTATCTAACAAATACACACACAAACAGAGCAAGTTTAATATAAGCTTTTAAAAAAATTGTAATAACTGGATTCCTTCGTGTGTCCAGATAATATAGGAAATCATGCGGAAAGTTCTCCGTGGTCAGATATATGACATTTTCAAAAATTTTCAAAATCAAACTAATGATTTTGAACGCAGGAAAATGGTGTGGAATAATGGAACACTGTCCGCTTGAGTTGGTGGATGCAAGAGTATTACAGCTTCAAGTATAATGGAAACCATTCTGAGAACTTTTTTTGTTGAAAGATGTGACCATGTTGAGAGAATAATATTACAATTTCAAAAATGAATACAATTATTCTATCAATATCAAAATCAAGGATCAGTTGAATATGTGCATATGTGCAATGGGAGCCATTTTAAGAAGGTAAATGTTACATTTCTCTATTGTGCATGAAATGATCCCGGATAGGTATTTGCGCATTGTGAAACAGAACGTCTCAAGGGATATGCACTTTGGGTTCGGAAATTAGAGACTGGAGGAGGCTGTATGAATTTATTGACGTGTTCAGTGCTGGAATAAGAAAAACATTTAATTTCTGTATACATACAAAACAGCTTATTGGTATACTAGATATAAAACTAACTATAATTTAGCTTACCTGAAATAAGAAAAATACCAGGAACAAAAATCACGCTTATTTGTAGTAACAAATATTTGGACCCTTCTGAAACCAACGGCTTTTTGTCAAGTTCGACACGTAAATGTTGACAGAGAAACAAATACAAACAAATCGTATCGAACACGGTTTTATCAACGAAAACAACTCTCTAGATTCAAGGTGATGTTATACATCATGTTATACAGGGCGGAAATTCCGCTTCAATTGGGAATACAAATAATTGATCACTATCGTGAATCACCAGGTTTTTTTAAGTTGTAACGCACGAAGTTCACATCAGAAATGAATTTTGGAAACAAAATTCAATTGACCAAACAAATCTAAATTTACAACTACGACCAATTCATAGTTATAAGTAATAGAAAAAATATGAGAATAGTTTTATGATAAGTATATTCTTGATGAAAACCGTGTTTATTGACTCACAAAACATTCTTATCGAATATATACACAACGCCACTCATATTCGCAACTGGCCCAAAAATTCAGTTTTCCATATTGCATTTATAGTACAGCAGAAGTTTTCGCTATGCACAAAAATAACGACTTTCATAAACGAATAACCTTCAAAACAGGTGTTTTTTATGGTGTAGAGTTGAATGTTTTCACTGCAAGTAAATTAATTTCAAGATAATTTAAGTAAAAAATCAAACATCTCAATCAGTTTGAAATGGGAGTCTATTCATCTAATAAAAATAATTACTCTTTTCAGAAGATTATTCTATTCAAGAGTGTTCATATGTTTGTTCGAAAATATCCGTTTGATCTGTGGTCCCTTAAAATTTTATCTTGTTCGGAATGTCCTGTTATTTTATGCATTTGCTCAGCCAAGATAATGCTCCACTGAATTCCAATTCATTTACTCTCATTTGAAAACCAATCAAAATTGTTAAATTAATTTATTGAAAGTAGTTGTGCACTCTCCCGCCGGAATTAACATACAGTGCATTGATGAGGTGTCGAATATATCGATTATCTCAGCTGTGGGTTGATTTTAGGAACTAAACCTGAGATTTTGACTTAAATCCTCATGTTTTGATGTAAACATCAAATTTACAGGTACAAGTTAAGAAATTCGAGGTTTACGTGAATACGTGTGTATTTGAAAACCCATCTCAGTAATTTTCCTAATATAAATCGTTTATATACAGGGTCGCTGATATGTATGGAAACGGTCGATTATTTTCTAAAGTAAGATAGCTAGCGAAAAATGTTGGGTTACAAAAGTTCTAGGGGTTTTCAGAATCCATCATATTAACGGAAAATTTTGTATACAGGGTCAGTCAAAAAGTCAGGACGACACAAAGTTGCTTTTTCTCTGATGGGACACCCTGTATATTATTTCAATTTCTCTCAAAATTCTGAACAAAATTTACCCAGCACATCATTTCCTAAATTCAACAGTTTTCGAGATATCGAATTTTGAAAATAATTTTCTAATAAATTATCCAAAAATGTCATGTTAGATGTGGTGGAAAATCCAATAAATTCAGTATAACAGAGGGCTTTGAATCAACATGAGTCGATATTCTATTCAAAAAATTTGCAAACTGCAAAAATTCCATCTATATAAAATTCATTTGGTACAAGAATTGAGTGAAGACGATTTTGATCGTAGAATCGAGTTCTGTGAAGTTTTTATGGATGAATTAAATGAAAATGTCAACTTTGTCAAACACATATTGTTTTCTGACGAATCTGCATTTTGTTTAAACGGGCACGTAAATTGACACAACTGTAGGTATTGGTCAGACCAAAATCCACATTGGATTGAGGAAGTTCACACTCAACGGCCGCAAAAAGTAAATGTCTGGTGTGGCATTATTGGTGGACACGTCATAGGACCTTATTTTATTAACGGAAATTTGTCCTCTGAACGATATTTGTCACTTTTACAACAGCATATTATTCCAGAGATTAGACGATTATTCCCGAATAAAAACAATCCCAATTTGCTGGCAGACCAAATATGGTTTCAACAAGATGGGGCTGCTCCACATTTTGGACGTATGGTACGGGCATATCTAGATGAAACTTTTCCTTATAAATGGATTGGGCGCAGGGGAGCAATTGAATGGCCAGCTAGGTCTCCCAATATGACCCTACTTGACTTTTTTATTGGGTCACTTAAAAAATGTAGTCTACAAAAATAGCCCGCCAAGAAAGAATAAGGCATGAAATTTCTACCATTCCTCCTCACATGGTTTTAGATTCACTACAAAATTTTGTTCAGCGAGTTCATTACTGTCAGGAGGTAAATGGTAAACACTTTGAGCACCTTATCAAATAGAAGTCCAAAGAAAAATTTGTTGTTTATTAAAACTTGTTTTCTCTCTTTTTCTCCTGGCATAACTATTGTTTCATAAAATTTCAAATATCTTAGACATTCATTAAAAAATACATTTTATCGTTTCATACATTTTTATCAACCATGAACAAATGCTTTTTTTATTTTCTGTAAAAAAATTATAATTAAATTGTAATCAAATCCACATACTCCACCTTGTGTGACATTCATAATAAATATCGTTCATTGTCTTTAATAAATATGAGAGTAGTAACAAGTTATTTTCAAAATTCGATATTTCGAAAACGCTTGAGTTCAGGAAATGATGTGCTATATCAGTTTTGTTCAGAATTTTGAGCAAAATTGAAATATGGAATAATATACAGGAAGTCCCATTAGAGAAAAAGCAACTTTGTTTCGTCCTGACTTTTTGACTGACCCTGTATACTTGATTTTTAATATGATGGATTTTGAAAAACCCTAGAACTTTTGTATCACAACATTTTTCGCTAGCTATCTTACTTTAAGAGATAATCGTCCGTTTCCATACATATCAGCGACCCTGTATATTATACCATTCCTTATCAAAGCACCCTATGAGTAAATACAACACATGGAAATCCTACTGAGGAAGATAACTTTGTCATCGGAGTGCTCATCTAGATACCTATGTCAAAGATGAATATGTGGTAGAGGGAAACAATTATTTTATTTTCCCAAAAAGTGACGCAACAAGCATTCACCATCCCATAATGAAATAAATTTGATGAAAATCATCACACAATGGAGAAGATGGGCATCCGGCAGCATTGCCAATCTAAACACCATCCTGTTCAAGGAGCGCATCAAAGATGGAAACAAACTTTTTCACAACTTCGTGATAACGAGCGTCGCACAATAACAGGTGAAGAATGTTAGAAACCCGTTAGTGTCAAAAACAAAATATATTACTCTCTCGACTAGAGTGAAAAAATTCCATCTTGAAAACATATTAATTTTAACGTCAGATACTTTCGATAATATTTATACTTTCTGATATATTTAGGGTTTGGGCAACCATAAATCAAAAGACCGCGTGAAAAGTTTCATATAAAGTCCGACTGTCACCAAAGATATCTCGTTATATTTCTTGCTTGTGAATATTTGGTGAAATTTATCGGACAGGTCTGCCTTTTGGGCTAATGGTAACAATCATCCTGTATACACAGATAATCCAAGATCTCATCCAGGGCTCTGCCTGTTGCAGTATTTAATTTTTTAAGTTATTTTCATGATTTACAAAACTGGCAGACCTGAACGATTAAAAAAAATGAGAAAGGCCATGAAAAAATAATCTGCCAGTATGTTGCCTCTGCGCCTATTGACAGCGCTTCCAAAATTTAAAATGAAAAAGAGGTGCTATATTATGCGCACATGTCTGCCTCTAGAAGTGATGTTTAGATTTCTTATAAAAACCAAGAAAATCGATGAGGCAGACATCCAGGTCCGTGATATTCCAAAGGCAGACCATTTGATTTTTTTCCTACCCTACGATCGCGCCAAGTTACGAGTACAAAATTCTACGTCCACTAAATATTATTGAAAATTCCACGCTTAACATTTTCGACCAATTGAAGGCCTGTATTTTTTATCATCACCATAGCAACTAAAAAAAAGTCTGGAAATTCATGTCTCCTCCTTGGGGTAAGGAGCATGAAATTACACTGAACATTTTTTGAAGTTCGTAGTTAAAATGACATTCAAAGAGTGAGATCGAATTCCACTGCTGGAAGTTATTTTCAATTTTTTTTTCCCGTCAAGCATTTAGTTATTCAGTATAATTGTTATTGCTTTTGAATTAGCATCAAAAATCCTATTTGATGATAATTTTCTAATAATATTTTGGTGTGAAATTTTCTTACCGAATGCCGCTCTAGCTTCAATTGAAAATAGAAAAAAATTTCACGAACACGAATATTTTTTAGAAAATTTTCAAAATATGCGTTTTCCCGGAGATATGGACGAAAACGCCGACATGAATGATCGGCAAGGTTTCTCGGATTTCATTCAAAATAAAAGTTCCAAACGCATTTCATTTCTGGATGGTATTTAGAAAAAATATTATTCCATAGATTTCAGCTCTAGAGTTGAATCGTTGCCGTCAGTTCAGCAAATAATGTTAAACAAAATAATGATAGTGAAACTATAATCACAATAATTCATTGCTATACCCGCATTCCCTTGATTCCGGGAAATTCAAACAATTGCACAGCTACAAATCAGTAAGCAAAGTGTGTGCCAAATGTTTTTTCGTATCCAGGGAGTCATAATGAATCGAATGGGCGCAATGAGAAGCGTGTGCAAATGACTTGATAGAGATTTTTTTTTACATTTTTACAACTCTGTCCCGTGATAGGGCAGAGCCCTGAATGTCTGCCTCTTCGATTCCCATCGTTTCCAGGATGATTGTGACCTTGAACCCCAGAGGCAGACATGTGCAAATGATTCTTATCTCTTTTAAGCAACTTCAATCCGCTGTAACGCGAAAACGCAGCAATATAGGTCCTAAATTGACTGGACCGAATCAATTCCTAGTGATCTAAACTGCAATCCACCTCGATGTGAAACTTGTGCTAATCATATACCGAAATGATCGCCACCTCCCTAACTATATGGTTGTTAAGGACCCAATCTAAAATACTATAAGTACGCCTATGTGTCTACAAAACAATTATATCCTTTCACGACTGTATCACGTGGTGTGCTCTAGTCCGACGAAGAACAGAAAGAGACGGACACGATGGTGATGTGAGACTAGACAGAGTCTTGAACTGAGAGCCAAGTCAGCCATACGCTTATTTCATTACAAATATTTTTTAACACCTTGAATGCCATAGCGGTCATTAGGACCGCTACGATACTTTCCTGTGGTGCCATAGAGGTGCTATAGCGGTCATAATGACCGCCGATTTTGCACCTCTACTACGGCTGCAAAAGGATCGTGGCAATCCATATGAAAACATTTAATTTCAAATTGGTATTTCTAAAAACTCTGTTATTGTACTGGGTGATACAAAATATATGTCATATTGAACTCGTAATTTTTTTGTACGTGATGAATGAAAACATGGATCGTTTGTGAATATGGTTGGAAAGAGAACGGTATCGACTTAGAAAACTTTAATTGGAAGTTGGTTACGTTGCAGTCAAATTTATCCCCTTTTAAAATTTTAAGTTATTGAGAAAATCCATTCTCATTTCAACTCCAGTTTCTATCTTTCTCTATCTCTTTCTTTCTGGTTCAACTATTACAAAAGGGGGAGGGTTCTGTGGAACACTGTTCAAATGATTGTGAACTTCACGACACAATTAATAGTAGATGGAGAGGTAATGGTATTGATTCACCTCAAAAATGTAAGAATAATTTATCACACTGAAAGCAGACTTGGACAAGACTGTAAATGTAAGGATTGTGAGGTAGGCCTACAGTCTATTACTATGGATAATGTTCAAAATAAAATGAATTTTTCTGTTAGAGCAGACGATGGACTTTATTCAAAGATCTTTTATATCTGATTGAGGTGTATCTTGTTCTAGGGTTACACGAAGGAGTTGTGATTTTTTGATAGACTCTTTTATTTTATGATAAATCTATTTTGGTGAACTAGCGTTATATCGAAAATGAGTAGTTCTAATGCTAAGTTTTTTTTTTACAAATTCACTGAATTAATGAGTAGCTGATTATAGCCAGATACATCAGAAACATCTACAGAAGCTTTTCTTTTATTATGATGTATAATATTTCTCCTGGTTCATCAATCGCACATATACATTTTTTTATCTATTTGATTCTCATATCGCTATCATCAAGTTGGAAATTTCTGACTCATTGATACCGTGTTTGACCGTGTTTGGTATTGAGACAAAATATATCCTATTTAACCTTCCACTGAATGACACAAATTAGGAGATCATTCTGTATCAAACAAATATCATCTTTTCGCAAACTTTTGTTTTTGACTTCGTCAGTTATAAGTACTCTCTAAGTGCCTGAAAAATTATGTTTGGTATCCAGCGATACACTACTATCAAAATTATCAGCAATGGGTCTTCTTCGGGAGTATGAAACTTTATCAGACAAAAACAACACAATGTTCGTTGCGACTGATGTATCATAAACACGTTCTTTCACAGAATGTATTTTCAAATTTCATGTAGATAGGTATGTTAATTTCCACAGTACAGTTTGAATGGTTTTATTTCATACCTGATAGGCTTTTCTGGGAAATATTGGTTCATAATCAACCATCCTCTGAATGGAACTGGCGATATTTTCATATCCACAAAATTACATAATGTTTCTCCAGTTATGAATCTCATTTTATGGGAAGTGTCAGTAAAATGGAAAATTACTCACTCTCAAGAAGAGTTGAAATCCTTTCTTTGTCATGATTTGTGGAGCGAACATATTTTGAAAGGACAATTCGGTTGGCCAATTGATAATTGGCAACATTTAGCTTATGATCTTAACCCCTCATGTACCGTATAAGCCTGATAAATCCCAGGATTTCATTTCTATACGTTGGGGTCCATTCATGAAGCCTTGACTTAGTAGAAGCACTATTGTTATTCAACCAAATTTGATTGATACAGAGATAAAATCATAAGGTTTCTTTACATTTACCAAACAGAATTCAGCTATTCAGATTTTTCGTTTTTAAACTGCAAAATTTCATTATTTTCATTATCGACTGTGGCTTCAGATTCGTCCGTTATTTTATTTTAAAAATTGAACTTATCTTCTTAATTTTCTGGTTCATCATTCATCATCATTTTGTGTCTCTTTTGGCTTATTCAGATGTCGAAGCCAACGATTTTTTTCAGATTTTTTTTACCTTTATTGAATGTTTTTAGATATTCATTGGGTATACCAGAAAGTCTTTCTTTCAGTTGAAAAGTAAACTAAGTCCACCCAGAAATTTTCAGAATATGAAAATCACTACTTCTTCGTTATGTGAATGACAATTACATGATTTAACAATATCATAAATAAGCTGCAAATCAGTGAATTTACTTCCTGGAATAATAACAACATTGTACTAAAAATAAATTATAACCGCTGACTTGATCACTACCGACACATGAAGAGCCACTGTGAAAAGATAATTTGGATATTATGTTTCATAAACTCTCAGTTTGTAAAGTTTACTTCAGAGTAGGATATCTTCCTGTTGCACAATTTAAAATTTACTCATTTGCCCTTCTACACTTTTATAGATTATCTTGATCTCACATTAATTCATTTTCAGACTGTGGAAGGTTACAAACCCACAAAATTCAATTCAGGAGCCAAATGTCCTCCATAAAATCAAACTTCTAATCAATTTGTTGAAGGTGTTCATGTGGCTTGGTCTATTCGTCCATAAAATTCACCAGAATTCATATTTTATGATTAGAAGTCAGTTCTGAATTACCTATCGGTTAATAATTTATTTACGTTTCGAATTTTATTCTTTTTTTGAATTTTTTTTTATTTGGCAGGAAATACATATTATTTTGTAGTTATCATTATTATTATTATTTTGGACTGAAAAAGCAGAAATATGTGTTTGAATCCATCCCTACACCCTACCCACTACATTCGAATTGTTCGATTCGAATATTAAACTTTTTCGATATAAGCTCCATCTAGTGGACGAATATCAACAAACCATACATTTTTGTGATGAGTATTCTGAGAAAATTATTAAGCTCATGAAAATAGACAAGGTGCAATTTTCTATCAAAAAGTTGTCAGCACTTCTGACTCGCCCTGTAGGATTATGTCAGAAACGTTTCAATAAAATTTCGTATATATCAATCCTATACCTCTACTTCAAATTTGAAATCTCGATGTGAAGCGATAACTGAATGGTAGGCTTATCTCATATATCATTGTTACACAGTACCCGTTCTCTGGGAAAGTCAGTATGAATTTCTCGGCAGTCAAGGTGTTAAATATTGTTAGCCTGACTAGGCATTTATGTTAATTTGTTTCATTAAAAGTACAGTCCACTTTTCACGGTTCAGTGATTTCGTCAACAATGGTTTATGTCGATACATTTTTCAACAAACATGTAGACTAGAGGTAAAGAAGTAGACATGAAATTAATTTATGGCGAATGAGTTTATTGCGATTAGTTACTTCAGAATAAAATTGCGAATCCCAATTTTGTTTCTTCGATATTGTTTAAGTGAGAATTGGTGAACATATGTATTGGTGTTCGGAACAAAAATAACTGGACCAATTTTATTCCAAGAACAGTTGTTAGTGATGAGGTATTTAGAATGCCTTCAGAACACTATTGAAGAATGGCTGATGGACTTACCAATTGCTTTTTCTGATTGTAATTACAAAAAAATGGGGTGCCGCCTCACAAGTCATGAACTATTTGAGAAACCGGTTTGATGAACATTTTGGTTCCAAACTACAAATAGCAGTAACTAAGTAATTCATTGACATATGTTTCTAAAAAAAAATTTACGTGTCAATGGGAAAATCTAACTAGAATCTATAAACAATGAGATATCGAGCGATTTCTGTCCAAGAGCTGCGTTTGAAAAACAATATTGTTTTTGACATAATGGTTAAGGCTTTCGCGGCCGAAGTGTTCAGTGTCACAATTTTCACTCGGGTTTGACGGCCTTTAAACCCGAGTGAAAATTGTGACACTGAGTATTGTTTTTATTTCGAGCACAAAGTGCCGCTCTCCAAAGATGACCACGCTGCGCTTTTTTGTCGAGCTCACTTTGCCAAATTCACAAATGAGTGAAGTTTTTTAGATGCAATTTCTCATAGATTCCTAATCCCTCAAGTTCTAAACTTTCCTAATAGGCGTATCTGAAAAATGCATTTCACACAGATAAAAAATATTTCTTCAATCAAAAATATATATACTCTTAAAAAGAATAATCTTCTGAAAAGAATAATTATTTCTAATTTATGAATACACTCTCATTACAAACTGATTGAGATGTTTGCTTCTTTTCATAAATTCTCTTGAAATGGATTTGCTTGCAGTGAAAACAATCTACTCTTCATCCTAGAAAACACTCACGTGAACTCATTGTGAAACATAATCCTCTTGACACAAGAATATAATTCCTTGGTAGATATCACTACCCGTGCCACGTGACACTATCAACCAATGAGCAATCAAAGCAGGTGGCGGCACCGCGACCTGTGATTCACATGGATACGACTTCCATTTCAACCATTTCGTCCACCAGTTTGATCATTTGGGTTGGAGGTTATGAGGCTATGCGTACCTATATGAATGTTAGTTTTGTACCTAGTGAAAACTGTTTCTATGCAATAAAAATGAAATATCAAAAATTAAATTTGGCTCATTATGGGCCAGTTGTGAAAATAGGTGAAATATATTTTGGTCTCTAAGGCCTCGTTTATACTCCTGGGCGATAGGCCACAGGTTGCAGGTGATAGGTGGCAAGCGATGGGTGCTAGGTGATATCTTGTTTATACTTAAATTGTGCCACCAGGATGTGGACAAGTCATTCTATTTGAAAATGTCGTTCAGAACGCGTCGTATGGTTCTAATTTTTGCAAGAAACATGTTTATAACTCACTTATCGGTACTTACCGTCTTTGTTTAATATTCCAGCGATTTCTCGCCATTTTTTATCAACAAAATCAATATTTTTGTGATTTGGATCCGCATCATTCCAAATGGCAGGTCTTATTTGAACTTCACTTATTAAAATTTCTCGATCTTCTTTGGAAATCACGGAAGACATCGTTGAATATATTGGATACTGAACGGGAGTTCCGGGGTGACGCCGCCTGTGTTGTCGCGTTGCTACAACTACGGGAGGCGCTCGGCGACACCTCCGCGGTGACACTTGCCGCCTGGTCAGAGTATAAACGGTTCCATATAAATCCATGCGTCAACAAACAAAACGGTTGTCGCCTGTCCCCGCCACCCGTTTCGCGTCGCTTGCCACCCAGAAGTATAAAAGCGACCTTACAGTTTTGTGTCTATCAGCGAGTGGCGTTGTTTATGTATTCAAACTGCCATATGCGTCACTACTAACTGGTTATATTGAGAATATAGTTATTAAACTATTCTCATATAAAACCATTATTTATACCTAAATTGTTCGTAGTTGTGAATCTATGCTCTGTTAAATCTATTCAATGCTGCCAAAATGAAAATGGCTTCCATTCCATATTTTATAACCAAGTGCAAACTGCAGGTTGGAACTCAACGTCCAAGTTGATAGATACGTCGGATCGAGTGGTCAATACAGTCTCCTTGAAAAGTGAAATACAAAGATTTGCGCCACGTTTTATCAGTTATGCCCAGCATGATACCCAGGAGTTTCTAAGATGCCTGCTGGAGGGACTACACGAAGACGTGCATAGTGTTACGGATGAGCCCAAACTCAATGGGACCGAGTTTGTTGAGAACTTAAGCAACTTTGAAAAGGCCAGAGAATCATGGTTGAGATACTTGAGATGGGACAACTCCAAGATAGTGGAAAACTTTGTTGGACAGCTAAAATCAACGTTAAAATGCTCTTTTTGTGGTCACTGTTTTCTCTAGAATGGTTAAATATGAGCAGCTACTCAGCGGAAAATGCACCCTCTTCTCGATATAACTTGTACGCACTGTCGAACCACAGCGGAACCACCAATGAAGGACACCACACTGCTCACTGTAAGCATCCATATTCAGGCCTGTGGCACGAGTACGACGATGCGATTGTTTCCACTATTTCTTCGAAATCCTTTGTGAGCGGAAAAGCGTATCTGCTCTTCTATGAGAAGGAGAGCACTATATCACCCATTTGAGATTTTTTTTTTGTTTCGTTTTATTTATTTCATTTTTTCTTTATGTTACATTTTATGTTGAAATATTTACATTGTATTCTTTAGACAAACATTAAATTAAATTCTAACATCTCTGGAAAAAAAAAAGTTGATGGTATTTATTATTGAAATTACAATATTCTTTTCCCAACCTACTCCCATGATTCAACAAAGAAGTGCCCATTATTGAAGCTAAAATATTCTTGCCTCAACAAATTTATGAAGCAAGTGTTCAAATGTTTCAAAATATCTCCCTTGTAAGTTGCCAAGAGGAATCCGTCAAAAAATCAAACTAGTATTTGGTTGGACCTATTCAAGAATACATCTCTTTGAATCAACGCAAATATGCGTTGATGCAAAAAATCCTTTTTCTCAGTGCAGGTGGCGGTCAAAACGGTCAAAACTTTGTATTAAAATGACACTGTAAACTGGTTCAATATTCGGGTGCGTCGACAATCAACATGCTGTATGTATTATCATTGTTCTCAACGCGTACGATAATAACAGTAGGGTGAAAGTTCAGAAAGTTTTTACGATGCACGCCTCTTGTTTTACGTTTCATTCCAACTGAACATTAAATAATTAATACAACCGTTTTTATCAGACCTTCCTGAATACCCTAAAGTTTCGCCAGTGGATATCGTAACAGCCATGACCGCTTCGTTTGCTTTTCGTGACAACCCGACACACCCTTCCTAATATAACCGATATGAGACATCAACGACTCCGAAAATATAACGTTATTGAATACTCCTTCAACTCATTATGTCTTTATTTATCGAAGAACTTCATTTATGACGGGAGATATTCCGGTTTTCGACATCGTGACGTTCTATTGAATGTTTTCAATGCATTTAGTCTTGACTGGAAGTTGAAGGCTACTGCGATTTGAGAATCTATTGAATTACGATAATAAGAGACTTTCTACAATTATTTCTCGACACGGTCTGAAACTGGAAAAAATGCTAATGAATTTGCCCTGATAAGTAACTGACTGTACAAATGAAAAGGATATATTCAGTCAAAATATACATACAGAATGGGTAAAAATTTGACGCATCATAGGAGTTTCCAATGTTATTTGAAGTGCGAGACAGAATACAGTCGACCAGCACATATAGCGCGGGTGCGATTCTGCGACTCGACTAGTCAACTGAACCACTGGACCTTGTTTACCCCTTCCATACCTATGTCTATGCGGCGTGCTAGCCGTGCTGACACGTTATCACGTGCGGTTTTTCCCAGAGTGGTAGGGCTTGGTAGAAGTGAGAAGCAGAAGAAGCAGTGGTTCTGGTTTAGTTCAGTCGATGAAACTCTCCAATGCGTAACGTCATACATTTGGTGTTGATCGAGCATTTTGTCTTGCAGTTGGGACAGTTTAAATACATACTTAGCGTCGGTACCTTTGATGATGGTGTCCAGAAGTTTCATTTTTTATAATGCTGCTAACATTGACACTAATGACATTTTTCCCTACCTCGATCCCAACCACACCGCATATAAACTGCTCAACATATCAACTATTGATATAAACTGCTCGCAATTCGGTCGATTGAAATTGAGGTGGTCATATAGAAAATTAGAAAAAATGATAATTGTGCAGTGTTTAGGTAACTCTGAGCTTTTGAAAAATGAAAAGAGAATTCAAGTAAAATCTGAGAATTGATAAATTTGGCAGATGTTCATATTCGGGTGTAACAAAATGCGTTGCCATTTTTATAAGAGAAAAAAGAAGATGGTGGACGAGTTTTATGATTCAAATTTGGTTTCTAGTTGTTTTTGGGGCCCAATATCAAATTTATTTGTTAATTTGAGAATTCAATATGGTTGGCGAGTTTTCTGATTTATGGTCCGATTTATATTAAAAAATGATAGTGCAGTGTTCCTGGGGTAGCAGATCATGACTTTTTCTTAAAATTGAATGATAGCAGATGAGTTTGTTATTTATGGTCTGATTCTAAACAAAATTGGGTGGTACTTTGTGGTTTTTGGAAATTATTGGCAAAGTATCACTTTCCTGCCTAGGAAAGTCTCACTTTCCAGCCAGGATTTCAGGTTGGGGGGGAACTGAACATAGAATTCATCAGAAATAGCTTTTTTATCGTTCCTCTGAGGCAACTGAACATTTGACTTCTTCTGACAAGAAATGTATAAAGACACACGGCAATTACATTTTTTCCAAAAATGTATAAAATATTCTTAATTATTGTTAACAATTAATGGTTAAATAATTGCTGAGAGTAATTTTCCTTTTTCGCCCATCTTTTAGCTTACATTACAAAATATTTGTCATACTTGATTTTACGGTGATAGTAACAAACTTCTCAATAAACAGTTACGATTCCTATAGATATTTCATTTCATTTATCACGACTGTATGAAGAGATTGAGCGAATTGTAATTTGAAAATTGTTGAAAAAATTTTTTCAACTCAGCAGCAAAGCCCCAGCTGAATTTATAGCACTCTTCAATAAGTCACTGCCACTGCTTATTTCCATATTTGTATTCAATTAAATTGAGCTGGTAGCTGAAACATATCTAAATCACAAACAACGAGTCTCCTTCAAAGTTCACGATGAGACGTTTCATTTTACACAGGCACAGCTGTATGGAATGGACAATTCGTTTATAAAATGAATGACTCGTCGTGTGTTGTGGCGTGTGTGTATTAGTATGAAATGGAACAGAACGTCTTTTAAATTTTTTTCGCTTGAGAAAAGAAAATTATGCCCATTCAGCCTAACGAGTTATGTTATTTTGCAAAATTTGAACAAATTGATTGAGAATACGTATATTCTGGGTCTGAATTTTGTAGGCCTGATGTGGAGGAGCAATTTGGTGACGTTCGCGGAATCCAAATTGATCTTCGCCCTTTGTTTTCTTGTGTCCATCTAATTATGAATACTATTTATGTATAGTTCGAAACTCCGGGTGTGCGCAATGAAAATTCCAACCAGAGTACTGTATGAGTGCCTAGAGCAAGACAACTGCGTCCCCCCGATACAGCTTTGCTGTCTACGCCGGTTAGAGGCCGGATGGGAACGGATTTCTCGCAGCAGGGCATGTCCTAATGGTACCGTATGGAAGTCTAAAGACAATAATTGAAAAGATAGAGAGTACTGTATGAGGAATACTGTGGTTGGGATAGCATGGCAAACGCCTATGATGCATCAAATTTTTACCCATTCTGTATACTCTTAAATAGAATAATCTTCTGAATAGAATAATTATTTTAGATTGATGAATATACTCCCATTTCAAACTGAGAAGTTTGTTTTTTTATTCTCTTGAATTTAATACCTATGCTTGCAGTGAAAACATTCTACTCTCCATCCTAGAAATCACATCAACTCATTGTGAAATATAATCATCTTGACCATTGAAATATAATGAACTGTAGAACGCCAATTAGTTCAGAATAACGTGGCCCCCCTACGGCAGATACATGAACCTATGAGTTTGCGAAATAGAGCGCAAGTGTCGCCAGGGACGTTCTTAGGATTTTTGACTTCCTGTTCCTGAATCTGGTATAACTTGTCGGTAATAGCATTTGCAATATAATAAAGTTTTCATTCAAAGATGCATACAGTAAAACAATAATAGACTTCTTGAAAATAGAAATATTGAGTGTATTTATATTATATTTTATGCCTTCTTGCGCCCAAATAGGGAGAAATTATTGTGAGCGTCAAAAAAGTCAAATTTTATTATTTGATGGAAATTGATTCTATTCTACTCAATCTGTTATTCAGAAAAAAAAACTCAATATTTGTGTCCATCGACCTCACGCCTAAATTGTTGAGCCTATTATACTCAAAATCCATATCAGAGTGGGGAAACACTTTCTTGACGTAGGCATATTTTTTTATTTTCGAAATTCTGAATATTGAAGTTGGTTTTCGTCAATATTTGAGTAATGTGGGTATAGTGGTCTTTGTGTTCAAGAGATTACGAATGTTTGTTTTATGAATGATATTAGTTGAATCAATTAAGAACCTAATATATGTGGTGATTTTGAATCATATTTTGGGATGAGAGAATCTACCGAGGGTCCAGATAGCCCAGGTTGTTCAGGTAGCCTAGTGGTTAGCGACATTGTTTCAATTACTTTGGCTGCCAGTCGGCGACGGTTCAATCCATGGCGAATGCAGAAATTTTTCTGATGGCCCCAGAAAGATCTAGGAATCGCACGTAAAAAGGTAAGAACCTCTTTAATCCTCTGTTCGCACAAGTTTCGACTTCTGAGGACACAATTTCTTTTAACTTCTACAAATTGATTGACTAATTGATTAGTTATTAATGCAAAAAGTATGTAATAATAATAACAAAGGCTTTTATTGACAAGACATTACAATTTTTTTTTATATGAGTTCAAACTACTTGTTGGTTCTTGTTATCAGTCTTCCACCATTTTTGTGGAAAACAATAGAATTGGAGAAATAATATAGTTACTGGGGTCAAAAAACTACAGTTTTGCATTCGGTCAGAGGTTCTCATTTATCATTGTAAATGTTATTGATTCGCATTAAATTCAAATGGCATTTTTTGTAATAAGAAGTAGATTATCGAATGTAGAGATAAATGAGTATGAAAAATCGAAAACTCAAATTGTTACAGGATATTTGTTTCACTTAGATTCAAATAAGGCGAAATGGTAGGATTGGAAGAGAAAAAAAACTATAATAATTCTCAACACATTTTATTTTGTAATGTTACAAACTTGTTTTGTTTTGTTTTAAAATCTACTGATGCGAAAGTAGAAATTTTGTAATAATAATAATTGATTTTATTGATAGTGTAGTATTCACGGAGTAGGTACAGATATTTATCAGGATAACTATGAATACTATCAAGTGGCTGTTTTCAGTCTCTCACCTAATCATAGACTAGGTTCGAGCTTGCTCTTCTACTGTTTTTCTCTTCAGTTCACCTATAATTTTCTCAATTTGCATCATTGCAATACTGAAAAATCTAATTCTGGTGTAAGTTCTTGTTGTTGCTTTTTTAATTTTCATTTTGTGACTCACCTCGAAAATGTGGTCTTTTATGTAGCTGAAAAATTTATCATCCTGAAAAAAAAATTGATGAAGTGTGGTAAGGTTCACAAATAATTTGATTCATTTGGCATGAAATTATCAGTAATTGCAAGAACCTGCAGGATTTTTCTCTCAAGGAAAATACAAATATCTACAACAGTTTTTGATGGCCTCGTGAGACCACCTCTATTTTATCTATCCAATAATTTAAAACTCTACATTTCATATGTTTTTTATAGATTCAACGACAAATCCTGATTAATGTGTAACCACATTTTCAGTCAGAGTACTCAAGAAGGGATAAATTGAATTAAATGATGAAATTCCCTAACTTCGATTATTATGTCGTTGACATCAATGTCATATTCTTTTATAATATCATCTTCAAGTTCGCATAGATTCTTTTTGCCTCTGTGTCGTTGTCAATATATTGGTGTTTTCCAGATTCACACAGTTTCCCTGAACAATAACTGCTGAAACCTAACAATGCCAAAACTCAGATGCCGACACTGTTTGTTACCTTTCTTCGCTTGATACGACACGATAGGATTTTAGGGCGGTGTTCTCAAGTTTACTGGACTTTCCACAATTACCTGCCCTAACCATAGATGATATTCCTAGCTTCATTTGTAATACGAAAAAAAAAAATCTCGGCAATGACGTGACCAGAAACATCAATAATGCGCAAGTGCAAAGGTTGGTAATCAATCCCTGTGAGGGGTCATTTAACTGAATCTCGGACAGCGTGTTTGGCGTTCTAGTACTTATTATATATCTATGATCTTAACTCAAAAACATAATTCCTTGAGAGATATTAGTACCCGTGCCACGTAACACACTCAACCAATGAACACCCAGCAAAATCGATTAGTGGAAGTTTTTAAAAAAGAAATAGTTAAAAAATTACAACTTCTTTGCTTTTTTGGAAATATCTCAAATATTATTCAAGGAATCGTTTTACAATCAATGAAATTTTTGTAGAGATTTACAAAACCCGCAAAATGTTTTTTATACGCTCAGATAGGTGCATTTTTCGATGTGAAAATCCGGGAAAACCTCAAAAAAGAGTCAAATTTTTCAAAAATTCATAATTTTTATACATCTGAAGGTGGACGAACAATATCACGGAAACTGATATTACATAACATAGATAATAACATTTAGTTTAACTGTGCGCAAGATGGTTGCTGTCTGATTTTTAGTTTTTGCACAATCGCGTTATAAACAATTTAATAGCATATCTTTCTAAATGGGCCGATTTGAGAGAAATCATCTCATTCAAATTCTGTAAACGGCATATGGAAGTAGAGATCAATATCTACAATTTGTATATTCTGGATTTTCACCTGAATGGTGGGAAATGTGTTGCAAATGTCACTGGAAGTTACTCTATAGCAGGATTTATAGATTGAGTCGCAGTCGTTGCAGTTGACGTTGCCATACAAAGACAAATGTGCTGTTGCTCATGTGAACGTTGCTGTTGTCGCTGCCGCCGGTAGTTAAACAACTTTTATCTCGGACGGCAGCAGCAGCGAAACATGACATGCATGGAACTTAAAATTTCCGTGTCAAAAATAAACGAAAGGTACCATAATAGAGGTTATCTTATTTGTATATATCTGTTTATAATTTGAACGCAAGAATTAATTTCATTCAGAAATGTAAGAATATGAGAAAAATATAGATGTTGGCGAATTCCTCCATAAAAACAAACTTTCATTCAAAATTCAAATTTTCCATTCTTGACTTTTAGTTGGATAACTGCGCATGCGCTCAATGAACACAAATTAAAACTGAATTGTTCATGATTTTGCCACTCAACTTGTATTAACTTCAGTGTAACTTCGGGTTACTTCGGACGCACTTTGAAGCGATTTGATCAAATTTCAGTGACAATTTTGACACCTCTCACGTGAAACTCCAATATATACAAGTTGTAAATATTGATCTCTACTTCCATATGCCGTTTACAGAATTTGAATAAGACAATTTCCCCTAAATCTTGCAAGATAAGCCCTCAAATTGTTTATAACGCGATTGTGCAAAAACTACACATCGGACAAAAAACATCCTACGTACACTTGAATCACATTATCATCTATCAGTTTCCGCAATATTGTTTGTCCAGCTTCAGATGTTTGAAAATTATAAATTTTTGAACATTTTTCTCTTTTTCGAGGTTTTCCCGGATTTTGTCAGTGAAAAATACACCAATCCGGTCGTATGACAACCCATTTTGTAGGTTTTATGAATTTCTACAAAAGTTCTATTGACTGTAAACGATTTCTTGAACAACCTTTGAGATATTTCCAAAAAACCAAAAATTTTACAAATCGATTTTCCTAGGGCGAAAACTGGGGTTTTCATCAACGAACTATATCGTATAAAAATTAGTATTGGCCATTTGCGTCTTTTATTTTGTGGGGTAAAAACCTCTGAAGTTTTGTCTAATTGGAGATTATGAGTACATGAGTCTTGTTAGTTTTGTGCTTAGAGAAAACTGTTTCTCTACAGTAAATGCAATAAAATTAATTGAATTTCGCTAATTTATGGGCCAGTTGCAGAGAGTGGTGGAGAGTGTAATATATTTTGGTTTTCAACAGTTTTGTGTTCAATAGCTAGTGGCGTTGTATATGTATTCGATCATTTATCACTAATAACGGTTCATCATTGACAATATAGTTACTATAAAACTATTCTCATATATCACCATTACTCATACCAAAATTGTTCGTATTTATATGTATTTGTGGATATGTCTTTGCTTTATTTGGTATTTTAAATTTTGTTGATAATATATTTTTTAAAAAGAACTGCACTCGTTACAACTTACAACCAACATGTGGTATACAATTTCACTTATTCGTATCCCCAATACGCAAAAACCTATCCGGACTCATTTATACACAATAAAGAAATGTAACATGTACCTTCTGAAAATGGCTTTCATTGCATATTTTTATAAACGAGTGCAAATTTGAACTCTACCTCCAAGTTGATATACAGAGTTAGTCAAATGTATGGACCCGCCCATTTATCTCTGTAATAATAAGGGTTAACGAAAAAAAAAGTTCGGATAAAAGTTGAAGGGTGTTCTACTTTGCACCTTTCTATGAATTCAAATATTTTTTAGATTCGTCATTGTTGGAGGTGACTTCATCGGAATTATTTTTAAATGGAACCATATGGCATGTTTAGTATTGCAAGAAAGCTGGGTTTTCTCTCGTTTCAGCAGTAGTAATATAATTTCAATTCTCTCGACAGTTACAGTGTGATTCGTATTTTTATGTCCACCTCTGTAATTCACTTGCCTATTGCTTAATTTAAAAAAAAATTAAATGGAGAACGTAGCAGGTTGGGTATTTTAAGCGATACGGCAATTTGATCCGGACAGTGGCGAACGTAAGGTTTTATAAAAACATTTTTTCTGTGCTACATCGGCAGTTTCATTAAAAAATTTCACTTACGATGTTTGAGATAATTTTTAGTATTATAAACTGAAATTCATCCATTGATAAAATGATGAAATTTTTCAATGAAACAATTATCAATGTACCACATAAAAAATATTTTTCCATATAAACTTACACACGTCCGCTGTCTGAATCGAACAAACATATCGCTTAAAATATCCAACTGGCTACGTTCCCTGATTGAGAAAAATGTTGAACAAAACAAGCAATAGATAAGTTAATTAGAATGGTGGAAACAAATATACGAAACACACTGTACCTATAGAAAGAGTTGAAATAATATCAGTAATGCTGAAATGAGAAAAAAACAACATTTCTTTTGATACTGAACATGACATTTGGTTCCATTTAAAACAAATGCCAATGACGTCACTTCTCCACCAATGGCAAATCTAATCTTTAAAATATATTTGAATTTATAGAAAGGTGCAGAGTGAAATACTCTTCAACGTTTATCCAAACTTTTTTTCGAAAGCCCTCATATTAACTGAGAAAAACGGGCGGGTCCATACAGTTGACTAATTTTGTAGAAGAATAGTATTCATTATTGAAATTGCAATATTCTTGTCTCTACCGACTCACATTTTTCACCAAAAAAGTGTCCATTATTGAAGCTGAAATATTGTTACCTCAACCATCTCAAGAAGCAAGTGTTCAGTTGTTTCAGAACATTTTCCTTGCAAGTAGTCAATCCGTCAAAAAGTCAAACTTATATTTGGTTGGACCTATTTAAGAATACTATCTTCTTGAATCAACGCAATTGATGCAAAAACTCCTTATCATCAGTGATGACTTGAATTATTTTGTCGGTAACGTATCGTATATATAGAGTGAATATAGAGTGAATCCTCATGCTTTTGATTGGCGATTAGCAGTTTAAAATTTGGTCGTGAAATGAAGTGATCAGCCTTTACTTGCCTGAGGCTCCCTAATATCTGGCATGAGCTGACTTTAAAAATCAATCATTTCACTTGTCTGTTCTGGTGCCTGAAGTCACCTGGCTGAAGGCCAGGTGTTATAATGTCTGAGATTTTTCTCCTTGGTCGGTTCTTCTTTTGGATCTGAAACATAGAAATGTATATGAAGGACGTAGTCCATCCTCATAGTTGTGTTTCAATGTGAATAAACTGATTAAAGCTCTAACTCGTCACCACAATAAATATTTGACTCCTAGAGTAGGAAGTGAGGCAGTTGTTAAATTAGGTTAAGATCGAAATGAATCTGATGTTTGAGAAAAAAAGTCATACTTTTGACTAACTTTCGAAGTCAATTATTTCACTCAAAAAGTAGTTCATTCCGAGGAGAAATTTTAAATTCGTCAGAAATAATATGTTATTTTATAGTAGTGTTTTCACAAAAGCACTACTTTTTGAGCTCTGAGGATGAACTCAATTAAACTCCAAACGTAAGTAAGAATGATACTAGTGTGTCTTAGACATCATGTTGATCCCAACCCCGATTGATCCTGATTAGCCTGACAAAGGAGAAATTGTTTTTGGATCACCAAACCCATCTGATGTACCAATACATAATGTTGGGTAAGCATTCATTTCTTCCCTAGCTAGCACAAGTATTTCGAGGACTTTTGAGGTTGCGTATAGGGGTGCAGCCCGTTGACGGAAATATCAGTTTCTATCCAACATTTTCAAGAAGCAACTCAGGAAAATAATATAATATTATGTATTCAAATATATTGGAAACTTTAAAAAAATATTAATATTTTCTAATTCAACTGATTTATGTATAATTGTCAATATTTCAAAAAAACAGGAAAAGGAATATTTTCTTGATTTGAATGGATGAGTTTTATTCAAAATATTATTATTATTACTATATCATCACAGATAGAGAAGATGACGACCTCATCTTTTGCCCTTATGGTTGAGAAGCGAAAGTTCTACCATGTCGACAACCACGGCCCTTATAGTCAAAAACACTTTGTTGTAACTGATATACTTACCTGTATTGTTGAGTCTGGCTGATTAAAATTCGTTAGATTTTCTGTGGTTACCCACTCAAATGATCCCTACAGGCAAAACATCCACATAACAAATTCAAATAGAATTTCACTTCTTTGGGAGAGTGAAAGTTGTGTTATAAGCACTTGTTAAAACTTTTGAACTTCTCTAGAATAATCCAGTACCCTGACACACTTCAACCCCACGGTTCGTTTATGACAAGCACTAATATCACGTAGGAACCTCAAAATTCAATATAGCTCATTGGAGATATATACCCAACGAATTTTTGAGGTCTTGCCTGCTCTACTACAATAAATATCTTCAAACTTCTGGTCGGACAAACGCAGCTAGATCTATTATTATAGTATGAAGGAAGTAGTCCATACTCAAAGTGAAGTTGCAATGTAATATGTGAATTACTATTTATTTAGTAATTCACAGATGATGAAATGTCCTTACTAAATTACGGTATTAAATTCAATTTTTCAAAAAAATGTCATAATAAGAAAGATTTCGAAGCACTTGCAGTAGAATGTGAGAGGGCCTTAGAACGTAGTTCTTGTGTCAGCAAAAATCTTTTGAGAAGCCAAATTGCTTCGTGTTTGAACAAAAACTTTACATATACACCTAACCTACCTTTTCAGAGGTCTGACAGTAAACCTAATGACCTTATTTTAAAAAATATAAAAAACAAGATTAATAATCACAATTTAATTTTTACTAAGGCTGATAAAGGCAATTGTTTGGTAATTTTGAGTAGAGTAGCTTATATAGAGAAAGTGCCAACTTTCTTAAACACTGATAATTTTTTGAAATTAAAAAATAACACCACAAATATTTTTTTTACTGAAACTAAAGCCACCTTAATTTAACTGTTGATACTATCAATTTTCTAGAAGGTTCTAAATTTAAACTTACTCCCTTATTGTGTGGCCTCCCAAAAATCCATAAAACAGACGTACCTATTAGACCGGTGGTCTCCTTTACTAACTCGCCCGTTTCTCTTTTGTCTTCATGGTTGAACCATACAATCAGAGACTTAACTGGATTCCATAATCCTTTTTCATTAAAAAACTCTTTGGATCTCACTCAGAAGATTCAACATACTCTTATTCCCGCCAACTCTATATTAGTATCGTTTGATGTAGTCAATTTGTTCCCTTCTATCCCTCCTGAAGATTGTATACGTGTGGTGAGAGATTTATTATTTGATAATAACGTCTCTTTTCATAATTGTTCAAATATTTGCTCACTCTTAGATATTGTTTTAAAACAAAACTTTTTCCAATTCAACAATGAATTTTATAAACAAATTTCGGGGTTGGCTATGGGTTCCAAATTATCCCTTCTTTTAGCAGAACTCTTTCTATTCGATTTAGAGAAAAAACTCACTTCTTTCAACTTTTTTAATAAAATTATATTTTATTATAGATATGTAGATGACACAATAGTTCTCTTTGATGGTTCTTTAGATGAACTTGATAGTCTATTACAATTTCTAAATTGACTACACCATTCCATACGCTTCACGATGGAAATTGAAAACAATGATTCCTTGCCGTTCTTGGACTTGCTAGTTTCTAAATTAAACAACACTTTTGATTTTTCCATTTTTAAAAAACCAACACATACTAACCACCCCCATAATCATAAAGCAGCTTCTTTTAATTCCTTAATCTCGAGGCTATTGTCCATACCTTTATCCATTGTTAATTTTAACAAGGAATTAGGTATAATAAAACAAACAGCATATAATAATGGTTATCCCGATACATTTGTTCCTAAACTTTATAAACGCAAATCTTTAAAATTACTGAAAGTTAATTTGATCCCCCCTGCTACAGGATTTTATTTACCAAGTATAACATTTCTGGGCAAAGTCTCAAATGACATTAAAAATATATTTGACAGATTTATTCCTGATTGTAAAATTTCATTTAATACTACCAATAATCTTGGATCTAACTTAATTAATAACAAAGATAAAACCTCTATTATGGACAAATCAGGAGTTTATAAAATTTCTTGTTCACATCATGATTGTAATGCTACATACATTGGTCAAACTGGCCGCAAATTTTCTCAGAGAATCCATGAACATAAAAGAGTAATAGATACCTATCTCCATTCACACTTAATCGATGAAATAAATTCTTCCAGTTCCTTTGCTAATCACATTGTTAATAATAAACATCATTTTGATATTGATTCAGACCAGACCTTAACATTTTGCACGTTTGTAATAAAGGCCCTAAACTGAATATTTTGGAGATTTTCGAGATTAATAGAACTAATAAGGACCATAATTCAGAATCTTTGAACGAACAAATTAAATTTGATTGCATTTCCTTTTTCAACGCCGTAAAATTCTAACAATAATCTAGCTTATATATGAACCAATTTCCTTTTGAAATTACAGTTTTCTTCCTCATTTATCGTGGTTTCTTCTACAAATTCTTCCACTTGCAGTCAGATACCTGTAAACTTAATTTTTAACATGAATCCATTTTTCAAATAATTTAGACTTTCCTCCGACATATGACGTTACTTGTTCAATCTAATCCTTACTATCGACGGATTCACTCCATTTCCTTCTACTTCATTGTTTTATTCAACGCCATAAGACTGGTGTCTTAAATCAAATAATATTAAATATTATGTTTCGACTGGTGGTTCCTGTGTTGGAATGGTCCCCGACCATTCTACCTTAATGCCAGTATTTTGGCCCTTAATTGCGCCAACGATGTTTTAAGTCATAAATAAATCTTACGTTTTTACATTTCTAGTCTCCATGCCATGTGAGTATCCATTTTGGTTCCAAGTATTTTGTAAGTTTCATATTTTTCAAAATTGTAACAAGTGTTTTTCTTACTAATTTCAGTTTAACCCCTGTATTACTTCAACTGAAGATGAGCATTACTATGCTCGAAAACATGTTTTTGACTTTCTTGTAACGTAGACACTTTGACAAGTTGCTTGCCAAAGCTACGTTCCTCCTTGCCCTTGGGGTGAAATATATATTGTGGAGACGACTTCGAGTTTTACTTAACTTTATTATTATTATAGTATTAATTTTCCAATTTTCACAGCAAGATCAAGCAACATGAAAGTTAAGGTAAGGCACTTCTAGAAATGAGTCGGAAGCCAGGAGTCTGGGGCACTGTCAGCATAATGCTCTGAAAAACGGTTCCATCGATGGCTTTGATATCATGGTGAAATGATCCCGGACTGTGTTGACTCAATGAAATTAACAGATAATTTCATCTTATTTCATTTCTAGTAGTCAAGTTTTTCTGATGACCTCACGGTTTGATAAAATTCTTGATCGTAAAAAACAGGGGTGTTTGGACAGCCTTTGAATTTTTGACACGATTTAGGTTTGATTACTCGTATGTTTACTCAACAACACAAATTTGAAATGCATTCGTCGAGCTTGAAATTGTATACTTTGTACGGGCGGGACTTTGAGGAAGTTGAAAAATGAGGCAGGAATAAAACTCAGATTTTCTGGCATGTATAAGTAAGACCTGGCGGCCTATTCTCGAATATCGAGTGAGATTTGTCGCATTCGACATATGTCGATGGAAATTGTCGCACAACATTGGCATGTGGTATTCTCAAATGGGTTCGATGTATATGTCGCACGAGATAAATTTTGTCGAATAACATGAGGTAGCAACACCGAATTTTTGATGTTAGATCGTGTTCTATGCCCCACTCTTGTAAAACGTTAATAATAATAACAAATAAAATGACATTGGCTTTTGGAAGTAAGATTACATCAGAATAAATAAAGTAGAAACATGGAAAGTGAAGCCAGAAAAAATTATTGCAGCTAAAATCAAAAGCTTTGAAAAATTTAATGCAAGAAAAAGAAAATGTGTCGCTTTTATTGGAGAATTCTTCAGTTAATCTGAAGGTTTTAATACATTTTTCTCAGATGAGATTGTGAAAGCACTCCGTATATTATTCGTCTCTCTCGAGTCCGCTGATACATTTCCTGATTTTCTATAGCTATTACTGAAGATGCCATTCTCTCATTACAAAAATCTCTGAAAAAGCATCAAAGAATGTTTTGACATCTACTATAAACTATTGGACCCAACCTATAAACTTCGATCTTATGAAATTCTCGCATTCGACATAAATTGTCGACCATTCTACAATTTGTCTATCAAAAATTGGCGAATGCGACATTTGAGAATGAGAATATTCAGATTTCGTTCGACAAAGAGTATATCTCGCATGCGACAAAATATGTCACGGTTTGAGAATAGGGTCCCTGTCTCACCAATCTTAGATCATTTTAGGTACTCAGATACCCACATGTTAAATATGCAAGAGAAGTTATAAGTCTTCAGGAACGCAATGCAGTTTTACTTTTTCTACTCTGGTCAGCTTTAGCAAAGTTATGACAAATTCAATGTCCGGAACTTGCAGCGAGCATGAAATTTGATGTCGGCCTTCAATCACGTTTTCCGAGAAAACATGTGCATTTTGTAAGGGATTACTAAAGAACATTCTTGTAGAGAATGGAATTATCCTCCACTCTATTGAAACCGTTTTCTGAGTAACCTCATTTTTCCGAGGTAACAACCATTTTTTTAATAAATCTTCCTTGGATTTCCTCCCAGGACTTTAGAAGACCAATTTTTTCCACTAGCATGCCATTTTTTTTCCTTGCCTCATAACCTAATTGTACTAGATTATTAGCTGATGGGAGGTTGTCCATTTCCGATACGAGTTTACCCAAGAAAAGATGGAGCCTTGAAAGAGGCTCCCAAAAGAATATTGGGATGACAGATTGGAGTTGATAAGACTTTGGAAATGGCCAAGCAGAGACTGAGTTGAATGTCGATAAGACATAGAAAGCTGATACAGAATAGGGTGGATCCAGAACGATCTTAGGAGTTAAAATTTGAATTGACCAGAATAGGGGTGATAACGTAGGACTCGTAGCAGATATACGTGTGAATGTTGCTCTCAAGGGGTGGTCCTAGGGCTCACTGTCCTTGTATCCGACCGAGATACAGAAGACCTTGTCTAGAGTGCGAAGTTATCAAAGATCCCAAGACACGGTCCAGGGATAAATCAAGTAATACAATGTAAGTGCTCCATTTCAGAAGTTTTTAAATTCTTATATGAACTATTTCATTGTTTCTTACGATATATTCATTACGTTACTTGACTTTGCATCTTGAAGTGAATTTGTTACATCCTTACCAAATCTTTAAGACTGTTGCATTTATCATCCTGTTGTTCCATATCAACAGATTCATTCGTTTCAAAGAATCTTTTTCTATACCTCATATCGCAATCGACCAAACTGACCTACAAATGGATTTCGAACTACCTGTGAATCATACCTTTACAATCCATGTAATAATTCACATTATACGCGCGTACACTGCAATGGCGTTATCGCGCCAAACATATGCCTAACAAAATATGTACACAAAATATGGTTGGTAGACTTCTGTAATCGGCCATATCAGCCGGTTTCGATGTCATCGTCATATTGCTATCAACTGAATCACTAATAGGTTCAATAACCGATTCACAAATGCGAATTGAATAGTTTGATGTGTGTGCGGGTTGCCAGGAAATCATTTCCTCAAAGAATGGTAAGCATTAACCACGCGTTTGCACTTGATGTGTTCTGAATTGAATGAACTTCCGACTGATGTATATACAACCATTATTACAATTAATAAAATTTCTTACAGAATTATAGTTATTACTCGCAAAACCCCACTCACTTCGAGCACACCTTTGTCAATATTTTAAGGCAAATATTAATAGCAGTTCTCTACCAGCACAGTGATGAAAGGGATTTTTTGTACAACTGTCAAAAATTTTTACATTTCTGCTTCTCTATTGATGCGTAAATGTTTACTTTTCTTACCGTGAGAAATAGTCTTTTTTTACTGCCAAAATAATTCTCAAAAAACATGAAATATCACTCTTGGAAGGATTTATTTTTAACAGAGTCAATTATTATTTGATTATTCATCATAAAAATATTTCTTCAATGGAATAATGATTGATAGTAAAGTTTGAACAATTACTTCCACATAAATTCCCGAAGATGTTCCATGTTGCTGCTGATCAGAAACGTTTAGATATTTCTCGAAGAGTTGATTCCACAATTTTATCAGATATTTCAATTTGTTTGGAAGAAGATGGACAATTTAATATTTCATCAAAAATCTCGATTTTGTTATTCAAACAATTTTCTATATATGCTTCTGCTACGGAGTCAGATTTCCAGCCACCGCGTGACGTTTTACGGATGTAATGCTGCTCCCTGCATCGGCCAGAACAGTTACAGAGCTTCTCCTGAAACAGTGTAGCTCTTATACATGTCTTTCCCAAGCCATTTTGCTATCAAGCTGGAAATTTCTCCTATTTTATTTATCCCCACATGTTGCTTAAAACATTTTCCTCTCGAATATTTCAAATATAATCCGTTACTTTATGTATGAGGCGGCCGTAGTGCTTCTATACTTGCGGTATATCTCAATATAATCAGAGTTTGAAACAGTGAACGTTTTTGCGCAATAGAACTTCGTATCAGGTATTTTAACAATCAATATAGATCCAGCATCTTCAATGGCATCAATAGTAATATGTGATTATTCTTCACGGCGACAAGCACCGCTGATACCCAAAATTAGGACAACCTACAAATAAAAAACATTGAAATTACTACTGATCTTACCAAATTATGAATATATCTCTACCTTATATAGTAAAATTGTTTCGTTATCAGCATCTTGAACAAATGTATTGATATCATCCCTTGACAAAACTTTATATTTCTTTCCTCGGTATCCGAGGCTTTTGATCTTCATGAGCGGGACCAATTTTGAAAACTTCCTTATATCAATATTTTTCCTAACATTCAATGTACTTTTCATAACATTAAGTAGACACTCCATAACGTAGGAGAATTTATAATTTTTGATTTTTCCTCAAAATAGATTATACCTACAGGATGACCCAGGGGTGTGTGCATGGTCCATAACTTTTATTCTATGCAAGCAATCGACTTGATTTTTTTTCAATCGATAGTTTCAACAATGAGCACATGATGAAAATATGTTCATCGATATACAAGATGTTTCAAAATAAAATACACGACTACGTTCAATTTTTTTAAATGGCAACCCTCCTTTTTTATTACATTTTTGGATTCGCCACTAAATTGTCAACATAACGCACCCTGGTTTCATATACCTATCTGCAATAGTTTTTGATTTATGCCAATTTATGTGTCAAAATCGCGTCGTGCATGGGCCCACAGAAAAATTCATAACTTCAGAACCTTTCAAGATAACTCAACCTACTTTTTCCCATACTATTTCTTAAGCTTCAGAGCATCTTTTGAAATGCTGGCAAACTTGAAGTCATTGTTCCATCGCCTACTACGATTTTTTTCAAATAACGGTTTACAAATGGCAATAACTCGATTTTTTCAAATGCAACATCCTGTATTTTATTACACCATTACATGGCATTTTCTAAGAGCTTTTCGTCAATAGCATTTGTGGGGTCTACTTTGTGTAGTTTGCGAAATATGTTGAAAATAAGATGTGGATGATTTTTGAGGAATCTAGTAGGCTGCTCTCGTAAAATTTGACACATTCTTAAAATTATGGAGAGAATATGTTTTTGAAATTGTAGTATAAACAGGAGTACATTACAAAGGAAATAATTCTAGTAATAGTTACAATACCAGGAAAGAGTGATTAACAATAAACCATGTAAAAATTTTGGGGAAATGCCACTTATAAATGCTCAAATAGGTCTCCATCATGTTCCACACAAGCTGCTAGTCTTCATGTGAATGAGTCCCGAACTCTAGCAAGCATTGCTCCATTAGTTGAACGAAAGGCTTCCGTGATCCTATTTTTCATATCATCTGCAGTTGTCGGACGATCTCTGAAAACCCTTTCTTTCACGTACCCCCAAAGAAAGAAATATAGAGGCGTAAGGTCTGGGGATTGCGCGGGCCGAGGAATAGTACCTCCTCGGCCTATCCAACGATTAGGATAGGATTGATCTAAAAATTTTCGAACTATACTATGGTTATGCACCGGCGCGCCATCGTGCTGCAACCACATGGTTCTTCGGGTATTCAAATCCACATTCTCGGAAGATGTTCGCGAAGGAGACGTTAATATCTTTCACCATTTAGCACAATGTCGAAGTAGTAGGGACCAATAATGTGATTTCCAACAATTCCTCCCCAAACATTAAGCGACCATCGCTGTTGGTGGTCAAGGGTCCTCAACCAGTGAGGATTTTCGACTGTATAATAATGCTTGTTGTGTTTGTTGACCGAACCGTTGTTCTTGAAAGTTGCTTCATCAGAAAACAGAATTTTGTTTAAAGTATTATAATCTCCATCAATCATGCCATTCATTTGAATACAGAACGCAACTCTATTTGGCAAAATCATCACCATACAATTCTTGATGTAGGTTCAGATGAAAAAGGTGGAACTTATGTTTCAATATTATTCTGTTCACACTACTTTGTGAAATATCCGTTTCCGCTGCTATTTCCCTAGTGCTTACGTGAGGATTCTCCTGTAGCATCAATAAAACTTGCAACTCATTTTCCTCATCAATTCGACCACCAACAATTTCCTCTTGAGTATAAGACACACTACCACTGAGTTCAAACCGATCTCATAACTTTTGGAATGAAGACACCCGTGGAGTTCTTGCTTCCGGATATTTTTCATGGTAGATTCTGCTTGCTAATGAAGGATTTCTGTCAGCTTCGCCAATATAGTAGACCATATTCACTAATTCTTCGCGAGTGAAATTCATTTTCAACAATTTTACGTGTACAATTATTGATAGTACAAGGATTATTTTCAACATATTTCGCAAACTACACAAAGTAGATCCCACAAATGCTATATAGACGAAAAGCTCTTAGAAAATGCCATGTAATGGTGTAATAAAATACAGGGTGTTGCATTTGAAAAAATCGAGGTATTGCCATTTGTAAACCGTCATTTGAAAAAAATCGTAGTAGGCGATGGAACATTGACTTCAAGTTCGCCAGTATTTCAAAAGATGCTCTGAAACTTGAGGAAAAGTCTGGGAAAAAGTAGGTTGAGTTATCTTGAAAGGTTCTGAAGTTATGAATTTTTCTGTGGGTCCATGCACGACGCGATTTTGACACATAAATTGCCATAAGTCAAAAACTATTGCAGATAGCTATATGAATCGGTGCGTTATGTTGACAATTTAGTGGCGTATCCAAAAATGGAATAAAAAAGGAGGGTTGCCATTTAAACAATTGAACGTAGTCGTGTATTTTATTTTGAAACATCTTGTTTGAATGTTTTAGACGATGTAGTAACTTGATTACTTATATTTCGGAAGTCCATCATCTTAATGGTTGAAAGAATTCTATCTCTTTCAAATTTTTCACAACGTTTCAATTGCTTGAAACATCTTGTATATCGATGAACATATTTTCAGAATGTGCTCATTGTTGAACCTATCGATTGAAAAAAAAAATCAAGTCGATTGCTTGCATAGAAAAAAGTTATGGACCATGCACACACCCCTGGGTCACCCTGTATATAGAATAAACGTTTTTTACACGTTTCTTGTCGAACCATTGACGAAATTAGTCATATGTTTTCTCATATATTAACTTGGATTTGGCCAGTAACATATTTGCTTTCTCAGATATATCTGAGGGGGTATCACTACCACTATCATGATCAACATTCATCTTTTTGAAAATAACTTGAAATTGAAGCAACTGCGTGTAAACACAGTCAAACACGCGGCGTGCCAACAAACCGTTTCTATAGTAACGATACAGAGAGACCACTGGATACTGTGAATTTGTATTGGAAGTATTGATAACATCAAAGATAACATGTATGGAAAGGAAAAGAATTCGTTATTTATTTTGGACTTACATTTTTCAGACTGGAAATATTTTTGAATATGATTTCACTGAAAATATTCAATAATATTTTCGAAACAACAAATGTTTAAGGTTTATATAAACCCATGAAAAAATTAACGTCAAGGTGAAAAATTTTGAAAAAAAAATCGAGTCATTTTGGCATTCAAATTGAATAATTAGAGAGATGTAGAAGAAAATTTGATGAACAGTCTTCGAGGAAATAATTAAAAACCTAATTTTTAGAGGTTTTTTAAGTTTTCTCAAAAACCATTCATCAGATTCCATTTCAAATATCATGACATATCAATGTCAAAGTAAAAGAATTTCACGATTTTTTTCAGAATTTTCTACTCCAACGTTCCCTCACAATTTAAAAAAAAAATCCTAAAATCTTGTTATAAAATCAAAGACAGTTGAGAAGAATCACTTCTGCAAGTGATATTTATATGAAATTTAGAAGACTGAACATTGAGGAACTATTCATACCATTTTTCTGAAATAAGATCAAACGATTTATTCTTATTATGAGTTGATCATAATAATTTTCAACATTCCATAAAAAAAAACAATGAGTAAGCAATGTAGACGTAATTTAAAATAATTAGACAATATACAAATTATATATATATATTGTATATCTCTAATGTAGATAATACAGTAGATAAATAATTCATTATTGAAGAAAAAGAAGTCACAAAATCATCTCCACAACGAACAAGAAATGAAATTATTATTATTATTATCAGTAATCGGGCTATCCGTAATATAGCAACATAATGCATTGAACCACATTACCACAATTAATTAATTAAAGATAATGAATAATAATCCTGTGAGCAATTTCTCAGTACTCCGAATAATGTTGAGATTTGGCAACAGTGCATTAGCAGTAGGGTTAACCGTTGAACATTCGGTAGATATTCCAGCAGTAAACTGTAATTTATTTGGAAATATTATAAAAGATCGCTGTAACTATGGTATGGACATATCTTGTCAGTGCGATCTCACAGTTCAGAAACGCGAAATATTTGACTTTATTTGAACCTTAATAGCGATAACTTATCGGGACAAAAACCACGTCAAGATGTATTGGAAGTATTTATTCTTACTATAGTTCAGACGATGTGAATTCACATTCACAGTTCCTTGCTGGGTTTACCAATTCTCTTCAATAAAATATCCAAATTTCGAAAGATCTAATCACAAGCAATTTAAATTCAACAAATTTATTTGTTTATATGTGATATAGAGCGAGAGCTCTTAAAATGTGCGCAATCGATAAAGGTGGAAGTTCAGCTTGAATTGAATTGGCGAAATGGTACAAGCAAGTATTGTTCAGCCGTGTCTACAGCAGCGTTAACCATCTAATATTCCTAAAAAAAATGTTTTTGAAAAGAAAATCAGATACCAGTGATTTTGATCTAATATATAATAGTACGTAGAGCAAGAGTTATAGATGAATGTCTGAACTTGTTTGCATAGCTCCATGTTTCATTCCAACTTTACTAGTGTAGACACTTGTTAGATGGTGTAAAGCGGGGAGTACTGAAAATAGTAATTATCCAATTTTTTTGGCCAAAGTGTGCAGGGGTGAAAATCTCTTTGTTGCAGCTGCGCCCACTCGAATCCAAAGTTCCTGAAATGAATGTATATGTGTGGTGAGGATGAAGTATGGAAAAATTGTTCGAAAATTCAATTTGAATAATAAAATTACCTCTAAACCTTTTTCTTCAAGGGACCCCGCACTTTTTATGGGTAAAATGGTTCTCGGTGAAATTGTCTGAATTTTCAGTATATTGTAGTATTCGATATAATGATTGAACGTGCAGAATCGCAAAGTTCGTTGATTGATAGATTTTGAAATACAGGGCGTTCAAATAAAAGATCAGTAATTTTTATTCAATTATTGTCTCGGGATTTGAAAGTGCCAACTGCATTTGTTTTCGCTCTCCCAATCAACGTACCTTCATAAAGTTAATTTTATTCAGATGGTGCAGATTATCTCATTATATACAGAGTGAAAAATAAAAACATTTTAGTAATGTATGAAAATTCGATGTAATAATGAAATATTGATAAAATTATTTTGAAATGCAATATATTATTCTTATTACATCATTATTAACAATTCAATCATTTCGTACAGGGTGATTTGAAAAATTGGTTAATTATATGGCCTGTTCTTTCGTACACATCCTGTATATTCAATTGAATTATCATCCTCCGAAGATACCTGATACCGTATGAACATGATTCCGTTGGGATATATAGGGTGATCATGAAAATTGTCGATGATAAAAATGACAAAATATTAACGTTTCAGAAATCAGCCTGTAATTCACGATTAACTCGGTGAACTTCATTCATTATTATTTAATATATTCATCATTCTCTCCTCAACACTGTCCCAAAAATTCAGTTCACAACTAGTGTCCAGTGCTCGTCAATGATCCGAGATTTAAAATAATCGAAAATTCTATAAAAAATAAATTGTCTTTATTTTTCTTTTTCATTCACTTTCCGTCAACGACAGAATCAAAATGTACCCTATAGCCAATAGGGTTTTCTTGTTGTATGAGGACCGTAGCGCTTCTACGGGGAAGGTGGATTCGGTTAGGGCTGTTACTTGTCACCTTTCAGTGATTAGTGATATCCCGTACCGGGGCCTCATACACGATTGGGCGAGTCAAACTATCCAAGCTTTAGGAATTTTATCTGGCTCATGCCTGAGTTGTAAGTTGTAACTGATGTGTCGTATGTTCAGTCAGTTCCTAAATGGTACATGGAATTGGATGGACCGTCATTGGTCATCACCCTGCATATTATGTTACATTTATTTTGATCTCCACATTCTTACTTTTCACTATTTATGAAAAATCTTGGCCACTAGTAGAATGTACGCGTGAACTTGTTCATTCAACTCGTCATGCAAATGGTAATAAGTTTCTCAATTAATAACTATAAAACTAGTCATAGTATGAAACTGAATTTTTGGGACAGTGTTGATGAGAGAATGATGAATATACTAAATGATAATGAAAAAAATTTCACCGAGTTAATCGAGAATTACAGGGTGATTTTTGAAACGTTGATATTTTGTCATTTTTATCATCGAAAATTTTCATGATCAGCCTATATATCCCAACGAAATCATGTTCATACGGTATCAGCTATCTTTGGAGGATGATAATTCACTTAAATATACTCAAATCACTCTGTACGAATTGTACGAATTGTGAATAATGATTTAATAATAATAGTATATTGCTTTCCAAAATAATTTTATCAATATTTCATTATTACATCGAATTTTCAGACATTACTAAAATATTTTTATTTTTCACTATGTATATAATGATATTATCTGCACCATCTGAATGATATTCAGTAATATGAAGATACGTTGATGATAAGATCGAAAAATAATGCAGTTGGAACTTTCAAATCCCGCGAAAATAATTAAATAAAAAATACTGATTTTTAACTTGAACTCTATTCAGTAAATAGGCTATGGAAAATAGCCCTCAAATTCCCATGTACTTTCTAATGGAGATCCATTCTGGCAATTTCGATCCCTCATGGACTTTGATTCTTGACTCCACCAAGCATGGAACCGGTGCTCAACCAATTAGAGCTCACCGTCACGAGTCACATCAGCCATGAGCCACCAATACTTCAGCTGTCACTTTCCATTTGCCAGCACCTCATCATCCGCCATCAATACTTCAGCTTTCACTTGCCATCACCTCATCATCTGCAGTCAATACTTCAACTGTTAGTTGCCATTTGTCAACACCAACTTTATCCGAAACACTCCGTCATTTGCCATAAATATTTTTTCTCTAGCCACCTATCCTTTGATGCATTACCGTCAAGTAACCACCACGATCGATGAGTGGTTTGCTGGACAGCTCCCTTCAGAAGCTGGGTGGATCGAAAATAGAAAATGGAAATTTATAAAAGTAACCCAATTCCATGTTTCAATACTACCAATTTCATATTTATTAATATGATTATTATTATCATTCAATCGTACTCTGGCTTGTGCCGATATATCATGTACTAATAAACATCCTGTACGCTTTTTATCTGAACTTACCGAACCAATGCTATCATTTTATCACTTCGCTTGAGTAGCTTATCAATTACTCCTACTTTTTTTCCATGAATTTTCGAGTGACATAGTTATTATGTTGAATACCGCTAGTCATTCTTTCCTTTTCACACGCGATGTGCTCATTATAATGGTTTAGAAATAACTGAAATAACTTGGATATGTACTATATAATAACGAAGTTTTTCATGAACTCACTCGGAAGGGTTTCATTGTCTCCTTCATATGATTGCTTTGTCGACAATGGGAGATTTGCCAGAAAGATTTATCAGCATGACGAAGAGGCAAGCCATGAGATAAGAATTTGAAGTTGATTATTTTTTTATGAGCTCGGAGGTAATGGAAACAAGCAGCGTAACAGATCGACAATGCTGAAGGAGATTGGCTGAAGATTGGCAGAATGTGCCTGAAGATTCGTGGGCTGAATCAAATTTCTGTTATCACTGAACATCTTAACAAAGAGAATACTATGGCGATAGTCGTGAGTGATCTCTATTGAATAGGGTACGTCGCAGTGTACGTGTCAGCCGATTCAAGAATTATTTTGCACCTATTTCAGTCATGTTACAAAGGAAATCGCAGAATATTAGTTATGTCATCAGATAGAGATGTAGTCGTTCTGCTGTTGTGTTATTAAACTAAATTTGAAGAAAAAGGTTTAGAGGTAATATTTTATTTTTCAAATTGAATTTTCTAATAATTTTTTCATACTCCATCCTCACCACACATATACATTCATTTCAGGAACTTTGGATTCGAGTGGGCGCAGCTGCAACAGTGAGATTTTCAACCCTGCACACTTTGGCCAAAAAAATCGGATAATCACTATTTTCAGTACTCCCCGCTTTACACCATCTAACAAGTGCAGAATACACTAGTAAAGTTGGAATGGGACATGGAGCTATGCAAGCAAGTTCTGACATTAATCTCATGACTTTTGCTCTACGTACCATTATACAGGAGCGGCACCGAAAACGAAACAGATCGAATATCTTCAAAACGCATGTGTTGTGAAAAAATTTCAAAAACATGTCGATTTTTAATCCAAGGAGGACATCTTTCTATCATAACCTCAACTGTCTTACCTCTTTCCTCACCCCTTGGTCGTTGTCTCCCAAACAATTTGAATATACAGAAAGTAGTGAGTGTGACACACCATTGAAGAGGTAATTTCATAAGAAATTCAGCAATGTCAATTTTTGCTACCTTACTTTTTATTTTGGACAACTCTTGCGGAAAAAACACTTGTTTCGTATTCCAAATTATGATACTTCATTTGCAAGCTAATTCGACATAAATTCGGTTACAATGCATTATGGAATTTCTTTTATGGAAAAGACAGAATGGCGGCTCCAAAATGGCGGACATGATTTGCAATTATGGTCCGATTCTCTTTCATCTGTTTTATCTATGGGAGTACCCAATACTTGTTGAAGTTTACACGAAGTTTTGTATACCACCTTCATAAGAATTCTGAAAATACCTTCGAACCCTCGAGTAACTCGAGTTCGAATGGGATGACGACATATTTAGGAGGGTTCTCCTCCTTTTGAAAAGTCGAAGAGCTACGAAGGGTTTCTTTAAATCTATGTTTTCTAATCAATTTGTCTAACAAGTCCACAGAATAACCGTTCAGAAAATTTTCTGAGAAAATGATAATCTTGGAGGTAGCTGAGGTGAACGGTTATTCTGTGGACTTGGTAGACAAATTGATTAGAAAACATAGATTTAAAGAAACCCTTCGTAGCTCTTCGACTTTTCAGAAGGAGGAAAACCCTCCTACATAGGTCGTCATCCCATCCGAACCTCGAGTTGCTCGAGGTTTCGAAGGTATTTTCAGAACCCTCAATATGAAGGTGGTATACAAAACTTCGTGTAAACTTCAACAAGTATTTGGTACTCCCAAAGATGAAACAGATGAAAGAGAAAAGTCGGGGATTTATGAAATTATCTGTAAGGACTGCGACAAAAAGTATTTGGGTCAAACCCGAAGTGCCATGAAAGTAGGGTTCAGAGAACACGTTGTTCATATCCGATATTCAAGACCCGAAAAATCGAGTGTGGCCCAACATGCTTTGGATCACCACCACCGATTTGATTACACAAGCTTAAAATTAATCAGACCAGTTCATTGATGCATTCGAGAGTTTGGAAATTGCCAAGTGCAAAAATAGTATGAATGCTGATAAGGGTCCTATCCCTTACAGCCCATCAATCAAGTTCGCAGTACACCAAAAAAAAATTTTTCTTTTCATTTCTTCACAATAAATTCATAAATTATAGTTTTTTTCCTAGAAATTTGTGTCATCAAATCCAAAACAAGTAGGATAACATAAAAATTAATTCAATGCAGGTAAATTGCTAAAATTAGTAAACAACAAAAGTAGGCATATTTGAAAATGTGCTGTTGCCCCTCAGATAAGTAGAAGGTAGAATAGGTAGATTCGTTTTGTTAGATAATTTGACGTCCATTGAGACATAGTGGTATAAATAGAAGTGAGTTAGGATAAGTGGTTTAGTAAGCTTTTAGCTCCTGAAGATGCTAACTTTGTTGGCGTAACGCGCGTTGAGTGTGATTGTGACGTAGTTTTGGTGTTTGGGTGGTTTCCTTTTTCCTTGAATTATAAAGTACCCAAATATATCATATTCCGAATTTATTTACTCAATTCTTTCAAATAACCATATGTTTCAACTTTCAAAGTTAATATATGAGAAAGTCAAGCCAAACTTATATTTTCAGAATACAAGGGCACTGCATAAAGTAACAATACATATTTATATGATTACTTGATGTGCATGTAATAATACTCAAGACTCACGTACAGCGACATCTTGATCGCATTTCAGAGTATAGGTAGATGGAATTTTCTTCATTTCCCATAATATGCCGATTGTAACTGAGGTACCAGATGTCACTTGCCACATGTCAGCACATTCCCATCACCCGGGCACCTGACCGACATGTGCATTATTTCGTTCTCATACATATCAAATCTCACTAACAACTGATATTTAGTATTGTTTCTTTGACTGGAAAATACTGTGACCTCAATAAAACCAGTCCCGTATCTATATCTACACATTGTATTCCATCCTGGTCCATTTTAACCTGTATATGATGGAGACAGCTGCAACACTGAAAAACGTCAAAAGATGGATTTTTAGGGGCAAGTCTGAGAAAATCAATCTGATGGCTGATGAGATTTTGCCAAATACCGCGATGTGTGATCAAATTATCTCGTTTTAAGCAGTTTTTATATATATTAACGGTGAAATTTGAAAAAATATGGTTCTTTAAGGTTGTTATCGAAAGAATGAAATGAATAACTTCGGAATAGGTTATATTTGAGTATTTTTTCGAAAACCCCGGTATGGTGACATACTGTGCTTGTATCATAACAGCGTTGATTTTCTGAACATTTTTCATTCACAAAATCTTGAAATCAATCTAGAAACTTTCTCAATTCTGTAAGTAAAGTAAACAACGTCAAAATAGTATATTTAGAGTACATTTATGACGACCCTGGTAGCCTTTTTACTCTTTTGGATCATAACAGTGTAGCGTTTCTGACATATTTAAGTCATATCACGGGAATAAACTAATAAAAGTCTCAATTTGTGATAAATTACCTCAATTATCTGTTTTTGTAACTTCTTTTAAAAATCACCCTGTGTCTCCGAAACTAATCATTCGATTTGATTATGATCAAAAGTGTTACCGACATATATCATGATCTACAACAAACCAGAGTTTCATTGAATTCCGCAATCAACCAAAATCCCATGTATTCCGTGCGGGGTCCTTTATCAATTTGATTTTTTATTTGAAATTTTACATATTTTCAGATTTGTTTAATGTAAAATAGTCAAAAATATACTGAAATGCTAATGAAAATTTAAGTTAATGTAAAACATGTGTTGATGGCAACACCGGAAACCTTAAGGTTAATATATACGCATGAAAAAAAATTACGAGCTCAAAATTCATGAATCGAAAAATCTCCTGAGATTTTGAGAACAAATGGTTTTCGAGCAAAAAATAAAAATGTTATTTTTAGATATTTTTTTAGGTTTACCCAAGAACTGTTCGATAGATCTCATCTCAAGTCCTTGTTTTTTTTATAAAGGTGGAAAATTCCTAAAAACTAGCTGTAAAATCAATAAAAATCAGAAGAATCGCATTTTTTTCAATCAATTCTGCCAGATTGAACATGTAGAAATCATTTCTAATACTTTTCAGAAACGAAAACCATTTCTGGTGATTTTTAAAGCTTTGGACCGAAAAAACTTCATTACTCCAGTACGTGCTGCCTCTGCTGAAAAGAAATGAATGCAAATTATAGTTGTGCCATTGTTTAAATAGAAGATAGTCAATGCCTGTGGGAAAGGTATTGGACCCAAACGCGAGTGTCATCTAGCCTGATTAGTTACAAACATGAATATTTGACGTCAATTTAATGCACGTTTCTTCAAAAAATCATGATTTTAATGCTACACCATTGTTTCAATCAAGTTACGACATGACTTGGATGCGAGATCACTGTCGCCATCTACATGTAGCATCCATTTGAATCCAATAAAAATCCCATAAGGTTGGCTAACTATCTTACTTCTATATAAACAACGGTTGTGCCATTGTCTAAAGAAGAATAGTCAAACAATGCCTGTGTCAAAAGCATTTGATGGCGCTCACCGGAGCCATCTATAATATTTTAGTGGAAATATTTGAAAATGGATCCAGTAATGTGGCGCCCTCGTCGGATAGCACGCAAAACTATACTTCTTTCTCTTTTTAAAATAGAACGTCAGTTTTCATTCCGTTCATTCGAACAGTGCGGAATATTATTATCAATGGAGAGATGAGCAGAATAAAGGACGAGCATTCGGATGTTTCGAATATCAGATGTGTGATCATTGATAATTTTAAATTGCTGCAATTAAGCCTATTCTTACGGAAAAATTATATCTAAGTATAGGTAATAAAAAGGTTACTATTACGATATTCTATTACAGTTGACATGTTTTGAAATTACTTAAAGAATATTTATTAAAGCTTGAAGATAATAAATAGGTAGGTAAATAATCAGTATTAGTTGTACATGCTTTTGATCGGTTTCACTCACACGTAACTAGGTATCTAACGGGATCACAGCTTGAATGGTAATTTAGGCAATTCCTCTGATCTAATCATCCTGAAGTTTGTCAGGTGTCCATTGAACTCATTCGGGTTCATTCATTCCCAAGAGAGAAAAAACAAGATATCGGATGAGGTCGTGATTTATTTTTCAAAATTCATAATAGCAGAAGAGTTTTTGTGATTTATTTTACAATACTAGGTAATCATAATTCGTATCTGAAGTCGTACATTTTGTATTTTTTCAAAATTTCAAGTGGCGGATGTGATTTATCGTTCTTTCAAAATTGTTACAGGGGCTTATATTGTGTTGGAGACCAATTCGAACATTCAAGATGGCAGACAAATTTTGTGATTTCTCTCCGAATCCGTCCATGATAGATATCCAGAATTATTGGGGTAGGGAAAATTTTGAAAAGTGAAGATGTTGGTTCCTATAGGGCGGACATGATCTGTAATTTATAGTTCGATTTTCTCAACAATTTATTAGGATATAAGAGTTTCAAAGGATGTACTTGGATGACTTGGACGTATACAATTACAGCGAAAATAAAAATTAGGTAGGTGGGCTCACCCTCCTCCTTTTCTCGGAAAAACTTGGAAAACTCGAGAAATTAAAATCGGAAAAATCCATAAAAATAGTGATATATTCAGACTGTCGAATATTATGGTTTGAAGAAATTTCATCTGCCCTGTCCCCCCTCAAAAGGTGGATAGAGAACGCAAAGGAATTCAGAAAATGTTTCAAGAGTTTTGGACTTGAAAAATAATGATGAAAAAATTGATTGGGGAGCTCGCCCCCATTTCCTGTCACGAAAAAAATATGGAAAACTCGCGAAATAGAAACCAAAAAAATCCGTAAAAATAGTAAAAATCACCTGACCAACGGTTTCAAAATAAATGTAAGACTCTATCCCCTTCGAAAACTAGATAGAGATCACGTAGAAATTCTCAAAAACACTCCCAAAAAACTAAAAAAGAAATAAATAAAGAAACTTTAAAAAAACTTTTTAGAAAAAAGCTTCCATTTAATACACTTAAAAGAAGAAAATGAAACAAAGTAAATCAAACCCATCATTTTGTTAAGTACATTATGAAATTTCAAATGATATAAAGGCTTGTCGCGAGAAGTCTATGTATTTCTTATAGTAAATTGAATTCAAAATTACATCAAGCTTTATTCACGCGAAAAGCTTTTATACCATTCAAATTATTATTATGTAACAAAATGATGTGATTTTCACTATAAAATTTATTTTCTTCTTTTTAGTGCATTCAAATAAAAGCTTTTCTCTGAAAAGTTTTTTTAAGTTTATTTATTTATTTCTTCCTTAGTTTTCTGTGAATATGTTTCTTAGTCTGTTCATTTCAATTAATGCGTCATTGTCGCTTGCCTGTTGATTTATTGTTGGAAATTTATTCGAATTTCTACGTGTTCTCCATCTAGCTTCCGAGGAGGGTAAATTTTTTTGAAGCCTTTTCTTTCAATGGTCAGATGATTTTCATTATTTTCACGGATTGTTTCGATTTCTATTTCGCGAGTTTTCCAAATTTTTTTTTTCGTGATCGTGATCGATTTTTTTTTATCATTATTTTCCATGTCCAAACTTTTGAAACAGTTCGAATTCCTTTGCGGTCTCTATCTAGCTTTTGAGGGGGGACAGAGCAGTGAAATTTTTTTAAACTATAATATTCAACGGTCAGATATTTTTCACTATTTTTACAGATTTTTACGATTTTAATTTCGCGTGTTCTCCAAATTTTTTATAGAAGAGAGGGGGACGAGCTCCCTTTCAATGTTTATTTCAATATAATTTTTTACGTCCAAATCCGTCAAGAAAACTTCCAAAAACCTACGCGTTCTTTATCTAGCTTTGGGGGGCGGCGCGATGAAAACAATTTATTTTTTTACATTCGACGGTCAGATACTTTTCACGATTTTTAGGGATTTTCCGATTTCAATTTCGCTAGTTTCCCAACTTTTTTCGAGAAAACGGGGGCAAGCCCCGCTGTCAATTTTGACATCCAAATCCGTCAATAAAACTTCCGAAACCCTACGTGTTCTCTATCTAATTTTCGGGAAGCAGAGGGGGACAATTTCTTCGACATTAATGTATTGTGGTCGGAACTCAACCAACACGTAAAATTACAATTCTATAGGATCCGAGGAAATGGTTCTAATTCAGCTTGCAAGATTTATACCCATCTAACACACACAGAGCAAGTTAAATAAAAGCTTTTAATAGAAACAGAAAATGATATGGTAACTGTCAAAAATGGCATTATCACCTTCATAACTTGAAAACCAATCATCGGTTGTCATCATGATGATGGACATATTCCCACAAACATTATATTTAAGAGAACTCATCCTGAAAATATCTATGTGAAATCGAAAACTGACTGAGACCCAACAGTACGAAAACAATGAAATGCCAAACACCACGAAAGTTCGCTACTTTGCTCTCTCGTTTACATGCAAATTGCAAATGGCAGGTGGAGCGGACACGGAGCCAATAAAAAATACGAAATAGACCATTCATTATTCACTTACGCGATTACTACGGCACTCTCCATCTCATTCGTTTGTCTCCTTTTTGTGGACAACCGTGCTGGCACCATCTACTAATAAACCCCATCGTCATCCAATAATAAGCCCATAAGCATACAGCATATAGGTTATACACTCGAGGAGTTACATTTTCTGTTGCATAGTTGCTCCTATCCAATACATTTACAGGAAATTTGATGGAAATATTAATTTTATCTCTTGTTCATTCTGTTGAAGAAAATCTATTGAAATGGATCAAAAGAATTTCTGGAAATTTATGAATAGATCATTAGTTTATGTCTGATAGTTTTCATAAAGTCGGTGGCATAGCTTCCAAAAACAAAAGTTTCGATAGCCACTGGATAAAAAAACGAATTGATCTTTCAAATTTCGGTATTTTCTCAATTTCGATTTTTCTGCTGATTCAGCAGTTCCACCAGCTTCTCTTGATAATGATTCGATGTAAGAAGCTGCAACCGTATCGACACAGACTAATGGAATGAAATACATTCCGTCGGGTCGCTTTCCATCTTCTCGACTGATTCCCAAAGGTTCTAGTACAGACGAAATTTCAATGGTAGATAAAGCTCGTTTGATTAGATTGTTTACAGTGGAATGTCTGGAAGAACGTCCCAAACTCAATTTGCAGATCAATCCATCGGTTCCCTTCTCTGTGATGGTAGATGCACAACGACATGAATGACTAATACATAAAGAACATCCTAAACGTAGACCAACTGAGATTCTGAACGATTCATCATCTAATAAAGTTCCCAGGAATGCAACGGGAAGTGCATTGAGCCAAGCTCCGGATTCTTTTGTACTCACTGCCTTCAGACGAGCTATTTCAATCGGAAAGTCTGAAGCTGAATCAAGGAGTTGTTTAAATGAACTTGATCAGAGGAAAATCCCAAGATTTTTCTGAAATTTTATTTTCTTGGACAGAGGAACCGGTTTTAGTGCACCACATGTCTTCACACTCATTATAGCAATAATCAGGGTCATCTGAGAAGGAGTCGGGTAAGATTTGATCAACCAGATGACGGACACTGTTAACAGAAGAGGAGAAAGCTGGTAAAGCGATTGCAAGTGAAGATCGAACAATCAAACCTCCGTTGGACACTGGCAGGGTTGCCTGAAGCCAATTATCTTCTTCCAGAATATCGTTTGTTATTTTTTCAAGAGTGTGACAAATTTCGTTATCAATGTCCCGTAGATCTTGTTCATCACTCCAAGTAGGACTGCATCTGAGTATGTGGGTTGGTTTAGGGATTGCCAAACATTTTTTCAATAAGTAGAAAGCTATATGTGCTGGTAAATCATTTAGGCGTGGTGACATCAGAGAGAGAGAGAGTATTCAGGTTATCTCTCAAACAAACAGACAGAGCATCATCTGATAAAGGTGCTCCAAGAAGAAGCCAATTTGATTTTTCCAAAATTTTTATTCCTGGGGCCACTGCATTGAACTTTTCGATAATTATTGTATCTTTTTTGTCTAGAAAAATCAATTCGCATTTACTGAAATTCAATTCAAGTCCAAGCTCTTGAGATCTACTGATTATATCTTGAAAAAGTTCCAAAACTAAATTGGCGTCATCACCTATCGTACCATCATGAAGATACCAGCTATTTAATTCAGTTAGGATGCTTTTTGTTAATTGATCCACTGATAAGCAGAATAATGCTGCACCTAGCGGATCACCCTGTTGAACTCCTCGTTCGGATAAAATCAGATCTTCGCCAAACATTAGAAAACTTGGATGTCGATAACATTGGGAAATGAAAGCATAAACTTGGGGTATATGTTCCATAACTTTTTGAAGCATAGTGTGTCTGTGGATCATGTTGAAAGCGTTTTTGAAATCAATTTTCAATAAAACTTTTTAAAATGGAGTATTATGTTGATTAATATAACGGCGAGCAGAATGAGTTATAGTTTCACAACCCCCAGGAGTTCCAAAACCATATTGATAAGGGCGGAAAAGATTGCCAAGAGAATGTTCTATTTTTCGACAAACAATTTTTGAGACTAACCGGCGAAAGGTCATGCCAACTGCTATCTGGCGTTTACCTCCATTTTTCTTCTGTAGTGCACATAAAGAAGCTCCATAAATTATTGGGCATATTTCTAGAGGAACACCACCTGATAGCATTAGATTTTAGAGGTTAGTTAAAGATGACAGAAGAGATACTGCTGAAGATCCAGAACTATAGCCTAACATATCCTGTAGATGGGAAGGTCTAAGTGAGTCTAAACCACCAGCTGATCCAGTTCTAAAGGACATAACTGCTTCGAGAACATCTTTTGTTGATACCACGAGTGAGCTATTATTGTTGGCTTCTTCTTTCGGAAAGACATTATTCGGTTTTGAAGAATGATGTTTGCTTCGTAGTTCCTTCAGAGTTTCTTCACTGAAATCTGCCACAGTGTCTGTTGAGCACAGTAATGTGATAGCCGAAGCAAGGTCTCCATCAGAGACTTTACCAATTACACGTCTAGTTAAACTAGTCCCAGAAAACGAAACTTTCGATTTGTGATCCAAATCGGAATATGACTGGGTTCACTTAAATTTCTTCTGGTAATAGAACTTAGAGATAGTTTTTTATTTCTATGTTGTGCGGTTGGGATCTTGAAATTTTTGTATGCAAATAGTAAGATATTTTTCCAGGTTACTAATGAGTTGTTCTTCACACATTCATCAATCGATTCAGCAAGGGCAGTAGAAGAAAGTAACCTCTGGCTTTAGGTATTCTTTTTATGATCATAGTCTGTCTTTTCAACGTAGCCAAAAGGTTGTGGAGAGAAGAAATATTTCCTGAAGGTGTGTCTCCACTGGAACTGGAAAGTTCATTGTGGGATTTGCTTACATGCCTTTAGGTTTGAAACTTTTGTTGCATAAATTACATTTCACTTTCTCTTTGACAAATTCGTCTGATTTTGACATCAAAAAGTAGAAACCTTTCCAAAAATATTAGATTCGTTCAAATCTTCTGAACAGCAACGCACTAGCCTTTTCTCCAACGTCTGGTTAGGTGGAATACCGTTTATTTAAAATACTAAATGTAAAAACTTGTAAAAAAATTTTTAAAATGCTTGATGACTTCGACAAGTTTTACTTTTACAATATCAGATTCAACTTTCGTTTTAAACATATATTTAGGCACAATTTTAAAATGATATTGACTAAATTCACCTTTACGTAGAAACCACGTTTTTCGATCTGATTACCTCATTCACGTTTGTACAAAAATCTGGAAGGGACACCTGAAGTAAAAAAAATATTTTGAATCAAAATTCCGTGTTATAAACTTGGAACTTTAAGGAGATTATTTTTTCACTTTAGGTGTCCCTTCCAGAACTTCGTACGTTTGCAAATTTCGGATATTTTAACTGGCAAATAAGTTCACTTACTCAACAACGCCCAATTGGCTGATACTCCATTATTAATAATCTATAATTCCTTATTGCATGTAGGAGCTATACCTAGTTAATAAGAAAAAACACAAAATCATCTCCACAACGAATAAGTAGTGTAATAATTATCATTAGTGATAAGGCTATACCTTTCCTCCACTGATGAACCTACATTCCCTTAACCACATTTCGTTCAGATAATATTCCTGTAAACTATTTCGTTGTACTTCGAATAATGTTGAGATTTGGCAGCAATGCATTTTCAGGACGGTCGACTGTTTAAATTTTGGTAGATATTCCGACAAAAAACTGTAATTTTTTGGGTTCTCTTCTAGCAGATCGCTGCAACTATGTTTTGCAACGGTTTGAAAGGCATAGGTCGTCAGCGCCATCTTACAGGTCAGAAACGAGAAATTTGCCACTTTATATGTTGAGAAACTTATTAACATTTTAATTGAATTATTCAATTGGTTTAAAATAAAAGATCTAATTCAGTCGTAAAAGGTCGACAAAACTGCTACAGCTTCAGTTATTTTAAAGCGAAAAAAATCCAAAAGAGTGGCAAAATGACAAAAATAAACAAAAAAATGTCTCTTATAATTTCCCATTTTTGCGACCATTTCCAAGTTTGGCATCAGAGTAAATGAATTATTTATCCACACTTTTGTTAATGACACAGCCGAAAATATTCTAATAGAGTGGCAAATGCAATGAAATGTTTCTTTTCATGTCATAAGTTTCGCCAATACTTCTCCTGCTGTCTCCTCCTCCGATGACAGCAATTTTTTTTGTTTATTTGAAACCAAAAAATTGTGTTTGCAACCTGAATTGATTATGAAAATGATACAAAAGTTTTTTAGAATTGGTCGGAACATAGGGAGTCATTTTCTAGGAAACATATTCAGTTTGCCACTACCACAGATTTCGGCAACTGTAAAATTTTAAAGAATAAAATGCAAAATTTTTCCTTTCTTCTCAAAAGCTTTTGTATTGTTTCGATGATCAATTCAGGTTTCAAACAATTTTTTTCAAAATAAACTAAAGAAAAATATATTGCTTAAGAGGATAATGTATAAAATTGTCCAATGGTGTTTATATCGTTAGTTCAATATTATTTTGAATTTTGTACATTTATCTATGTATTTATTGTAAAAACGTGTGTGTGTGTATGTGTGTGTGTGTGTGGAAAATGTACATCTCGATATTAGTTATGGTTGTTATTGTCCATTCTGAATGAAACTATACCCATTAATAAAATTGTTTTTTTCAATTCCCGTCACCCCTTCCACCATCATGTCGGATTGTTCCTAGGTATCTTCCTAACTATATTTTTTCAGAACACAAACCGAATGTGTCTATTTGAAAACTCACCATGCTGTAAAACTCTATTACTAGAATGTTCACAAACCTGTTGCCACTCAACTATTTTCGAATGCTAAAAGTTCAAAAATATTTTTTTAATAAATCATCACTTGTTTCAATAACGATTCTACGACGTTCTTAAAGCACCTACAAACGCTGAATGCATGGGCACATCTTATGAGACTAACTTCACCAATTAATAGAGCAGAAATTGAGTGATTTTTTTAACAAAAATACCAGTAGGAAGCCAACTGTGCTATCACATGAAAGACAGTCCTGTAGTTATATTCTGGTATGTTTTGGAGTAACAACTGTAATTTTCATTAACTTGTTAACGACGAAAACTATTTGAAGGCCAATGTTTTTCACAATTTTAGCGGGAGTTTTCCTTGTTTTTTTTTTTCCTGGAACTAGGAGAAGTAGGTTGGAATTGGTGTTCTTCTTGCATTTCTGCAGGCTATATACCTCAGGGTACACCTCCTATGGCAGAAATCCCAGAGCCTTGCGTTCGTTTTGAAAGAAGGAGCCCTCGGAAAGAGATGTATGGCGTGTCTTCAAAGAGATTTGAATTTAGGCACATTTTTTAGAGAAGGCCTTTGCCTGACCGCCATTTTATTCTATCGCTGTAATTTTCCACGTCCGAAACAGTCAAAATTTTTTCTAAATTCCTACTCGTTCTCCATGTTGCCTTCGCAGATCGGAGGGTGGGGGTGGTAATATTTTATGAAATAATTGTATTGTCATATGTATGACGAATATCAATTGGATGCCAGCAATTAGATGAAAAGCTTCTTATGATAGAAATAGATGCCCAACATTGAGTGTGAATGATGATTTCCAATGTCGGGGCGTGGTGCAGTGGTTAGAGCGTCCGACTCTGAGTCAAAGGTCCGGAGGTCGAGCCCCAGTTGCGGCTGGAATTTTTAAATTTAATTTGACCTATTAAGTTATTAAAAGCTCGTGGCTCGACCACAGAACTCATACTTATATCTTATGACTAGAATGCGTTTCAAATATGGCGGATGAACAAATCATGCATAAACTACAACACTGTATTGTCCTCTTCACAGTAGCGGCACATAAAATCATATGCGTATCTTAGGGATTGGAAATGGGTTGGTTCCCAGGTGGCACATCATATCGGCTGAATCTTGGTACCATATTGGGCCAATATAGATATATTGTAAATGAAAAATCAATATTGGTCCAATATGGGTGAATATTCAAAAAACAATATTATATTAATAATATTGGAGGAATATTGGTTGAACTAGTTTTGAATGTAGATTATCACATGAAATATTGGGTCAATATTGGTTGAATAATTTCTACCAATATCGATAAAACAATAATGGTTATATATTGTTTTCCACATCTAGAATAAATATTGCAATCCAAATATTCCAGTCTTATCGATTATAGGAAAAAAACTATATTGTATTTCCAAGTTTGATAGCATATTGATTGAATATCATTTTCACTTCATTTGACAAATTGTAATAACTCATATTGAGTCAATATTGGTTGAATATTTACCAATATCGATAAAACAATATTGTCTTCACATCGTTTTCAACTTCTAGAATGAATATTGCAATCCCAATATTCCCCTCATATCGATTCTAGGAATAAAATCTATATTGTATCTCCAAGTGTGATTATACATTGGTTGAATATAATTTCGCCAATATTCAACAAATCTTATTAATTAATATAGGGCCAATATTGGTTCAATAATATTTATCGATATCGTCAAAACAATATTGTCTTCATATTGTTTCCTACGTCTAGATTGAGATGAAATTTGAATATTGGCAGAATATTGGAGAAAAATCCGCTAGGTGGCTCTACATATAGAACGTCTTCTAAAACTTACGAAAGTATATTAAATACTACCCGTAACTTGTTTCCAAGACAGCTCACTCGGTGGTTATGGCGATCAAAAGGCAGACTCTGGTGTCACCTTCGTTAACTAAAAGTCATTTAATAATTTGCCAATGTAAATTGACATCCTCCAATATATCCAAATGATATTGTACCAATATCGATAAATATTTTGAGGCCATTATTGCTTCAAGAATATTTCACCAAAACTATTTTTGAAATATTTAAACAATATTCGACCAATATCGCAAAATGTTCACATTTTACTTCTCGACAATATAACTATTGAATATTGTGCCAATATTGTCAAAATATAACAAAGTATGATATGAAAGGAGCGATTAAGTGCCTTCCTGCTCATAGAAGAGAACGTAGGCATCTCCGCTCACGAGGGATCTAGATGAAATTGGGTTCACTTGTGTATCATTATATTCATGCCATGTGCTCGCGTACGGATGTCTACAGTAGGCTGTGTAATGTCCGCTATAGGTAGTCCCACTATGATTAGACAATGCATAAAGTCTATAGCTACAAGGGGTTACGTTTTCTGCTGTGTAATTACTCATATCTAATCCCTCTAAAGGAAAATCAATACTAAGATTCAACTTTTCTCTGAATCTTCCTGTCGAAGAAAACCGTTTCAAATGGATAACTAAAATTTTCGGGAATTTATGGAATGAAAGGGATTTCGTGCACTTCCTTCTATCTTTGCACTTCGCACATTTCGGCTTCTCGTCACCGTCCAAAGTTTCTTCCCTTCTGAATGAATCCAAACATTGCGATAGTTTTAGTTGGTCTGTTCTTTGTGGTATTGAGAGGGAAATATCCCAAAACGGATCGAAGGAGACTGAACAGTGACCACAATAGGTACATTTTAATGTAGATTTTAACTGGCCAACGAAGTTTTCTACAATTTTGGAATTTTCCGTCCTTAAGTAACTTGACCAAGACTCTTGAGCCTTCTTAGTGTCACATAATTTCTCATCTATCTCTCTCATTATGGTTATTGGCTTTTCCGTTACCCTGTTGACGTCTTCATGTAGACCTTCTAGCAGAAACCGTAAGAACTCTTGAGCATCTTCCTGGGCAAAACCGATGAAACGAGGAGCGATTCTTTGGATTTGAGTTTTCAAGGAGACTGTATTAACAACTCCACTAGACGAATCATCTGACCAAAGTTCCTTGATCACCTCGGCAAAAGCTTTGATTAAAGCTCCCTCCCTAGATCTGTTAGAGTTTATATCGCTTGTGAAAGCATCTCTTTTCAAATACTCCAATAACCATTTTGTGTTCGATAAACACTGAATAATACTATTCATGAAGCAAGTATTACCAATATTTTCTAACCCATTTAGACCAAGAGTTCTGACGGTACTCTGTACAACAGTCCTGAATGATTTGTTATGTTTGTTGGTGTACCAATATCGCCGAATATTTTGAGGCCAATATTAGTTCGAGAATATTTCGCCAATATTATTCTTCTAATATTGGACCAATATCGCCGAATGTTCACATTTTTTTTCTCGCCAATATTGCATTTCAAATATTTCGCCAATATGTCTTGAAACTGGGATATTTCATTTTCTCTCAAATGGGAAACCAGAACATTTGAAATATTGTTTTCCTCCCATAAATAAAGAGTTAAGAATAGAATAAATTACTGAATGATAGATGGTAAAATCTTAATGATTCACATCAAACAATTCTCCTACCCAACTAGGTCCTATCCATTTCAAAGATGACATAGGAAACATCTTGATTTTTCTTATAATGAATGACGGTAGATTTGATTCAGACCAATCTGTAACTTTTTTCAGATCTAATTGTATAACTTCCATTATTACCTAATTAATCATTTATTGAAACATGTTTAATGCAGATTCTGAAAGATTTTGAATTCCTTCCATTGAAATTTCATCTTATCCATTCGATCTTTTGCTTTTAATCACATATCTCAAAAGTCAGTATCAAGTGATCTGTCAACTTTTCAGTTATAGGACAATAATAGTCATTTGGGAAACAATGATTTTCCTCTAAAATTAACTAAATCCCAACTTGGTTATGATGCGTTCTCGGCTTCAGTTTTTTTTAATGACCATCTTTTGATGTTTTAATTGACCATCTGCATTTGAAGAAATTCCCAAAAACAATGTTAAAATAAGGCTACTCATTGTATCGTGACTTCTATTCGTTTCTTTCATGTTTGAAACTGAAAGTTTCTATTTTTTCTACACACCTATCCCACTTTCAGTATTTTATGATGTAACTTGTCATGTGGTTAATTGAATATCTTATTTAATTATTTTTGATTCTATAATTTTTTTTGTCATCAATAAACTTACGAATATTTGAGTATCAAATAGCTCATGCTGGGAAATGGGAATGAATGAATGAATAACATAACTGTGAATTTATTTTATTGATTACTGAATAATATTGGTCATTATGTCGGGGCGTGGCGCAGTGGTTAGAGCGTCCGACTCTGGGTCGAAAGGTCCGGAGTTCGAGCCCCAGTTGCGGCTGAGATTTTTTAATTTAATTTGACCGATTAAATTATTCAAATCTCGTGGCTGGACTGGGGTGAGTCCTGCACGACTCATTGTTGCGTTCCAATTAACAGTGCTGCTCCTAAGGTGGCGCATGGAGTTAGTAACAAGGCATATCCAGAACACGTGGCTAATGACCATAGCAGTCGATGCCAGAACACCAAAGAAAAAAAAAATTGGTCATTTGACTAATTGTTCTCTCATTCAATTTCTCTTGGTAGGTACCTTATTAATAATAACCCGAAGCTGTGGCACGAGACAATAACTACTAACATTATTTACTTTGGTTACAAGTGGTTCCGAAGAAATATCCACTGTCAAGGCGGCAAATACGGATACCGTTCAATTTTGCCCCATGTTCAAATGTACCCCCTTCTCCCATACTTTATTTTCAGTTACAGAAAGTAATCTTTTTATGTAGACCTCATATTTCAACAAATATTACAATCAACCTTTCAGAGGGCCTCAGAAGATGGCTTGATTCTGATCCCCTGTCCTTTGTCATTATTCAATCTCTGGTTGAATTTAATAACTACATACCTATAATATGAGACAAAATGATAATCTCCACAGTTATTGTGAATTAAATATACGCAGAAATAGGACTTATATAGGTCGATAGCCTTCGTATTGAATATATATTTGATTCAATAAAATACATTACTATCATTATCTTTTATATGGATTTCAATTTCAAATCTCACCTCACTAAAACTACAAGAATGAATGTGTAAACAGGTTTACTAGTGTATTACTTTTGACATTTTCATCAAAAACTGCCATTGTAGATATCATTATTTTGAAGCCAATAAAAGGAGATTTTCTTGGAATAGATGTCAGAAATGTTTGTGCACTTCCTCATATACGAGGATGTCTAGTTAGCCTAGACCAGTTCCCTGCATAAACAAAATATTGCGTTACCATAGCAACGAACAATAATTTATTAGAAGTGTCAGTGTGAAGTTTGACGTCAAAAAAGTAAACCAGAGTTACGCAATAAATTAAAAGAATAAATATGTCCACCGAAATTGTGAAAATCGAAAAATTGGAGTATTGAGCCATCATCAAGTACCTGTATTTAAAAGGGTTAAGAGGTAAGCAGATTTACGGAGAAATGCTTAATACCCTTGGTGATCAATGTCCTTCGTATGCGACCGTGAAAAATTGGACTGCAAGCTTCAAAAGAGGTAAATTTTCCATTGAAGATGGACAAACAAACTGATAAACTGAATAGACATACGTCTTATTTACTACTCATTTGCTCTTGAAGATACAAGAGATAACGTAGGTATGTGATTCCTTAGTGAAATTTGTCCTCTTTACGGATGCCCACGATTTGTTCAAGATTAGAGTAGCCGAGGATACATAAAGCGCGTTCTAGTCATAAGATAAAAGTATGAGTTCTGTGGGCTCGACTTGGGTGAGTCCTGCACGATTCACTGTTGCGTTCCAATTTGACAGTGTTGCTCCTAAGGTGGCATATGAAGTTAGTAACAAGGCCTATCCAGAACACATGGCTAATGACAATAACAGTCGATGCCAAAACACCAAAGACAAAAAATTCCAACGTTGAGGGCTCTTACAATAATACATTTAACAATATTTCATTCTGGCACAATGGTGCTAATAACTTATTTCAAAGACGTTTATTGTGACTTTAGAATCGCTCAATCAATCATACTCATCTAGATCCGTTACCGCTTCCGTATTGAAACGGATCCCCTCTATTTTATTCAAAGTGTCACGAACATATACGGTGTTATTTGTCCTCGGGAGCTCTGTTTTATTTAAACCTATTTTATGAACGGAATAACTTGAATTATTTTTATTCAGGGGGCGGGTACATTTGCGCTGTCTGCGGAACTTTATGGCTCTCCAGCTGAACTGAAAGTTTTCACAAATTGCCCTCATATGTAAGCGAAGCGAGGCCGTGGTGGAGTGGAAGTGTTCTTTGAGGGCATGGCACAATATTGTTTTCTTGTTATCGTGGGCTGATTGATGTGGTTTTGTTTTGATGTGAATACTTTCTTGGAACTGGAGGACTGTTTCGTGAATGATTGATTCGTGAATAGTTGGTTCCTGAATGATTTCAGTATTCGAATGGAATTCGCGTCTTTCTGCCAATGTCTTCATTTGGCTGCCTATTACTACAGGATATACAAGTTCAAATAGAAACTAAAAGAGTTTTTAATAGGACTATTTATTCAGTGGAAGACTTTCATAAGAGTGTATTATATTGATATAACAAATATTTGTTAACTTGACTTTGTCACTCCGTTATATTCTATTCTAATTTACATATTATTTTCATTTATTTTATACTTGTATTTGACGTTTCCTACATTTCAATTGTATGATCTAAAATAAATGAAAGTATCATTAATGGCATGAAGATGGTGGGTTAATCGCGAAAGATAATTGCAAAAGTTCTGTTGCATCTATAAAATTGGTATTTTTGCAAATTACAAATGAATAATCATTTTTACAACAAGAACACAAAGCGACTATTTTTTGCACGCACTAGTTATTAACGTTACAAGGCCGATATGAAGCAAATAACGGATGAGGTTGAATATTGTAATCCGAGGCGCAGCCAAGGATTTTAGCAACCGAATCCGTTATTTGCGTATCGGCCGTGTGTCGTTCCAGACTTTTCGTAATCCCACTGAAAGATTATATTTTGGTTCCGACGAACGAACAAACCACTTACCTCGTAGTTCTACAGAAATATCCCAACATCGTGTTGTCATGGAACAGCTTATTAATGTCACAACAATATCAAAAACAACGTCAGTTTCTTGTGTTCGCGAGTTCGCTTTAACAACGACCATGGATAAAATTGAAGAAATTGAGGAACAAAATCAAATTTCTTTAGAAATATTGGGAGATTCATGTGCAGCGAGTGTTGATTTCCTGCCGAAAATAACTCGAGAGCGATATCAAAAAGAATATGAAAATTTTGAAGAGTGGCGTTAAAGCAAGAATGTGAAGGTGGTTGATTTCTTAACGGCCACCGGCCTTTAAAAACCTCAACGGACGGAGGCTGTTAACATTAACTTTTCAATTGTCATCTGAATACCGTTAAATCAAAATAACAGTATGGGATTACTAAAAATAAGTTTTCATTGCGAGCCGTATGCCAGTTATGAAATCTCAGCTTTATATTCGAGTTGTGAACATGACCTTTTTCAATACTTTAGTTTTTCAATATAAAAATGGAAATTCCCATTACTATTGATGTATTGAAAGCAAACGTCGATATTTTATTATTTTGGCATTGATATTGAGCAAAATCATTTCAGTCGATCGCAATATAAGTGTACCTCCCAGTAGAAACTAATATAGATATTGGGTTGCCATAGTGCATAGTAACACTTTCAATCGTTGAAGTCGCCGCGTTACTGTAAATCTGTAGGTAATCAGATAATTTTTATAAATTTAAAAAATGTTGCTTCAATTATGGATTAGGAAAGTGATTTTAGTGATACATATGGTATTCCAGCCGATTTGATGCAGTTAGCTTAGTTAGAACTTCTACCAGTGAAGTCCAGACTGCTATTCGAAAAAGAATATATGATGCATTTGATGTTGGTGTTCTCATAAAAAATATCTCAGGTATTCTCATATACTTGTTAAAATTCCTGATTTGAAAACGAATATACAAAGAACATCTGTAGTTCCAAATAACAATAAACAAAACTTTAATCCAGCTGAAATTTGCCTTATAATGTTTATTTTTATTTATTTATTTATCTCTTATCCATACAAACCTACTGGTTTAATCACATGGATAAATTATACATATTAAACATAATAATAATATATTACATAATGATGATATAAGAGCACATTCCACATTATACCTGGTATTTCCATTGTTACATATGCCATTTCAAATATATTGAGGAAATGAGGACGTAATCAAGAATACTCCGCCTGAACATGGTCCTAGACAGTGTCCAATCAAAATCGTCAAACTGATTTAGATTATTAGCTAGTCTTAATGGCCACAAGAGGAGTTCTAGTAGTTGTAGTCATAAAAGAAACATTAAACATTGCAGACGAACGAGTTCTACGGGGAGGAACATTAAATCGTATTAAACATAGTATATCGGGTGCATTCACGTTATTGTTGACTATGTCGTACAGAAACATAATTATGCTAATTTGGCGCCTATTGTCTAATGACATAACTTTAAATTCATTTCTGATTTGTGCAGATCTGATTGTACGGATGTCTGGCCTTGCATGAAATTTTTTGAAATATAAATATCTAAGAAATTTGTTTTGAATTTTCTCAATTTCTTTCAGAGTTGTTTGAAATTCTCCATACTAGATTATAGAAGCATGTTCAAGTTTGGATCTAACTAAAGTATAGTATAGAAGCTTTATGGTATTCAAGTTGGTGAAATTTGAACTTTGTCTCATTAAAAACCCTATCATACGATTGGCCGATTTACATATTTTGCTTGTGTGACATGCAAATGACAAGTGATTAGTGTACGTAAGACCCAATTCTTTAACTTCCAAGCACTTCTTAAGTATTCTTCCGTCCATCATGTAATCAAAATTAATAGGCTCTTTAACACGAGTTATTGTCATCGTGTAGCACTCAGAATTGTTGAAATGTAGTTTGTTTCTAGAACTCCATTCGATGATACTATTTACATTCTTTTCTAACATAACGCAATCCCTAACTGTCTGAACCCTTTTAAATACTTTGAAATCATCCGCAAAGAGTTAAGAACAGTGGATAAATCATTTATAAAAAGTATAAACAGTAAGGGACCCAAAGTAGAGCACTGTGGAACACCTGAGTTTGCATAATATTTTCCAGATGTGTTACCATTGTGTCTTACAATGAAAGTTCTGTTTTTTAAATAAATTGCCACCAATGAAAGCTGATTTCTAGATACAACAAATTTATTCAGCTTATTCAGGAGAACATCATGGTCAACTTCTTCAAATGCTTTTTTAAAGTCGGTAAATACCGTGTCAAGTTGAGATCTATTCTCCAATGACTCATAAGCCTTATTTCTGAATAAAAATAAGTTTGAATTGACAGATTTGTTTTTAACAAAACCATGCTTCTGCGGTACAAAATACTTATCAACATGCTTATACAGGGTGTCCGGTACACCTTGTACAATATTGAAACTGGTGATAGACCAGGTCATTACTGTTCAGAATATCAGAATTTCACGTCACTAAAAATATCACCGTTTTCGAGATAATGGGCATTTTAAGAATTTCTGGAAAATCGCCACCTAACCTTGGATTTTTGAGTGCCATGTATACAAATTGTGACGAATTCAAATATCTTCGCTGTTGAAGATTACTGATAAGTGATGCTTTTAGATGTACAGAACAGTTTTTCAGAGAGTGAAAAAAATTTCAAGAAATGAGGGTAAAATGACAAATTTGAGTTTCCTCAATTTTATAAAAAAAGTTTGACATTATTGTCTGGAAGAAACATAGCCAATTTTAAGTGGTATAAAACAAACTATAATTATTTTTGTAGGAAGTGATTTCCATTGAATTAGGCGTGGTTTCATTCTAGGCTTCCTTCAACTTTTATACTTATACGCTCAAAAATTATTTAATTTCGATTTTATCAAGATAAAATGTAGAAATAATTATCAATAATAAGGAATAGACAGCTTGGTAGCATTGAATAGTATGTCAATACAATTAACTTTTGATATAATCAAGCCTGATAAAATTATCGAAATGAAATGTCGATTATCCGACTGAAACGAATTCTTGAGATAAATCTCGCAATTGTCCAGATTCCAACGAAGTTTCAGAGACCGACAGATATACAGGGTGTAACCAAATAAGTGCAAAATTTTTTAGGAGGTGAATCCTTGCCATGAATTAAAAACTTTTCTAAATCCTGTGTTGTGTCCGTAGAGGCAATAGTTTCCTAATGGAAAAATGAAATACAGCATTGTTCATGAACGGATCTTCCGTAAATAGAATTGAAAAATCTAGGAGGTGGCGGTCACATTTTGTTTGAACAACTTGTGACTTCTGTCGTAGTTTTTTTGAAATTATTCATTGGTATTTATTTCTTTGTCATGCCGTACACATGTTATACTCCCTGAAAATATGCGCATCTGCACTACATTTATGGTGAATGTGGAGGTAGTGCTACTGCTGCAGCAGCGCTTTATGCAGAACGATATCAAATTGCACAATGCCGGTCATAAAATTGCTGATTTGGGGGCAATAACCTGTAACGCATTTGAAAAGGCTCTTCTTGAAAAGGTGTCTCTGCGTACGAGTGGATGAAAAATAGTATTTTTGTAATATTATTCAATGCGATGTTGAGTTATTGTTATTGTGGTTTATTGTGTAAGTTGATTGAAAAAAACGTTGAATTGGTATTTACTTCTTTATATATCTCGTTGAATGCTTCTAAGCAGTTGATTCGTTATTATTCATAATTATTTAATCATTTCATCCTGATAGGATAAAAATAAAAGACATTACTGACAAAGTCTAATGGAGTTGATTTCAGATCAAAATAACATCACACTCTAGTATAATCGAAATTCTACTCCTTCCAAAAATAATTATCGTATGTTTCATACCATGGTAGAGTCTGGACAAAATGGGCATTTTTTTGTAATGAATATCAACTTCCACTTGGTTATGTTTTGTTTCAAATAATAATGTCGAACTGTTGTTAAAAAAATTGGTGAAAATCTGGTATTTTACCCTCATTTCTTGAAAAAGTTTATCGTTTTCTGAAAAACTGTTTTGTAAGTCTGGAAGCATTACTCATCAGTAATCTTCAGCAGCAAAGATATTTGATTTGATCTCAATTTGTAGACATGGCACTCAAAAATCCAAGATGAGGTAGTGATTTTCCAGAAACTAAAAAAATGCTCATTATCTCGAAAATGGTGTGATTTTTACTAAGGTGAAATTCCGATATTCTGAACAGTCATGACTTGGTCTATCACCAGTTTCAATATTGTACAAGGTTTACCGGACACCCTGTATAAAACTTCATACACATGTACATGCAATCACTACGTTCTAGGATAGCAGAAAATCCCAGATTTTTTTAGTTGTTATAGGAATGAAAAATGTACATCTCAACTATTCGGTATGAATACTTTTGCAGATATTTCAGTCTAAGTGCATTATTACCAAATACTGCAAAATATACTAGCAATAGCTTTAGAAGCGTCTACCATTACAAAAGGCTACGTGAAGCAGCCTGTGGAAGAAAATGTGAAAATTGGTAATGGCGCTTTTAGTGGTCTAATCAAGAAAAGTGGAAATGTCAAGAACAATAATATTCGAAACATTATACAAGGAAAGCATTAGATTAATTGTTGCCAAAATCATCGTAACAGCAATTGAACTATTAGTACAATTCTTCTGAACTTCCATTGTCTAGAAACAAAGAAATTTCACAATGGAAAAGGAGACCCAGGAGGGGTTGCCCTTTCTTGATGTGAAAGTCCAAAGAACGAATGGCAAGTTTCAAACGTCAGTGTACAGAAAACCAACTCACACCGGACACTACCTGAATTTTGAGTCGAACCATCATGGAGCGACGAAGAGAGGAATTATCCGCTTGTTGGTTGACCGGGCCTACAGTCTCTGCAACACCGATGAGAGTCTGACCAACGAATAACATCAAGAAAGATCTGTGACGAAATGGGTTCTCCGACAAACATATAGCAGCGGTCCTTAACCGCAGAAGAGGCAACACCGAGAAATCAGATGAACCAACACAGCCTACCCTATGTCTTTCCTATGTGAGAGGTTTATTGGATCGAGATTCAACACATGCTACAGATCAAGTAATACCATTCGCAGCCAACTAACAAAAACGAGACCACCCAACGAGAATAGTGACTCCAGAAACTGCATTTACCGTGTTCCGTGTAAGTGTGAGATGGATTATGTTGGAGGAACTAGGAGGCCACTAAATGTGAGAATCAGTGAACACAAGAGAAATACTCAGCGAGGAGAAACAGCGAAGTCGGGAATAGAAGATCACGTATGGACTAATCAGCACAGCATCGCATGGTCGGAAGCCAAAGTTATCCACAAAGAACAGCATTGGTATAAGAGAAAGTTTATAGAGTCGGCTTATATTCAGAATAATGACACTCACAAAAAAAGGTCGTTATATCACATTAATTATCCTTGATGACCTGAGAGAGACCCCACGAAGATCATAATTACCTTTATAGCAGGTACATTAGTTGCATGCTATATAATAAGTATCCAAGATATCTCGTCGGATTCACAAACTTGATAACGACAGTAGATGTTAATTGTTGAAACGTCGTGACTCAAACACATGCAAAGAATTTATTTTCTTTGTTTTTAGACAATGGAAGTCCAGAATAATTGTACTAACACTAATACATTGTCAACCACTTTCAAACAAGCAATTGAACTATTGATGTGAATCATATGAAAAAAAATTGTATGGATGGCATACGATTGCATATCTTTGATAAAAAACAGGTCTGTACTTTCTTGCACGCCATGCAGAAAAAATATTTCTCGCATGCCGTGCAGAATAGTATATTGTGTATCCAGTAGTAAAAGTAATACATTCCCGGACGACAATGCATTGAAGTCTGGGAATGTGCTTTTACTACGAGGTACACATACTATTTTTTCTGAAATCGCAATCAGCATTATCAAAAACTAAGGAATTTTACATATTGTTTGCGTGAATTCAATAACTCTCTAAAATGTAAACAAGCCGGCAAAAATTTTCCCGTATCGTTTTCGATACGGGAAAGTACTTTTTCTGAAATCTTTCAAGAATGCCCACTTTCTCGGAGCAACTGCAGGCCTCAAAATACGCTAATCCAGTATTTTAGTCCGTTGCTAAGCAATGAACTATCCTGGACCGTTTAATACTTTCCCGTATCAAAAACGATACGGGAAAGTACTTTGCCGGCCTAGGCCGTCAAAATCGGTCTTTGGTTGTCACTTTGACGTTTCAGGAAAGCACGTAATTTCGAATACTCAATTTATGATAATGCTGATTGCGATTTCAGAAAAAATAGTATGTGTTCCTCGTAGTAAAAGCACATTCCCAGGCTTCAATGCTTGTTGGCCTCGGCTTCGCTTCGCCTCGCCTCGACAATTTACATTGTCGTCCGGGAATGTATTGCTTTTACTACTAGATACACAATATACTATTCCCGTACCGTTTAGGTCCTAAAACGGTCCGGGAAATTTCGTTGCTTAGCATTGGACTAAAATACTAGATTAGCGTATTTTGAGGCCTGAAGTTGCTCCGATTTCAGAAAAAAAATGTCTGGCTCTAAACCCGTAAATAAAATTGAAACCAACTAATATTTGTTATCTTAATAGTTCCTTATTTATCTATTATTTATTTTAATTGAGTTTTGTATTATTTAGGTGTAATTGAACATTTTAAAAAAAAACTCAATAAACAAACAATGTGCTTTTCAATATTAGGTATACGTGACCACCTCCGTGTTCCATACATAGAAATTTTCTCGCAAACAATTCGCAGCAAATGTTTTTCAACAAATTTCTGTCGATCAGTGCTGCACAAATCCTTACACAAATTTCTAAACTTTCCACATTTCGAAATAGACGTTGTTCGTAATTGCTATTTAGGTAATTCATATAAAGATATCAGACGGCTTTAGGTCTGGAGACCTGTTGCAGGCCACGGATCACCTGAATATCGACCAATCCACTGCTCACCAAACTCATTATTCACCCACTTCCTCACTCAATTATTAGAATGAATAGAAGCCCCATTTTGTTTAAAGAATGAACGAACCCGCTCTTGTAATGTTAGATTGCCACAGAGAGAACCAGGAACCCTCACAGCTTACTCCTTATTCAGATTCAAAACCATACATAAAAAGCTTGTTGAGAGATATTTGGAACAACAAATGGCAAGATACACGATCCAAGCTAAACGAAGTCAAGCCCCAGGTAGGACCGTGGGATTACGGAACCCTGAAAAGGAAACAAGAAGTCATAATGACTCGACTTCGAATAGGACACACCCGTCTAACTCACGAATACTTGCTATCTCGAGAAGAGGAACCACAGTGCCAAATTTGCGAAGTTCCACTTACAGTGAAACACATACTAGTGGAATGTCCTATGTTCCAGATAGAACGAAATGTCTGCAATATACCTCAAGAAATGAAAGAAGCTCTAAAACCGAGTAATGTGAGGAACATCATTTCCTTTTTAACTGATTTGAATATTATTGAGAAACTGTAACCAGTAACCTAGTTTCAACTTTTTATTATTGAGTATTTGTAATTAAGCATTGTTAACAAACTTACTATCCACCGCTAATAACCATTAGGTTGATGCGGTTTTTCGTAAATAAAAAAAAAAAATGTTAGATTGCCGATAAATGTAGATATCAAGGTCCGTTAAAAGTTCAAATACTTCGTCTAAAAAACAAGGTAATTTCGCACATTTGAAATTCCACACCATTTGGAACTATATTGGTCCTTGGCTACAATAACGAAAATTAGGAAGAAAACAGAGCTCTTTGGGAGAGGGCTTAGTAACGAACAGTCGTTGCTGACCAATGATGAACCCTCTACTACTCCCATATACACCTACTACGTAGGCTTATTATGGCAAGTACCTGTCAGAAAACAACTACTCCCCTGGCGAAGACCACGACGGGTATTGAATTAGATCTAACAGATACTTCTGCAACGTTCCTCAAATCATCAGAGGACGCAGTTGCAAGTGACCTCTTTGAACAACCAGCAGAATTATGTTTTGATTTGGACAGGGTAACCACCTGCAGACTAATTTCGAGGTTGTTGCCTCTCATCAGTGCAAGGATAGGTGAACACAGACACCACTGGAGCCATCTGTTCCCCGTCCAAATCAATTCACACTCCGTTGCTTGGTCAACTCTGATTCATGCGATGAAGCGGTTTCTAGGCCGCTCCACCTAGTGAGCAGAGGAAGAACACTCCGAATCTCCGGGTTGAGAGATTTATGTGAAGAAAACAGAGTTATTTGGGAGATCGCTTAGTAACGAACAGTCGTTGCCGACCGATGATAAACCCTTTACTCCCATATACACCTACTACGTAGGCATATTATAATTATAATAATAATAATAGTTTATTTTGAGCTTTTTTTTTATAAACATTTCCTTATATCTATATACTATATCTACTCAGCCCAAAAACAGACTGAAAACAACATTGGCCTGACGGCCTGGTGATCTTAGTTTCAGCCTCAATTCCAAAATAACACTTATAATTTTGAACTAAGCACAAAAAAAGAACAAAAAACAATAACAGAAACATTTAGGAATAGCAAAATAATTTCACAAAGATTGGTTTGAGAGAAGTAATTTTTTATATTGGGTTTTGAACTTACTGATAGACAGAGACTTGAATGATGGCGGTATTGAATTATAAATTTTTGTCACGTTATAGGTGAATGATCTACGAAAGAGAGTTGTCCGGTGAAGGGTTGGCGTTATTAATTCTTTGTACCTCAGATTCAGAGTATGAACATCAGTTCTAAATTTTATCTTATTGTATAAGTACGGTGGGGTCTTCGTGACTATAATTTCATGAAATAAGGTAGCTGAATGTAGTAGCCTTCTATTCGCCATTGTAAGCCATTTTGTTTCATTTAGTTTATATGATATTCGGTTAAATTTTCGGAAACCGTAAATATATCGCAGACATGCTCTTTGTACTTGTTCAATACGTTTTATATCAATTTTGTCTATGCAAGGACCATATAAAATATCTCCGTAGTTGAAGTGACTTAAAACTAAAATATCTGTTAATTAGGTTTTCATTGACTTAGATAATAAATGTCTATTTGGGTAAAGCAATTTAAGATTCATATAACTTCTCTGTACACATTTCTTGATGAACGTTTTGAATCTCAAGTTTACATCCATATCCACTCCCAAATTCTTAGCAACTTCAGTTCCGTTGACAACTTCATTATCTATGGTAATGTTCAAAATATGGTCATTTATGTCGCGTTTACCCTTAAATATCAGTAAATTTGTTTTTGCAGTATTGACTTTCAAGTTATGAGCTTTAGATGATGAAATCAATCGATTTATATCTTCATTAATCATAAGGTTTGCATCGATCATATTTTTATTATTGAATGAATAGTAAATTTGTGTGTCAGAAAACACTCCTCTTGCTAAGACCACGACGGGTATTGAATTAAATGTAACAGATACTTGTGCAACGTTTCTCAAAGCATCAGAGGACGCAGTTGCAAGTGCCCTCTTTAAACATCCAGCAGAATTATGTCTTGATGTGGACAGGGTAACCACCTGCAGACTAGTTTCGAGGTTGTTGCCTCTCATCAGTGCAAGGATAGGTCAACACAGATACCACTGAAGCCATCTGTTCCCCGTCCAAATCAATTCACACTCCGTTGCTTGGTCAACTTTCGTTGTAAATAGCGAAAACCGTTAAATATTGCTTTCAACCACTAAAAGTTCACTCCGTTCCACCCTTCTCTATTTTTTCGACTCTAATTTATTTTTTCTGTCATTCGAACAATGTTCTGCTCCTCTTCCAGTAGGTCTCATGCTGTTAATAATTTTTTCCGCTTTTTTATTTTTTGTCGTCCATCAGCACTGGTCTACAGGCCACTTCTTCCGGATAAAAAATTATCATACTAGTGAAATTGCATTCGACCAACCTGTATTTGAACGATATTGACAATCCATCTACATTTTAGGCTATATGGCAAGTATTTGTTCGAAAATAACTACTTCCCTAAAACCACGACGGGTATTGAATTATATCAAACAGATACTTGTGCAGTTCTCCCATTGTAGTTCACATTATTGCAAATGCTTTCTGTAACGAAATAGCTGAATTCTGTTTTGATTCAGACAGGAGTCCACCTGCAGACTAGTTTTGAAATTTTTGCATCTTATCAGTGCATCAGGTTGATCAATACAGGCTGCGTTAAGGATAACTGTTTTCTGGTCTCACGATGATGAAATGGTGTCTTAAAATGAGTCCGTAATATGAGTATACTCATTGAAAGTTGTTGTCTTCTATCTCAACTTCGTTGGAGAAATATTTCCAATATGTATTTTCAACGCCTGAATCTCCCAACTCTTTCGAGGCAATTACAGATTGCGATACTTCCCTATGAAAAGTATACTTTGGAACTTGGATGATAAATCTGTAACTTTAACGTTCGCCACAAGGTGACGATAACGATCTATATCCCGTCCGACCATTACTTTCTTTAAACACTTTTCCAAAAGTTTATGAAAACCGAACAGAATTAACCGATAAACGATTTCACCTTTGATCTATATTCGGAAAGTTCGATCAAAGTTGGCGAGAACAAATTCTCGTTACGTGAGAACGCAAACTTGCCAAGGATAATATTTCACGAAGAACTAAATATAAACGGGGTTTGATTGTCACACTTGATTATGGATCGGGTGAAGTTCTACACGAAGAGATGATCAATTTTACGTTCGAACGAACTACCAAAAAATATTCGAATTCATGCATAACGGATAACTCAATTTATTCATAAGTGTATATGATTCAATTGTACTAATTAACCAAAAATGTGAAAATACAGTTTTAATCATTGGTTAGTGGTGCTCCAGGATTTGTAATTGTAATTGACCAGTGCTATGTAATTTTAAACAGATCCATCGGATTTCACAACAACATCGTGGATTACCTTTTCATAATTATTACAAGATCGTACCTGAATGAAATTTTAAGAATATATGAGATGAAAAAATGTCACTTATATTCAAAGTTTGATTGTACAAGCAACCTGTTATTAGTTTAAAGTTATACAGAGTGAAATTACACCCAAACCATAGCTTCATTTCATAAGATTAACGGTAAATTTAATCATGATATGTTTTCACAAAGGAAAAGTACATCACGATTTATGAAGTACTAAGGAACTACAGGAGGATGTCACAAAATATTTGACACATTACGTTGTGAAATTACTACCGTGAAGGAAATTTGCTTTCATATGATGACATTACAACCTGAATATATTTTTCAATGACGACTCGAAGTTTTCTGGTGATCTTCGTTTCATGAATGGAGTCGTCTCGCAAAAATAGTCGAACAAATTGTAGATGTTATGATCTATATTTCTAGACAAGGTGTCCTTTCGAAATAATGTTGAATTTACCCACTGATACGAAATAAAATATTTGATAATAGTAAATATTTCATTTTATTATAAACGATAAAATGGAAAGAATAAATGATGATCAATTTGAATGATACATTATAAAACAATCATTTGTATGTAAACCGACATTATATTATCGACCAATGAAATGAGATTTCTTGTGGCAGACGCTGCATCGTTGATTTTCGTTTTACAGAACTAGGTGGTTTAATCTGTCATTATAATAACAAGAAAACTCATGAAAATGTTTGGTGGGTTTCAAACGCCCATTTCATGTATTCTTCTTATGAGTTTTCAGAAGCTGCGTTACTATGGATCTTCGTAATTGTTCTAGATTTCCTCCATTACTTTTGAGTAATTGCCAAGCATTTTGAACAAAGACATGTCTAAGCGCTGAGAAACTAACAGAAAATACCATTTTTCTCCTTATTGATACTTTTTTTTTGGTAATGCTCGCCTCCATATTTTTGTTGTAGGATTTTACCTGCCTTGGATGATCATCTACCTGGATGTTTTGTTTTGTGAATTTTTTAATGGAGTGAACCCAGGTGGATGACGGCCTTCTGCATTCGTCCGATTAAGATTTCTGCCATATTACGGCAATCCGGTGTGATTTTTAAATTCAGGACCAATGTGTCTATTATTCCAACAAAGACTCTCATAATCAGTACAACCATTTCCACAGAATGATTTGGGTAATTCCTGCGGAGTACAAGGTGATCAAGGAAAACTACATCAGGTTCATTGGATTCTGAGGGTGGAAAATGAGTAGTTCCAATGGATTCGACACGTCTCATTCTTCACAACGGACTCAATATCCTCCAGAGCATAAGACAACACCAGTATCCCGAGTATTCCCAGGTATAGCACATCATATCGGCTGAATTTTGGATCCATATTGGGCCAATATAGATATATTGTAAATGAAAAATCAATATTGATCCAATATGGGTGAATATTCAAAAAACAGTATTACATTAATAATATTAGTGAAATATTGGTTGAACTAGTTTTGAATGTAGATTGTCACACGAAATATTGGGTCAATATTGGTTGAATAATTTCTACCAATATCGATAATACAATATTGGTTATATATTGTTTTCCACATCTAGCATAAATATTGCAATCGAAATATTCCAGTCATATCGATTATAGGGAAAAAACTATATTGTATTTCCAAGTTTGTTAAAATATTGGTTGAATATCAATTCCACTTTATTTGACAAATTGTAATAACTCATATTGAGTCAATATTGGTTGAATGATATTTACCAATATCGTTAAAACAATATTGTCTTCACATCGTTTTTAACATCTACAATAAATATCGCAATCCCAATATTCCCTTGATATCTATTCTAGGAATAAAAACTATATTGTATCTCCAAGTGTGATTGCACATTGGTTGAATATCATTTCGCCAATATTCAACAAATCTTATTAATTAATATTGGGTCAATATTGGTTCAATGATATTTATCGATATCGTTAAAACAATATTGTCTTCGTAGTGTTTCCTACATCTAGAATGAGATGAAATTTGAATATTGGCCAAATATTCAATGAAACATATTGAAATTATATCATAATCAAACCTGGATGAAAATCCGCTAGGTGGCTCTACATATAGAACGTCTTCTAAAACCTACGAAAGTATATTAAATACTTCCCATAACTTGTTTTCAAGACAGCTCACTCAGTGGTTATGGCGATCAAGAGGCAGACTCTGGTGTCACCTTCATCAACTAAAAGACATTTAGTAATTTACCGTATATTGACATCCACCAATATATCCATATATTGTTCCAATATCGATAAATACTGTACCAATATCGATAAATATTTTGAGGCCATTATTGCTTCAAGAATATTTCACCAAAACTATTTCTAAAATATTTAAACAATATTCGACCAATATCGCAAAATGTTCACATTTTACTTTTCGACAATATAACTTTTGAATATTGTGCCAATATTGTATCAGCGATATTGTACTAATATCGCCGAACATTTTGGGGCCAATATTAGTTCAAGAATATTTCGCCAATATTGTTCAAGTAATATTGTACCAATATCGCCGAATGTTCACATTTTTTTTCTTGCCAATATTGCATTACAAATATTTCGCCAATATGTTCACATTATTGTACCAATATTTTACCAATATAGTTGTGCTACTTGGGTTATGGAGGCTAGTACAACACAACGCTGAGAGTGATGTGCTTGAGCAGACGAAGTGAACCAAGGATGACGACTTTCTGCATTCGCCTGGCAAAGATTTCTGCTTTCATTAAGCCAATAAATTCGGCACTTCCCATTTTCTAAAATATATAGACCTAATATCCCTCGCAACATAGAGAAACACTGGTGTTTTATCTTTACCGTACGAGTATCGTAGATGGAAGTAGCCTGTGGATATAATATGAGACCGAATGAGAAAGGTGAGCTGACTGTAAATGCAAATATGATCTCAGGTACCCCATGACACGATCTACATCTGGTGTCAGGGATCTCTTTACCAATCATGTCAATACCTGCTTTTAGAACAGAAATATTCAGGCGGTTCTTAAAATATCGATTTTTTGAATTATTTTACTGCTGCTTTCCAGAAAACTTCAAAGTTCTTCAATCAAATGAATTCAAATGAGTATTTGATCTTGCAACAGCAAAGACTAAGATAAATTTTGTAAATAACATGTTGAATTATGAATTCTTTTCAATTTCCTTCTTTCTTTCAGTGGTAAAGTGGACGAACATTTTTTACAAATGCTTGATTTGCAGGAAATCAACTTCGCCCTTTAGTTCCAAATATTGCCTAATTGTCTTTATTGATGTATTGGTATTGCATACATATGGAAATAATAAAGACGTTATCATTATTATTTATGGTTTCGACCGTATATGTTATTATTACATATAGGTAGTTGGGGTTTTCTTCAAGACGACCCAACCCCAACAAGCAATATTCAATCATTATAATTATTATTCATGAATCACAAGTTGAATACTGTTCCCATTTGGGCCGTAGTGGTCGGCTGGTAGAGATTTTGCCTCTCAAGCGTAGGGTCGTGGTTTCGATTCCCAGAATGTCCACCGGTTTCGTGCATGGCATCACATGTTAAAAGTTAAGGTATGCGACTTCCCTAGCTCGCACAAGTCTTTCGAAGGCTTTTGCGGGTTGCGTATAGGGATGCAACAGGTTGATCACAAGCTCCCTCACTGCTCTAGATCTCCGCAGGAAGGTCTGTTTTTTATAAATATGTTCATGAACGATGATCATCTGATATATCATCACTCGTTCCATCGTTACCGGTCTCATCGAGACTGACCTGTCTAGTTCAATCCTCACATCTATTTGTCTTTCCTTTGGAGACCTGGAATCGTTAAAATTGTTCTTGAAATTGTTATTAACGTCAACCTGTTGCACCCCTACGTGCAACCCAAATCTTCGAGACACTAGCGCGAGCTAGGGAAGACGCAGCCCTCATCTTTCAACGTATGATGCTAGAAACTGGAGACTGGAGACTAGAGACCGGTGATCATGCTGGAAATCGAACCTACGACCCTACCATTGAGAGGCGAACACTCTGCCAGCCGACCATAACATATTTTTGTCACGGCTTGTTCTTCCATCGAACAGAAAAGCTCAGTGGCAAACTCATTGACCCCGTAGGTGTTCCCTGAGGCAAACAGCCTGCAGAAATTTACGAAAGCCATCTATTCCTACCTTCTTTCCTTGGACACTAACTATTTCATCTGGAACTACAGCATTTTCCTTTTCGTGACATTAAAAATTAAAAAATAGGGTAACACTGCAAACTAACTTGACACTTTCTATTGAATAAGCCGTTGTATGGTGAGTTAACCATCGTGGTTTTAGTAATTCGCATAGTCATTGAAAGTAACTGAAAGTGAAGTTTCAATTCAAATGTCAACATGCAGTTTCATCGGCTTTATCTATAACTTCATGTGTGCCCCTGTGATAAACCCTACTTAGAACATCTCACCAAATAATCCGTTGAAAATATCGTCTATATACAATAATAGGAAAGCACCTATAACAAACACTCTTTTGAGTAAGGAATGAATATATTTTTGAATCAGAATTCCCATTATTTGTCAGAACCGCCCTCATTCCAAATCGCAGAATTTTCAGAAGTGTCCTTATCTGAATTGTCAAAGGAATACAATGAAAAAAACCGGAATAATCATCCAACTCGACTATTATCTCTGTCTCGAAATATCTCCCGGTATATTCATTCCACTCCAGATGAAAAACACAATATTTTCGCAATTCATTGCGAAACAATAAGACATGTCATCGCATTTTCAAACTCTGAAGTCCGTAATAGGATTCTGCGATTTCTATCTGTTCTCCCACAACAAAAGCCTTTTCGCAATACTTTCCAGTCGTGTTTTATTTTCGTTCCAACTTTCTATGGGGCTGGAAGTTGCGGAAACAATTGCGGAGGGTCAAAACAAACAGAGTCGGGCTCGTGGTACTGCGGATGTAATTTGGACGTACAAGAAGCGGACTATTTCTTGATTACCAGGAAGAGGCATGGCTTCAAAGGGCTCGTGATAAAAATGGAATCGTTGAAATTCAAATAACAATCAGGCCAGCGTCGTCGTATCTTTTTTCATGTTGTCAAGAAGGGCGCTTGATCAAACTTTATTTAGTTAAATATAACCGAATCATCTTTCACGTCAAAATTCACATGTCATGAATATTTAAACAAATTCAGGTATAACGAAAAAAATAATAATACAACAGGGTAGGACACGAAATCATAAACATCAAGCTCTATAAGATTGATGGAAATTCTATATAAGTTTATTAATCATATCGGCTGAATCTTGGTTTCATATTGGGCCAATATAGATTGTAAATGAAAAAATCCAGTATATGGGTATATATTCAAAAAACAATATTATAAGATTGTCACATGTACTGCAATGTTCTTTACATATAATTTTCAACGTTCTGAATAAATATTGCAATCCCATTAGTCCGATCATATCGATTCTAGGTATAAAAAACTAAAATGTATTTCCAAGTTTGAAAGCACATTGGTTGAATATCATTTCAACTACATTCAACAAATTGTAATAACTCATAGTAGGCCAATATTGGTATTAAGTAATATCGATAAAATAATTTTGTCTCCATATTGCTCTCAACATCAAAAGTGAATATTGCTATCCCAATATTCCTCTCATATCGGTTCTAGAAATGAAAACTATATTGTATATCCAAGTATGATTGCACATTGGTTGAATATCATTTTGCCAATATTCAACTAATCTTATTAATTTATATTGGGTCAATATTGGTTCTATGATATACACCGATATAAATAAAACAATATTTTCTCTATTTGTTTCCAGCATCTAGAATAAGATGAATATTAAATATTGGCCGAATATTCAATGAACAATATCAAAATTATATTATGATCTAACCTAATCCCGCTAGGTGGCTCTACATATAGATCGTCTCCTAACGAATATACATTAAATACTACAATATAAATAGAAATGTTACTGGCTATAACCCTCAAATTGTTGTGCAACCGTAGACACGTGTTTCGAGCTTAAGCTCTCATAAGTACGGTAAAATCAAGTGCGAAGATGTACAACACTTGGATGAGAGTTTAAGCTCGAAACATGTGTTTACGGTTGCACAACCGTAAACACAACCGGAGAAAGTGCTAGGAATCGCACGTAAAAAGGTAAGACCTCGTTAATCCTTGGCTCGCACAAGTTTCGACTTTTGAGGGCTGCCGTTGGTAAAGGAACGACAGCTGGTTAACGAAAAAACAATTTTAACCCAATAACTTTTCTTATATAACCCCTCGATATATCCTTTCTGATTTAAACACTACACGTAGATTGTTTTTAAGACAGCTTACTCAGTGGTTATGGCAACCAGAAAGCTCTGGTGTCATCTCGATCAACTAATAGACATTCAATAATTCATCAAGGCATATTTACTTTCACCAATATTTTCAAAGATATTGTACCTACCAATATCGAATAATGTCTTTAGACCACTATTGCGTCAAGAATATTTCACCAATACTATTTTGAAAGGTCTAAACAATATTTGACAAATATCGCAAGATGCTACTAACATTTTACTCCCCGACAATATAACTTTTGAATATTGTGCCAATATTTTCAGAATATTGTACCAGCGATATATCGCTGATTATTTCTTTCGTCTATTGAATATCAGTCATCAACCAATCATACGCTTGTTTCCTGTTTGACAGGACCAATCAACACGCTCTATCAGCGACTATTTACATGATGCACAATAGTCACCGACTATTCAGTATGATACTCATATCAAGGAGCCTGAGCATCTGACAGTACTCTAAATAAATACATATTAAACGTCAAATAAAATCAATCGTGTTGCAGCTGTATAAGAGAATGAATGTGGACCTTCTACGGTTAATACTGCAAGTTCTTCAAAAGCTGATCAAATGTCACAAATTACGCATGGTGGAAATGTCACATACAATAATTGTGTTTTTAATTTCAATTGATAAATTATAAAGATGGTGCTGTTTTTGTTTAGATTTTGTGCTTTGTTCTTGATATTTTGAATAAATTATTCCAAATTGTTTAGTTTTCATTCATTCATATGACTGATATAAAGAAGTAGATTCAAGAAATAATCTTCACAAATATAACACGACCTTGATTAATTGTCGACTATTTTATTGCTGCTAAATTTCTCTTGTATTTATTAATTTTACTCGACATTATTTTGGCATTAATAATCAGAGATGAAAGCCCTCGAGCTTCGCTCTCGGGCTCTCATCAGATTATTAATGCCAAAATAATGTCTCGTTAAATTATTATAAAATACAGTCGAAATTTAGATGCAATAAAAATAGTCGACTATTTATCAAGGTCTTGTTATATTACCCTTGAATATTTTCAGGCCAATATTGCTTCGAGAATATTTCGCCAATATTATTCAACTATTATTGGACTAATATCTCCGAATATTTACATTTTTTCCTCGCCAATATTGCATTTCGATTATTTTGCTAATATATTCACAATATTGTAATAATATTCCACCAATATAGGTGTGGTACTTGGGTGAATATGCCGTAAGAGACTATGATATACAGTTCAACATGTAAAAATGGAAAATCAGTAAAACTGTCACTAAAAGCCACAGAGAATATGGTATAGGACGGAGTAAGTATTACTGTTCTATGCGGGTGGTGATGGGTTTTATACCTGCCCTTCTAGCAATGCAGTAGGCAGGGCAAAACCGCTACAGAAAATACTTGATCAGCAATTATTATATATGCTTCTTAACGAAATTTATGTTAAATATCATCAAATACGCTACTGGCTTCCATCAGAGCCGATGTGGAAATATTCAACACTGCAGAGGAAGCGGCAGATCTATCTGACCCGAACAGAACTTCAACTACGTAAAACTTGTAGCTGCAGCAACTTGTGAATCTTGTCTTTTCGCTATCTTCCTAACTTGAGTATTTGTAATATCCCATAATAATAATCAATACTAGGTTTTTATTTTCAAATTGTACTCATACAAATAAGGAAAAAAAGCCAAAAATCAGCTGGTTGTGTCCTGCGACGTGACCTCTGTTTTTCAAAGCTGGGGAAATGTTCTACGACTCTTGAATTTCTCGTGAATAATTCAATTATGTCCAAGAAACCTGGTGCTAGCAAATGTGCAGAAATTTCAATCTGTTTTTTAATACTTTTCAGAGTTCTAGTGTATGCGAGTAGTACCTTTTTTGTTCCACCATTCGTCCTCCAGTATAGATGATGAATATCGAAGCTCGGGTGATGTTTCAACCAAAGATGACATTCAGAGAAAACACAATTACAAACACCCAAAAACATTTTTCATACCTGAAATAGTATATTGTGCAACAAGTGGGGAAAGTTCAACACTTCTCACGAATGTGGAAGTTTGTGGCACGAGCATGAAGGGCGAGTGCCGAAGACACACGAGTGAGAAAAAGTACTTTCCCCACATGTTTCACACTATACTATTCCTACAACTGCAAAAATTAAAAAATACAAGTAATATACCTCAATATTTATTTTTTCCTACAACTGCACAACTACAATATCATCAAAGTATCCTACCTCTTGACAGATAAATAATTTTTTCGTATGCCAATTCATACTTTTTTTGAAATTTCCGGCAACAAATCCAACGTTACTTTTGCAGCTTTTTCCAATATCTCTGGCGGAGTATTATTATCAAAATCGTCCAGTATCCACATCATTTATTATGAGTAAGTATGTCTTATTGAAATAATATTCAACAGAAATTGCGATTTTTATGAAAGCACGAATGGAAACTATCTGAAAAGTTTCAAAAATTTCTATAATCTGACAGTTCTGAAAACTATCTAAAAATGAACAGCAGCCAACTACCTAGCCAACTATCTAGCCAACTATCTAGCCAACTATCTAGCATTGAGAAAAAATATTTCTCACAGTATGAGCAATACATTGTTTTGAAATTAAGTAAGCTATGAGAAATGCGCTACTTTTCATAGTATTTGTAGGAGAAATAGTTTTCAACTAAATATATGTAACCAGCTCATATATATGCCTTCCCGATAAAAATTTCTAGAAATTCTTCTATTAAATAGTAAATTCAATAATTTTCAAATTGCTTTCCAAATGACTTGCGGTTCCATGAGCGTTGAATATTATACTGTAAAAACATTTCAATTGATTACATTTTTGAGTTTTATCTATTGTATTCAATATTATCCAACACCTTTTTCAGTAGAATATGTAATAGTTTCCTTCTCAAATGATTTTTTGACATAAAAATAGAAAGTTTTGAACTTGACAAGCCTAATTCAAAATCAGGGTATTACTCTATTTGAATAACAAAAATCATGGGAACATGTAAACAGTTATCATCATTGAATTTACTGAAAAAATTAAGGAATAAAGCACGGAATTTTATAAACCTACATGTGATAATATATTACCATACTACTAAAGGTGAGTAAATTCCAAAAACCAAACCAAATGCACTTCTAAAGAGAGATATTACCACCCTAAACATATAAATTGCCTCATTCACTGTCACTCAACAGCAATAAAAGTCATGGCCAATAAAAATTCTACTGCTTTTCTTTAGCTCCATAGGATGAAGCATCAATGAAAGAGAAAACTTGATATTGTTGACATCTTCATAATTGACGGAAGCTTTTTACTTCACGCAACGAACTACAACAAAGTTAACTAGTAGAACCTACAAATGACATATGAGTTGAAAATGTGAGATATGTACAAATATCCACCATAAAAATTTCATGGACTCTTTTGTTTCTTCATTGTCATGACAAATGAAATGTCTTTACAAAGTTCCATCAACAGAGTTTTTCTGTATGTCCTATTCTACCTATCCTGTACAGTCTTGGAGAGTAACAATGGTGCATCTAATATTAAAGTCTTTCCCCAATTTTCAATTCGAACACAACTGGTACGTGGCCAAAACGAACTGATTAAAATCCTTTAAATATGGGGCATATAAACGAATTGCTCACTTGGGACGAGATCTACTATCTCCGTATATCTTAAAAGTGTTTACCGTGCGGTCAAGTTGAACAGGCCTCGTAACGCGAAACCGCACCTCTAGGGCGGTTGTCCTGCAGTGGTATTCATTACATCTGTGAGATCTCGGAAATGAATGTCGCGGTTTCGTTTATCTCGGCGTCGGTGTTATTGTACCGAGTCTGCGAAATCGGCGTAACAAAAATATATGTTTGAAAAAATGGAGACACAACAGTTGTGTCGTGTAACATAAGATCGATGGAAATGGGAACGAAAAGAGAGAAGACGGAGGGGAAAATAAGAAAAAAAATCATCTCCGGAGCAATAGGCCGAGAGGAAAGAGAAGAGATAGTATGAAAATGATAGACCATGATAATTAGGACGATATTGAGGCGACAACAAAAGAAGTTTAGAAGTTCTTCAGAACAGCAGCGACTTGAGTATCTTAATTACTACCACATCGAAAAAGAACTTACTAAAATAGGGTAATTGATTACCAGGAAGGCATCGAAGGACACAAGTACTTTTCGGCGAAAAAACAATCTGTTTTACGAAGGAATCAAAAACATACCAACAGCCTAATTTCTAGACGGAACCATAAGGCAATGGAAATTCATTATAATATAGACAAATACAAGGAAACATATGACGTCAAAATAGAGCAACTCGAAGAATTTAAAATGATAATCGAAGTACCAAATGAGTGCGGAACCAATATAATAATACAAACTCACGGAATCGGATACTACAAAAGAAAATTCTCCCCACTGAGAAAAAAATTATTACAGTACACTGAAGAAATCAGCTAAACAAACTGGAGACACAAAAGTGATACATTTCAAAAGGGGAATGGATTCAATGATCTAGATAACCAAGTCTCACCTCACAAGAACGTAAATAAGATTGAATGGCCAATAATCAAAGCCAAAAGAAGTAAGGAAAACAGAGTAATGCCAGTACCAAGGAATCCTAGCTTCCCTCCGTATAAACAGTGAGGACCGTCCGTCGCCACCCCCCCACCCCGTAACTTATTCATTTTCCATATTACACAAAAATGTTGAATACATAAGTTGTAGGGTTTCATTCGATTCCTTCAATGGTTTCATTCATACAGAGTGTCTCAAAAAAGCACAGTGACTTAGAATTTTATTTTTTTTAATGAGGCAGCTTGTATTTCATTGCATTATTTAATTCTATGTTGAATCCTGAACAAGTTTTATAAATAGTTTTATATCACAGAAGTTGATAGTTTTGGAATTATGAAGACTTGTAAATCATTTTTTCGACTACTTTGGTTCAGTGAGAAAATCGTAACAAATGGATCACAATGTATTCCACTTTCCTATCCTAACTTTTTAAAAGCCATCCAATGTTGCTAACTGCTCATATGCACCATGTGTAACTCACCTCGTCGTACCATTTTACAATTGTTAGAGTAGTTGAATCTCACGGAAAACTGGTACAAATGAAATATTTTATTAAAAAATAAGGTAGTCCATAAATACAGATTAAGAATCATTTAAAGCTGAAGAGATACTTTAATTTATAACTAAAAACGGTGAGTTTTTATCTATTCCAAAAGATGTTAAATATGTCCACCCTGCATTTCTTGTTGTAAACTCTGCCCTGACATTAAACAAGGGTTGAGGTATTATTTCTGAACACACTTCAACAATTCGACGACGCAGTTCATCTAACGACCCACAAACTGTCCTAAAAACTACGGATTTCATATAGCCCCAGAGAAAGAAATCAAGCGGTGTGAGGTCCGGTAAGCGAGCTGGCCACTCTGTTGTACCTCGACGTCCAATCCACCTACCTGAATACCTTTCATCTAAGTAATTTCTCACCTGCCGAAAATAGTGAGGTGGCGCTCCATCTTGCTGAAATGTTACATCCAATTAAAATTCATGTGGGTTTTGCGCAGCAATCTCATCGATACTGGGACTTACTGTGTCTTGCAGCATTCAAATTTTCTTCCGGGAACATGGAACCTACAATGTGGTAACCTAAAATACCAACCCAAATATTAATTTTCTGGGGAAATTGAGTATGCCCCTCGAAGAAATCATGGGGATTGTCATCACTCCAATATCTACCATTCTGGGTATTCACATCTGCATTTAGGTGAAGAGTGCTTTTATCACTAAAGCAGGTGTGTTGCAAATAAAGTCGATTTGCAACAAATCTTTCTGCCATGGTCTCGCAAAATTCAAAGCGCCGCGCCGGTCCGGATCATCTTCGACCAATTGGTGTAAAAATATTATATTGTAAGGATAAAATTAATTTTTTAAAAACCCTCTTTACTGATGTTTTAGAAACAGCACATGTCTCAGCTACTTGCTTAGTTGATTGTTGCGGGTTATCTATCATCTCAGCTAGTATTTGAATTTCAACATCTTCCGTCATTATTTTCGGCCTCCCAGATCTCGGAGCATCTTTCACGATGCCAGTTTGGTTAAATTTTGCCACCAATTTCCGCAGATATTTTCGACACACCAGACGTTCCGGAAACCGTTCATTGAAAATGCGAATAGCAGCGTTGTAACTTGTTTCACCAAATATGATAACGGCTTCAACTTTCTCTGATACTGAGCGAGCCATAATAATCAACAAAAGAAGTTGAAAAAAAAGTTTTAAAAACCTAAAAAATATCAACGACATTTGGCAAAAACAGATAAGCGTTATTTTTTCGTTGTCGTGGATAAAATAAACGCGCCTGGCGTGCATAGTCAACCTCATTAATTTATTCGTGAACTAGTGCAAAAGTAGTCGAAATAATTATTTACAAGTGCTCATAATTCCGAAACTATTAACTTTTTTGATAAAAAATCATCCATCAAACTTGTTCACAAATTAACGTAGAATCTAATAATGCAATGAAATAAAAAAACTTCTAGGTTGCTGGGCTTTAATTAGACACTTGGTATGGATGAAACTTAAACCATTTAAGAGATTGAATGAAACCCCACAGCTTATGTATTCACCATTATTTTGTAATATGTAGAATGAAGTAGTTACAGGGGGGTGACGGACTTTTGGTCCTCACTGTACAGTAGTTAGAGGCACGATACAACTATCGAATGAGAACCTGTTTCTCCTCAAAATGAGACCTAATGAAGAATTCTACATCAGCATTCAGATATACACTGACAACGTGGACCTAATACCATTATTGAAATTTGAATATTGGCGGAATATTTAACAAACAATATCGAAATATATTATTATCAAACTTTGGTAAGAAACCCCTTGGTGGCTCTGCATGTAGACTACCTAAGAGAATATATTAAATGCTTTCCACAACTTGTCCCAAAGACAGCTAATTCAGTTGTTTTGACGACAAAAAGGCATACTCTAGTGATGCCCTAACTGAAGGAGAACTATAATGGTCAAAGTTCTGAGTTTTTCGTGATATTTTGTGAATATACCACCATATTTTTCAAGTTACCACATTTACATTTGCTGATCTACCAATATAGCAAATTGGAGGAGCCGTGGTAACGTTTTAACCCATAAACCGACATATGCATGGATTAGAATTCCAGCAAAGTCACTGGCCCCGTGCCTTGTATCATACGTTGAAGGGAAAGGACGTTTTCTATAGCTCGCACAAGTCTCTCGAAGATTTCTGAGGATTGAGCGTAAGGGCGCAGACCCTTATAAATAACAATTTTCCAACAGAAATTTTGTACCAATATCGCTGATTGTTTTTGAGGTCATAACGTTGACTTAAGTAAAAAATCTCTTCAACTCATGGAAAGTTATGCTACAGGGAGTAGTCAAGTTAGGTGCAAACTTAACAGGTTGCGAGTACTACAAATTCCACTTGCTGTTTCGAAAGGCCCTCTAATGGGACGTCACTTGTTTTCTATATATGTTTCGTCCTTCACATTTTGCTGACGTCATAGTAATACTGCAAATTAATATCCAAAGTACAAATTAAGAAAAACTCAATAATTTATGTCGATAACCAAGTACATATTTTTTTTAAGAATCAGAAGTTGAACAGGCTATTATGGCACTAAATGCTGATCTGGATAATCTTTTAACACTCTCAGAAAAATACTGCGTATCACTTATCCCCGCCAAATAACAGATAATTTTATTCGGAACTAGGCCAGCTAGAATGAGGACTGAAGATTTTTTAGATATTATTATTAAGAGTATTTCATTGATTCTTGTATATATATATATTGGAAACAATGTGGCTGTATATTCAAGTCGAACATAAGTAGGTGAATCACATGATAAAAACTGCGTTCTGCGAACTTAAAAATTCAAAAATAGCCCTATGGGAAACTCTGGTATTATCTCAGGTTGACTATGCAGTTACCTTGTATGGGCCATGTCTCACAACCTGAAATCGCAGAAGACTTCAAATAAATCACAATAGATGCGCCCGTTTCATATATTATAGCATAGGTAACAGACTTTTGGCGTCTATGGAACTATTGGAGTTTAAATGGCTACATGTGACTAATAGAAGGTGTCTCATCAGGAATCTATATGTATTGCATGGAGAATAACTTTTATGGCTGATATCCCCAATAGAGCAAGATCCCAGGGCCGTCAGACGTTACTTATTTTCAAACGAACGAAAAGTGTACGATTGAGTAGTGTTAGTATGTAGTATGTACAATGTTCGCATGCCTACCTGCTAGCTTGACCAGATGACCATTCTTCAGATATTAGGGAATCAAGGTACGTAAAAACACTACTCACTTAGTTCAATTGCCAGTCTACAGATATATTTCTGTAACTCATGGTGGGTTAGTGCCTCCGAGCAATAAAAGATATAGAGAGGGCTCTCCTGTCTGTTTCTGGAGAGCAACATATCCGACGTTGTTTATAAATATCTATGCTCGGATCATGTTAAAAAAGTACATTATCGGATATTTCAGTTTCAACCCATTAATCAGGTTGGAATTCCGTATTGTTATTCACTCTTTACTTGGCGATCTAGTTTGTTTACATGCGTTGACAACTTATTTATCGTCTTGTCAGTTCAGTTTGGATTTGAGCCTATTTGTATAATTGTTTTAATTTTAATAAGTGGTAGAAGTGTTGGATTGAATTGTTATATTAGAGACCATCTCTGCGAAATGGCGAAAACGTGTGAAGTTTGTGGGCTGAAAAAGTTATCAAGCACTAAACAAACATTCCACAAGTAAGTATCAAATCAAACCATGGGCGTCGCAGCATGGCATATACCATGTCTGATGGGCATACCCTACTTAGTATTAGTAGTATTATTAGAGTTGATTTTTATTGATTCCCGATTGTGAGACAAAAATATACTTTTTGTTGAAATAGTTTTAAAGAAACTTTGTACTTTGAAAAAATGATTTACCAATTCATAAATAGGAAAACACTTGTTGCAGTAGGTACACTGAAAAATAAGTAAGTAAGCAAACTCAACTCTTCAAAACCAAATTCAAATAATAAGTCACTAGCTATAGACTCAATCTGCTGGGTACTGGAATGTTTTGTTCATATACAGGGATTATCACAATACCCGTTCATCAGAAGTTTTCGATGTTTCCATTTGAATAAAAATGTTGCTTCCGGTTGAACCGTACGTGGACATGAACTTCTTGATTGTAAACGAATCACTGTATATCATCATAAGTTCAAAATCTAATGAACGGGTTACGTAGGTGTAATGATTGTCAAGACAATGATTTCATTCTCTCATATTCCTTATGATACTTTGACATTGGTTCAGATTATATTTTCAGGTTACCAAGTAATAGAGCAATTGCCCAGTTGTGGTGTGCATCACTCTCTTAGAAATCCTCAGTTATCTGTTCTAACCACTTTTGGCCTCACCATATTTTTCGGTCAGGTTGTAGAACTATAATCAGTAAAGGAGCATTACCAGTCTTGGCATTTTATGATGAATCTTCATCTGATGCGATGATGAGGTAGGTAATATTTTTCAGTTTTTTTCAAAATATTTTTCTTACCAGTAAGAATTTGAGCGCAGTTTAAGGGTTTCCGGAGTGTAAAATTCGTACTGATTATCAAATCAAATGCTCCCAGCACGTATCTGATCAATCATATTTATTCAATATTTCATGTTCATTGACCAATTCAAAGTATTTTTTTCGTAAAACTACAGCAAACATGAAGTTTTCTAACAAATTCGTTCATTTAGTGGATTGCAACTCCTTCCAGCGTTGAAAGATATTAAGGATGATAGCTCTGCAACTGGCACTGTCCCTAAAGTTTGAAGCATCTTCGTCTTCGACGATGACAGCACCAGAATCATTACTCGAAATATAAAATTATCGTAGAACAAAATTATCGTAGACAGCGACAACAGGCGAACAACGAAGGACAGCAAAGTTGTTGCCAGTTCTCGCGCGTTCACGTGAAGTCTTGTTTATATCCTAACGAATTTCGCAATTTTTCTGCAAATAAAATGGCTGCCAGTCATGCCAGACCAAATGTTGATGCAGCCATTTTATTCGCAGAAAAATTGCGAAATTTGTGAGGGTATGAACAAGACTTTGCCACGTGAACGCGCAAGAATTGGCAACAACATTGCTATCGTTTTTTTGAAAGTGGTTGACAATGATTCACTTTGAGTAAGGTTATTCTGGACCTACATTGTCCAAAAAAAAAAGAAAAATTCAATTCTCTGCAATTTTATTCATGACTTTTCAACTGTTAAAATCTACAGTCGTTATCAAGTGTATGATAATTGATAACGACTTGCAATTTGATTTCTATTGCTCCACACGAATAAGCACTACATTTTCATATTCAAAATTGACAGATGAAAGTCTATTTTTTTAATGATCGTAAAAGAATTGGTGTATGCTGTGTTAGTACACGTAGCGTGTTGACAATTATCACATGTACAATAATGTACAATAAACAGTCACTAATTTTTTCACCTGGTACATAAATAACTATTTGTCCACTACTTATTCATTATGAATTATATTTATGAATGAGTTATTTAGGCAACCATTTAGGAAATGTTGCCATTTGTATGATAGGAAGAGTTTAATCCAAAAATTCATTGTATTAACGTAAGAACATGTTACTATTTTTTGACAACACTCGTGGAGTGTACCCAAAGGCATAGCCTGTGCGGGTACATGGCAGCTTATATTTGCTGTGGCGCTCCAGGGCGACTTTGTTTTCATTGGAAGCGCATTCGCTTTTCATCAGTATAGGGAGAACTACAGCACTACTGCTGGTGGTTGGTGTGCATTCCGAACATTAGACGTCAGAGTTGCAGCTAAATAACAAACTTGCTTTCCAACCAGGCATGTGGTCGTCTATCGATGCCGATACATGTGATAACAAATTTGTCTGCAGCGACCGTATCTAATTAATAATAAGAAAATGTATTAGCACTCCACTGGTTCTAAGCTTAGCTCCAGTTTTCAAAACAATAACAAATCTCCCCCTCACCTACAAATCATAACAAAGGATGCAGCTCTCACATCAATATGTGTTGTTTATATAGAAATGGCAACTCTAGCCTAGTGGACAGAGTACCACCCCGGCGCTCCGAGTTCAAATCTCGTCTCCGACATTTTTTTTAATGGAAGAGCAAGTTCTGGTTGCGTTATCTCACACATGACATGATCTGAACTTGAATTCTGCCTTTTGATAGGTTTAGTTTTTATTATTTGTTATGTATTCCATGCATTTTGTTTTTCCAAAAAAAAACAAGCAGACGCATCACATTAGGGTCAGCCATCTCGGTTGGACTCTGGGAGTATTTTTGTTCAAAAAGAAATTTAGAAGAAAACAGAATTTTGGTATTTGGGTTATTTTTAGTTACCTTTCTCACCTGGTACCTGCCCAGGTGTCACAGAGCGAACTCCACAAGCACGCAGGTATTAAAAGTAAGTGAGACATGAAACACCACTCAGAATCTAAGTCTTCATCTTTTCAAAAAAAGTTATGTCTGAAGGCCCTGGGATTTTACATATAAGGAAATCTTAACAAAATTTTTTATTTACCAAAATTTGTTTTCTTTTAAATTTCTTTTTGAACAAAAAACCTCCCAGAGTCAAAGCCGTTTCCAGCAGAGATACCTGACCCTAGTGTGATGCGTCTACTTGGTTAAAAAAAAATAAAAAATTGTTGGAAACGAGATTCCGGGGTGGTAGCTAGTCACTCTGTCCACTAACCCACCATGGGTTACAGAAATAGATCTGTAGACTCGCAATTCAACTAAGTGAGTAGTGTTTACGTACCTTGATTCCCTAATATCTGAAGAATGGGTCATCTGGTCAAGCTAGCAGGTAGGCATGCGAACATATTACATACTAACACTACTCAATCGTACACATTTCGTTCGTTTAAAAATAAGTAACCTCTGACGGCCCTGGGATCTTGGACTACATTATCAATGTATAAGATGGTAGAAAATCCTCACAATTCCACATCACTTCAGCAACATCTTTCAACGATCTTATTCTTACACAATTTGGAAATTGAATAATGACTTACCTTTGATATTATAAACTCAAAGAAAATTCAAAAAATATCATAACAGTTAGATCGAATAACGGCGAATTTTGATATCCAAACTAGTATTTATCGTTTTCCGCAAATAACTAGGAAAATTTGACATTCCTGACAAAATTTCTTAAAGATAACATCAAGACTTCCTTACTGTTAGGAAATGTAATTTCCTTACTGTAAGGCAATTATATTTCCTTACAGTTGTTAGTGTTCTACTGTAAGGAAATAATATCTCCTTACTGTGAGATAATGATATTTCCTTACAGTTGTTAGCGTTCTACATGAATTATTGAAAACACATTGTTTATAAGGAATTAATTTATATTTTGAAACCATCATTACAATGCACAAACATTTTAAGATTAATTTGTAATATTTACAATTAGTTAACAGTTAGTACAATTATTGAACTTTGGAGGAATATTATAAGAAGTATGAGAAACATTTTGGACAACATGCGGGGTGGTAGGGTTATTTTGTTGAATATTCTGTACTGTGAAAGTTTCATTTGCCACCTCAACTTTACTGTTAAGCGATTCTTCGATATATATCCTTCAGAAACGTTTGATGACTTCCATCCGCCACGCCTCTTCAAATTAGTTATGACGGCACCAGTCAACCAATATTGTTGCAGAAGACCGAGGAAAGCAGTGACCAGTATATTCTGTCGGATTTACCAAGTTCAAATAAGTAACAACTGTTTTAGGAATTTTTCTAAATGATGAATTCCTACCACTTGTCTATACAACCCTTTCAGCTTTGATATTTATAGAAAAATCGGTAACTGTTCATATTTTCGGGTCTTAACGAAACATACTTTCGATAAACATTCAAGAACATCTGATAATTACAAATGAGTTTGGTTTGTTGGTCTTCGAATTAGGTATGCTAATTAAAAGCTTAGATTCTAGGTCTCCTATATCGTGTAGAGTCATTCGGACTAACTTATCCATTCTACAGGCCCCAGAAATACCAAATATTGAAGCCACCTAGAAAATAAATAAATGTATAATCTAAATAGAAATTAGAACCTTTTAAATCACCTTCATCATCAAATATTCTTGATCTGAAGCTTCATGGATTTATTTTTCAATATCTTCCTTCGCTAAAATCTTAGATTTCTTTGCCCTATATAACCTTGAGCTTGCCGTTTCAATAAATAACGGAATTTTGAATGTGTAGATATGTCTACATTGTGTTTAATTGCAAGGGTTGACTTCAACATTGAATAATCGGCCCATAATGTTGAAGATTTCATCTTTAAACAAAGGTCTGGCAAGTATGCAATTTCAACATTTTCTGAGAGAGAACTCGTGTTTTTACCCTTGCGATAATCCATAAAATATTTATATGGATTTTCGTACTTCTCTCTTAATTTCTTTGGCAATAATTCTAATGAAGAAGTATTCACTGCCTGCTGGTTGAGGCATTCTGGAGGAGTCCCAGGAATGGAAATTTCATTATCACTTACCATTTTACCAGCTATTAAATTTATAAGCATCAAGTTTGACAATCCAACCTTGATGCGTTTCCATCGTAACCCAAGTAATTTTATTACGAATTTCGAAGCACCATTTATTTTTGAATAATATTATTCACGATTTTTTCAAAATCAATTGATATCTGTCAAAATTCCTAGCGATTTGCTCCTCGACTTATCAATCTTCACAGTCGCCCAGGAATGTTAGCCTTTTCCTACCCGGTAAACAATATACCATTCTATAGATATATGATAATTTTGCGAATCCTCTAGAGATGTGCATTTGGTTGCAATCAAAACATACAGTCAAGTTTCTGGTTCTTTGCCTAAAGATTTATACGTCAACGTTCTCGAGGGTTTTAAGGAACATTGGTGTCAGTGTTTATCTATATGTATAATGAAACTAACCAAAGCCTCTTTACCTAGGCAACAACGTTTCACTAAGAGTGTAATATTGTGTTATGAAAAATGTATAAGTATAATTGATGAACCACTGAATGGATGACTGATAAAATAAATAAATAAATAACTGATTAAATAAATATTGCTTCAAGAATTATAATTATATTTTTAAAATATCCAAGCAATATTTAAATGTTCACATTTTTTTCTCACCAATATTATTGTACCAATATTTTCCCATCACAAGCGATATTGTAACAATATCGCTTAGGGCCAATATTTTTTCGGAAATATTGCGACAAAATTATTTTAGTAACATTTGGACCAATGTCGCAAAATATTCACATGATTTTTCCTTCAATATTAAGTTTTAATATTTCACCAATGTTTTAATAATATTCTACCAATATTATCCCAAAATGAGTGAGTTTTTAACAAAAATACTAGTAGGAAACCGACTATGACATCACATGAAAGACTGTCCGTAGTTATATTGTGTTATGTTTTCGACTCGCAACTGTCATTTAATAATTCGTTATAAACATTTAAATGACAATTGTTTTGCTTATGAAATGAAACCTGATGGAGCAATCTGGTTATTCCAATAAAAATAATTGTAGATAATTGAAATACGAACAAAATTGAATGTTAAACGACTCGATCGGATCATTTGTAACGGAGGAAAACCGGAAGATTCGGAAGATTTAAAGATTTATTTAAAAATTCATAATTTCACCAATTTTCAAGAAATAGGGTTGGCCCTTCACATGAAAGTATTGAATCATGTTTACTTTATGTTTGCACAAAACAGGCGCTGTCGGATCGTTGTTATGGCACAATTGCAATTAAATTTTTTTTGCACTATCTTGCAAAGTGCCTGGATGCTCTAGTGATGGCCCGATTTCAATTTCTCAAAAAGATTATGAAAGTAGAAATATAGTACTACAAAACGTATATTCTCATTTTGCGTTACAGTGGTGCCAATCCTGCGTTAGCTGCCGTGTAGTAGGAGTGTCCGGGAGATCAGGGGTATTCTTCTAATGAACGGATAACGTGATAATACGCTTCCCCTCATCTTCCGCTCACTCATACCACTCGAGTGCTTTCACCAACTCGGCCGTTTTCAGTCATGTTTGCAAGCATTTTTCACCCATTTCGCAGCATTTTACCGCAAAATGAGATACATTTTGTGGTACTGTACTCCCACCTTCAAAATCTGCTTTAGAATTTGAAGCTATCACTAGAGCATTCAGACACGCTGCAAGATAGGGCAAAAAAAAATCAAATAGCAATTGTGCCAAAACTAATGATCCGTCAGAGCCTATTTTGTGCACACACTGAAAACTGTCAGAGTTATCATTTTTTTTTTTTAAATTGTCAAATTTTCCGGTTCTTACGGTTTTCCTCCGTTACTAATGGTCCGACAGGGTCGTAAAATATACCATTTTATTTGTGTTTCAATTATCTACAATTCGTTCTATGAGAGAAACCAAATTGCTCTATTAGTTTTCATTTTATATGCAAAACATTAAAAAAAACACGTTTTTTGTTATTTAAATGTTTATAACAAATTAATAAATTACAGTTGCGAGTCGAAAACGTAACATAATATAACTACAAACTGTCTTTCATGTGATGGTAGAGTCCGTTTTCTACTAGTATTTTAGTTAGGAAAAATGCTCTACTGATTGGCCTACTTGGGTACTACTCTTTGTCTCTCACGATGTTCTCTGAACATTGCAGGATTTTCCTTTTCATGGGTACCTATACATAAAAAAATATACCGTTCTCCATCACTGGATTGAAACTGAAAAATATAGGTATCACAAATATAAATATCATTTCAGTATCACACAAAAAATATGTTGGTGAGTTGATGGTGGTGCTCCATCGTACCCTAGGATGATTTGATAATGAGATAAAGAAATGGGAGATGTAATACGATAATGAGAAAGAAGATCGCGAAAGGCAGTTAACCCGCATGTGTTCTTAGGAACCGAGGACTTCTGATATACCCATACTCCATGAAAATCAGCCCGCTCAACGTGAGCGATATGGAAGTTCTCCATAACAACGCATAATATCTAGCACGCAAACAATAATATTATAATTGAGTTAGAGCAACAAAGCGGGCATAAGTAGGTACAAAAGGCCTATTTAGCAATTATGAAAATCAGAGAGAAAAGCGCCGACCTTTCCCCTACGGGTAGTCGCAGTAACCGTCAAACAAAGAGGTTAAAATAGCGCTCCTAACAAGCGCTAAATGGGAATGTTCCCGTGAAATGATCCCTGCCGAGTGCTCACATGGGCGCACATGCGAAGCAGACGCCTGCAAGAAGTGTGCGGTGGAATGCACGGTTAGATGACAACGGGACAAAATAGGCTGTTAAATTCATCCCAAAGGACACCGTACTTTTCTTATGCAAAGTGGCAACCAGTAATATTTTCTGAAACTTTGGTATGTTATTGAGCTCGTCCTAGTAACCAAAAGTATTAATGTGCACAACTCAATCCTTTGTCTAGTTTTCAAGATACGGGGAATACAAATATTCATATTTACAGGGTGACTCACAAATAGATGACAGCAGCTTTTTTGCAAAACTTCACTTTTTCTACTGTGACTTAAGGAAAGCATATTTTCGAAAGGAACCCCGCACTATAGTATTATAATAAAGCGCTATTCCGGTAAAATAGAGTTTCATTACAGCTGATACTATTAATTGTTAGGTCAAGCGGTGCCTTTGTCAGTATATTATATCAATATAGGAACACATCAGGAAAATTTTACATTTACTTACCTATCAAATCTCAATCTCCGGCAAACCATCTCAGGAAGCTGCTACCATTTCTGCACAATCACAAATTTTAATTAATCAAGTTACTATATCTATTATTATCTTCAACAATTTTTTGGATTTCAATCTATTAAAATACTTATCAAATTGTTATTCATTAATATCTTGGCCGAAGGCCCAGGAGGAAGATCAAACTGTACTCAAAAAAACAAATAAATCGCCGGAATAACTAAGAAGTTTTGAATTTATACGTTCTTAAACCAAACCCAATTGGCGTCGGTGAATTGAAGGAAATTTCATGACATTTACGTTATTGAACTATTCAAAAAGGTATCACTCTTACTGAAGCATTGAACTGATATTTTGAAACAAATCAATTACCAGAAAACCTCACGTTACTAGCAAACATCTGACTCTCTCAAGATTTAAAACAGGACCGAAGATTAGGAGCATAAAATAACTGTCCTCAAGTTAGCCTGGGTCTCGTAATCCCAATTTAGTGTAGGCAATAAATATAAGGGTTGTTCGAAAATTAAATAGTGAATTAATTCTCTTTTCGGTTTCTTCTACGATCTGCTTGTTCACTAAATATTTTATAACTCAGATATTCCGACGTTACAAAAAAAAAACATAGTGCAAATTCTTAGCATTATGAAAAAAACTCTTTATATTTAAACAATTAATCTTTTTTCTACTTATTCTGTCATGGATCTTTCTGTTACACTCGGTTATGGTTTGAATCAATTCTCTTAATGGAAATATGCTGTTGAATTCATAATGAAACTGATTATTGCTTACAAAATATTTTATTTGAATTATTATATTCCCCTCGTATAACTTCCGTCTGTATTGGTACAGTGTGAAGGCTTGAGACCCTTCTAGGTATCGTAAATGCTGAATTTAATGGCTTCCGGATATACCATTAGAGCAGTATTTACAATAAATTTCAAAATAGCGTTTCGTCACAGTATTTTGACCAGAAAATGTCGCATAGTACACATTTTTTATACAGGGTGTTCCATAGATAGAACCACAATAGCAAATTTTTTTTCTAAGAATAATTCAAAACCCTGCAATTATGGATTGATTTGTGGGAAAGTTAATACAGCTAATATATGGGTGTCTCCAAGCTTGAGGATATCCAACAAAATTGAACCACAACACATGAATTGTCAAAAATGTTCAAGACAACTGTCCCACAATATTTGTGGGATGTTTTATGATGTAAGCTCACGATGAAATGAACCAACAATTATTGAATCCAACTTAGTTCTGTGAAAATAAGGAGTTAGATATCAATTTGGAGGAATTCATCTGATGTAAGTCACAATATGCACAACTTTAAGCTGTTGAGTATACAGGATGATTTATGTAGTATTTCTTCAATTAAAAAATATTTAAAAAGCATTTGAATCACAACAAATTCTAGACAAACTGCACGAAGAATGGTGTCCAAAATCTTGCTTGGAATACTAAACTTTTCTAGGTACAGAATTGTCAGCGGAATCACTTGAAAAAACGACTATTTACCAAAGTTGATGGATCGCTACGAAATTTATTTTGCGGAATCTTACATACAATTCACTGTTCAAAGACAGGAACGCCATTTCATTTGAATGGTTTCGTGCATTGAGAGACCTAATTGATTCAGATTTAGAATTCACCCTAGAGTTTTATATTGTCAAACAAACGGTGTGGGATGTACACAACAATAACTAGAAAAACCACTGTTAGGAAAAACGCAGCAGATCTCTATTTCTGAACCTTTGTGGAGGTGTGGAAATGACTAAACCGGATCACATAAATTTTCTGATAGTTGTTGCAATATCTTTTGTTTTTATATACTTTTCAACTCACCCCACACGTATATTGTTAAGAGAAAAATGAGTATAACACTTCAATCATATCTACATAAGAATTAGAAAATAGAAAATTATGATCGGTGCATAAGAACTTGTACTTTACGTATTTGGATATACTGAAAAATTTGGAAGGCTATCATAAAACAATTCAACAACCCTACCCTGTATATTCCAAAATCTCACAATTATTTATACCTAAAGTAATATTATTCACTAAGAAGTGAATAAAAAATTGCATGTTCTCTTTTTGATAATTTCCAAGCGTAATTTTATTTGATGGTTTGTTGTATGGCTCACCCTGAATACAATTAATTATGGCAAAATCTATCCTAGAAATTGTGAACGTGTGAGTTTCAACTTCAAGAAATAAGGTCTCGGTGGCACGAATCTTGAATTATTGAGTGTTTGGAAAACAACGAAAACGTATTGTAAATTACTCGTGAATCACCCTGTAGCAGGACATATTTATAGCCGTACTTTTCAATTCACATCTGACCATAACTCATATTGAACTAACATACGTAATATGAGTCAATGCAGTTTTTCAATTTTAGGAGAAAAACTGATAAAATCTGTATTTCCTAACTTTAACACATTGTATCTAGAAAGCAGGTAATATAATCGGATGTAGAAATCATACCTCTCAAAACATCACTGAAATAATCATATACTGAGAAAATGGTTACATTAGACCGGGGAAACTTTAGAATACAGAGTGTTCATGGTGTTTGTACTTTTCTTACAATTCAATACCTTTCGAGAAACGAACCACATTGTTAACCTTGAAGATCAGAGACACCTATATATTAGCGGTATCAACTTTCCCACAAATCAATCCATACGTACAGGGTTTTGAATAAAAAAAAAATTATAAAGTGGTTCTCCCTATGAAACACCCTGTATAAAAAATGTGTACTGTAATATATAGTTTTCCCAGCATACTATAATGATGGGTACCTTTCTAAAATATGTTTTCCTTAGTTCACATTAGAAAAAGTGAAATTTTGCAAAAACTCACTGTCATTCATTTGTGAGTCACCCCGTGAATATGCATATTTTTAATATTTCGTATCTATTATTCCATCATTTAAACGTGTGTATGAAACAGAAATTCAATATAGCTCGTAAAATAACAAAAAAAAACGAAAATCTTGGCAATGTTCAGCTTCCACACCCCTTATCTAGAAAATCAGACATAGTATTGAGTTGGGCCTGGTGACACTTTTGGTAACTAAGTCGAATGCAACAACATACCAAAGTTTCAGAAAATTTAACCGGTCACCACTTTTCTTAAGAAAAGTGCGCGGTCCTTTGTCCAATCTGTTTATACTAACAGAGACTGGCAATTTTATTTACCATCAGTTTATTACATCGAACGGACATTTAGATACAGTAAAATGATTTAGTACACGGAATTTAAAATCATAAACCAGTGAGACAGAGGGGAAGAAAAAAATTGTCTACGAAAAAAAAAAAAGATAAACATTCAATGAAAAACCAGCATGTCGCCCAAACCCCTATAGCAAGTGAAAATGATAGCCGTCCTCTATTCGCACAGATATTGAGATAGATCTTGTAAATATCCGTACCAAAATAGGAGATATCACCGAGGTTGAAAACTACAGGCAAATAACCCTGCTCTGTAACATATCTAAACTATCAAACAAATTAATATTTTTCACTTAATTTTCATTTATTATTCTTTAATTTTCTTCCGTTTTGAATCTTATATTACCATACCCATATTATATGTAATAACTTTTGAAATAAATATTTATTTCATAACAAAAATCGAACATTCGGAAAACAAAACAAACTCTGTATATGAAAGTTCATTATATACATAATTGAAGCTTATTAAGTTTGCAACAAAAATGATTTCAGATGGTTACCGAGTTATAGGGCGCTAAACGGTAGCGTTCTTTCTAAAACCGTAGAGGACCGCAGGTTCCCGCCCTTCGCTCCACTGAGCGACATTGACCGACACCGAGTCCAAGTGGCAGAGCGGCCAAGAGCAAGGAGCGGTTCCGTAGTTAAGTTCCAGCTCCAACCCGTTCAAGCGTGTTTGAAACAGTCGCTCACCATCTGAACAAGTTCACTTCGGTTGGTTCCAGTCAGGATTCCCTGCTATCCGCGTCGTTGCATAAGTGTGATTGATGTACGGTCATTCGTTTCATTATTATTTTCTATGCGTTCTTACCACTGTATTTCCGTACCATTTCCTTCAGTCAGTGTCTATAGTGTTTCACATAGTAGACGTAAGGCGTGTTCACCTGAGTGAGGTATAAAATGGAAGAAAACTGTTTGTTGTGCGACAAAATTCTTGGTTCACCTTCTGGTATAACGACAGTTGGTTTGAAGAGAATCAGTTCGTTACTTTTAGCTAGTGAGCAACGAATAGATAATTTGAGTACTAAGCTCAGTGGTATTGAGACAATTAGATTACACACTGAGTGCCGAAAAGGGTACACACGGCCTGAGTCTATAAAGGCTTTCCTGAAACAGCAGTCTGCTGCAAACCCCTCTTCATCAGCACAAGCTAGCTCTTTGCCCAAACAAGGTTGTCGGTGAAAACATTAATTGAATTCAAAACAAAATGTTTCTTCTGTGCAGATGTTATTGATGAAGCAAATGTCTCTTAACATGCATCGGTACAGAACTTTCACCAAATCTGTATCCAATGCTAAAACCGACCTTTCTGCTCTGCCGCCCACAGAGGGAGCAGCAAAGCAGCACGCATTTCGAGTCTACCACCAAATTCAATTTTGGCTTGGGAATGAACTTCCTCCTGTACAGTGGGGTTGTAAGTTGGAAAGCGATCGGCTGATCCATGTGACAACAGAGGATTCAGCAGCACCTGAAGCTGTCCTCAACCTCATTTGTTGCAAATGTACAAATGGATGTGGGAACAGATGTGGCTGTCGAAAGTCAGAAATAATGTGTACAAGCATTTGTCACAACTGCCATGGCGAATGCTTGAATGGTGTTACTTCCACCCTCGAAGAAGACTTTGATGACCCTGATGATCCCGATGTCATAAACCTTGAAGAAATGGAGTTTTCAGTGCAAAAAACAAACACTGAACATTTGGTACATGAAGACCAACACACTCTGCGTGCTGGACGCTAACCAGAAGTCAGGTAAGATTGCACATTTGTATTTTTTGTTATACATTCCCTTAGTATACATACATAAATTGGTCGTCATGTTCATACGCTTACCTACTTTCTTTTATATACATGTTCTTATTTATATAATGGTTCTCTCACATCACCTCTTGCATAGTTACCTTTTCTTACTTTGTTTAAGCCATCAAGTTCAAAAGCTGACCAAGATGAGCAGATTAGGGCCTTCTATCAAGAAAAGTTGATGTTGATGTTCTGTATACAATTTTCCTTGGAATATCCTCAGCAATTTTTGTTCTTATATTTCACTGTTAATGTACATCATGTCTTTTCTTCATACAAAGCTGTGAATGTTATCTCCTCAATCCTCAATGAAATTGGTGAACCATTGTCAAATCTTATTAGAAATGCCATATTGTACCGCCCTAGCGTGGTTTTTCCAAAAGCCCCATGTTTAGCGCCTTATAACTCTGTAACCATTGGGAATACAAGGAAATTGTTGATAATTATTTTTGTTGCAAATTTGATGAGCTTCAAATTATGTATATAATGAACTTTTACCTCCGACCAACGGTTGTCGAGATATTAATAAAAAACAAAAAAAAGTGCCCTGTTTCTGCTAATTGCCGCTAGAGCTCGCCTCATATTCATGAGTACTTTTGGTATATTCATCCCTAGGTACCCTTAAATATGTGTGCTAAGTTTCAAAACTTTCGGATTTTTCAGGAGGTTAAACCTTGTTTCGACTGGATTAAAAGCTTTCGATACGGTGTGCTCTGAATTTCTAATCTATAAACTGGCAAATTTTGGTTTTCCTAGTTTCATTTTAAGAGTCATAGAATCTTACATGTGAAATGAAAATTTGACAGTAATATTTAACTAGTCATCCTCAGAGCCAAAAAACATTGAACTAGGTGGACAAAATACAGAGCAACTCGTTAGTAAATCTGAAACTATCCTCGAACAGTTTAGTATATGGTGTCATAGACATTAGAATTAAAACGTAAATTGTTAGTTTTATTAAATATCTCTAAATTATAAATTATTGAGTTGTCATACAATAACTGACACCAATCAATCAATAGTATACAGAGAGATCCCATACATTACTCCACCTTCAAAAGTAAACTAAAATGAAACTGGAAACTGCTCAAACTCATTCATTTATCATCATTCTCCATGAAGACGGGTTTGAGTTGATCTATCAAAATATTCTCCTCTTTTCCATTCACTAAGAGTGTATAATATTTGTCATGTCTGTTAATAACTTTATAAGGCCCAGAGTATGGATGCTGAAGATGTTTCTTTACGGAATCTACTCGAACAAATACATGAGTAGAACTAACTAACTATTTAAATATAAAAACTGATCTAGACCTATGTCGAGAAGGGTTGATAGGAATAATTTGGTTCATAATTTCGTATAAGTTGAGTGAACATTCTTTATAATTGATGTTCGTCTTCACTTCATTAAAAAACATTTCACCAGGTACTTTCGAAGCTGCACCATAAACCACCTTGGCACAAAAGGCTTCTAAATCTTGTTTAAGTAGGGTACGCATTCCGAATACGATTGTCGGTAAAATTTCTGACCACTTTTCAGTGGCATGGCACTTCAGAGCAGCCTTTATGGTCCTTTGGAATCGTTCGATAATTTCAATTCCACAGGGACGATGAGGGGTCGTTCCAGTATGCTGAAATCTCAATAGTTTGGAGAATTCTCCAAACAGGTAGATGAGATTCAAATTGTCTACCTTGGTCGGTTGTAACTCTACTAGGTACTCCAAAACGGGTAATACAACCATTGTAAAAGGTCTTTGCAACTATTTCAGCTGTAATGTTCGACATTGGAAAAGCTTCTGTCCATCTGGTAAATCGATCAATACAAGTAAGACAATATGTAAATCTATTTGATGGTGGTAATGGTCCAACGATGTCGATGTTGGTGTGATCGAAACGTGCATCTGGGGTCTGATGAATGCTCTTGGGTGATACGACATGTTGACTAATTTTTTATCTTTGACAAGGAATGCAATTTCTGGTCCATGTTCGAATATCTTTTTCTATGTTTGTCAACATATTCAGATTTCACCAGTTTAACTGTTGAACGAACGCCAAGATGTGATGAACCATGTAATTCATTGAAAATGCACCTTCTTAAAATGGGAATATAAGGTACCTACATCATAATAGTATTATTCAAATAATTATAATATATTTTCTCATTGGTATGTGGAATATTAATTTGTTTGAGTATGAGACCATTATTAATTGTTATTGAGGAGAGTTTGTAACTCCTGATCATTATTTTGTTCATTCCCCAATGAAAATAATCAATTGTATTTCCGATGTTGAACACAGAAACTCTAGACTAGGCACCCGCAATAACATTTTCTGAACCCGCATCATGTCTTATATCAGTTGAAAACTGACTGATAAAGTCCAAGTATCTGAGTTGCCGGGGAGTTGAAGTTTTTGCCTTTTTGTTGAAAGCAAAACTTAGAGGTTTATGATCCGTAAAAATAATTCTTGTTCTTCAGCCATGTAACTAACGGAATAACTTCATTGCCTCATAAATCTCCAGCAATTCCCTATCATCCGTGCTATATTTCTTATGGGCAGTTGACAAATTTTTCGAAAATAATCCTAAGGGTTTCCACACATCATTCTGCGTTTGATTGAGCACAGCACCAATAGAAAAATCTGAAGCAAAAACCATTAATGACGGCGGGGTTGATTGTGATGGGTTGATGGGTATGAAAGCAGGGCTGCGTCAGCAACAGAACTTCTTTCAGTTTAGTGAAAGCTTCATTTCGTTTGGGAGTCCATGTCAATTCTGCGTTTGGTTTAGGAATATATTTTGGAATTCATTAAGAGGGTCTTGAATATCGTCTGCTTTTGGAATTGTTGCTCGATAAAAATTCACCACTACTAAAAATCGTCTGAAATAAATTCAGGTCTTTAGGTTTTTCTTAACTGCATATTGCTTCTATCTTCTTCTTCTTGTGAAACCAAATATCCCAAATTCACTTTGTTCTGGATTAATCACAATACCGTGATCCTCCAGCTTTCTGAAAAGCTGTTTGAAATGTTGATTATGTTCAGCTCCATCTCTTGAGGCAACCAGGAAGTCGTCGAAATATGGAAAACAGAATCGAAGATCTCGAGTTATTTCATGTAAGAACCTTTGACACGATTGAGCAGCATTTTTCAAATGAAATGGCATTTTCAAGTACTCAAACAAACCAAATGGTGTTATTAAAGCAGTTTATTCTATGCCTTTAGGTGCCATAGGTATCTGATGGAAAGCTTTCACTAAATACATTTTTTCCATCTAAATGATGTAAAATCTCCAATATTTGGCAATGGATATCTATCTGGAACTTTCATAGCATTTAATAACCTGAAGTCACCACAAGGCCTCCATTCTCCATTTGAGTTCGCAACCATGTGTAGTGGGTTGGCCCAAGGACTCTTTGATGTTCGTACAATCCCCTGTTCCATAAGATATTCAAATTCCTTTTTTGCAGCTACCAATTCATCAGAATTAAATCTGAATTGACAATGAACCGGTTGTCCTTCGGTAATGATTTGATGAAAAATATTGACACCTTTAATGTTTTTCTGATTAAGAGATTTGGTTAAATTCTTTCAAAATCTCCTAATAAGGGCAATAACCGTTTATTGTTTTATTACATGTATAAATTTTAGACCTGTCGATAATGCAGTTGAGGTATAAATTTGTTTTATTGTCTTTGATAATTCTATTATGAACATCCACTACAATACCATAATGATCAAGGAAGTCTGCTCCAAGGATGGGTTTATGTACATTTGCCAAAATGAACTGCTATGAAAATATTTCCTCAATCCTAGTGACATTGTTAAACGTTCATCTCCAAAAGTTTCAATTCTAAATCCATTTGCTTCGAACAATATTTTCTCAGAATCTCGTCCGCTGTATAGTTTGAAACCGGTTGAACTGACACTTCGGCACCTGTATCAATCAAGAAATTGATATTCGTTGTTTGATCAAATACAAATGAGTGACTTTTTTTATGGGCCAAGTCATTTTCCGAATTTTCTGTATTCATTACATAATCACATGGTTGCGGCGTACATCTGGTTGCTTTATCTTGGAATCGTCTGTGATAATAGCAAATGTTCCTTGTCGGACTTGGTCTTGATGTGGATCTGAATCTTCTCGGTGTCCAGTTACGACCTTCCCTTGCTGAGGTGGTAGTAAGTGTTTCGAACTTTTTAAGACGCTGATCAATTTTGCCTTCAACTGTATCTGAATTTTTCAGAACACACATTTCATTAGTAACTTTTAACATGCCAATGGCTATATCTATGAGCTCTCCGTCACTTAATTTATCCTAAAAAGCTCTAATCAATTGTTCTACATTTGATGGTAGTTTCTAATACTATACATTTTTTTGTCTTTTGACCAGATGCTGAATTAGTCATTTCACTGTACAGTTGGCTGGTTTCTGGTCTCCCAACTGACATTCTCGAAAAAGTCTTGTCATTTTTTCTTAGTCTGATATTTGGTACATCTTGTTGAGTTGTTCTTTCGAGAGTTTATAACTATCATTTTCGTTCTGAACAATGAATAAATTGCAATTTTCTTTCGCTAGCGAACAATCCAACACTGTTAAAACTTTTCCAAATAAAATTTTGTCATTTCTGATTCCGTGCATTTCAAATATAGCTTCCACGGCACTGAACCATAGTTCTGACTCATTCTTTCAGAATGTAGTTATGCTAACAGATTTCACCTAATTCAACTGTGTTTCAGAAATGTTTTCATCGGTATGACCTGGCCAATTCTCTGAATTTGCCATAGGGGGAATATTCTGGGTATGAGATTTGTTCATTACGATATATCATTCAATATTTTCTCTAACTTGTCTTGTTTTTCTTTCAAATCTAAACACAAACACTATAACTTGTTCAACTTTCGAATTATTATATTTTTCATTGGTACTTTTTGGATGGAACTTTGTAACACTAGCAACAGCTCTGTGAAGACAAAATCAGAAAAATTTTACGCCTCAGAATGTCTATTTCTTATTGCCTCTTCCAATTTTAGTTTGGGGTCTGCGACAGATCCGCCAGTGCCAATGTTGAAATGCTGGAGGAGATCCAAAACTTGTTCCTTTTTCAAACAATTTATGAGTATTTATAACCATCTTGTTTTTGTCGAGGTCAACAATTATAGGTATAACAATTAAAACGTAAATTGTTGTTGATGTTGTTTTGCATTTTTGTAGGTAAGGCAGAAAAATTGTATATGACTTTGGCATCACAACCTTGCATAAATACCAACTAGCTCGCTTCTGTAAAATGAGTACAAACTGAAATAGATGTTGACATAAGTGAACTCACTTCATTTATATAATGTACTTCAGCTTAACTTTAGATGAATTTTTATAAAATGAGGTACGAACTGCCGTGTTTCACTTTTCACAATGACGATTATATAATGCAATCATTTTGCAATTCAGGATATTGTTAATGTATTCCTATTTACTAATTTCGCTGCAACTCTTTCATCTCTTTTCTCTGTAAAATAGACTCGTCCATTCTCTGTGTAGCGACCATGCAGTCGCTACCACTTTGTACATTAATTTTTATTATCAAGAGCTTTGGCGATGTTCAGTTTTGTTGAAATAATGTTTTTCATTAGTAGTTGTGTGGAAAACGAAGTTGTCAAAATGTAATAAATGTTTTTGTCAGTTGAATTTGGCATGATATTTTAATTCATTATAAAATATAAATAGGAGGAACACTAACACCTCCAAAGTAGTGACCCCGACTCACACTTCACCGATAGAAGAGTAGCGAGTTTGTGCCATCATGCCAGATAGTGGTTTTGGAACCCCAATTACAGAATCGGTAGCTCGTGTCTCGATGCGAGCCCCGCCATTCTGGCCTGAGAAACCAGGATTATGGTTTTCTCAACTTGAGGGACAATTTCACCTCAGTAACATCACCAGAGACGAAACCAAGTTTGCGTACGTTATCGCTCAACTTGAGAGTCGTTATGCAGCTGAAGTGGAAGATATTATAACCAACCCGCCAGATGCTGATAAATACGAAAAAGTCAAGCAGGAGCTGATCAAAAGGTTATCCATATCCCAAGAACAAAAAATTCAACAGCTCTTAGAACATGAAGAGATTGGGGATCGCAGACCGTCTCAGTTTCTTCGTCACCTCCGTAGTCTTGCAGGAAAATCTGTTCCTGATAATTTTCTTCGCACATTGTGGTTGAATAGGCTTCCCAATCAGGTTAGAGCAATATTAGCTACTCAAGAATCATCAACTCTTGACGACGTTGCTCAACTTGCCGACAAGATTATCGAGATATCACCTCGCACCGTCGCTAGTGTCCGTGATTCCAGATCAGATGAAATTTGTGAATTATCTAAACAAATCACAGAACTTTCTAAGCAAGTGGCAGAACTCTCCGTCAGGAATAATAAACCTAAAACGTATCGTGCACATAGCAGAAACCGATCAAGAAGTGGTAATCGAGCTGAAAGAAGAGATCTTTGCTGGTATCACCATTGTTATGGATTCAAAGCCAGAAAATGTGTACAGCCTTGTAATTATGTTTCATTATCCTCAACATCAAGTGCCAATTTGGAAAAATAACAGGACAGCCGTATGGAGAGGCGACTAACGACTGTCCTTTAACCAAACGCCTTCTCCTCACCGACAAAAACAGTAAAGTGCAGTATCTAATAGATACTGGATCAGACGTATGTGTTTTTCCACGTTCCCAAACCAGACATCGAGTGAGAACATCTTATGATCTTTTTGCTGCAAATGGATCTGTCATTCATACATATGGAACAGTGTCACTGTCACTCAATTTTGGCCTGAGACGTGAATTTTTATGGCAATTTATAGTCGCAGATGTTACAAAACCCATAATAGGTGTGGATTTCTTGAGTTACTTCAATCTTCTTGTGGACATTCGTCACCAGTGTTCAGTTGACTCAATAACAGGCATAGCAACTAATGGCGTTCAATGCTTCCATGCACAAACCAATGTTAAATCTATTTCTGGTGATTCGAAATATCATAATCTCCTCAGTCAATTCCCAGAAATTACCAAGCCAGATGGTGTCCCGAAAGATGTCAAACATACCACGATGCACCATATTCGTACAACATTAGGACCACCAGTCGCATGCAAAGCTCGGCGTTTGAATGGTACAAAATTGAGCACTGCCAAACGTGAGTTCGAAGCTATGGTCAAATTAGGTATTGCTCGTCAATCTGATAGCTGTTGGTCATCGCCTCTTCATTTAGTAGCCAAGAAAAACGGAGAGTGGCGTCCTTGCGGTGATTATCGCCCACTGAATGCAAGAACAATTCCAGATCGCTACCCCGTTCGTCACATTCAAGATGTTTCACAATACCTGAATAACCGGAAGATATTTTCTAAGATTGACCTAGTCAGAGCATTCAATCAAATACGAGTTGCACCAGAAGATATTCCAAAAACGGCCATCATCACACCTTTTGGTTTGTTTGAGTTTCCTTTTATGAGCTTCGGGTTGAGGAATGCAGCTCAGACATTCCAACGATTCATGGATGAGGTGACCCGTGAATTAGAATTTTGTTTTGTCTACATCGACGATATACTCATAGCATCATCGACGGAAGAAGAACACTTGGAACACTTGAAAATCATTTTTGAAAGGCTCAAAAGCTATGGAGTAGTGATAAATGTCAATAAATGTCAGTTCGGTGTTTCGGAAGTAGACTTCTTAGGTTTCTCCATCACTGAACATGGGATCAAACCACTCATTGACAAAGTCAAGGCAGTTCTGGACTTTCCTCAACCTGAAACGATTAAACAACTACGAAGATTCCTTGGTATGCTGAATTTCTACCGCAGATTCACTCCAGGTGCTTCAGTTCTTCACGCCCCATTCAATAAACTTCTGGAAGGCAATGTGAGAAGCAATCAAAAAATCAATTGGTGCGATGAACTTTCCATTACTTTTGCTAAATGTAAGGAAAGTCTAGCGCAAGCAGCTCTTTTGGCTCATCCAGACCCCACAGCAATGCTAGGATTAGTTACTGATGCATCAGAGACCTCCATGGGTGCAGTTCTTCAACAGCAAACAACTAATGGTTGGCAGCCGCTAGCATTCTTCAGTAAGAAGTTTTCACCTGCTCAACGAAAATATAGTGCTTTTGATAGAGAACTGCTTTCAATTTATTCAGCTGTCAAGTATTTTCAACACTATGTAGAGTGTCGAGATTTTGTGATATTCACTGATCACAAACCGCTGACTTATGCGTTCAAGCAGAATCCTGAAAAAGCATCTCCAAGACAGTTTCGCTACCTTGATTTTATTGGACAGTTCTCTACCGACATTAGACATATCTCAGGCAAAGAAAATATTGTGGCAGATACTTTGTCCCGAACAGAATCTGTCGAACAATCCTTGGACTTTGCCGCCCTTGCAGATTCTCAGAACAGCGATGCTGAACTCTTATCTCTGTTTGAAAATGGAACCTCTTTGGATTTAAAGAGAATACGGATTCCAGGTACCGAATCAACATTATTCTGTGACGTATCTGGATCTTCTCCTCGACCATTCGTTACAAAACCATTTCGGAAAAGAGTATTTGATCTTCTCCATGGACTGTCTCATCCCAGTATACGTGCCACAACTAGAATCATCAAGGATCGGTATGTATGGCCATCGATTACTAAGGATTGCAGAAAATGGGCAAAGAATTGTATTCAGTGTCAACGCTCGAAAGTATTCCGCCATGTGAAGTCTCCAGTTGAACATTTCCATTCAACCAGCTCAAAATTCGAACACATACACATAGATTTGGTTGGCCCGATGCCTTCTTCAAATGGTTATCGATACTGTTTAACTATCATAGACCGATTTTCACGCCTGCCTGAGGCATGCCCTGTTTATGATATCACAGCAGAAACAGTTGCCAAAACCTTGTTTTCTTCATGGATTTCCAAATATGGTGTTCCATTGCGAATAACCTCGGATCAAGGTCGCCAGTTCGAAAGCAATCTTTTCAGAGCTTTAGCCAAAACATGTGGTATTCACATTATTCGAACCACAGCTTACCATCCTCAAGCAAACGGTATGGTAGAACGTTGGCATAGACACTTGAAATCTGCAATACGTTGCCACCAGACAGAAGACTGGGTTGAAGTGATTCCCACTATAATAATGGGTATGTTGGGAGTTTTCAAAGAAGACCTAGGTGCAACTATAGCTGAGATGGTGTATGGAGAGCCAATTCGTCTTCCAGGTGAATTTTTAACTCCACATCCTGTTGCAGAAAATAACCCAACGAGTTATGTTGATCGACTACGGAAGTACATGTCTTCATTTCGACCAACCCTAGGAGCACATCATGGTAGTTCTCCAGTTTTCGTGTTCAAGGATTTGTCAACAACCACGCATGTATTCGTTAGACGAGATACTCCTCGTTCTTCATTGCAGCCTCCGTATGATGGACCTTTTCTTGTAATCGATCGACGAGATAAACAGATGATTGTTTGTATTCGTGGAAAGAATACAACAGTCTCAATAGACAGAGTTAAGCCAGCCTATATTCTCTCTGACGAACTTCAGACACCACAGTCTGTTTCAGTCGTTCCATTTTCTAAAACACCTGCAGCAGTTATTGGACCATCATCTAACGAAGATGTTACCGCATCAGCCAATTTAAACAAACAGTCAAGATTTGGACGAAATATTAAATTTCCAGTTCGTTTCTCTCCAGGGTGATTTAATTTCTTTTTCATGAGGGGGAGTACTGTAGCGACCATGCAGTCGCTACCACTTTGTACATTAATTTTTATTATCAAGAGCTTTGGCGATGTTCAGTTTTGTTGAAATAATGTTTTTCATTAGTAGTTGTGTGGAAAACGAAGTTGTCAAAATGTAATAAATGTTTTTGTCAGTTGAATTTGGCATGATATTTTAATTCATTATAAAATATAAATAGGAGGAACACTAACACCTCCAAACTCTGAATCGACAGTTAAAGGGACAACTGCTTGATCATGATCGTAGATTATGAATCTGATATACGCCAAATTGCTTCATTACTATAAGTATCGACCCATTGGAAACTGCACCATCTCGTCGTGCTCATTTTCTTCAGTCGATACGACGATAGTCATCAATGACATATTACAACTGGACTCCGTTATTTACATTTTGATCAGTGGTCACATTCTAAGCACAATTTTTATTGCAGCTTGTTTCGCGGAAAATAGTTGCCAATCAACCCAAAAGTTGAATTATCTGCGTATATACAATGTATATAAGCAGATAATTGCCGCGAAATGAGCAGTAGAAATGTAAATAACGGAGTATACTGTACTGTATTCTGACTTGTTTGTTATTGAAACTCTGTCAACACCGTTATTTACGACTTTTAAAATCGTACATTGACTTATCCTGTCTATTGATATTGATGGTTAGAAAAATTAATGAAAATTTTTTATTTTTATTAATTTACTTTTATTTTTGGTGCAAGCGGATTGTATGGAACCATCCATTGATAACCGATTCCAAGCTCTTTTTTTTTTGTTTCCGTTTGACCAGGAAATCTACACTGGAAATTTTCATAATGTACGTATTTACTAGTCTGAGAGCAACTAACCGGCTATATCTGTATGTAATTGACCAGATCTGAAATTCTACACAGTTAGTCCCCTATACCGACCATACATGAGATGGGGAAGGGGGGGCTCGCTAGGCCCAGCGCGGCTGGTGTTCAGATACGACAGATATCAAAATTTTACTAATTATAAATGTAATTGACCACGTCTGCCAGTTGGAAATTTTAGTATTTATCATCATTATCATTGAAAAATATAAATGGCAGACTATTATCGCGCTTCTAACATCGTGGCAGAAGGTTTTTAAAGTCCTAAAAATTTGAAATATCGAAAGTAATTGACCAGGTCCACTATTAATACATTTTGTTCATTATAACCTTAGAAGCTTATATTTATCACGCCAGACGTTTCTACTACGTACACATATCAACAGACAACAAAATTTCAACTACAGCCCGAGCAGATAAATGCACATTACGCATTCATTCTTAAATTTATTTAATCTGCCTGTAATTGAATTTATTGGTGTGTTTATAAAAATTGATATTTTTGGAGATATTAACCTATTTACTCCTGTTAGATAATTATATTTAATACAGATCCATTTCGAATCAATAATAAATATTGCGGTACAATAATGACAAAAAATTATAACCGAAATGGTTAATATTTTTTTATTTGTTCAAGGCAAAATTTCAAATTGTCAAGTAAATATAAAAAATCGTTTATGAAAATGTAAACAATATATATCTATAGGCATATTGGTTTCAATCTTTAATCATCACCTTCAGAGTTATTTTCATCATGCACTGAATCGGTTTATGTGAAAATAAACTTTCGATTTGTTAATTGATCCAAACATGTTCTGTACAGAATATACTATTATCAAGTGAAATTGTCAAGCTGTGTGCATGCTTCAAAGTACTGGAAGAAAGAAAATCTATATTTCCTCCAAAATATTTTTATTTAAAAAAACGTAGCAAAACTCTTCCGACTGTTGAGTCATCATCGGTGCATACCTGTAAGTAAGTAATAATAGAAAGTGAATTTGATAAATTGAAATATTGGAAATCAGGTGTCCACGGACCAAGTTGAAATTTGAAATATTACATATTGAAACTTGTATAAAATATGTCACCCTGTCCAAATCAAAACATAATTCTGCTGGTTGGTCACAGAGGGCACTTGCAATTGCGTCCTCTGATATTTTGAGGAACGTTGCACAAGTATTTGTTAGATTTAATTCAATGCCCGTCGTGGTCTTAGCCAGGGAAGTAGTTGTTTCCTGTCAGGTACTTGCCTTGATAAGCCTACTTAGAAGGTGTATATGGGAGTAAAGGGTTCATCATCGGTCGGCAACGACTGTTCGTTATTAAACTATCTCCCAAAGAATTCTGTTTTCTTCATATTAATCTCTCAACACGGAGATTCGGAGTATTCTTCCTCTCCTCGCTAGGTGGAGTGGCCTAGAAACCGCTTTACCGCGTGAACCAGAGTTGACCAAGCAACGAAGTGTGTAATGGTTTGGACAGGGACCAGAAGGCTTCAGTGCTGTCTGTGTTGACCTACCCTTTGCACTGATGAGAGGCAATAACCTCGAAACTAGTCTGCAGGTGGTCACCCTGCCCAAATCAAAACATAATTCTGCTGATTGGTCACAGAGGGCACTTGCAATTGCGTCCACTCATATTTTGAGGAACGTTGCACAAGTATCTGTTAGATTTAATTCAATACCCGTCGTGGTCTCAGCCAGGGGAGTAGTTGTTTTCTGTCAGGTACTTGCCTTAATAAGCCTACTTAGTAGGTGTATATGGGAGTAAAGAGTTCATCATCGGTCGGCAACGACTGTTCGTTATTAAACCATCTCCCAAAGAATTCTGTTTTCTTCATATTAATCTTTCAACCCGGAGATTCGGAGTGTTCTTCGTCTCCTCGCTAGGTGTAGCGGCCTAGAAACCGCTTTATCGCGTGAACCAGAGTTGACCAAGCAACGAAATGTGTTATGGTTTGGACGGGGAACAGATGGCTTCAGTGCTGTCTGTGTTGACCTACCCTTTGTACTGATAAGAAACAACAACCTCGAAACTAGTCTACAGGTGGTCACCCTGCCCAAATCAAAACATAATTCTGCTGTTTGGTCACAGAGGGCACTTGCAATTGCGTCCTCTGATATTTTGAGGAACGTTGCACAAGTATCTGTTAGATTTAATTCAATACCCGTCATGGTCTTAGCCAGGGGAGTAGTTGTTTTCTGTCAGGTACTTGCCTCAATAAGCCTACTTAGTTGGTGTATATGGGAGTAAAGGGTTCATCATCGGTCGGCAACGACTGTTCGATATTAAACGATCACCTAAAGAATTCTGTTTTCTTGTATAAAATATGTTCAAAATTGAACAATTTTTATCCTGTGTCATGATTATTATGGATTACGATATGGGATACTACATTATATCTGGTTAAGGTCAGTTTTTAAGGTTCCAGTTAAACTCCAGATGACTAACTAATAGTTTAGATGGTGAAAGACATTCTTCAAATGATGTTTGAAATATCACAATCTAAACTATTAGTTAGTTATCTAGAGTTTAAGTGGAACATGAAAAACTGGCCCTAAATGTTGAGGTGGAAATTTAATTTGACAATTTATAACAATGAAAATTTATTTGTGTGACATAGCATCAAAAGTTTACTATCATCAACACCAGGAACATTTTTGATGGAGTCGCTAACAAATCATTTGAATTGTCTTGTTCAATCCAACCATACTCCAATTGGTTTAATGTTGTGGGGTGCTTTCAGAAAGTATCTCTCTCTTGCACGGTGATATTGAAGTTTCGTTAAAATTGTGAATTTTTTGCTGAAGTTTTCATTGACGTCTGAAGTTTTGAAGCTGTTCACGTTCTTAGGTTATTTGGTATTATACATCTGGCAGTAAACTGTTCAATAATGTTGAACAGTTCTTGTAACTGGTCCTCTGTTAAATCTAGTTCTCCATGATCCGCAGAAGCTTGTTGAAACTGAACACTGTTTTTCAACAAAGTGAAAGGTAATTAATTGTCTCCTTTATTACAGAAAGCCGGATTAAAATCTCACCAGGTGAAAGCGTAAAAACCAATTTAAATACAAGTATCTACAAAACATATTATTGGCAGACCTGAGGCCTTATTCTCAGATGTCTACTACCCTATGTCACATGCGACAAAATATCTCCATCTCTTTTCAATGCATATTTTGTCGCATGCACACAGGGTGGTAGACATTTGAAAATAGGGACCATGGTCAATTACTTCGAGGATTCCATAGTTTTTGGCACTTTCAAAATCCTCTTCCAAGATGTAAGACGCACAATAATGATGATATATTCTAAAATTTCCGAATAGCAGACGTGGTCGAATACATTTATTATTAGTCAAATTTTGATAGTTGTCGCTCTTGAGTACCAGCTGGGCCAGCCGCGCTGGTCTTAGTGAGACCCGCCCATATGCATATTTAGTATAGAGGGACTCACTGTGCAAAAATTCAGATCTGGTCAATTTCATACAGGAAGCCGGTATCGGGCTCTTAGACTATACAATTACATGCTGAGGACTAAAGTGACAAAATTTACAATCATGTTTATAGATTCCAAATCACACTATCTAATGATTTCCCCAATGGGGAAAATTTTGTTATTGAAGTTATGCAGAGAAATTTCTTGCTACCATAATAAGAAATAGTGTAACTATTGAAAAAAAAAAGATTCGAAGCAGGACTCTGAAATCCTACTGCAGCAAAAACGATTTTACTATGAGGTTATTTTTCCGTCAGAGCAAAGTATGATGCTGTCGCTATTAGGTAGTCAGTCTGGGTCAGAGTTTATTCATCAGAATTGTATAATTTCATGACTAAATAATAGTTTCTAGTGAGTTACTTGCCTGTGGCTACAAAGTTTTTGCTTACGATAACTGCATTATCGTATAAAAGTTCACACACGGCTGTGTTGTTTGATTTCTGCTGATATTTCAACAGAAATCACCCTCTCCCCGAACGCGTCAACCGGGAACTGCGAACTGCGAAAACGAATAAATTCGTCCCAGTGCCAGTTAGTCCATGCAGTCACCTAGTCAGACTAGTCAGGTAGTCAGTGGTAATGAGTGTTATCAATTAAACCAAGCTATAGTACAATAGTACGAATTCCTTTAATTCCCCACTAATACCCAACCAATACCATTAATACCCAAGGCCTGTGTGCACCAAAATTCCTCAGCAGTTTCCCCCTCGCTATAGTATAAGTATTTATATCGCATATATTACTCAGAAGAATTAGTGTTGCAATCTAAAATTTTTAGTTTAAATTAAAATACCACGTTCCTTTTGAATTAGATTTCCTCGTGTTTCACTTTTAGAACACATTCGAGAGCATTTCATGATTGACATTTCTTACTGGTATTCCAGTGACGTGTCTTTTACATATGATTGACAAAAGTCATTCGGTGGGATTGAGTAAAATCAGTACATTATTCCCAACAACTTTTATGAAGAACAACAACATTTTTCAAAACTTTTCCATCAAAAACACTATATATAGAAATATGTCTCACGAAACCAGCGACTGGAAACGTATCAGTTCTTACATCGAGATGTACTCTCTAGCAGTAGCAAATTATCGCACCAACAACTAGAACAATGCCTCATAGCCATAGGTGGGAGTAATCGCTAGTGGTAGCAAAGTCAGATATCTACTACTGCAATAATTCCTGTTAGTCATAAGTAGGTGCACTCGCTAGCAGTAGCAAAGTTCACCAGCTGCTACAAAAACATTGGGTCGTATGCATATACCTTGAGGAAATGCTTTTACTTGGATTTCTTGAAACAGACGTATTCATTTTGTTGAGTTATGAGGAAGACAAACCTGTAGTCAAAGCATTTGCTACCTTTTATGAATACTACCCATTGTCTGATAGCCACAGGTAGATGCATCCAGCTTCGAAATTCCTGTAAGGAAACAATACAGTCTCTGGAAATCTGGTGATTGCATATCTGAGGACACATCTCCATCCTCAATATAATGCATTGTAGGAATGGTTGAGGAAAGAGATGATAATTGGTTCGCTCATAGTTCATACAGAGTTTCAAGAAAAATCAACTCCAAATTATTCTACAGAAACAACATTGGTAACAATGGATAACTTCACTTCTGGACTTTCTTGGAAAATATGTTTCTCTTTTATGAAACTGGGAATTATATTTCTAGGAAATCCCCACAGATTCTCCAAGAAAAACAAAGAAAAGCCAAATAATCCAATATTGCAATTTGTTTCCCGCTGCTATGTTTCTAGTTAGCCGTTTTCTTGTTCCGTACTCCCAGACATCCATTAAACGTATCACTCCTGAAAGCGTATCCCACGAAGCGGGTGCAGCAAGAGCACATCAGAAAATTTGTGTTATTATTAAAACCGATTACTGGAACAACACAGACCTGTTCCTTGTTCGTTTAATATATGGCTGGAAATGAGAAAAGAATTTGCACGTATTCCGCACTTTTTTTATATCAGTTTCCACAGAGCTCGTTTCGAATGATTCAGTTAGTAAATATGATTTTAGTAGATTCCGAAAGAGCTCAACTGCGAAGATTGCAAAGTCGAGGCGCAAGCCGAGACTTAGCAACACAGAGTCTAGGAGTGTGGCTTTTCCTACGAGGTAAATATCCTATTTTTCCGCAAATCGCTAGGAAATTCGACAAATATAGAATAATATTAAAAAAATTACTTGGGTTAAAATGGAAACGTTTTGATGTTGAATTGTCAAACTTGACGCTTATAAATTCATTCCTGGGACTCCTCCAGAGCTAGTTGAGGTAGTGAATACTGCTTCATTAGAATTTTTGCCAAAAAAATCAAGAGAAAAGTACGAAAATGCATATAAACGTTTTATGGATAATCGCAAGAGTAAAACCACTCAAAACCACTCTCAGGAAATGTTGTGATGGCATACTTCCTAGACCTTTGTTCAAAGATGAAATCTTCAACATTATGGGCAAATTATTCAATGTTGAAGTCAACCCTGCAATTAAACAAAATGTAGATATATCTACATATTCAAAACTTCGTTCTTTATTGAAACGGCAAGCTCAATGTTATAGGGCAAGGAAATCTAAGATGAAGAAAATTTAATAATTGAGGTAATTTACAAGGTTATAATTTATATTAAGATTACACATTTATTCAATTCTTATGTGGCTTCAATATTTGTTATTTCTGAGGCCAGTAGAATGGATGAGTTAAGGTACGGTTCCTTCCATGTACTAATACACGTGTTTTTGAATGTACATGTTTCCTTCCAAGAGGCGGCCGGACACGTCAGCCGTGAACGACTGCGATCGTTGCGACGGTATTGCTCCAGAAGCAGTGTAGTCGCAGCCGCAAGAGAGTTTTCGTATACCTCTGGGGTTATTACGTACCAAACTCGGTTGTATGACTGATTTATCATAATCTTTCATCAAGTTAGAGATGTACTCAAACTGCACCTTGTTCAATCTGAAAGATTCCCTAAATCTGACTTAATTCCCAAGTATATGTCGATTAATTAACGTAACAGAACACCCGTTTTCACGCTTTTTCATCCATCTTCACTTCAACTAATGTGAAGTAGCAGTACTAGCACTATCGGCGGAAAACTGGCCCCGTCCGCCGTACACGACATCCGCAAGGAAGAAACCATGAGATCGACCGGCTGACGCATCCGGTCGATGCACTGTGGCCGCAACCTACTGCTACACGTGTTTTTAAATGTACATGTTTCCTTCCAAGCGGCGGCCGCACACTTCGGCAGTGATCGACTGCAACCGTTGCGACCGTACTGCTTCTGCAGAAGCAGTTTAGCCGCAGCCGAGAGAGAGTTTTCGTTGTTTGCATTCTGTGTGACACTTGTGCTGTCGTTTTGAAGGTTAGTTTCATACACGTGGTTATCTTAAATATACGCATTTCTATTACAAATTGCTTCACAGCTGTGTAAAATGGATTCCAAGGTGTTATTTACTGTCACAGAGGATGAATTATTGGTTGAATTGGTGGCAAAATATGCTTCATTGTATGACTTGCCAAATTGTAAAAGATAATGCATGGAAGGAAATGGCCGAGGCATTCAGAAGATCAGGTAATACAAATGAATATGTATTACATTTATTGCATACAAATTTACAAACATCTGTTGAATAAATCGGTTCTTCTAATAGACGTAGTTTGCCAAGCAATATTACCGTGAGCACTATTAAAATAATCCTTAAACAATTCTCTCACATAAAATCCATCAGCATCGGCAAAAACCATCTTCTCCAGCTAATGGAATGAAGTTTGTCGATAGTAGTAACTACTGGTCGACTAAGTGGAAAGGTTTATTAGTAGACTCTAGGAATGCTTCTCGAATAAGGTTATGTAGACAACATGCCACTATAATTAAATCGTCAAGTGTAGTTGAATTTAAATCAATCATTGTATGAAAAACCCGAAAAATTTGGCTCAGTAGGAGACCGGGGATAATTGAAACAGGGGACGTAGAAACAACCGCCATATTGGAAGGATTTCGTGGCTTAAATCATGCGCACTTGTACCAAGTGAAACTAGCCAAGATACTGCAACTGACCATCAGTTGATCGCTAGCAATAGTTGACAGTGGTTGTGTATATCGAAAGTAACGAGAATTGTCGCTATCCAAGTAAACTTTTCCATTAATAGAAAAAGTGTGTTACCAGGTATAACGGCGTAAGTATCCAGCTTTCATAATTTTTATTGGTATGTTTGGTATGTTTCTTTTCGTCCGTTCAGTTTGAATTATTAATGATAACCGATACTACAAAAATATTTGAATGTTCAGTTGAAAACGTTTTGTGGGGACAATTGAAACAAATACAAGGGGGGCGGTTGAAACATGTTTCAATTGTCCCCATCGTGAATTCTGTTAAATTAATTATATTATAGACAAAATAAGGGTGTTTAAAGGAGTTATTTTGTTTCAGGATGCCGCGAGTGAGAGTGAGGAAAACGGAAAAAGGTTTAAAACTCATTTCGGTATATGAAGAAGCATATACAGAGATTACTGCAAGTAATACTTCGATAAGAAGTACGGCAGAAAAATTCAAACTACATTACGTATTATTAAGTAGATTTGTGAAGAAGAAAGATGAATCAATTAAACAAGGGGCTATCGCTGTGTGAGACGAGTATTTGACGTGAACCAGGAAAAAGTCTTTGTTGGATATATAATTAAAGCGTCACAAATATTCTTTGGCCTACCCCCTAAAGAAATTCGGAAATTACCCTTCCAGTTGGATGTGAAATATTCCCTGCAAATACGTGATACCTGGAGACACAACTCCATGGCAGGGGAGGATTGGTTTTCTGGATTCATGAAGCGAAACCCAGAACTTTCAATCCGCTGTGCTCAAGCCACAAGCTTATCAAGAGCAACCAGTTTTAACGTCACAAATGTTAAACTGTTTTATGACAACCCGTCAAATGTCATTGATAGGTACAAATTTGAACCCAAGATATTTATAATATCGACGAAACGGGGGTCACGACGGTTCAAAAACCTACTAAAGTTGTAGCTGAAAAAGGAACGAAACAGGTAGGTGCACTAACATCAGGAGAAAGAGGAAACCTGGTAACCGTTGCTTTAGCTGTAAATGCTATCGGTAACAGTGTGCCTCCAATTTTTATTCTTCCACGAAGAAGATATCAGGATCAATTCATCCGTGACGGTCCAGTGGGGTATATTAGAGCGGGCAATGCGAGTGGCTGGATGCAAGAAGAGGAGTTCCTGATATACCTCAATCATTTTCAAAATCATACGAACACTTCTATTGAGAAAAGAGTATTACTGTTACTTGACAACCATCAATCGCACATAAGTATACATTGCTTGGAGTTCTGCAGAGAACATGGTAATGTCGTCTTGTCATTTCCACCGCATTGCTCGCATAAGCTGCAGCCATTAGACAGATCTGTCTTCGGTCTTTTTAAAAAGACTGTAAATTCAAGTTGCGATGCCTGGATGAGAAATAACCCAGGCAAAACGATGACCATTTATAACATCCCTAGTATCGTCAAATCAGCTCTGCCATTGGCTCTCACGCATTCCAATATTGTAGCTGGATTTAATTGCACTGGAATATATCCCTTCAATAGAGATATATTCACAGAATTGGATTTTGCTCCATCATATGTAACGGATAGACCAGCTCCTGGTAACACAACGCCGAATACCACTGAAATAGTTTCAGGAGTAAGTACCAGTGAAGCTTTATCATCTTCCATTAACGATAATATTTTGCGAACATCACCAATCAGTCACACTGTACCAGCAACTGGATGCAACCACATTCCACCAGCAACACCGAGCAGTCACACTCCACCAGCAACACCGAGCAGTCACATTCCACCAGCAACACCGAGCAGTCACATTCCACCAGCATTGCCAAGCACTTCAAAGGCTCAATTTTCAGATGCTGATCCAGGACCAAGCACATCAAAAGCTATTTTTTTGCCAGAAATTGTTAGACCATTTCCGAAAGCCCTTCCTAGAAAAACAAGTAGCAAACGAAAAAGTAGGAAATCTGCAATTTATACGGACACTCCTGAGAAAAACGCCATTCAAGAGGAGTATGATTTCAAGCAGAAAAAGCAAGAGAAAACTTACTGAGGTACTAGATAGAAGCCAATTCAAAAGTCCAAAAAGACCAAAAAAAAAAAATATCAGGATCAAAGTGACAGCTATGAAGAAAATTGTTTCTGCCTGGTTTGGAACCGTATGGTAATAGCCGCCTCGGAGAAAAATGGGTACAATGTATTCAGTGTAGTCATTGGTCCCACGAAGATTGTACTGAACAAGAAGTTCTCTATATTTGTCAAAATTGCTTGTCGGAATAAATATTTCACACTTTCTGTTGTATTATCATTCAAGCACAAGAATAAATATTTCTTTGGATAGTCCTCATATTGCTTCAATTGTCCCAGGTATATGTTTCATTCGTCCCCGGTACGGGGACGATTGAAACAGTTTGACAAGCTCAAGATTTCTTCAAATATCTCAGTTATATATCATTATTGGGAGGAACTTAAAATATTCCTAGAAAACCCACTGGTTGTTGGAAAGGCTTTATCATATGTGTACTTAATATGTATGCTTCATCCCCCACCAAAACGTATGGGAGGACATAATTTGGCAGTTTCTTAGGAGGTAGAAATATAGAGCCTTCTCTGACTTGTTTTCCAATTTTAGATTTTTCGAAAATTCCACTCCCTCTCTTCCATAGGACCCAACATCAATTAAAAGGAATTTATAATTAGCGTCAACTACGGCAAGCAAGGCGATGGAAAAAAATCTTTTTCTACTACCGCTCACCAAGTAGCCTTTGACGCTTTCAGATCTCAACGCAAAGTTGACGTTTTCCGAGGAATGTCATTTTGTGACAGCTTATACGCTCTAGAGCGAGAATATTGAAAAAACGCTCGATCTCCCTAGCTTTTGTTGAAAACAAACCCATTCTTGCATGATGGAAAGTGAACACAAGAAATTCATAGCAATCTAAGGTACTGGGGTGGTGTAATGGCAGAGATTCTTCGTACGAAACTGATTAAGCGTTCTCGGCGTGAGTTCGAACTCTGGACTAATTTTTTTTTATACATCGAATCCGTATGTGTTTACCGTCTACAGCCCCCAAACAATTGGGAAAACTCCATTTTTGACCAAACACCTTTGCTTTTGGATTCTTTTCATCAATTGGCAAAGGTGGCATAAATTTCAGAACAAGGTGTTTTCTCAATGATGCTAAAGTTTTTTCACCAGTCTGCTGATATAGCTGTGCGAAACCCTGAACGTAAATGCCAATGAGTGAAATGTCTCACCAGTTGCCATAAACCTGCAAATAAAAAATATGTTATTCATTAAACATTGTCATTTATGTCAAGAAATATCATCTTATGAAGTTGTTTTGCGTATACAATATATTTTTAATTTTTTTAATTATAGTCGAAGTTTGTAAAAAGCGTTGGCGTCAGGCACATCAAAGAGACATACAATAGGAGGGAAAAAAAGAAAAGGTTCTGGTTCCGATGCAATTTCCAAACCAGCGAAATTGGCCAGAATGAAGTTGTTGGTATTGAAAACAACACTGATTCTGAAGGCGTATCCGAAGAATCATCGCATCCAAAAACTGTTGCATCCACTACTGAAGAATTCAACAAAAGCATCAGCAGTGGTGAAAGTACTTCGAGTACTGTAAAAAGACTGAAGATTTCCAAATCAAATCGCATCGGCAAAAGAGGGAAGCTCAACGCTGACATTACTGCTGTAATTAGGGAACGAAGTGATGAGCGAAGTGAGTTTCTAAAACGAATCGGTCTGAACAAACCAGATTCCGTAGATCTATTTTTCCATCGGTAAAATGTTCAAGTCCAGAACTAATGAATGAAGCCAAAATGAGATCAATGCAACTGATTTTTGAACTAGAAAAAAGAAATGCCATCCAACCTCCACTATACCCCCCACTGTCTCGAGCTGAATCCGTTATCAGTTCAGTCTCAGCATATACAAATCCACCGTCTTTACCTTTATCAGCCATCAGTTCATTTTCAATATATATGAATTCACCGCCTCGACCTGAATCCGCGATCAATTTAGTGCCAAATTAAACGAATAGTTCCACCTCTCCATCACCGAATAATGATATATTGAACCTTGATGATAGTTACAAATTGTCCAGATATGTTCAATTATTAGTAACGATTGTAAAAAAGTCAAATAAAAATTTCAAAATGTCATTTAAACATACCTCAACGTAATGGCTAATTGTTCCTCTGGGGTTTTTGGGTACTGCATTCGGTTGTATGACTCACATTTGATATCATCTTTAATTAAGTGGAGGATGTAGTCAAACTGCGCCTTGTTCAGTCCGAAATATTCCCTGAATTTGACTTCATCCTCAAGCAGATCGATTGATTAATGTGACAAAACACACCTCTTCACGCCTTTTTTTGGATATTGGATTTATATCCGCATTGATCTTTTCCAAATTCTTTAATTGCAGGATTTCGTCATCGTCATTTTCTTCTAATAAAAAATAAAGTCGGAGATCATCCATTTTCACTTCAAACTACTGACAACTAACACTAACGGCGGGCAACTGGCTCCGTCCACCGTGCCGTACGTGACATCTGATATAAACACGATATGAAAGTCCTAGAATCTAAGCTTTTAATTAGCATTCCTGATTCGAAGACCAACAAACCAAGAGTATTTGTAATTAATCAGATGTACATGAATGTTTATCGATAGTACGTTTCGTTAAGACCAGAAATTATGAACAGTGACCGATTTTTCTTCAAATATCAAAACGGAAAGGGTTGTAGACATGTGGTAGGAATTCATCAATTTAGAAAAATGCCTAAAACAGTTGCTACTCATTTGAACTTGGTAAATCCGACCAAATATACTGGTCACTGCTTGCGTCTCTCTTTTGCAACAATATTGATTGACTCTGGTGCCGACTTAACCAGTTCAAAGAGGCATGGCGGATGGAAGTCATCAAAAGTTGATGAGGGATATATCGAAGAATCGCTTAACAATAAGGTTGAGGTGGCAAATAAAATTATCACAATACAAAATTTTCAACAAAATAACCCTACCACTCTGCATGTTGTTCAAAATGTTTCTTATGGTTGAATAATTGTACTAACTGTCAAATAACAGTAAATATAACAAATTAATCTCAAAATGTATTCTTCAATGTATTGATGTTTTCAAAATATGAAATAATTCCTTATTAACAATGTGTTTTCAATCATTTATGTAGAACACTAACAACTGTAAGGAAATGTCATTTCCTCACAGTAAGGTGACTTTTTCTTCAAGAAATTTTGTCAGGAATGTCAAAGTTTCCTAGCGATTTGCGAAAAAATGTTTTATAACTAAAATTGCCAAAAATGCTCACATCATTCATCGTTGGTAGGTTTTTCCGGGTTTTTCCAGCAGTTGGAATAGCAAATGCACAACCTTTTTTTGTTGGGTCGCCCGGAGCGAATTTGGTGGTCGTACTCTCTTCCGCCTGCACTTATTTTCAGATCGGGGAGATTATCACCATTATAGTCTACATACCTATTTCAATTCTCATTTTTATTTGTACTTGAAAGCTTTGTCGGTGAGTTGAAAAACTTCTGACATTAAAGTATATTTTGACTTTGACATTGACTTATTACTACAATATAGTTCGTAATTTTGTTACAAAACTGGTACCATGTGTTTCATGTACATTTTTACATTGTTCATCTCGTTAAATTATGTAGCCGTAATGGAAAAATTTTAAATTTTGAACATAACAAAGTGTAGTATCTCGTTTGAGAGCGTTGTAATTGAATTAACGGTAAATAATCTCAAATGCACTATATGTGGTATGTACATTCCTTCGGGAACTGCAAATGGTGTATATAAGTCAGCATTTCAAATTCTGCAAATTTATATTGTGATTTCAATATACCAGAAATGACTGGCGATACATCTGAAATTTCTATCTCTAACAGTAATATTAATGATTAACAAGAATTTATTGATCATAATGGACTCAAACTATATAATAATATTAATAAAAATATAGGAAGAACTTCAGACTCAGTAATTGGCTCAGAGAACAACTGTAACCATTATCGAGTGAGCAGGGACTGTCTGTATGATTACAAAATAAACGGATTTCTTTAAGTTAACTGAAAGTATTAGAAACGCATATTGGGATGAAGTCTTAGCTAAGAAATGTTATCAATATTTTCATGTTGATTTGAAGCCACCTTTGAACAGGGATAAGGGGTGGATTGTTTTTTTTTTGTTAGAGGAATGGGAGATTGTCAAAACGTGACAGGATTTTCAAATTTATCTTTTTTGGATTGTATTTCACGAAATAAAGTTTAGTTTCAAAGTAGTGTTGTCATATCCAACAAGTCGCAGCCCAGCCATCCGACAGTACGTTGAAGGTATTTCCAACATCAATCCAACAGAAAATGGATGTATACCCTGTATTTGGAAAGAAATTATTCGAAATTGTGTGCATAAATTTGTTATACTGGAGCCATCTCATAACTTTTCCATATGGTTCACAAAAGAAATAAAAGTACTGCTGAATGAAAAAAATAGACTTAGAAGATTGAAAATAGTACCTGATATTTATATTGAGAGGTATGAGGATTTGAGGAAAAATCTCAAATCACTGATTAAATCAGTAGAAAGAACGACAGGAAAATTGAAGATTTGACGATGGATATACTAATGCGAATTGGAATCACATGAATAATAAGAGGATTAATGAAGCGAATCTCAGTAATTCCATTTATGATGGAACTAATATTCATGAAAAAGAAACTGCTAGTGCATTTGCAGATTTTGTTTTGGTGAGTCCATCCACCAGTAAAAGCATCGTATCATCTGAATTTGGCGACAGATAATACTTTCAGTAACGATATATTTGGAATTAATTTCATTACAAAAAGAGATTATGACAATGGAACAAAAAATTGAAACCGAATAAAGCAACAGGAACCGGTAGCATTCCACCTTACATTCTTAAAGCTGGTGCAGATTGGCTGAGACATCCCCTGACTAACATCTTCAATTTGATAGTTACTTGTAATGTTTTTCCGACAACAGGGAAAACAGCCATAGTCACTCCTATATACAAGACTGGTAACAAAATGGATTTAGAGAACCATATCAGTTATGTGTGCTTCAGTGAAGCTGTTTGAACAAATTATCTATCAAAATCTGTACCAGCATGACAAAAATGTGTTAGCATCCCATCATCATGCTTTCATGGCATATAATTCAATTACCTCTGATTTGCTGACCTTTACTAACTGTGCATATGAAACCCTGAATCTGAACTGTCAATTAGATACGATTTACACAGACTTTCAGAAGTCATTTGACACAGTTGACGACGATGTCCTAATGAGGAAGGTATGTAAATATGGATTGTCATATCATTTACTTAAACTGATCAAAAGGTATCATAGAATGAATCTGTTATGGTGAGGCATAAAGGAAATACAGCTGGAAAGTTTGAAGCCAACTCTGGTGTTCCACGAGGTTCAAATTTGGGGCCTCTCATATTTTTACTATTTATAAGTGACTTACCATCAGTTTTGAGATGCTCTGAATGCTTGCTATTTGCAGACAATCTGGAATTTTTTTAATTGATACAAACGGTCAGAGATTGTGTTCAACTGCAAAAATATTTGAACAGTCTATCAGAATGTTGTTTTACGAACAAATTGTATTTCAAAATCAAAAAATGTTTCACGTTAACTGTAACCCGTCTGAAAGAAACGATTATCTTTGAGTATATAATTGAAGATAAACTCTTACAGCCGTATGCATAGTCAATTTCAGCGACTCGCCAGAGTTTTGCCGCTTGCTACACAAGAACTATAATGCACAGTCTAGCTCCAAAAAAGTGGTACATCGCTAGGGTTTCGCCAAAATGTGACTTCTCGCGTAGTTGTCACTTTTTGGGAGCTCGACTGTGCATTATAATCCTTGTGTAGCGAACGGCGAAACTCTGGCGAGTCGCTGGCGATTGACTATGCATACGGCTGTAAAAGACGTAACTACAATCATCTTTTTCAGAACACACAAAAAATGTAACAAATTTGGCAAATCGTTAGGCTTTATAATTAGGCAAGCCTCTCACTTCACCGATATAGAAACCCTAATAAGTCTTTACCACAGTCCAGTAAGACCAAAATTGGAGTATGGTATTCACATTTTGGTTCAATGAATACTCTAAACAATTTCCTTAAATATATTCACTTCAAAAAGTACTACGTAAATCCAGATTTTAATACAATGAGAACCACTTGCCTCAGAAATGAATTTTATCCTTAGAAGACAGACGAAAACTAGCAGTATTTGAGTTTTTTGTTCCAAATCGTCAACAACAAAATTAACTCTCCTGAGATTTTATCCCAAATACCAGCAAGGAGAATTCGCAGTTTTGTCATGTTCAACATCCCCTCAATACAAACAAGAGCTCCTCTTGTGCCCTTGTGTAGATCGGCAAACCATTTCAACTCACTGATTGATTTGGATTGGTCATTAATTCTTTGTTTATTTAGCACATGAAGCTAATTTCTCAGGCTGACAAAGTACATTCCGTAGGATAGTGTTAAGACAAATTATTGAATTATCATTTTAATTAAAATTCAAACTCAAAAATCAGGCGTCACCAGTAGACCAATACTATTAACTTATAGTTAAGATGTGATAAACTTGATGAGTGTAATGAACAACATATTATATCATCCATGTAATTAAACCTCAAAAGTTTGTTTGAATATGAAGAAATGAATAAATAAATTGCTGAGCAGAGAGTTGGGACAACTTTGGTTGTGCTTACAACTTGTACCAATATGAATAAATTGACGAGAAAATGAACGTACTTTATTATGCAGAAATGAATAACAGATGATGAACAACTTGATATTCAACAACATCAACAAAAATATATCTCTATGAGAACATGTCTTGCATCTATCTTGATTCTATTTTGACATAAATAAATATATAAGATGAAAAATTGTAGATTAACAATTTCTACCATATTTTAAAAAGTCAGCCCTTCACTGTAAATATTGTTTCCATCAGATTACATGATCCCATATGGGTAACGCATTGCCATACATATACATGTAAAGTTACATACCTCATGTAATATAATGTGGAGTCATAACTTGACTTTAAATGTGAATTTCCATTATATTCCATGTATTATCACTTGTATACTTATGTAATTTTCTCCATTATTCCAGATTTAATGGCGATTTCTACATGTTTGATCAGGTGTTTTTACCATCAAATTCAAGTAGTAACAATTGACATACATGATTTGGTATGTATTATTAGATATATATTCAAGTATTTCTACAGAAAAATACAATTTTTGTTGTAAATTAAACTTGGATCAACATGAATTTTTAAATACACCAAATGTGCTTTTCCATATATTCCCCGATAATCACTTGCATATTCATGTGATTTTTCCCTAATTAAAGATTTAACGGAAATTGTTACATGTCTGTTCAAGTGTCTTCACCATTGTTTCCAAGTAGTGTCCATTAAATTTACATATATTGTCTTATAATTCCTTAATAATAAAGAGGGGGTAAATCTACAAAAATGACATAAAATCAGTATTAATGATACTTAATTCATCATAACATAATATATTGTCATATATTGAAGGAAAATTACTCAAACTCTCAAATCATTTGAATGTTGTTAAAAAAATTATTTAAAATATCTTACTCTATACCTACTTCAATTTGGAAATTAACTAAATAGTTCAGCTGACCTAATAAGATTTCTCACTCTCCGATTTCATTGTCGCATTGAGATTATATCTATCAACTAGAGATTTGAATGTCGAATAAAATCTCAAAATTATCTCACAGTTGGGTCTGCGACAACGGTAGTTTCGAATCAATTTCCTACGAAAATACTGGTGTTATTCATAATATTATGGAGCAAACAATGACTAAATGAACAAATGACTATGAATTCATGATGAATGTTTCATATTTTTTTCTCAGTACCTATTTACTCACCTGATATATAATCCGATGACATTTTGGTACCCACATACTCACTTACATAAAACACAAAAGACGGCTTGTTTGTTTTTAAAACCTCCCTTCTCCAGATGCCCAACGATGTTCATCCTACCATCATGAACTGATGTGAATGAGGATTGGGCCAAATTCCAGTAGGTGCGCATGTTATGGAGAATTACTTTTAAACAAAGGCGATCTTACACTCTACCTGTAATATTCTGTAAATTGGCGTCATTACGCTGTAACAATACGTTGTTTTACTGGTTATCACATTCATTTACAGTCATCATGAAAACCAGCGGAAATTACATGCTCACTGTAAAACACGGGAGAAATGGAAGATATTTACCTAATTTAACATTAAAATTTTAAATTACCTGTGCAATCAAGTTATAATAATAGCAGGATTGTGTATATATTACATTTTGGCATGTATTCTTCCACCTACTTTTTACTGTGTAGATATTTTTCAATATATTGTCGAACAACGAATATTAAATCTCATGAAATTCGATTACTGTAGATTTTTCCTTCATCGAATTACATCGAAGCGTATCGAACGCTATCCATAGCATCCACCTAATAACTATATGCCTGCACGGCTAATAGCTCAGTTCAACGAGAGCTAACTCAATTTAGCGCTTGCTCCAAAGTACATTACGAACTATTTGCGGAGATGGGCTCACTTACTTGAAGCTTTTCGATCTAATATCGGACATTTCCATTAAAATAAGCAATTTTCATCATGGTTGAAAAACATACAGTTTGTGCGAGTATATGAGCAGATACAAACGGAGTGATCAATTTCGGAGAATTTATATAATCGTGCTATTGTTTCATTCCATTCGTTACCCTATGAAAAAAATTAGTAACGGTTTTTGTATTGATTTTCCAAAAATTATTTGAAACCTGCAACTGTCACCAATCTTGTGGTATGCTCCTACTTCTTCAATGTTCACCACTAGTCGAGCGAAATCCCCATTTTGTAACCACAGCTAATTTTATACATAAAAACAAATCCAATGATTTTTGTTCAGTTATTCATGATAATTTCAATACTTAAAAAATAATTTGAAAAGATAATTCAACAATTTTTGTTCATAATTTGCTATTTAACATAGGGATCATGAATTGCGTGGTTTCTTTCCCAATATGACAAAATACTTATTTATAGAACAAGAATATAAAGCGGTTCTTTTTGCACGAGCAAGAAGCTTTCATAACGAGGCGTAACTGAGTTAGGAAACCTTGCAAGTGCAGGAAAAAGGCTTTTATTCAAATCATATACCTACTTTGTTTTTAATACATAAGTAATTAATTCAAGTTTTTGTATAACTGTCAAAGAAACTTTACATTTCTGCCTCTCAGTTGATGCGTAGATGTTTACTTTTGTTCAACGTGAAAAAAAATACTTTTTTCTACGACAGTGCCTAAACTAAGGTTTTACGCACTGTTCAAGATGTGTAAAGTGATACTTTTTAGCACAAGTGCGTAAAAAATGAACTGTGCGTAACATCCTCAACTGTGCGTAAAGTAATATTTTACGCACTGTTCATACATTTTTCAAAAGTCATCATTTGATGGTAAATTGAAAATTTACATAGGATAAAACATTCAACGATTGAAATTTTTCAATATAATAACTGTCGTAGAAAAACTTTGTATGAGGCACTTTCGTAAAGAGCCTTTTTGTACTCGCGTGTTATGTTGAACTCGGCTTCGCCTCATTCAACAAACTTCACGCTCATACAAAAAATTCCACTTTACGAACTTGTATCATAAATAGCTATTTTTCACTGCCAAAATAATTCACAAAATAAACTTGAAATATTACTACTTGAAGGATTTATTTTTAACAGAGTCAATTATTGATAGATTATTCATCATAAAACAATTTCATTTATTAGAATAATAATTGATAGTGAAGTTTGAACAATTCTATCCAACATAAATTCCCCAAGATGTTCCATGTTGCTGCTGATCAGAAACGTTAGATATTTCTTAAAGAGTTGATTCCACAATTTTATCAGATATTTTAATTAGTTTGGAAGGAGATTGAAAATTCACTATTTTGTTAGAAATCTCAATTTAATTATTGAAACTATCTTCTATACAGGGTGTCCCGTAAATCCCACGTCAAACCGAGGGAGAATGTAGATCAAAGGATAACCCACCTGCTATGACAAAATTCCCATTATAAAAGTCTTACCGTTTTCGAGATATTTTTTTTCTGGAAAATAATGAATTTTTGCCCCTTTCAATAGTTTTGTCTTTACGGTTGGTACAATTTTACACCTTTTTGGTTAATTTTTTCAATAAAATATTCCTGAAGAATGATTTCAACGTTTACATTAAAAACATTCTCCGAAAATTTTGAGAAATATTTTTATAGAAAATTTTGGTAGTGGATTCCTTTGTTCATGAAGTTTAGCCCATCGTAGTGAAACCAAAATTTACTGAGCTTTTGCTGCACATTACAAAAGATATGGCTGTTTTTATCCAAATGGGTACGTTTCTGACAAAATCAAGTTTGTCAATTCTGTTAAGATATCTTCGATTTAGTGAACAATGGCAATCGTTTTACGTGCGAAAATATTGCTCGCATAATTATTCACCTCAACGAAAATTATTCAGAGAACTCAACACAGGCAGTACAGCTGTGGGTTCGCTTGAGATTGACTTGCCCTGTCATTCTTCAGTATGTGACTTGCCTGCGCTCAGCTAGCTCATCGGTCTCGCTTTTTGGTTATCGTTCACGTACTAGGGATCTGATTTTGCTCCAGACCTGGACTTTGTTTCGCCTAACGAATTGGATTTTATTATCGTGAAGTGATAACGGAACTTTGACGCTCTGTGGACTTTGATCTGTTAATTGTTGTAGACGTTATTTTGAAAAATGGCGGAAGCAAACGTTCCGTATACGTCGCGGGAATACGCTGACATGAATTTAATTTACGGACAAGTGCGACTTAATTCTCGAGCTGTGGCGAGGGTATATTCAGAACTGTACCCTAATCGCCGACACCCCAACTATGAAGTGTTTATCCGAACACACAACGCTATTGCCGAAGACCGAGTTCCTGGGCGTCGTACTCGTAGTGGCCGGCCCGCAACTGTGGATGATGACATCGTTTTGGATCCAGTCGTAGAAGATCCATCAATTTCTTCTTGACTTATAGAACGCCGTACAGGCATACCCAAATCTACTGCCAGTCGAATCTTGCAGCGGCAGAATTATCACCCCTACCACACCCAACGAGTTCAAAGCTTGCTACCCAGGGATTATCCAGCGCGAATTCAATTTTGCCGGCAAATATTGCAAAAACATCATACAGATTCTGATTTTTTCAATAAGATCATTTGGAGCGTCGAGTCTTCCTGTACCATGTATGGGTACATGAATCTCCACAATGTGCATAGCTGGCATATCATAAATCCACACGAGATGATAGAAGATAGATCACAATATCGATGCAAGGTCAATTTATGGACTGGAATATTTTATGGTGCAATTTTGGGCCCGATCGAACTGCCCCCATCACTGAACTCCAACAATTATTTGAAATTTTCAACCGACCAGCTGCCCATTTTATTGCAAGATGTGCCACTGGCGCTGCGACTTGGTCTGTGGCTTCAACATGATGTATGCCCAGCACATTACGAACGCGAAGTAACCGCACATTTGAATAGAACTTATCCCCACGGGTGAATTGGAAAAGGTGCTGAAATTTTGTGACCTCCTCGTTTACCTGACCTAAATCCCATGGACTTTTATTATTGGGGCTGCCTAAAAGACAAAGTGTACGCAACACCCATACGTGATAAAGCCGAATTGAGAGAACGCATCCGAGTTGCAGCAGCGGAAATATCCGACATCCATTTTAGGGCAGTGAAAAGGTCTTTTCTCAGTCGATGCAGAGCCTGTACATGTTCTGAACATGTTCTGTAATGATTTTAAATGCTTTTCATGTCACTAAAAATATTAGTACCTACCGTAAATAATAACAGTCAAATTATAGTCAGAAACGTACCCTGTTGTACAGAAACAGCCATATCTTTTGTATTTGACTAACAAATGACTTGTGTTATACCTTTTTGAAATCACTTAAAATAGACAATTTATTGGTGTAATGTGCAGCAGTAGCTCAGTATATTTTGGTTCCACTACGATGGGCTAAACTTCATGAACAAAAGAAATAAAATTTTCATTACAAATATTTCTCATTAAGATTAATATTTATTATTAACGTTTTGAAAGCAAACGACCAATTTCTATTGTTTTGGCAGCGACAGTGAAAATTTAAAACGGTTTTTTGAGTGGTAACATCAAGAAAAGTGAAAATGTCGAAATTTGAAACATGGAAATTGTTACATTAAAGAAAAAGCCATTTGATACCAATTTGATACCAATATCATCGTTTGGAATTAACATACAGAATAACAATAATTGTACTGTCAATATAATTCTAGTGAAAGATTAGTATGAATATATTGAATTTAATGAAAAACGATTGAAATAAGATCGGTATTAGGTATTCCCTGTATTCAAATAACGTAGGACTGTACATTTTGAAAGACATGCTGAAAAAAAATTCACCATGTTCAAAAATAGCCTACTTCTGAAATTCAAAATAAAAAAAAATTACACATTTTTAACGTAAATATTGGAAACATTAAACTACTCAACACTAATTTCGCCGCATCCCAAAATTTTGCCCCTGTTTAAATCTGAATAACTATTTTCTGGTATGAACAATTTGAATTCTGATCAGTTGACATCTGATGACAGAAGCGATGTTTTCGATCATTTACTATTCTTGAGCGTTCTTTATATTTCATTCACTTGATGTTGATGGCTTTCTCTATGACTTTCGAGATGACAGATAGCAGTAATATGTAGTTACTAGGTAGGATTTGACTGAAATAATAATCAGAACTCTTACATGTTAAATATTTACTAGATATGAATATAAAACTTTTTGATTTGATTTGATATAGTTCCATTGAATACAATTATTAGATTGAATTCATCATAACGAGCAGACTGAAAGATCGTATAGTACTTTTGCGTTTATCTCTGGGTCATAACGCTACATTTCGACCATTATTCGCACTTTCAGCCTATTTTGCATAATGTCTCCTTCGGGGAAAGGCCTCTATTTTCTTGTGTTCCTCCAGCCATCCGCTTCACGTTCGTTTCCTGTCTGGGTTTCTTTAGGTGCTTTTATACTGTCTGATTCCGGAAAGGAGGCTTTCCTAGACGAATTAATGTTCCTGGGATTATGGTATTGTGAGCCATTCCAGTTTCCTGTGATATTCTTCTTGAATTTGAGAACATTTTCAGCTGAGAAACAAACCCACTTTGTTATAAAAATACAGAGTTGATTCAAAAACTCGTATGTGTCATTTTGAACAATTTGATTTTATTTTTCTGATTGACTCGGGCGTTACTTAATGAAGATCTTTTGTAATTGTACAAACTACACAGAAAACGATTCGATCTTCTCAAAATTTATACAATCATGAAATGCTTCGCTAATACAGTAGCTATGATTCTTCTCATAGCAAAGTTGATTATACCTCTTTTGATTTAATACTATTAATAATAGACTGGTAACCATAATTTTTTTCAAAAATGTTGTGGCAGTTCCAACTTTGGGGAAAAAACATATTCAAACTCGAAAACACTCCAAAGGGTGAAACGGGAATGCAGTTTAGGGGTTGAAAACGGTTTTTTGCGATTTACGGCGAAACGATCTCCTAGCAAAGAATGTTCAAGGAAAAGGTTGTAAACTATATAAAAAAACTTTTGTTTTCAACTCTTTTTGACATAACCTCAAATTAACCGTCAAAATGGCGGAAATCCGATTTTTTGGTATTACATTGTTTTTCTCGCGTACTGAATCATGATTTTCTCAATATTTTCAATGATATTCAATAGTTGTAAAAAAGAATAAAAAAGATATTAGTGAATTGATTCTATTGTGTCATCAGGTATTCAAATATTTGATTATAAACAATTTAACATAAAGTACTTTTTGTTATAAAAATAATGAAAATAGTCGAAAATTATTGAAAATATTTAGAAAATCATAATTCAGACAGATATTTTTCGCAATTTGAAGCGGTTTAACGATCAATAAACCACGAAGTTAGATAGACCATTTCAAAGAAAACATTTCAACAATCAAAATGATCACTTATAGACCTCCGAAATACAAAAAAATATCAAAATAGTCAAACTAGTCTTCTTCAGAAGGATGAAAAAATCATGCTCTTCAACATGAACAAACACATATTTTCACAAATGTAAATAAAATTATTTCTACGCTAGAGGAAAATTATATTCAATCGATTTTTCGCCATTTTGACGGATAATTTGAGGTTATTTCGAAAAGTGTTAAATAGAAAAGTTTTTAAATAGAAAATATTTTTTGGCTAGGAGGGCACGTTTGGCCGCAAATCAAAAAAACCTTTTTCAACCCCTGCATCCCCATTATGAACACTTTAAATGATTTCTTGTTTGAATATTTATTTTCTTTGAAGTTGGAACCTCAACATCAATTTTCACATTGTACCGTTACTTTTTTTTATTTTTACCTTTCAAAATTCGTTTTAGCACCAGCATATAATGAAGCGGCTTTATTAATCATTTCGTCATCTATACGTATATGAGAGCAATATAGAAGTAATAGAAGAACAAAATTATGAAAATGCGAAGTATCAGCTGTAGCTATTCTTCAACTCATGGTCAAATTGTTTTTTTTTTCAAGATTTGGTTCCAATGAAGTCCAATGAAGAGGAAATCCTTTAATGTTCAGAGAACATCTTGAGAGCCTAGGGAAAGTAGGTTCAACTCATGTTTTTTTTCAAGTATTGGTTTCCATGAAGAGGAAATCTTGAATGTTCAGAGAATATCTTAAGAGCGGAGGAGAAGGTGGTAGGAATTGGTGTTCTTCTTGAATTTCTGCAGGCAAACTCAGGGAACTTCTCTCGAAGCAGTGAGTTCCAAAGCTATGCCGGTCGTTGGAAGAACGATTCATTGGAAAAAAATGTCAGGCATGTCTCCAAACTGACGACTAAGAGATGTGATAACTGATCCTGATGGGTCAGTCACGATAGGACCGCCAACTTTGGAACGATTGATCATATTTCAGGACAGTATCGCTCTTAAAAATATCCATAAAACAGAGTCAGATCGTCAACGTTCCCGCAGTGTTTCAGATAAATGAGCGAGCTTGTAAGCGCAGCATCACCGACGAGACGAATGACTCCTTTTTGGTCAGAATTCAAAAGTTTCAGCTTGTGTAGGGACTGCACTCCATATATGGAAACAGTATTCCAGGATAGGTCGGATCTGTGCATTATAAATCATAATCAATTGACAGAAAGTGAAATAGCTCTTGGCACAAAACAGATAACACAGTTTCTCAGAGGCACTTTTGATGATGAACCTCATATGGCTTTCCAATGAAAGTGTATTGCTGATGGTAATACCCAGCATCCACACGGAGTTTCGTGAGAATAGAAGCTGCCTATCTTTCAGCAGTCGGTTTACTGTATACAATCCGAATTCATTGGGTAACTGATCATGAAATTTGGCAGCATGATATGAGAAACATCTTGTGAAAGTTGCAGTGGAGTAAGAAGGGATATCAAGAACTTGTCAACTGCGTTTTCTGAAATCATTCATGGGTGATAAGTTTTTTATTTTGTTGAAAGATACTTAGGTATTTTCGTAATTGAAACATTGTGTGCTATTGAAAGCAGATGTAGACTTCGAAGTTCATTCAACCTCTGTGAACCATATTCGTAGAATTTAGATCAAATTTACGAATACCAAAAGATAAATTGACGCATAAGTTTTGTATTCTCTGTAGGCAATTCTGATCAGTCTTCAGGAGAGCTGGCTCATACACGCTTTCAGAGTAAGATAGTTCAGATGTTATCAAAAATTCACATAAAGAAAGTCTCAAGTGCTTGGATAGCATGTGCCTGCTCGGGTAGAGGTGCCTGAGAACACAAAATGACTCATGTTTTTTGTAAATTGCATTTAAGAAACAATCTACAATCCTTGATTTTTGTTCTCAGTAACTATAGGCAGTGTGTCATTTCCGATTTTTATATCTTCGCAAACTCTTTCCACTTTTCGAATCAAATAAGTAAGATGATCTGAGACTTTCTTTAATTCAAATGTAAATTGTGGAAAGTAGAGAACTCATATAATTTATTCATTTCACTGTTTATAGTTTCTATCGCTTTGTTGAGACGTACAAAGATGAAAGAGGTATAGAGCTGAGTATCATTGGCGTAACGATGAATTTTGGAATAATCAATAGTTTTAAAAAACTCAAAACGAGAAAAGAAGTGGTCCCAAGATGGTTCCCTGGAGGAGACCGTTGCAAACAATTTTGGGTCAGACTGTAAACAACACTTCCCTCCTGCGGGGGTGCACTGAACAACTATAATATTCTATTGTACCGACGGCTTTTTTCTATCCATATCACCGTTTCTAATTTCAATATGTGTCTTATAATTTTTTTTTGGTGAACTAATAATAGAGAGTGATCTGTTAAACAAACACAGAAATCGTTATACAGGGTGTTTCATAATAAATGCGCAGGACTTCCGGATGTGATAGCTCGTTCAAAAATATGAAAAGAAGTTTCTATTAACTTACCTTCTAAAATTCAACATTTTCGAGATACAGGGTGTTGAATTTAAAAAAAAATTACAGTTTTTTGCGAATATCTCTGGCACCGTCTATTACCCAAAAAACAGATTTTGAATTCATTTTTTACTCATAATAAGCAGATTTTTTATTTTTTAAAATTCATAATTGGTGAAGATTTTGAAGGGGTAGTAAGTGTTTTTTTTTCAACTTCTATGCCACTGAAAAAAGTATGATTTTGAGCCTCCTACTTGAACCGCCAATGTTTTCTACACAAAAAAGGTACTCTTGGTCATTAGCTCTAAAGTTGACCGTTTTCATGAAAAATCAATTTTCATACATGGTGGTTCTTCGGGTAGTAAGGCCGACGTGTTTTCAGAGAAGAACCCGACGTTTCGCCAACACGAGTGGTTAGCAGTTTCAAGAGTTATTTTAAAAATTTTCGCTTTTGTTATTGACATTTGTTATACGTTGTTTCAATAAATACCTGTGATTTGACGTTCTTACATCTGATTGGTCCATAGCGTTAGCAGACATCATAGAATCGTTCGTACCGTTATTTTGTGGGTAGGAAGCTAATTGAGAATTTTTGAGAACTGGAAGCCAAACCTTGTTCAATTGTAGTCCTTCTTTGGTTCTGTTGAAGTTGCTGTGGTGTTTCTGGATTTCAATTGCTTCCCGGAAGAGTCTTGGGTAATACGCAGATGTTGAAGAGGTGACTTGGGTTTCTTCAAATTTCACTCTATGGTTATCGTTGTTGAGAGTATGTTCTGCGACAGCGGATTTCTATGTGTGTCCTAACCGAAAGCAAGCCTTTTGCTCTTTGATTCTTGTTTTAACGGAGCGTTTCGTGGTTCCGATATAAACGCTGCCAGAGGAACATGGAATGCGATAAACCCCAGAAGAGCATAGTACGTCTCGTTTGTCCTTCGCTGATCTAAAGTGGTCTTTCAGTTTCTTTGAAGGTTTATAAACGGTTTTAATCTCATATTTTCTTAGAATACGGCCGATACGATCTGTAACTCTGGGAACATATGGTAAGAATGCTTTTCTTTTTTCGGTGTTGGTTTTACTACTACTTGGTTCACTGGATGGACAGTCATTTGGTCTACTATTGATTCTTCCGTCTCTGATTTCTCTTCTATTTTTCATACACCTCTCAATATCTCTTTCTTTGTATCCATTAGAAAATGCTAACCACTCGTGTTGGCGAAACGTCGAGTTCTTATCTGAAAACACGTCGGCCTTACTACCCGAAGAACCACCATGTAAGTGACGATGGCCGCGAAAGCCTTTCACAATTTATCAACTTTCATGTTGAAAAACATGGTAAATTTTTTTAAATAATTTTTATCCTAATCATGCAAAATTTATTTAAATGTTAATACAAGTAACAAAACCAAACGTTGACTTCTCTATTGCAAAATAAAAAGAAATAATAACAGTTGAATTGTTGGAAATGTCCGCCGTTACCTTCAATGCACGCAGCAATTTTTCGAGGAAAAAACATTATTTAAACAACATGAAAGTTGATTTTTCTTGAAAACGGTCAACTTTAGAGCTTATGACCAAGAATACTTTTTTTGTGAAGAAAACATTGGCGGTTCATATAGAAGGCTCAAAATTGTAGTTTTTTCAGCGGGTAGAAGTTAGAGAAAAATACACCCACTACTCCTTCAAAATTTTCACCAATTATGAATTTGAAAGAATAAAAATCTGCACAAAACATAGCTCATCATAAGTAGAAAATGCCTAGGTAATATATTTTCTGTGCGATAAACGGTTCCAGAGATATTCGCAAGAAACGTTAATTTTTTTAAAATTTCAACACCCTGTATCTCGAAAATGGTGCATTTTAGAGGGTAAGTTAATAAAAACTTTTTTTCATATTTCTGGACAAGCTATCACATCCTGAGGTCCTGCGCATTTATTATGAAACACCCTGTATAACACTAGAGCAAGCTTTAATTTCCTTTATGATAAGTTGACCATTCTATTTGCTATATTTTCTCTTATTTGTAAATACGGATAAATAGGCCATCAAAAATCAGAAAGTCGCCCTCGAGCGCCACGGTTAATAGTAATAATGTCAGTCCTCTATCCATACAGGCTATGCCTTTGTGTACACTCTTCGTGTGTTCATGAGGTAAAATATTATTATTTGTTGTGTTTATTGATTGGAAATGCTCGCCTATTTGACGAACATTCATTTTCTGTTAAATATTTATCGGAAAAACTGTCTGTCAATGTAGTCGATGTATATATTATAAATAAAAAGTTATAGTCGGGTAAGAATTGCAAGTCAAGCCATAATATTATTATTATCTACTTTGCAGCAGTTGAGAATACTGTTGGACTTTCTATCCCGTATCTGAAAATTTTTATGCTCACAAAATGCTCAAAAAAGCCTCAAAAGTGAAATTTCTTGAATTTAACTCTAACTGTAACAAAACGATGTGGAACAAAAATAAGTTAAATTAATTTTGTTTATCTTATCAACAAAACAAATTTTTTGTCCTTTATTAAGTACAAAATCTACAGCTGATGTTGCCAAACCGTGAATTAGAAACATAACCCATCATATCTTGAATGGCCATGTTCATTTTCCATTTTTAAATACTTGAATAATTGTTCTTGAGAAAAATAAGTTGGAATGCTCAATTTCAAACGCTGCGTTTTAAAGGCTTTCAAATACTTGATTCTCATCTGGAGGAGAATTCCTCATTGTTTCTGATTCTATATATGTCAACATATATGCCCTATTTCATTCTGTTAGATAACATTAGCAATAATCTTATGGCATCTTGATCCAACCTGACGCGTTATATGTTACGCTGATTCCTAACGATATAGCTTTTTTGTGGAGCATTTTCATTATATTATTATCATACAGTTCGCTGTGATATTTCCGAATTTATTTATGCAATGCGAAGCCATCACATGTGGCTGATCTCAGATTTGTTTTTTCCGCAATTCTGTTAACGTGTTCACTTCTCAGATTACCACCGACTTTCAATCCAAATATATAAAACATCGACGTCGGCACACAATATATCTTGATCGAATGAAAAACTTTTCCCCGCGTTGACGTTGCTTCGAATGTATCTCTTTATGTTTCCAATTTCAATAAATGTCTACGCGGAAAGGCTATGGCATTTCTTTTCTAATCTTTAGAATTCTCCCCTATATCTGCTCTTTCAGTCTGGATGCGGATTTTTCAGTACGCCACTTCAGTTTATCCCATTTTGGAACAATACGGGGCACAGGCTTTTTGATGTTCACACAAAGTGCGTTTACTCTTTGTGATTGAACCCGACCTGATTTCACTCAAACGGTCTGTCAGTTCATGACCAGATTTTCGCTTTACAAAAGGAAGGCCCTGAGCACCGATTTCTTTATCTCTTCGGTCGAAGGAATAATTTGTATTTCTGATCTCTCACTACAAGATAAGTTTGGGAAGATTGACACTGCATGATTATGATGATTATGTGATTATAATTAAACATTACGAAATTCTACAATTTTGTATTTGGTCACGATTGACGTCTCATTCTGAGCTTGATGATTGCAAATTTCTAAGGAGACACTTTTATTGGGGAATTGCATGTCCAATATTATGGAAATATTCAAATGTAAGTAAGTAATATTGGCAGGAATCAACATTTCATCGTTTCGCGATATTGGTCCAAAATAATTTTGGCAAAATGTTCTCGGAGCAATATTAGAATAATATTGGCAGAATATTATCAAAATATTGGCAAAATAATCGAACTTAAACTAGACTGGAACAAATTTTGTATTTTCCGATATTGCTCCTATATTGCTCGAACATTCGAAAAATAATTTTGGAAAATATTATTGAGGCAATATTGGCCTAAAAACTTTTAGCGATATTGATACAATAGCATTCGGATATAGTGGTAGAAAATTTCAATATAATAAATAGGCCTTGAAAAAGTTCGTCAATTATTGTAAAAAAACTAGGTGCTTTGCAGCGGATCACTTAAACACAAAAACCGGAAATACGTGTTTTTTTCAGACTTGAAGAGAGATTTTGTCGATAGAGAGAGGGATCTTTGTTTTGAATTTTGAATAAATAAATGTGAAAGTAGAAAAAGGCCCCCCAGATTGCCATTTGTTGTGACTAATGGTAATCACATTTATCACATATAGACGCGCATAACTAAGAGACCGAAGATGATCAGCTAATAAAAAAGCGGGTACTCAAGCAAACCATTCGTTTCAAAATACAAAATTTTACCCTCCGAATCGAAAGGTAAACTATCAACAGAATCGCCTATTATCAAAATATGACTATTCGGCACTACTCACAAATTAATGTCTGCGTGTCTGTACCCTGACCTAGATACCCACATTTACTGTATTCAGTTTTAGATCACAAATATTCCTCTTAAGCTAATAATATCGAATATCTACAATACCTACAACCCTACATTGCTTGAGGTATAAACCGTGGGCTACAAAGAGTATTCTTATGATATGTAAATGCAGTATTGGATGAAGATAAAACACCTCAGTTCTCTTGAAGATATTGCAAAAAAAATATCATTCAATACCGGCCTCATATGTGAGATCAGAGCAGGTTTTTCCAAGGATTATTGATCTAGAAAATTATCTACATCTAGATGAAGCGGAAATAGTATGTTTTTTTTCACTCAGAATCATCAGTTTCTTCCATTATGATTAACAAAATTCTATTGTTAAATCATCGTTCTTATTGTTCCATATGGCCGCTCGTATACCAGCACCACGCAACTGCTACGATACCGCGACTCGTTGTCGCTTAGAGGTCGCGGTACATTAATGCGGTACATTAATGCTGGGTATAGATCAACCCCTTTTCATAATATACAGGGTGTCCAAACTCGATGGCCTATTAGACGTTTATGGAAACAGGGAAGTAGGATTATTTTGAAAATTTGGTTTTTTGGATAATCAGTTCTGATCTATCGATCTAAAATATTTTCAGCGCTGCGGCGTTGCCCCTTCTATCGAAAAGTAGCAACAACTTTGATATTTTAAATGGAACACCCTGTATCTTATTGCATTTTTCGTTTTGGTATTGCTTTTTGATTATTTTTATGTAAAATTTACCCTTACCTATCTCCGGTGGTTTTTGAGAAACTCAATGAGTTCCTTATTTTTTGTGCGAAACATAGCTTCAATTAAACGTTCATAACTCTATTATTTACATACGCAGATGGCTGAAATTTTGGATGTAGTTTGACAATGTCCTGAGTATCAGTTATGACTAGGGCAATTCGTTCTTCATTAGACAGGGTTGTTGAAAATTTGTGATTTTACCGATAGATACAAAAGTGGTGAAAGGTGCATTTTTTCAAATGAAATACCCTGTATAGTATCAAATATCCTGAAAGATAATTGAATTTCCTTTCAAATGACGTATTAAATTCCTATACCTAAGGAGTCGCGTTTCCGAAATAAAAGCAAGTTTTCTGTAAAAATTGGATTATTTTGCCATATTGGGTAGATATGAAATGTCATGAAACATGTTATTATGAAAATTCTAAAATTAGTACATTAATAATATAACATTCGCTCGTACATTAACGTAAATTTGATTAGATAAGGATCAAAAGAAGAGATATTAATTGTTCAAATGAAAATCTGATCAATTATTGTGGAATCTGTCTCATATATCTAACTGTTCATTAAAATATTTTAAAATTTTTTCACAACAGTCTGTTCCAAAACCAATATTGCATGAATTGATGAATGCAGTGATTCGAAATTTTAATTCAGATTTGAACAAAGTATGCTTGGATCGGTTTTTCATCTCCTTGATAATTTTATCCCCCATTCAGGGTATCTGAAAAACGAGTGTCTGTTGAGAAATCAATAAACAAATGATGGTCCTAATAATCGCTAATTCATGTTTTTGAAGTGATGTTTACTTTGAATCAATGTGAAAATTTAGGAGAGTTAGATCTGTGGATCGCGGTGGCCAAGGCTGTGGACCCAAGTGTTTTATCCACCGATATTCAAAGGTTGTAGTCAGTTCTCTGCTCACTTCTTGTCTACAGTGAGGGGGCACTGTTCAACTGCTATCACCAACTTCTATATACATGAAGCGGAAAATTGCCAAAAAGTTCCTTACTATTGTTTTCATAGTATTCAAATAGTTTTGATATAATATTCTGAATGAAATTTGGATTTTCATAAATCCATATTTAAATCCATTCACAGAAATCAACATGTTTTTGAATGATAACCTCTTGACGCCTCAACATTCCCAAACACAGCATATTTCTGTTCGATTCTTCTAAATTTTTTTCTAATCATTTGTATATATAAATCCTTTATTTAGGCCATTTGGCTAATTTACATTTTTATTGGTCGTTACAATGGGAACAATAAACAGCATGCTCTAATGCTAATATAAATTAAGTTTTTTAAAAATAATCAGTCAAGTACTTATAGGGCACTTTTACCCTTGTCATAGAATAAAAAGTTGTTATATACACACATATACAGTGCGGCTTTTTTTAGCCCCCCCCCCAGTTCACTTTTGAACGGTTCGACGTAGAAACATGAATAAAAAATAGTTTGGAGGGTTTCACCGATACTACTTTTTGAGACAAAAAATATGGTGAGCTCGAAAGGGGCGCGGGGGGGGGCATATCAACTTAAAAATTATAAATGGCATGGGGGGTCAAGTGAATTGAAGAGAGAATTCAATTCTTTTCACAACCATCTGAATATTTTCAAATTTTGTTGAGAAATTTTTTCTCAATATCGATTTATATGCTTTTCGAAATTTTCGAATTGATCTGTCCCAAGCGCCATCTGTCGAGTAATTTCAATGTTTCTTTTCTCAAAAAGTAGTATCGGTAATTCCCCTTCGAAATATTTTTGGTTTCATTATTTCACAAAAAACCGTTCAAATCTATCGAGGCATGAGTAGTTTTCAGATCCGCATTTATTTTTGATATTTCGAATTTGGGTTGTGAAAAAAAATTCAAATAAATTTAAAAAAATAAGATGGTTGTAAAGAGAATTGAATTCTTTTCAACGATGTGACACTTGTCTTGACCCCACATGCCATTTAAAAATTTTGAGTTGATGTGCCTTCCCGCGCCCACTGTCGAGCAATCACCATATTTTTATTTCAAAAAGTAGTATCGGTGAAACCCTCCAAACTGTTTTTTATTAATGTTTCTACGTCGAACCGTTCAAAAGTTAACATGGGGGGGGGACTAAAAAAAGCCGCACTGTATAAATATACAACACATACATACACCTACTACACCTATTTGCACTCACGCAAATCTATACATACATACACTTTCAAGAAAAAAATAATAAATTTATGAACACTAAAAGATTCCTTGAATTTCCTGCATGTTCTTGAAATAATTTATTTGCACTAACCGTGAATATAAAACAGATTCAAAATATCAGCATTTCAATATGCATTATAATCCATTTTTAGTACTCTTGTGACAGAAACACCATGGAAATTGCGGATTTTTAAACTTAAAGTTAATTTGCTCTTTTCTGGTCACGGCACACTATTATAATTTTCAATTACCAGATTTGAAATAGGTAATATTGACCAGTTGAAATAATCTGTAGTATGCCGTGACCAGAAAAAAACAAAACAACCTGTAAGTTTGACAAACAGTGGATTTAATTGTGTTTCTGTCAGAAAGAAGTATTAAAAATGGATTATAATGTGTATTCATATACAGATATTTTAAATTTATTTTATATCCATGGTAAGTGCCAAAAACTTCTTCCAGAACGTGCCGGAAATTCAATGACCTTCATCCAAATTTAGCACGAATTATTAGAAAAAAAATTATTGATTGAGTTCTGCTTAAGGACACACGTTTTTCAAACACCCTGACGAGAGATAAAATTATCATGAAGATGAAGAACCAAACCAAGCATACCTTTTTCAGATCTGAATTAAAATTTCGAGTCACTGTATTTCTCGGTTAATGCAATATTAGTTTTGGAGAAGACTGTTGTGAAACAAATACAAAATATCAATATCCAATGAACAGTTAGAAATATGGGACAAATTTGACAAAAATTATTCAGACTTACATTTGAATAATTATTGTCTTCCATTTTGATTCTTTTCTAATCAAATTTTCGTTAAAGAACGCGCAAACGTTTTATTATTGATGTAGGTACTAATTTTCGAAATTTCGTATTGACATGTTCCATGACATTTCATATCTACCCAATACAAAATATGGCAAAATAATCCAATTTTTATAGAAAACTTGCTTTCATTTCGGAAACCTGAGTCTTTAGGTATAGGACTATGATAATTATTGATTTTGATATACAGGGTATTTCATTCAAAATATCAAAGCTGTTGCTACTTTCGATAGAAGCGGCAACGCCGCAGCGCTGAGAATATGTTAGATCGATAGTGCAGAACAGATTATCCAAGAAACCAAATTTTCAAAATAATCCTACTTCCCGTTTTCCAGAAGCGTCTAATAGGCCATCGAGTTTCGAACACCCTGTATATGATTTTTGTATTATGTATTGATGTGAACTACTTGAATAATTGGTTGTATAATTTGGTAGGTAGAAAAATTAGGTGAGTGGGTAATATGTGTGACTACATTGCATGAGAGTCTTCTGATTATGTAATTACTGTCTGCATTTCATAGTGCAGCCACATTGATCTGTTCAATAGCATCCTTCACAAAATCAGGAATGAATCTAGGCATCTATTCCATGAGATTTATATTACTCAGTGCTTTGAAGTTACATAATTTGTAATGAATAAATGAATGAATGCAGGTTAATATGATTATTTGAATATTGTTCGAATATTATTCAACCAAGGTGCTATCAAACTCCGATAAACAAAATTGTTTTTGATTGCCAAATTTATTCTAGATATAGAAAAAATATGTTGAAAATATTGTTTTTTCGATATTGGTAAAATTTAACCAACCAATATTAAAAACATATTATTCATCATTAGTTAAATAGTAGTGAACTGATTTTAAACTAATGTGTTATTGTGCTTGGATGTGCAATATTGTAATTAATCCCTAGAATCGAAAAAAGAGAAATATTGGGATGGCATTATAATATATTCAGAATAGTATATCCTTCAAAGAGCGTATAATTATAGCTATTATTCTCGAGGATAAAAATTCCGAGAAAATAAATATTATTATCCGAGAAAATTATCCGAGAAAACAATAGCTAATATTCGCGAGTAGAAGACTATACTTTCTATACGACTATACGATAGTCAGAGTTTTAATGAAATCTAAATGTTATTTATTAAAATAATAGATACTTCATTCATTCATTAATTTTGGATTTCAGATTTATTTGATGATAACAATTATACATGAATAATTGGTGTTCATTCATGAATGAATAAATGCCTTAATTAAAAATAATTAAAAAAAAACTTCCAAGAGTGCGATTCGAACTCACGCCTATATAACTACTACCTTCGATATTAATTTACTTCATGTACACGCTTCTACCAACTGAGCTATATCAGGCACTCGAAAATTTGTGAATGAAATACCTACTAGAGGAACTCTGACCAAGAACTGAGAGAGTGTGGAACATTCAAGTAAAAATTGTTTGACATACCTTTGTGGCAAGATAGATTTCATCAGGAGCTTAATTGAAAAATCCGCTCTATTCATTTTTATATTGGGTACTTGTCACACAGATCAAAGTTAAAACTAAGAAAAAAGTCAATCTGACATTCGCGGATACCAAGCTGTGACAAAAGTTCAATCAAGCAAAGCCTTCTTGAGAAATTTGTTTGTTAAACCTCTCAGTTCCCGTGGATTCTGAAAATTCTGAACCTGTGATTGGCCGTGTGCCGGTGAATAATGAGTTAGGGTCCACGGTGTCTTGGAATCATCTTTATTCTTCAATTAAAAATCAATATGTAATGAACGTAGAATATAATAGTCGTAGAGAAAGAGAATTCAATGCAATTGATGGTAATGTAAATCACCCATTCATAAATATTACTACACATCCAATTCAAGTTAGCAGCATTTATTGATTAAATTTTCTGTTGCATTGTCATAGAAGTGGTAGGACACAGCTTGATCTTTATTTTTTCTAATGTATAATTCGAATGTATCTCTTTTTTCATAATTACTCCCTTATATAATGATCGTATCTATAATCTCTATTACATGAATAACGGTTGTCTCATTATACAATGACAATCTCACAATGAACGAACAAGACAAAAAATAAAGTCAATTATTAATAATGATTGCCCAGCTCCGCCTCATGAATAACGACAAGCGAAATCCAATACTATTTTGCCCATTGACATGACGACACATGCCTACTATATGGCCATATATTACGAATAATATCAGTAAAATCTAAAACTATTTCAACTCGTGATATTTACACTTTTCACAAGCCCGAGCTGTTTTTTTAAATTATTCAGTCCGTTTGAAAAACTTCTCATAAGCGTTGAAGCAATGACGTGGTAGGTGGAATGTTCTGAAAACTTGAGATAGGAATGGTTCAGAGCTGTCAGTTGTCTTTTTGTGTTTTGGTACTAAGTAATGAAGTAAAAGTGACAGAAATTACATTTTTTAGTTGATATTTATTTACGTATTCTGAAAAAGGAATACATAATACTAAGTAACGTCTCCTCGAAGAGAACGTCTCTTCTGTCAAATGAAATTTTGACGATAAGGATAACACCACATCTAGAGGATACGAATACAGATGTAGAAAAACTTTACTTGGCATATAGGATAACCAATGCATTTGGTTTGTAGTTCATGTATCCAGTCGACCAGTAAAAAATATAACAAGTAAACGCGACGAAAGTTCAAGTATTCCACTGGGCTCCTCCACAGTGGATTATCCCCACTTCTATCTATCCATAGCCCAGACTAATGCCTAACAGAACTATTTTTTGGGCATTACTCTGTGGAGGAGCAAACAGATTGCAGCAAGCCAGGAAGGGAACCGTGGTCCAGTTGGATACTTGAATCTCCATCGCGTATCTTTATTATATTTTGTAATGGTCGACTGGTTATATCAGCTCTCAACTAAACGAAATGGGAATGCTATATGCTGATGACATTCTTCTATATCTGTAGAATACACATTGTAACGACGGGTAGCTACTTTGCCCCATGTATAGTTGCTCATATTCAAAACTCATCAGTGACATCTACTTTTCTCTAGAATCTTCTTATCTAGAAAAACCGTTTTAATAATTTCACTTTAAAATAAATGAAAAAGTTTTCCCATGATATCTCATCATTAGTAGTAACTGCAACTGTACTAGTATTGGTAATTCAAGGTTCACATGAAACCAACTTGAAAACCATCTCTAGAAGAAAAGTGGCAAGAAATTTTTTCATGTCAGGATGTGAAAAAATCTTATGACATATTAATTGAAAAATTGAACAATAACATAACATTATCAACTAAAATGTACGCAATGTCGAATAAAAAACAAAAAATTAAACCCTGGATTACAAATGGCCTGATTACATCGATACGTGAAAGAGAGTGACGGTTTTTTTCTGATTTCTTATATCAACGTGAACAAAAATCGTAAGAACATTATACAAATATACAGTTTGTTATATGATTCACTTGAGCTCTCACAAAAATTTCACTTAGTTACAGCCTGGCTACTCATATAGTCGGAGGCGGGGTCGTGTATTTCTAGAATGTCTGTAAGCAAAGGGCGCCAGACAATAAAAATTGACAAGGAAGGGGTTGTACAAAACAAAAGGAGATACGCCAACTAATGAAAGAATATATAATCTATTGATGGTTAGTATCAGCTTACAAAAAAGATCGAAGAGAATCCTTCAGATTATCTTAGTTTAAATCTATCTTATAGAGGAATGTAAATTTCCATGTAACAGTAAGATAACAAAAATGGTATTTGAGAACCAAGTATTACCTAAGAATAAATGAAGGTTCGAATTAGATCAAATATAAAACTAGTAGGGACACACTTATAAAACGGCCGTTTTTAAAGTTCACAAAATACTTTCGTGGCAAATATGGATAATTTAAAGGGGCAATTATGATAAAAAATATATATTATATACGCAATTTTTTGTTCGGCACTCCGTGTGCTGTTACAGCACGTATCTTCGGAAAATCCTTGATCAGCCACTTTCTTTGAGAATAATATTGAAGTATTACTCACAGGATCGCCAGTAGATATACCGAGTTTGGGTGGTTTTTAAATTCCATAAAATATTTATACCATTTCCACAGATGCAATCAATTTTCATGTATTTTCCAAGTTAGCTTTTCTTATACTTTTTGCTCAACATTCTTCCACCTCAAGATAGTTTCTCAAGCTCTTTTGTAACATGCCATGATGGAAAGGTAAGTACCATACCAGGTAAAATGGAAAAACCACAAGAGAACAAAGAAGAAGGCCTAAAATCATATATCAAATATATTAACTAGAATATCTGATTGATTATAATCGTAGCAATAATCATCTTCAGATGCTGTTGACAGAAAAATTACCTTAGGTGGTGGTCGGCCTTTCAACATAAATTATCTGTTCAGTTCGATTTTGACTGTGTTTTAATTCAATTCATCTGCCCAAAAATATCGAACAGCAGTTCGATCCGTACCTCGAAGCGTGATAAAAAGTTATCAGCATATTTTATGGAATTCAACAGCTCCCGTTCACGGATACAATGAAATGTAGATTTTGTTGTATTCAGCGGCTTCTAACGAAATTTACATTCGGGATTTGTAACTGAGAATTGTACAGGGTATGTCAAAATGATGTGATGTAATACTTAACTATTTACCCATTGAAAAAGTGGACCGTTACAAGATAAACTGAAGAAAAGACTTTTTAAACAAAAGGAAAACGAATATTCGAAAAGAGAATACACTGAATATAGAAATAGAGTCAACAACGTTATAAAATTTACTAAAAACCAATATTACCAACTAAAACTTGCCACAGTAAGAGGAAATTCTAAACAGACTTGGAAAATAATAAATGACATGTCAAATAACATTAAAACAAAAATGAAAACTTTAGATTTGCCATTAAAGTTGACAAATGGAGATGTGGTTTCTGAAAACCATGAGAAATCTAACATACTGAATAACTTTTTTTCAACCATTGGCTCAAAATTGTCTGAAAATATCGAGATGCTCGACAGGGTATCTGAAGATTTCTTGAATGATATTTTTATTAATAAAACACTTTTTTTTTTTAAACCAGTGACATGCAACGAACTGATAGACAATATATCTAAATTAAAAAATAATTGTTCTCCTGGACCGGATTAAATCAATACAAATACTTTAAAGTTCATACATTTACATATTATCAAACCATTGGAACATTTGATTAACCTTTGTTATACAATATGAAAAATACCAAAGCAATGGAAACATGCTACTATCACACCAGTCCATAAGTCAGGAGACCGAGGAGAACCGAGCAATTATAGGCCAATCTCTGTGATAAATAGTTTTGCAAAGGTCTTTGAGCTCAGTATTAAGAGAAGACTTATTGAATTCTTCTTAGATTTTGCGAGGAACGGTGTGGAGGCACTGGACAGGTCGGATAAATGCATAGCCATATTTCTTGATCTGGCCAAGGCCTTTGATACAGTTTCACACGAAATTCTCTTGCATAAGTTATACAGGTATGGAGTTCGAGGCTTGGTACTTGATTTATTTCGAGACTATGTATCACAGAGAACGAAAATAGTAAAGATAAACGACGAACTGAGCGACTTCTCAACAGTAACTGTAGGTTTACCTCAGGGTACTATATTAGGGCCTATTCTATTTTTGGTATATATAAATAGTATCAGTAAAATAAAAAACTCTCAGGGCCACATTATATCTTATGCTGACGAAACTGTAATTATTTTCTCAAATGACTCATGGCGTGGAATCTACAGAAAAGCATAAAATGAAATAAAAAAGATAAAAATATGTATCGATTATAACCTCCTTAGCCTAAACGTTGATGAAACAAATTTCATGACCATCACATTAAAAAACAGCGATCAACCAAATGAAAAACTTTTGAAGATACATAAAATCAATTGTTCTCAAAATATCTGCCAATGCCCTGCGATTGAAAGAATAAGCAAACTAAAGTATTTAGGAGTTATTGTTGTTCAACATTTACGATGGGATGAACATGCTTTGTATATGAACAAGAGAATGAGGCAACTCATCTTTGAATTGTATTCTCTGAGATATAATATTTCGTAAGAACATGCTCACTTTCTATTACTCACTGGCAGAGTCTGTTCTCAAATATTCCATCACAGCATGGGGAGGAACTTTTGAAAATAATTTGGAAAGCTTACAAACAATGCAAAACACTCTACTCTACAAAAAAGTTTTATCAAGAAAACAACCTATTCAATATAAGAAATCCTACTCATGTTTAAGTTGGATATTTCACAATAAAGTTAACTTTCTGAGGACAACTAATGAGAAAGAAAGCAGATCAGTTGTAAAAAAGTCTGTCCATATGCCATTATTCAAAAAGAGTTACTCACAGAGATTTGTACATTACTTTAGTCCAAAACTTTTCAACTTATTACCACTAGAGTTGAGGAATATAACAGATATTTGAAAATACAAAATAGCTGTCAAATCATTTGTACGCTACAATCAATGTATTATTGAAAAGATTTATTGAACATATAACCTTGAAATCTCCATTCTCCACAAACACTTAAAACTGTAGACATAGTGAAAACCCCCTCACAAATATAGGATACCTTACACAACACAAGCACATCTGCGGTTAGGTGAAGGGTTCCAATACATGAAAGGAGGTTCTCTCATTAGAATAAGAAGTCATGTAATACCATAACTAAATTCAGTATCTGATAACTCACCTACTAACATATGACCCAATAAATTTGAATGATTGATTGATTGATTCCTAGCAGTCCAACTGTCTCTTTCACAAAACTCCATGACAATTGACATGGACTTGAAATCAATACTTTCTCCATGTCCGTTCAGTAAAGCAACAGGTGCCATGATTGCATTCGGCTATTTTTAAATAAATTTTGATAATGTTACCAGTTTTTGTAACAAATATTTATCCATAAGTTTAAATTTATTGCTTCTTGTTGCTTACATGTATAGTAATGTGTCTTGTTCATTAATTCTTCCTCCACTTCTCCGTCATTTCACCACTTAGCGAACATTGTCACTGACATTGTAAGTAATTTTTTTATTCCACATTTATCATAACATATAGATTATTAAATTTTGTAGCTCCCTGATGATGACAATATCATTGACGAAGGTACTCTCCGGGAAAGAACTGTTCAAGCAGTACCAGATATTACACCGTGCAGATGCAGAATCTGTCGTTTGCAAGTGCGTACTTTGCATTGAAAAAAAATGTTTTCATTTGGAGCATTTTTTGTACGTTTTTGTTTTCCCGTTCTCTAACAAATTAATATAAATGTTGTCGTGACATCAATTACTTCGACGCTTTTTTCGTGTTACATGCAAAGAAATTACTTTTAAATTGTATCTCAAAAATGAAGCGAGATAAGGAAAAATTGAACAGACAAAAAAATAATTTCTCTTATTGCTCAATCCTGGAATAATTAAACATACAAAAACACAGTGGTGTACAATAATTTGTCCAAATATCAATTATTATATTACTCTTTGGAACGCCACTGTAATAAATAAATTCATTATTGGTACACTAAAAGAATGCCATCATTATCGCAAATAAGCATGCCGAGTTGTATTAATATCAGCAAACAGGTTTTAAAATAATTGATAATAATAACTGATTTTTCTAAAAACGTTGAAAACTCAATATTTCGAAAACGAACCAAGGACATATTCTTGTTGAGAAAAAAGATTCTATTTAACCTGAAAAACCGATCCTAAACGTTTGGCTGTTTAACCCTGGGTCAACCTGTATATTGTTACCAATATACTGTTTTACTTTAATATCGATTGCAGTAAAAATGTTGTATATAAGAAATACGAGTAAAATGATAACAAATACTTAGATGAAACTTTCTTTATTGTTCAGGCTAATACTTACTCATTTGCTCTTTTATACTTTTACCTTTATTCTGTTTCAGAAACGTAGCTTAGTCAGCACCAAAGAAACCTGCAGTCTCTTTCTCAGGTTGGATTCTTGGAAGGGTTATCAGATGACAAATTCTGTGAAATATATGATTGTTATACCAAATAATAAATTTCAATGAACTCAATACAATACAGGATTCAAAAATATGCAATTTTATTAATAAAAAATTTGGCATATATTCCATAAATTGCGCTTTTTCACTCATTATTTCTTATGTCTACCTATCCTGGAAAACCTTACATATTCTAGATGAACCTTCCAAGAACGGACTTGAAACTGCCACCGAGCTTGTGCTTTTAAAACCGTACTCTTGGCTGTCTAGCCACTGTTTAAATACGCATATCTGTCTGAATATAGTTGACTACAGAACTTGGTGGCATTTTTTGAATAATGTTTTGAAGGTTATAATACAAAAAGTGAAAATTATCAATAAATAGACTACCTACTTATATTGTGCGATAAATAATGACTTGAAATGATCAAAAGTACTTTTCTTGATTGTTAGTTTTCAATAATCAGTTCTATTGTGCGCGGAAATGGAAGTTTTGTTTTAAAGTTCCCAAAATGTTCATTCAATTCTGTGTGAGTGATCTCGGACGTAAATATTTAGTCGAAATATCAGGATTCTTGTGTATTGATGAATATATTTGGCTAATAAATATATTCGGAAAGATATTTGGCTCAACCTCTTGGTTTCTCAAATTTTCAATACTGGAATATCCTTCTGGAAACTGCTTCTGACGGTGAGTTATATGGTATTGTATTCGTATTAGCCTAGAAAACCTTCTGCTATGATTTATGTTGGTTCCAATTGGTTTTTCCTCAATAATTTCAATTTTCAAATACGAGAAAATTTTCTGTCTTTTTTCTTCTGCTCCCCCCCAAAAAACTCTCTCCTTCATCAACAACCGTTTCTCAGTTACCCCTTTTTCCACTCCCACAGTTTTTATTTTTCGCACACGCGATTCAAATCACTTTTAGGTCTACGCACTGGGTGTTTTTAACTCATCCTAAATAAATACCTACTAACTAATGTTTATAACTTATTTTACTTATTTACAGAGAAAAAAGTTGCTAAACCTTATTTTTTATAATATCTTCGTTGTCAATGACCAAGAAAATGTCAAATTATTCTGAATACTATTGTTTTTGTTTATAAATTATTTAGGTTATGTTCGGTTTTTGGAAAACATTCTTATATTTTTTCAAATTATTGTTATGTTGTTTATTTTTGAGATAAGTATCATTGAATAAATTTTTCAGTAAAATTTGGCTGGTGGCTGTAAGTTTCGTGTTTGCTACTAGGAATGAATCAGAACAAACTAGCTTGCTTCGAAAACAGAGTTTTGTGGCTTTTTAGATGGATTTCCTAGGAATCTATGGGTGCTATGTAGAAAATATGGTAATCAAAAGTTCTGGTAAAGTATTTAGCCTCTCTCAGTAAAATAATTATAATGATATTCTCTAAATTCTTACCTACAACCATTTTACATAATAATATTTATGTGTCATGTTGAGGCAATAACGTGATACTTATCCTTTACTTTTAGTAGTGCTTATTTTGAAGTTGTATTTGTTAAAGAATATTAAACTAGTTTCAATATACAGGGTGTTAATTAAGTACGTTGACAAACTTCGGGAGGTGATTCTTTGAAGGTTTTCAGGACGAAAAGTTCATATAAACATATGTCCCAAACGGCTTGGTTTTCGAGATACAGGGCGATAATAATACATTTTTTTCAAGATTTTTTAGAGTTAACTTCGACATTTTCGACAATAATCAGTTCAAATTAGGCAAGTACAATCCATTCAATAGGGCGCACGATACAAAATAATGCATTTCTTAAATAATTCACAGGGTCCTCCTTTTTTCAGAGCCAAGCTTTGTTCAACCCTTCAGAATTTTTTTTTCCGCTGCCACTGACATATTATGAGAAAGGAATAATCAATGTTGTTTCATTTAACATCTTTTTGATATCTTGCATTTTTTCATTTACTTGTACGGTTCAGGGGCTATAATGAAAATATTAATTTAAACATTTTCCAGTGTGGCATAACATTAGAAAATTTGAAAATTAAACATTTTCAATTATTGTAAATTGATGGAAATATTTTTTCAGAATTAGAAAAATCTACGATGAATAAAAATTATACAATAAAAAATATAAAGACAAGCTTTTATACAAATGCACTGAAAATGAAAAAATAATTTGTTTCATTTTTTGTAGGTTATTCTGTGAGTATCAAAATCTTTCTGTACAAGATTACCTAGATCAAACAATGAAATGAATTATTTTTTCCTTTTCAGTGTATTGTATAAAAACTTTAAAATGTTTTCTTTTTATAATTTTCATTTTTAACATTTTAGTTTATTTTTTATGTGAATCTGAAAATCTCCAACCCAAAAACCATCACATACCAATTTTGAACAGAATCGGATCATAATCACAAAACTCGTCCGCCATATTGGAGCCGCCATTTTGTTTTTTAACAAACATTTTTTTAATGCATTGTCACCGGAATTACGGAAACCTGTTAAATTTCAAATTAATCGGAGTATTAGAAGTGGGTCAAATTCAACTTTTATTAAATTGTTTGTTAGTTAGTTACAAGTGAAGCTAAATAATAGCTTGTTATTGTAAAGATGTGATTTCTTTTTGTGATATCTAACAGAAAACTACTATCTCCCCGTCACTGCGGTACGCTGGATATTAAACTAGATCTGACAGATATTGGGAAAACCTTAACTTTCAACCTGAAGATTCTGATGGTAAAAATGTGCATTTTCATTGAGATATTTGATTAAAAATGTTTTTACCCATCAGTCTTGATAGATAACTCATACAAATTTTTTGTTATTTTAAAAAAAGGTATTTTTTAGTTTTCAATTGAACGTTTCCTTTTCAACATAAAAAACTTCCGAAAGGTAATCCTGTAATGGAAGATAGTTAATAGGGTTTATCTAATAGTCGCAGATCATTACACATTTGATTTTCATTTATGAATCTCTGGTCATAACTCCGAAAAACTAAATCAAACAAATTTTTGTTTCCGTACGGAGTACATTATTTTATCAGCAATTTCGGTTTGTTTTTTCTTCTGCAGTAACGCAGAAATTTTGTAATCAATTTGAATTCATAAAAATAGCAAAGTGGGCTTTGATATTATTTCATTTATTTAAATATCAACAACTTGACAGTTATCGAAAGTTGAGAAACTGTCTCATTGTTAATTCTTCATTAGTGCAAGCTATAAAGCAGATTCATTCAATATTCTTTTGGATAAAATGGTTGAATATACAAATTCAGAAATGGCAGACATGCACTTAATGTATGGAATGGCTGATGGTAACGCTCGTGCCGCCAGACGAATGTATCTAGAAAGATTTCCACGTCATATTCCCAGCACACAAATGTTCATCAATATTCACTCCCGTCTTCGTGAAACGGGTACTTTCAAGAGGTCTGCTGTTCTCATAGGAAGACCCAGGAGAGTTAGAATAGTTCAGATAGAAGAAGCTGTACTTAACAAAATTGAGCAGCATCCAGACACCAGTACAAGACAAATTGCGGCACAGTTTAACGTAACCCATGTATTGGTATGGCAAATTTTAAAATAGCAACAACTTTATCCCTATCACATACAGCGTGTTCAAGCTCTTCTGCCAAGGGATTTTCCAAAGAGATTAACTTTTTGCACTTGGATTCGAAATAAATTGTTGGAAAATCCATGGTTTTTATCTCAAGTGTTATTCACCGATGAGGCATGCTTTTCCCGTAAAGCCATTATTAATTTTCACAACTATCATATGTGGACTGATGAAAACCCACACGCCGTGATTGAAAACCATTTTCAAGAGACGTTTTCTGTGAATGTTTGGGTTGGAATTGTAGGGAATTTCCTTATCGGGCCACATTTTCTGCCTCATAGACTCAATTGTGACCATTATCGACATTTTCTTGAATTCATCTTACCTGGACTCCTAGAAGAGATCCCACTGAGGGAAAGAATTGGAATTATGGCTTATGCATGATGGTGCTCCAGTACACTTCAGATTGGTTGCACGCCAATATTTAGATGAGAATTATTCTGATCGCTGGATTGGGCGCGGTGGGCCACAACTTTGGCCACCAAGGTCACCCGATATGAATCCACTTGATTTTTTCCTCTGGGGGCACCTTAAATCATTAGTGTACCGAACTCCAGTTCAAAGTGAAGAAGACCTGAGGAATCGCATACAGGAGTCATGCGGAATTATAAGAAACACTCCTGGTATTTTTGAGCGTGTGCCAGTCTATGGTTAGGCGCATAAACGCATGCATTGAAGTTGGCGGTGGCTATTTCCAGCAGCTGCTCTGACATATCAATTTCAATAATGGTCCTTTTCTGAACTTAATTTTATTCCTAGGGAATTTATGTTACTTTGCTCTAGTATTTGATAATGAAGTTATTCACTATTGAAAATGTCCAAAATTATTTTGCCATAATTAACTTTGTGCAATACATATTCAACCTGAGTTATGGTAAAAAATGTATGGGAGCTCCATAACATTACATTTTCTCTACACGAGCAGAAAATAGCTATTTGTGTAATGAGAACGTATTGCGTCACGCGCTAATCTTTGGAAAGTGGCAATGACACTTCGAGAAATGAATTATTTTATATCATCGCACTATTGAATGGATTGTACTCGTCCAATTTTGAACTAATTTGGATCGATTATTGTCGAAAATTTCGAAGTAAATTCCAAAAACTCCTAAAAAATGTATTTTGATCACCCTGTACTTCGAAAACCAAGCCGCTTGGGACATGTTTATATGAACTTTTCATCTTGAAACCTTTCAAAGAATCACCCTTCAAGTTTGTTAGACTATTTGCTTCTCAAATTTCTTTATGTTATGCGTTACTGGAAAATGTTTGCGTTAATATTTTCATTGTAACTCCTGAACCGTACAAGTAAATGAAAAACATCAAGAGAGTAAAAAGATGTTAAATGAAACAGCATTCATTATTCCTTTCTCATAATATTTCAGTGGCGGCGGAAAAAAAATTCTGACGGGTTGAACAAAGCTTGACTCTGAAAAAGGAGGACCCTGTGAATTATTTGAGAAATGCATTATTTTTAAACGTGCGTACTACTGAATGGATTGTACTTGCCTAATTTGAACTGATTATTGTAGAAAATGTCGAATTTAACTCTAAAAAATCTTGAAAAAAATGTATTTTTATCACCCTGTATCTCGAAAACCAAGCCGTTTGGGACATATGTTTATATGAACATTTCGTCCTGAAAACCTTCAAAGAATCACCTCCCGAAGTTTGTCAACGTACTTAATTAACACCCTGTATGTTTTCAAGTCCAACTTTCTGGAAATTTGGGATTCTTTTACTTTTCATCAATGATAGTTATATTAGTCCGCCTACATTCAAGGATATAGGAATCCAGCTCTACCGAAACTGTTCGGTGAAAAATGCTGAGTAGTCCTGTATTCAATAAGTTTGAGGAGATGATAGGTACATAGGTACTAAACAAATAAAAAAATAATTTTAACGAAAAAATGATTTTTGTAAATGAATTGATTACTGATCAACATTAAACCTTCAAACCACACAACATTGAATGATAATAACAAATACCTGATACCAATGCAAAATATACTTTGAATTGAAATTATCATTTGTTTTGAGATTACTATCTGTTTCGAAAATGTATAATTTTCGCGAACGTCAAAACGATGGCGTAAAATTCAAAATAAAGTTCAACGCCAAAAAACCGCTAAGCGGATGTATTTTGGCTCGTCGCCGAACAATTATCAATTGCTATAATATTGTTAATTTTTCTATATTCCGTGAGCTGCGAGACCTACTGTATAAATGCTGGTCGTGGACTTTCATGCATTTCCTGAAAAATAGTGTGTGGATGAAGAGATCAAAAATTATGTCACTAGAACCAATGACATATTACCGTTAGATTCCGTTATTTACATTTCTAGCTGCGGTTAACGCAGAGGCACATTCTAAGCACAATTTTTATTGCCGCTTATTTCGAGGATATGCTTATATGCATTGTATATAAAGCAGATAATTCAGCAGAAACTTAGCTTTGCCGACTTTTGGGTTGATTGGCAACTATTTTCCGCGAAACAAGCTGCAATAAAAATTTTGCTTAAAATGTGACCGCAGCCCGAAATGTAAATAACGAAGTCTATCCGTAATATGTCATTAACTAGAACCACTTGTTATGCAGAATTTCAGGAATTGATCCTGCCCTCCCTATGGCGTTCTATATAAAAATTACCTCAAATGAACAAATTCAACACCGTTTCGTTTTTGTTTTAGATTGATGGGTTTAATGAAGCGTACATATTCGAAACATCAACTCCACGTGTTGAAATCTTCCACACGAGTATCATCGGTTTTAGACGTGTACGCAGGAATATATCACCCTTCATCGGAATTATCTCTATATCCACGTCAAACATTTCAGAACTGACTTATCGAAGCAACTTTCTGGACGTAAATAGGCAGGATTCTACTCTGTGACTGACACCTATCGCGTGTATCTTAAACTCCACAAAAGATTCAAAGAAGTCTTCATGTTGGGAAGTTTTGCGAGGGAGCTCGTTTATCGAGGGATCTTTCATCAAGCTGTGGTATCAGTAGCGTCGGTATGTTGGTTTTACGGTGTAAAACTTGTAGGAGAGTAATAAATTCTCAGTTGAGTATTGTTTCGTTGCGGTTTTAGTAGCACTACTTATATGTCTTTCAAAAGCGGGAATAAACCTTCAAGTAGATGGGAGACATTGGAAAACAACTTGTTTGACATTGGTAACGGTAAACAACAAATTCCAGAACTTATAGTGCGTGTCCCAAAGTATGCAACAAATGGTAGACTTTTTTCTTATTGATTTCTCAACATTAATTATTATTCGTGGTGAAAGTTAATGTTCGATAAACCCATTAGGGGTCATCAAAAGTCTTTGAGTAGTAATTTTTTTTTCGAAATGTCTTCCAAAGTTAAGTGGGGGAAACCTTCAAAGAAAATGGGAGAAACTGGAATAGAACTGTTTCGACATTGATAACGGTAAACAACAAGTTCCAGAACATATAGTGCCTGTCCTAAAGTATGCAACAAAAGAAAGACTTTTTCATTATTAATTTCACAACAACAGTTATTCGTGGTTGAAGTTAACGTTAAATAAACCTATGTTACGGGATCATTTTGCACTAGAATACCCTTTCTTTTTCAATACAATAATATCAGAAATTATCTGTCATTGTTATTAACTTTCCACTCTGTATGCCAATGTTTCAAAATGACAACTTGATCGTTGTCATGTAGAGCTTGTTCCGAATGTTAGTACTTACGTTTGTTGCACTAGTTCGAGCGGACATGAACTGGCCTTAAGCTAATGACAGTTATCAGTTATTGTTCTATTTTGCGGTACGACAGCGTTATTTTGTAAACATACTTTGGATTAGTCTATTGTGTTGTGTTTAGAACATAAAACGGTAACATTCCTACTCTATCTCTATCTTGTGTCATTGAGGTACCTAAGTACTTTACTTCTGAATACTTGACGTTGTTTGTGTTTGGTTCTGAGATTGGGAGGCTAGCATTTTCGTCTTGGTTCAGTTGGCAATACTGAATCTTTTGTTGTTCTTTTCATTTGAGTAGTCCACCAATTGTTCCAAGGAGTAGCTCCGAGTAGCTGGACTGATCTCACAGAACACGAACGAACAAGGAAGCGCCTTGTCTGATAGTGACAGTTTTGACTTTGACGTCTGAGTTATTTTTGGGGTGACGTTTTTCCGGTGGGATTTTTGATCAGTGACGTCTTGACAACTGACCTATTTAGAATTTTTCCTGAATCAAATTGAATTTTTGATCAGTGACGTCTTGACAACTGACCTACTTGGAATTTTTCCTAAATCAAATTGAATTTTTGATCATCGATGATGGATCTTGGGAAAATTCAGATCTGGAGATTTTCTCATATTGTTTGCGATATTTGACGCTGTATATTTTCGATAAAATCTCTTTGCATTGCGGATTTTGAGGTTAGAAGGTAAGCACATCTGACTGACCTTTGCCTCTTGATGTTTAGGCCTTTTTCGTTATGTATTTTTAGGGCATCATTTGTAAAACCTCTGGAACAAGAAACTAGCTATCAGATAACAAACATATCATCAAAGCTGTTACCAGAACCCTCCCACTTAATAAAGGCTAGAATTTGCATTTGGGTTCTAGTTATGGCCCCATACAAGTGTAATCGGAAGTCAGACTGTTATTGTTTATTCTGGTGCTACTGCTCCACTTCGGTTTTATTGCTACTACTCTGCTACCACCCTGCTGTGGCTACTGCTCCGCTATTTCTACTGTTTCGTTGCTCCACGGTTGTCTTTCCACTGTTCCACTACTGTTATTGTTCCTGCTCAACTGTAGTTGTTCCACTGTACATCTGTTGTTCAGTATTCCTTCTCTGTTCGTCCCCTATTATTTGTATTCTTCGTTGATATATTCGTCCCAGCTGTACACGTACTTCGATTGATTGTGTCGTACCCACTGTGCACCTGTATTCACAAAGGCAATGATGAACCACAACTACAATTGGTGAACTGGCATGATTGAGAAAATTTACTTCGTATCAGATAAGTTTAGATTTTGTCCCTAAGGCCCATAATTGTCAGCTATCATTGTGACGTCACAGGCATAGCCCTCCCTGGAGGTTCAATATTCATATATTCAAACGATGCACCACTCTTAATCACATGAATTAATCTTGGTGGTATCATATTTACAGTAATTTCATTTCCTTTTTTTATTGTATGCCGAACTGAGCACATACAGTGTGTGTAACATAAATCAATATATTTTATAAGTAAGGGACATGACTATTTCTTTTATTCTGGCCCAAGTTATCCAAGCGTATGGGAAGATAAATCCTCTGCATATTTATATATTATTTTTATACCATTTATAGGTATCTATTGTTTGCTATTTTAGTGATATTAGTGCAGTGGGTTGTCCCATTCCATCAGGGTGGTTTAGTGGCGCTCCGGAAGATTAAAACCCATATTTCAATCTCATCGAAATAAATTTTTATTGTTGAATCCACGCCTACTGAGCTACTGGGTATGTTAGTGTCGTGAAACATCATTGCACATTCACTGCTTTCCTTTCCTAAATTTCGCCCCTAACACCCATAAGGAATTATCAAAAGTCTTTGGATTGTAATTTTTTTTCCTTCGAAGAGTCATCCAGAATGAAGTGGGAAAGCTTGTAGAGCTTGTAGTGCGTAACCCAAAGTTATTATTCGTGTTAAAAGTTGTCGTTCGATAAAACCATAATGGGACATCAAAAGGTTTTGGATAAAAAAAAATCGAAAGGTCATCCAGAATAAAATTCCTGTACTTTCCAAAATAGAGAGAAACATTAATTACGGATACCTACTTCAGTTTGACAATATCGATAAAATAATTTTTCTATATATTTTATGAAAAATTAATATTGTAGGTATAATCACATTGGTCGAGTATTATTTATTTTCACCAATATTCATTGAATCACATTTACCTATATTAGGACAATATTGAATGAATAATTTTTACCAATAACGTTGGAAAAATATGGTTCACATATTGTTTACCTACAACATCTGAAATAAATATTGCATTACCGATATTCCTTCCAAAACGTATCGAGAAATGAAAAACAATATTATAAATCCAATTTAATTAGCAAGTTGTTGAATATATAATGTCACTATCATACGATAAATCATATTAACCTACAGGGTGTAATCTAACCTCTTGCACTCCCGTGAAGGAGGGGTGTATGAAGGCATGTTAGAAGGAATGGCAGGTACATATGAAAAATGATAGAAAAAATTTGAGAGTTTTAAAATTTTGTGAAATGTAGGTCGAATTTTGGAAAACCCTGTCCGTCATCCTTCCAGACCAGAAAAGGCAATTGCCGGTGAAGAATGTCGAAACGAATTTAGATTACGTTACAGAGGTCTAGAGAGAGACCCACAATTCATAAAATATTAACATTAAAATTTTTTTTTTGGAATTTTTCATACCTGCCATAAGTTCTAACATAACTTCATACACCCCTCATTTACGGGAGTGCAAGAGGTTAGTTTAAACCCTGTATATTGGATCAATATTGGTAAATTACATTTTTCCAGTATTGCCTGCGTATTGTTTCTAATGTTTCTCAAATTTACAATACACACTGCAATCCTAATATTCCTCTTATATCGGTTCTAGAGATAAAAATCGATATGTATTTAAGTTGTAATCTGCTTCGCCTCATTCAATAAACTTCACGCTTATACAATTTTTTGTATAAGCGTATAAGAATTTTTATCCTTCTTCACGAATTTGTATCATCAATATCTATTTTCCACGACAGTGCGTAAACTGAGGTTTTACGCACTGTTTACAGTGCGAGAAGTGATACTTTTTAGCACAAGTACGTATAAAAGTCAACTACGCCTAAAAATATCAACTGTGCATAAAGTAATGTTGTAGGCACTGCTCATACGACAAAATTTAAATTCTTCGTTAGATAAAACATTCAACAACTGCCACAATTTCTCATAACAAAAACTATATCGTAGTAATGATTTTGTTCGATACATATTCGTAAATAGCTTCTTTGACACATTGCATTTTTTTATAGAAAATACTTAATTGTATTCTCATTTTTGACTAATTTCTGCCGATGCAAAAATCGGTGAATATGCCACAGGACTTGGGGAGTTTTTTAATTATTGGGAGAAAGTTTTCAAACAGACGAATAGTCAAAATAAAAATATTCCTCATATACTTGGGATTCAAAACAGTATGCAAGCTGTGAAAACTCCAGCTCCCAATTGAATATATGGTGGATATCTTGAAACGATAATATTATGGACAATATTTCCAAATTTTGAAAAACGGTCTGTAAGTTGAGCGATGTATTGCAAAATGCTTTAGATTTGCTTTAGCCAGAAGTAAATCTCAATGGTGAAAATATAAGTCTATAACTCTAGAATTCATCCATCTTTACCCAGAAGTTTTCAGTTCGTTTATTAATCAGTAGTATCCTTTGATGTAAAGAATATGTTCCCAAACGTCCGCGTACAACAAACGCATACCTTCCTTTTTTAAAATACATACTGGACAAACACAATACTAATCCATATATCACTGAAGAATTAAACAACCCCTTTGGCAAATATCTCAAACAAAATTATTTGAAATTCAAAAGTAATTTTTGCCTGCAAAATTTGGGTCTTCCAATGGGCTCACCGAAGAGTTCCTTCCTAGCAGATATTTTTATGAATATTTTAGAAAACATCCATATCCTAAATAACGCCTTCTCCCATAAACATATCGTATTCTGGTTCAGATATGTCGATAATATACTCGTAGGTTCTGATGGCTCAATATGAGACAGATGAATCAATATTCAAATTTCCTCAACACTCTCCATAAAAAGACAAAATTAAAAGTCGAAATCGAACAAAACTCACTATTACCAAAATTAATAATTAATTTCAGTTCAACATTCATAGGAAAAATACTTTTACAGATTGAACAATACTATTAGATTCCTTTAGTACATTATTACACAAATTGTTGGCATTCTAATCGATGAAACACAGGGCATTTATGATTCTTTCATCAGATAACGCTTTTCAAGAAGAAATAAAAATCATAAAGCAAATAGATAGATTAGATTTATTGGCAACTCTACATATTATTACAGTATTTATTTTTCACCCATAAATATAAATATTTCATTATAAATACTTTTTTCCTCAGCCAGAAGACCGGAGGTCTGTGTCTGGGGAGAGAGAAAAACTATTTTTAAGGATGAATACATTTTCAAATAGCAACAAATAACCAGATTACAGTCTACTCAATTGATAAAATCATCTCCAATAAACACCAGTCAATGATTAGGAGAGTAAACTTTATTCAATATAACTCAAAGGAGATAAGAAATATGCTGGTACAAGTTATTCGGAAAATCTATATGAAAATAGTAAAAACTATTTTTCCAAATTTAACATATTGACTTCATTCACTAGTGAGAGTAATTTAGAGAACATGAACGCAAAACCCAAAACAAATTGGGAAAAATCAGGTATAGACAGACTGGAATGTGGTAATTGTCCATTAGCTCATACAGGCCAAAAGGGCAGACATTTTGAAATAAGGTACCATAATCATGTGTTTTCAGATAAAAAAATTAGATGCGTATGGAAGAAACGAATCATACAATAAACAAAAATAACATGAAAGTACTTCATACCTGCAATAAAGGATGAGAAATGAACTTGTTGGAAGCGTTGAAAATAAATAAAGTGAGTAATAATTCTAATTTTGCAACCCTTAATGACCAATTAGAATTATGTAACTCTTCTTTTTTGAATTGGGAGACATTCTTGTATTTTTTCATGGTAGTTTGACTTATCAGGTAGATTTCAGGTACTTTTCCATCTTGACTTGAAACATCAGTTAACTAAGAACACAGACATGTAATTCAAAAAAAATATGTATTATTGCTTTCTTGGGTGCATATTCAAGAACCTAAGGTTATTTGTAGTTACTTAATAGTTACTTGAGGATGGTGTAGAAGCCGAAACTGGTCGTAATTGATGAAGTCTTAGTGGAAATTACACCAAAGTTATTTTTTCATCTTCTATTCTTCAGCATGAATCTCCACAAAATAAATAGATCATCTATTGAACACGTTTGTTAATCATTGTTGTCCCTAACACTGGCATACAAACTTACCCTGGAATAAAAGACGTATTCTAGTTCCCATACGCAATTTCTTAATCCGTTGAAATGCCTTATCTGAACCCAAATTTTCGATATTCTCGGCGCCTCTGCTTAGGTGGTATCATCCCTCGAATTGGATTTACAGCACTGTAAAGTGATTTCCTTTTTATGAGATGCTTCAAGGGGAAATCTTGTAATTAAGTGTCATTCTTCTTTGTTGTTTTCTTTGCTCGATGAGGCGCACTGCCTCTGTGGTTGAACAAGGGAGATTTATGGCTATTTTGGGAGTCTGACAGCTGTGGAGTTTTTGTTGCAGCACCTGGTGGGATGAATATTCTTCTTAATTCGAATAATTAGTATGGAATTTCTTATGAATGTAGTTTGTGTTCAGAAATTTAGTATTATTATCTTTCCTCGCATTTGAAAAATAAGGTGAAAAAAATATTTCTGTCGAAGCCAGATTGCACCACTATTGTTGGCTATACGATTATTTCATAGGATACGAGGTGTATATAAAGTTTTTCGTATTACTACAATTTGCAAGAGAATAAATCAGAAGTTATTTTATGTTTTTGTTCACACGAAGAGGAGCAAATCCTGAAATATTCAACAAACCGAAAAAAAGTTGGTAATAATTGGTGTTCTTATGACTGATGACCAGAGCAGTCGATGCCAAGACAGCAAAACAAAAGTATTCTTCTTGAATTTTTGCAGACTGTATGACCCAGGGAACACCTTATGAAGCAGCTGGTTGCAAAACTTAGCAGTTCGTTGGAAGAACGAGCTGTAGAACAGTCACGTCAGTGGGATTTGATAAAAAAAGCTCAACGGGTCAGTCTTAATGGAACCGCTAACGATGGAACGATTGATGAGATTTCATAAGAGCAACGCACATAAAAATATCTATAAAACTGATCCAGATCGCCAACCTCTCTGCTGTGTTCCAGAGAAAAGAGTGAACTTGTAATCCCAGCTTCAACTGAGCGATGAATGGCACTTTTTTGAACATAATCTAAAAGTTTTAGTATGTGTTCAGGTGCTGCACTATACAGCGTGATTTACGTAGGCCGTCGCATTATAAAATAGTAAGAAGCTCAAATTTTTCCAATGGCACCTACCATTTTTTTAACCATTCAAAAGAAAATTGAATTTCAGGATGAGTTATTTCAGCTTTCCCTATACCCAAATTCAACCTCTATCGAGATATTCAATAAAAATCGAGAAATGCCTTATCTTGCCGAATGATTCTGTGTGTTATTGCCATTGAAACAAAAGAAAATTGCAATAATTTAATCAAAAATATTGCACAATATTAACATAACTCTAGCGTAAATGTTCAATATGACCACCATTGTTGTTCAAACATTGTGTTATTCTACTTGAAATAGATTGCGTAGCACGTCTGATTTCGTTGGGATCGAGACTATGGAAGGTCTGTATTATCTCAAGTCTCAAACCGCCTATATTGTGAACTGGTGAAGAATAGACCGGATCTTTCACCCTACCCCAAATATAAAAATTTAAAGGTGTAATATCTGGAGATCTTGTAGGCCACAGAAAGGGTCCTCGATTTCCCCACCAACGGTGCTCAAACATGGATGTCAATTTGGTATATACAGTTCGTGTATTGTGGGGCGGTGCCTCATCCATCTGGTACCATGAACATGCAGCTCTAGCCAGTGGCAAATTGTCAAGAAATGTCTCTACTACGTTTTGAAGAATTTGTACGTATCTGTTCAGTACCAAACAAAACACATTTATTCGAAATTTTACTTGATTTTCAACTTCGAACACCATATGTGGATTTTCAGAAGGCCAAAAATGTCGATTGGCCCTGCTTACCAAACTTTGCCTCATCATTCAATATGCTGTCAAAGAATCCAGCGCCCTGTTGTATTTTCAAACACAACTTCGTTTGGATAATTTTCCATATCCGAATCAATTTTATTTCAGAATTAGCACGACTCGTTTTTACTTTGACATAATATCACCTTCTTATTTACAGTTCTTTTTTGTTTCCATTGCATACTTGAATAAACACAGAATCATTCGGCAAGATAAGGCATTTCTTGATTCTTATTGAATAACTCAATAGAGGTTGAACTTGGGTATAGGGAAAGCTGAAATAACTCATCCTTAAATTCAATTTGCTTTTGAATGGTTAAGAAAGAAATAGTAGGTGCTATTTGAAAAATTTGAGTTTTTGACAAATTTATAATGAGACATTCGAAAATCGGCTGCGCCCATATGATACAACATGGAACCGTCTATGGGACATCAGGTGTTAGCCTGCACTACCAGCTAACTGTTCCACAATTTCGTGTCCTTATTTTGAATGATTAAAATAAAAAAGTTGGTACCAAATTTTGGCATATACTGCATAGTTGTAGGACTAAAAACATTTGAAGTAGAACCCACATGATCAATTACGACAGAATACCAAATTTCGAAGTTCTAGTCCAGTTGCAAATTGTAAACTTCTAATGCACGACCTACGCAACACGCTGTATTTTTGGAAACAGTATTCCAGGACGGATCGTATCCGTGCCATATAAATCATGATCAACTGTCTGAGAAGAGATGTGAAGTTGACACGAAACAAAAAAACAAGTTTTTGAAGGCACCTTTGGCAATTGACCTCACATGGCTTTCCCATGACAGGGTGGTGCTGATTTTAATACCAAGCACTGAAATGGAGGGATTCATTGGCAAAATTACGTTGGCCACTATGAGATCTGCGTTTCTAGAGAAATGACATGCTTGGGTTTTACTTGCATTGAATTCTATCAAGTTGTTGGATCCCCATTCTAGAAGTTTGGCTGGGTCCATATTTAAATCGTTCACGTTGCACTTCCGTTCTCTCCTTGTTTCACTGGCTAATGAGTTCGATGTTGATGGCTCTTTTCACGACCTTCGAGATGACAGATAGAAGTACGATGAGTCTGTATTAGCTAGGTAGACTTTTTTTCCTTTCTTGGGGGCCGGTTGTACTCTTGCAATTTTCCCGTTGGACAGAAATTTCACAAATTTATAAGAGAGGCATAACTAGCAAAAAACTTGTGTTGGTGCTGGTGCAGAATTCTTGAGATCGGTTGACGGAATTCTTTCGGTTCCACTGGCTTTGTTGGTATTAAGTCTTTTCAAAATGCGTCTGATAGTTCGTTGGCGACAGGTAATTGATTCAAGCATATGACTGTCAATTTAAGTGATGTTCTGATAATGTTTCCCCAATGAATCCAGAGTAGAATTTGCAGCAACCATGTTTGCGAAAATACTAGCTTTTTCGTGGCTTGTGAAATTACATAGTTCAAAATAAATTGGACTTGTTTTTGGTGAAAACCGTGGACCTTTAAAGTATTGCACTGGTCCTAGCTGTTTACATCCTGGTCTGAAGTAATGAATAGTCGCAATCTGTAGTCGTGATATTGAATTGGGCGTTGTCACATCTCGTAGGTGATGAGTCTTTTTCATAGACAAGATTGTGTCAGTACACGTATTCCATTCAATAACAATCGAATAATGAAGGATGGTGATGTGGAGATAATGAAGTAAACCGTTGCCGGAAAAAGGGTGATTGAAAAAATCGCAAAAGAAATAAACGGACAGAAAAAGACGAAATGGTATATAAGCCCACAAGAAATATCCACACGAGAAAAGTTGCACTTATGGATTGAATCGAACGAGGCAAAAACATCTCATGTATAAATGCGCACATAAAAAAAAAACGCAAACTCATATTATAAATTTATTTTGAAGAGAAACCAAATTTCCAAAGAATAAGAAAAAAAAATGTAAATATCAAACAAAAATATGAACTAATGTAGATTAGCTATTGTTCTAAAATAAAATAATTTTATAATCAGCCCTATGCTGTATCACTTCCGTTATGTTTAGCGGTCAGACGTTATCCCAACTTAATGGCAATTTGCAATTATGTTGGGATAACGTCTGACCGCTAAACATAACGGAAGTGAAACAGCATACCTTTCTAGTAAATTGGCTACAATTGCATAATGTTTGCTATATTTCCACTAATGAATTTAACGTCTTGTAACAGACGAGACGTTAAATCCTCGATTGCGCATGTGCCAATGGAGGTGTCAACAGTGAAGGAAAATATAGATTAGATTAGATTTAGACTACGATGTCTTGCCAAAGTATAACTTGTTATTTCTGGAATACCTAGAAAAAAAATCCTGAAAAATAAGTTTTTGATTATGCCCCGTATACATTCCAATGTACTCAGAAATAATTATAATTGGACATGTTGACGGGTTTCAATGAATATATTTTGAATCTGAATTTGTATCATTTCGACAAACAAAACAATATTTTTCTTTGTCAATCCTACTCAAGTACGACCTTTCGAAATTTGACTTATACAAAAATATATTTCTCTCATATCGATTAGGGGTATAAAAAACTATATAGGAGTTTATAGCATATTAGTTGAATATTATTTCAGCATAATTCGACAAATTATATTGTTTAAAAAAAAAATGTTTTTTCCTTTAACCAGCTGTCGTCCCCTTACGAACGGCAGCCCTCAAAAGTCGAAACTTGTGCGAGCCAAGGATTAACGAGGTCTTACCTTTTAACGTGCGATTCCTAGCACGATCCGAGGAGAATATCGAAATGAGGTCCGTCGGTCACCCATCCAAACCATGGCCTCGCCTAGCGTTGCTTGGCTTCAGATATCGTTGAACCGGCCGCTCTCCGTTCGAGCTATTCCCGCGGATATATCAACCTATATAATATATTGACTCTAATCATTTTGATAATGTTCACTAATATTGATGAACCAATATTGTCCGAAGATTGTCTCCAACATCTTGAATGAATATTGCAATTCCAAAATTCCTATCATATCGATTCTAGAGATTCTAGAGAAAATAAAATTGTTTATCCAAATTTGATTGCACATAGGTTGAATATCATTTCACGAATATTGAACAAATCATATCAACCTATATATGAGGTCAATATTGGTTGGATAATTTTTACCAACATTTATGAGACAATATTGTTCACATATTGTTTCCAACATCTAGAATGAATATTGCAATTTAAATATTCCTCTCATATCGATTCTGAGGATGAAAAACAATATTTACCGACCTTTGTTAATAAAAATCATCATGGCAATCTTAGGGAAATATTGAAATAGATAACAATATTAATACATTACTAAGAAGAAAACCTACTACTATATTTGAAATTTGAATTGTAGCCGAATATTCAATAAAATATATTGAAATAAATCATGATCAAATCTAGGTTAGAAACCGCTAGGTGACTCAACATATGGAACATCTGATAAAACCTATTGAATTCATCTTACAAATTATTTTCAAGACAGGTTAGCCAGTGGTTAAGACGACCAATAGGCAGAGTCCGGTGACACCTCAATTGAAGGAGATCTGTAATTGTGAAAGTTCCAAATTATTCGACATTATTTAATAATAATCCACCAAAGCAACATATTGACTTTGAATATTCTACCAATATATCAAAAATAGTTTGTACCAGTATCTGAATAATATTTTACCAATATTATCCCAATATCAATTTGCTACAGTGATATTCTACCTATCTTACTGAATGTTTTGAGGCCAATATTGCTCAAAGAATATTTCGGCAATATTATTCAAGTAATATTAGATCAATATCGCGAAATGTTCCCATTTTTGTTTCGCCAAATTCACTGTTCAGATATTTTTCTGATATTTTCATAATTTTGTAATTATATTCCTCTGATATGAGTGTGGTACTTTGGTTGCAGTAAGTTGGGAGGAATGACAGGACTCACGGGCACTCTTACCGTACATTAACAAACATAGTTTTTCGTCATTTAACATCATCTGAACGTCATGAAAATATCTAAAAATATCCCTCTTCTTAAACGGTGATTATTTGGAGACGATATCTCTATCCGTTATCAAAACATGACAGAAGCTCTATTAATGTTATATTAGAAGATGTGATCTTTCTTTGACGAACTCAAAAGGAATTTTTTGGGAAGAATGATTAATTACTGATGATTTTATTTCTGTAAGCACGGCCATGTCAGAAAAAAAAAATCAAAAAAAAAAAACATAAGTCATTACTTGTGCCCTCCAAAATTTACGAAAGAGATAATTTGTGGTAAAAACTTCAAACTCGTTTTCTCCAATGTGTCTTACTTGAAATATGCCGTTTCAGCACCAATCCACAGAAATAATTGCTGAACTCTTTTCGTTACTTTTCAGCTCTAGGTCATGAAAGCATTTTTTTGCTTCCTTTCTTGAAAACAAACAATTTATTTCTGAGTTCAACTGAAGTATATTATACCTATATTTATCGTACCATTCGTGTTTTTGATATGAAATGAATCCAATGCATTGCTGAGGCACATCATAGTTCAAAATGAAACTTTGAATAGGTACAATCACTAATCTCTCCTTCAATTCAGCAAATGACTTTTGGGAACCAGAACTTTAATCAAACCGCACGTTGTTTTCAGTCAAGCGATGAAGTGGCTTTGTGATTCCAAATCATGATGGAGTTTTTTTTAGTCTGACATAGCCGAAGAAAACAATATTCTTCGCGATTGTCTCCGGGATGTGGGCATCTTTGGGTTTAGTTTTAGATTGTCATTTCATTTGATCAAAAATACGTCTTCCAATTTATTCAAATAACAGTCCTACTCATTTTCATAACATCTTCTGAATCCAATAGTCAAGTTTTCACTAGTTCCCTGAGTCTATCTGAGATGGCGGAGCAAAACATAATCCAAATGTAAGTACTTCGAATTGTTAAAATCCATTACCGACACTGAATGTTGTTTTGCCTCTGTTATCGGGATTAACTTCCACTTGCCAGTATCTGCTTTTCAGATCCAACGTTGAAAATCATTTCGAACCGGTGAATGTGTTTAGCGAGTCATCGATTCTTTGCAGTGGGTTAGCTGTCTTTTATCGTAATGTCATTCAATCGATGATATTCCACACAAGAGGGGGTTTCCATTCTATCAAATTAATACAATCACAATTAGACCACATGATCGTAGATTATTTGATCACGTCATCCTCTAGCTTGCTTTTATTTATGTAATGTGCCTCTACCTCTACTCTACTTTATCATGGAAGTATTGACAAAATATTCAAGAGTTATATTGCCGATATATAAATTGTGAGCATTCCGCGGTATTACTTGGATATTTTCAAAATTGTTTCCTTGAAGCAATATTGGCCTAAAAACATCAAGCGACATTGATTGGTATAATATTTTTGGGAAATATTGGTAAAATAATCAGAGTGATTATGTTGCAACAAATTAAATGTTTCACTCAGAATTTATAGCATTACTGTTTTCCTTCAATGAAGCTGTCAATAGTATTTGTCTTTTGGCCGTCTTGACCGTGAGTCTTGGAAAGAACTTGTGGGAAGATATACCGAACATTTTATAAATATTCTTGGGTTTAAGATGACGTTCTGTACTGGGTGTCCGCAAAAAGTGGCTTGCCCCTATAACTTTTCTGTTTTTGAAGATAATGGAACGAAATTTCAAGGATCTGTATAAGACTCTAAACTGCGTCTTTTCACAATTAACTCAACTCCATGCAACTTCCGGTTTCACAAGAATTGATATAAACTTTCGATTTTCAAGTGAACCGGTTTTATTTCCACTTCTTTTGTCTTCATTTGGCATTTTGAATAAGACCATGTATCACTTGTTTTATTTTGTAATCGAATTTGATTTTCATTTCGAATTTCATTTTTCATTCTAGAGGGCTATGTATATCTTCAAATCACTAATTATTTCAGTCCTAAATTTTTGAGAATAATGAAACCTTACTGTTTTTTATCAAAATGTATCTGCTATGAAAAATTTTATTTCAAAATTTCTATTTCTAATCTTATTCAAGTGGCGACATGGAGGCTCGTTTGGTTAGGAAAAAAGAGCATTTGTTTACGATTTATTTGATACTGCACATTATTAGGTTCCAAACAAACTTCCGTTGAAATGTTTAAAAGATTTCATGAAATTTCTAGAAATTAATAACCTCAAGAGATTAAAATATGATTTAAATGCATCGAGCAACAGTAAGCAACACAACTGATAAAAGAAGAATAATAATCCAAAAGCTAATAAAATAACGTCCTGCTTAAATATGATCATCAACAGGTCCTTCAAATAATTACTTAATACCCAATTCACTTTTGAAGAAAATCTTTTAGGTAAAGTAAGAAGTCGACCTAATGATTTTGTTTTATCAGTTGAATTTGTCACATGTTACACGATGCATTTAAATCTTATTTCAATACCAAAAGATTCATTTTATGAAGTATCTAACATAATTTTTTAAGTTATTTAAAGGAATTTTGTTTAATACCTATCAATGTGGGATATCAAATTAATCGTATTGAAAGAATCTAGCCCGACGAGCCACCATGTTGCCACTTGAAAAAGTTACTAATTTCAATTTTGAAATTAAATTTCACAAAGCACATAAATTTTGACCATAACAGTGAAGTTATATTTTCCTAAAATTTAAGGGCTGCAATTATTGATTTGAACGTCCATGGCATTCTACATTGAAAAAATTAAATTCAAAATAAAAAACAAATTAAATTGTGAAAGGCTTTCGCGGCCATCGTCATTTACATGGTGGTTCTTCGGGTAGTAAGGCCGACGTGTTTTCAGAGAAGAACTCGACGTTTCGCCAACACGAGTGGTTAGCATTTTCGAAAGTTATTTTAAAAATTTTCGCTTTCTGTAGTCTCTGTCAAATGCTTGACATTTGTTATACGTTGTCTCAATAAATACCTGTGATTTGACGTTCTTACATCTGATTGGTCCGTAGCGTTAGCAGACATCATAGAATCGTTCGTACCGTTATTTTGTGGGTAGGGAGCTAATTGAGAATTTTTGAGAACTGGAAGCCATACCTTGTTCAATTGAAGTCCTTCTTCGGTTCTGTTGAAGTTGCTGTGGTGTTTCTGGATTTCAATTGCTTCCCGAAAGAGTCTTGGGTAATACGCAGATGTTGAAGAGATGACTTGGGTTTCTTCAAATTTCACTCTATGGTTATCGTTGTTGAGAGTATGTTCTGCGACAGCGGATTTCTGTGTGTGCCCTAACCGACAGCAAGCCTTGTGCTCTTTGATTCTTGTTTTAACGGAGCGTTTCGTGGTTCCGATATAAACGCTGCCACAGGAACATGGAATGCGATAAACCCCAGAAGAGCATAGTACGTCTCGTTAGTCCTTCGCTGATCTAAAGTGGTCTTTCAGTTTCTTTGAAGGTTTATAAACGGTTTTAATCTCATATTTTCTTAGAATACGGCCGATACGATCTGTAACTCTGGGAACATATGGTAAGAATGCTTTTCTTTTTTCGGTGTTGGTTTGACTACTACTTGGTTTACTGGATGGACATTCATTTGGTCTACTATTGATTCTTCCGAAGAACCACCATGTAAAAAACAAATTGTTTACGGAAAGTGACATTCAAACTTGGTTGTATTCAGAATGTCATGTGGAGACAAAAGTGGTGAAAATATACTGGCCTTCCCAATTAAAAATAGCAAGTTTAAGTTACTTCCGTTAAAACCGCAAGCTGCATGAACTAGAGCTTTTCTTCAAAAATATCAGTTTTATGTCTTATGCAGATCCTCTGAATTCCATTCCACTATCTTCAAAAACAAAAAAGTTACAGGGGCGAGTCACCTTCCGCGGACAACTGGTATGTAGAGCCACCTAGTTGTGTCTAACCCGGATTTAATCATGATTTATTTCAATGATAATATAATAATAATGATACTCCCTCATAAACACTCGTAGAGATGAGAGGCATATTGCGATTGTAGTATTGATTCTAGATCTGGAGTACTGATTCCATCCATCCATCCATCCATCCATCCACACACAGAAACTTTTGAATTATGTCCAACATAGAGCCGTTCTTCTCGTCGGTGATGATGTGCTTACAAGCTCGCTCACTTCTATGGTTAGGTTAGGTTAGGTTTGAACGTGAGTGGGCCCGTATCAGGTTCTCTACTACGTTCAATGGCCTATGGTTATATTTCTCCCAGTATATCCAATCTCTTGACGAAATTGAGGAATGCATTGGGAGAACAATTTACCAACACTTCTATGGAACACCGCAGAAAAGTTGGCGATCCGTCTCTGTTTTATAAATATTTTTATGTTCAATGTTTTTCTGAAAAATCATCAATCGTTCTACCGTTAGCGGTTACATCGAGACTGATCCGTTGAGCTCAGTCTTCACATGCCTTTGTCATCACTTTGGAGATTTGCCGAAAATATCTTCCAACTAATGGCAACGCTTTAGAACTCACTGCCTCTGGAAGAAGAACACCAATTCCTACTTACTTCTCCTGGCTCTCAAGATATTTTCTGAACATCGAAGGATTTTCCTTTTCGTGGAAACCAAAAAAAAAGAAAATATATTGGCAGCAATGTGTAGACAATAATGTTAATCGATATGGGCCGTGGTGGCCATGCTGGTAGAGCATTTGCCTTTGGAGCGAGGGTTCAAAGCCTCGCATGGTCATCGGTCTCATGCATGGCATCACACGTTAAAAGGTAAGGGCTGCGTCTTCCCTAGCTCACACAAGTTTCTTGAAGACTTCCAATGGTTGCGCCCAGGGGTGCAATCGGTTGACGGAAATAGAAATTTTAACAATTTTAAATATTGGTAAACCAAGATACAAAATCAACATTCAACCAATTTTCACTAATGTTTACATTATTATATCGGTTTTTTAATATTCACGACGCCGTAGGCGGAGTACGGCAATTAGCTGATTTCCTAAATTTCAAAATGTATATCATTTAAATCTTCATATGTCGAATATAAGGAAAAATACATTTGCTTAATTTTTACGTTTCGTTTTTCGCCTGTATTTAGTTGTGAAAATTCGGTTTCCAGAAGTGTTCTTCCAATCCGACAACGTTGGAATCGTGGAGGCATTTGTCGATTGTCATTTGTATTATCACTATTGTCAAGTCACTAATGTCATATAATGTACGATCTGTCAGAGCTCTTACTATTGAAGTAAAACTCATTGCTGATATTATTTATACTATAGATTTTTAAATAACACATTTCACCATACTTTGTGCTCAGGATACGGCACTTGATACAAATGGAACCCTCCCTTTTCAGCTGCATATGACCCACAACTTCACCACCATAGCCTGATCGAGCAGCCCTTCAAATGTACCTTATAAGTGAAGGGATATTCATGCCATCAGAATGATTTCCAAATAAACTGCTTTTTTCATCTTTTTGATACCTTTCATCTCCACTCTCGAATAGTTTGGATTGCGAGATAAAAATGCGTGAATAATTATATAATTTACGGGTGGCAAAGTTTCACTGCCAGCTTTGAAAAAGTTTTTCTCCATTTTCACAAGTTGTAAAAGTAATCCACTAATAAAAATTTCACGACTAACAAAAACAACATAAACAATGTCACAAATGTCAGCGGTCCCACTGTTGTCAGATTCATATCAGTACCATCAACTTAGATGAACAAAAACACTAGAATCTAGTGAAGATATTCTACGTCACAAGAGTATACATATTCGAATTTTTTCTATGTTTCAAAGGCTCTAATTTTTTAAAAACTGAATGTTGTATTCAATCTTTCACAAGGTGGGGAGCTAATACAAAATGGTTTCTAAAAATAATATTTAATTCGATTTTGGAGTTTTAGCAAAATAGCGATTGAAAAAAGTCAGTTCACTCACGTATTTCATACAATATGTTCTCTACAACTGTCAAAAAAAAAACGAACCAAGGTCTACTCATCATCCTCATTCAATATATTCCAAATTAACAACACAAAAAAAAATTAACTCAGAAATGGAAAAAGGCAGAATCAATTTTTTCTTCCTATAGGGTACATTCTGAAAATTGATGTTGAAAACATAAATGATTGCGTTATTGCCAATGGAAATGCTTGACTCAGTCATATCGTCTATCTGATGAGTTAGTACTTCTTGAAATTCATTCATTTAAAATAGTTTCATTTACTTTTATTGTATTTTTACTCATCGTTTCTTAACCACTTGATGATGTAGACGCATTTCCAGTCAGAATTTTTGCGGCGCATTCCAGTTTTGTTTGCATGGATCCATCGACATACCCTTCCGCAACCGCAGTATATTTCCATCCTCCGTGTTTTTTAAATTGTAATAAATCACCACCTGAATCTGCCAAAAGAGTCGCTGATGTTCGACAAAATGCATGTTCATTGTAGGATCAAGGGTAGGGTAAATGCAGATATATTGCAACGAGTGATGGAATTCTTGAGAAGCTGTTAATTCCCACAACCTGACTTGTACATTTACCATCTCAGAATTACAAATAAAATATTGGTGAAGTCATTTTTTGGTATAGTGCTTCTATAACTGCAAACCGTCGCTCAACAAGAGTTTTTGTATCCGGAATTGTAAGAATCAGAACATCTTCTGATCCTTTTATGTGCTCAGTTTTCATATTATGCAATTTTTCACGTCGGCATGCTCCCGCTATGTCGAATGATAATGCTGCCTAGAATATTTCATCAGAGTAAAATAAGTCATAAGTATATTACATTCAAAATGTACCTTCTGCATGAGTTATATCTCATCACAAGCATCAAGCAAGAACTCATCAATCTCCTTTCTTGTAGGCTTTTTTTTTCAAATATTCAACCAATTTCGCATATTTGACTATACAGGGTATGCAAAAAGTAGGTGCCAACTTTCTTATTTTAAATGGAATCCTAATTATTTTTTGTCATGGTTCGATTGGCCTTCTGATTATGAATCAGACAACCTGAATTATAATCACTTGTCTATTGCAGTATTTGAGATTTGTCCATTTAGGAGAAAAAAATATTACCGCTGAAGTAGTTTACGAAAACTCGTGTAGCCCGCAAACCGTTCAAAATTAGAAAACCAAATTTATGAAGCAGTTAGCTGGTAGGCCAGGCTAACACCTGATGTCCCATCGACGGTCCAATTTTGTACCATATGGGCGCAGCCATCTTTCGAATGTCGCATAATAAAATTGTCAAAAACTAATATTTTTCAAATGGCACCTACCATTTCTTTTTTAACCATTCAGAATTAAATTGAATTTAAGGATGAGTTATTTCAGCTTTCCCTATACCCAAGATCAAAATATATCGAGTTATTCACTAAAAATCAATCACCTTATCTTGTCGAATGCTTCTGTGTTTATTCAAGTATGCCATGGAAACAAAAAACAACTGTAAATAAAAAGGTGATATTGATTAAAGTAGAAACAAGTCGTGCTAATTCTTGAATAAAGTCGATTCGAGTATGGGAAATTATACAAACGAAGTTGTGTTTGAAAATACTAGAGCACGCCGGATTCTTAGACAACACAGTTTGGACAGATGAGGCAAAGTTTTGTCAGCAGAGAGTTCACAATAGGCGCAATCGAAGTTTTTGAGCTTCTGACAATCTTCATATGGTGTTCGAAGTGGAAAATCAAGTACAATTTTGAATAAATGTGTTTTGTTTGGTGAACCAAGAAGTACGCTGTTTTTGTGTACGATGAAAATTTTAATAGTGACAGATACGTAGAAATTGTTCAAAACACGAACTGTGTATACCAAATTGACATCCATGTTCGAGCACCGTTGGTTGGGAAATCGATGACCCTTTCTGTGGCCTGCACGATCTCTAGATCTTACCCCTTTAGATTTTTATATCTGGGGTAGAGTGAAAGATTCGGTCTAATGTTCACCAGTTCACAATATAGATGAGTTGAGAATACAGACTTTTGACAGTCTCGATCCCAACGAAATCAGACGTGCTACGCAATCTATTTTAAGTAGAATAATACAATGTTTGAGCAACAATGGTTTTCATATTGCACATTTACGCCAGAGTTCTTCAATATTAAATCCTGAATTTGGTTGGAAAAAGGTCAAGATAACTGAAACCACTATGATTCTTTTGCCGACGTTTCAGTTATCTTGACCTTTTCCCAACCAAATTCAGGATTTAATAACCAGTGAGGTCACAAAACAACAAGAAATAAAGTTTAAGTTTTGGGATACTTTTTCTTCAAAATTGTTAAAAAAATTTGATTAAATTATTACAATTTTCTTTTAATTAATTCTATAGCAACAACACACAGAATAATTCGGCAAGATAAGGAATTTTTGGATTTTTATTGAATAACTCGATAGAAGTTGAACTTGGGTATCGAGAAAGCTGAAATAACTCATCCTAAAATTCAATTTTCTTTTGAACGGTTAAAAATGAAATGGTAGATGCCATGACATTCGAAAATCGCCTTAGCCCATATAGTACAAAATTGGACCGTCGATGGAAAATCAGATGTTAGCCTGAACTACCAACTAACTGCTCCATAAATTTGGTTTCCTAATTTTGAACAGTTTGCGGGGTACACGTGTTTTTGTAAACTACTACAGCGGTAATTTTTTTCAGAAATATGGACGTATCTCAAAAACTGTGATAGATAATATAACATAATTCAGGATATCTAGATGTAATCAGAAAGCCAATCGAACCATAACTAAAAAATTATGTTTCTATTTAAAATAAGAAAGTTGGTACCGACTCTTGGCATACGCTGTATAGCTGTAGGACTGAAAACATTTGAAGTGGTACGCACATGATCAATAATGACAGCACACCGAATTTCAAGTTTCTAGTCCAACTGCAAGTTGAAACTTCTAATGCACGGCCAATGTAAATCACGCTGTATACGATATCATCTGGTGTGATGTTTAACTCATCAGCGCTTTCCATTTTCGTAGGTTATGATTAGGGATTTGTAATTTTGAGAGAATGCGAAAGATAGTATTTCTAAATTTGTTGACAACTAATAGTTTCTTGACGTGCAACAGCCACAGCTACCTTCACTCAATATAAATGAAATATGTCCATAATAGTCCCTTAGAAAAGAAATAAAGTTTGTTGGGAGCAGCGCGAGTGTGATTGTCCAAATCAACAATTTTTTTCTCGACAAAGAGAAGAAATCATTTCCCGAATGAACGACCGACACGGGTTAGAAGGTTGACTAATAAGTATTTAATAATTCCCGTATTTTGAACTCAGTTTGCTTGTAGTCAGATGTCTTGACTAGTTAAACTTTCCGCCAGTACAATGACCAATCACAGAGCACGCGTCTTCCATCCATTTTAATGTCGTCGAGAAACTTGCCTTCACGACCACGATGACCAGGCTTTATTGAAAATAATAAAATTTCAGGTTAGGTTGTGTCCTCGTTATGGTTTTGGTTTTAGCGATTTTATTAATTGACATGTATCCAGAATTAGTGAAAAGTTGTGAAGTTGATATGAGTTAATAGTGAGTGGTAAAATACGACTTTGATGATAAGTTCGGTGTTGTTTCATTGAAGCTCTGCTCTGGTGGTAAGTGAGTCATTCTTGATTTTATAAAATAATCAATAAGGAAACAAAGAACAAAATCAAAACGTGAGGTTTTCATTATCCACATATATATTTCTATACCAATCATGAAAAATCGCATAGGTATGGAAGAATCGTTAAAAATTTTTAAACAAGAAATAGTGAAATCAATTACAACTTTTTTGGTTTTTTGGAAATATCTCAAAGACTATTCATAGAATCGTTTTACAGTCGATAGAACTTTTGTAGAGATTTATAAAACCTAAAAATTAGATTTTCATACGACCGGATCAGTGCATTTTCACTGAGAAAATCCAGGAAAACCTCGAAAAAGACCATTTTACATTTTATAAATGTTTTTATAAATCTGAAGCTGGACAAGCAATATTGCAGAAACTGATAAATAATAATATGTGATTCAACTGTACGCAAGATGTTTTCTGTCCGATGTGTAGTTTTTGCACAATCGCGTTATAGAGGTCCCAGGGCCGTCAGACGTTACTTATTTTCAAACGAACGAAATGTGTACGATCGAGTAGTGTTAGTATGTACTATCTTCGCATGCCTACCTGCTAGCTTGTCCAGATGACCATTCTTCAGATATTAGGGAATCAAGGTGCGTAAAAACACTACTCACTTAGTTGACATGCCAATCTACAGAATTATTTCTGTAACCCATGGTGGGTTAGTGGACAGAGTATCTAGCTACCACCCCGGAGCTCCGGGTTCAAATCTCGTCTCCAACAATTTTTTTTATCCCTTTAGATGCATCACACTAGGGTTAGTCATCTCCGTTGGAAACGGCTTCGACTCTGGGAGGATTTTTGTTCAAAAAGAAATTTAAAAGAAAACAGAATTTTGGTAAATAAAAGATTTTGTTAAGATTTCCTTATGAGTAAAATCCCAGGGCCTTCAGACAGACATAACTTATTTTTGAAAAGATGAAGACTTATAGGTTCTGAGTGGTGTGTCATGTACTTTTAATACCTGCGTGCTTGTGGAGTTCGCTCTGTGACACCTGGGCAGGTACCAGGTGAGAAAGGAAACTAAAAATAAGAGTTACTTGACTTAAATTTGTGTAGCTGATTTTTATATATATTTTGTTGAATATCACTCTGAAGTAATTTGTGGAGCTTTGAAGCGTTTGACAAAAGTTCTGGTCTATGGAAAGCGTCTGACAATTTTGAAATTACTCAAGAGTGATATTCTACAATATATATATATATATATATATATATATAAAAATCGGCCATACAAATTCAAGTTAGGTAACTCTTATTTTTAGATACCTTTCTTACCTGGTAGCTGCCCATGTAAGTAACCTTATATGGGGCTTGTTTGTCTTTAGTACATAGTCTGTCTTTTATTGTAGAATTTTCTTGAATAGCTGATGATGGTCCTATATAGGATCAAAACATGTACTACTTCTACTTTTGGACGGCTATCTGATTGATAGCGGTCAGTCACCGTTTCACCATCCTATTGAACTAGATGGGAAATTAAATTGTGGAGACTTTGCGTTTTACTGATTTGTATATCCATACCACTCCTCTTTGAGATATAATGAACTTCTACCACAGGTTAAATGAGTAGTGTTTTTACGTACCTTGATTCACTAGTATCTGAAAAATGGTCATCTGGACAAGCTAGCAGGTAGGCATGCGAACATACTATACTCATACTCTACTCAATCGTACACATTTCATTCGTTTAAAAATAAGTAATGTCTGACGGCCCTGGGATCTTGGACTATTATAAACAATTTAAGGGCACATCTTGCAAGATGCTCCGATTCAAGGGAAATCGTCGTATTCAAATTCTGTAAACGGCATCGGGAACTAAAGATCAATATCTTCAATTTGTATATTTTGGATTTTCAGAGAGGTGGAAAAAGTGTTGAAAATGTCACTGAAAGTTGATAAAAACGCTTCAAAGTGTATCCGAAGTCAGCCGAAGTCACCTGAAGTCGAACTGAAGTTGATACGAGCGACTTCGGGAGCACTTTGAAGCATTTAGAGTAACTTCCAGTAACATTTTCAACACATTTACCACCTTTCAGGTGAAAATCCAAAATATACTAATTTTAGATATTGATCTCTACTTTCAAATGCCGTTTACAGAATTTGAATGAAATTATTTCCGTTTAACCGACGAATTTAGATAGATTTGCACTTAAATTGTTATAACGCGATTGTGCAAAAACTACTAATAGGACAGAAACCATTTTGCGCACAGTTGAACCACATGTTATTATCTATCAGTTCCCGCAATATTGTTTGTATGAAAAAACATTTTGTAGCTTTTATAAATTTTTACAGAAGTTCCATCGACTATGAAACGATCCCTTGAATAATCTCTGAAGTATTTAAAAAAAAAAACAAAGAAGTCGTCATTTAATTCACTATTTTTTGTTAAAAAATTCTACGAAGAGATTTTGCTGGGGCGACAACCAGGGTTTTCATTAACAAACTATCTTATAAAAAGTAGTATAGGCCGTTTGCGTCTTTTATTTTGTGTGAAAAGAGCCACTTTTTTTATAGCTTGGCCTAAATTGCCAGCAAAAGTCTACACGTACTTCGTTCATTGTCGGAAATTCATCATTTCATTTCGTTTCATTTATTAACAGTCACGAAAGAATATAATACAGTAACATGACTATACAATACACTAATGCGACAATGTCAGAAGGTGGATAATTCCAAAATTCCAATTTGGCAAAAAAAGGAAAAAGAACCCGACATATAAATGTATAAATAAAAACAGAGATTTAAAAACAGATAGGAATGATCAGAAATTACCATAAAATTCTTCCAGCGAAAAGTAGTTTTTTTTCAATAATAACTGTTGCATGTCCCTCTTGAACAAGTGAATATTTCTCGAGTTCTGTATACCGGGTGGCTAGGGAAGTATTGCCTACGGAATATCTCAGTTATTGTATGAAGTAGGTTTGTGAAATTCAAAGCGTCGATATAATGACATAAGAGCTAGAATTTGAGCTTATTGAAATGTCGAAGTTAACTTCCGGTCTGACCGGAAGTAACATCAACTTTCTTATTTTAAATGGAAACCCTATTTTTTTTTTCGCTTTATTCAACATTCAATTCCCTTTCTAATGACATATCACAAGTTGGTATCTAACCAGAAACTAGATCAGAAAAAAATTATTATTGAAATTCACCGAGTAGGCCGTGGAAGTAAAATGAAAGCCAAAAATTGAAAAGTTGGCTATGGAAACCATACGTCACTTGATAACAGTTGCTACTACTGTGATATTTTATTTTCATTCGTCGGCGTTATAAAAAGCCGCCAAAAAAAAATATTGGAAAAATTGGGAAAAAAACAATACTCTGTAGGTCCATAACTTAAATAGGAACATACAACTTTTTCTTGCCTGTACTATTCAGCATAACCATTCCTTTCTAATGATATAATAGAAAGTAATTTTTTGAAATGAAATACCAAAAAATCCAATTATTAATCTTCAAATAACGAAAAAAAAAATTCAAATTGATAGGATTAAAGATAAAATAAATTCAAAACAAATGTTCGAAATGCATTCCCTCAGCGTCAATACATTTATTGACTCTGGTGATATTTTCATGTAAAACGTTTCTCAACATTTGGGGCGTGATATCTTGGAAAGCTCTACGAATTTTTACTTTTAGCTCATGTAGAGTTGTAGGCTGTGTGGAATACACCCTATTTTTAAGATGCCCCCATAGAAAAAAGTCGCACGGAGTAAGATCAGGTGACCTTGGTGGCCACCTGACTGGACCATGGGTTGTTATAAGTCTCTCTTGAAAGCGATTTTGAAGATAATTTCTCGCTATTCTTGAATTATGCGGAGGGGCGCCATCTTGCTGGAAGTACATTCTCTCAGTTATTTCCGCTGGTAGGTTGTTAATGAATTCCGAAATTTCATTCGTTAAAAAATTAAAGTATCTCTCTCCGGTTAGGTGGCCTTGAAAAAGAATGGGGCCAACAATATGAGTTCCAACTATTCCTGCCCAAACATTCACATCAAATCTCTCCTGGAAGCCGCCTTGTCGAAACCGGTGCTCGTTTGCCCAGTACCTGGAACAAAAGACCGTTCACACTTTTAGCACTTTACACTTCGACTATCGACAATAATCCAAATAAAGTACAGTACCTACCTTGTATTATTCCTGTTAAATAATCTTGACTAGTCCGTAAACAAGATAGAATAGTTAAATAGGTGATTCTCAGCATTTTGTCGAAGAAACCAATTACAATATTCCAGGCGCCTTTCACCGTCATTTTCATACAAATGTTTATGCAACTGATACTTGAAGGATTTCAATTGATGTTTTTTCAAAATTTTCCTAGCAGAGTCTTTACTTATAGCTAATTCGACGCCAATCTGCATTGAGGAAATTGTGCTATCATATTGTACTAAAGCTAATGCATTAATTTCAGTTTCCTCATTAATAACAAATGCTTCTTGGTCTTCGTGAACATCAGTCTCAGTTTTTAATTTTTCTTCAAGCCACTGGAAATACCTTCTTGAAGGTTGCTGCCTCCCTGGATATCGCTCTAAATACAATCGTTCAGCGGCATAAGAATTTTTTAAACATTCACCATAAATGAGAAGCATGTCAATTTGTTCGGTTCGTGAATAACGGGGCATTTTTTGAATATTCCACTAACTTATTTCGATTTCCAAACCCTTTCAAAATGGCAGAATCAAAAACACTTCTTCGAACGTCAAAATAATATGGATAGCAGCGTTCGTGACAGCTCTCATTTCTTTTTTGTTTCATTCCAAAATACATCTTAATCAGCCTACTTGTTAATATTTTGGTTCGAATGATTATTGCAATGGAATGATTATTCTGAATAGCACAAACATCGTCCATAGGTAGATATTAGAATATATATGGACGATGGCACAGACCAAGTACGTTTATGTTCCTATTTAACCTAGAACCTACAGGATATAATTTATCATTCCACATTATTTTTAATTTTATTTTTGCGTATGGCGATAATCTGTTTTGTTGTTTGAAGAATAATAATTGGATTTTTCGGTATCTCAGTTCAAAAAATTATTTTCTATTATAACATTAGAAAGGAATGGTTATACTGAATAGTACAGGCAAGAAAAAGTTGTATGTTCCTATTTAAGTTATGGAGTATTGTTTTTTTCCCAATTTTTCCAATATTTTTTTTGCGGCTTTTATAACGCCGACGAATGAAAATAAAATATCACAGTAGTAGCAACTGTTATCAAGTGACGTATGGTTTCCATAGCCAACTTTTCAATTTTTGGCTTTCATTTTGCTTCCACGGCCTACTCGGTGAATTTCAATAATATTTTTTTTCTGATCTAGTTTCTGGTTAGATACCAACTTGTGATATGTTGAATGCTGAATAAAGCGAAAAGGAAAAAAATAGGGTTTCCATTTAAAATAAGAAAGTTGATGTTACTTCCGGTCAGACCGGAAGTTAACTTCGACATGTCAATATGCTCAAATTCTAGCTCTTATGTCATTATATCGACGCTCCAAATTTCACAAACCTACTTCATACAATAACTGAGATATTCCGTAGGCAATACTTCCGTAGCCACCCGGTATATTTAGGAAGGGTATTAAATAGTATGCAACCATTATAAAAGATACCCCTTTGATATAGGCTGGAAGAATGTTTCGATGGAAGCAATCTGTTTTTCATAAGAGTTTCATAGGTATTGTTCTACTATTTCAGATTCAAAATGTGATTTATTTTTGAAAACAAAGCAAACAACATCATAGATATAAATCGATATCATTGTTTCAACAATTGCAATTTGTACGGTTGACTTTTGAAAATTATGATATTCTTAGTAATGATTGAGAAATGGATTTGGTGAAAACTGACGCTGTTCTGGTGACGTTAATCAAAAGGAGAATTACAAATCGTATAAACAGAACTTGTTGGAAGAAACCATGATTTACCTAATAAAGAAGTGGGTGATTTTAATATTACTAACGAATTCAAAGAATGTGATAATAAGCGAGCTTTACAAATAAAATTGTTAAAAATTTTAAAACAGTATGCGAGCTTCAGAATATGTCCATAGAATGGACAAGTCACATTCAATAAATTACTGCTACCAACATACGTTTTACGGTATTTGCTACAAACTATACATAATAATAATAATATAATTTTGTCAGCCTTTTTGTTGTAGTCAAAAGTCTTGAAAGCATGCGCGGTGGTCACGAGAAAAAGGTTGGCAATGGAATTGCTAGCAAAGGCTGAAATGTACGAGCCCTTGTATTAGGATCTATTTATCAGTGTTGTCGCGCCTAGCAATAACCGTTGAAAAAGTGTACTTTTTCCATCGCTTTTTCGTGTAATATTGAAAGTGTACTTTGATATCAAAACATTCATTAAATTATTATAGTACTCAAACAACACAAAATAATTGCACTTTTTTAACAGTTGTATAAAAATAAAATTTAAATGAATCCAGTAACCTTTAGCCAACACAAAATTAATTACCCAAAAGCTAATAACATATCTCTTAGCATGAACATTATTGTTCTATTTGGTGTCTAAAATGAAGTCATTATGAAACCCAAATGCGTATATGAATTTTAAATTTTTTCGAGATTGGTAACAATGGTAACATCAAGTGTCAGATGAACGTCAAGCAAGAGGGATGGTATTTTCGGATATTAAACAAAGAAGTAGAATAACCTTTGAATGTTGTGGTGTTATTTGTTGCCTTGGATGGTGCAGTTATTATTAATTTTAATTGTTACATGACTGGTTTCTCGGGTGTTCATAATTAAATTAGGTGGTGAGGTTTGGACTGGGTTTACAAAATTATGGTCAGTGGTCTGATTGTTTGAAAAGTTATTTTGACTGCAGTGGGAGTGTGGTGAGGCATCGGATACTTCAAAATTGTAAAATTTCTTTTCGTAAAGTAAACGAGATTTTTTGGTCAACAAATCATTCACAGCCGTTTAAGCAATCACTCTCAATTTAGGAGGAGTGCAACTTGAGTTTTCTTCATAAGTCATTTTAAAAAAAGGTAATTTTCTGATATTTGCATTCAAAATTTTAATAATTTATGTAAACAAATAAATTACCTGACAGCTTCCTTCAAATTTTAAATATTTTATCAATGTTACCAACCCGATATTTCGGATATTATTTATTAATAATAAATCCAATTTTTTCCAATAAAAAACTACAAATGCCAAAAAGAAAAATTTTCATATGAAAAACGTTTTATAAGACACATTGTCGCACTTGTTTTCTTGGAACACTCCTCGCTTCGCTCGTCGTACTCCAAACAAAGCGTGCGACAAAACTTGTATCAAAATTTACTATATTGACAAGTTTTTCGAACAATATAACGTACACTATAATCATTGAATTTAGTTTTGCAAAAGCGAGGTGAAATAAGAAGTCGACAAATAATTTTTTTTCAAAACTCCTTGTTGATTTGGTTTTATATCAGTAGTGTTGGTCCCAGGTTACTCGATGCAGAAAATAATTACACAATGAAAAAATCAGTTTTGAAAAGTGACAAAAGTGATACATGGTTACATTCAGAATGCCATATAGAGACTAAAGAGGTGAAAATATACCGTGTGCCCCATTTGAAAATAGAAGTTAATATCACTTCCAGAAAAACTGAAAAAAATGCAGTATTATGTCATATACAGATCCTCTGAATTTCATTCCAATATTTTCAAAAATAAAAAAAGGTATAGAGGGGTAAGCACCTTCCGCGGATACCTGGTCCAATGAAGAGTAATCAACATTCAGCCGGTATGAGGTACCACTTGTGCAATATTATGACGAGAATGTCATTTCTAATTATACAGTGAGTCTCCTTACGTTTGCACCATATGGAAAACTTTTTTATTATTGATTGTACAAAAAAAGTAACTCTCTATAAAAAGTTCTGCATTGTCTCAAATCTAAAATGCAATCATCAGGCAAACAATTTTTTCAGTAGTGTACGAGGTTTGTCAGAAAATAATAATTTTGTCAAACAGTAAAAAGTTAATTTATTTTTTGAAAATATCTGAAATTTTTATCTGTTATCTCTTTATTCGTTAAAAATTTGATACCCTTTACGTGTCTTAACCTCTACGTTGCATTATTTTCATGATGCATTGAAATAAACATAACATAACAACAAAATTATTTATTTTACAATAATTATGAAACATTACCTAATTGAATGTTTCTGTATATTGGACCGTAGTTTTTAGTTCTGATCAACTTTTCCCAATAACAATTTTCGATATTGTCAAAAATAAAGGTAATTTACCCCAGAGCCAAATTCATATTTTTTGAGATACCGCGTGTTCGACTAGAAAAAATTAATATCTGATGGTTGCATTTCAGTTTTGAGACCATGTCACTGAAAACATAAAATAGAGAATTAACAATCAAAATCGTTGGTTATATGTAGCCATCGATACTGACTGAATTATCACCATCATAATTGTTAAATCACTGCTTGAGCGGTATAAACACAGCTAGTATTGTAAATCAGTTTCACCATTGGTACTTGTATATTTTCTATGCTTGCTGTAATACCACAGTTTATTATGTTATTTTACAGTGTACATTGAACGTTAATTTGTGAATTCACAAACCTACTGAAATATAATTACTATGAATATCAAATATGATTCAAGACGTAATGGATTTCACATACAACATTGTTATTTCGCCAATATTTTCTACAATATTAAAAAAAATGTATTACTGTGAAAACTAAATATCAATGCACAATACATTTATTGATTTTTACAAACATCATTGTGAAGTCACCCAATATTTTCACAATACTACAGTATATTTACTACGTATTTTTAAAGCCAAATTGGCAATTTCATCGTGTGCTTGTAGGGATGATTTCAGTATATTTACTCCACCAATCTTGTATTATTATACTGTGAAGACGCAATGTCGTTATATCTCAAATTATCAATTTTCTATGTCATTTTAAATTTAGGTAATGAATGTATAGACCAATATTACCTAATCTTAAAACACATGTTCTTTGCTTAAAGCTATTACTATGTACATTTATAAGTTATAATAATAATGATATTACAAGTAGGGTGGGTAAAATATGGAATATACCCAAAATCACACATTGAACACACAAAATAGTATATTATATAGCAAAGGGACTAAAGTAAATGTTAATCCTGCACGTGATGTTTATTACCTAGGGGCTCGTAGAGCCCAAGGGCCAATAATCACGTAAGGGATAAAATATCACTTTAGTCCTGTGGCATATACGCTGTTTTTTGCACTTATTAGTATTATAAATTTCAATAATAATACAACTAATTATTATGATGAGTTATATAAACATGGTACTTGGATTACTTGGTAGGTACCGTCATAACAACGGTGTCAACAAACTTATTCAATTCAGTGTCATTTCAGTTAATGTTGACATTAACCGATACGTCAAGAACATGACATCTCTTCACTTTCGTCTAATATTCACTTTTCAAATACAAATAATCGCCCATTTAGTTTCATCAATTGTGATGATGTTAACATCACATACAATGTTCATTCAATCAATAAATACTTATAATGGAATATTCCCTGATTTTTGTCCTAGTTATTGATAGTGTAGATTGTAGATTGTAGGGGGGTCGTACAGGCTGTGTAGCCTCACAAGCACTTCGACCTATAAGTTCTTTTGTGCGTGTTCTATTGATAGTATAGCTGCGGTAAAGTTCAATTTTTTACTTTATCCACAAGTATTAATTAATACATCTGTTAAATATGCGATTTTTATCAAGTAATGCCATGCATTATGATATAGAATTGAATAATAATGACAGTTCGATATTACTCAATCGTTGCGTCAAATTTGACAATTTGTAAATTTACTTGTCACTGTATTTGTAGATAAATTGTCAGTCGGTTTGTGAGTTATTTGTTCTGAACATTCTTATTTCTGAAATGTCTAATAGTGAATCTGATTTAGAAGATATGTCTTGTACACCACCAAACATTTTAAAATTAGCGGCTGGCGCTACAGAAAATCTCCTACCTAACAAGTCACAAGGTTACGAAAGCGTTTTCCTTCAAGTCTCAAAATAGGTAAAGTTGTGCCAATACAGAAGAAACCCAATTCTAGGAATTTAAATGACTTTCGTCCAATCACAATACCATCGTGTTTTTCGAAGGTATTCGAATTATCATTTTCCACAAGGCTAATGGATTTTCTCATGAGAAAAAAATTATTATCAGCTAGTCAGCATGGATTATATCCAGGTAGGTCAACTAGCAGTGCCATATGTGCCTTTTTGGAAAAAGTTGTGAACTTCATCGAGGCAGGCGAGTACCCAGCAGGAATCTTTTGTGATTTGAGTAGGGCGTTCGACTGTGTCGATCATGATTTGTTGCTGACTAAACTTTATTCTTGCGGAATTCGAGGTCTAGCTTATACATGGGTTGAGTCTTTTTTGACTAATAGAGAACAGTACGTGAATATATCCCACTGTGATGGTACTAAAGAAAATAAGTACAGTTCGAATAAAAGAGTAGTATCTATGGGTGTCCCGCAGGGATCTGTGTTGGGCCCCATGTTCTTTATGATATATATATAAATGATCTAGATAAACTAGTTAATGATAATTCGTATATTCTATTTGCAGACGATATTTCCATTGTCGTCAGTGATAAGAATATTAACATCTTGAATGACAATTGTTCAGAGATTATGAACCGTACTGTAGATTGGTGCTCTAAAAACAGTTTATTTCTCAATCCTGATAAAACTCAAATTGTGAGATTTCATAACAGACAGAAGTATGCGCAAAGACTGAATATCAGTATTAATAATGGGAATGAACACTTGACTCAGTCCGATTCTGTGAGGTTCTTGGGAACTGTTTTGGATGACACACTGAACTGGAGAGCTCATTGCGAGTCACTTATACGAAAATTAAATTCATTTTGTTTTTATTTCGAAATCTCAAACTGTTGTTAACTTGTAATCAGCCAGTTACATTATACTTCGCTCAAGTCGATTCCCGATTGAGATATGGCCTTCAATTTTGGGGAAATTCGTCTTTGGCTCCTAATGTATTCACAGCACAGAAAAAACTTGTTAGAATGATCGCTGGTGTCTCTCAACGCAGTTCCTGTAAACCATTATTTGTTAAGTACAAGATTCTGCCCCTGGTTTGTCTGTTCATTTTGGAAATGTCCGTTTACGTTTTCAAAAACAGAAAACTATTTCTGACCAATGACTGTAAACGTGAGAAGTCACCTAGACAGGATAAATACTTATATATTCCATTTTGTAAATATAATGTGACTTTGAATACACCTAAGTACTTAGGATTGAAATTTTTTAATTTGTTACCCGAAGAATTAAAATGTAGTCAGTCTGAGGGACTTTTTAAAAGAGAAGTTAAAAATTATCTTTATGAAAAGTGCTTTTATAATTTGACAGATTTTATGACTTAGAGATCATTTGTTTGTGTTGTGTAAAAATAATATTGTTTTATATTGTTTGTGTTGTGTAAAAATTACTGTTGTTTCATATTGAATAATCACTGTATGTCTATGTTGTATATTTGTAATTATGTCTACTTTTGTTTTAATCAATTTATACTTCTTTTTTTCATATAGTATTTAGAATACTACATGTCTGCTCTTGTATGACAATTTTCTATACGATGCTGTAATGTATTGTCCACGGAAATAAATTATCTTATCTTATAAGTTTTCTTATGAGTTTTTTTTTTATTTTTCCGACTTCAAACTCGGAATTTCCGACTTCGACGTCGGAATTTTGTTTTTCCGACTTTATAGTCGAAAATTCTTATATCGCAGGTATAATTGCAAATTCCGCGTGCAACCTCGACATTTACCCACCTACCAGGAATGGCTTTGTATTGATCACTAGAGACATAATGTCATCTCTAAGAATCTTAGTATTTGATGAAATCATTTCAGACAGATTTAGGTTCCCCATTTTTGCGTACAAGCCTCGAATAGGGTTGAATAGTACATCGATGTTGAGTGAAATGGAGGAAAATTCACGAGTGACTCCTGTGGAGAACATATGGAAAATTCGATTTTCTAAATGGAGGATGATGCCCATATTTTCATGCCAGCCATTATATTTTTCGGACTAGTGACGATGTAAGTTTTCATAGTTTCGGTGAGCTTGTGAATCTATCAAAATCTCTATTTTTTCTCACAAGATTACACCCTCATTTTGACCCTTTAGCCACCTGCAACACTAAAGCATTTGGTATTCTGAAGCCAGGTTCTATTAATTAATAATTAGTTGAACACAGCTCGCGTGAAAATATGGGCAACATACTCCTTTTATTTCTGTTCTGGAAAATCGAATTTTCCATATGTTCTCCCCAGGAGCCACTCGTAAATTTTCCTCCATTTTACTCATGATCGATGTACTATTCAACCCTATTCGAGGCTTGCATGCGAAAATGGGACAGCTAAATCTGTCACTATCTGACGGTCTATAATTTTCGCATCATTTTGAAAGAATTGATCACAAATAAAGTAATGAAAAAATTAGTTTGTTGCCGTTCTGAAGAACAGCATTGTCCTGTATGTTACTTGGATCCATATGACATCAAAATTTGAATTATATCAAACGTTCAATAAGACCAAAGGAAGTGTAACGCCGAGATGAGTGACAGCTAGCCATTTCATACCTTTTGAGCTTAATTACAAGTCGAATTAAAAATTAAATTCTTTCATTCCTCTACTCTACTCTAATTCAACAAAATATTTTTCGAATAAATATCATTTGAATTGTTGTGACTCATACCAAATACCCACGCAATACCTCCTTTAAAAATTTTGTGAAACAAATTTTAGTTATGATACTATATTAGTCAATTTTGATGAGGTGATTTTATTTCCGACTGTAACTATAAAAATAAGACAATACTGTAACCTGAAAAATAAGACAATTGTTATTTACGTGACAAGTGGGATAAAGACATTATTAACGCACGCATGTGAGGATTGCACGACGAAGCCGTAGGCTGAGTCGTGTAATCACATGAGTGCGTTAATAATGTAGTATCCCACGCATTGCTTACAAAAATTTTTCTACAACTGTCAACGTTTTCATAACTATCTTTAAATATACCTTATGGATTTTCCACTTCGACGTAACTACTCATGACAGTTTTCTGATAATTGAAAACACAAGTTGTCTGTGATAATTTTTGTAACCGTAGCAACGGTAGGTATAATCAAAGCCGTTTATAGATGTTAAATTGAATTGTCAGATCGATATCCAGAACCATCATCAAGTTTCTTGAGTGAAAATGTCTTCAAGTGAAAATGATCTACCATCCGATATTAAAAATGCGGCGACAAGTGTTATTTCAAATCTCGTGCCCGAGAAATCCCAAGAAAAAACCGTATAGTGTGTGATAGGTATGAAAAATGGTGCAGAGAAAGGTGCCAGTTCAGTTCTATGAACTAAGCAAATTACAGAGGCCTTCATCAAATTTTCACGTAATTCTTGAGAGAAAAAATAACGTTTTGTTGAATTTTTATCGTTTTCTATTAGACTTTTCTTTGTATTCATTCAATAAACGATTTATTTTGGTTAAAATTTATTTCTTATTTCATTACCGCACTAGTGCGGTATTAGATTCAAAAAAGCACTAGTGTGGTAATAAACCTCATTATGACATTCAAAAAAGTGTCAAATCATAATCATTACTTGACAGTTGTAGATAAAAGGTTTAAAGTGATTATTCACCCATAACCAAATCCGTAATGACTGTAGGTACATAACATAACAGAAATGTCTTAAAGGTAGTGGAGATATATTCGGTCACATGGCAGATAAGATTTAGCAACTACTTTCAGTTAAATTTTTTGAATGGAACCGACGATCAGATGCACCAATGAAATAAAAAGTATCCAGATCAGTCCAAACTTAGTGGTTTCAGTGAAGAAACACACAATAACTCATATAATATGTACTTTGATCTCAATTCAAATCACCAAATGAGTATAAAAAAGGTACTCTCTGTAGAAGTCCATTTCAGCAAGTGTAGTGGTGACACGGATCATCGGACCATGTAGTGGTACTAGTTATCAAATTCAAATATTTTCTTTTTGAATCAACTAAGTATAACCATGCTTGGGCATTGGACATAGTATCAATATTTGATTTCAAGTTTTCCACAATTTTTCACATTTATATGAAAAAAGACGTTTTTTCTACTTAACTTGTAGAAGGCTGGAGATGGATTCTTGCTGAATCCGAAACTTGTAACCCCTACTTTGAAATTTGTTTATAATTAAAGTTGTGGAGATGATTGTGTGATACTTCTTCTCGATCCATAAAAATGGGTGTTTCCAAAATTCTGAATGACATACTCAGCTGAATTGATTTTATTTACTACAAAGATTCTTAAAGATGACATTGTTTTCATTAAAAAAAATGTATATTCAAGAAGCTTTGTCCAACACATTGACAACAAAAAACATGTCCTTACAAAAATAATAGACAACAGTCTCTAGTTATCAGCACAAAGCCATTCCTGGCAGGTAGGTACAAGTCCTGGATACACGCAAGATTTGCAATTATACCCGCGATACAAGAATTTCCGAGTTTGAAGTCAGAATTTCCGAGTTTGAAGTCGGAAAAACAAAATTTCGACTTTGAAGTCGGAAATTCCGAATTTGAAATCGGAAAAATAGAAAAAAAAAACTCAGTGGCCCTTATACGCTTTCGTACAAGGTAAATATGATGCGGTGTACAAAAGTTTTATGGATTGGCAACTGGCACAAAAAACATCGTATTTTTCTGAAAATGTTATCCTAGTGTATTTTGTTGTGGGCATATCATTCTATGCTGAATAGTACATTGAATATTTACCATAGTATCCACCTAGAGACTTACATGAAGTTGCAGGCATTTTTAAAACGTCAGTCCGAGGGCAATCAACCGAAAAAATCTAAAACCTTCACTCCCGAAGAAGTCAGTAAATTTATAAAAGAAGCGCCAGATCATACCTATCTAATGACAAAGGTATTCTTACAATAACGTAATTTTCAGTTTAGAACTTTCCAATTTAATTAAATTATTTATATAGTTGTGAATAAAGTATAGTATTCAACACTCAGATGTTACAACACTCGCCTTCGGTTCGTGTTGCAATTTCATCTTCGTGGGTAATAGCCATCATTATACGCTTGTTGAATAGTATACTATTAGGTCCCTAGGGATTTGAAATGCAACTTTATCTCCCTAGGGACTGAAACATACATTTTAGTCCTTATTATAAGGGACTAAAGTCGGAACTTTAGTCCCGGAAGTTCAAAAAATCTATTGTGATGTATGAATGATATATGAAAGCTTATTAAAATGATCCGGACAGGTTATTATGATAAAAATATACAAAGTGAAATGAAATTTTCAGGTTTCGTTATAAAATATAATACACAGTAAATGATACCAAAAAAATAACACTTTTACATAAACTTTGATAAAAATAACGAAAAGAAAACCTCTCTTTGAACAAATAAAAGCACATTGAACAGATCGAAACATATTTCATAATATATTTTTGAGTCTATTCATCAGGTTTAATACTTTTTTCTTAGTACTTGACGATTTGCTTCCAGTGGCTGGATGAATTTTCAGGTGGATTCTTTGAATCATCTCCAAAGTTGCGCCAACTTGTCTCGGATATTCCAAATTCAAATTGAAATATAATGCGAAGATGTATTTCAGCGCCTCTGCAAATGATGCGCATGATGTGATGATCTCTGTTTCAATTATCACATCCCATATGTCGCCGGAATCTGTGAAGAAGAATGAGTAAAAATCCAGGAAAGTTCAAAATACTAAGAAAATGTGATCATTTTCACATTAAAAATATAAAATACGCACCCTAAAAAATTTAATTTTCAAAAAAAAGTTATACAGTGTGACCCACTTAAAACCGGAGCACCCTTATAAAATCTACATTTTCCATCCGATTGATATGTTTTTTTTTTTTTCATAAGATAGACATTCAAAAAGTCTTCTAGGACACCAAATTTTGTGAATAAATCTCCTTTTCCAGGACCAACCAATCTGATTTTTCAAAGTCAAAAATCTAAAAAAAATACTAGCGGTTTTCTTAGAAGAATTCTAACTACACCACTAGATTCGCGACATTCCCAAATGGTTTAAATGTAAATTACGTTGACATGTATCAATCAATAAAAAAGTTAGAATGGAATGAAATTTGAGAAATGTGCGGCTTAATCAACTGAACAATTCAATTTCTGAACTTTGATCAAAATTCGGAAACACCACTGTATTCAGCAGGTCTCGATATATCAGTGGACAAAATTTCATCGAAATCTGTTCATAAATAAGAAACTCATAGGATAACAAAATTTGAAAAATATATTATGGAATTTCAGGAAAATGTCATTTTATTTCATATTTTTTATTTTTTTTTAACAGATTTCGATGAAATTACAGTTAGTGATATTTCGAGACTACCTGAATCCAGTGGTTTACCCAAAATTCTGATAAAAGTTTTGAAATTGAATTGGTAGGTTGATTAAACAGCAGTTTTTTTTCTAATTTCATTCCCTTATAACTTTTTTATTGATTGACGCATTTCAACGTAATTCACATATATGATCCATTTGAAAATGTCGCGAATCCAGTGCTGTAGTTTTTGTCCTTGAAAAATCAGTTTGGTTGGCCCTGGAAATGGAGATTTATTGATGGAATTTGGTCTACTAGGACAGTAGACTTTTTGAATGTCTACCTAATGAAAAAAAAAAACATTCCGATTGGATGGAAAATGTAGATTTTATAAGGGTGCTCCGGTCTTAAGTGGGTCACTCTGTATATAAGGAGTCCTTCAAAGAGTTGGCATCAAATTGGAGAAACTTTCGATAATAAATTATGTAAAAGCTCGACTTGGGCGTCAAGTCGTGCTTCAAAAAATGTGAAAAATGGCCTCCTAGGACCACTTGACTGCCACTATCTGTCAAAAGTAATTTTTTCTTAAAAAACTGATGTTTGTTCTCAAATCGCATTGTCAACAAATGACGTAATGGACCATATTGATTGATTGAATACTGAATCAAATTTGACACCTAAATATGATGTATTATCCTCCAAAGCTTGAACCATGTTAACATCAAATGAATGAGATTCCGTAGACCTTTTATCAAACTTTCGACATACATCAGATGTTCCTTCAATTTGGTTACTATAACAATATCGACAAAAAAATCCTCGAAAATTTAAGTTTTCATTGAAACCCCCTATATAGTGACCTCCCAGATTGTCACCGACAATAGCAACTACAGATCCCAACAGTGTTCTGTTTTCAATACGGAGGCCTTCTTTTTCCAATACTTTGACATCACTTATAAGTTTTTCAAATACCTAATGACTTCCAATTTTTTTTAAGTGTTTCTCATTAATTAACGCTACCAATTGAATTTGATTGAGTTTTGAACGTTGCCAAGGTGGAAGATTTCCCAAAACCACCTACGACTTCATGCTTCAATTTAGAAGAACCCAACGGATTGCAAACTTCAAAGCTATCTTGGTACAATATGATTTTGATGACATTTTTATTTTGAGAGTAATTCATTAAAAACCTCCCTTCAGTCGATTCAGAACTGAAAAAGTATTGTTTCGAAAACTGTTCATTTTCAACTAGTGAAATCAGTGTATCAAATATTGGGATATAATAATAAAAACAATCATCACCCAATGAAATTTTAACTGGACTGACATGACCAAAATAATTTTTATAGTTTTGGTGGCGTAAATGTTTTGTTCTTAAAGGTCCCGTTTTTGAATTATGTGTAAATAAGTCATTATCAAATATTTCTTTATAAAAATTCATATTTTTATCGGTCAATGCCTTATAAAAATAATTTTTGTTGAGAACATTCACATCCAAGAAGCCATAAATGAAATATTGCAACGCCCTGTTTGTTACGAAGAACTGGGCTTCCAAACTGAGGTATAGCGAACTCAACAATTTTAAACTTTTTTCTTCAAAATTTTTAATATTTTTTTGTGATGAAAATTCAAGATCATCATAATTTTGTTCCTCAGACTCTATACTTTCTTCTATATGTTGAACATTACTGAGCGGACTCTGCGAGTGAGACCTGATGATATGATTGCTGAGGTTGGCAACCTTATTGAAAATAACTTTTGAAGGGGCATTTAATTTGAGTACCATTTTTAATATGATCGTAAAAGTGCTTGGAAAACATTTTTTATCATTTTCTTGCACTAAGCAATTTTCAACCAAGCATTTGAATTGTTTAACATTTCCTGTCATCTCCGAAGTAAAACGTTTTTCGGAATGATGACGAATTAGGTGAAATTTATATTTAACGTAGCTATTCACAACAATATTACATGTGTTTCGGACACATTTGAAATTCACTGAGGGGGCATTTCTATGATAATGATGATGAAGTTAATATTTTCGCAATGATTTCAGTAGTACACCGCAAATTCCACAACGAAACATTGTACTTACCTAAAAATCAACTTCACTCAAAACACACAAACTGCAAATGAACTGAAGGAATAAAACGAATGGCATAAACTAGCTCTAAATTGTATCGGCCGACAAACGTAGAGAACTGATAGAAATTCAACTTGCGGTACAAGTTCACCATCCACGTGATAAGCAGCCGAAGAGTCATTGGATTAAATTCTTTACGGCGATGAAATCACAAGACGAGTAATGAATACCACTACTTTTTACAAGTTACTTGTGAAATTACCGCTACAATTACAGTAACCCTGTGAAATCTCAGTGTGAAAACAAATATGATTTGTGAATCAACAAGTTCTATATTACTTTCACGATGTACTATTAATAATGTCATGTGATTTCCCAAGGTCATTGTGATAATTCAGAAATACGGGAATGATTCCTCTCAGACTGTGTTTTTGAGAAAATAATCTAAAAATACAATGAAAACACTGTACTCGAATCACAATTTATCCTGAAATATTCCTCGCTGTTGAAGTGAAATTAAAATTAACACTGGAATTCATCATCATTATTGTATTCATACAAGCGAAAATGGACATCACTTTGTATATTTGATGAAACTCTTGACAATCACAAAAAAATGTTAATTCACAGTTATCTTTTGGGAAAACCATATAAAACTTTGTATTATCAAATGGTGCATTGAAACTTTGCATTCAAACCGATTTTAAAATATTTTTACAGCGTCTATGCGGAAGATCTACAACTTTTGGCTGTTATTTTCACGTTGAACCAGCATTAGGTATTTGTTTCAGTGGCAGAACTTCTTATAAAGAATGACTTTTTTTCGTACAACTAACAATAAAAAAGTTTTCCTTATAGTGCAAACTTAAGCAGACTTACTGTATATATTTTTTTATATAACCTGGATGTGTGATTTCAGAATTGAATGTTCTCCTTTCCAACACTGGTTTGTTTGATTCCTGAGTTCTCTTATAACTGTAATTATAACCTTTGATGGATATCCTGCTTGAATATATTTGAACGTTCAAGAATCTAAGCTTTTGCCAACATTATAATCCACTGTAAATATGTGTTATCCAGAATCCATCAATCGAATCGACCCTCTTGAACCCACGAAGTAATCCAAAATAATCCGCGGAATATCCCACGATCATACCAACCGCTTAATTCTGGCAAGACGGATATTTCTGTTGCGCTCAAGATATCAAATATTCGTATCGCTATTCTGACCACTGCATAGCTTTGGAGCAGTTCGCGAATTTCGGCGTTGGTAATGTAATAATGTTTCTCGATAATTGTTATTTCTCTTCCAACTGAACAATAGTAAGATATGGTACTCACCCACGCCAATATGCAAATTTCAATAATGATAATTGTATTTGTTTAGTTTGGGTTATATAAAATTAAATAATCTTTCATTTCATGATTCCCTATACTTAACTTCAAACGTTTCTCAGATATTCACTCTCTTCAATTTGTAGTTCTTGCTTTATTACTTGATTGGCTGGTTTAATTTTTATTGACATTCGTGTTAAATTTGAATGTTTTAGACGATGTAGTAACTTGATTACTTATATTTCGGACGTCCATCATCTTAATGGTTGAAATATTTCTATTTCTTTTAAAATTTTTCACAACATTTCAATTGCTTGAATCCGCAATCGTCTTCTGGTGAATAATGACAAAATCAGATGCTACGCGACCTTTTTATAGGTCTATAATTAGCGCGTAATTACGTTGTAATTACGCGCAGTCTTGTGGCGCGCATTGTTTCGCAATTTTTCTCCCTCCAAAACGGTCTATGAGCGGTTTCCATACGTTTTTAAATTCCACGCTTGGTTGACTGAAGGCACTATTGGCTTCTATATAGGTGGTTTCTATAAATTTCCGTTTCAACCAATGTTCCTCTCTATGAAGAACACCAGCTTCGTCCTAAAGAATTCGGTGGTGTTTTGTCCAGGCGTGGTCAGCAATTCCCGATTTTGATGCTTCCCCTCGTTGAGTCCACTTTTTGTGTTCGGCTATTCTTACTGATAATGGCCTCTTGGTCTCTCCGATATAGGAATCTTCACATTCACATGGGACTTTGTAAATACAGTTTTTACTGGATTCTGTTGTGTTCTCTGGTTTCGTCTTGGTGAGGAAGCTTCGTAAGGTACTGCCGGATTGAAAGCAACTCTTGATGTTGTATTTATTTCCGATACTTCTGATCTTCTCGGAGATACCCCTGATATAGGGAAGAATGAGAATGGAGTTTTGTGGTCTTTCTTCGGTTGTTTTGGTCTTTTCGAGTTGTTTCCGAACTTCTCCTATGAGTTTCTCGGAGTATCCGTTTCAGCGTAGGTCCTTTTTGGTGTGGTTAATTTGCGCCTCCAATGACACCTGATTGTTGCAAATAGACATTGCTCTCTCCACCAACGTTCTTACGATTCCCCTCTTTGTGGAGTTTGGGTGATTAGAGCCGTAGTTGAGGTACTGTCCTGTGTGTGTCTTCTTCCTGTAAACAGAGGTGAGGATTCCAGTGTCTGTTCTTTCAGCTTTCACATCGAGAAACGATAGGGTACTATTAGTTTCCTTTTCCATTGTGAATTTGATTCTGGCGAAGAATTACTCAAGGTGTTCATCTCCATGGTTCCAAATGATAAAGGTGTCGTCTAAGTATGTTAGCCATAGTTTTGGTTTGTATTTTGCCTCTCTGATAGCCAATTCCTCGAACCACTCCATGTATATGTTGGCGATTACTGGAGAGAGAGAAGATCCCATCGGCAGTCCATCAACTTGGGAGAAGAAACGGCTCTTTTCTTGAAAGTATGAATTGTGTAGGCAGCACTGCAGTAGTTCCAATATCGCTTCTACGCGGAGGTCAGTCCTTTCATGAAGCTGGATGTCTTCTTCTAGTTTCCTCTTGATGATGTTAAGGCATTCTTCTATGGGGACGAAAGGACTGACCTCCCCGTAGAAGCGATATTGGAACTACTGCAGTGCTGCCTATACAATTCATACTTTCAAGAAAAGAGCCGTTTTTTCTCCCAAGTTGATGGACTGCCGATGGGATCTTCTCTCTCTCCAGTAATCGCCAACATATACATGGGGTGGTTCGAGGAATTGGCTATCAGAGAGGCAAAATACAAACCAAAACTATGGCTAAGATACGTAGACGACACCTTTATCATTTGGAACCATGGAGATGAACACCTTGGGGAATTCTTCGCCAGAATGAATAACATGAGGGATTCAATCAAATTCACAATGGAAAAGGAAACTAATAGTACCCTATCGTTTCTTGATGTGAAAGCTGAAAGAACAGACACTGGAATCCTCACCTCTGTTTACAGGAAGAAGACACACACAGGACAGTACCTCAACTACGGCTCTAATCACCCAAACTCTACAAAGAGGGGAATCGTAAGAACGTTGGTGGAGAGAGCAATGTCTATTTGCAACAATCAGGTGTCATTGGAGGCGGAAATTAACCACATCAAAAAGGACCTACGCCGAAACGGATACTCCGAGAAACTCATAGGAGAAGTTCGGAAACAACTCGAAAAGACCGAAACAACCGAAGAAAGACCACAAAACCCCGTTCTCATTCTTCCCTATATCAGGGGTATCTCCGAGAAGATCAGAAGAATCGGAAATTAATACAACATCAAGAGTTGCTTTCAATCCGGCAGTACCTTACGAAGCTTCCTCACCAAGACGAAACCAGAGAACACAACAGAATCCAGCAAAAACTGTATTACAAAGTCCCATGTGAATGTGGAGATTCCTATATCGGAGAGACCAAGAGGCCATTATCAGTAAGAATGGCCAAACACAAAAAGTGGACTCAACGAGGGGAAACATCAAAATCGGGAATTGCTGACCACGCCTGGACAAAACACCACCGAATTCTTTGGGACGAAGCTGGTGTTTTTCATAGCGAGGAACATTTTTTCAAACGGAAATTTATAGAAACCACCTATATAGAAGCCAATAGAGCCTTCAGTCAACCAAGCGTGGATATTAAAAACGTATGGAAACCGCTCATGGACCGTTTTGGAGGGAGAAAAAGCGCGAAACCAAGCGCGCCACAAGACCGCGCGTAATTACAACGTAATTACGCGCTAATTATAGACCTATAAAAAGGTCGCGTAGCATCTGATTTTGTCATTATTCACTAGAAGACGATTGCGGATTCAAGCAATTGAAACGTTGTGAAAAATTTGAAAAGAGATAGAAATCTTTCAACCATTAAGATGATGGACGTCCGAAATATAAGTAATCATTCGTGTTAAACTTCACTTTATTCAGAATGCACTAATATTAGATTATAATTATCAATAATATTCAGGCAGTTCTCAAACAAGAATTCAATTCTCTTTACAACCATTTTTTTTTTCAATTTCGTTAAAGATTTTTTTGCAATTCAAATTCGAAATATCGAATATAAATGCGGATCTGAAAAAAATAAATTTGGACTGTTTGTTGTGAAATGATGAAACCAAGAACATTTTGAAGGGTATAACAGATACTACTTTTTGAGAGCAGAAACATTGCAGTTACTCGACAGATGGCGCTGGGGGCATATCAACCTGAAAATTTCTAAAGGCATTAAAATCGAAATTGGGAAAAAATTTCTCAACAAAATTCAAAAATATTCAGGTGGTTGTGAAGAGAATTTAAATCTCTTTTCAAGGATGTGACACTTGGTCCCTCATGCCATTTAAAATTTTTGAGTTGATTTGCCCCCTCGCGCCCCCTGTCTAGCAATCACTACATTTTTTTTCAAAAAGTAGTATCGTTGAAACCCTCCGAATAGTTTTATTCCATGTTTGTACGTCGAACAGTTCAAAAGTTAACAGGGGGGGGGGACTAAAAAAAGCCGTACTGTATAGTGTGGTTCAAGCATTGTAGCAAACCTCATTCTTCAAATATCCTTATGGAAGAAAATAGAGCGAATTAAAATCCGTTGATCCCGCTGGACATTTTGTGGGCCTCATCTTCTAATCTATTCATTTGCAAGATGAATATTTAAATACAGTTTGACACTGAATTGAAAGTATGCCAGTGCTCCATCCAATTGTGACTACAACCGTTCTGACTGATATTCAGGAGTATATTCTCCTGGGGTTCGGGCAGATGATTTATTTATTAATTTTTTTATTCAAGATTTTCTCTTACAAACATAGCCAGGAGTATATTCATTTAAGAGATAGTTCTTCAAAACACATAGACTTAGAGCTAACTTAAAAACTAGGCAGAGATACTAAATATTGCCGATTTATTTTTTTTTGCATTGCAATTGAGAAAGTCACTTTTCTGTAAGTAAATTACACATCCAACATTTCATTCATAGAAGAACAATCTAAATGATTTGTATAAGAAAATGTTTTGTTATTTATTCTAAAATCAACTTTAGGTACTAATATTTTTATACAGTTGACTAGGAGTGAATCTTTGTCTTTTATACTGTTGGTTGTATAATAAATAAATACTACAGCATGGAATGAACGTCTCTGTTCCAAGGTGACCATATGGAAACTGTCTAGCATATACTCCTATATGAGATCATATAGGAATATGTATTTTGTTGTCGTACATACGAGTATCATAGGAACCTTGTTTGGATTTTTTCAACAAGTTTTATATTCACTTCAGCTTTAGGAGACTATATTATTGGAGCATATTCAAGTTGTGGTCTCATTAATGCATTTTGAAGTTTAATGATAGAATTACCATTTTTGAATAATTTTTTATTTCTAATTACGAAACCAAGAATTTTATAAGCCTTGTTTACTACTGAACTTCGTATTATGGATGTCAAATTATAGGTAAGATTGAAGATATACTCCTAGATCCTACCATTCATTTTACCTAGGAAGTTCAGCGCCATTTATAACATAATTATTTTTAATATATTCATGCTTTCGAGTAAGAGTTATGACTTCGCATTCATCAATGTTGAGAGTCATTTTATATTGATCAAACCACGTAGAAATTTCATTGATATCTTTCTGCAGAAAAGCAAATCATTGATAACGAAGGTACAAAGTAATGGTCTCGAATTGCTGCCTTGTGGCACACCTGAGCTTGCTAAGAAACGTTCAGAAAAACACTGTTCAATTTTTACTTGTTGATTTCGGGAAGTTGAATGGATTTTATAAACATCAACGCCTTTTCTGAGAAAATTCACCTAGCTTATCCAGAAGAATACTGTAGTCAACTTTATCAAAAGCCTTCGCACAGTCTGTTATAATTACATCTAATTGGGTTTTGGCATTCACTGCCTCCGCTGCAGTATTTGTAAGAACACATAGATTTGTTAGAGTGCAGTACATGAAACCGTGCTGTTGACTGACAAAGACGTTATTAAATATGTCATCATTCAAAATAGATTAAAAAAGTTTGGCTAGTGAGTTTAAAATACTAATCGATCTATAGTTTTCTACCCTTTTTTAATTTTTGCTTTTGAATACTGGTGTGATAACAGAATCTGTCAATTTATCTGAGAATATACCTTCTTTAAGTGCCAAGTTGAGAATAAAAATCATCGGTTCAATAAATAAATCAGCACATATATTTTTATTTTCCAGTGGCCTTTTTTGGTTTTAGTTTTTTAATAGCATTTCTGATCATTTCTTCAGTTATTAATGAGAAATCAAACTCTTTTAGGTGTTTGTTGATATTGTTAGGCGATCGACTTTCATAAACTGCCTTAAAATATTGTGCGAATGCATTCGCTATGTCTTTCGGTTCAGCAAATACTCTTTTAGTATAGTGCATCTCAGATGTTATAACTTATGAAACACTTTTCGATTTAATAAACATCCAAAAGCTGTTAGGATCAAAATTAGCATTATTTTCAATTGTTTTCTGGTACATTTGATATTCTCTTTTATACTTTGAAACTTTATATCTTTCCTAAGTTCTTGATATTCAAGCTGATTTTCTGAGCTTACTGTACCATGTCTAGTCGTTTTTTGCAATCTATTTTTCTTTCTAACTTGTGTTATAAGATCTGCTGAAAAATAACTGGGGTATTTACTTTTATGAGCCTTTTTGGTATTGCCTCATGAATACATGAAAAAAGTTTATTGTGAAAACTATCTAGAGCAATATTAACATTACATGTTTCTTCCAATCGTGCCCAATTAGTAGATGCAAGGAGATGGTATAATAGCTCAAAGTTTCCCTTAGCATATTCATAATTATATGCCATTGAAATCTACTCATTATCAATATGATTATTTGCTACCTGTATGGTAATGTTCAAAGGATACAAGTCTTCGCCCACCAAAGGCTGATCACATCTGTTACAATTCAAAATATTCATATTACTAAGAATTGAATCTAATTTTCTATCCATAAAATTCAATATAGGATTATATTGGTTTAGATTAGAAAGGTTAAGAAATTCATTGATTGATATACTTTTACCATTACTCTTTACGACAAATTCAGGAATATTAAAATCACCTAAAATTACTTTTTTATCATTATCAAATATCAACTCTTCCATAGGTTCAAAAATGTTTTCATAACTATCATCACTTATATTAGGTGGTATGTAAACACATACAACATATAACTATTGTTTTTTGAAACTCAGCTTTACTATTAAGCACTCAATCTCACTATCCAACTTAAAATCTATTTTCCATGTCAATTTTCTTTTTCACTGCTTTGATTAGGCCACCTTCTCTTATTTTGCCGTTGTTTCTGTCTAATCCAGCTACGTTGTAACTTTCACTAAATAATTCTGCATCTACAAAACTATCTGTCAGCCAAGTTTTACAAATGGCTAAAAAGTCATAATTCTCTGATAAGACACTAATATAAAATTCATGTACCTTGGTTCGAAGTCCACGAACGTTTTGATAATAACCGAATAGCTGAATTGCATCAGTTAGTCAGTCTAGTGAAAAATGATTTTTTCACCATTTCATTGTCCAGTGTTAAAATTATGGTTCTATAACTTGTGGACCTATATTTTCACCCACACATTAACAAACCATCTATTCTATCCTGTTTGTTGCCATTAAATCGTAATGATAATTAGATTCATTCAGAACAAAATGGATTCAAAAATATGTTCATACCTACTAAACTAATTCATAACCTTTAAACAAAAATCGAGTTGTCTATGAAAGTCTATTTTATTTCATTCCTGGTGCAGTACGGGACTAGTGAAATTTGTATATATTTTACTTACTCTAGAGACGCTCCGTCTGCATATTCTGCATTTCTCTACATCTTACGTTGACTCGTATGAAAGAAATTTATTCTCTTCATTTCCAATGACAGATTTTGGTCTATTCGACTTTCCGTTAGCTACACATCCAGTACAATGAAATTCATGAAGCAATCATTGTTTGATGCCATTTTGCTGGGATGATCCCATATTTTTGGGAATACACCCTCGATGTCAATCTGGTCTTGAATGGGTTTTCACTTCAGTTTATAACTGTTTTCATACTCCAGCTGACAGTTGTTATTTATTATTCATTTAGGTGAGAGTTATCCAGAAAATAATGACAAAATTCTGTTACGTTTGGTTTTACAAATATTCATTCACTCAAAAATTACAAAAATCTTGGTGTGAACAATAGCGATTATTCGCCTTCATTTTTTAGTTCTTTTGATCAGTTTTTTTCCTAATGGACCGACAGTCATCCCTAACATGTTTTCATACCAAAATCCTTGATGTCGTTCTTCAAAAATCTCAAAATCTAGGTGAAAATGCCGTCACTCGTACTTCTACTAAGTTTTCAGGAAAAAAACTCAAATGCGAGTGCAGGAAATTATTCTTCAATGACATATTCACTTCCATCTGTCGAAAATTTCACAACCACTTTGAATGAAAGACTTTCAGCAGATTTTTTAGTTAAAGATGAAATATTTTCAAAAATTTACGGATCTGCGGCCAAATAAATATCGGCCTCTTTCAGTTTCCACTTTCAATGTCATCTTCTAATATATATTGCCTTCAAATGGCTTATTAACAGACGGAGTTTCGACATTTATAATACTCGCCTTATTTTTTGCATTTAATCCCACTGTATTCGTTGCACAAAAGTAACAGTCACTTTTATAATTACCAAAGGTTCTCTCCATAACATTGTTATACTTTAACTCCTGACGACCTCTGGAGTAGAACGATTCTACAGCTTTCACAAAACAACTTTCAATCTTGGTTCTCAACAGCAATTCCAAATTGAAGAAGATATGTTTGCGTTAACAAATCTACAATACATTTTCCTCAAACGAAGAAAAACGATCAGAATTTTTTTAATGTGAAAACGTTTAGAAGTTTATCATTTTATATTAGTTTTTGATGACCCTTTCAAAAATGTAAAAATATACAGGGTGTTCTATTGAAAGAAATGTTTTCAATATGTTTCAGGGTTTTCACCCACCTTGTATGATTGTAATCAATTCTTTCTTGTAGCTATATTCGAAAACATATATTAACCTTCCAGTGGTAGCGCCAAAGCTTGTTGCACCAGTGGTTGCGCTGGTGTCACAGACCGAATGGGGAGGGGGTGCGATTTTCTTCAGAAAAATTAAATGACTTTCAACAAAAGGTTCAATCAAGAAAGTGTACGACAATTAGAAATTAATTTTTCCAAATTTACAAGTCAAAAAAATCCCACCCCCTCCCCATTCGATCTCTGACACCAGCGCAATCACTGGTGCAACAAGCTTTGGCGACACCACTGGAAGGTTAAAGGGTACGATTTTTTTCTAAATAATAAATTTGGCGTTTAGATACCTCGTAATTTGTAAATTTGTAAAATTTGTTTTTACGAAACTCCGAGGTTATCGGAGAAAATCCCTCAAATAAGCCAATCAATAGAGCATTTTTTCCTAACAAAAATACTAGTAGAAAATCGGCTGTGCTATCACATGGAAGACAGTCCGTAGTTATATTCTGTTATGTTTTCGACTCGCAACTGTCATTCATCAATTTGTAATGAGCATTTAAATAACAAAAAACGTTTTTTGATAATTGTTTTTCTTGTAAAATGAAAACTGATAGAGCAATCTGGCTGCTCCAATGAAAAGAATTGAAGTTTATTGAGATACGAATAGAATGGAAATTTTTTCGACACGATCGGATCCTTGGTAACGAAGGAAAACCGAAAAAACGGAAAATTCAACGATTTTTTTTTAAATTCACAACTCCGCCATTTTTCAAGAAATAGAGTTAGCCCTTCTCATAAAAGTAATGAATTATAGTCCAAGAAACGAGGAAGCAGCCCATTGTTAAAAGTGGAAAAATTATTATCCGAAAAATAAAAATATGAGCGTATAGGAAATTGAAATTCAGGATGAGTTTCTATTTCATGCGACTCGATCCTGATTACCGAACATAACCTAAAAAATTGGCAAAGTTGCGAAAGGCTGTTTTTTGTTGATAATTAAAAAACTAAAAAAAAGTTGAATTAGGAAATTGTAGGTATTAAAAAGATGTATCAATTAAATGACCTATAATTGTATGATATCATTGATACTCATCGAGTTATATCGGAAAAACCGTAAAAAATCAAGTTTTCTATAATTCGTTTATTGTAAGGTAAAATTGTTACTTACAGTTTTGTGTAGCCTAGGGCAAGCCAAAAAAGGCTTTTTCAGAAAATTTTTTCAATATTAATTGTTTTTCAAAATATATGAAGTTTTCTCAAAAAAGATGCTCTCTCAATAGGGTACTCTTGCTCGGGGAATGATGCTACAGTAATGGTTCAGGGCTTTTTTTCTGTAAGAGTTGTACTATCGAATAAGTATATTGATTTTATTTATTTTGAGTGTCAAAAATTACTCAAAAAAATTGCATAATTTTTTTTACATGTTTTTTCTGAATAAATTTCTTAATTTTGTTTTTATAGAAACAACTTTTATGAAAATAGATTTCTAGCATGACTTCACGAATAAAAAAAAATTAAATTCCTACGATCACTAGGAGCCGAGATAATTTTTTCATTACAAAAAAATCTGGTACAGCAGTCACCTTCATGGATATTGAGGTTGAATACCTATATTTTCAATAAAAAATACTAGGATATGTCTAGTTCATTTGCAGTTTCATTTTTTGATTAACAAAGTGAGGCTTGCAGGCGCGGAGCGATGCAATTTTAGCGGGTGGTGACATTAAAGACACTTTCGTCCTGACAGTGTTATTGAAAAAGAAAAGAAAAGTTATTGGTTCAATTTCAAGTGCTAGTGTACATTGCAAAAGAAAACGTACGTGAACAACAAGCCGAGATAATCAATATTTTTCAAGCACAAGCCACTGTGAACGCTCGAAATAAGTTTTCATCTATTTATAAGACTGCAAATGAACTAGACATATCCTAGTATTTTTTTATTGAGAATATAGGTATTCAACCTTAATATCCATAAAGGTGACTGCTGTACGATGATAATTGCGTCTTCCAGATTCTTTTGAAATAAAAAAATTATCTCGGCTCCTGTGATCGTAGGAATTCAATTTTTTTTTAATACTTGAAACCATGCTAGGAAACCATATTTAAAAAAGTATATAAAAACAAAATTGAGCAATGTATTTAGAAAAAACATGTAATATGAAATAAGCCATGATTCTCCGAGCAAGAGTAGCCATACTGAGAGAGCATTTTTTTTTGAGAAAACTTCATATATTTTTAAAAATAATCAATATTTATCAATTTTTCAATAAACTACTTTTTTGCTTGTCATAGGCTACACATAACGGTAACTAACAAGTTTGAAAACCTTACAGTTAACGAGTTATAGAAAACCCGATTTTTCACGGTTTTTCCGATATAACTCGAAAAGTAACAATGATATCGGAAAATTATAAGTCATTCAATTGATAGTCTTTTCAGTACCTACAATTTCCTAGGCCGCCTTTTTTCGATCGGAGCCAAAGAACCGCTTTTCGCAACTTTGCCAATTTTTAAGGTTATGCTCGGTAATCACGATCGAGTCGAATGAAATAGAAACTCATGCTGAATTTCAGTTTCCTGTACGCTCGTATTTTTTTTTTGGATAACAATTTTTGTACGCTCTGTTCCCTATTGCTTGGACTATTATGTGTACTTTATGTGTGCACAAAACAGGCTCTGACGGATCAATAATTTTGGCAAAATTGAAATTTGAATTTTTTTTGCACTGTCTTGCAGCGTGCCTGGATGCTCTGTGATAATCCGATTTCAATTCTTGAAACAGATTTTGAAATTGAAAGTACAGTACCACAAAACGTAAATTCTCATTTTGCTGCGAAATGGGCGAAAAATGCTTGCAAACATGTCTGAAAACGGCCGAGCTGGTGGAAGCGGTCGAGTGGTAGGAGTGAGCGGGAGATGAGGGGAAGCCTATTACCACGTAACTCGTTCATTAAAAGAATTCCCCTCATCTACCGGACTCTCCTACCACTCGACAACTAACGCCGGCTCGACAAATTTCAGTCATACTTGCCCTGCATTTTTCACCCATTTCGCACCATTGTAGCGCAATATGAGAATAAACGTTTTGTAGTACTATACTTCTATTTACATAATCTGTTCGAGAAATTGAAATCGGGCTATCATTAGAGCATCCAGGCACGCTGCAAGATAGTGAAAAAAAAATTAAATTGCAACAGTGCTAAAACGAACGATTCGACAAAGCCTATTCCGTGCAGTCATAAAGTACACATGATTAAATCCTTTCATGAAATAGACCAATCCTACTTCTTGGAAAAATGGAGGAGTAATGCATTCTCCAAAACATCCCATTTTGTTCATGTTTCAATTTTCTAAAATTATTTCCTTTGGAGCAACACGATTGCTCCATTAGTTTTCATTTTATAAGCAGAACAATAAAAAAAAAACTACGATCTTTGTTATTTAAATGCTTATAACAAATTGATAAATGACAGTGCCAGTCGAAAACATAATAGAATATAACTACGGACTGTCTTTAATGTGATGGCATAGTCGGGTTTCTACTAATATTTTTGTTAAAAACTCACGAATTTTATGCTCTGTTGCTTGGTGTAAAGAGCTTGTGCGAGCAGGGGAGATCTGCAACCTACAGTTTAAATGAAGGTGGAATCCAAACCACTTCAGCTCAATGACACGCGACCGGGGATCGAACTCGGACCGCCTGGGTGGAAGTCAAACGCTCTAACACCACGAACACTTCGCTGTTTTGAAATTTAGCCTCTTTTATCAACCTATCATTTCAGGGAAAAATTATCAAACCATTTTGCGCTTGCATTAATAACAATTCTAACTATTTTGGTAGTGCCCTCTGATTTGAAAACACAATAATGTATTGTTATGATTATTGTCACACATCGTTATGATTATTATAACAAATGATAACGCTGTGCTTGGAGAAATCATTCCGGCTTATATAGGCAAATGGATAAACTACTTTGAATTATATTCTAATCCACTTAGTCGGGAAAGTTGATGGACCAGGACAATAATCTATTTCTATGACAATTTTCACATATCACTATGATTATCACAAATGATAACGCTGTGTCTGGAAAAATAGTTCTGGCCTATATCGGCAAATGGATCAACTGGTTCGAATTATTCCAATCCACTTAGTCGGGAAAGTTCACACACCTGTTTTTGCGGTCGAAAGGAGAGTTTAACGAGGAAAAAACACGCGAGTAGGGCGTTTAATGTCGGGTTGTTTTATCTCTCGGTGTAACGCCCTGTTATTATTTATGTACACACTGGAAAAATATCGTATTGTCTACCTATGGAACCGGATTTTAGGGTGATATTTCAGTCCCGCATTTGATGAACTGCCGCAGTGTTCTCACTTTTGGTGGGACGTAGCTTTGGAAGGGAACATTTCACTTTCGGTGGCCGTCTTCACGTTATTATTGACCATTATCATACAAAGAAGGTGATAACCATTTTTTATAAGAGGAACATGATCGTTGAACACGTAAGCTATTCTCACGCGACCAGGTCAACAACGGTGTGAATTATTATAATTACATGGAAATATATGAATGGATATTCTGGGTGTAGACACAATTTCGAGAATCCCATTTTTTACACCGGAAAAACCCTAGCAAGATGTTAATTGAAGACAGGACCATTTTTTCATCATTCTGTAGGATTGCAATGGGATCAAGTGTGTGCTACAAAATCAACTTGCACATTCAACGTATTCATTCAACTCTCCAATTTTCGTGAAAAAAATTACAGCAAGGTGGTGATTTGATCATTTCTATAAGGGAGAGGGGTCAAGTAAATGCTACAAAATCAATTTTCAAATTCAATGTATATTCATCACTTCATATTCTATCAATTATTTACTACTATTCGATCTCTATCAATATGTTAATTGGAGTCAGAAACATTTTTTCAACATATCCAGAGAGGGGTCAAATGAATGCTACAGAATGAACTTTCATTTTCAACGTGTTCAACACTATTTTTGATATTTTTCAGAAAAAATTTCCAAGAACATGATAATAAAAACTGGAATAATTTTATTCATTATTTCTACCTTCAACTTATGCACTTCATATTTCGTCATTTCATATGAGTAAAACCACAGCTAGATGTTAATTGAAGTCAGACATTTTCTCTATTGTTTCTAGTGGGCGGAAGAGGATCAAATCAATGCTTCAATAACAACTTGCACATTCAACGTATTCAACACTTCATATTCCACAATTCTCTACAAAAAAAAAAAAAAAACAGCAAGTTGTTAACTGATGTCAGAAATATTTTCTTTATTATTTAGTAATAAAGAGCGTGTCGGAAGAGGGTCAAATGAATTCATGCTCGCTCACTTCTGTGGAACACTGCAGAATAGTTGCCATCTGTCCTTCACATGCACAAAGTTCCACACGTCGTATTCCCATTTTAACATATTTACAAGAGGTGCATCGCTTGCGGCAAGTACAGGACATAAGATGTACACAGTTGATTTTATCGAAAATATGAACAGGATGTTCATAAAGTCAATTGTGGAATCATCTGCGACTGAAAGATAAACTTTAATCGCCATTTTCTATCGTTCAAGATAACCTCTTTCGGAAGGGATCCATGGTGTAAGAGGGAAACATTCTCAATTGAAAATTGAACCAAGAGTATGATTTCTAATTCTTCCGACCTCCCTGATGATCTTAGAAGAGTGAAATAGATTTTTGTTGACCGAAATGTATTGGAGGCCTAGCGAAAGAGATGCAAAGTAACTTCATTTTATCGTAGGGTTTTTCCATTCCAGAAAAGTCATGTATTGTTTCAATTTTCAATTGAGAATGTTTCTCTTTACAACATGTACACATTGTTTTAACTCTTCTGGAATTGTTGTCCATCCTCACTTGTTTGGCGAAGGCATTGTATATGGTGTAACGAGGCTGTTGTTCCAAATTCTTGCTTGGGGAGTAGCTCGTTTGATGTGTTTTGTTGAAGCATTTGCTGTAGGAGGAATGCTTTCAGTTGCTTGATTATTTCTTGTAAATAACACTCGTCTGCAATCATTGATGCTCTGAAGATCTGATGGTTCATCTAAAGTAGAATAAAAAATCGTTGCAACTGATCATGACATTCATCATCAATATCGAAGGTACCTGTACAGAGCTGGTGCCAAACACAATCAATTTCTCGAATTGACATCGACAGCTACCGAACTGTCTCTTTGCCAATGCCACAAAATGTGGAAACTGTGTGGCAACCAGTTACAGAATGAAATGCCAACAAATTTCAGCAAATTTCCGGTTAGAGTTTGGAAAAAATCCTATATAAATTTGAATGAATATCCTGTAGTTTCTACAACCATAGCCAATGCATAGTTCATCAATATCATGTATTTGTGGGAACAGTGATATAGAAATAACCACCATATCTGATTCGCGTCCAGATGCGAGGATGTCCACTTTCTACTGCATGCTTAACATGGAGAAGTAGGCGGCCATCTGCTTCTTCATGTGAGGCGGTAGAAATGCTTGGATGGAAGCTCACCATGTTCTACAAAAATTGCAATATTTTTTGCCATTGTTGAATAACCTTCATACTTCGGGATGATTAGGCGCTCTTATGAATATTTCTTGCATAACAACCAGAGGTCCCTTACAAACGGAGCCACCGTTGGGTCAGTCATAGTATCAACCAATTCATGCCTCCTCTTTTCGTTGAAATGATTGGGTCCTTCTATGAGTTAGATGAAAGCAATATCTTATTTTCACGATGCGATTCGTCACACAACGTCTATCTGAAGAAGAAACACACATCCAGTATTACTGAATGTTATGAAAAATATAATTTTTAATGAAGCCACAAATATTTATGCTATTTCAAACCTAAGCAATGATTTGTAATATACCGTTAGAAAGCGCGTATTCTCCTGTTTAATAATCAGTAATTATAAAGGTTGCTATCAGAATTCAAACCTGGCTAGTTATATAGGGAAATGTAGAAGCGTGTCCCGAAACTTTGGCGGTCATATTGAACATCATCAACACCACTTGAGGGCCAGGAAAATTTGTGTCCTGGGTTTTTTGAACTCGTCTAACTATGTACTATCTGTACCCAAAGTGGTGCATTGGTTGCCAGTTGTAAAGTTTTTCTCCCTATCACACCCCACTATCGTCATGAACATACTCGATAATTTTGGAATGACATCCACAGATTAGATTACAATTCGATGTGTTCCAATCTTGAGCATACAAAAGCAAAAAAAAAGCAAAATAGAGTATTTTCAGTGCTTTCGAATTTTCAAAATTATAGGAATTTCTGAAAAAGAAACCAAGAACTCTTTGAATCTGATACCGTTTGGTTGATCTGTTGAATAAATGTGACTGTTTGATCAAATAAAACTCCTAGGTTTTTTATCTCAGCAGGAACCTCCAATATAATTTGAAGTTTCTGGATCATAACCTCTTGAATAGGTCACTACAAAACTTTTGCCACTATCTTTGAGGCACATATTGTTTTTATCTCTATTCTAGGTACATTACTAATTTGGATAACGTTATCCAAATTATTCAGATTGTAGTAGGGGTATGTTATTTCTGTATATATTTTACATGTCAACTGCAAAAACAAGCATTTGACATACTTTAGTGAGGTTCAGATCATTGATGTAATAAGATGACAGAAGAGGTCCAAAAATGGACCCTTTCTGTACACATGAAGTGGGAGTGAGGAAACGAGAGTTTATTATGAGGGAATATCACACAATCCTTTTCAAATTCAAAACAAACTCCAATAGAGACATTACCAAATGCAAGTTCTCGTGTTACCCAAGACGATAAAAATTTCCGTTTAAATATTTTCTATGGGAATTACGGATAACAAAAGAATCCCGCTGGAATTCGCTCCAGTTAAAAACATGAGAGGCGAGATCTAATCCCATAATTATACAAAGCCCGAACAAACTACTGCTCGAACCACATCCCTTTAATAAAACAAGTGAACCGGCCCCAAGGGATTTAGTGTGGTTCACTATAAAATCGTAAAGGTGAAATTACAAGTCTCCTCTGAGTAGAGATATTTATGTAAACCAAGCAATGTTGTGGTTGGCTCCAGACATTGTAAGCACGGCTGGCATTTATTTATGCAAATTGGGGAGAACTCGTGTAACCAGACTTTCGGTCGATTTCCGATGAAGTGGGAGTGTGCATGGTTGGGATTGTTTTGATATGTTTTGGTGGAAACGATAGATTTGTTCAATTGATCTGCGAAATTAGCATTTGCATGAGTTACTTTTTTCATATCCGCTTTACCAACATACGCAAAATTGGGATCTTATACACTTCGATCGCATGAACACCCAAACAGTTACTCAAATTTCTCAAGATTCTTTCAATAATTACTTTTGCAGCGTAGCAGCAAGTTGATTTCGTCTCTACCTGACATAAGTTACAAACCAACTGATTAAAAAAAAACCTAAATGTACCTTTAACTTCCTTCTTTCTTGCTCCATCCACACCACAAGAAAAAATAATCGAAAAAATAATTTTTTAAAAAAATCATACTGTCGAGACATTTATGATTTAAACTCGTACATCGATGAAGAAACGGCTGATATAATTGCGGATCACCTTGCATTCATCATTAACAAATGATTTTAGCAGGGAAATTGTCCAGATGCATTCAAAATTTCAGTTATTTCACCTTTACTAAGAGAAGGTGACTCACGTTTGATAGAAAATTTCAGGCCCATATTGATAATACCAATTCTTGCTAGAGTCATAGAAATACAGATTGACTTTTGATATATAGGAACAAATTTTCTCTTTTATGGAGGTCACTTTAGTTTCAGAAAAAATCAGTCTACAACCAAAGCAATTTTGAGAGACATGATAAATATATATTGAAGGGCCTTGTGGGGGTAAACACTCATTTGTAACTATGTGTGACCCCACCAAGACGTTTGACTGTCTTTCTTAGGATATCTTATTGGAAAAAATGCAGTATAATGGTGTGAAAGGAGTGCCCCTTCAATTCTTCAAATCACATCTCACTAACAGACCACAATGTGTTTCGGTCAAAGGCATGCAATCGTCTCTAGTACAATAAAATTACGGTGTTCTCCAAGGATCAGTACTTTGGCCATTGTTATTCAAATTATTCAAATTATATCGATCTAAGATATTTTCAGCTTTGCGGCGTTGCCGCTTCTATCGAAAAGTAGCAGCAACTTTGATATTTTAAATTTATAATATTGCATTTTTCGCTTTGATATCGCTTTTAGATCATTTCCATTCAATCCTTCCCTATACCTATCTCCAGCGGTTTTCGAAAAAATCAATAATTTCCTTATTTTTTGTTCATTCACCTAAAGAGTCAGGATTCCGAAATAAAAGCTAATTCTCTATAAAAATTGGATTATTTTGCCATATTTTGTATTGGGTAGATATGAAATGTCATCGAACCTGCCCTTACGAAAAGTCGAAAATTAGTACATTAATGATAAAACGTTCTAGCATTCATTTACGTGAATTTGATCAGAAAAGAATCAAAATGGAAGACTCTAATTATTCAAATGAAAATTTGATTAATTTTTGTCGAATTTGTCCCATATTTGTATCTGTTCATTGTTTATCGTTATTTGTATTTTTGTCACAACAATCTTTTCCAAAACTGATATTGTATGAAGCAAGAAATACAGTTATATGAAATTTTAATTCAGATTTGAACAAAGTATGCTTTGTTCTCCATGATAATTTCTTCCATTCAGGGTATCTGAAAAACGTGTGTCTGTTGAGAAATCTTGAGCAGAACTCAATTTTATTTCAATCAATATACAAATGAAAGTCATATTAATCGCTAATTCATGTTTTCGAAGTGCTGTTTTATTTGATTTAATGTGAAAATTTAGAGTGAAGAGTTAGGTCTGGGGATCGCGGTGGCCAAGCGTCTTATCTACCGATCTTCAAAGGTTGTAGTCAGTAGTTGTCTGCTCACTTCTTGTCTACAATGAGGGAAGGCACCGTCCAACTGATACCAACATCTTCGATATACATGCGAGGCAAATTGCCAGAAAGTTCCTAACTGTTGTTCTCTTATTATTCAAATATATTCCATATAATTTACTGAAGAACATTTTTGGAACTTCATGAGACCATGTTGGAATCCATTCACAGAAATCAACACGTTTTGAAATATCTCCTCTTGGCACCTCAACATTTACAAACAGCATAATTCCGTTCGAATCTTCTTATTTTTTAAATTTATTTGTGGTGAGTTCATTTAATTTTCTGCGTGTTCTTGAAGTCATGTATTTGCACTAACAGTGAATATAGAACAAATTTGAAATATCTGCGTTCCAATATGCATTATAATCCATCCTTTTCAATTCCCAATATAACGATTCGAAATAGGTAATATTTCCCAATAGAAATAATCTGTAGTATGCCGTGACCAGAAAAGAACAAAATCTATTAGTTTGACAAACAGTAAATTTAAGTGAGTTTCCTTCAGAAAGAAGTATAAAAATTTTTTTATCTTCCAGGTCTCCAAAAAACCTATTGCATTTGTAATACTCTGTATATTAATCATTCTTTGTACAACGTTTTGTATTTCCTCGCTATAATTTATCACATTGACCATGAAGAATAAAAAATTTCATCAAAACTTCATTTGAATAATTATTGTCATCCATTTCGATAATTTTCTAATCAAATTCACGTTAATGAACGCGCAAACGTTTCATTATTAATGTACTAATTTTCGAATTATTATAATGACATGTTCCATGACATTTCGTATCTACCCTATACAAAATATGGCAAAATAATCCAACTTTTATGGAAAACTTGCTTTTATTTCAGAAACCTGACTCTTTAGGTATCGGATTATGATACATCATTTGGAAGGATATTCAATTGCTTTTCAGGATATTTGATGATGTACTGGGTGTTCCGTTTGCCAAAATGCACTTATTACTACTTTTGTATCTATCGGTAAAATCACGACCCTGTATAATGAAGAACGGATTTTCGTAGTCATAACTTATACACAGGACATTGTCAAACTATATCCGATATTTCAGCTTTCTACGTATCCAAATACTGCAGTAATAAACATTTAATTTGAGCTATGTTTGGCACAAAAATGAGGAAACTAATGATTTTTCGAAAACCACCGGAGATAGGTATAGGGAAGGATTATATTAAAATAATCTGAAAGCGATAGCACTGCGAAAAATGTAATGATATACAGGGTATTCCATTTAAAATATCAAAGTTGTTGCTACTTTCCGATAGAAGCGACAACACCGCAGCGCTGAGAATATTTTAGATCGGTAGAGCAGGAATGATTATACAAGAAACCAAATTTTCAAAATAATCCTACCTTCCTTTTTCCAGAAACGTCTAATAGGCCATCGAGTTTGGAATACCCTGTATAAACGGTCTTCATCATCACACTCTTTCAGTGACCACAGTACCTTTCGCTGATTATACTACTCTTGGTAATGCTGATGGAAACAGGCTCCATCCAAATTAGCGGAAGTTATACTTCGGAAAAAGGTTCACAACATATGAATTGATACTGACCACACCCAAAAATCAAACGATAATGACATCTTCACATTCTAACATATCGACTGGGCATTGCGTGAAATTACATGGCATAGCAATCGATGACACACTCAACTGGTCTTCTTATATTCATCATTTTGGAAGAAAACTATCTAGTATTATTTTTTTGATTAGTCGAATGAAGAACATAGTTGGGTTTCCAGTGCCTTGATCATCTTATTTCAGTCCATTTCATGGTCATGTAATGTATAGCATACCACTCTGGAAAAGTTCCTGTCATGCTCATAAAATATTTATGCAACAGAAAAAAGTTATCAGAATCATTAGTGGAGCGGGTTTCACAGATCATTCTCCTCCACTCTTCAAAAAATTAGGAATAATGCTCCTTTCAACAATTAACCTGATCTTGTTAGAAATTCATGGCAACAGAGGAAGATATAAAAATCAAATGAATGAACACCAATATTCCTCTAAGTCTGGTGATTTACTGAAGACACCGAGACATAGATTGGTCATGTCAATTGAAAATTCATTAAATATTGACATCTTCGAAAAATTACCAGCTGAGAGATATTCAGTCCATAAGTTCAAAACTAAAATGGAATGATTTTGTCTCAAATTACTTCTTTTATACAGTAGAAGAATATCTTAGTTCTGATCCATAAAATTACAAATTTTCTGAAGACACCCAATAGGGCACTCTTAGTAATATTTTAATGTTTCATGTCTTCATATCTTCAATTAAAATTTTTATTGTAATTTTTACCTTTTTTTATTATTTATTTAATTTTTGTTTCTCATACAATCAGGTTTATTTCAAATTACTTGTAATATGACGTGCTTCCAATATAACGAATATTTGTAATATGATGTTGAACTGTATCTCAAGGTTTTCAGGGGTGCAGCTTACTGATTGAAAGTTGTGGAGAAGGTTGAACGGTTCAATGGAGCTATAGTCTGGCGGAAAAAAACGACGTGGTTTATTGTGTTGACTAAATAAAGATATAATACTAATTACAATAGGATGACCCACTAAATGAAATTTTACCCACCTAAATAAATAGGTCGGCATGAACTGAACAGAAGCAATGCTGCGTTTAGATGTTGGTTACCAATAACCTCTTTACCAGACACACAATCTCAAATTAGCAGGAATAGGAAATCTGTGCCAAAATCAACGCGGTTTCGCATCAGCTTTGTTGAATATTCGTGATACCTACCCGGTGACTGAATACGTCAGTTAAAAGGAATATTTTTGAACAGGTTGAAGTAACAATACTAGAAAACTTCAGTTTATATTGAATTATCTTCAACAGAGTGTAACTTGTCACTTTAAAACTCAAAACATAACTAATTGTCACTAAACGTCAAAATCTGACGTTTCAACAAAATCGAATGAACAAACATGTCAACTTTCCGTAGCAGGCTTCGAATTGAGCGTTTTTTACTTCCCCTCCAGTAGCTCAGTTTACCTACGTATGCTCCATGTTCGGCGCGAGGCATGGCATCAACAGGTAGTTGTCGCGCAACCAGATTTACACCGGTGCGTTCGTTGACGGTTTCCGTGAAATGTCATTTTGTAACATCTTTTCCTCTTGAGAGCGAGAATATTGAAAGAAACGCTCGATTTCCACAGCATTTGTTGAAAACGAACCTATTTTTGGATGTTGGATGGTGCAGAAGCAATACCACCTAAGGAGGTATTGGCAGAAGACGTCCGCAACATGTCCTACACGTACCTAAACTTTCCGTGACGGGGCGGGGTATGCCGAACCTATTTTTGTATGTTGGGACTCATCGACAAAGCACTCTTGGATGGTGCAGAAGATTGCGTCGAAACATATACAGCAACGAAAGCCAACGCTAAAAGTAAGAAAAATTAACATTTTTGGGGACTAAAAAGAAATATTTTCTCCATTGTGACGTTTCCGGTTCCACCGGAGTGACGTCATCTTCGCTATTTTTGAATTCTGCTAATGATTTATTCCAACCAATGTATCACACCCTATACCCAAAATGAATTTTTTAGTAATTCGAATCTTTTTATAAAAAGTGACAGATGCATCCCGTTGAACACGCGTCATTTCTCTATGAATTAACGTTGATATTGAATCATGAATATTGAGGTTGATCGGAGCAGGCAACATTTTCACATCCACTTAATAATCCACAGGGTGCGCAAAATTGTGGGTCTAATAAGTGAATGAGAAACGTGAAAAATCTCAACTTTCTCAAATGGTAACCGCTTTTTTCTTCAAGGCTCAATTCTATTACGAAAATAAGCTCTATTCATAATACTCTTCAATATATAATAGAAGTTATTTTCACGCGGGATTTACGTTTGTGCCCTCAATTTTGATCAATAAAATATCATTATTGCCCAATTTTAATTCTCACAAAAAAATAATGTCGCATTCAAGGCAAAAATCATGATTAGAATAGATAACAATTTCAACTATGGTTTCTAAGTTAAACATGAACGTGTTCAACTCCAAATCATTTTTCACATCTCCTAAAGTCTTCTACAGCTCGTTTTATCATGACGTGCGAAATAGAGTTGAAAGCTGGACAAACTCTCTGCTGGATATTTTCTTTTGTTTTTGGCGTATAAGAAAACATCTCGTTATATAACCCCAAATAAAAAAATCCATTGGGGTTAAACCGGGCGATTGCCCGATTATGTTGAGGTTCTCCATCATGTTGATAACAATTTAGTCAGTCAGTCAGTCGCCACAAATGAGAATCTATAGACGATTTGTTGTAATTTGAGTCAATTGTCGATTTCGATCCTAAAAAATGGAGTAGCTGGAAGCACCCTCGCATCTTCCGTTATTTCAGACTCAGAAACACGAAATTTTCAGAATAAATAGATACACTAGAAATTAACTCACTGCACAGAAGCGGTCATACACTGAATGCCAGCATCGATGGAACCAAGCATTTTTCCTGAAAGTTATAACAGGGGGCAAAATTGGCCAAAAATTCTTTCGGATTCGTGTTCAGAATTCCCAAATAACTACTAATACACCTGTCTCCTGAAAAGTGTTCAGTCTGTAGCGTTCAGAATTTCAAATGATTCAAATCAAACTGATTACAGTTTTCATTTGTAAATTCAAATAAAGCGAATTACAGTTTCCTTCTGTAAATTCAGCTAGTGGTCTTCAGATAGTCCCAAAATAATCTGTTGGAATTGCAAATTTCCTAATCATACGTTTCATAATTGTTCGATGAAAAGAACCACCTTTTGTTTTAAATGTGGAAATCAGGGAGAAACAACAAAGTCTTGTAAAAAGTGCTTGGGAAACTGAACTGGAGGGGGTGTTTTCGATGCCATCACCTTTCTCCAAATTTTTAGGCCACTAATAATTATTATAACTCTAAAATTATAAAAACCGATACTCCATCATGGAAGACTTGGTTGAAGACAGTCAGTAAATTTTATAAAAATTATACAAGGAACCTACAGACAGCTCCACTTTTCGTCAAACGGGAAAAAGATAACAGACCCTATATTGCTATCAAGTTATTTGATATAGAGATCACAGGACTTTTCGATTCAGGATCCACTGTAACTTTGTTAGGTCAAATGGGTTTGGATTGTATTTATAGATTGGGTATAGAAGTGACAATAAATAATACGAACAACAAACATATTACTACAGGAACAAAAAACACCATTCAGGGATTTGTAGATTTGCCAATTTGCGTAGAGGGTGTGAGTCGTATGGTAAGAGCACTTGTTGTTCCCTCAGTAAAACAATCTTTTATCTTTGGTAGCGATTTTGCTAAATTATTTCAAGTAGTCATGAATTTCAGAGACAATGTTTGGACGGTTCAAAGTAAGCTATGTAATATAAATTTACAAACCTTCAAGAAAGAAATTTCTCATCTTTCTTCGGGCTTGGATCTATGTACTCTGGATAACCTCTGTCCGGAAAATTCACAAAAAGTAGAAGAAGTTATTTCGTCTTTTAAACTTATTGATGGAACGGAAAAATTAGGCTTTACAAATAAAATTTCAATGTATATTGATACTGGTGATGCCAAACCATTACGTCAAAGACAATATGCTATGTCACCTTTCATGCACAAGCTTTTAGTAGAAGAACTAGACGATATGTTACGTTTAGGAGTTGTGGAGGAATCACAAAGTGCTTGGTGTTCCCCAGTTTTGCTAGTAAATAAATCCAATGGAGAAAAAAGGTTGTGTTTTGATGGCAGAAAACTAAATGAGTTGACTAAGCATGACAGCTATCCATTACCAAGAGTAGATAGAATATTGAGTATGCTTCGAAATGCTAAATTTATTTCATCCATAGATTTACGAAAAGCTTTCTGGCAAATTCCTTTAGAGCAAAGTTCTCGAGAAAAAACTGCTTTTAGTGTAGCAGGACGAGGCTTATTTCATTTCAAACGTGTTCCTTTCGGTTTGAGAAATTCTGCTCAGAGGCTATGCCGTTTAATAGATGCCATTTTTGGACCAAAGTATGAACCAAATATCTTCACATACTTAGATGACATCATCATAATTTCATCCACTTTAGAGGATCATATAAAGTTATTAGTTGAGGTTAGAAACCGACTGGCAGAAGCTAACTTGACCGTTAATTTGAGCAAGTGCGAGTTTTTAAAGCCATCTTTAAAATATCTAGGATTCATTATTGATGAAAGTGGAATCCATACCGATCCAGAAAAGGTATCCGCAATGGTAAACTATCCTAGGCCGACAACAGCCACGGAAGTTAAGAGATTTATAGGACTTTGTTCATGGTATAGAAGATTCATTAATAATTTCTCAACTTTAGTTGCTCCAATAAACTCACCGGTCGCAAAAAGAATCAATCAATTTCGTGGAACGAAGATTCGGAGAAATCTTTTGTCAAAATTAAAGAAGCTTCAGTTTCAGCCCCAATACTTTGCAGTCCAGATTTCACAAAGCCTTTCACCATCCAAAGTGATGCCAGTGATACAGGTGTTGGAGATGTCTTAACACAAGAGATAGACGGTGAAGAGAGAGTTATCGCGTACGCCAGTCGTTCGTTGTCTCGTACAGAGCGATATTGGACTGTTACACAACGAGAACTTATGGCAGTGATTTTTAGCGTTGAAAAGTTTAGATTGGGCACTCATTTTACGGTCATCAGCGACCATTTTTCTCTTGTATGGTTAAACAATATGCGTAATCCAACTGGAAAACTTGCCAGATGGGCAGTTAAGCTCAGGCAGTATTCTTTTGATTTAAAACACCGAAAAGGATCTGGCAATGTAGTACCAGACGCTTTGTCACGAATACCTCACGATTCACCAGAAGTCGAAATCCTAGAAATTCCTCTAGATAACTTAGATTCGTGGTACCAAAAAATGAGAGATAAAATAACTTCAAGTCCAAACACTTTTTCACAGTGGAAAGTTGAAGATAATAAAATTTATAAATTTATTCCTTCTCGTTTGCCCCTTAAATCGAATATACCTGAGTGGAAACTTGTCACCCCTAAAGCAGAAAGATCCACTCTTATCCAATCTTTACACGATCCACCTACAAGTGGTCATTTTAGTTTTTTTAAAACTTTGGCTCGCGTTAGAGATTTTTATTACTGGCCTAAAATGCGCCAAGACATTTTACATTACGTACGCACTTGTAAAGTGTGTGGCTCTCAAAAACTACCTTCCACCGCTCGGATGGGAAAAATGGGAGCAGAAAAATCTGAGGACTTTCCATGGCAAGTAATTGCTGCAGACCTCATGGGACCGTTTCCACGATCCAGTGGGGGAAATGCTTATCTACTAGTTTTGGGTGATTGGTTCACAGAATACACAGTTGTCTTTCCCATGCGCAAAGCTACTGCGAAAAATATCGTGAAGTTTGTGGAGAATAACGTATTTTTGGTATTTGGAGTCCCCATGTACTTCATGGTGGACAATGGGTCTCAGTTCGCTGGTAAAGACTTCAAAAAACTATGCGAGGAGTAAAAAGTACAGAAAATATGGTATAACGCCAGATACCATCCTCAAGTCAACAAGGATAAACAAAACGATAGGTACCGTTATTAGGTGCTACGTAGATAAACACAAAGATTGGGACCTGCAGTTGCCAAAGATTGCCCATGCGATTAATACCGCACGGCATGAAGTAACAGGATTTTCCCCATGTTTTTTAAATTTTGCGAGACATGTGCCTCTAAGTGGCAAATATTTTGGTGAAGTACAGACAACGTCTGATTTGGAAGTACTTCCAGGAGATCGAAACTCCTATGCTTCAGAACTGTCTTCTTTGAGAGAGGTTTTTGAGGAAGTTTGTGCTAATTTGCACAAGTCCTATCAACGAAATGCGTCTGCGTACGATTTGCGTAAAAGGGACATTTCTTTTAAAGTGGGTGATAAGGTTTACAGACGGAATAAAGCGCTATCGAATGCGGCCAATGATTTCTCTGCCAAACTTACACCAAAATATTTACTTTGTACAGTAGTAAAGAAGGTTTCAAGACTTGTATATAGTTTAAAAAATGCCGATAGTTCACCTGGGGGTGAATGGCATGTCAAAGATCTAAAGCTTTATATAGGTTCAAACTCAGATGTTTCAGTTGGATGAGTTACTTTCTCAAAAAATTCAACATGGTATATAATTATATAGTTAAGGAAAATAATAAGAATTCTGCTATGTAGCAAAATATTAAAATTCTCATTATTAAGTGTTTAGGATAATCCAGATCTGGAAAGCATTTATTTTCCCCAAATTTTAAATTATTTCTATGCTTTTGATGACTCAACCAAAAGAAATTTTATATCAAATTGTATTCACTCTGTGAGTAAGTGAGCTGTGTTTGATACAATAAAGAAATATATATGTATATATATTTACTAGCTCCATGTATATATGTACATATGTGTGAAGAAGAAAACAACCATTGTTTTTTTGTTGTTTAGATGACTTGCATAGACTTTCCCCGAATGTGTGTATTCCTATTTAGACAAATACAAATTGTGATATAACCCGAAATATGGATCTTCTTAAAGACGTGTAGTACGCGTAGTTACTGTCCGCAAGCTCATCAATAATAAATATAACTTGAAAAAAAATTTAGCCTAATCTTTGGCCTCAATTTTTTTGTTTTTTTTTTTTTTTTGGAAAGGGGTGGTGTAGCGTTCGGAATTTCAAATGATTCAAATCAAACTGATTACAGTTTTCATTTGAGAATTCAAATAAAGCGAATTACAGTTTCCTTCTGTAAATTCAGCTAGTGGTCAAAATCAATCTCAGAAGTCTAGTATTGCGATGTAGATAAACATGTTTCTTTCCAACAAGTAGAATCATTTTCATGCACCTAACGGGAGGATTGGGTAATTGACGGATAGATGGCGTTCCATGTACCTAATTGTAGATCTTGTGGTCGAATCAGGGATCGATCGTCCATTTTAGAATTTAGGCAGTCTTGGCCAAGTTCGACTCAGGGTGAGGTCACCATTGGTGTTTCACAATTTAATTTCCTGTAAAGTTCCTCATGTGGAAGAATATTCTTTTGAATGTGTCTAGCCCTAGCAAAGTGCTAATGGTTTTAGTAATACTTGCATGGCAAGTGTTTCTACAGTTTTGGACATTTCTTTTCAACGAAAAGTTGACCAGGCCAAGAAAGCCATGCTGTCGGCCATTTTTTGAAACTTGCCGTTTCGAGATTCGGCTTATTTTATTAATGGGTTACCCTCCGAGAGAGGTGAGTAAAAGGATTATTTTTTTGTTATTTAGAAATAACTCAAATTTCTGTAGGGTAATTACGGGGGCCACGATAAGTCCAGTATTTCTGATATCTTCAACATTTTGATGCTAATGGGCCCTTGTGTTCCTACTGATCAAGCTGAATGGACCGAACGATGTGTCCAGCTCCAACCTTAGCTCTAGGACCATCAGGGGCCCACATCTAGTCAGCCTAGACTAGACGGAAGTAACCTGCCCTTTACCAACTACCTCCTTCTAGATGTCTTGGACTCGTCATCGTAGAAGACATATCTCCAGTATTCAGGCCAGATTTTTTAATTACTTAACATCTATTCTTGTTTACGGTTATATTTCTGTACCATGATTGACTCAAAGTTTTAAATTTATTAATCTGTAAAGCTTACGCACAGTACTGAGCGAATGCTCGATTAGGGGTTGAAATAAAACCATAAGATACAAGGTATCATTTTGATATTATATACAAGCTTAGTAGAGTTCTGTCGTGGGGTAACAAAACCACTACGTTACATAATTCATAGTTCATGGTCTCATTAGGTACAGGTCTGAGACAAGGTGTTATTTGCACAGGGTAGGGGTTGATTTCAGCAAAGGCAGTAGATCGTACAGGTTATACCGATTATTGAATAATTTTCACATTTGTTTCATTATAAGATGGCACTGATTTCTTATCAGTGAATAAGTTTCCTTTTTGTTTTATCATTAGGTGATATCGCTGTGCTCAGCACAAATTGTTACATTTCTTTCAAGAATTTTCAATAATTTTCAGCACTGACGGTGCATTTGGTATTGAGGGTATTTCACATATTTTTGTATTTGGTACACTTATTTGAATCTATCAATAGATATACAATATTGGGGAAGGTGTGTTTAATTTCTTTCCTTTTCCCGCAGGTTCACCAATTTCACTAAGTATTAAATACTAAACAATAAATATAAATTTCATCAAAATAACATCTATTGCACTAGTTTTCATTTTTCTTGTTTTAAATAAAACTACAAAATCTTAAAAAGTAAAACAGGTGGCGCCTGGGAAATTTTGCTGACAAAAATTGTTTATTTGGACTTCCATTGTTATTCTACCTACTCATCACCCACGACTACATGCTCAAACCGACTATTATGCTAACGGAGCGTTTGTAACTAATTTCCAACTGAAAGAAAAGGTTACAAGTCCCGAAAAATTCTTATATGTTTCACTTCTCATGGAAACGACCCCTTATCGTACGTAACTTTCTACGTAGAATCATGAAATTTTCAGGATCGATAGATACAATAAAATTGAACTCACTGCACAAAAAAGGTCATCATACGTGACTACGTGATATACACTTGACGCCAGCAGCGCTGGAATCACACATTTTTCCATCGCTGCTGTCGTGCAGTTAATTTCACGTTAAATGACCCCTTCTGTGCAGTGAGTTATCATTCAGTGTATCTATCGATCCTGGAAATTTCATGGTAACATATCGAAAATTACGGAAGACACGGGGGAGTTTCCATGAGAAGTGAAACAAATGAGAATTTTTCACGACATAAAATTATTCGGGAGATAAGTGTTTTATTAGTAATTTGGGAATCTTAAACACGAATCCGAAAGAATTTCGGGACAATTTTGACCCCTAATATAACTTTCCAGAAAAGTGGGTGGTTCCATCGCTGCTGGCGTGCAGTGTATATCACGTAGGATGACCTCTTTAGTGAGTTCATCACTAGTGTATCTATCGATCCTTAAAATTTCATGGTTCTACATAAAAAACTACGAAATATACTAGGGTGTTCCCATTAAAAAGTGAAACACAATGTATACAGGGTGTTGCTTAAGTACGTGTAGAAAATTTAGGTGCGTGTTGCTGACATCAAAATAAGAAGAAAACTTTCTATAAATATATGACCGCAAGTTTTTCGTTTCTGAGATACAGAGTGTCGAGGTTGAAATTCTTATTTTAATTTCTTTGTGAATAATTTCAAGATAATTTTGATATTTGGGTAAAGTTTGGTATATGGGAATATTCAATATTCAGTTCGTGTAAAAAATATATCCTTGGTAGAGGTCACTGAGAGTAACTGTTTTCGAATTATTGAGTTTTGAAATAATCGATGCAAGTGATTTTTAATGACAAGACTTTTAAATTTTAAATAAATTCAATTAGAAATCAGTTTTTTCGCAACTAACAAAAAATTTGTTTTTGTCATTGAAAAATCATCCCAGATACAAAACTTTACTCAAATATCACAAATATTTTGGAATTTATTTACAAAAAACAAATATAAGAATTAAACTTTGACACTCTGTATCTTCGATACGAATAACTTGCGGACATGTGTATATGGAAACTTTTTTTCTTATTACGAAGTCCGCAACATGCTCCTATGCATACCTAACCTTTCCGTGACGGGGCGGGGTATGCCGCATACTCCAACTATACATTATTCCTTGTAACTCTGCTATAAAAAAAAGTATCGTGCTTTTCCTTATAGCTAATCCTCAAACGATTCATTACCGACATTATAATGATTAGATATTGTAGGTATCATAAATATTTTGAAAGTTAGATAGAGATTTATGTGTTGGGGTAGGCGACATACCCCTCTTCGGCTCAAATGTTTCAACTTGCTCACCATGTTTATCGACTCCGCGCATGCGTCACACGGAATAAATCGGTGCAATTGACGTACCTACTTGACATATTGAGTTCAGTGAACAAAAACGACGTACAAGTTTGAGTAATATCCTACGTTTTTGTGAGTTTGTGAGTTATTAGCCATGGCTTCACAAAAATATTTGACTGGCAACGAACTAGGTACGAGAAAATCGTTTTATACCAATTGCAGAATAGTATATTCTGTAACAAGGTTAGAATGAAAATTCGATGCGAGTGGAAAGTTCCGAGCGCGAGCCGATGGCGAGCGTGAGGAACCACGAGCATCACGAATGTTTATTCTAACCGAGTAGCAGACTATATTTTCTCCACGATCAAAGATAGGAAATGTGACAGCAATAATTTTGACACCTACTCAAATTTTGCCACTACGATGACAATCAACTGCGTCAAGGCTAATGTTTATATTATTCTATCACAAGAGAGAGAATGTAAATACATTCAAATTGCATGGGGGCAGAGGTGTTGCAGAATATTTCTTCAATCTCATGAGAGAGAATTCTAGCATTCTGTTCAAATTTGATTTCTGAATTGGCAAATTCTGTAATGATCGTGGAGAAAATTCATTTGGATAATTCATAGGCATATACACAAGGAAGTGTTGTTCCCTGAATGTGGCGAATCTGGTGAAGAATTAACTCATAACAATTATTATGAACCATTCATATATCGTGCAATGTTCGTTATGTATGTTATGTTTAATTTTCAGAATATAATATTCTTTCACAGTTAACCTAAATTCATTAAAATTCATTTGATTCTTGCTCATAAGTAAGATTTTAGAATGGAGTGGCACTCCTACCCTGCGCCGGCGACTACGCAATTTCTATGGGCCCCGTCACGGAAAGGTTAAGAAATACCCTTTGTATGCATTCAACAAGAGAACATAATATGCTGAATTTCAAAAGGAAAAAAAATCCCTTTTTTGAGAAAATAACATATATAACCCAACTTTTTCCAAAATTATTGGTTCTCTCTCTCCCTCATGACACTTGCTTTCTCATTGGCGCATTTATGTGTTATTTAGAATAACTATTTGAAGAGATGGGAACTATAAGACTGGCCTTACCCGTAAGAAGCCCAAAGTCTTCTAGGATTCAGTAACCGTAGTTCAAAATGTAATATAGCGCTTTGCCTTCCATGGTTTCCATTGTTTCATAATAAGACTAACTAAATTGTTTCTTGTGTTTGTATCTTGTTCTCCATTATAAATAACAATATCTGATTGACATTGAAATGTTTCTAAAATTTAATTTTTTTTGTGTTTGGTATTTTCAGTTTCTAAATGCAGTTTGCTTGGGTATTGATTGGACACTGGTCGAAACTTCGACCATCAAGAAAAAAATTCTTCGGAGTGATATCATTTTGTTTTATAATTACGTAATAGCTCATATCGAGTTCTTCAATGTGATTCACAATAAATTCATTCTTTCCGCTTAGTATCAAGTTGCCGAACTTGCCCTATAAAGGGTTGGAACTGGGAAAGGTTAAACTTACCAAAAAGCTATGTCAAGAAATGTTGAGTGACTTTATAATGTGAATATTCATACTTTTATAAACTATTTAAAGGGTGTTTTAGGTTATACGGAGGGAGACAATCGAAGTTGAAATGATGAGTTTGGAAAAAACTGGTGTTTAGATCAGTGATAATATTAAACAGTGTGTGTTAAAAAGTTTGCACCTTATAGAAAACTTTTCTATTATCCATTTTTCATAAAATTCCAATCCTACGAAAAATTAGTGAATTGTGAGAAACATAAAATTTGAGTTGTCAAAATTTTAAATTTTTGAACGGTGTACTGAGGATGAAAATTATAAATTTTGATTAGGAGTAAACTTGAACCCTTATTTTCGACATTAATAAATAAGTTCATTTAGAAAAGTTATTTGAATTTGAAAACAATATTCAGATTGGAATTCACAGCTACCTACGCAATAAAACATAAAAACATTTTTTTTATAGTCTTAGCCTAATAAAGAGTATATCATTCACCTTATTTTACTATAACTGTATTTCGATTCGATATTTAGTACAATTTATTATTTTAGCTTGTATGTCGATGTTTGTCAACGGTTCGAATTTTTACTAGTTTTTTGGTGCAAATTTGATATTTTACTCTGTATGTCCATAATAATTATTATCAGTATGATTTAATTATAAAAAATAATTGACTAAATTGACTATTGCTAGATAATTACGTAACACAGTGTGAGGCTAGAAACATAAAAAAAAATATATTTTCTGGGTTTTGTCACATAGGTGGCTGTGATATGAAATCTGAATATTTTTTTTAATTCAAACAACTTTTCTGAAATAAACTTTTTCAATAATGTCGAAAATAAGACTAGTTTACACTCGATCAAGATTTCTATTCTTTGTTCTCCCCTGTACAGCTGGAAAATTTAGAATTTTGACAACTCAAATCTCAGTTTCTCGCAATGCACCAATTTTTGTAAGGAATAAAATTATCTGGCAAGTGGATAATGAAAAAGTTTTTGAAACTAACTGTACATGATATTTCCAATTATGTACCAAAATCTGCCATTCTCTGTATAATATTCATTATTATATCCCACATTTCATAAAATGAGAACTCATTACCTCTGTCCCTAAATCCCAACAGTCTCGGTAATGCCATCATTTGAAAAACGAACCAGTCCACCAAGATGAATCCCCTTTAAAGTAATTGCCTTTTGTAGCAATTATCTCAGACTCCTCGTGCGCTAATCCTATCGAGAAAGCGACAACGAGATAAAATAATTCCACCTACCATTAAAACAATCTGCATTGCAGAATATAAGAGATGTCCTTCCGGCAGGAACACAGACATAACAGATGAGCTGTCTTCAGCTCTCCCAGTTGGCCTGCGGGGAGTTATTCCTGAAACAAAACACGTCAAGGACGACTGGACTGACCATTGTCTCGGGAAGATTGAGCGAACGTGCTTGCTCATAAGTCGGAACTGGAGTTTTGTTGCGAGGGAAAAATCAACAAATTCCGCTGGGTCACATTAACTTGTTATATGAAAAAAGAAGAGGCTATCTTATGTGTTTCTTTTGAATTCTCTGAAGTGATGCGTGGTGTTGATTTTTGTGTTTCTTCCGAACTTTGAAAATGATGGATAACCTTTTCCTTCATATGGTTGTTCACGGATTGTAAAAATAAACACACAATTAATTTTAGAATGATATAATCATTTGCCAAGTGCAAAGAAAGTGCACATTAATTGTACTAAACATCCATGTGAATAGAAGAAAAAGAATGAGAATAGTATTAATAATTGGAGGTGCAAATTTTTATTCCAATATTCTTTTCAAGTGATCAGAAGGATTCTGTCAAAAAAATAATCTGATATTTGGTTCTTTTCAATGCATTGATGTAAAAATGAGTTTGGGTTTTTTCACAATATCTATCAGATGTAGTTCAATGTCCGGCGTGGCTTCAGCCGGGAAAAAAGCTGGTTTTTGTTAGATATTACAAAAAAATAACTTCATTTCTATTGTTGGTTTTTTACCATTTCCACAGAAGTAATGTTTGGTTCAATTTTCAATGGACAATATTCGATCAATTTCACTTTATTGGCACCCTTGCTTTTAATGTCAGTCATTTCAGTTGTCATGTTGACATTTCTGCCTTGCTTTATGTTGGGAAAGAAAAAGTGTTGGGCTTGAAATGGTGGAGGTTGGAAATATTGTGTAGGGATGTTCATCAGAGGTGGTTTGAAATTTCATATAAAATTCCTGAGAACGAAGAGCCGGGAAAAAATAGGCTTAGGAAACTTGGAATACAAATTAATGAACTGAAAAATGTCGTGTTTGCAGCTCCGAGCAATAAAAGACATAGAGATGCCATTTCTATAATCACAACACACATTTGTTATGAAAGCTCCATAACACTATCCTTTGTTACAGATTGTGGGAGAGGGGTGAAACTCCGAGTTCGGAGGTGGAGATTTGTTATTGTTATGGTATTCAGACGTAAGCGTAGAACCAGTGGCGTGCTAAAATATCTTCTCATGTTTTATTTTTAATCAAAAATATGTATAATTAGACACGGTTGGTGCAGAGAAATTTGTTCTCACATGTATTGGTATCGATAGGCGATCACATGCCTGGTTAGAAAGCACGTGTGTTATCAAGATGTCAATCCTGACGTCTAATGCTTGGCGGAAGTGCTGTAGGTCTCCCTAAGCTGAAAAGTGAATGCACTACTAATAATTTCTTAGTCACCCCGGAGCGCGACGGCAAATAATGTACCCTCACATTCTATGCCTTTGAGTACACTCTACGAGTGTTGTCAGTAGAAAGTAACATATTTTATCAGGATGAATAGGTTCAAAAATAAAAGTGACAATTGTAAATGACATGAGAATGTTTAAAACGCCACGTGTACTACCATGACATACACTATTTTTTCTACGATCTTTTATAAATTGACTTTTATTCCTCAATTGTGAACGCAGAAAGATAGTGATTATTGCTGTGTGGCAATATAAACTAAATTGCTTCAAAGCAATGAACACTCACTTTTGATGGTTCAATCAATCAAAAATACTGTATTGTGCGAAAAATTACATTATTGCTGATAAAGCATAGAATGAGGTCATAAATACTGAAAAAATAAATGAAATTGCTGAAGTAAAAAAGTCAAAATATCCAAATCTTTTAATCACATTTGTAAACTATACTATACACTTTCTATACGATATACATGAATTATTATACACATAAGAATTTACGCATAAACACACATAAGAGATTACAATCAAATTTATGATGAAAGTGTGTATCATTGAAATACGCATCCAAAGTGTAGTAAGCTAGTAGCTCTCTACCCCTTTTTCTGAATTCAGGTTATTGATATCCTAAGGCAGATGATTGAAATTTTTTCAGTTGTCAAAATGGTTTTTCTCAACTTGTGTGGAGTTAGGCTAGGGAGCGATCGATGTTACAAGTCTGTCGGTAGATAATTTCTTATGTAGTTATTATTTAACTTCTTGCATCTTCCAAAAGGATGAAGAAATCCAACGAGGTATTTCCCGAAATTAAGAAGGAATATGGGCTCCCTCAAGAGATTAAAAATACTACTCAACCTATTGATTAGATTTTAAACCTGAGATGATTCACATCAGTGTTCCATTCACATTAAAGAAGTTTTACCAGAAGTGATACGTCACTGACAACATTCCAGATCGATTATTCATATTGATATATGTGATATTCCGTGTATATAAAATTTCATTCAAATGGGAATATCGACAACTGATGAACGGATTACCTACATGATAATCCCTGTATGTCAACAGTATTTTTCAATACCCATTAGATATAGCTAGTGGCTTATGATTTGAATTTGGTTAATGAAGAGTTGAGTTTGCTTACATACTTTTTAGTATACCTACATTGCAACAAGTTTTTTCCTAATTATTGATTGGTAATCGTTTAGTCGATTTACATAGTAACATAGTTTTTTTACAGCTATTTCAAAAAATATTGTATTTTTGTCTCAAAATCGGGATGAAAACGATCAAATTCAATAAAAATCAACTTATTTAATACCAATGAAGACGTCAAATAAGGTTTATCACATGATTACCATGCTGCGACGCCGATGGTTTGATTTGACAAGACGACAAATAAGTCGTAAACGGACGTAAACAAACATGATCGCCAAGTTAATAGTGAATATATTACGGAATTCCAACCTGAACACCGAGTGCAAAAGGATATATCCGACAATGCCATTTTTTAACATGATTCGGGCTGAGATGTTTGTAAACAACGTTGGGTATGTTGCTTTCAAGAAAGAGACAGAAAAGCCCTCTCTATATTTTTTATTGCTCGGAGGTTTGCAGCATATTATTATCTTTTTTTTCAGTTTGCTCTACCTAGGCATTGATAAGTATATGATGTAAAAAGTGCGAGGAGATTTCATAATATATTAGAAATAAAATAAAGTAGGTTATTTTCAAGTTATTTCTTAAGTTATTTCTTTAATGATAAAATCAACAAAATTTTTGTATAAGTTACTGAAGAGCGATGAAACCAGATACCTACTATTTTTGAAATGATTTTTCGAAATGATTGAAACTGATCTTCCAGCATATCTTCAGTTAAAATATTCACTTCTTCATGGTGTTTGATCAAGTCTGTTGATATTTCTTTCTGTGTGATCGTTTTTTTCTTGATGGATCTGGTTTGGTAAATTTTTTCTAAGGGAATGCTGAGTGATATAAACATTTGATCCTGTACTTCATGCTCTAGCTTTCAATGTGCAGGCTATATCTTCTGGTTCGAAAGACTTTTTTTTTATGAAGTCAAGGAGATAACACAAAATTGCAAAAATGTGCTTAAAACGCCCGAAAGACCACCAGTGCCGACTCTTAGCCACCGTTCCATCATCATTAATGTGGACATGAGCCGCATAACTTTTCTTTTTCAATACTGCTTCAATTTTTTCTTTCGCGATAATTTTTCTTTTATCTTCACTATATTGTAGAAATAGATTTGAGACTCTCCAGTCTTGAAAATCCTATATCCCAAGAGATGATGCTTCACATTCCCAGTTCCAGCATTTTTATAAATGACGATATGTTCCTCACCGATAGTTTTTGGGAATAGTTCCAGATTCCGAGTCCATGCATGGCCCTTTGGGTAAGCTGTTGAACATTTTTCAGTTCAATCAATGGGAATGTAGTATATTAACAGCTCATCACCTGCTTTCCATCTTTTTAATCGAAGGAGAGAATATTTGTTTATTGGAGCTGTCACAAAGTCTTTCTTAAAATTCTGTTGTGTTTTCAAAATTACCGCCACTATATTTTATGGGGCGCCATCTAATACACAGAGATTTATTTGAAATGAATGACTCACACAGGGATGCCAATGCAAGAACTTCAAATGTGCACCAAAATCATTCTTATCCGATAAGATCCATTGAAAATGTTTTTCTTTTCAACATGAATTCCTTCCAAGAGAGGAAACGATGGAAAACAGCGACTGAAGTTTGTCTTTCAGTAGCAGATGATTTCACATCTGATTTTCTGAACATCCTGTTTATATTTTCTATAAAGTCAACAAAAAAATCCATATTATTACTGTTTTCAACTAGAACCGAATTATGTTTGCAGACAAAAATGAAACACTCTTAACATCTCCTTTGAAAATCTTCTTTCTTAGGTCACGTTTTTGTGTTTTTCATTTACGTTAACTCTGATTTGAACAGTAAAACCATTTTTCTCAATCCTATAATTTGAAACCTTCACAAACCCATTCAACAAAATAGTTTGTCACTATAATCAAGAGATTTTGACAACATTACCTCACCAAACATAGTTGAATAGGTAGTTCTCTATTTTCGAGTCAAAAAACTATTTATTTGCTATCATTTTTGGTATAAGTATTTTTTCCGAACCCTTGTATAGCAAATGGACAGAAGAAAAAAAAGTGGAGATCCTTGGATCGAAGAAATTACCCAAGAAAACCTCACTGTACTGAGTAGGGATCTATGGCGGGATTTGGAAGATTAGATAAGGTAGAAAGAAAAAAAGGTCATATGATGTTTATCCTTTCACCGGTGGGGGGAGCGGTTACAGGTTTTTAAAAATAAAAAAAATACTCGAAATACTCGAGCGCGTCAGATATTGATAGTGTATATGTGATGACGGGGGGTATGTTAATCTGCTAGTTCGCATGGCGGAGGCGATCATACGGAGAGGTTAGGAATAGGAAAAAATCATTCGGGCGCGTCAGATATGTATCCAGATGAGATATTAGGTGAATCCGATCAAAGCTCCTATTCAAAAGAGGTACAATTCGTATGTGATGAAAGCTAAAGATGCAAAAAAAAATCTTGAATTAATCGAGCGCGTCAGATTTTCTTAAAGAGGGTTCGGCTTGATGTCCTGGTCGTGCTGATCCATAACCTGACGATTTATCAAGAGGAAATTTCTCATTCTGAAGGTTTGAAAATTTGTATGATTTTTTTCGAATCGTTGAAGTGAAAAATATAATGCACGGAGAATAGCATGTGAGTAAAAATGAAATGACAAATTTTGTTCAAAGGACCCCGCACACCTTATATGGGAAAATGGCTCTCCGTCAAATTTCTTTAATTTTTGATATGTTGTAGAATCGATCATTATGATGGAATGTTTCAATGGGCGTAACACGATCCTATGACTAGTTTTCGTGTTACAGGGTGTTGAATATAAAAAATATTCACTTTTCATCACTCCGTATCTCCCAAGTATGATTTAGTTCTAATTTATCTTTCATGGTATTATCTTCACATCCTTGTAAGACAAATTTATGAGACATTCATTTCCAAATCTTTTCGTTGTACAGGGCGATTTCACTTGATAATAATGCTAAAAAAGCTGCTAGAATTGTGGCGAATGCAGGTTTCAGGGACAATTGCCGCCCGATATTAAAAAAACTGGGACTAATGCCCGTTCCTACACTATTCATTTACAAATCTCTCCTTGAAATTCATGAACGTAAGAATGATTTCAACACCAACTCACAATTTCATGATTACAATACACACAGGTTCATGAGGTAGAACAGTTTTATACTGATCATGCGCCTTTTATCCTTATAGGCTATAGCATTTTGTAATATGTTCGAGTCATCAAATTGGATAATAAAGATTTTTATTATTATTATTATTATTATTATAATACACGATCAGCTGGTCTCATAAGACCTGCAAGAATCAAGTCAATGAAATCTTCCTCTAATTCCCTAGATGTACAACTGTACAACATTCTACCATCAACAATCAAAAAGTTACCTTTTCAATCGTTCAAAACAACTATCAGAGCTCAACTGACATCAAAATGTTACTACAGTCTGAGTGAATATAGGACCGACCCCCTATGTTAAACTGGATCCTGCATTTTAAACATGTTGATTACTGTCCAAGTGTAGGTTTGTGTGTATATATAAATATATATATATATATATATATATATATATATATATATATATATATATATATATATATATATATTTGACCAACGTATAAAGTGAGGTCCGCTTGTGCAAAAATTACGGAAGTTGTGAGGACCATGTCGAAGTGAGGTCCGTATACGGACTTCACAACGTTTCTGCCGTTCCATGTGGAGGATCCTCCTCTGTACAAGTTCATTGACTAACCTAATAATCGTTCTAAGTGAGACAGATATAGTGTTTCGTTCCTTTTTGTGCATTCACTACTGTTAGTTGAAATATCGTATATTGTAGTTTGGGGATTTGCCACTTGAAGGCGCTGCTGAGAATGTATATTTTCTGTACGTGCGTATTCCGTTCCTTGTGGGATTATATGGTCAGCACTGAGTGAGGTCCGAAAATGTGGCAACATATCGTGTTACGCTGAACACATTGATGTTTATTAGGTAATGAGTGTCACTATATTTCACCTCATTTTCTCTACTTTTGCAAGTTTTTATTCAAATTGCCCTGTTTTTCAAGGATGTAAATGAGTAATTCTGAATCTGCTGAATTCGTTCAATAGGGTTAAATAATCTGTGAATCGAAAACTACCCCTCAACAACCCTCCGATGTAGAAAAATCTTGAAGTAATAGAAATGCCGAATTCTCTAGGTTTTTTGACGAAAATTATTTTTTTCACATCTGCTGAATACATTCAATAGAGTGAAATAATTTTTGAACCAAAAACTACCCTTTAACAATCTTCCGAAGTAGAAAAAACTTAAAACAGTTGAAATACCCGTTGCTCGAGGTTTTTCTGACAGAAATGAATTATTCTTCTCCTGCTGAATACTTTTCATAGGGTGAAATATTTGTGAATCGAAAACTACCCCTCAACAACCCTCCGAAATGAAAAATATCTTGAAATAGTTCAAATGCCCGTTGCTAGAGGTTTTTTTCACAGAAATTAATTAATCAACAACTGCTGACTATGGTCTATTGGATGAAATAATTTGCGAAGCAAAAACTACCCCTCAACAACCCTCCGATGTAGAAAAATCTGGAAGTAGTTGAAATACCCGTTGCTCGTGATTTTTTTGCAGAAATGAGTTATTCTATACCTGCTGAATACGTTTCACAGAGTGGGATGATATGTCAAACAAAAATTACCCCGCAACAACCCTCCGAAGTAGAAACTTGAAACTTGAAAAACCTGTTGATAGACGTTTTTTGACAGCGATAAAATAGTCTACACCTGCTGAATACATTCTATGAAGTTGAATAATTTGTGAACCAAAAACTACCACTCAACAACCCTCCGGAAGTAGAAAAATCTTGAAACAGTTAAAGTACCCGTGGCTCGAGGTTTTTTGGAAGAAATTAGTTATTTCACTCCTGTCGCATACGTTTTATAGAATGAAATAATTTGTGAAAGAAAAACTACCCCTCAACAACTCTCCAAAGTGGAAATATCTTGAAACATTCAGATATTATTTGACAAAAATAATTTATTTTTCACCTGCAGAATATTTTCTATATGGTAACAAATTTGTGGATCGAAAACTACCCCTCAACAACCCTTCGAAGTAGAAAACTCTTGAAATAGTTTAAATGCCAGTTGCTTGAGTTTTTTTGACAGAAATGAATTATTCTATAGCTGCTGCATATGTTGCACAGGGTGAAATGAAAATTAACCCTAAAACTACCCCTCAACAACCTTTCGAACTGGAAAAGTTTTGAAACATTCGAAATACCCGTCGCTCGATATTTTTGAAAGATATTGGTTATTTTTTACCTGCTGAGTATGTTCTATAGGTTGTCAAAATTTGTGGATCAAAAACTACCCCTGAACAACACTCCGAAGTAGAAAAATCTTGAAACAGTTGAAGTGCCCGTTGCTCGAGTTTTTTTGACGGAAATTAAATATTCTTCACCTGCTGAATACGGTCTATAGAATAAAATAGTTTGTGAATCAAAAACTACCCCTCAACAACCCTCCTAAGTTGAAAATTCTTGAAACAGTTGAAATTTCCGTTGAACGAGATTTTTTGACAAAAATTTATTATTCTATACCTGTTGAATACGTTATATAGGGTGAAATTATTTGTGAAATGAAAACTACCCTTCAACAATCCTCCAAAAGTGATAAATCTCGAAAGAATTGAAATTCTCGTTGTTCGAGGTTTTTTGATGGAAATAAATTATTCTACATCTGTTAAATACGTTTTATAAGGAAAACTTATTTTGTAAATCAAATACGACCCTTCGACTACCCTCTGCAGTAGAAACATTTTAAAGCAGTTGAGATACACATTGCTCGAAGTTTTTTTGACGGAAATTAACTATTATTCACTGGCTCAGTACGTACTATGAGGTGATATAATTTGTGAACCAAAAACTACCCCTCAACAACCATCTGAAGTAGAACATTTTTGAAAGAGTTGAAATGCCCGTTTCTCGAGGTTTTTCGATAAAAATTAAATATTTCGCACCTGCTGAATATGTTTCATGGTGTGAAATAATTTGTGAACCAAAAAATAACCCTCAACAGCCCACCGAAGTAGAAAATTTTTGAAACAATTGAAATATCCATTGCTCGAGATTGCTACTGAATACATTCTATAGCGTAAAATGATTTGAGTATTGAAAACTACCCCTCAACAACCCTCCGATTTAGAAAAATCGTGAAACAGTTAAAATACCCGTTGTTTGTTTTTTTTTTGAGAAATGAATTATTCTACACCTGCTGAATACGTTCGATGGAGTGAAATAATTCGTGAACCAAAAACTACCCCTCAAAAACCCTCCGAAAGTAGAAAAATCTTGAACCAGTTGAAGTACCCTGACTCGACGTTTTTTGAAAAAAATTAATTAATCCCCTCCTGTTGCATACGTTTTATAGGATGAAATAACTTCTGAACGAAAAACTACCCCTCAATAACCCTTACGGAAATGAATTATTCGACACCTACTGAATACGTTCTATGGCGCAAAATAATTTGTGTATCGAAAACTATCCCTCAACAACCCTCTGAAGTAGAAAACTCGTGAAACAGTTAAAATACCCGTAGTTTTTTTTTTTTTTACAGAAATGAATTATTCTATGTCTGTTGAATATGTTTTATACGGCAAAATAATTCGTAATTCAATAGCTACCCCTCAACAACATTATATAGAACGTTATCAGCAAGTTTAGAATAATACATTTCCGTCGAAAAACCTCGAGCAATGGATATTTCTGAATAACATAAGCAAAAATCAAAACCGTTGCTGGGAAAGCCGTTGCTGCTTTTACACTCATCCGCTTGTCTGTTTATGTGTTAATTCACTCATCTGTACTATCTGGTGAAATTTATAGTTCGTCAGCCCGCTGCCAAAATGTATAATGATTTCATAACGTATGCTATGTAGGGTTTTGGTAGTTATAAATATAATGATCAATGAACTAGTAATCTTAGCGCTTGCCCGTGGAACATAACGATAATAATAATAACTACTTTTTTCTCAAATACATGCATAAACACGTATATAATTTGTCAGAAACTAGTTGATTATTGTGGATTGCATGAAGAAATCACGTATTTTGATGATATTTTAGCGTATGCCAAGCATACTACCAAACGATATTTCATCGAATGAAAATCAGACGGAAACCGATCGGCATACATGTCGCGTTGGCCCCTCAATTGTGTTGAGAAATAGGGTAATTTTGAATCTATACGTGTTTTTGCATGTCTTTGGGAAAATAAAGTATGATGAAATTTATAATTATAATACAATTATCGTTATATAATTATAATATAATATAATTACAACAATAATTATTGTTATTGTTTTATTCCACGTACATGCGCAAATTTTGCTTGTTCATTGATCATTGTAGTCACAACTACCAAAACCCTGAAGGGAATACCTTATAAAATCATTAGACAATATGGCAGAGGGCTGACGGTCTAATAGAAAGTGAATTTTGACCCACTTCCAGTGGACCGATCAAATAGAAATTTGGAATGTGTTCCTCTTTCCTGTGACAATGCGGGATTGAACTTCTTTTAGAAAAACTGGTCGGAGATAATGGATTTAATATCAAATTAATGAATTCAAGATGGCAAATTGCGAATTCTGTTCTTATGGTCTGATTCTATACAAAACTGGAATACTGAGTATTTTGGAATATGAGATCAAGATGGAGAACGCGAGCTTTGGGATTATGGTACGATTCTATTCATAATCGGCACAATGAACCAAAATCAAAACCGCGCACAACTTCGGTTACAGCTGATTTTATGTTTGTTCTGTGATTTCAGAATTGTTTTAACTGTCAAATTTTAAATAGTTTGTATACATGTAATCTTACAATTATATTGTTGATTATTTCATTAAGAAGAATAAACATTATTATTATTATTATTATATTATTACTTGGGGGATATTTCAGATTATAAATTTTAGGTCCAAATTGGTAAATTCAAGACGGTGGACAAGCTTGGTGTTATTGGTCAGTTTCATTCAATTTTAGTATGGAAAGATGTTTGGGGTCAGAGTTTAGGATTTTTTTTTATTTATGAATTCAAGATGACGAACGTGTTATGTGATTATGACACCATTCTGGTAAAAATTGGTGAGGTGAGTTTTCGGGAAAAGATATTATGAAAATTTTTGAATTTGAATTGGCAGCTACAATTTGGCCAACGAGTTTTGCAATTATCATCTGATCCAGAAATACTATGTGGGAGTTTTCGAGGTGTCAGGATTGCGGAGTTTCTGTGACCATTGTTCGTTTTCATTCAAAGTTGATGTGTAGGTTTTTGAAGTCAGAGATCGTGAATTATGACAAAACGATTCATGATTCAATCGATCATTGGATGCTCATCGGATCGAAGAGTTAGAATACACAATATTGAGTATCAAGAAGCCCTGGTATACTGAAGCTCTTATGGAAATGAACAGAACGAGGAGTATCTGATTACTTATGACAAAAATACAAAGAAAAAACATTTAAAGACAAGTTTTTATTCAAATTCACTGGAAAGGAATGAATAACATTGAGAGAAAGAAAATTTTAAAACTGCTATTGAATACACTGAAAAAAAAGTCTGCTTCAGATGTGTTACGTCGGTTATTCTGTGAGTAACACATTCAAAAGCTAGGGATTGTTAGTTTTGCTATATCACACATCTAATGCAATAATTTTCACCTTTCGTGCATTTGAGTACCAAAAACTTTTTGAATATTTTTTTTCCGTTTTAGCGTCTACAAATTGAAGTTTTTTTTGTTATTTCGCTGTTTACCACTAACTATTATATATTCATTTGTTGATTCTATTTTCTTCTGGTTTGAAAGAGAAACAAACACCTGTAAAATTTCGAGAACATCTTCGGAATCAAGATGAAGTAACTAGGAATTGGGGTTCCTCTTAAACATTTGGAGTATGTAGGTCGAACATTTCCGTAGTCCAAATCTTCGCCGTTCTTTGAAAGAATGAATCCTGGTGAATAGACGGCAGTATCAAAGGTGACAACAATAGGTGTGATGACTGAACTTGTTGATGGAACTGATAAAGGTGAAACGACCAAAGATAGTGCAGAAGAGATTGGGTTATCAAAATATCTCAAGAAGGAAGACAGTTCACCAACCCTTTTGCGGTGTTCCAGATAAGTAAGGGAATCTGTGCCTTTTTCAAAATATTTCATTTCTATTTATGATTCATTGTGAACAATGCAGATTTTTTTATTTGTTATCACTTGTTATTTCTCTTTCTTATTAAATATTTTGTCGAATACATTTATTCTTTGTTTCACCTATTCTCCTATCTTTTTACGAACCTTCCAATCTATTCATCAATCTTTCTTTCAGATAGACTAATTTAATCGATTCTGATTCGATTGTCTAGCAGATTTCAGTATAATGTAAATCGAAGGGAAGTCAATATGATTCATCATCCAACGCTGTATTTGCCAGTAAAGCACTTGTCTTTTGTCAGAGGGTTGCCTTATATTCCTCACTTATTCGATTATCAGACAGAGAGAATTTTATACGTCAAAATTTTTACTTAGTTGAGACAGTTGAGTGCAGCCCCCAAACACACACTGAAAATTTTAGATTCTGTCCAAAGAAACGACAATCGTTTAGTCGCTCAGAAACTCGCTAACTTCTATGGAACACAAAAAAAAATGAAAAATCCGCGCAGTATTGGCTGGGAAAGTAATTGTTTTCTGTCAGATATTTGAAGAAAGATTTTTGGAAAGGGGGGTGATTAGACTTTGTCAGATTTCACAAATGACACTATACAGATACTGAATATAAATTTCTTTATGAATTACTCGATACAGTCTAATTACAACAGTTCTTTATATTCTGCAAATACATCGTTGTATTTGTTTTATGATCCATCCTGACAAAATTCAAAAACATACCATGCCTTTAATTACTGAATTTTATTGGATGAAACAAAATCGAAATACCTCTTTTTCCACAAATTCCCACAAAGTGGCAAATATCTGATAGAAAAGATTTTCTTTCCCTAACGGATATTGAATTATATCTGGCATCTATTTCTGCAACGTTCCTCAAAGCGGTCACAATTTCAAGTGCTAATTTTGATCAAATAGTGGATATTATGCCTCATACTTCAACTACCAAGCCACTGAATTCTATTTTTCCGTTTTTGTCAATCACATTCAATTATATTGATATGAAAACAGAAATTGAAAGACAAATTTCGTAAATACCCTAAGAGACTCTTTTACTCAAAGTTATATGTTTGATTAAGCACTACTGCTTTGTAATGGTTATATATTTTGTTTTGCTGCACCCCATGAATGACTTTTCTACTTATATTTCATCTCTCATTTGTACTACTTAGGTTAAGTGTAAGAGTGCCCTAAACTAAACTTCGCCTATTTCGTACCGAAGAATATAAAGACGATTTATTATTGTTTTTATCATTTGATTTCAAATGACCATCTGCAGACATGTTTCAGGATTTTTGCATATCTTCAGTGCTAGGGTTCGTCGAACAACATAAGAATCCTCCTGTCCCACCAAACGAATGGTGCCCTCCAAGCATTAATTACCCCTCATCCAGGAATGCAGTCGCGACTTACAAATATGTCAATTTCTGCGACTCACGATATGTAAATATTTTTATTTAATTCATATGATTTTCATTATACTCTCCGTATCGAACTTTGTCCGAAATAATACCGAATATTGCTTTCGTTGACGTATAAACTGCCAGAATTGTTACCATATACAATGCAGTACTGACTAACAATCATAATTTTCGGAAGAAAATATTTGATAACACTACTTGGCAGAAGCTCATCAAACTGATAATAAAAATGAATTAGGCAATCCAGACTTCTGCAGTCAACCTATACAATAGGTATAATCGACGGCAACAGAAAACAACTAGATACACTGATGATCGGCAATACCATGTGGGTTGAGACATGTTTTGGCGTTGAGATTGGGATAATATTGCAAAGTAGTTCTTGTAGAATACCTTGCCAAGAATCTATCAGTTTTAACTCAATTGTCGTAGGGGACAGTAGTTGTTTTCTGTTAGATACTTGGCGACGATTATACCTATTGTATAGGTTGAATGCAAAAGTCTGGATTGCCTAATCCATTTCTATCAATAACTATAGTTTTTGCTTGTCTGTACTTACTGTCACATGTACCGCAAAAGTGCCGATCGTATGTGAAGAGAAATTTGTGAAACTTGGCAACGTTCAGTGGTCCTCACTTTATACACCTCATACTGATAATTAGGTTATACGGACCCCAGTTTGGTAGGATTCTGCAGACAAATAAACGGACCTCTCAATGATATCACGGAAGTATGGTCCTCACTTGGTTCCGATATACTCGTAAAAATCAAATTTGAAGTGTTCAGTAATTCAAGCGTATATTAGAGAATCTTGGTGCCCCCCACTCTGAACAAGAACAGAAAAGGCTTTGACGAGTGTCTAGCACCTTTCCTTCCAGTGGTCCTCGCAACGTTGATTCTACGGTGTGTCCTCAGTTTGATAGTTGGCGCTATATATATATTTGTATATATTGTATCTATATATTGTCATGAAAATAGGATATAAGAAGTAGTAGATAGAAATTTAAATACAATGAACTTTATAAAAACAAAAATAACAGTATTATTTCACAGACCAACCCTGACTGATACTTTGTCAAAAAGATATAACCTCTATCAATTCAAAATATAACACTTTCAATTTATAAAAAAAAAATCCTTCAGAAACCTTGCAAAATAAAGAGTTATTTTCAAATCATAAGATTACGAGCCAAGTAAACGTAACACTCTGAATTCAATCAAGAAAGCTAACTTTTCTTCAAAGAAAATAATTTCAGCCACATAGAATCATTAACTTAGCTATCATCAAAGGAAAGCAGATCCAAAAGTAGAGGAAAAAGTTAGAAAAAGATTATTTCCAGTTGAAAATAAAATATTATTAAATAACAATTATAACATCTTGTATATGAAACTGTCACACAGCCAATCACAGGTAGAGTTTGGAAGAGATGACGAGGAAATAATAAGTCTAGAAAAGTCATATCAGTAACTAAAGAGGAAAGAAATATCATGAAAATAAATGTGAGAACTGAAGTAAATTCTTGTTGAAAGTAAACAAAATGTACCATATAGATATAAGTGTAAATAGGTTAAGTAATTATAAGAAATTAATTAAAAACAGTGACTGCTAATCAGAAGTGATCGAGTGCGTTTGTGAAAATTGGAGAAAGAAGGGGCCTAGTGAAAAAAAAGAAAAAAAAAAGAAAGGAGGAGAGTTATCAACAAGCGAGAAGAAAGAAGGAGTTTTTTTTTATTTTTTATTTTGGAGAGCAGAGAAAAGAAAATTCAAAATTCTATCAAAATTGCAAAATTACATACAAACATCCAGACAGAAAACTACCAGAACCATTTAGAAAACATCAAAATCAAAGACAACTTACCTTGACCGACTAATGGAAAGAAAATTTCACCTTGAAAGCCGAATGCAACAAGCTGAAGTCCACCAGATGCTGAAAAGGTATTTTATCCTTGCATAATTTCCACTAACAAACAGAAATTCTGTGCACGAACTTAAATTTTCACTCTCCGAACTTTTAAATAATCCCAACAAACAATTTTCCGCGAAACAGTTCATAAACTATCCACCTAAGAACTTTATTAGTCTTTTATTATCAATCTATCTATCTATCTATCTATTTCAACAAGAACTTTGCACCATTTACTAGCAATTTTAGGTTAGGTCAGTTTCATGTAAATTTAATCATCAAGAAAGGGGTAAATCAGTGTCTATTAATACGGTAACGTAACTGTTACCCCTTAGTTTATTAATTTTGACAAAGTTCCATTAGATAATAAGTTATTTTGCGTAGAGCTAGGTAGAATAAGAGTTTAGCAATCTTCAGAAGTTATGAAGTCATCACATTGAATGAATTTTGAAAATTATAATAAAACGAACAATATTTGAGTGAATTCATATCTTTATTTCTGAGGTAAAGTACATTGCATTATAATAACGGGTGGCTACGGAAGTATTGCCTACGGAATATCTCAGTTATTGTATGAAGTAGGTTTGTGAAATTTGGAGCGTCGATATAATGACATAAGAGCTAGAATTTCAGCATATTGACATGTCAAAGTTAACTTCCGGTCTGACCAGAAGTAACATCAACTTTCTTATTTTAAATGGAAACCCTATTTTTTTTTCTTTTCGCTTTATTCAGCATTCAATTCCCTTTCTAATGACTTATCACAAGTTGGTATCTAACCAGAAACTAGATCAGAAAAAAACTATTATTGAAATTCACCGAGTAGGCCGTGGAAGCAAAATGAAAGCCAATAATTGAAAAGTTGGCTATGGAAACCATACGTCACTTGATAACAGTTGCTACTACTGTGATATTTTATTTTCATTCGTCAGCGTTATAAAAAAATATTGGAAAAATTGGGAAAAAAACAATACTCTGTAGGTCCATAACTTAAATAGGAACATAAAACTTTTTCTTGCCTGTACTATTCAGCATAACCATTCCTTTCTATTGATATAATAGAAAGTAATTTTTTGAAATGAAATACCAAAAAATCCAATTATTATTCTTCAAATAACGAAAGAACAGATTTATCGAAAAAAAAAAATTCAAATTGATAGGATTAAAGATAAAATAAATTCAAAACAAATGTTTGAAATGCATTTCCTCAGCGTCAATACATTTATTGACTCTGGTGATATTTTCATGTAAAACGTTTCTCAACATTTGGGGCGTGATATCTTGGAAAGCTCTACGAATTTTTACTTCTACTTTGAAAACTTTGAACTATATAGGCCAGACAGGCCGTAGTTTTAATCAAAGATTCGGTGAGCATTTGATAAGTTACAGATTAAATAAACAGGACTCAAACTATGCCAACCACCTTATTGACAATAACCATAACTTCACACAAAACCCTGAAATTTTGCATATTCAACCTAAAGGTCAAAAATTAAACATATTAGAATCCATAGAAATCAAGAAACATTTACGTAACAATAGCAATTTAGTTCTCAATGACCAAATTGACCAGTACAATTCACCTATAATTAATTATCTCACTAGTAACTACTCAAATGCTCCCTAATCCAAGCTATATGTCATTAGGAAATTTCATACCTGCAATTGTCATTAGTGAAATTTCATGCATGTTATTTTAATATTTAAGAAGGTGATTTTGACGTTTCTTTAGTTGATAACTCGCTCAGATGATGACACCGTGTGTCGAAACAATTGTAAGCACGTTACAAGCATATATATTTTTTTGTAAATTGGAAGATTTTATTTCCTCTTTATTTATCATTCGTAATAGTTATTATTTAGATTTTGTCTTGCCTGATGTCTCTGTTCACCACTCCTGTATGATAAAGTTCTTTCAAGTCTAAGTAAATATTGACTAAGTCTGTCCATACTTTTAATTTCGTGCATATTTATGATTTCAAAGATTTCTTGCTTAAAATGACGAATAGGAATAGGAATTATATGGACAATTATAGTAATAATCAATTTAGAGACAATCAGTATAGGAATAGACCAAACCAGAATAATTATGACAATAATAATAGACAAACACATAATAATAGGGAAAATTATAACAATAACAGGGAAAATAATAACAATCAATACTACAGAAATCAGGACTATGTAAGGAGAAATTATAGAGGCCAATACAACATTAATAATGATAATTATCAAAATAGAAATTACTATCAGAATAGGACATACAATTTAAGACAAAATAATGAACAACCAAGACAATTTAATAGGAGAAATTCAAATCCTGAAAATAATTATAATAGGGAACAGACAAGACAGGTACATTTTAATAGAAGAGAAACAAGTTTAGATAGGAATAATGAACATCAAAATGTAGACAATACTAATCAAAATGACAATCCACAACCTTCAACATCCACTGATAGACAGAATTTTCAGTAAAACCATATGGAAAGCTGGAATTACCAAAATATGAACACCCCATAGAATTCATTAAGTTAGATACAGTACAAGAAGAACATTTAACAGAGTTAATAATAATAAATGGCAAAATAGGAGATGAATCAGTTAAAATGCTTATTGATACTGGTTCAGAAGCATCATTGTTAAAAGAAACAGCAATAGAAAACAAAGAACTGCAAAATCAAATTGTGAAAATGCATAAAACAACATTAATAGGAGTTAATGGTAGAAAAATAACAGAAACAAATCAGTTTGCCAATATTAAAGTGGAAATACAGAACAAAAATATAGAATTACAGTTACTAGTGATAAAAGAAATGGAATTTGATGTGATAATAGGAATGGATCAATTACAAAGGATGAAGACTAAGATTAATTATGAAAGGAAGGGTATAGAAATGGAAGGTCAATGGATTAATTTTGAAGGAAATGAAAAAGAATACTTTGATAAAAATAATTTGTGTATGAGAGAGATGAATGAATGTTATAATGATGATGATAATAATAATGAAGAAAATGAATATAAGGGTAAATATAAATGTAATGAGAAAAATGAAGAATATATTAATGAAATATTATATAATATAAAAGATTAGTTATGAATGAATCGAGAGTAGCGAAAGAATATATGCACAAAATAGAAGTCAAAGAAGCAGATAAATTTAAATCAAATAACTATCCTATTCCATACAAGTATAGAGAAAAAGTAAAAGAAGAAATTGAGAGAATGTTAGAATTTGGTATCATAGAAAGATCCACTAGTAAATACATAAATCCAATAGTTGTTGTTGTTAAGAAAGATGGTGAACTGAGACTATGTTTAGATGCCAGGGAATTGAATAAAATCACAACATCACAGTATAAATCTCCGTTAAATATAGAAACTATATTTGGCAAAATCACAAATGCTAAATGTTTTTCCAAGATTGATCTAAAGCACAGTTTTTGGCTTTTACCTTTGCATGAGAATTCTAGAAACTACTCAGCTTTTTGTATAGAAGGGGTTGTGTAAAGATTTTGTGTAGTTCCATATGGTCTACAATCAGCATGTCCAGCATTAGAAAGGGCTTTGCATAAAATACTAGGCAAATACGAAGACTATGCACTACACTACATTGATGACATTTTAATATATTCAAAAGACGAACAAGAACACAAAGAACATTTAAATAAAGTTTTAGGGATACTAGATGAGGCAGGACTTAAAATAAACTTAGACAAATGTGAATTTTTTCAACAAGAAGTGACATACTCAGGATACAAATTAAATCAAAACGGACTTGAAATGGAACCAGAACGAATAAGGATAATACAAGAATACACTAGACCAAATAATTTAAAAACACTTAGAGGATTTTAGGGATACTGAACTATTTTAAGAGACTTATACCAGACTTGACAAGTGAAGAATTACCACTGATACAATTACTTAAAAAAAATGTAAAATGGAAATGGGGACAGGAACAAGAACCGGCATTTACTGAATTAAAGGACAATTTTAGCAAAAATCTTAAAATTTATCATCCAGACTATGACAAACCATTTATACTTCGTGTGGATGCATCCATGTTGAGATTTGCAGGTGGTTTAGTACAGTACCAGGGGGAAAAAGAAATATGAAAAAAATTATAGCGTTACAGAGTTAGAGTTAGCTTGTCTTTTGTATCACTAAACTACGTTTCTATTTACTGGGAGCCAAATTTTTCATTGAAACCGACCATGAAGCTCTGATGTCTATAGTAAATTATAAATATGCTAGTAACAGAGTACATAGATGAGCACTTTTACTACAGGAATATCACTTCGAAATTAAACATATAACAGGAAGACAAAATTTAGTACCTGACATACTTACGAGAATGGAAACAGAAAACAGACAGGAAACAAGACAAATTAAAATAGGGGTAAATATTTTCAAAAATACCACAGGACCTTTTCCTTTACAAACAATAGTGGAAGACCAACAACAACTGACTGACAAAGAAAAGAAGGGGACAATACAAAGACAAGGAGTTATAATTAAAGTAATAAATGGGACTGAACTGTACTTGATTACTAAAGAACTGACAAAAACACTGATAGACAACTTACATACAAGATACTTACACACTGGAAAAAGAAAAACATGGATGATATTTAGGGAGACATATTACAGTACAAAGGACCCAGAATTACGAAAGACTTAATAAATAAATGTACTTTATGTCAATTGTAAATAAAAATGAACCAAAAAGTATTATATCAAATAGACCTTTACATATAGTATCGATAGACTTTGTTAGCAACCTAATAACTACTGAAAACAAATACAAAAATATTTTTGTAATAACAGATCATTTTTCAAAATACATAACTTTATATCCGACCAGAAAGACTAATTTCAAAATAGTTAAAAACTTATTAACACAATTTATCAATCAAAAGGGAAAACCAGAAATAATGATATTAGACAATGCTACCTATTTTAACAACGATAAAATGAGAAACTTTGCTGGACATTTAGGAATACGACTGAATTTTACTAGTATTCTACATCCTGCATCAAATCCAACCGAACGATATATCAAAGAAATTTTAAAATATTTGAGACTAATTTCTCATGAAAATCACAGAAAATGGGATGAAGGATTACCTTCAGTGGAAAAATATTGGAATGATGTACCTAACACTGTAACTGAAGAATGTCCAACATACATAATGACAGGGAGAATGCCAGAAAGAGAGTGGATTGTGAATGAAAAAGAAATGAGTGAAGTAATGCAAAAAGTGAATGAAAGAATACAGAAGAATGCCAGAAAATATATAAGTAGGGAGAATAAAAAGAGAAAAAAGAAAGTTAAATTTAAAACAGGAGACTTAGTTATAATAAAGGCATTGAGAGTTCCTAATAATAAGAAAAGAATCTGTGCTAAGTTACAATTGCAATTTGAAGGACCTCATAAAGTGAAAAATGTACAACCAGTTAACAGTTACTTACCAGTAAACCCTCAAGATGAAAGTATAAGAGGAATATTTAACATAGAGAGTATTTACAAGTTTGAAAGTTAAAGAAAAAGAACAAGCAAGAAATAGAGAGGAAGAAACTTAATACCTTAGATGAATCCAAAAAGGACACAGCTCATCCTGTAGCAGTAATTCAGTTGAGGGAACACCTGAATGAAAAAGATGCATTATGTGAAATAGATTTGTAAATATGTAAATAGAAAACTTCAAATTTAAATTTAAACATTACATGTTAAAATATTAAATTTTAATTTTGGGGAAAATGTCATGAAAATAGGATATAAGAAGTAGTAGATAGAAATTTAAATATAATGAACTTTATAAAAACAAAAATAACAGTATTATTTCACAGAACAACCCTGACTGATACTTTGTCAAAAAGATATAACCTCTATCAATTCAAAATATAACACTTTCAATTTATAAAAAAAAATCCTTCAGAAACCTTGCAAAATAAAGAGTTATTTTCAAATCATAAGATTACGAGCCAAGTAAACGTAACACTCTGAATTCAATCAAGAAAGCTAACTTTTCTTCAAAGAAAATAATTTCAGCCACATAGAATCATTAACTTAGCTATCATCAAAGGAAAGCAGATCCAAAAGTAGAGGAAAAAGTTAGAAAAAGATTATTTCCAGTTGAAAATAAAATATTATTAAATAACAATTATAACATCTTGTATATGAAACTGTCACACAGCCAATCACAGGTAGAGTTTGGAAGAGATGACGAGGAAATAATAAGTCAAGAAAAGTCATATCAGTAACTAAAGAGGAAAGAAATATCATGAAAATAAATGTGAGAACTGAAGTAAATTCTTGTTGAAAGTAAACAAAATGTACCATATAGATATAAGTGTAAATAGGTTAAGTAATTATAAGAAATTAATTAAAAACAGTGACTGCTAATCAGAAGTGATCGAGTGCGTTTGTGAAAATTGGAGAAAGAAGGGGCCTAGTGATAAAAAAAGAAAAAAAAAGAAAGGAGGAGAGTTATCAACAAGCGAGAAGAAAGAAGGAGTTTTTTTTTTATTTTTTATTTTGGAGAGCAGAGAAAAGAAAATTCAAAATTCCATCAAAATTGCAAAATTACAAGAAAACATCAAAATCAAAGACAACTTACCTTGACCGACTAATGGAAAGAAAATTTCTCCTTGAAAGCCGAATGCCACAAGCTGAAGTCCACCAGATGCTGAAAAGGTATTTTATCCTTGCATAATTTCCACTAACAAACAGAAATCCTGTGCACGAACTTAACTTTTCACTCTCCGAACTTTTAAATAATCCCAACAAACAATTTTCCGCGAAACAGTGCATAAACTATCCACCTAAGAACTTTATTAGTCTTTTATTATCTATCTATCAATCTATATTCTTTATTTCAATTTCAACAAGAACTTTGCACCATTTACTAGCAATTTTAGGTTAGGTCAGTTTCATGTAAATATAATCATCAAGAAAGGGGTAAATCAGTGTCTATTAATACGGTAACGTAACCGTAACCCCTTAGTTTATTAATTTTGACAAAGTTCCATTAGATGATTTATTTTGCGTAGAGCTAGGTTGAATAAGAGTTTAGCAATCTTCAGAAGTTATGAAGTCATCACATTGAATGAATTTTGAAAATTATAATAAAACGAACAATATTTGAGTGAATTCATACCTTTATTTCTGAGGTAAAGTACATTGCATTATAATATATCGTTCTTGACAACACCTTTTTCCTGAATTCTACCTTGAGATTGAGAGTTTTCTCATGTGGCGTACCGAGAGAGCAGCTGGAGCACCTGAAAAGTAAGAGAAAGGTAATATCTAAGAACAATGAGTAAGTATTTGTAAGGGCGTTCTGAAATACTATTTGAATACTATACTTTATCTATTTTCTACAAAACAGCTTATAAATATCAATAAAAAGAAACAAATTCCTAACTACTACTACTATTACCATTGCTACTATCAATCAAACTACTTTCAATAAACAAAGACTACAAAACCAAAATTTTAATTCAATACAACTATTTTTCTACACCACAATAATAATACAGTTTATTATAACTACAACAATCACAAATTCTTATTATTATAACAATATGACACCCAACGTAGTGGCAAATTAGATATTTCATATTATCAAATTCCATTGTATTAAAATAATAATAACAATATATATATATATATATATATATATATATATATATATATATATATATATATATATATATATATATATATATATATATATATATATATATTTGGATGAAATGAAGAGCATTAGCTCTTCATTTCATCCAAACGGGTCACCCCATAGATTTCGAGAAAACGAAAACCATCGCCCCAGTACGTTCAAGAACTTCTCGTTTTATCAGAGAAGCCATCGAAATCGAAAAACGGCCTGATTGCCTGAACATTAAAGATGATAGCCGTAAATTGAACCCCATTTGGAAGCCCCTTCTTCCAACCGTAATTACCAGGCCACGTGAAACTTATCCGCAATCAATTATTATCCCATTAACTCCAACTACACAGCAGGCACCAGCAGACAAGACAAACGAGAAAACCCGTAAGACCCGCCCACCTCCAGGTAGCCAACCACCTGTAAATACTACAGTGCAACCAACATCGGATCGTCTTTTGAGATCAAGGAGTAGGCAGGTTGAGACCTTGATATCTCTCAAGACCACGACTCGAGGAGTAGGCAGATAGAGGCCTCGCAGTCACACTCTTGAAAATGGCTCCAAAGCAGGAGCCGAAACGTCGAGTTATAAACTCTCAACGCGGTTCAACCCATGAACTTAGTAATGTACATATTTCTGACCGCGGAAACCTTTCCGAACATATATATTTATATATATATATATATATATATATATATATATATATATATATATATATATATATATATATATATATATATATATATATGGGTGTCAATTTGAAAACTTCCCACCCTTAATATCTTCCTTCCAGTAAACATTATGAGTAATCGAAAAAACAGGTCAATTTTATTGTCAAGTGGGACACTTTCAAGGACTATTTGTAGCCCTCGTGGTTCAACCCCCTAGGAGGGGTAGATGTTACCCTTAGAATTTTAAATGGGAAGGGGGGTCAAGTGGCACATCATTTTGATGGGCGTTCAATTCTTGTTCCAATGGTACCCTGACTAATTATTTTTTGATGAGCATTTTCCGAAAAATTGCGTTCTAAACCAACAGAAGTAATTATTAGAACGCCTATACTGAGATGCATGGTTTGGCCAGAACTGGTTAGAATATTAGGGGTAACATTAGCCATTAGCTCCAAACACTCTACATAAAAAAGTAGTCTAATAGTAAAACGTAGATGGTAGTAAAGTTGTGTTTATTAAATGATGAATTTTTAAGTGTCATCGCAGAAATTGTACAGATAGCCTTCTTTTTTTGCTACTTCTGCTGTAAAAAGTTTCTGTTTTCCGGCAAAAAATTGGTTAGCAAATTTGAACTATGTGGTAGTATTGTGAATACCGTTGTACCTGTTGGGCTGTTTAGGAATTACTTTAATAAGTGTATAAAAGTGTAAAAATGGTTTACATTCTTCAAGACAGAATTGAAATGATTGTAATTTATGGCGAAGTTGGAAAGTGCGCACGAAGGGCGGCATGTCTTTTTAACGAAAGACATCCAAATTGTAATATAAGTCACCGGTATGTGCTTGATTTGGTGAAGTTTTACGAAACTGGTTCAGTGACAAATAAAAAAAGAAATAACCCCAGAGTACTAAATGAAGCAGCTCAAATTGAAGTTTTGGGAACATTTGCTGCAGAGCCCACGAGCTCCTTACGATCAGTATCAGAACAGACGGGAATGTCACGCGAGACTATAAGAAAAGCATTGAAAATGCATAAATTTCATCCATATAAAATGCAGATTCTTCAAGAGCTCCACGAGGATGATTATGATAGAAGAATAGAGTTTTGTGAAATCATGTCTCATCGAGTCAATACCATCCCTAATCTTCTGTTAAACATCTGTTTCAGCGATGAGTGTTCATTTTTTCTGAATGGCAATGTTAATAGACAAAATTGTCGCTATTGGAGTGACGAAAACCCACATATTTTTCGGGAAGGGCATACACAACACCCACAAAAAGTTAATGTTTGGGCTGGTATTCTTGGAAATGTCATTCTTGGTCCATTATTTCTGGAAGAAAACTTGACTGGCAATCTGTACCTTGATATGCTTGAAGAGACTATCGATCCTCTTATAACTCACGAGCTAGAAACTCAAATTGATGTAGAAGGTAATGAACTTTTGCAGGAGGATCTGTTACATTTCCAGCAGGACGGTGCTCCACCTCATTATTTCTTCCCGTCCGACAGTGGTTAAACGAGAGATTTCCGGGTAGATGGATTGGCAGAAAAGGAGCAGTTGAATGGCCTCCGAGATCACCGGATTTAACACCCTTAGATTTCTTTCTTTGGGGGCATCTTAAATCCGTTGTTTATAAAACACAACCTTCTGATATTGACGAACTTAAAAGACGAATTACAGCAGCATGCCGGTCAATTCCTAGTGAAGTTTTCCGTAATGTTAGTTGGGAGTTCGAAAACAGACTGTATTACTGTTTAGAGCAAAATGGACAACATTTCGAACAGCTAATAAGATAAGCGTAAGTAGATTTTATGTTGGAAATGTCTTTCTCGCAAATTAAATTTTATTGTGTAGAAGGAAAATAACCACCAAATAAAAAATCCCATGCGTAATAAATGTATTTCTGTCATTCAAGGGTTGGAGCGGTGCCACCTACTCTTCTAACCATTTTTATTAAAGGGAGTCAATACAATAATGCATCTCAGTATAGGCGTTCTAATAATTACTTCTGTTAGTTTAGAACGCAATTTTTCGGAAAATGCTCATCACAAAATAATAAGTCAGGGAACCATTGGAACAAGAATTGAACGCCCATCAAAATGATGTGCCACTTGACCCCCCTTCCCATTTAAAATTCTAAGGGTAACATCTACCCCTCCTAGGGGGTTGAACCACGAGGGCTACAAATAGTCCGTGAAAGTGTCCCCCTTGACAATAAAATTGACCTGGTTTTTCGATTACTCATATTGTTTACTGGAAGGAAGACTTCGAGGACATTAAAAGATAGAATCACTGCACATAAAAGTGACTGTAGATGCCATCCTGAAAGATGTGCATTAAGTGAACATGTTAATAGCACTGGTCATAACATGAATTATAGCAATACAAAAATTTTGACTAAAGAAAACAATACCACTAAAAGACTTTTCATGGAAATGGCTTTCATCTCTCAATCAGATTCTTGCTTAACTAAAAAAACTGACGTTAATCACTTAAGTGAAATTTATTCATATTTACTCCTCATCGACAATAATATTACACATAACTTAAATAATTCTCCCTTAGGGAACACTTCATCTCTTTTGAGTTGAGACAATTGGTTAATTTCACCCACTAGCAGCGGCCAATTCGTGGTTTCGTGTCACACTTCAAAAGTGTCTGACATCTAATGTCAATAATGTCAACTGTCTGTTGTCGAATAATCCTAACCAAATTTCTTATGTTACATTTGAATCTCTCCACGTGTGGAGATAATTCAAATAAATGTTTAAACAAATTTTATAACAATGACTTAATATTAATATTTTTATTGTTTGACGTATTTTAATGTGTTTTGTTCATCTTTGTCACATGTGACTTACATGACATGTTGTTTATAATTTTTAATATTACATCCATAGCAATCATTCTCATCAACACAGTAAGTGGTTCTTCTTCAAAGTTTTCTTTCCACAATTTTGCTTGTTACTTGTAGCTTCCCTGAAGATGACAGTATTCACTGTTGAAATATCGGAAATATAGTGTTAAAAGAGTACACGTTTTGCTTGCTGCTATACCCAAAAATTTCCTGCTTTGTATCCTAACTAGTCAGCAAATACTACCCTTCTACTATATATATATATATATATATATATATATATATATATATATATATATATATATTTTATTTGTTTGTTTTCGCTCTTTTTCTTTAGGTTTTATTGCATGTTATTTTAACTAATGATAACAATGTATTCACTGTTTCATATTTTTACCTGACTTGCTAAAAATGTAACCCTACATAACGTGGTCAAATGAAAGCTAAAGCTAAGCTATTATGAGACTTTCATAATTCTGTTGTTTTATGAAGAGAAAATGAGAAAAAAGGTAGAATTATCTCATAATATTATAAATTCATTACATCTATCATCACAGTTGATACAATTTATACAAGGTGATTCACGAATATGTAAAAATAACGAATTTTGATTTTTGGGACACCTTGTAGTAATGAACCCAGCTAAAATGACAAAATTCTCGAGAAGAATGTAAAATGATGTGTTTCATCGTATACAGAGTCGAATGATGTCAATTTGAAAAATTATTTATACTCTAATGAATGAAAACCTTGATTTTTTTCATCACCCTATAGCTCATAAGGAATTCCAAAAAGGTAGCGATATTTTTTCATGGGAGGACTTGAAATATATTCATTCATATTGACGAAAATTTTCATCGGAATCGTATTACGGGTTTTTCACATACAAGACGAAAAATGTGTGAGAAACTCTAAGATTTCCCCATTGCTATATTTTCACTCCAGTTTTCGGCGGGTTTGCAATAAAATGGTGTTCAGTTATAATACCGTACAATAGCGTACCGTATCACTTGTGAAAAAGCCATTACTCGAATTATTGTCTGCAGCATCGTCTAGTAAGCGATTCAATGGATGAGTTATTTTTTCATGCTTAGTGTTTTTCAGAGGTCATATTATACTTGTTTCATTCGCAGAAATTCCTTTTTTTGAATTTTCACTCTATAAAATACTAAAATTGTGAAAGTCTCAATATAGCATTATTATCGTCCTGAACTACAAAAAGATTTGGACATGAATTACTCAAGAATTTGTCACACAAGGAAAATACCACATAGGATAAATCAGAGTAAAATCATAATTTGTATGTATTTCTATCGGTTAATATAGAGTATATATGTTGATTCAAATTATCGGCAAATTTTTACACCAAAGAAACGTTTCATTTTTCAATTATGTTTTTGTATCTTCGAATCGTATCATGTTTGTATATAGTATACACCCCCTTTTCAAAAACTCTTCTATTCCTTTTTCTTGTATTATAAACATTATCTGAATCATCTTTGAATACCTACATAACACCACTTATTAATATATTCCGGTTATCTCGTAGTAGGCATGAAGGCATGGAGAACAATTCAAGAGGGTGAAATTTTAGTTGATTACGATGATATCAACATTACTCAGGCACGAGTTGAAGCTGAAAACCTCCGTACTTGGAATGGTCGATGGAGTCGTTTGAATCAATTTCATTTACAATCGTTCCCTCGCCTTGATATTGAATATTCAAAGTCACTTATAGCCGATTTCACCAACTGATTCCTAAAGTTAGAAAATACCTAAATCGACTTTACGATCGCCCAAGTGCAATTTGCGTTTCACCAAGCGTTAAAGTAATGATTAAAAGTGATAAAAAATACCAAACGTAGTTATTTCCTAAGCATTACTTATCGTGTGGTGAAACGTAAATTGCACTTGGGCGTTCCTAAATTCGATTTAGGTATTTCCTAACTTTAGGACTCAGTTGGTGAAATCGGCCATATGTGGAACATATCATTTACACTTGGCTGCGTCATATGTCCAAGATACATGGGGAACCCAATTTTCTACGATTCAGAGTATTTTCTCGGTTCTCGGTTCTCGGTTCAGGAATGCTGCTAAACACATGGTTTGGGTTGTTTTCACTGAAAAAGGTGACAAACACCCAGAAGATCCTGTTCTCCCCATTTCGGAATATTATTGTACTTGTAAGTCCGGTGCTAGGACTTTAGGAACTTGTGCGCATGTTGCTAGCGTAATATGGTTTTTGGGGTACGCAAGATATCAAAGAAAACATACATTTTCCATCAAATCGTCTTTTAAATTTCATATGTAATGCAGCAAATAGAATGCTTCCAGAGGACATGAAAATCGGTTCAGAAATAGTTTAATTCAATTGGTTGTTCTCTCATTTGTGAATGTTCATAAGAATCTAATTCGTATTTGATAATGTTTTTTGATTATAGAAAAATCAGTTCCTTGTTGTGTCGTCGTCATGATATGCCATGCGCATTGCTCGTGCCAACCCAATCAACAAATTATATTCTATATGGATATCTAGTGCTAGCATGGAGTGCACACCGACCACCCGGGGTGGTGCTGTAGATGTTTCCAGGTTTTCCTACAGCTGAAAAGTAAATACGCCACCAAAAATTAGTAAGTCGCCCAGGAGCACCACGGCAAAATAATAATAATATCCGTCCTCTACCCGCACAGGCTATGCCTTTGGGTACTCTCTCTGAGTGTTTATGAGAGAGTATTATTATTATTCAAGTTACTATATTCGCGAATATGGGTATCCGAAAGATATATCACATCCCGTTGAACTTCTATCAATTTATGTATAATTATATACAGGGTGATTCCTAAGTTGATACTTTTCTTTAACTGTGTATAGAACTCGTTAAATTAAACAGTTTTTTCAAATAACTTATTATTATCGCATTGCCTACCTGATAACACTAGTATCCTACGACATACATCCTAATGACATGTGCCTAAGATTTATCCACTTGGAATGTTCTTTATATCGTAACATTCAACGGATATTCATATGACATATTACATCCGATTCCTAGCTGACCTCTTGAGACTCCTGCATTATCCACGACGGGCATTTTTATTATAGTCATGGGATAAATGTATGCTATCTGGCAGAGCAGTTCAAGTTTTTATTGGTTAATTAACCATATTTCTAGTGGAGTAGTCCTTATGCAGTGACACCACTATAGAAAAAAACGCGCTGTAAACTTTACCTCTGGGGTGGCGTGGAAATGAGTGGAAATAATGTTGATTTTACTCCATTGAATTCCTTACTTTCACGTTTTGAAGAAATATCTAACATGAGTTCCTTCTCATTCACATCAGGAGACTTCAATGGATTGGTTAGTCTAAACATCTGAGATCCACACCTACAATCCAGTGAAGTCAAGTCGTCATTTATTAGCGTAAAATAATGAAAATTAATGGACTTCTTCACAAATTGTTTGCCTTGTAAATGAAAAACCCGTCATAAGATTCCGTTGAAAATTTTGTACTATGAATGAAAGTACTTCCAGTTCTTTCATGAAAAAATATCGTGACCTTTTCGGAGTCCCTTATGAGCAATAGGGTGAAGAAAAAATTCAAGGTTTTTATTTATTAAAGTATAACTAATTTTTCAAATTGATATCATTCGACTCTGTATACGATGAAACACATCATTCAACATTCTTCACAAGAATTTTGTCATTTTAGGTGGGTTTATTACTACAAGGTGTCCCAAAAACTAAAATTCGTTATTTTTCCATATTCGTTAATCACCTTTTGTAAATTGTATCAACTGAGGTGTTAGATGAAATTAATTTATAATATTATGTGATAATACTAACTTTTTTCGAATTTTCTCTTCATAAAACAACAGAATTATGAAAGAATTATGAAAGTCTCAAAGTCTCATATTATCAAGTGAAATCGCCCTGTACTACAAAAAGATTTTGAAATGAATTTCTCATGAATTCGTCATACAGGGATGTGATGATAATACCACAAAAGATAAATCCGAACTAAATCATAACTTTGGAGATAAGGAGTGATGAAAAGTAAATATTTCTCATATTCAACACCCTGTATATCGAAAACTAGTAATAGGATGGTGTTGCGCCCATTGGAACATTTCATCAGAATGATCAATTCTACAACATATCAAAAATTCAAGAAACTACACGGAGAGCTATTTTTCCATATAAGGTGTGCGGGGTCCTTTATAAAAAGAGTGTTCTGATTGGTCTTGGTCCATGCGGATCGCCTACATGGCAGTCTGGTAGAGTAGAATTCTTGCGACAAAAAGTAGTGTTGCGACGGCCAGAGAAAGTGAGAGATAGAGGACGAGGGAAATAGAGAGGGAGAGAGAGTTGTTCATAGTTGAAAATGAATGCTCCACTGAAGCTGCACGGGCTGAACTTTATTGTCCATATTTGTTACTTTGGCTTGTGCAAATCAGCAAATTATATTTTTCCCGTCATCCTCGAATTATTGTTATCATTATAAAAAAAATCGACAGCGCGTGAGAGTCTCAAGGTGACGCATTTTTTTGCAAGTTTGTGACCCTCCCACTCCCTTACACCACGCTCAAAACAAGTATCGATTTTTTTCATCATTCTGATTGGCTGCCTTCCAAGGCCCTATACAGGGTGTTGCACAACTCATCCAAAAAATTTTAACTACACACGCACTGCTACACATAACCCAGATAATGCCAAAACTTATTTTTTTTTAATATTTTTCAAAATTTCAAATTCTGGTCCTAGGGATAACCAAAGATTGATATTTTAAGTAATTTTTGCATTTCAATATTGGGTTTCTTCTACAAACGGAGTTCTATTAAAAGAACGTTGGCAAAATCACTACAACTTCAACATGGGGTTTATGCATTTTTGAATGAAAATTTGAATTATAATGTAGGATAACTGAAGAAGCAATTTTTTGGATGCAAAGTAATGAAATATTATTGACAAAAAAAATTGCAATTTTTATGACAGACATAACATCGGGCCTGTTTTTCCTGATATACAATCGAATGATCTTATTTAGCAAACCGAAATATTTCATACAGATTTGCGGACTGACGGCCTGTTTTTATCAAAAAGAATTCGTAATTTGGCAAATTTAAAATTGGCGGGTGAGTCAGCAATATTACAACAATGAATATTTTGCATAATGAAATTAAACTTATTTCTAGATATCGCTTCACAAACCATAATACTATTAATCTCTCAACAATTTTCACAATACATCGATCCTTGGGTCACTGAAGAGCAAACCACCAAAAAAAACAAGAAATCTCGTTGTCAGCAATATCTCCAATACGAGTATGTGAATTAGCATACATATTTGGTTACTTCACCAGCTAATTGATAAATTCATAATCAAAAAATAGGAAAAAATGCCTCAAGAGTAGTGTACATCTATATTGGTTCATATGTTGGAAGGAATGTCGGAGTCGATATCTCTATTATTTCATTCATAAGTTCGCATTTTCTACAAAACTCTGCTTCCAATGATCCTAGAGCCAAAAGTGGACCATGGCAAATGATTCCCATTTTCCGAAGTGTCTCGTATCACAGACAGCTCGGTATCGTCCTGCGAAACTTCAGCCTCGGCACGTAACTGGCGCTCTGGAAGATTCAACATTTGTTTTCTTCGTCCCCTGAATCCTCGTCAGTGTTATCGTCATTTGCATTCTCTGGAAGAAATAAGATAGTATTATTATCCAAATTCTCAACTTCGTCTAGTAATTCATGTAACGTTAGAGGTTTATTTCAATACCTAAAAAGAGGTTAGTTGATTTTGTCACTGTTCTTTTGAACGAAAGAACAAGAGATATTAGTCATTAAATTTGTTTAGCGTACTTTATTGCAACCTCACTTGTATTTCTACTTTAAATTTTTACCATTTTCTGTGAAATTTGATAATATTATCCAATAAGAAGTAAAATAGCAAACATCGTACATACCTTCTAGTAACCATGTCAGATCACATATTATTTTAGCATATATGAAATTGATTTTTCACTTGATTTGATCGAAATCACGAAAATAGCAGGTTAACACTAGTAATGAATATTATTCCTTAAAACGTACGGTGGCGTCATCTCTCATCAAATAGTTGTATATTAGTAATGAGGAAATCTGTAAAGTATCTTTCAAAAGAACAGTGGCATTATCTGGGATAATTAGTCGTTTGCTGTGAAACAAATTAATGAAAGTCCTATAAGAAACTAGATGAAAACTATTTTGGTTCCATTAATTGAAATAAATAAAAGTGAAAAAACGTACAGAAACAAGGTGCAAAATTTTAGTACTGTGATAAAAGCGCCAGCGTATGTTTTGAGCAGCTTTTGTAGGATGATTTGCTACCAAATTTTACAATTTTTATCTCGTTTTCTGTTGGACTTTTATTTATTTTTTCCAGAAATCGATTCATTATTTAGATGTGCATTTATAGCTGAAAAAATTTGGATACGTTGTCAAACACCCTGTATAGAAGGCTAAGATATGGATATGGTTGAGGTACTCAATAGGGTGTAAGATATCCCCATATTTTTAATCTGCCGCACTTGAGTTTATCCGAAAATTCCTTATTGGGCTTCTCTACTATTATGGAATTCAGACGAACACACACTGAATATCCGAAACAATATGGATTTGGTTCAAAGTTATCAACAAGCCAATACTGAAGCGTGTAGCAAAAACGCATCATCTCCGAAGTGAACAGAGCGATGTTCAGCACAACATCAATTAAGTTCCTACTGGATAGAATGAAGGACAACTGATCTAAAAATTTTGGAACCAACACCTTCGTTTTTATCACCATCAGTAATTACATGTTGTGGCTCATGAATCTCTTTGGTCTTTCCATTGGGTTCCAATGGAAAATCTTGCTGGGGATATTTCCCCTTATCGTGGAAAGTGTCAAGAATATTCCGCAACACTCACACTCCATTGGCAAATATATTCTCACTTTCAGGGATTGACCAATGATTTCCTTCGTTAAACACTCTGTCTAATAGTGCATTGGTGTTCGATGAAAAAGAAAATTAAAAGATCTAGTGTCGCAGAGCATGCTGGCATCATATGCCCCAATGACTACTCTGCGTACCCACGTTACCTTGAGTAGAATAAGTAATAAATGGCGGCCTTGTTGGTACAAGATTCGACAGTAGCAGTTTAACTATTATTATCATTATCATATCATATCAGTACTTAGTTGTTATAATTACTTTTAAACTATTTCGTAGGAGTTTTGGAGATTGAGGTATTCAGAAAGAAACAAACTGGGTGTCAGTAGCCCATTTTCAGTCAGTTCTCTTTCAACTCAAATTCATGCGCTTAATTCAATTAATTTTAAATCAATGCATTATTCTGCAGTGACTAATTGATAAGCAGTATGAATGAATCTGCAATCAAATTCAGGATATCAAAGAGAGGGCAGGGATTATGATTTAATTATCGGAATAGGTATATGACGAAACATCAATAAATCATATGCTGCTCTGAATCGTTTTTGATCGTGCACACATGTTATCCATATGAACCATCTAGAATCGGAGCATTCAATTATACCTAATCCATTTGCACTATTCCTCTCATAATAGAGTTCAGTGTGACATATCCATCGATTTTGCCGGAGTTGTAGGGTAGCAGATATCAAGAATATGTCGACTACGGGGAAACTCGAGACTTCCCAGATAATACACGAGGTGATGTGAATCATAATTGTTTAAACATTTCTCATTATTTCTCTGATCTTTATAGATAATGTATATTAGTTGGTTGTTCGAAGGACTGACTTTCGTTTATTTTAAAAAAATGTGTTTTCATTATTGAGTACTTTTTGCCGTGGTCAGTGAAATTCACGTGGCTACGAGAAGAATATTCTTAAAGAGTTGTTTTCAAGACTTTTAAATTCTAATTTTTTCAACGAAAATCTGCTAGAATTGAACGAATATAAACCAGCAATTAGCAGTGGCAAAGGATCAGAGAGGGAGAAAGGAGAATACAGAAATCAAATTGTTGAACTAAAAGTAAATCGTCTAGTTGAGGAACTCAACAGATTCAGGCCTTATAAAGGAGAAAATCTCATAAATCTTTACGTATGTACATCAATAGTTCAACTATAAATAAACCTTAATCTGTGAATAATCTCATGAATAATCTTGGATAGAATCTTGGATAGAAAACATTGCCTTTTGTTAATAGTCTTTTATGTATTATAAAATATCTTTCATAGTAGACGAGATATCCCATATTGAAATACCATTTATCATCAGTCTGGACTGAATTTGACCATAACAAAATAACAATAGTGCTTGCTCATCTATAAAAATTTTCACAACTTCAATTTGATAACACTTGCTATTCAGATTCTTCACGAGATTCACACAATGAGTGGTGAATAGGTTCTAGTTCTAGTTCTATTGATTAATCACTTATTTTTATATCTCGTTCTGTCGTATCATCACGATGACGGTTTTGAAAGACATATATTGGATTGCGGAATGAATAATGGCTACATAACCAGCTATGGAGATTCTAAAGATTGGAGTGAATCGTATTCCTTTTCGAAAAAAAATATTGTCATCAGCATATGAACAATAATAGGCAACTCATCAATATAAATGTACAAACAACATCGGCCCCAAAACAGAGCCCTGGATTACTCCAATTCTTTTGGGCCAGGGTGTCGATACGAATTGATTTGGAATATTTTGTATTCTATGATATATTCAACACTTTAAGTACGTTTTCGAAGATACGATTTGAACCAATCATGGGGTTTTTCTCTTACTCCCAATTTACAAAAATTTTGCAATAAAAGCTCATGTTACACGCAGCCAGAAGTTCTACTTATATCATAGAATAGAGCTACAGTAATTTCATTTGCTTTCACACCTTCCAGAGTTTTTGCATAGGGTATGTAGCAGTCATCTTTGAACCTTCATAGAAGTCATGTTGGTTCCGATGGAATATATCATTTTTCAACAGGAATCCTGGGACCCTGTGTTTGAGTTCGCGCGATAAATTTCGAACGTAATATTTGCTATTTGCATCGCAAAAAATTCGCATGCGATACTCTCCTCGTTCGATACGCTATTCCCGAACTGAATGCGATACAGAGTTGGTCGGTTTCGAAGGGTGTGAGGGAAGTCTTAGCTTGGGTCACGAATTCAACCAATATAGCTTAAATTTCAATCACATGACGTGGCGCGTCACGTTGACAACTGTTCTGCTTGTATTTCTTGTGTTGTTTTACTAACCAATCGATTAAAAATATCTGGTTGATTTAAAGCATTGTTTACTTTATCAAGGCACATTGAAACATGATTTACTGAATGCTACGTGTATATTGGAAGCTGAGTCCAGCTGGTTTAGCTGCTACTTGCGAGGAATCCAAGACTTATTAAAACATTCATATAAGCATGTTTTATTATAAATCACATTCATATACCTGCCTATTCAGACTGAAGGTAACTTACTTTTGTCTCAATATTTATAGCTGACTCTCTACTTCCCTCCTTTATATAGGGAGACACTAGTTGAATCAACTCACAAATGAATTCTTTTGATAAACGAAACATTCTTACAAATTGTCTATCTCAAAGTTTCAATGCATTTATTCGAGGGTAGAAGGGCCTTCGCTGTTCTTCTGCTCCCGCAGCATCGTCTACTACTTCTGCAATAGCGATCATTGCAATTTCATCACAATTTGCCATTTCATAATATCAAGAGTAAAATGTAAACAAAGGATTATTATCGAGGTTAGGATTTAAGTCAATTATTCCGATCGATAATTCTTATCGAATGCTAAATATCCGCTCGTTGTTTTATGGTCGATAATTATCGCTGGTGATATTCGAACAAACCATTTTTGGGATATCCTTCGATAAAGTGCAAAAATCGCATGCGATATTGCATTGAGTGAACTCAAACATAGGGTCCCTGTAATATAAAGTTCTTTAGGTAACTCTATATATACACAAACAAGAGATTAAAAACCAATTTCAGGAAAAGCTATACAAAAACAATTTCAGAAAGGCTAGAAAAAAACATGATACTACCAGTATACAGCCCCTGGTCGTCTCCGACTTAGATTTCATAAAAAAAACTGGAAGCATAGAAAAAACAAAAATCGCGTCTGTTGGCGACTATCGAAAAATCGATGAGAAGGCGATCGATGATAGGTATCCTTTACCTAATATAAGTGATATATTGGACAGCTCGATAGTGCACAATATTTCATCACTCTCCAACGTGCCAGCGGATTCCATTAAATTGAGATCTGTAAGCTTTCAGTTGATGCCATTTGTGCTCAAAAATTCAATGTCAACATTCCAAAGGGACATCAAAATGAATTATGTGCAAAATGAAAATTCAGCACAGAACTCCAGAAACATATTCAAAATTGTTGTTTGCTGAATTGCGCGATGCGAGGCTAAAGACTCAATTGGATAAATGTGTATTCCTGCAAATGCAAGCAGAATTATTAGAACACCTTGGAACACCGGATGGTATAAAACCAAACCCCAAAAAAATATCAATACCGCGCAATCAGAAATAAATGAGAGCTTTTCTGCGTCTTCTTGGATATCACAGGAATTTTAAAAAAACATTTCGCCAAAATCACGAAACCCATAACCTATAGTATTTGAAGAAGAACCGGATGGTCGAACACATGAAAGTGTTCAGTCTGGAGTTTTAACTTATACGAATTCAATATTTTATCTCTCTTCAACCCGCGGTGTTTGTATCGCTCTAACAAAGTTCTCCCTATTCGTAGTAATTGAAGGGCATCTCGATAATTCCAGTAACTTCGATCTGTATCATCAAATTATATTCAGAATCATAAATGAATCACCAAAAAACAGACACCAAATCGACAGACAGACAGATTCTGGAAACCATGAGAGCTCTGATAGAAAACCGAGAACTGATCTAAAAACATTTGTTATTTAGGAAAATTCAGAAAATTAGCTTTCTTCTGAACTGGTACTGCATTTTCATACAGTTCTGCGTGTACTTCTGTGTGTACTTGGTTTAAAATAGATTGCAAAATTGTACTGAACAAACCATCATCATTGTTATTATGTTATCATAATATTCATATAATTATGCAATGATAATGCATATTGTCATCCAGATCTGAGCTGATTGGAGTTGGTAAAAGTGATTGTAAATTTTGTTCCTACCGAAACAAACATTATTATCAAAATATCATTATCAATATAACAGGTAATGATATTGCAGTGTCATCCAGTTTTGAACTGTTTAACGTCAGTACGAATAGACGTAGTGAAGAATATCTGTTCACCTGTATTTTGGATCTGATTTTTTAAATGTTTTAATTTCATTACTAATACATGATTTGACATAATGCACAAATCCGATGACGAGTTAAAAGATATGAAAACATCACGACTTTCCATTTCCTAACGTTAATGTTTTCCTACTACTAGGCTTCCTTTCATTCATGTTTGCGACTGTAGTGAAATCTCCCTCTGGCAGACGGTAGCTGAACTGAGTGATCAAAAGTAAGGATGAAAAGGCAGTAAATAGCGTACTATAATGGTTTTGATAATAATATATTTTGTAATTTGTGATTATGAAATACCATTTATTATGAATTTTGGTTTGGTGGAGCATTTCTTTGCCTCTCAGTGGGATTATCAGGGTTCCAGGGCTCTTGACGTCAGACAAATGAATGTTATAATGAATTCAGCAAATTCAGACCAAATAGTGAGAAAAAACATAAATTTCAATAAATATTACGATTCAATACATGCAAAAGAATAAATAAATCACTGCTGAAGTTGATAACATTCCATTGCTTCATATTTCAATTTTAAATGTGAATAAACAAACCTTATATCTAAAAATATGCGCTATGACATATAGTCTGACCTCCCTAGCAGTAATAACCTTGGTTAGCACAGCTTGCCAATTGAGTTATTATCCTAACCTAACCAGGGTTCCTTGATAGGGGGGTTATGAAATGTCATCGATTTTGTCGGGCATATTGTTTTCGTCATTGGAGGAAAATTAAGGTGGCTATCCTGAAATTGAAGGCGCCAAATTTGAATTACGCTAAAATATCCCATTTTGTTGGATTGAATTCGAAACCAATCGGTGGAAGTAAATTGAAAAACGTGCGAGTGATTAATACATATTTGTATTAATATATTCCCTAGTTCGCACAAGTATCTCGAAGACTTCTGAGAGTTTCAAAGTTGATGAAAATAACAAATTTTTAAAATTTTTTATAGATTCTGAATGTTGGGCGTAGTTGATAATAATTATCAAATTGAATGAACTGATGAGAAAGTAAATTCTATACAAAGTATTGAGCCTTTAAAATAAAGAAAACATGGAACAATCACATAATCTGAGACTTGAAACATATTTCAGATTCGAAGACTAATCTCAATTTATCTGTTGTAACACTAGTTGAATAAATTGCACCATTCAAAGAGAAATTCTTTTCATGTCTAATGAAAGAAATCAAAACAACTCTCTCATGTTGACATTATTCCAGAACCTCAGGTGCAAGAAGAAAGTGTGATTTGTTGTATGATTTATCTCTATTTTTTCTAAAATGTGTGAATGTGAAATGGGGTAAATGATTAAAATGATAGGATACATATTTATTCGTCCTTGAAGTTTAATCAAATATAATAAATTAGACTATAGTCACTGTCATTCACCCTGCCTTGTTCACAAAACTAATTCACATTTCATCGACAACATTTATAATATTCACAGAAATTGTTTGAGTACTGTTATTTATGATATGAGTCAATGCTTTATTTTATAAATTTCAATTACGTATTGTTTCATAAATAGTAATTTACAATTTCTTTACGTAGAAAAATTTAACATTTCTATATAATATCTACCTAAAATCCTAATTAAATGGCAAGTAGTAAAATTGTGCATATCTAATATTTTAAATAAAGCTAAACATATCATTTGAATTTGCAACGTTCCATAATAATTTTGAGTTTGGATAGTTCTTACACTTGGTAATGGGAACTATTCTTTTAATTGTATTTCTTCCTTCTGATAATTGTTGTACAATAGTGTTATTGCACAGAACTGTTTAATGAGTTTCTCTCGTTCTTTGTAACATTGTTGTGAGCGAGGGGTGGAAAGAGACTGTGAATCCTCATCTGAAATGGCATAAAGACCTATCAATATCAATCATTTCATAGCACCAGGAATAGAATTTAATGAACAAACCATTATTTGATAGTAAACGATCAGCCATTGGTACAGATTCTAGCAAGTATCTCTCTACCTCCAATGGAACTCCAACAGATTGATACGATATCACAGAGGAGAGACCAGATATTTACCAACACGTATTGGTAGGAATAACTAAAAAGAAACACCAACATTAAATCATATCTTCATAGCAGAAATATTGGCTTTCAACAGTTTCTATCCCAAACCAAATTGAGTTCTGTTTATCATCAGAACAGTTTGAACACACCGTTGTTTTAAGCAATTGTCTTAACTTCTCATGTAGGAGAGATTCTTGAAGATTGGTTTCAAAATCTCTATTATTAAAATGGTTTGAACAAATCCTGGAAAAATCAATGGGTACCCATACTACAGAAATTAATCCATTGCTGCTTTACTGTTCTTGGAGAATATATGGAATGACAATTTATCATCATGGTATGATGTAGGAGTATTGTTACAATATTAAACAGGTAATTACCAACTAGCAATACAAAATACAAGAAATAGGCTTAATATTTTATTATGATTTATCTGCGCAACGGGCTTTAGTAACTTTATTTATTTGCAAATTGACGTAAATATAACCAAAGTTACCAATTTCAGGATAGCCACCTTAATTTCCCTCCAATGACGTATTCTCTCCCTTTCCTCAGTCTTCCCCTTGTCTAAATGCTCACTTATTTCATAACCCCTTCCTGTCATAAGAACCCTGAACCTAACTAATTTATAAAGTTTCATGTCTTCGCGTTTTCGATTAATAATTAATAATAAGGATTGTTTGTGAAAGAGATTTCGGAAAATACGAGTTTATTATCACTCCCGTGCACTACTGAAAAGTAAATGGATATCGTTCATGAGCTCAGGGGAAAATATATTCGTATATCAGACAAGAATAAGTTGCAACTTTTTATAAGGCCTCTACCTGCGTGTATGTTTTTGGTGTTAAATCTCTCCTGGTCCTTTATGCTGTCTCGTTCATGACGATTCTACGAAGCTGACTCCATTTTGAGAAGATTTCATTCATCCACTGAATGAATTTCTTAGGAAATATCGAGGTAATTATTTTTGAACTAATATCTATCACTATATGTGCATCACTGCACTATTATTAACTAATTATTTACACATTTTGGAGGAATCATTTTACATTTTGTTGCTTACTAATAATGTTGCAACATGCTTCCTTTTTAGTTGCTTTCATTCTCCTCTTTTGACAAAAAAATTTAATGTTCATGTTTCCTAGTAACAAGAAGTGAAATCTCCTGAATGCTAATGTTTATTAATTTATTGCTAATTAAATACTATATCTCTAAAAATGGTTTTAATATCTTCAGAAAGCTTGTACTTCCAGGATTCTTATATTATTTATCAATTCTGGTTGATTTATTTCCTTCTTTGTCAAATTTTCTATAGCATCGTTTGATGTCGTGAAATAATTGAATATCCAATTTCATCAATGTTGTCATTTATTTTAGTAAATTTTTATAATAATTTCTCTCTTGTTTATATTTCTCTTTTTGCATAAGTATTATTCCTTTATGTTTATAATCGACCAAGTATGTTTTTATGTGAATCACTATTGCTATATTCTTACATTTATCGTTTGAAATTCCCTGAATTCTGTTTTACAGTTATTACGTCAAATGCAGATTGTGGCTTTGCTCATATTATACGGGGTACTTGAAAAATTCTCCCTTTCAAAATGTCCATCTGTTTTCTAAAGTTTCCACTTGATTTTAGAAATGCTATGTGTTTTTAATTTTGTAACTATTGAAATCATGACAGTACCTAACCACACGATCACTTATTCCATAAGAACTTGAAATCAAGATTATTTTTCAATGCTTCTTCTGTTTTGAAGAATTCTCAATAATCTAAGTGTCCTCACCTATTTCATAATTCGAAATTTAATGTTGTAGGTATACACAATATTATTGAATGGTAATAAACATCAAACTTGTTTCGTTTTGAGATTTTTTCAAAGTTTTCATTTAGCTTTTAGGAAACTCTAAAATCTAAAATCTAAGGACATGACATATTACACGTTGACTCTCCATTCAACTTTCAAGCAAATATCAATCATATTACTCCCACCGTTGAAATTGCCATTACTGAAAAACCATTATTAGTTGATTTTCATAAATTCTTTAAATATCCCTTCAATTGTGGATGAAGAAGGAGATTTTAGTGATACATCTGATATTTCTGCAGATTTATTGAATTCAGCAAAAAGAGTAAGCTTAGAAGTTTTACCAGTGAAGTCCAGACTATTATAAGTATAATAATATGCATTTTAAAGTTGGTATATTCTGATAAACATATCCAAGGTATCCAATTTATTGAAAATTACAAATTTTTGACATAACCCATGTTGGCAGAATATTGGTACAATATTGTGAACATATTGGCAAAATATTTTAAATGCAATATTGGCGAGAAAAAAGAACATTTGGCGATATTGTTCCAATATTACTTGAATAATATTGGCGAAATATTCGCGAACCAATATATTGGCCTCAACATATTGGCCACAAAATAATCATGTTGGTCATTTTTCGATATTAGTCAAATATTGTTTAGACATTTCAAAAATAGTATTGATGAAATATTCTTGAAGCAATAATGGCCTCAAAACATTCATCGATATTGGTACAATATCATTTGAAAATATTGGAGTAAGTGAATATGTCTTGATGAATTATTAAAGGTCTTTTAGTTGATCAAGGTGACACCAGAGTCTGCCTTTTGGTCGCCGTAACCACTGAGTGAGCTGTCTTGGAAACGAGTATTGTGAAGTATTCAATATATTTTTACATGTGTTAGAAGACGTTCTATATGAAGAGCCCACCAGTGGATTTTTATCCAAGTTTGATCATAATACAACTTTAACATGGTTCATATAATGGGGACGAAATTCAGGAAAGGAGAGCAGTGAATGTGCAATGATGTTTCACGCCACTACCATAGCCAGTTGCTCAGTGGGACGTTGGACTGAAATATGGGGATTGATTTTCCGGAGCATCACGGATTTATCGCCAGTGAAAAACCACTGTTGTGAGCAGGAACAGTAGAACAATCACAGTAGTGAAACAGTCATAAACGGTAGCGGGAACAGTAACAGTAAAATTGTAGCGGAGCAGTACCAACGGAGCGGTAGCAACGGAGCAGTAGCAACGGAGCAGTAACAGTACAACCGTATTAGCGAAGCACCCTAGAATGAACAATACCAGTCTGACTTCTGATTACAATTGTATGGGGCCATAAGTAGAGCCCAAATGCAAATACTAACCTCTATTAAGTGGGAGGGTCCTGGTAACAGCTTTTATGGTCTGTTTGCTGCCTGATAGCTAGTTTCTTGTTCCAGTGGTTTTATGGATGAAGATTTGACATAGCACAAAAATCTGCCAAGTGAACGGAGAACAATATAAAAAAACGGATATGAATTTTCCCAAGATCCTTCAACGATGATAAAACTACAATTGGGAATCTTCAAAATAGGTCAGTCAAAATGTCACACATCAAATAATGAACCGCAAATCGTCATTCAAAATAACTCAGACGGCCAAGTCAAAAACTGTCACTCTCAGACAAGGAGCTTCCTTGTTTGTTCGTGGTCGGTGAGATCAGTCCAGGAACTACCTCGAGCTACTCAAGGCTACTCCTTGGGACAATTAGATAACAACTCAAATGAAAAGAACATCTAAATATTCAGTGTTGTCAACTGAAACAAGACGAAAACGCCAGCCTCTCAATCTCAAAACCAAACACAAACAAGGTCAAGTACTCGGAAGTAAAGTAGGTACCTCACTGGCACAAGATAGAGATAGAGTAGAAATGGGTTTTGTGTTCTAAACTCAGAACAATAGACCAAACCAAAAGTATGTTCACAAAATAACGCTGTCATACCGCAAAATAGAACAACTGATAACTGTCATTAGCTCAAGGCCAGTTCATGTCCGCTCGAACTAGTACGGCAATGGTGAGTAATAACATTCGAAACAAGCTGTACATGACAACGATCCAGTTGTCATTTTGAAACAGTGGCGTACAGAGTTGAAAGTTTATATAGATTTCAGAGAATTTCTGATGTTATTGTATTAACCCTTTCGCGAAGGGCATCGTTTGACGCTCGCCAGCCACCACTGACGGGCTTCGGGTGTGCGCTCGCACATATGCGTCTCCCGTCTCTTGAGGGTGTTCATGTACTGAAAATTAACAGTAGGTACTCTAAGATCATTTTGAAATAATTAAACAGTCTGTATATTTTCAATTTGTTTTAATTTACATCAGTAATATCTGTTTTGGGTGTGATATCTCTCAAAACAGGGTATTACACATAAAGAAACATTGCAAGGTTCACAAGAATATATTGTTTCTTTTCTTATACTATTTTTGCTGCAAACTACACACCTTCTTCTTGTTTGTTTACCATTTCCATCCACCGGCAATTTCGAGATGAAGTGTCTTGCTGTTAGTCGCAGTGGAGAATCTGCATTCTGATTCTGATGTGGTCGTGAAATGCGTGGTTTACTTTCATGATATTTGTTCAGTAATTCACGTATCAACTGTAATTAGAATGTTGCCACTGGAGGATTTTCTCCGGTTTTCATTTTATAAATAGAATGCGCATTTATAAGAGAAATGTCTAACAAATACCATTTGATTGATTTTCGAACACTTTCTATGGAACTCTACAGCATGTCAGTTTTGTCAACTGCCCCCATTCTGGCTGTATAGTCAACAAAAATATTTGGATTGTATACATTGCGTTGATTGCTATGATCTATTTTATCCATTCTCACCATTCCTGGGGTATGAAAAGTAGACAGCATACGAACATCTTTTTTATCGTGCCATTTTATGGTCAATAAATTACTTGTACATAAGAATTGCATTTCGCCCCTTTCTAATTTGTCCAACATTTTGGGCATATTTTGACGCTTTTGATTGACAGTGCCACATGCATTAAATTTTTTTTCTAACAACTTCATATACAAATTGGGACTGGTATACCAGTTGTCAGTGTATAGTCATCAAAATAAGGTTCTAGGAGAGTCAATACAATGTTTCCAGATATCCCTATTGTTTTCGTATCAAACTCCATTATATTTGTATCTGCTCCCGTGTAAATTATAAAATTTAGAATGAATCCTGTTTTACAGTAGCATAAAATAAAAAATTTCACGCCGAATCTGTATCTTTTCGAAGGAATATACTGTTTGAAAGACAGTCTCCCTTTGAAATTCAATACACAAATTCTGTAATGGAACCAGAGTCTACCTCAATCTGTTTTGTAGATGAGTTATAACATAAAGGATTTTTTTCAACTTTTGGTCATTTTCTTCTTCATTGTCGCATCCGTGCATTTCCCGTCGTTGTTACAATGCTCAATTATCTGGAAATATGCGACGCCGACTGCACCGCTAGCCCACTCGAACACATCTGAAAACAATGCAAGTGGTGACAATGAGACGATTTCGTGCGGTTTCCGTCGTTATAACACTTCTCCAGCCGATTGAAAATATGCGTCTCCCGTATACCAGAGGCGTAAGCGACCAACGCACATATGCATTTTCCGTCGTGAAAGGGGGAACAAGCTGTACATGATGTTGGACACAATATGGAGACAAAATAATGTTTTAGCGATATCGGTAAATATTATTGAACTGATATTTACCCAATATAAGTTGATAAGATTTGTTGAAAATTGGCGAAATAATGTTCAACCAATGTGCAATCACATTTGAATATACAATATGATTTATATTCCTAGAATCGATATGAGAGGAAAATTGGGATTGCAATAATTTATTCTATATGTTGAAAACAATACGAAGACAATAATGTTTTTTCGATATTGGTTAATATCATTGAACTAATATTGACCCAATATGATTTATTACAATTTGTTGAATATAGTTGAAAAGATACCCAACCAATGTGCTATCAAACTTGGAAATACAAGATAGTTTTTTATCCCTAGAATCGATATGACTCTAGATGTTAAAAACAATAAGTAGACAATATTCTATTATCGATATTGGTAGAAATTATTCAACCAATATTGTCACAATATTACATGTGACAATTTACATCCAGAAAAGGTTCAACCAATATTCCACCAATATTATTAATATAATATTGTTTTTTCAATATGCAGACATATTGGACCAATAATATTCTTTTATTTACAATATACAGTGTGACCCACTTAAGACCGGAGCACCCTTATAAAATCTACATTTTTCACCGATTCGAATGTTTTTTTTTCATTAGTTAGACATTCAAAAAGTCTACTGAGACAACAAATTTCATGAATGAATCTCCATTTCCAGGGCTAACTAATCTGATTTTTCTAGGTCAAATATCTGAAAAAATTACAAGCGATTTTTTTTTTAATTCTTTTTACACCACTGCATGGTGCTCCGGTCTTAAGTGAGTCACACTGTTTAAAGTTCACTATTTGCTCGTTGGGAAATAGAAATAAAACACTTTATTTAACTGCACACTTTAGTCTCGACTCCACAAACGTCTCGCATCTACTGACTCCCTAGTCATCGATGATAGCTATCGCTTATGTAATCGACCACCAATTCTTTATTAGTAATCAGTATACGGGGCCATACACTACACACTGTATCTATAATGGCCCAATATAAGTAATAATAAGTGAGGTTAAGACGAATCTCATGATTTTGGAAAGTTGAGACAACGATACATACCGACTACATCGCTGAAATTTTCAAATAATAAATCGCAATTTCCCATGAAAGCAATTTTCGGTAAGGTTGAAATCTCTTCCTCTATACACTTTTCTAAACGATCTCATGCAAATGACATCGATTTATACGACTCGCCTGGCAAAACCGTGAGATAAGAGTTAATTAACGAATACATTGTTGATTGAATCATAAGAGGAATGCGGGCAAATCAATTGGCGGTGAAGCTGGTACTGACAGCTCCTGTAATTCAGGTATCCACACCATAATGGGTTTGTTATCTAGACAACGTACTGCTAGGCATTCGCTCGGTGGAATGTGGCATCAACCGGGAACTCATACGGGGTGCAACGCTTGGGGAGATTCGAAATATGGAGGTGATAATCACAACTCTTATTACTATCTGCAAGGTATAGTGAGGTGAGGTAGATTGTGGAGTTTTTGCGTTCATGACAAGTTAAAGCAAAATATGAAATAACATGAGATTTAATATTTTTCGATTGAGACTTCCTGAAATGATACATAAAATCTTTAGTGACAATAGATTTCTAAAAAGATGACAATCTCAACAACATTTAGCATTTTCTTCCGTGACTTTTTAAATAATGTGAATATTTGGAAAGTGTCTAATGGAATGAGGTATTTCGTTTACATTTTGGTTCTAGTCAGTAGTCGAATGTACTCGGCGATGGTCGTAACACCTCGTTTCTAAATAGTTTAGAGGTAAAAATATAAAACACATTGCAGAAAGCTGGAAATAGCTAAATTATTGTGATACTGATGAATCCTTCTCGAGTTGGGGTCCAGTCTCTGAGGAAATTTGGTGGTTGTGTATGACCACTTCAAACTGCATTTTGAAGTCGTATTTAACTGACATGTTATCTGTCGGTTCAGACATGGCTTCTAGGAAAATATATCCCATAATCTTTACATTTTCTGCTTCAATTATACTTTCTGGCTCAGTCTAAATGCCTGAATGCTGCTTTTTTCATAACACATACACTGAGAAAAAAGATTGTTAAATATTAACATTTCAATTTGTTAGACCTATGTATGATTGACAGAAATAAATGATATTTGTTCTTATGATAATTTGTTGATCATTAATACGTGGAAAAATACACACAGCTTCCCTATAAATATTTCAGAAGTTTAATATTTTTCAGGAATATTTCTTTATTCATAAGAAAGCATATTTCCAACAAAATTATCTTTGTTAGAGAGATTATATATTCACCAGAAGCATATGGAAGTATTCATTCGCAGTAAGAAATTGTTCAATATTGATAATATATTTGTTAAAACATATATAATGATAGAAAACTGAAAATTTTGTTCCTAATCAGTATTTGGTGTATTTTCTTAGGAGCCAACCAATATTTATTTCCACAGCATGATATCAACACAAATAATCGAATAAATCTTGGGCGAACGAAGCGAAATCGGGAAGTCACGGTCGTAAGGAGCACACAAGTTTTTTTAGCACAGATATGTTTCGACTTCTCTCAGTCATATCCTATCCCATAGTTTTATACAGTTTGTTAATGCAGTTTGTTAGAGTTTGTTTACGTTCTCTCAGTCATATTCTATCCCATAGTTTTATGCAGTTTGTTATAGTTTGTTTACGTGGTGTGCTTTTGACGGTAAAGTCATTAGTTTACATTAATATATAGGTGAAGTATTACTATTCGTTGTCTTGCCTTGAGACTTAGATGAATGGAGGAAACTATTGTCTGAAATCACACATTTTCTAGGCCTAATACAATACCACTCAGTACATCACTTGATCACTGACTGAAATGGAAACGTTGGCGTCACAGGAACCCTTTCAGTTAGAGGAATTTCTGAGAAGGTGGGCGCTAGGGGAATATTGTGAAAAATTTCAAGTTTATTTCGTAGATATGAGTAACACAAATTTATTATGCCTGTTCAAAATGCATGTTTTGTTTTAACATCAGCTCACTGTAAGCAAGGGTATTTTGAGTTTTAGAAACGTAGATATCTAATTATTTTTGCTGTGAACTCAAAAAAGTCGACTACCTATTATACACTTCGAAAGTATTCGGTTATTTAATTCCAGTTCGTCGACATGACAAAACAAGTAGAACATTCCAGTTTGTATCAGTCATTGGTGTAGTTATCATGACATTAAAAACGATGTGTTTGTGGTTATGATATCAGTTTTTAACAAATATATAAATTTTTCATATTACATTGCTCAATTTCAAAGAAAAGTTCATTTATAAAAATGAGTGAATAATTGTTTGGTTGAAACTGGAAATCCTCAGTCTCTATTGACTACGCAGTGTACAGAATACATTTTCTAATTCTTCAGGATATTTGGTTTGTTTTTCTCATCAACTCCAAAGTCGTTAGTTTTTAAATTGAATATTTGTCTTTTAGGTAATTTAGACTAATAATTTCACTTCATTTATCGGTAGGCTGTGCGGCAATATTTCAATATTGAAATCACCGGCTCGTTATAGGAATGACTATAGACAAAACTTAATCATAAATTATGTAAGTAGTTGAAGACAACGTTTTTATTGTTATAATGTTTTAATAAAAAGTATTTTCTGTGAAATTGTTTTATTTTTTGTTATATAATCCTACACTACAATAATCACTATTTGAATAATCAAAAGTAAACTGTTTACTTTTTTCAACGATTTGTTTATCAACATTCAATAATATTTGCTACAAAACATAAACAACAATAAGTAAATGGTAGACACTAATTAATATTTTTAGTCGAGAAAATATACATAATTCATATTAAATCTGTATGAGTTTGCTGCAAACATATCTATTTTTATGATAATTGAACACATATTCCAAAAATGCTAACTCTGTTTTGTTACAAATTGAGATATTCCGAAAGATAACAAATATTTTATTATTATAAGTATATCAAACTTTTCAGAATAAGATTTTATTATTTACTCAACTTTACGTTTACTAACATCCATCTTGGAAAAGTTTACAAAAAATTAATGATTTTAAAATTCATATCTGTATCCTCGAAAAGTTCAAATATGATATTTTGAGTTTTATATTCGAAATCAATAGTAGGGAATGAGGAAACACTGTTTTAAGGTAGGCATGATTTTGGTTTTCGAAATTATATGTATTGAAGGTGGTTTTTATGAAAATTTGAGTAATTTGGGTATGGTGACCCTTGTCTATAAGTGATTACGAACACTATTGTTATGGATGATGTGAGTTGAATCAATTGATAACCCAATGTTATGTGATTCTACAATTTAATTGATTAATTAATTAGCTAGAGATGCGAAAAAGTAAGTACACCATTTTTGTTGAAAAACAAACATGTTCTTGATTGGAAGTATATAATCCAGAAAAGATGTGTCAAATATAGTTTCTCGGGTGAAAAGCTACATTTCTGCATTCGATCAGAGGTTCACCTTTACCTTTTTTTGATGCTGTTGAATCACAATAAATTCAAATGGCAATTTTTGTAATAAGAAGTAGAATATCGAATGTTGTGAGAAATAAATATACAAAGTCAATAATTCAAATTATTAAATGTTACTGGATATTTGTTTCACTTCATTTCAAATAAGGAGAAATGGTAGGATGGAAGGAAAAAGGACTGTAATAATTATTCTCAACACCTTTTTTTGTAATGTTACACACTTATTTCTATCGAATGGAAATTATGGTATTTTCCTTCAAAATCTATTGATGGTAAGAAAGAATCAATTTTGTAATTGTTTTTCTCTTCAGTTCACTTCTAACTTTCTCACTTTGAGACATTGACATATTAAAAAATCTAATTCGGGTATAAATTCTTGATATTATTTTCATTATTTTCATTTCGTGACTCTCCTCATAGGGAGATATATCAAAAATGTGGTTTTCATGGAACTGAAGAATTTTTCATTCTGGAATAAAATTGCTGAAGTTTTGTGTATGAAGGTTTTCAAAAAATTTATTTCATTTATCATAAAATTATCGGTAATTGCAAGAACCTGAAAGATTTTTTTCTCAAGGAAAATACAAATACCTATAACAGTTTATGATGGCCTTACGAGACCACTTCTATCTTTTCCATTCAATAATTTGAAGTTTTCTGCGTCTGCAGAAGATTCTGTGTAATGTCTTCAATAGTGGACATTTGATATTTTTCTTATAGATTTAACAACAAATCCTGATATATGTCTTGTAACGTTATTTTTTTTTATTATTAACTTTTCAGGGTATATCGAAATTTTCCATTATATCTTACATGTAATTTACCACTATTTGTCTTCTGCATTTATTTCATAATTTTCAAACACTTACAATACCTATATTTCTCTCAAAATGTTGCTTCTTCGAGAGTGTAATCACTTGTAATCCGTCCAACTATATCTTAATTGAACACGAAACTTTCACCTACGGTACGGTATTCTGTGTAGACGTACCCATTGCATATTTTCATCATAATACTACCAGGTATATCCATTTTACATTAACGTCATCATGTTTTGGTAACGTCATATTTCAAGTTATCCCAATGTTATTGATTGTCATTCGTGATTTAGTTTAGTTTACTTTTGGAACTCTGTTAACTAACACTTTTCATTCCACGTCTGGGGTGTGCGCACTAAGCGGAGTAGGCCATAGACTTGTGGTTGTTGTTTCTTCTGCATTCAGCTGAAGTGGCACGGAGTGAATTTTGTTGGTGTCATAACCGAAGAGGCGAAATGGGTTATGCATGCAGAATTACTCAGGCGTGTTTCGTTTGAGGATAGGGCATCATAATATCTTTCTAGCTTGTGGATGAAGAATAATAAGTTGATATTGTAATACTCTTCGAGAAGTGTACTTGGCAACAGTACACACGGATTTTGACTTGAAGTTTGAGAAGTAGAAGAGTTTTAGTTTGACTGTCACCGAAAAGCTGTGCTTTCACTTCCTATGACCTAATTGGGCAATGAGTTGTAGGAATTTTATTTCCATTTGAATCGTCCGTAAAGGAATTATTTGTTGCAACTACCAAAAGGTTTCAGTTTTCGTTTAGTCGTTTGAGTTGCTGTGGATGCATATTTCTGAACCATACCTCTCGGGGGATTATATAAACCAATTATTTCTGGTAAGTCTCGCCCATGGTATTCTTCTATCATTTGGCAATTCTTTATGTATTTTAGGATTCGATTTGTTAGGCCTATGTGCCGGTGTAAACCCTTTGACCAGGATATTTTGTCATCTGAAAGAGCCTACCGGAAGCATCTTCCACTATGGGAGCACCTAGGCCTGTTCTGGACAGAGGTATTTATTAGATCATCCATCAAGTAACGCTGACATTGACTCCAAAAACAACATCTACCGCATCCTTTGTGAATGCGGTGAAGCTTATCTTGGAGAAACTAAGAGACCACTTAGCGTTAGACTCGCTGAACACAAGAGAAACACTCAACGAGGAGAAACATCAAAGTCAGGGATAGCGGATCATGTCTAGACGACCCAACACAATATAAAATGGACTGAAGCCGAAGTCATCCATAAAGAAGAGAGCTGGTATAGAAGGAAGTTTAAAAAGAGTGCATATATTATGAACAACAAAGTCTTCAGTCAAGCTAGCATAGAAATCCGTAATGTGTGGAAACCCTTAATTAGTGGCATGGATCAATTGAAATTGCGATAAGAATTAACAATGCTGTACCGGAGGGCACTGTAATTACCAAGCTTACCTGAATACCGGCAAAAATATAAGAAGTATCCTTGAGATTGTCGCATTATACACTTGATAACGACTGTAGATTTCAACAGTTGAAACGTCGTCATCAAAAATTGCAGAGAATTGAATTTTTCTTTGTTCTTTTTTAGACAATGAAAGTCCAGAATAACGTTACCCAATAAATCATTACTGATGTTTCAAAACATGAAATTTTTTCCAAATTTCTCATTCATATCCTAACCTGGAAGACAACTACCTTGAAATATAAATTTGTTATCAAAATATAACAGTTATTCAGAAAATTTAATTGATAATAATCTGACAATTTAAAATTAACAAGTCTGCTGTATTGCAAATTAACGTTCCTGTGTGATAAAAAACAAACCAAAGAAACGCACTCTGGTTTCTAGTTGCAGGTCACAGAACGTAAACACGGGTGACAGGGGATAATGTTCTGATGAAAATAATTGTCTGTGGAGTGTGGCGGTAGAATGTGGAAACTAACCACAACGAACTCATCATGTAGCAAAATAAACTTCTGAAGGGTATTTGTGATCAGTGCTTGGAAAATATTGTTTGTGCACAACACACACAGTGAAAGTTATAGTAAAACAGGTACTACCTTATGTGGTGGGTAGGCGAAACCCAGCTCTTTTGGCTTCTCAAATCAACAACTGTATTTAGTTTGAAGTAAGTGAATGGCAATCTATTATTCTTGATAATATATTTTCTTTCTTTTCTTCAGAAAATTTCCTCTGCAACTTTTGTTTTCGATTCAGTATTTGCTTATAATTCCACGTTATTGTGTTTTTAAATAGAAACTAATTTTCTTTCATCAAAATTTCAAAAACTTTTCCTCTTCAAATCAAAAATCTCTCCTCTCTTTATCCATCACCTAGGAAACTCTCCCCATTTTATTAGTCCTGTTTTTCACCAATCCCTTTCTTGATTTCAAACAAAGAAAGCATCCACAAAAAAATAATTCTATTATTTCACTATAAAACAGACTATTTATAATCTATCTCTTTCTTATTGAAATGTATTTTTTTTCTCTTTTCACGTTTCAAAATGTCCCAAAAAAAAGATTGCGTCTTGCTATCGAATAGATTGATATTTCATGTGTCCAATCTACAAAATGTTTCATAAACAATTTTGTAATTTTTTTTAGATGAATAAGGGTAATGTCACACATGAATTTTGACTTCCAACTTCTAAGAGTAATACAATATTGGATGAATTAACCGAAACACATCAAAGATTGAACAAACCACATTTGAGACCGTTCCGATCATCTGAGCTGGGTAGAAATAGTCAAAGTTGTGAAAATGTTTAGAAAAAAAAACTTTATAGCATGTACGAGTATCAATTTTTCAAATTTCAACCAATTTACTATTGCAAACTTCAATATCATAACAATATATACAGTGTGTCCCATTTTGAGCAGCCACACCCTCATACCCTCATTGAGAATAATATAATTTGAAAAATTGTTTTTTTCAAATCATATTACTCAAGAATACCTACCTTCATGTTGAAGAAACATCCGTACCTATATTCATTTTCCACGGCTAACTATGACAAATTTAAAACTGGGAAAAACATATTAGGGATTTTTTCATCACAGTATTAACATCAAATTCCGTTTAAGAGTACCCTTACTTCTATCAATTGATTATACAGGGTGTCATTTGTTGCTGGCAATATGAATAACTCTTTTTCATCAGTAATATTTGCTTAACTTTCAAAATTTCGTTACTTTTTACAAAATCCACTGAAATATTCAATTAACACTGCGAAAAATAATCAAATACTACTTTTTCATCGAAAACTGTGAACACTTGAATAGTGAAAAATTGGGAAAAATATGTTGAGGAAACTTTTTCAAAAAATTAACCCCAACTTCTAGTTTTGGAATGTCCCAGAACCCCAGAACTCATTGCTGAATCATTGAAATATATAGGGTGTCATATATGTAGCTGGCAATATCACCAACTCTGATTCATCCATAATGCTCGGGATGATTTTGAAAATGTCTTCTGCTGTGACAAAGAGCCAAGAAATTTTCCAATAATACTTCAGAATGTAAACAAGCATCACTTATCCATGGTTAACTATGATCGGCTAAAGAGTGAAAAATTGGGAAAGATACTTATATCACTGAACTAACATCAGAAATGGGTTCAGAATACTCTAAAACACTCAGATCTTAATTCTTGAGTCATCTGCAAAAACCGATATCATAAATTGATGTGAATTTGCAGCTGCTGAAAAGGAATAAATTGATAAGTTCAATAATTTTCGAAGTAAGTCAATTCACCAGTTGAACTTTTGCCATCTTGATATTTCTGACCGTTCAATTAATTAATTTTTGTCTCAAATAGTACATAAATGGTAATAGGTCGCTCGCTGTAAATGTATTTAAATTATTGTTATTTTAAACGTAAGAGGGCCGTTGTGACATCGGATGAACAAAAGAGAATGTTTGGTAGTTTTTTTAATCGTTTTTCTACCAATGAAACATAAACACATTCAGCGGGAGTCCTATTTGACCCATATGATGTCACGTAATAGGAAAACTTATATGTAAATAATTATGACTGTAGAACACCAGAATAAGGTTTAGAATGCCAAGACCAGTACCGACACCTACCGTAAGATCTTACAAGTAAGATTCTGAGGGTGGGATCATCTCCTCTATCTTTTAACGAATTACATATTTGAAACCGTTTGAGATCTGAGAACAAGAGGCAGTTGAAATGTTGTGTCTGAATCAGTAAGTCGAGTAAAAAAGACTCAGGTCAAGACCTTACCCTGACCTGGGACATGTCCAATCTATTTTATCAGAGTTGTAGGGTTTTTTAAGTATTTTATCATTTGTCAAAGTCTCTAATCAGTTTGGCGTATTTAAAGATGGTAACATGCTAACATGCTAGATATTATAGTGTCAATTAGTTAGGTCTTGGTTTCGAGTTGAAAAAAAATATTGTATTTTGTCTGTTCTTGTATAATCATTAAAATTTTAAGTATTTTGACGTTAATTGTGGAAGTGAATTCTCTATATCATCTTTTCTCGTAAATATGAACATTCTAGTCGAATATTTATACAGTTTTATACTTATTTTCTCTCCTTTTGCCTTAATAAATGAAAAACACGCTATTTCTCGAGTTTCTTTCGATAGTTAAGTCAATAATTAAACGAAATCAAAATTACTGAATTAGTGGAACCAATCAGCTCTGAACAGGCTGATTAAGGGTGAACGTTCGATAAGTTGAAGTGTGACCAATTCAGAGCAATAAGCCGATGCCAGGGGTATTTAGGTGAGTAAAATTCATTGTTATGATTGAGATCACATATGAGGATTTCATAGCTGAGTTGATCTCCACAAAAGTGTTATTCTATGGAGTTGTTTGTCGAAGAATAGTATTTTGGATAGAATACAACAAAACATATTATTTCACTAGCTTAAAGAATTCACACGCTAACGGACAACCAGCGCTCTGAATTATATGTATAAATGAATAAAGGGATGGGACATTAAGAGTCATTCTAATCTGATATTCAATTATTCATATGTTCAATCCAATTGCTTAAGATTTGTTGATAGAAAAGCTAGTACACCATAATATAGTTTATCCCAATTTTTAAATTATCCGTTGGTCATAGTTAGTTTTCCAATTTTTCACAATTCAAGTGTTCATAGTTTGCCATGGAAAAGTTTGGTTATTTTTTGCAGTATTACTCGAATATTTTTGTGAATTTTGTAAAATGTGGAGAAATTTTGAAAATCAAATAACTATTACTGATGAAAAAGAGATAATCACATTGCCAGCTACAAATGATACCCTGTACAATAAATTGATTCAAGCATTGGGATCTAGGGGTTAGGAGTAATCTGAAACAGAATTTGATGAAAGGAACCTTAATATGTTTTCCCCACTTTTTCACTTTTCAATTGGTCCTACTTGGCAGTGGAAAATGGAAATACGAATGTTTCATCAACATAAAGGTAGGTATTCCTGAATACTATAATATGAGATTTTTTTTTTTCAAATTATTTCAGTTTCAATGAAATATGAAGGTGTGGCTGCTTAAAGTGGGACACACTGTATAACAACATAATATTTTTTCGTAAATCACACCTGCCATCAGTGCCGTCTGTTTTGTACTATGTGTATCTAGGTCTAGACTTTTCACCTATTCTCACCTGTACACTTGACCAAAATGAATTTTTGAATGTTGGTGTTTGTCGAGTTTTTCCAATCTATACTAAGTTTTTGGATAATGACAAAAATTGGGATATTAGTGCGTCAACGGTTCGTTAATATTAAAAAAATAGAGAAATTAGTGAAAAATGAAAAATCGTGTCGAAGATTTATTTCTAGTTCATTATAGAAAATTTCGGATAAAATTGATAATGTTGCAATTAAAAATTCTATGCGTAAAACAATCTAATATAGCATTTTCAGTAGATTCATTACCATCAATGTAATGCTCTCCAAAGTAGTTTATTTCGTCATTTTCATGTCTATCGTTCAAAAATATAGCAAATTTACTACATGATAAAAATACAGCATCTTATATAATATTCTGTCAAATGATTGACTGATCTATTAACAGGAGGAGTGAGGTTGTTAGATAAAAAAATAATACCGTTGCTTCCTCTAGCACTTTCAATTTCTAGTGAATTGTTGTTGAAGTTGACGTGAAGATTCAAAGTTTGATTTTGTGGAGAAAACTCATTTGTTCAAATGTTTTTTTTTTAAATCTATGCAACACGAGTTTGATGGAAAAAATTCAGTTAAAATCAAGAAAAGATGTGCATGCGCCTTGTTTTTATTCTCAGAATAGACGGCCAACGTTTTTCGCTTGCGAAATTGCACACAAGCCTAACCTGAGCAAGCTCACTTGTTCACCAAATACATATAATTCATTCAAAAATAATGTTATTATAGCTGTTTATATACTAATGTTACACTTCATAAAGATATATTACTGGTAAAATACTGCCGTTTTGAACTAATGCGCACTGCGGGATCAAAAGTTGCATGGTCTGGCTAGACGCCTTTCAAATGAATCAATATCCCTAAACTGTTGCATTTGCAACACTGTTGCCTTGAAAAAAATACTTAATTTTGTCCGCAAATTTTCGAGTTCTGAGTTTGCCTATCACTGAAAAAATTATTAGTTAGGGTAACAAAAAAAATCTTATGGTAACCATATACTTCTGTCAGCATAGGCACAACCAGATATATAATTACACTAACCATCTCAAAGTGAATGTGGTTGAAGAAACGAAACAAAAGATGGTCAAAATAGCCATATATAAGCAGTGTTACTTAAACAATAAAATACTGTGAAAATAATCAAGAACATTTCTTTGTTTCAATCAAGTTATGACATGATTTGGAGGCAGATCACTGAAGTTACGACATGACTTGTATGCGAGATCACTGTCGCCATCTACATGTCGCATCCATTTGAATCCAATATAAATCCCATGAGGTTGGCTAACTATCCTACTTCTATATAAACAATGGTAAAATTAACCATACCTGTATAATTAGAATACCAATAATACTATGTTAGTGTAACTATATGATTTGTTGAAAATACCCACACCTTGGTGTTCATCTTAACCATACCATTTAGTTACAATAACCATTTTCATCTTTTCGGTATTAACGATAATTGATTTCAGAAATAATCATATCAGATAGTTAGGCCTATCGTCTTGTGAATGTGGAAATAAACATCTTAAATAGTAAAATTAACTATACGAGTATGATTAGATTACCAGTAATACTCTGATAATAATACTAGATGAGATGGTGAAAATACCCACAGTCCCACACCTTGGTGTTTATTTTAACCAAACCATTTAGTTACAATAACTATTTTCATCTTTTCGGTAATAACGATAATTGATTGTAGAAATAATAATTTCAGATGAGTAGGTTTATCGTTTTATGAATGTGGAAATTACCATCTCCAATAGTAAAATTAACGACACCTGTTTGCTCAGATTACCTATACGGTTTTTGTAAAATTACCGTATTAGTTGTTTTGGGTTAACAAACAGATACAGTGTCCGGCACAAAAGTCGCAGCATATGGAAAACTTTTTTAGTATTGATTTCTCAAAAAAAATTATTCTTGATGAAAACATCTCCAACCCAAATCCCATACCTAAATTGCAAATACCAAAATTGAATTTTATACTGCCATATACGAGAGATATTGAAAAACATGCCTTGTTTTCAAAAAAAAAATTATCCTATCACTTTATTTTTCACGGTAGAATTAAAAGTATTGGGAAAATATTGTTTAGAATCGAATGTTGATTCAGATGTTCAAATCACAGCCACCTATGATTAATTTAATTTTTCCACTTTTTTTCCAATTTTCTCCTCATCGCCCTGTACGATATGAGGAAGATGGATGGTATATTGTTAGATATGATCATATCACTCTCTGGATTTTTCTTCTTTTCTCCATCCCATCGGTAAATCACGTTAATTGAAATATGTGACGGTATTTCACAAAATATTGCTGCAAATAGTAAATAAAACTGAATTGTCTTCATGGTATGATACCAGAATGAAAATTAATTTAATTTCACACTATCAATTACATTTTTTGATACAAATATGCCTCATTATTCTATGTGAAGGCCTCCATTTTCGATTTACTGCATGTACGGCGTGGATTGTGGACATCTTTTTGTATTTAGTAGTTATTCTTCGAATAAAATCATGAATTGTAAAGTATTATTATTTTTGTATAGTTTCTCATTAGAAAGCATCTACAATATGTCATTGAATTATTCATCTTAAAAAATTTAGATTTTAATCCCTTCGAAAAATGTATTCAAAATATCTGAAAAGAAAATTTTCGCGCACCGGCTGGGAGAGAACCCTGGGACCTTTCGGTCAACCACTGCGATAATCACCGCTTTTTCCTGTAACCGATTGAGATAAAGAACATTTTCCGATCACAGTTGGCTTTGAAAACAAATTCTTCTCTAATTGTAAACAAACCATTTTTGACGTATCAAGAATTATAGCTTTCATAAAAAATCTGTCTAGTAATTTCAGTAGTTTTCCAATTCAATCATGGCTTCTCGACTAAGTATACAGGAAAGAGTGGAGATCGTGATGATACATGGTGATAATTGTCATACTTGTGGAGAGACTGCTGATATTTTTAATGAAAGACATCCAGGTAAAAACGTCCATAATTCGACAATTACAAGAATTTTAAAAACATTCTGGGAATCTGGATCTGTTTTGAAAAAATACAAAGTAACGCATAGACGACCGGTAACTGAAAATGGGGAAACTGTTATGAATATTATGCTTTCTACGGTTGAAAATCCAAAAATGTCATTATCGCAAAGAGGAGAATATCTTGGTATATCCGATCGATCAATGAGAAGAGTTTTAGCTAATAATAAATTCAAGCCGTATAAACCGAAATTCATACACACTATGATAGAAGATAACTGACAATTTTCGAAAAAAGGTATTTACAGTGACGAGTCAACCTTCACATCAAATGGGGTAGTCAGCTACCAGAATTTTGGGTGGTGGGCAGATAATACCCATTTCAGGATACAATGCAGAGACCAATATCATTTCATAGCTAACGTCTGGTGTGGTGTGACATTATTGTTGGACCAGTATTTTTCAGACAACCACTGAATTCTGCAAGATACATGAGAATGCTGCAAACATTTCTCTCCGATTATTTAAATTATATTCCATTGGACATGAGAGCTGGAATGTACTTCCAACAAGATGGTGCATCCGTACATTCTACGAGAGAAGAGAGAAGGTGGATGAGTAGAACATTTCCAAATCGATGGATTGGAAGATATTCCAATAACGCTTGGCCCGCCATGACAACGGACCTCACTCCAATGGATTTTTTTATGGGGATATCTCAAGCAAAATGTATACTCAAGAAGACCGTTTCAAAATATATCTCATCTGGATAATATTATCAGGGATTGTATACGGGGAATAACTCCCCAGATACTAAGAAATGTTCACGATGCAATGCATCGCCGTACAATGCAGTGCATTGAAAATGGAGGACTCCACATAGGGCATATATGTGTAAAAAAATGTTATTTATATCAAAAAAAAATTAATTAATTCTCATTCTCGCCTCATATCTTGGAGATAATTCAGTTTTATTTACTATTTGCAGCAAGATTTTGCGAAATTCAATAAATGAGATTTTCTGATAGAAGCGAGGAAGGCGAGGATATCCAGGGAGTGATATCGTCATATCTAACAATATGCCATTCATCTAGCATAGTATTTCTCATATCGTAAAGGACGATGAGGAGAAGATGGAAAAAAAATGTAAAAATTTAATTGATCATAGGTGGCTATGTTTTGTTTTTCTGGATCATCATTCGATTCTGAACAATATTTTCCCCAGACTTTTGATTCTACCGTGAAAAATAAAGTGATGGGATGAAATCTTTTTGAAAACAAGGCATGTTTTTCAATATCGCTAGTATATGGTAGTATAAAATTTTGGTATTCGCAATTTAGGTTTGGGATGAAGCAGAGCTTTTCATCAGGAATAATTTTTTTTGAGAAATCAATAATGAAAAAGTTTTCAAATATGCTGCGAACTTTATGCCGGAGACTGTATATTCAATTACATTTTTGTCAAATATTGTTTGAATAAAACAATAATACTTCCTTCAGAATTTTAGCCTTGAGCTTTTCACTGAAGTAATCACATTGATAATGATGTTAACAAATACAACAGATTTATATTAGCATTATATGAAGATCGACCCCAGCGGCATTTGTGATGAATACCAATTTTTTTTCTGTACACTTTGTTAGGAATATTTTGTGAAAAAATTGAAGATTATGAAAATATTATATGATCAAAAGAATTGATGCATGATAAAAGTTTTTTAAGTGGTTTCAATATCAGGTAACCTCAATAAACCCAATGTTCAGTAACAATTTTTTGCGATAATGGCATTGATTCAGGGGTTCTTTCTACTAACAGTTTTCCTTGAACGCTCCATAAATGAGATACAGGTTGTTGAAGTTGAATAATTTTTTTTTGATAACTCATAAAAATTCATGATACTTTGGTGAGTTACAAACTTATAAGTTTGAATTAAATACAAAATAATTCTCTTTTTCAAAAAAGTATTTCTTCTTTATAATGTGAAAGGTTAAAATAACCAAAAGGCCATATCAAAAGATAGCTCGAATTGGGGAACTTGAAGCTAGACGAAGAGTAATTCAGTTCTCTACAAGATGGATGTACATCGATTAACATTCTCATATTTCACACAAACGGATTTGCTTGCTACAAGTTGACTGTACCTCACGGTGTCCCTCATCATATGTCAACCAAATTCACTCAATCCCCATCGAGTAATTGATGAACATAATCCCATAAACAGTTAACAATAAGGACCATTTCCACATCGATGTTTCAACAATTATAATTGCTCACATCGAAACAGTCATTATGGTGTATAACATGGCAGTACATGCTATTTAGTGGTCAATATGCTGAAATGCATCCTGCATGCATCCTGCATATTGCTCGCCGCAGGACTATTCATCTTATCGGAGTTCAGCTGAAATTACAGGCAGAATTGGAAATGAAGACCGGTCATTTGAATTGATGGATTTTTTTTTTTTGAGAAGGTTCGATATTTCATTTCATTAGTAACAGTTGACAAGAGAAACTTGATGAACTTCCAGTTTGTATCGGATCGGATTTTAACTTCTTTTCATTCATTATAGGTATCTCTGAACTCGTAGGAAAACTACAGGTACCGTATTGTCGGAATCTACGAATCTAAAATTACACTGTAAGATTTTTTTCCTTAGCGGCAATTCAATTAACACCGGATATAACTAAAATTTAACCGTGGCAACCACATCCATTTCCGGATAATTTTTTTTAGGTTACTCTGAAAGTGATTACACTGCAAATTTTATGACGATCGGCATGTGATTAGACAGCAACATTATATAATTTTTCATAAGTATTTTGTCGACTTGAGTAATTCGCATTGATGTGAAATTTGAAGTTTGAAATTTTCTGAATCTACTGAAGTATAGATAGACATATGAAAATATGAATAGAAAAGTTATTGGGTATAGCCCTCAAATTGTTGTGCAACCGTAGACACATGTTTCGAGCTTAAGCTCTCATTAGTACGGTAAAATCACGTGCGAAGATGTACATCACTTGGATGTAAAAATAGAAACAAAGGAAGTCAAAAACAGGAATCCAACCACACATTTGTGGCTTCGGTTAGAAGACCTTGAGATTTCCTGTTGTTGACATCCTTTGTTTCTATTTTTACATCCAAGTGTTGTACATCTTCGCACTTGATTTTACCGTACTGATGAGGGCTTAAGCTCGAAACACGTGTCCACGGTTACACAACAATTTGAGGGCCATACCCAATAACTTTTCCATTTATATTTTTATATATTTCCCCTTGATAAATCCATCCTGATAGACATATAGATAGTTAATAAAGTTTACAAAAATGATCTTCTTTGGCCATCACTTCAGTAACGTCATAAAATAACTCATCATCATGACTGCTCGTATTGCACAGAAAATAATAAATCATTTCAACAACTCATTGACAAATATTATTCTAAAATTTTGTTTGTCGTCAAAGGAACCCGCACCATTCTTATGGGTTTCTGGGTCCCAGTGGAAATGGCTCAAACTATATTATGTTATTCTCTACATTATCCTGATCAAGAGTTTCCATGGGCCCAACTCAATCCTATTATTAGTTTTTGGGATACAGCCCCTCAAAGATATGATATTACCTCTTGAGTTTAAATTGGTAACCAGAGCGAATACTTAAAGAATTGCTTTTATCAAATACCATGAGAATGCGGACGCCAGAACAATGGTCATACCAAAAGATCGCTCACCATTCGAGTGGAAGAACACGAACGCTGGACTCAACAGGAAGATTCGTCAATGTCGGGCATCGGTGTCAACGTGATAAACTGATAAAGGAAGAACATTGAATTGAAAAAATTGAAAGAATCCCTTTTCATACCAACCAAAGACGCCTTCATTCAGCCTAGCATGGAAATAAAGAAATATGAAAACACTTTTCGATGACATGTCAGTTTTAGGAGAATATGAGCAGAAATGACCCCGACCTATTTACCTACCCCAGAAAATTATTCTCTTCGTAATTAGGAAGCAGGCATCTGTTAAGAACTATAAAGGTCTCTCATTACCTCGTCGTAGGTCATTAAACACTTGATACGATACGATACGATGCGATACGATACGAACGATTGGAGATGCCATACTGATTGAAACGTCATGTTCAAAGTGACAATTGAGACAATGAAAGTCCGAAATAGAAATAAACAAACTTAAGATTCGAAGAAAACAGAGTTCTTTGGGAGATCGTTTAGTAACGAACAGTTGTTGCCGACCGATGATGAACGCTTTACTCCCATATACACCAACTACGTAGGCTTATTATTTATTAATAAGCCTACGTAGTACGTGTATACACTGGGAGAATTTTTTCCGCTCCCACTAGCGGCAATTTAATTACCGCCCGTTTTAACGGGAATTTACCTTCGAGTGGATTTTTGCATACCACGTGTTATATCACCTTGGATATTCACTCTGATCAACTCTGTGCACTTCTTCGATGTAACTTTACGTTGTGACATAATTTTACGATGGAACTTTACATTGTTATATTACTTCACAACAAAAATTTGCATTAGAGTTTTACATTGTAATATTACGTTTTGATACTCTAACGTAAATAATTTGTGGTGGAATTTTACATTGTAATATTACGGTTTGATTTTCTAACTTGAAAAATACACTCCGATGAGAAGATGCTTTGGAATTTCATAATGTGGGATTGCATTATCATGAATTTATACAGTGAAGTCCTAAAGTAACGGATAAATTCATTTTCTATCTTATTAGCCGTATTCAAGAAGAACCCTGAAATACATCGATTTACGTTTTCGAAAAGACACTCTGTGACAAAAATAAAATGCCCCTTTTCCACCCTCCCCAAAGTGACAGCCATCCCACCAATTTTTTATAATGAAATATGGGGTCAAGTGATACCTCATTTAGAAGGGCATTCAATTGTCTATACAGCCATCTTTATTTTTTTTAATTTTGAATTTTTGCGTCAAAACAAAACTAATTTTCAAAATGTTAAAAATTACCACGAATACTATCAAATTCGCTGTATATTCAATGCACCCTATTTTTTTTGGTTCATTTACCAACTGTTGTTTGTCATACGTGACACATAGCTGTATAGACAATTGAATACTCTTCAAAATGAGGTATCACTTGACCGCCTGTTTCATTTAAAAAAATTGGTGGGTGGTGGCTGCCACTTTGATGGGGGTGAAGGAGCGGCGATTTTTTTTTTAGGTCACAGAGTATCTTTTTGAAAACATGAATTGATGTGTTTCAGGAGTTTTCTTAAAAATAGATAACAACGTAGAAAATGAATTTATCCGTTACTTTAAGACCTCACTGTATATTTTTTTATTGTATGGGTAGGTACATTTTGTCTTTTATTCAACACACCATAGATGTATCCATCAATTTGAGAAATTCGTCTCCAGGTCACCAAAGCACTTCATTATATTATAGTCGATTTACGTTTCGCTAATAAAAATAGCATCATCAAGACTGATAATAGTCTCTAGATGAGTATTTATAGCAATAAAGTGTTTTGGTGAAGTGGAGATATATTGCTCAAATATTTTAACGTTGAACGTTTCCGAAATACTCAATATTTTTCCATCCATTTCTATACCTTTATTAACCACTCTGGCTGAATGGCAGACAGATTGACCACGTATTATCTGGGTAAGAATCGTCTAACATACTTCATGTAGGAACTAGAAAAAAATAATTGAATATGTGGCGTTCAGTCGTAAAACAAAAATTCTATGTTTCATTAGTATAAACAGATTCTGTGCTTATCTTCATTATCTTACGATATTTCGGTTGATTATGTACAGTTCTTTTTAATAATTGGAAATAAAAATAAATATCAAACATAAACTGAATATTTAATTCCAATATAGCAAAAAACTGAAGAAAACATTTTCGAATAATTCATTGCATATCATAAACTAACATTAATCATTATCAATATATTATAAAGATTTATGGGCTGGTCTTCCAATATTCAGTGCGATTGTCCTAAAAACAAAAAATAGTTGTATTATACAACAAGTCACAGGCTTTCCATCGTCTTGTTAATTCTTGAAACAGTTAGGGCAGAGACCAATAAAATTCAATTCAAATTATCATAGAATATGGACTATTATTCGACAGCTAGATGCTTTCTATTCGGGAAATTGTCATTTTACAATGATGGAACATGTAGGTACTAGTGGAGTTTTTGGTGTACGTTTTTTTTTTTAAGAATTCGAATTTTTGGGACAAAAAAACTTAAAATCAAGATTGAAATCATCGATACACGCGAACTCAAGAACATATTATATTTAAGACTTCAACAACCCCATATACCGTAATACCGTTAACTCCAAAAATTAATACTTTAGAGATGCATCATAAGTAGACAAAACTTTTATGTATAATAGTCAACATTTTCAAAATAGTGTGGGTGAAGTAAGGTCCAAAATAACGAAACAGTTTTGAGATATCCAATAAAAACATTGTAAATGACATGAATAAAAATGTAACGCACTCTGTGTTTGAATAGAAACAACTGAATTCATCAGAAAGTTACTATATCTTTTGTTCAATCGAAATTGGCAATAAATAACTTTTTTCTATTCAAAAACGATCTATCAGTTGTTTTCATTATAGGGTGACATTCAAAATTAATAAAATTCGTATTTCAAACAGAGAGAGTTGTCAAGAAACAAAACATGATTTCGTCACCTAGAATAGACTGAAACTATGATGCCCTACCAAAATAAAACTTATTGGTTCTGGAATAGTGCTAAAAAAAATCTCAAAAACGACTTTTTTCACTATGCCCCATACACACCCTAATGTACTATCATTATTAAGATTATAATTGAACATGTATCGAGTTCTGCTAAATACATTTCCATCTAGAATTTGTCTTAATACGACGAACAAAACAGTTTTTATCTTTGTCAATCCCACCCAATTTGAAAGTTTTTACGATCTTTGGCCGCTTATATCTCAGAAACGACAAATTTAAAATAATTTGAACTGACAAATTTTTCTAATTACTCACCCCACTATAAAATAATAAAATATGAGCCAATGGACCTTTTCACGAGATATGAGAAAACACTGTAATGAGAAAGTATATAATAAATTGATGGATATAACCGTTGCTACGTGGTTGTAAATCATCACGAAAAATGAGAAATAAAACTTTCTATGTTTGTATACCACTTCTATTTGTAACCAACGTTACTGCAGTTTCGTCCTATATAGACATTATCAAACAATACAATAATCTGAAATAGTAACATACAATTCACACTTGAGACAGAGATAGAGAGACAAATTAATTTCTTAGACCTAACCATCACACATAATCATAATAAATTTGAGTTCAATGTATTCAGAAAACCGAGCTACACAGACATTACAATCCCAAGTGATTCATTCCATCCCGATAGTCAAAAATTAGCAGCATATAATTCAATGTTACATAGAGCGTTCTCGTTACCTTTGTCTGCTAATAATCTAGATAGAGAAATTAAAACAATCATACAGATAGGACAAAATAATGGTTTCCAAGCAGCCACAATTCAAAAGTTAGTCAGAAAACATCGTCTTAAATTTTCGCACAAATTAATATACCCCCAGGTCAAACAATCAGAAACTAAGAAATTTGTAACCTTAACGTACTTCGGGAGAAGAACAGAGGCTATTGCGGAATTCTTTAGAAAGAATAATATAGAAGTAGCATACAAGGCCGCATGCCAGGTTGTCTAATTTTCTTTTTAATGCCAAAGATAGAATAGCAAAAATTGAAAAATCTGGAGTTTATAAGCTTAAGTGTCGAGAGTGTAACGGTGTTTATGTGGGACAATGTGGACGTAATTTTTCAAAAAGATACGCTGAACATGAAAGGTCCTTCAGACTAGGAAAAAATGATTCGTCATTTTCAAACTATTCCTTGGAATACAACCACAAGTTTCCGAGTCTGAACAATACGGAAATTTTGCACTATGCAAGCAGGGTTGAAAACTGAATTATTTAGAATCCCTAGAAATTCATAAGCACAAATATTGTGGATGTAACCTACTGAATGATCAACTGGATTTGGTCTATTCACCGGTTTTTAAGGCAGCTCAGTCACATTGTCGCAAATAAACAAGGTCCAGGTAAAAGTCCTTAATGACCGTTAGTCGTTAAGACAGGCCTCGGGTAGAATTAAGGGTATTTAAGGAGTATTATTTTTTATATCAGATTATTGTATTGTTTGATAATGTCCATTTAGGTCGAAACTGAAGTAACGTTGGTTACAAATAGAAGTGGTATAAAAACATAGAAAGTTTTATTTCTCATTTTTCGCAAGAAAGTATATACGCTAATATCACTAGGGATTTTTTTCTGACCGCTAGTTTCTCTATAATCAGAAGAAAAGTGATTCGTGACGTCTTGTTCATCAAAACTAAACTTGGCAACGTAGTTAAAGTTGTGCAAAAAATACTCATTCAAATATAATGTGTCGTATGATAGTTGTCATTTGGTACCAGACGGGTTCGTTCGTCTGTTTCACGGAGCAAACCAATAAGAATCGTTTGTCCCTGTTTAACTCGATAGCTTTTACATTCAAATTGGACACAATTCAAGCAGTTCCATCAAATAGTTATGCTGCACACGAACGGGACCTACGTTGAGGTTAATGCGGTTTTCAAGGTTTTGAAACTATTTGTTGTTTGTATTCTATAATTCTTTCAATTCCTGTATCTGTATCCCTGCAATAAAGTGAACATGTCGAAAAAGTGCTTTGTACCCGGTTCTCGAACTCCAGTGAAAATTCTAATTTACAATTTTTTATGCACCTAAAGATGAAGCGCGTCGTAAAATGTGTTTCGAAGCAGTGAATAAATCCTTTGTAAAAAGCGGAAATATATGTTATTTTGAAGAACATTTTCAAGTGAGTACTTTACGTCATGTAATTATTGTATTCAAAGCAGAGTTCAAAGACAGATTCAAAATATTAGTCATTGCAGAAAAGAACTTGAATTATCAAACAATTTTAGGTAACAGTAAAGATTCAGAAAAATATACTTGAAAACCCAAATTCAAAGAGATGAAAGTCACAATGAAATCATAGACATTGCTCTTTCTGATTTGATTTCACCCGATGAATAATGAGTACGTTATTACGATTTTCGGTATTGCCAATGCTCGTTTCTCATCAAAAGAAAATTTGAAAACTATAAATGAAATCAAAATAGGTAATATGTGGATTTTTTTCTCTGAGTTGATCAAGTGACAAAGCTTTTAATTATTTCTCAATGGTTTATATCAAGCTAGAAGCTGTACTTTTTAAGGGGAACGTTATTGCCTGTTTCGGAACGTGGATTATGGTGGGGGTGTTTCCGATGTACGTGACGTGAGCGACACACTTTCAAATGTGATATTTCTTCAAATTGAAAGAAATATAGTGGAACTCTTCGTTATATGCACGTTTCAGACTATCAATTCAAACGAGTTTCGCAATTTATTTTTCGTAAATGTAAAGGTCCATTTGACCGAGAGCCAATTCACAATAAGTTTTCGTGCTGGGTCCTTCCTGTTGTGTTTGATGCAAAAATGATGTATCGTTAAACATTCATGATAGAAATTGATTTCAATCGATTTTCGTTCTGTAATTATTCCTATAACATCTATCTAAGAAAAAAAGTTATTCTTTATTATTAATCTCACATGATATTTTAACCGACCGATATTTTGTTTTGTTGGTATCGAATATAGGAAAAAAGTTGTTAATCGAAAGTATTTGATGTTTGTTTGGCTTTCTGTTATATCAGGCAACAAACGAGGCAAATGCCAAACTCACAGCAGTGCCATATGCCATCTTGTTCTGAAAATATTTTTTTCCATACAAAACTTTGTGCGAGAATTAAACTCTCCGACTTCAGAGTTGCTGAAATTGTTTCAACTTCTGAAAATATTTTGAGATTTGTAGGGCTGGTTCACTTGGAAATAAAGAACAAATATGGAAAGAAATTGAAACTTCTCTCATAAAGTTGCTCATCAAACAGAACCACTTTCAGGTCGAACAATGTTATATACAGGATGTCGATTTGAAAACTTCCCATTCTTGATATCTTCCATCTAGTAAATAATATGAGGAATCAAGAAAACAGATCAATTTTATTGTCAAGGGGGCACTTTCAAGGAACATTTGTAGCCCTCGTGGTTCAAACCCCTAGGAGAGGTAGATGTTACCCTTAGAATCTTAAATGGGAAGGAGGGTCAAGTGGCACATCATTTTGACTGGCGTTCAATTCTGTTTCCACTGATACCCTGACGTTTTATTTTTTGAAAAATGGCGTTCTAAACTTACACATGTAATTCGAATTTGCCTGTTCTGAGATGCATCATTGTATTGACTCCTTTTGAGAAAATGGTTGAAAGAGTAGGTGGCACCGTTCCAACCCTTGAATGACAGGAATAAATTTATTACACTTGGGATTTTTTATTTGATGGTTATTTTCCTTTTACAAAATAAAATTTAATTTCTGATGAAGACATTTCAAACATAAAATCTACGTACGCATATCTTATAAACTGTACAAAATATTTTCCGCTTTGCTTTTGACAGTAATCAAGTCTGTTTTCGAACTCCCCTTTCACATTACGGTCACTTCACTAGGAATTGACTGGCATGCTGCTGTAATTCGTCTTTGAAGTTATCCAATATCAGAAGGTTGTGTTTCATAAACAACGGATTTAAGATGTCCCCAAAGAAAGAAATCTAACGGTGTCAAATCTGGTGATCTCGGAGGACATTCAACTGCTCCCCTTCTGCCAATCCACCGATCCGGAAATCTCTAGTTCAACCACTGTCGGTCGGAAAGAAAATAATGAGGTGGTGCACCGTCCTGCTGAAAATGTAACAGATCCTCCTGCAAAAGTTCATTACCTTCTGCATCAATTTGAGTTTCTAGCTAGTGAGTTATGAGAGGATCGATATTCTCTTCGACATTTCAAGGTACAGATTTCCAGTCAGAAATAATGGACCAATAATGGCACTTCCAAGAATACCAGCCCAAACATTACATTTTTGTGGGTGTTGTGTATGCCCTTTCCGAAATGAAAGTGGGTTTTCGTCACTCCAATAGCAACAAATTCTATTAACATTCTATTAACATTGCCATTCAGAAAAAATTTACACTCATCGCTGAAACAGATGTATAACAGGAGGTTAGGGATGGTATTGACTCGATGAGACATGATTTCATAAAACTCTATTCTTCCATCATAACCATCCTCGTGAATGAAGCTCTTGAAGAATCTGCATTTTATATGGATTAAATTTATGCATTTTCAATGCTTTTCTTACAGTCTCGCGTGACATTCCCGTCTGTTCTGATACTGATCGTAAGGAGCTCGTAGGCTCTGTAGCAAATGTTCACAAAACTCCAATTTGAGCTTCTTCATTTAGTTCTCTGGGGTTATTTCAATTTTTATTAGTCACTGAACCAGTTTCGTTAAACTTATTCAGTAAATAAAGCACATAATAATAAAAATTACTTCTGTCAATTTTGAACGCTATTTTTCTAAAAATGCTCATCAAAAAATGATAAGTCAGGGTACTATTGGAAACAGCATTGAACGCGATTCAAAATGATGTGCCACTTGACCCCCCTTTCCATTCAAAATTCTGAGGGTTAAACCACGAGGGCTTCAAATAGTCCTTGAAAGTGTCCTTGCAAATGAAATTGACCTGTTTTTTCGATTCCTCATATTGTTTACTAGAAGGAAGATATTAAGGATGGAAAGTTTTCCAATTGACACCCTATATAATGAAATACAGAGGGACACTGGGAATGATAGGTGTTGTTGGAGTACTTATCGATGAAATAATGATTAAGAAGAAGTTCACGTAAGAACAGAATGGAATAAAAAAAATTTTGAATTACCTAAGTAACACTTAGTTTGCAGTTCGAATACAACGTAAAACAAGTTGGGCAATCCAAAAGATGAATATTTCGAAAGGTCAGAACATTAAATTTGTCTTAGCTTTGCTGAAAATAATCAAAGAGGAAAAAGTGAAAGTGCATTTCCTTCATGAAGACTTCTACCTTCTCATGCATATGTAACAAGTGGGTATCAGAGTTTCTTCAATGTTTTTTCACCTACTTTACATAACCCTTCTGCGCTGTTTACGGAAGATGCAAAAATCATGGATATATCAGATAATAAGGATTATTACACTGAAGCAGGCAACATTACCCTCTTTGGCATATATGCAATTATCTGAGAGTAGTGAGACAGGTCATACTTATACATGCCAGAAAAAACTGGGTTTCATTCCAGCCTCATTTTCAACTCCCTCATAATCCCATCATTTTCTAGACTGAATGTTGAAAATAATTGCTTATACACATCCTGTAAGCTTGAGGTTTTTACTTTACATGTGTATTGTTCAACGTACAAAAACAACTCTAAATCCTGTTTTCTTACGATGAAAAATTTTGTCGAAACGCGGGATTTTCAGAAACCCCTGAATATTAGAAACGAAAGAATATGAATTTATCTGTTCAGTTCATATAGTCATCACAGTCCGACATAACCTAAACATCAAAGCCAACAATGGACTCCTATTTCGGAGTATGCTTTCTGTTCAGATCATGCGCTACGAGCGCACATTCTCTCAGATTTCCGGCTTATTATAATAGACGTGTCATACCCCAACTGTCATGATGTTTGTTCTTGCTGTCAACATCAGAAGGGTAGGACAATAATAGATCCTGCTGCGTTTGCCTGACTAAGTCCATGGGGCAACCCCGTGCCATATTGTTTAAACCGAAATTGTTTAAAAAATTGCAAGGGATTGTTAGTTTTTCAACAGGACAAATTTTTTTTATGTTCTTTATTGTAATACAAATAAAAAAGGTACCATGACTTTTCACGATGAAGTTATTATTTCTAAAGAAAAGAATTTTTTAAGTTTCTAAAAATCTCAAATTTGGGTAATTTTGACCCATGAAAAATATATTAAAAAAAATAGAATATAAATATTTTTTTTTTATTTTTATACAATGGTTAATAATATTGTTAATAAAATTTTTTTTAAATTTCATTGCCTGTTTTTTCATTGTTAATTTCGCGCGTTCACAAGTATGCGTCGCTTACCTTTAAGTATCGCCGTCTCTCTCTGACTCATGCGCTGCATCGGCCTCTCTGTGTCTTGAATCATTATTTATCATTTATCTTAAAAACTATCAACTGTAACAATATTGTTGAAGTAAGGAATATTATTAATAATTAAATTGTTAACAATTTGTTTTTTTAGAATTTTTTTTCTGAAATCAATTTTTCAAAAGTTATTTAAGCATAAATAAGAACATGTAATTAAAATTACTTTTTATCAGTTTATATTACTTTTTTGTTATTATCATAGTAATTTATGCATTCATATCAACGATAATAAGATATAATGGTATTTGAACATTTTTTGGAATCACAATTATATACAGTGAGTCTCCTTAAGTTTGCTACATATGGAAAACTATTTTAATATTGGTTTTACATAAAAAAGTTTCTCTTCATAAAAAGATCCTCCTCATAAAAAGTTCTGCATGGTCTGAAACCCATGATGCAACCATTAGATATTGGATTTTATCAATCTTATACGAGGTATGTCAAAAGATAAGAATTTTACCCAAGAGTAAAGTAACTTTATACTTCACAATATCGAAAATTGTTATTATGAAAAGTTGTTCGGAATTGAAAAATATGTTTCGAAATGCAATTGCATCCTTCCAATTAGAAAAATAATTTTTAAAATTTTTTTTTTCAATTATCAATATTACATTTATCATTTTTATTTAGTACAAATATGTTAACCTTTCCGTTCTGTTTAGAAATCAATAAGCAAATTTTCATGAAACAATATTTTATAATTGATAATTGTTCGGTATTGGTAATTTGAGAAAAAATTGTAAAAAAATATATTTAACAATTAGAATGATGTAATTGCATATTGAAACTTAGTTTTTTATTTCACCTACCGTTTTATAATGAAAATTTTCTATATTGTGAAATATAGAGTAAACTTACTCTTGAGAAAATTTCATATTTTTTTACATACCTCGTATAATATTGATGAAATTTGATATCTGATGAATGCATATTAGATTTTAGTCTATGCAGAACTTTTTATGAATAATAACTTCTTTTCGTAAAATCAATAATAAAAAAGTTTCCCATATGTAGCCAACTTAAGCAGATTTACTGTATATAATTGTGATTCAAAAAATGTTCAAATACTATTATATCTTATCAATGTTGATATAAATTACTATGATAACAAAAAAGTAATATGAACTAATAAAAAAGTAAATGTTCCGATTTATGATTAAATAACTTTTGAAAAAATTTGTGGGAAATAAATTGTAGACAATTTAATTATTAATAACATTCCCCTCTTTAGCAATCTTCATACAGTTGATAGGTTTTAAGATAAATGATTAATAATTATTCAATAGACACATAGTGGCCGATGCAGCGCATGAGTCATAGAGACGGCGATACTTAGGTAAGCGACGCATACTTGTGATCGCGCGAAATTAACAATTAAAAAACTGGTATAAACAATGACATTTTTAAAAATCTTTTTTTACAATATTATCAACTATTGTATAAAAATTTTAAAAAATATATAATTTATATTTAATTTTTTTTAAATATATTTTTCATGGGTCAAAATTACCCAAATTTGAGATTTTTCGAACCTTTAAAAATTCATATCTTTAAAAATATCAACTTTATGGTGAAAAGTCATAGGACCTTTTTTATTTATATTTCAATAAAGAATATAAAAAAATGTGTTCAGTTGAAAACTAACAATTCATTGCAATTGTTTAAACAATTTCGGTTTAAAAAATATGGCACGGGGTTGCCCCATGGCAACATGCATTTATATCATCGGTGGGGCAATTTGAAGAGGATTGCATGAAAAATGGAGGTGATATAGTTTTCGGTAATCATGCGCCGATTCCTCCTGGACTAACTTATAGTGAGTAAACATTTATTGTAGAGCTGTCTGCTCTACAAAAAATTTCTACTAAATTTCGTTGTGTAAATTGGAGCTGAATTGAATGTCGTGGTTCGTATGAAATTATTAGTGCCTATATTTTACAAATTGTGGGGTGGAAATATGTCAAGGTATTGAACTATTCTAGAATAGCTCATCCGTATAAGTCATAAGAATATTCCGTCCTCAAGGGTATTCAAAGTGAAAAACACCATGGAATCTTGTATGTTATCATGCATTGATCTTTTCTGAATAAAATTCAAGTACTTATATTATCTGTGTGTCAACCAATTTGTGTTCTGGATATTGAAATTTGTACACAAATCATGAGGATTTTCCTGTCCCTTGGCAATTAGATGAAAGCATATTATGTCTACGTCAATCCATATCGAGGAAATGTCAAATAACACTTCCATGTGCACAATGTTTGTAGCTGTGTCACCGCATCTTGACTATTCTTCGTCGAAATCATTGGGCATATCAAACATATCTTCCCAACGGTTTGACTAAGACTACTCGTATCTGGTATTGAAGTAATAATGATCCTTACTGAAATAGATAATATACTGGGTGTCTCATTTAAAAATTTAAAGTCTGAAACTCTACTTATCTACGTTTTAATGATGTACCTTGTATATATGAAAACTAATTCGGAAGATAGTCCTAAGTGGTCCATTTGACAAACAAATATAAGGAATTGAAATAGTGATTCGCAATGGAGCAATTGACCAAGTGATTATGGTTGACTCACACTCAAAAATTTTGACTTTATCCTATTCAAAATTCTGTAATGCAATATTTTCAAATTAGGGCTAACAATATTTCTATTAATTTTGCCACAAAATGCGTTTTCTTCTCAATTTTCAAAAAAGGAGTATAAAATAAATTGAATATATACACTCGCACTTTTGAAAAAACTTCTTTAATTAAAAAAAATCCATTAGGTATATCAAAAGAAAATTCAATAGATTGAAGAAAAATACAATAAAATTGAAAAGAAATTCAATATATTCGAAAGAAATACAATAACTGAAAAGGAATCCAACATATTGGATTTTTTCAGGAAAATGCTGTTTTATTTGTGTGACCCCTAGGCGCTTTCGAACTATGGAATTTTGGAAAAAAAACAACTTCACTGTCATCAGCAAAAATGTATATGCTATGAAACATTTTATTTCTAATTGACTTTTTTCCAATTGGCAACATGGAAACGTAAAGTATATTTTGTTAAATAAATAAGAATTGAATGCATCAAGTCACCTTGTGACCAAAACAACTAATAAAACAAAATCATCAAGGTAGTCGATATTTCATTATATCTCGCTTATGCGGAAGAAAATTGGGTAATTATTGTGTACGTTAACGTTAAAAAAAAATGTTAATAATAATATTTATGCAAAGAGATATGTTATTAGTCTTTGGATTTGTATTTTTCCCAAAATTTTATGATCGATTTTGGTGATTTGAAGGTATCCATAGCCCTGTGAATAGAAAATAATTTTCAAAATGAAAAATGAACTGGCTACAAAAAGTGACAAGATTATTGATTATTGTAATGAGTTTATCATTTAAAGACAAAAGACGTGAAAATATACAGGGTGCTTTATTTAAAAATCGAAAGTTTGTATAACTTCTGGTGAAACCGGAAGTTGCATGAAGCTGAGTTACTTGTAGAAAAAGCAGTTTTGTGTCGTGTACAGATCCTCCAAATTTCATTTCAATATCATTAATAACAAAAAAAGTTTTTGAGAGCTACTCTCCGTGGACACCCTGTATATACTATCAATATGTTTATACAATATATTTGGTAATGGAAGTTGGAATCACCTATCTATGTATAATATATTCGACCAGTTTTATTTTATGTCGGAAATAACTTCATCCTATTCCTCACTACACAAACAAATCCAAGATGCAGATTCAATTCGACGATATATAAATATTGTTGTGATTGTTATTTTCACTACGCGCAACCTTCCAAAGTCTTCGAGAGACTTGTGCTTGCTAGGGAAGACCACCGACCATCACGGTCCATGTATCGAAACCATCCGTGGTAAGGTATTTGTCTCGGAAGAACTGAATTTCTATAGACTATTCATAAACTACAGTATGAAAATAACATGGTTGAATCAACAATATATTATTCAACTCGAAAGAATAAAAGTGTCAGTATCCCACAATTAAATATTGATTCGAATGTAACAAATATTGTCATTGATTTGCATCTCTGCAATTTTTTTAGATTGAATTCAATTTGATTCCCATTGATTATATGGTTTGTTTATAGAGTATCTCGTTTTGTCTTCTTAAAAACATCAGATGTTTCAGTCGATCACAATCTGAATTGAGATTTCAAAAATACCTTTCATTATTTTGATTAGAGTTTGCTTCCAAGCAACAAAATATGTTGTTTACTCATTCAGTGCGTCTTTAGAGAGAATTCACAAAGTAGGTACTGATTATTCTTTTCATTCAAACAATTCATTAAATTTTGTGGTAATACACAAGTTAGTTCGTTGAACATAATATCTTTCAAACGAAATATTTGTGATAGTCATATCAATTCAATTAAAATGTCGCACTAATTCTGACACACATGTTCGATATATAAATAAGAATTCCACCGAAGTATATATTTTCTCATAATAACAAAATATTTTGTACATTTGAGTACAATATTTTGTTCGTTCATTTAATACTGTTGGTTCATTCAAGTTTGTTTTTGCTGCACCTGCAAGTCATTTTCTTCATTCAACAATAATTTTTCAACAAAAAAAAATAACAGAATTATTGTATTAACCGTGTAATATTTGGGTGAGTATGTCAGCTGGCCGTATTTTTGGTTAAGTGTTTTTAATAATGATAACCTTGACGGTCCGAAATATTAACTAATTTTGCTCAATCAGGTTCAAGTCCTGCTCACAATTCACGGCCAGTAATCGAGTATCTCGAAGAGATGTAAAGAATAAATATTAACGATTTATTTATCATTTTCAATAAAAAAGTTCACTCGACACTTCGAAGAATTGCCTCTTTCATTATCGGTCGGGTCGACATCATGATTCGTATGGTACTGGGAGCATTTTCAGCTTGAGTAGTAAAACATGTCCTAACGAACGGTTGAATTGAAAGGCTTGGATGGATTGAGGAAGTAGCGCAACGTCAAAGGACACATAAACAGATTAGATTCCAGAAAGTCTGGAAATCTCTAACCGAACAGCGTTCTGGACGGATTTGAGAAACTAACGAACTATTTTGTTTCGATGTTTCCCTGAGTGCTCGTGGTGGAATAATATGTACGGGAAAATCTCATTGCTGCTTTTGTTTGGTTCGAATTGTTTGTAGAAAATAGACTTGTTTGAAATTGCTTGCTTGTTCTGTAGACAAAGAGGACCTGTATGGAACAATAACTATAGTGATATTAATATTACCGACATAATTATTTTCATATTCGATAACACCTATTTTTTTTTTGCTGAATAGAGATCTTGCTCTGGATAATTTCTTGGAACTCTAATTCAAATGCCCTATAAATTAAAAATCATTTCTGAATTAATCAGATGAGAAAAATAAATAAACACGGTCCTATCTACAGAGTGCCACCTAGGAATCTTTGAAAAATTGGTCTCCAGATTTAGCAGACAAATAGTTATTGATATCAGCAGAAACAAGGCTAGTTTCATAATGAATATGTACGTCAGCATCAGATTGAACCATAATTGGTAACCCAGTCAATGTGAAATTTCACTTTGAAAAGTCAAATATGAATTGGTCAAAGGCATTTTTTCCATTTCGGAAGTGTTTAATTTCTTTATATTTGTACAATTTTTGATCACTGTACTCCAAATCCTGCTCCATCATTGTACAATATCAGACCACACCAAGTGAGTGTCATGACCACAGTACTGTTCAAAACGATATCAACAATTACCATTTCAATAAGAAACCTCTAAGAATAGAACAATTAGAGGGAATCCATAATCCATAGACAATACTTCAAAAATACTAGCAAAATATTTTTTAGAACGTATTATTCGTTAGAAAAAAGTGAACATTTTCCAATGTTGGTCCTCTGTTATCTGAATATTTTCAAAATAATATTGGCGTAATGTTTTCGAAGCAATACTGGATTTTTTAATTCGTGTTTTTTGTTACAGGTACGATGATGATACGAAACTGTTGGTAATATTTAACATTCCTTCAAATGAAGAAGGTAATTGAGAACGATTTGGTCACCACCATCTTGATATCGATAACTACATTAGATTAGATAAGATTAGTTTACGAGACTCCATAGGCTGGATTAAAAACTTCCATTTATCCGGATGGCCTGACTAGAATATTCCTAACAGAAACAAAAATGAAATTGATAGAATAGAATAGATTTATTTCCAGAAAACACGATATACATGTGTAGGAAAGTTCGAGTTTTTACAAATATACACTTAATGAAAACAATAATTTCTAACAGAAAAGTATACATGGGTTAACACAAACGGATATATAAAATGATGAAAAATATTATATAATAAGTACAATCATTTTTATCAAACATTATCAGCTGGGGCTAAGTTATCATCGGTAAGGTATTCGTTAACTGAATAGTATGCTTTAGTAATTAAGATTTCTTTTATTTCATTTTTGAATATTCTTGAGTTGTAGTTTTTTATTACATTTGGAAGCATATTGTATAGCTTAGCACCCATGTAGTGAGCACTCTTTTGGAATAAAGTTGTGTTATGTGGGGGTATCGGAAGATTGTCGGGTTTGGGAGTTAGCGAACTGATAATTTTTTTGTTATTATGTACAAGAACTAGGACATTGTATATATATAAACTTGGTAATGTGAGAATTTTCATCTCTTTGAAATTATTCTTACAGGATTCTCTTCTCTTCAATCTCTTGATTATTCTTATTGCTCTTTTTTGTAATACAAGAACTGACTGCCAATCAGATCTTATTCCCCAGTGGATCAGGCCATATGACATATGAGACATGAAGTTTGCATAGTAAACTATTTTTAAAGCGTGTTCACTCACTTGTCTATTAGAAAGTGCGCGTAGACAGTAACATGATCTGCTGAGTTTTATATTCGTGATTTTGATGTGTTCCTTCCATGACAAGTACTGATCCATCTGGAAACCTATACATTTTATAAGTTTGGTTGATTTTAAATCAAATGGTAGAGTCAAGTTATCGACACTCCTGTTTGCAAAAGGCATATAGAAAGTTTTTTCAAAGTTGATTTTTATTTTATTTGTTGTACACCACCCAATTATACTGTTCAAACAAGCAGCAGTTTTATCCTCTAAGGTGGTTTTATCACCACTTTCAACAATAAGAAGAGCATCATCTGCATACAATATAGGAGTTGCTCCACCACAATTTCTCGGAAGGTCGTTAATAAAAATTTAAAAAAGTAGGGGGCCCAATATACGTAGATCCTCGCGGTACACCACATCTAATATTTCCCCATTCTGAAAATATTTTTTCATTCTCTACATAAGCAAAGAGTGGTTCTCCCACTCTTTGCTTCCTTCCATTCAGATAACTACTGAATCAATTTAGGACAATTCCACGAATGCCATAGTGATGCAATTCTTCTAACAATATGTCAAAGTTGACGCTGTCGAAAGCCTTCGCGAAATCACATGCGATACCGATGGTAAGAAGTTTCATGTCAACATTTGTTATTATTTTTTTTGCATATATCATCAAGGGCGGTTGATGTCGATTTACCTGGAAGGAACCCATGTTGGCAATCACTTAATAATCTATTTGACTTCATGAACGAGATTAGTCTTTTTTGCATCAACTTTTCCAGTAGTTTTGAAATAGTTAACAAAAGTGATATCGGTCTATAATTTTCGAATTCCTCCCCATGTCCTTTTTTCTAGGATATTTTTCAACAATTTCGATGAAATATTATCGTATCCGGCTGAGTTTTTGGATTTCAAAGATCGAACAACTGATGATATCTCGTTTACATCTTGTTGGTGCGATTGCGAAAATATTTTAAAATATAATTCAATGAAATTTTTGATTATATAACTCACCCTTTTTTGACGATTGGCCAACACTTCGGGAGGTTCTCTATTCTATTCGTTCCTCTGTGGTAATAGGTGGGGTATGTTGGAGGAGAGAGAAGGACGAAAGAAAGGATTTCGAAGATTCGAATTACCAAAAATGTTTTCCTTTTACACGAAAATTACAGGTGATGGTAAACACTGTTACACTGATTCAAAGCGGTGAAAACTGATTTGAAGACACTATTCTTGCGAATTCAGAAATATTGAAAATGCGGTTCCGATCAGATAATAAGTACATGCGAAAAGTGATATGTATTGAACTCGATCTCTACTGAACTGAACTGATCGAAAATATTGACTGATGAGGGCGACACTCTTCAATTACATTTCCTGAAAGGAGTGTACATTCGCCCTATCTAACGTCTCACAACGGAGTTAGTTAAAACTGTTGAGAGTGTTGAGAAATTTGATGGCTTGCGTATCCATTACCCCCCACCCTGAAACATTGTTTCTGAACAATGAAAAAAATTGAATTGCAGTACTAAAGCAACAAAACCAATATTTATTATTGAAAAGACGTGAACAATAACAACAACAAACAAATAACATTAATAATGATTTCGAAAAAGTATGAATTATTGGGTTGGGAGTGGACAAACTTTGCCCACTGGACGGCGGTAGGAACCAGAACGAGTTCTGACAGTGACAACTCGAACCCCACCATCAGCTCCAGGATAGACCTTTTCTATCACTCCAAGTGGCCAGTGTAAAGGTGAAACATTGTCTTTCATGAGAACCACAACGGCTCCTTCGTTAATTGGCGTTGAGTTCTTTGTCCACTTTGCTCGTGATTGAAGTGTATGGAGGTATTCGTTGTGCCAACGGTCCCAATAATTTTGAAAGATGCGATCCATCATTTGATATCTTGTTAAGCGATTCTGAGGAATATCTCTAACGTCCTCTGCAGGAATTTGATTTAAACTTGTGCCCAAGGTGAGAAAATGTGCAGGCGTTAGCGCGGTAGGAGACATGGGATCATTATTTAGCGCGCACAATGGTCTACTATTCATTACAGCCTCAACTTGTATGAGAACAGTATTGAATTCCTCATACGTGAGTACTTGGTCTCCAATAAAGCGTTGGAGATGTCCCTTGACGCTTTCGATGTTGGACTCCCAGATTCCCCCAAACCAGGGTCCATTGGCAGGGTTAATCTTCCATTAAATTCCTTTGGAAGCTAATTCTCCCCCAATATTTGCTCTAAATGATGCGGAAGTGATCAATTCGCCCAGCTCACTTAGCTTTCTGCGGGCACGAATAAAGTTTGTTCCTCCATCTGACAGCAGAAAAGAGCACGGTCCTCTCCGTGAGATGAAGCGCTTGTATGCGGCGAGGAAACAATCTGTTGACAAATCAGAGGCTAGTTCCATGTGTACAGCTTTCACTGAAAGACACACAAACAAACAGATGTACGCCTTCGTCAAGATACGTTGTCCTCTGCGACGTTGTGGTGTGACGAAAAAGGGGCCAGCGTAGTCGACTCCAGTGTGGTCAAATACGCGGGACTTCTCCACTCGAAAGCCAGGAAGTGGAGTCATCTTTGGAATTGTTGGTTTTGGACGAGTGCGGAAACAAATATTGCAACGATGGATTCGTGTACGGATACGTGTAATCGCGTGAGGAATCCAATACCTCTGTCGCAGATTAGAAAGAACGAGCTGCTGTCCTGCGTGAAGAAGATCCATGTGGGATTGGTCGATTACCATATCCACGAATCTTCCTTTAGAAGGAAGCAGTATAGGATGTTTCTGATCGTACGATAGTAATGGTGCATTTTGAAGTCGACCCCCCACCCTGAGGATACCTTCACTCCTTAATGGGTCGAGATGACGGATATTACTGATGACTTGTGATCCCTTACGTAGTTTGGATATTTCATCGTGAAATACTTGCGATTGAACATAGCAAATCCAGAAGTCTGTCACCTTTCGCAGCTCTTCGTATTTCACGAAAAGAGTTTTCAGATTGGATCGGGTACATGCTCTGAAGATGTATGCTGTCGCTCGTAACAGTTTCCTGAATGTAGAAATTCTATCCAATAGTGGCGATAGTATATTGTCAGGTGTTACAGTGGCGACAAATGATGTTATTTTGACCTCAGTGTCTGGAATTTCATTATGCTGGTCATTTTCAGATAGAGGCCAACTTGACTCATTCTCTTTGAGCCAAGACGGACCTGTCCACCACAATGGATGGTGAAAAAGATTTTCAGGCGTTGTCCCTCTCGATAGCACATCGGCAGGGTTTTCATCGCCTGAAACGTGATACCAATGTTGCGGCGCTAGGTTTTCATGTATTTGTGCAATGCGATTTCCCACAAATATTTTCCACCTTGAGGGGTCAGAGCGTATCCAATACAAGGTGACTTTGGAATCTGTGAAAGCGAAAACTGAATCGAATTTGTGTCGAGACTCATAACTTTCGAGAATGGACTTCATCAAATTCGACAATAACAGGGCTGCACATAACTCGAGTCGCGGTATCGTGACTACCCGCTTGGGTGCGACCTTTGATTTCGCACATAACAACTTCACAACTGGTTTGCGACCTATAATGTAAGTGCGCACATAAACACAACCACCATATGCGTTGATGGAGCTGTCAGCAAAACCCACCAATGATGTGTGAGCACCTTCAACTAGGCCCACATGACGATCAACGATCAGCTGGTTCAAAAGCGGAAGACTATTCTGGAATGATTTCCATTTTTCCACAATTTCCAGTGGAGGTGTATCGTCCCATTCTGTATTACTTATCCAAAGTTCTTTCAAGATAAGTTTGGCAATGATTGTTACAGGTGCGACTAATCCCAATGGATCAAATATACTCATAGTTAAAGCTAGAATTGTGCGTTTTGTGCAAGATGACTCATTGACATCCACGGCACATGAAAATGCGTCTTTTTGTGATAGCCACTGGACACCAAGAACCTTGGACCAGCAATCACGATTAAAATCGGTTGCAGATAACATGTGTGATTCTTCCGGAATTTTTTTCATCAATTCTTTAGAGTTCGTTTTCCATTTGGATAACGTGAATCCTCCTGATGTGAATATTGACTGCAGTTGGTCATAAAGTTCAATCAACTTTCCTTCTGATTCTGTAGATGTTACAACATCATCGACATAAACGTCACGCTCAGCCACGACAGAAGCGAGTGGGTAACGCGATCTTTCTAACTCGGCTAGGAGAAGGATGATCCTATTTGCTAAATATGGAGAGCTGGAGTTGCCAAACACAACTTTATTGACCTCATACACTCTCAGCGGTTCACTTGGGTCTGATCCCCAGATAAAACGCTGAAATCGACGATCTCGCTGATCGACATTTATTTGTAAAAACATGCGTTTGATATCTGATGTCAATACAAATGGATAAAGCCTGAAGTGTATCAACATTCTGAAAATATCTGCGTGCAATTTGGGTCCAACAAACATCAAATCATTCAATGAATATGATGAACAAAGGCGATGAAGCGTTGAATACAATGCGTAATGGAGTAGTCGGATGATCAGGACGATAAACTCCATGATGTGGCAAATAATATGCATATTCATCCAACTTTTCATTTCTGTGACCAACACGTGACACAGTACCATTTCGGATATACTCGTCTATTATGTTTTTGTACAGCGTATGCATCGTTGGATTCTTAAGAAGTCTGCGTTCGAGGGACACAAATTTTGCTATACAAGCGTCTTTAGAAAATCCCAAAACGTCTGGTGATTTGCGAAACGGTAGACGAACAGTGAATGTACCGTCTGGGTTGCGAATATAAGTGTCCATAAAAAACTTTTCGCATTTCTTGTCATCTACACTCAAAAGTTTACGTTTAGGTACTTCTTCAAGTTCCCAAAAGTTTCGAACGAGATCTTCAAGTGAATGTTGCTTATGTGCCTGTGCGAATAAACAAACAGAATCAGATCGTGTAGCAGTTTCGATGTCTGCACGACCCATAACCACATAGCCAAGCGTTGTTTCAAGCGCGACAGGACAATTTGCAGGACCAACTATTTTTCGTGAATCTACAATCAGTGGCCACAATTCTGCTCCAATGAGAATATCCACTTCTCGTGGATTCTGGAAATACATATCAGCAAGTGGTAAATCTTTCAAGTGTGACAGTCTTGCTAGAGAAACAGGAGCAGTCGGTATGCGTTCACTTAAACTTTTGACAACAAGTGCGTGTGCGACATAACTGTTTTCTGGATCAAACCTTGAATGAAAATTGAGAATGGTACTAGAAGACACGTTCAGAGGAGATTAACCAATGCCTTTGACCATTGAGGATTTAGATTCCATTATGAGCCCTAATTTGCGACAAGTTTTGTGAGTAACAAAGTGCGATTGCGAGCCACAATCTAGAATGCCCCGCAGCTCATGCATTTTACCACCAGAATCTCTTGCTAAGACAGTAACTGTGGCAAGTAAGACAGTCGAAGGAATCCGGAGATCGTGTAATACATCGGTGGAACAAAACGACTGTGATTGAATTGAGAAAGAGCAACTAGGAGTTACGGATGTGGCTAGTGCGGATGTGGGTGGTGCGGATGTGGCTGGTGCGGATGTGGCTGTGGCAGATGCTGTATTTAAATCAACATGCGCACTGTATTCAGGATAACTGTGAAGAGAGCTGTGATGTCTTTTGTTACAGTTCTGAATTTGACAGTTTTTGCCAGATTGACATGCGCTGCTCATATGAAGATGCGAAAGACAATTGAAACAAAGTTTCTCTGACTTGACATAGTTCCATCTGTCTTCTACTTTCAACTTCTTGAATGTGGGACAGAAGTACAAGAGGTGGTTGTCATGTGAATTACATAATGAGCATTCACTGACGGTACCTCTGGGTTTTTGCGAAGTCGAGGTGTGCCCCACGAAAGAACCCGTTTTTGTTTCCCGCGTCAATAATGCGTAATTTATATTTTGTGAACTATTCAAATTAGCTTGATTCTTAGAATGCGAATGTGAAAAGTGTTTTACAGTAGAAGCAGACTTGGAAGAGTTGCTACGTCCTAGGATTTTGACTTGTTCAGAAACGAATGTAAGTAACAAATCAAATTTTGGGATATCAGTACCCGAGCGATTATTGTTTTCAAACATTCTAGAAGTAGTTGAATCCAACCTTTTCAACGCCAAATGCAAAAATATCGTGTCTGCAAGATCAGTCGATTTCATTTGTTTGAGTGCTTTAACTGGTTCTACAAACCTTGAAAGAAAATTCTCTAACCCCTGTTCAGATTCTGTTTGAAGCTGTTCAAAATTCAAAATCTTTTCTAGATAAGAAGCAGAAAGAGCTATCTTATCTTCAAAACGATCAATAAAAGCTTGCCTAATCAGTGTATAATTATCTGCAGTGGGTGGAATAGACCCGCAAACCAATCTCGCTGAACCTTCCAAATGCGTAATCAAATGCGTAACTTTCTCAACATCTGTATATGCGATATTCTCATGAACCATTTTTGTGAAAAGTTCATGAAATATTGGCCATTTTTCTGGTACGCCACTGAACTTGGGCAAATCAATAGGTTTCAATTTTGCACCAAACCCATAACCGCTAGAACCTGCGGTTGTGGGAAACCTAACTTCTTTTGCGGTTTTTGCCTCTCTTTTGCTTTCCAATAAGACGAATAAATCATTTGCAACGTAATACATCTCATCAAAAGCTTCAATTTCCGCGTATGACGGAACATATTTTTCTTTTATTTCAAAATTAACTTCATTTATTTTGTCTATGATTTCTACGAAATCATCCCTAACCTTATTCATGGTTCTAGCTTTTATTTGAAATTCATAAACCCTTCTTTCGTCTTTGGAAGCCCTTTTTGAAAGGTCATAAATCGATTGCATTTTGATAAAATACATTTCTCTTTTCTTTTCAAAAATTACTAATTGTTTTTCCAATGTACTCGCCATAATTGCCGTACGAATGTGATAAATTTGTTCAACAAAAACAATTCCAATGAAAATTTAAAATAATAAACTCTAACTTGCGAATATGGAACAATTCAGTAAAAAGTGCGAGATATAAAAAACGTATTGTTTCTTATAAAGAGACGTATCTTCAAACCAGCTGTTTTCCACAACAATCTTGGATCGAAGGACCATAAATAAAGTTGATGCGATTGCGAAAATATTTCAAAATATAATTCAATGAAATTTTTGATTATATAACTCACCCTTTTCTGACAATTGGCCAACACTTCGGGAGGTTCTCTCTTCTATTCGTTCCTCTGTGGTAATAGGTGGGGTATGTTGGAGGAGAGAGCAGGACGAAAGGATTTCGAAGATTCGAATTACCAAAAATGTTTTCCTTTTACACGAAAATTACAGGTGATGGTAAACACTGTTATACTGATTCAAAGCGTTGAAAACTGATTTGAAGACACTATTCTTGCGAATTCAGAAATATTGAAAATGCGGTTCCGATCAGATAATAAGTACATGTGAAAAGTGATATGTATTGAACTCGATCTCTACTGAACAGAACTGATCGAAAATATTGACTGATGAGGGCGACACTCTTCAATTACATTTCCTGAAAGGAGTGTATATGCGCCCTATCTAACGTCTTACAACGGAGTTAGTTGAAACTGTTGAGAGTGTTGAGAAATTTGATGGCTTGCGTATCCACATCTGTAGGATAGACAAAGAATGTTTGCTCATTCGGACAATTCTGATTATTTAAATACGCCTTGATTTTATTTTTATTTATTTCTCCATCGGTCTCTACTGCATTCAAGAAGTAATCATTGAAATCATTTATGAATGAGTTGGAGTCCTCATATTCCGGAATTTTTATAGATTTTTTTGATCGAATGTCTTTTTTGGTTTCTCTATTTATTATTTCCCAAGTTTTTTTAATTTTGTTATTGCTGGAAATGATTTCCTTTTTCAAAAATAAAACTCGAGCTTGGCTATAACTTTTTTCAGTATATAACAGTATTTTTTTTGAATCTGTTAATTATTTCGTTATCTACTTCTCTACAGACCGCTATCAATTGTCTTTTATGCAAGCAGGATTTGCGTATTCCTTTTGTCAACCATTGTTTTTTTGCTTTGTTTTTCACCAGCTCGACAGGAAAGCAGATTTCGAAGTGTTTTTCTAGTACACTGATAAATATGAACAAAAAGGGTCAAAGAAATTGGGTCGTCGGCTGCAAGGAGAACCTTATCATCAACAGATGTATCTCACAGGACTTCGTGCAGTATAAGCGTTACCTTCCGATGACCTGGATCGGCCAAGGCAATCGACACAATATCGCATAAGCTAAAAATGCATCTGCTCAGATGTCTTGACATACTCGACCAAATAGTGAGATGCATAAGACAGCTGATGCTGCTCTGGAAGAATCACTTCACCATGAGATCTGTTCAAGTTAGAGTCCAAACAGCAGATTATCTTCAGAAGGGGCCTATTCCGGGTAGACTCCCTCATTCTATTCTGCATCTTCCTATTTCCATTTCCACTGCACTAACATCACAACACTACAACTGTGGCACCCCCAGCAAACGGAGACATAAGGTCACCCATCTGTTTTACATGGATGACCTCAAACAATGTGCTTCTGGAGAAAAGGAACTAAATCAGCCGTTTAGGGTGGTGGAAGAGTACACGAGGTAGCCACCGTGGAAAACTCCCTCCAACGCAAGTATGAGCGTAAGCTCTGACATATCTGGTCATCAGAACTCGTTCGTTCCACGAGTAAACTTTCCCAAACAAAATAGAGGACGAGTATCTTCATAACATAATGGAACTGGATGGAGCCTGGAGGTCATCAGGAGTTGAGATTATTTTCTCTGTATGTTCCGCGACCATGAATAAACAGGAATTGGGGCATTTCCCCTCAAGGCAGCAGCCCGCTCAGCTGATTATCTTTGTCTCGCATTCGAAACTGAACAGACAAACCCAAACTCTGTCATTGAGTTGGATTCTGTTCAGCAAAGAGCTCATATCAAAGCTGCGGAGACAACTTCATATGGATGAGCCAATGAATGGGATCTTCTTTGAATACATTTAAGACCTTGGCTCATCTAAAAACCAGAACTTTTCATTTCTCAGGTCAAGTGATTTGAAGTCAAGGAAGTCCAGGATGGTGTCTATAGTACCCTGATCTACCGCAGTCGCGTAATGAGTATAGCGCTCCCTGACAGTCACCCCACGGACATACATTCTTCATATTTTTATAACACTCTTCTGTCACGGATTTAATCGAAATAGCTGCTTTTTGCCCAATCATCACCGCTGTAGAAAAACTTGAAGTTAGCTAAATTTCCAGTAAAAACTGAAGTGACATTAACGTTTTCCCACCTTGTTTCCAAACTGATCAAAAGCAAGTTTTTCTTGAGTCGTTGATCACTGGGTCAACACCACCAAACTTCAACACGTTTTACTTTCAACTTCAATATCAGAATTTCTCCCGATAAAAACAATAACTGGACAAATGATGGCTTGGGGAGTATGCAATGATAATATCATGCAAAGCATCTTGATCCTACAAAAAAGAGCTATAAAATATATATCGAAAGCAAAGGTCTTACATAAGTTACATACTGTCGTGGTCAAATTCATAGCAGAGACGGTTAGCTTGATTGAAAAAAACTCAAATTAATTCAATTCGGCTAGCCGCTATCTTACACGCAAAAAACAGTGATAACTTACCAAAACCAAACTCCACGTTAGCGAATGACTCTATTATTTACAATGGTTGCAAGATCACCTACCTGCCAGACTGTATAAGAGGGATTAACACTGTTGATAATTTCCAACAGTTTGTTCACTTCTTGCTGTGTAGCCGACCTTATTACATTGGAAGTATTAAGGCGAGAATACACATGCCAGTGAAATAGCTAGCCAGTGGTCAGTAACTTGTATGATAACTACTTGTCGTAGGAGTAAGTACACAAAATATTCATGCTATTTGTGAACATGCTAGTTTCTGAAATCGTCTCTTCAGCTTGGTAGCTATATATATATGCTCATCATAGTAAAAGTGTTGTAGTGTGTTTGTTGAATTGATATGTTGAAAACGCATAAATAAACTGATCGTTTGAGAAAAATGAAACTGAGAAGAAACAGAAGAATATGGGCAAAAGACTGGATTAGTAGACGCCACGTATATGAAGCAAGTAATGGTTTGTTGAAGGAAATGGGACCCCACCCGCTTCACGAAATCATGCTACTTGCAAAGAAAAATCAAACGTCTTGCAATCTACTAGCGTGCTATCATCTCGAATACTTTTTTACTGGAAACAAGATTTATACATGCAGGTAGCACGCATCTTCCAGTGACTGGCATGTTTCTTTGCGTGTAACAAGCTTTCGAGGCGAGAATTCACATGCATGGTCTAAGCAACGAAGCATAAATGCGTGTAACAAGCATGTGTATTCTCGCCTCAAAGGCTTGTTACACGCATAGAAGCATGCCAGTCACTGGAAGATGCGTGTGAATCTTGTTGCCAGTAAGAAAGTATTCCAGAAGATAGAATGCTAGTAGATCGCAAGACGATTTATTTTTCTTTGCAAGTAGCACGATTTCGTCAAGCGGGTGGAGGGGAGAAGCAAAGTCATATCGCATTTCCTTTAACAAACTATCACTTGCTCCATAAACGTGACGTCTACTAATCCAGTCTTTCACCGATATTCTTCTGTTTCTTTTTCCGTTTCAGACTTCTTAAACGAATCAGTTTAATTAGGCATTGTGTTGCTAATAAAATTACAAAATTATTAAATTCTCAACTGAGAAACTTTAACATTCAACAAATCAATTCAACACACTCCAACACTTTTACTATGCTGAGCATAGCTACTAAGCTTAAGAGACAATTTCAGAAACTGGCATTCTCACAAATAGCATGTGTATTTTGTGTACTCCTACGACAAGTAGTTATCATACAAGTTACTGACGACTGACATACTATTTTAACGGCATGTGTATTCTCGCCTCTATGCTGATATCTTTTAATTAAAATAAGTATTTTACGCTAATTTATTCTTGACCTTCGTGTACACGAATAATCCCTACTAACACAGATAAAAAAAGATTTCTTCAATCAAACATATGCATACTCCTGAATAGAATAAACTGAAAAGAATAATTATTTATGATTCATGAATATAGTCCCATTTCAAACTGATTGAGATGTTTGCTTCTTTACATAAATTCTCTTGAAATGAATTTGCTTGCAGTGAAAATATTCTACTCCTTATCCTGGACAGGGCCTAGACCAGTCCTCTGATCACGAAGAGATCAAAAAAGCCATGATGAGAGAGCATGGCATAAAAATATACAAGATCTTCACGATGTCCAAAACCATGAGACCTATGTTTATGGTAACGAAATCGGCGAAGATCACATTGCGAAATATCAGACAACAAGCCAAAACTGTACTAAATACTAGAATCACTTGGGAACATCGAAAGAACGGAGCAACCATAACACAATGCAGACGGTGTCAAAGATGGGGGCATGCAGCAGGCAACTGCTACCACGCCCCAAGATGCCTCAAGTGCAGCCTGGGACACCTGACCACCTGCACGAAACTGTGGACAAGAACATCCAGCAAGTTACCACGGATGCAAAGCGTATACCGAAAAGAAAGAGGAAAATAGACAAAGAAAGGAAACAACAACAAACAGACCAACATTTCAGACTGGAGACCAGAAAAACACACGAAGGGACAGAAGCACTCCAATCAACGGCACAACAAACAGCACCCTATCCACCCCCCACGAGAGGCCAGAGGAGGACACCCACAAGAAAAACGAAGTAAATGGCACTTCGACAGCGAGGGAAGATGATCTAGGTCCTAGACAGATACCGAAACCTTGCCGATGCCGAACCGTCACCCTGCCCCCACCCAATGCGGATGTGAGGCAGAAAGGCGCTACACCTACCTAGCTTCGGCACTAGAAACAGTCAGTAATCGGCTCACGGAGCTCCATATCCTCATACTGAGGATCACTGGAGCCACTCCTGCGTCGCACCCCTTAGCGGGGGCGGCGGGCGGGTGATGGGGGGCGCCGACGGGGCCCCCCACCACACCGCTCGCTGTTCCCGTTGGGAGGTGGCAGTCAAGGGAGCCGTTAAGCCGATGAAAAACACCACTAAAACACAACACCAACACAACAAAACACCACAAACGTAAAAGTGCACGACGAATCACGAGCTTGGACGATTGCGCCCAAGCTCGGGAGGAAATCGTGTACTCGGTGCTATGGGCAAATCGTATGCCGTAAAGACAACGCTCTGCGGGATGCAAGGAACTCATAGCACGATTCATGCTTAAATCAAGTTTTTGTAGAATTTTCTTGAAAAACCACAGAAACCCCTAACACGAAAACACCAATCACTACACCTGGTCACAGACCATAACAAATCAAATACCGGCATAAGCTAGGCAGGAGGTCAGGCCACTGAACTTGCAAGGCATCGATGGGTAACAGCTGAGCTAACAGCCAGCAATGGCAGGGTGGACGGTGAACACTCTGAAGGGGTGCCATTCATGGTAAAACCCCTCCACGTAGAGGGTAACAACCGTCATCAAACGTGGCACATAATATTATTTATAGTACATGTAATAGCTTTTATCAATGACATGTACACATTACTATAATTTATAAAATAAATATTTTTGGATTTGGATTTTGGATAATCCTCTTGACACAAGAATATAATTCCTTGGTAGATATCACTACCCATGCCACGTGACACAGTCAACCAATGAGCAATCAAAGCAGGTGGCGGAACGGCGACTGTGAATACAACTTTCATTTCGACCATTTCATCCAGTTTGACCATTTGGGTTGGAGCATATGAGGTAATACCCATATGTTAGTTTTGTGCCTAGTGTAAACTGTTTCTATAATGAAAATGCAATATCGAAAATTGAATTTGGCTCATTATGGGCCAGTTGTGAAAATGAGTGGAATACATTTTGGTCTTCTATAGTTTTGTGTCTGAAAGCGAGTGGCATTGTTTATGTATTCAATCAAACTGCAATATGCGTCACTAATAACTGGTTTTATTGAGAATACAGTTATTAATCTTAAAACTAATCTCATGTTAAACCATTATTTATACCTAAATTGTTCGTAGTTGTAAATCTATGCTTTGTTCAATCTATTCAATGTTGCCAAAAATTATAATGGCTTCCAATCTATATAAGTGCAAAGTGCAGATTGGAACTCAACCTCCAAGTTGATATAAGAATAGTATTCATTATTGAAATTGCAATATTCTTGTCTCAACCTACTCCCATGATTTAACAAAAAAAGTGCCCATTATTGAAGCTGAAATATTCTTGCCTCAACCAACTTATCAAGCAAGTATTCACTTATTTCAAAATATTTTCCTTGTGAGTGGCCAAGCGAAATCCGTCAAAGAATCAAACTTATATTTGGTTGGAACTATTGAAGAATGCAATCTCTTTGAATCAACGCAATTATGCGTTGTTGTAAAAAATCCTTTTTATCAGTGTATATATGTGTTTGTAAATTGACTAGTTGTAGTAGTACTTTTTAATTTTAATGCTTTTAGTGCTTTGCTTTTAGTGCTTTGTCCATAAGAATTTACATGTTCTTCATGATAATAATAATAATAATATACTTCATTCAGGATTTATGCAGTTTACACTGAAAAAAAAAGTAATGAATAAAGTTCAGTGTACGATACGTGCTACTGCACTTGTTTCGCAAAAAATAACGGATAAAACATTTATACATATATAAAACAGTAATTCAATATATACAACAAGTAATGAAATGTTTAAAAGGATTTCTACGGAAATATTTTAAATTAAATGATTTGTATATCACAACAGATAACGGGTGCATTGAAGAGAATTGGACCATAATGTACACAAGAATTATATTGGGGAAATAATATTTACAATTGGGGGACTCACACATACATATTGGTTTTCAATGATAAAATATTATAAATGTTAAATTGTTAAAAAAGAATGTGATAGGATAAAATGAAATACAATATTGAAATTCAAATGTAGAAAAATGTAGAAAAGTAATGCACACTTATATAAAAGGAGCACGGGTATTCACACGGAGATCAGTTTTAAATTATTTTCAGATTCCTAACAAATTGTCTATCTCTCTGAAAAACGAACAGCTTCAGGTGTTTTTTGAAAAGTGGTTACGATCTTCTATAACTTTTTGTAATGTGTTATACAATTTAATTACACAATAGAAGTATACCATTGTGGGGCAAGCGAATTGTGCGCGATATCTTGTATTATGTTGGTGATTTCTAGAGCTTGCTTTATCACTACAAAATTGATACTTCACGTTTGAACAAAAATAGTATAATTGTCTTACGTCAATTATTTGACATTCTTCATACAATCGATCTGACGGAAACCTCGAGTTTATTGAAATTATTAATTATGCCGTATCTTAAGTGACTTTCAACAAGGGCAAAATACAGAAATTTCAGTTCTTTTGCTGGCAAACAGTTTTTTAGACAACGGAATTTGTAAAGGACTGTTTGACGCAGATTTTTGATAATATGCCGTATTTGGTAATCCCATTTCAGGTTGCTATCTATGTGTACACCTAAATACTTGATTTCTGTCACAGAGCTCTCAAATTGGCAGACGTTGGATATGTTGCAACTGAATGGTAGAAAGTTTGTTTTGGTCAAATCAATTGTCAAGTGTCTATCTGTTTGAGTAGAACAAAATCTGTCTCTACTTTATTTTTAAGCTTGTTCCATGTTTCTGCATCGTCAGCAAAACCTATTATGTTGCCAACGGTGTTCAGTCTAAAAAAGTTGTTTGGGTACAAATTGAACAAAATTGGGTTACACCACACTCAATTTTTTTTGCTACTTTTTGTATCACCCACTCCTACGACCTGTTCTCTAGTTTGCAAATAGTTTGCAAACATTTTTAGACACATTCCTGTGATACCATTATTTTCTAGAGTCTGCAAAAGTAATCGATGGTCAACAGTATCAAAAGCCATTGACAAGTAATAATAATAGTAATAAAGAATATTGATTGATTGATTGAGTCTTCACGAATAGCCAATTTTGATAATAATCTGTCATTATCCTCGTCGCCAAAAATGTTATAACGCTAATTAAAACACAATTCCACCAAAAAGAGAGTTTTAATAATCAACTGTTCCGTTGATGTCATTTCATCAACAGCATTTTTTTATTTTCAAATTTGACAGTTGTAGCCAATCGATAGGAAAAAATCGTAAACTTCAGCTCATGAACTCTGAATTTTAACTAACTGAATAATAAGAAAGAAGAAGAATTCCATATAGAAGGTATGTTGATTTTATTGAAAATATGAACAGGATGTTCATAAAGAGTCAAATATCTTTCTGTTCTCAACAAAATTACTACCCAATCATAAATCTCTGCTCCATTGCTTTGTTTCGTTAAATCTACTAGTCAGGAAGTTTCAACAAGAAAGATAAAAAGTCCGTCCAATTAAATCGAATCCGCACTCGAGTTGATTATCAGTCATGAGCCGCGCACCAATCTCTTCATTTTATCCGCACAATACTCGAAATGACACAAATTCATTCTGACATAACACAAGAGTTCATACCGAACGTGACATACGCGAAAAAATCGTTCAGGCTTGTCATGAACAAGAGCGCGATTGTTATTGGAACAAATACTCACTCGAGAGAATCCGAAACAAATAGAGAACGTGAAACGGAAAATTCCCATATATTGGATTATCCACCGACGGTTTCAGATTTGATTTTGAGATAGGCATCGTCTCAGCATCTGCATTTGAGACACTTGATCTGAGAAACGTTTTGGAATTTATTGCGACATAAACGTTTGCAGGATCGGACTTGCTTCGTGCTAAGCGAAATTGGAGACTTTGTAATAATTTTTTATTGGATTCTTCGTATTCTGATGTTTGAGAAGATTACATTAGATTGAATTAAGATGTAGTTGATCCACTGCGGTTTCTTCATATTTGTACTTTTCGTGTTATTTTTCCTTATCTTTTACACAATGAAAATCTGGGATGTTTGGTAAATATTATGAGAACCAAGATTATGATCTTTCCGAAGTTAGTTGAATATGTCCACCTTCGAGTCAGTGCATAAAGTTCGTTTGAATTGGCACATGGAAATGTGTGAAAATTGAATATTGTAGGACAAATTGAGCGTAATTCTGGTTGAAAAACATCTATCAGTTACTTCGCTGACCATGAAAATGGTTACCAAGACTGGCCTTGCTGGGAGTCACTGGTGCTATGTCCAGGAACTTCCTCCTCTGCTTTTGCACATTGCAGCGGGGCGAGGATAGAAGCTTCCAGATTAAAGTGCATGTGCCAATAGAGGGCCATTAACTCAGGCCACATCAACATAACGGAGGTCATAACAATCGACACATCAGAGATGCCATCGGACAAAATGATTTCAGCCTACTTCGATAGAACATACACCACCATCTTACAAGATGTAGAAGTCACATTAAAGGCAATACCAATGCTGTCGAGAGGGCAAATCAGGTACACAGATGACTATAAGACAAACAATGGAGTAGGCGCTGGAATATACGGAGAAAGACCAAGGCAAGACATTAGTATGAGCCTAGGCACTCAAGCATCAGTATTCCAAGTCGAGGTAATGGCTATTTCCGTTCGCACGAGATAAAAACCAACCGATAGTCATCATCTCCGACAGTCAGATGGCAATGGAGGCCCTAAAATCATGCAGGTGAAACTTGTCTGGGTTCCAGGTCACAGGGGCATCCAGGAAAATGAGAGCGCAGATGCCCTAGCAAGAGCGGGAACGTATCAACTCTCTTCGAACCGAATCCAGCCTACGGAATCCTGTTTGGGGACATTGAGCAGGAGACGGTTAAGGTTAAGCTGCATTACCAATCATCCTGGAAGAACGCCCATGGCACTGCCTACTAAGAAAACACCTGCACATGCTGGGGATACACAAAGACTCCACACTATGCAGGTTCTGTATAAAAGAAGAAGTAACAGCATCCCACATAATGATCGAAAGTGAAGCCATGGTTCTCATGAGGATGGATATACTCGGACACTGCAGTGCAGAATATATCATTCCACAGGGAAACCTCGACACACGAAATAGACCTGTCAGTGGGGAGCAAAACGGTGCTACTTAGAACTACCTGTACTTTAGCCAATATCCAGCCTCTCCGAGCAACAATAACACTAAATATATACTTCGCTGACCAGCTATTGCATAAATAAGCATACACTACACATACACTAAGTGCAATTTTAATAATAAAATCAACGAAAAAGTTATGAAAATTAATTTCGAAAGAATTTATGTGAGGAGGCAAACCTCAATCAGTTTGAAATGGGAGTACATTCATCAATTTGAAATTTTAATTTTTTTCGGAAAATTGATCCATTCTTCATTATTTTCTTGTTGGATTATTTACAAATGTACTTTCTGGTTTTCTCTTTCTATCCAGTTCATTCACCCCATCGTCCTTCCATTCCTGCAATCGATTCTACTCTTCTTGTCTTTTCGAAGCCGGTCTCCATAATACTGTCATCGTTCTATCGCTTGCCTCCTTTTCTGTCATCGCTCTGCCTCTTATTGTCGATGTTTCCCTAACTGTTTTTTGTTTTTGTCTTAGATCCTTTTTCTCGTGCTCTCTCTTGTGGTTCTCTTGTTTCGTATTTGTTCCCCATTCTTTTTTCGTCCTGTTTTCTCTTCTTGTTTTTCTTCTAGTATAATGGCTTTTAACTTCTTCACAAAATCAGCTAACCTTCAATTGTTCCCAATTTCAGTCGGCTGGCTGACTTTTTCGGAACAGCCACTGAATCTGAGAATTATTAAAATCTCTACGAGTCTTTCCTGAACTTACTCGGAACTGCCTGTATCCAAAGACCACTACCTCTTTCACGTATTGTCGCAAATCCTCGCAAATACGCTACTTGTGTTTATCAAAAAATTCAATAGAAACATGATCAGATTTTACGGCTTGATTTGACGAAAACATTGTTGGATTCACTCAAAAATTTATTTCAAACCACTTAACCAGTAATTCTACTTGTGTCTGCAGAACAACAAGCTTCTGTTTGTGGACATCGTATCGCAGCTCAGGGGTCTACATTTGGCAACGCCTCGGTGTCATTCCATAAAACCTTCAATGTTTTCTGGGGTTGAATTTGACTAAAGAAATGGTGTCCTGGCATCGAAACATGTACTACTTGATTAAGTAATTGTTTAATTTTGTCTGAGTGATTATACCATAAGTATAAAATTTTTGTAAGATTCACATTTGCATCTTTCGATTCTATCTCTGTTCAATTCTGGTTTCATGAGATGCTATTGGAGCTTTGAAGAAAGAAGTGGCATGATAACTACTGCGAAGCTGCTAACTAGCTGAGAGGTCGTACAAAACGATGACCTTCGTACTGTGTGGGAGCATATAGCCCATGATAATTTTCATGAATGAAAGTAGACCAGAAGTGACGAGATAACGAGATTGCAAACAATAGTTGCTCATGAACACCTTTTGATTCCACAATGTGGCACTATGAGGTTTCGAAGCATTTAGGACTCGTATGCAGTATACCAGCAATCATTTTTTTGTGCTATTGTATTGGCGATAGGCTGACTTTTTTGAGTCCCCAGCGTTGATAGGTGGAGTGGCAGATGGAACTTATGCCTAAGAGAAAAGCTGATATTGGAAAATAAACAAATGCTTCGTAAAAATCTGATCTCACAGCCAAAGTTCCGTTGTGGGATTAAATCTCCAGGACGTGAATAAGTAGGACAGTAGGTAGTTGTTAATTGATGACAAAATCGTTCGTTCTTCCTGTACATTTCAGACACTGTACGGGCTTGATGAAGATGGTTGCTCAGTAGAATTTGTTCCATTTACTCTAAATAAGCTGTACCCTCGCGTATTCCAAATAAGATTGAAATATCTTGCAGAATATCAGTGTAAGTTTACGGTCACATTTCTCTAGAAACATTGTGAAAAACTCTGTCAGTTGTTGGGACTCATTCAATTCTGCTTCAGAGTTCGTTACCAAAAAGTGATAGTGAGCATTTGACTATCAAAAGAACTGATATTTGGGGGCTGCTCTCATAAAGAACCCTGAATAATATAACTTGCTAAAAATTGTTCAAAGATACTGACTTTCACTAAAGCGTCCTTTGGTGTTACATAATAAAACATTTGCTGGTATGCGTTATACTAGTCCAAAATGATTTGAAACCTCAGAGTGCTACCACGTGGCTTCGAAAGTTGCCGCAAGCAAGAATTTTTTGTAACTCCGTGAGAACTATTTCTGTTCCACTTTTGTTGATAGAAATTAATGTGTACTTTGTCCACACACTATTCGAAGGTCCTCGTCTTGGACGACATCTCCACAATCTAGCCATCTATGGGCATTATCTCCAGCTTGATAAACTACTACGACAATTCTAATGCCTCATTGCGACCCCTCGTACTCTCCTTTAACGAATTATCAGTCCGGAAAATTCGGCAAATTGTTGCTACTTTTAAAATTCGGTTAAGGTGCGTGACCGAATCTCAAAAATAAATCAGATAAATCAAAATCCAGTACCAGATATGGTGATGTAAGGTGACCTTGTGGTAGCTAAGCGTATCTACTGAACTTGCTATTACATGCTACCTAAATCTTTGCCAAAGTGCCAAATCAGTTCGAACCATTATATGGGCAATTACCGTTTCTCTTGAAATTTTACGTTGTAGTGAATTCTGTTTCGATAATCCATATTCAATAGACATTATACCAGTTATCGTTCCATCCACAATGTGCATGTCTCGAGGAAATTAGGTTACTAATGCAGCTTTGGATCGGGGAATATTGTGCTGAAATATTACAAAACAAATTATTGAAACAATTTTTGTCGATTGCCCAGCTCAGTGCCGCGCTGGTATCTTCAAATCTTAGAAAATGCAGTCACCAATAATTTTCGTCCTCATTTGCTGAAATGTCTCCAGTACCAGTCTTTCTTCATTCTCAACAAGTTTCCAGTGCAATTTTCGACTATTTGATGGTAGAAGTATTACATCACGAGAGCGGAAAGTGATATTTTTTACACGAGTGAAAAATATGGTAACACCAGGCGCAGTCCAACGAGTCGGAAAAATCGCTTTCGCACAAGTAATGTTCACTAAACGTATGTTTTTCTACGGATGCTATACAATGTGCCACTTCTCTCATCGCTTTCATACGTTCAAAACAAAAGATTTCTCACGCAGTGAGAAATATCCGCCAATACAGTGAGAAATAATTTCTCACAGTGAGAAATAATTTCTCATTGTTATCACGAAAACCCAAGTCAGTCATGATTTCTTACATGTCAGATTGATAGATAGATATATTTTTATTGACTACGTGATATACCGGGTGGCTACGGAAGTATTGCCTACGGAAGGATTGCCTACGGAATATCTCAGTTACTGTATGAAGTAGGTTTGTGAAATTTGGAGCGTCGATATAATGACATAAGAGCTAGAATTTGAGCATATTGACATGTCGAAGTTAACTTCCGGTCTGACCGGAAAAAACATCAACTTTCTTATTTTGAATGAAAACTCTATTTTTTTTTCTTTTCGCTTTATTCAGCATTCAATTCCCTTTCTAATGACATATCACAAGTTGGTATCTAACCAGAAACTAGATCAGAGAAAAATTATTATTGAAATTCACCGAGTAGGCCGTGGAAGCAAAATGAAAGCCAAAAATTGAAAAGTTGGCTATGGAAACCATACTTCACTTGATAACAGTTGCTACTACTGTGATATTTAATTTTCATTCGTCGGCGTTATAAAAGCCGCCAAAAAAAATATTGGAAAAATTGGGAAAAAAACAATACTCTGTAGGTTCATAACTTAAATAGGAACATACAACTTTTTCTTGCCTGTACTATTCAGCATAACCATTCCTTTCTAATGATATAATAGAAAGTAATTTTTTGAAATGAAATACCAAAAAATCCAATTATTATTTTTCAAATAACGAAAAAACAGATTTATCGAAAAAAAAAATTCAAATTGATAGGATAAATTCAAAACAAATGTTCGAAATGCATTCCCTCAGCGTCAATACATTTATTGACTCTGGTGATATTTTCATGTAAAACGTTTCTCAACATTTGGGGCGTGATATCTTGGAAAGCTCTACGAATTTTTAGTTCTAGCTCATGTAGAGTTGTAGGCTGTATGGAATACACCCTATTTTCAAGATGCCCCCATAGAAAAAAGTCGCACGGAGTAAGATCAGGTGACCTTGGTGGCCACCTGACTGGACCATGGGTTGTTAAGTCTCTCTTGAAAGCGATTTTGAAGATAATTTCTCGCTATTTTTGAATTATGCGGAGGGGCGCCATCTTGCTGGAAGTACATTCTCTCAGTTATTTCCGCTGGTAGGTTGTTAATGAATTCCGAAATTTCATTCGTTAAAAAATTAAAGTATCTCTCTCCGGTTAGTTGGCCTTGAAAAAGAATGGGGCCAACAATATGAGTTACAACTATTCCTTCCCAAACATTCACACCAAATCTCTCCTGGAAGCCGCCTTGTCGAAACCGGTGCTCGTTTGCTATCGGCCAGTACCTGGAACAAAAGACCGTTCACACTATTAGCACTTTACACTTCGACTATCGACAATAATCCAAATAAAGTACAGTACCTACCTTGTATTATTCCTGTTAAATAATCCATTGTTGGTAAATCTTGACTCGTCCGTAAACAAGATATAATAGTTAAATAGGTGATTCTCAGCATTTTGTCGAAGAAACCAATTACAATATTCCAGGCGCCTTTCACCGTCATTTTCATACAAATGTTGATGCAACTGATACTTGAAGGATTTCAATCGATGTTTTTTCAAAATTTTCCTAGCAGAGTCCTTACTTATGGCTAATTCGGCGCCAATCTGCCTTGAGGAAATTGTGCTATCATATTGTACTAAAGCTAATACATTAATTTCAGTTTCCTCATTAATAACAACTGCTTCTTGGTCTTCGTGAACATCAGGCTCAGTTCTTAATTTTTCTTCAAGCCACTGGAAATACCTTCTTGACGGTTGCTGCCTCCCTGGATATCGCTCTAAATGCAATCGTTCAGCGGCATAAGAATTTTTTAAACATTCACCATAAATGAGAAGCATGTAAATTTTTTCGGTTCGTGAATAACGGGGCATTTTTTGAATATTCCACTAAATGATTTCGATTTCTAAACCCTTTTAAAATGGCAGAATCAAAAACACTACTTCGAACGTCAAAATAATATGGATAGCAGCGTTCGTGACAGCTCTCATTTCTTTTTTGTTTCATTCCAAAATACATCTTAATCAGCCTACTTGTTAATATTTTGGTTCGAATGATTATTGCAATGGAATGATTATTCTGAATAGCACAAACATCGTCCATAGGTAGATATTAGAATATCTATGGACGATGGCACAGACCAAGTACGTTTATGTTCCTATTTAACCTAGAACCTACAGGATATAATTTATCATTCCACATTATTTTTAATTTTATTTTTGCGTATGGCGATAATCTGTTTTGTTATTTGAAGAATAATAATTGGATTTTTCGGTATCTCAGTTCAAAAAATTATTTTCTATTATATCATTAGAAAGGAATGGTAATGCTGAATAGTACAGGCAAGAAAAAGTTGTATGTTCCTATTTAAGTTATGGACCTATAGAGTATTGTTTTTTTCCCAATTTTTCCAATATTTTTTTTGGTGGCTTTTTATAACGCCGTCGAATGAAAATAAAATATCACAGTAGTAGCAACTGTTATCAAGTGACGTATGGTTTCCATAGCCAACTTTTCAATTTTTGGTTTTCATTTTGCTTCCACGGCCTACTCGGTGAATTTCAATAATAATTTTTTTCTGATCTAGTTTCTGGTTAGATACCAACTTGTGATATGTCATTAGAAAGGGAATTGAATGCTGAATAAAGCGAAAAGAAAAAAAAATAGGGTTTCCATTTAAAATAAGAAAGTTGATGTTACTTCCGGTCAGACCGGAAGTTAACTTCGACAGGTCAATATGCTCAAATTCTAGCTCTTCTGTCATTATATCGACGCCCCAAATTTCACAAACCTACTTTATACAATAACTGAGATATTCCGTAGGCAATACTTCCGTATCCACCCGGTATATTTATTTAATACATTTGTATTAAGTCGAGCGGGGTGGATAAAATTATCTTCCATGATGAAATGGAATGATTTAAATTTATACAACATAAGAGACTAATAACTACATGCAGTAGACAGATTCATATGACAAATTTACAATACTAAAAATAAATAAAATTTTGGAGTCATAAAACACCCATGAATATAGCACTGTGAATAGCGGTCAAGTATCCAATATATTTGATTCCATAAACTCGTTTATGGAATAGAAACAACTTTCGAGGATTATACAGGGTGTCCGGTAAACCTTGTACAAAATTGAAACTGGTGATAGACCAGATCATGACTGTTCAGAATATCAGAATTTTACCTCAGTAAAAGTCTCACTGTTATCGAGATAATGAGCATTTTTTTAATTTCTGGAAAATCACTACCTCACCTTGGATTTTCTAATGCCATGTATACAAATTAGGACGAATTTAAATATTTTTGCTGCTGAAGATTACTGATGAGTGATGCTTTCAGACGTACGAAACGGTTTTTCAGAAAACAATACAATTTTTCAAGAAATGAGGGTAAAATGACAAATTTGAGTTACACCAATTTTTTTAACAACAGTTTGACATTATTGTTTGAAAAAACATAATCAAGTGGAACTGGATATTCATTACGAAAGAATGCCCATTTTGTCCAGGCTTTACTATGGTATAAAACATACGATCATTATTTTTGGAAGGAGTAGAATTTCGATAATATTAGAGTGTGATGTTATTCTGAGATAAAATCAACTCCATTAAACTTTGTCAGTAATGTCTTTTATTTTTATCCTATCAAGATGAAATGATTAAATAATTATGAGTAATAATGAATCAACTGCTTAGAAGCATTCAATGAGATGTAATGAAATAAATACTAATTCAACGTTTTTTTTTTAATCAACATACACTATAAACCACAATAACGATTATTCAACATCGCACTGAATAATATTACAATAATGTTATTTTCCATCCACTCATACGCAGAGACGACATATTTTCAAGAAGAACCTTTTAGAATGCGTTATAGGCTCTAGCCCCCAAATCAGCGATTTTATGAGCGGCATTGTGCAATCGGATATAGTTCTGCATAAAGCGCTGCTGATGCAGTAGCACTACCTCCACATTCACCATAAATGTTGTTTATATGCGCTTATTCTCGGGGAGTATAACGTATGTACGGCATGACAAACAAATAAATACCTCTGAATGAAAGAAGCGGAATAATTTCAAAAAACTACGATAGAGGTCACAAGTTGTTCAAACAAAAGTTTTTAATTTTCGACAAGGATTCATCTCTTAAAAAAGTTTGCACTTATTTGGTTACACCCTGTATATCTGTCGGTCTCTGAAACTTGGTTGGAATCTGGAAGTTGTACAATTGCGACATTTATCACAAGAATTCGTATTAATCGGTGCCATGTCGGATAATCGACATTTCATTTCGATAATTTTATTAGGCCTAATTACATGAAAAGTTTATTTTATTGACATACTATTTAATGCCACCAAGCAGTCTATTCTTTATTATTAATAATTATTTCCACATTTTATCTTGATAAAATCGAAATAAAATAATTTTTGGGCGTAAGTATAAAAGTTTATGAAATAAATGAATATTTTGGAACCTTTGGTGTAAATACAATTAAAAAAAAAAATACCCAAACACCAAAACTACGTCACAATCTTGAAAGCTTACTTTCAGCTCCTGAAGATGCTTACTTTGTTGGCGAAACGCGAAACGCGCAGTATTGGTGTTGGGTAGTTTCCTTTTTTTTCTTGAATAAATGTTGATAGAAGCCTAGATGAAAACCACGCCTAATTCAATGGAAACCACTTATTCTTTCAAAAATAATTATAGTTTGTTTTATACCATGGTACAGTCTGGAAAAATGAGCATTCTTTTGAAATGAATGTCCACTTCCAATTGGTTATATTTCTTCCAGATAATGACGTCAAACTTTTTTTAAAAAAATTGATGAAACTCAAATCTGTCATTTTATCTTCATTTCTTGAAAAATGTTTTCACTTTCTGAAAAACTGTTCTGTATGTCTAGAAGCATCACTCATCAGTAATCTTCAGCAGCAAAGATATTTGGATTCGTCCCAATTTGTATACATGGCACTCAAAAATCCAATGTTAAGTAGCGATTTTCCAGAAATTCTTAAAATGCCCATTATCTCGAAAACGGTGATATTTTTACTATGGTGAAATTACGATATTCTGAACAGTCATGACCTGGTCTATCACCAGTTTCAATATTGTACAAGGATTACCGTACACCCTTTATACTGGCCAATGTTTCCGAAGGTCATCTGCGACTATTTTAGTTAATGCAGGGGCAGATCTTTTAACTTTAAAACGCCATGGGGGTTGGAAATCCAGCAATGTTGCTGAATCAAACTCCATAGCTAACAAAATGAAAATTTCAAAAAGTATAGTAGAATCCATTCAGCCTCCAGTGCCATTAGAACCTGAACACAACAATGCTGTGGAAGCTCAGTACGTTTCCCCATCAACTTCAACTTCGATCGCAGCTAATATTTCAATTACCGAAAACATGTTCAAATAAAACAACCCACCAGAAATTACTTTACAAAATAGTTCAAATATAACTGTTAATTACTATTTTAAATAAAATATAAAAATGAGTTAATGACATACAAGTATTATTATATATGTATTTTAATTTTCAATACTTGAAAACAACGCATCCGTAGAAAAAGAACGATGTACAATTCGTGAGAAAACGACATACTTTTCACTTGTTGTACAATATACTATTTCTACACAATTGTGAATAATTTCAGCACAATTTGTTTCTATAAGTTGACAGCACCAATTTTTGGATTGACGTGGCCTTTACTTGATGGAAATTCATAGTATATGACACTAAGGTAAACACGATTAAATTTCCACAGATTTATTGTCTTCGCGACATGTTTCGATACACTGTATCTTTTTCAAGCGAATGTAATACATTAAATTATTCTACCGTGAACATTACTTAAATACCCTTCTTAACAATTGAGGTAATTAGGAGCTACCTATGATAAAAATAAAATTGACAATACAATGTAGGTAGATACCTGGAAATCTCAAAACATATCTACTACTTAATTAGTTGAAAAGGTTCAACAAAGGGGAACTAAATGATCAATTGGACCTTAATAGTTCCCCTTTGTTGAACCTTTTCAACTAATTAAGTAGTAGATATGTTTTGAGATTTCCAGGTATCTACCTACATTGTATTGTCAATTTTATTTTTATCATAGGTAGCTCCTAATTACCTCAATTGTTAAGAAGGGTATTTAAGTAATGTTCAAGGTAGAATAATTTAATGTATTACATTCGCTTGAAAAAGATACAGTGTATCGAAACATGTCGCGAAGACAATAAATCTGTGGAAATTTAATCGTGTTTACCTTAGTGTCATAGCACCAATTTGTTCATTTTTCTTCTATAATATAGTATTAGAGATATTGTGTATAAACGATACACTTCAGTGTTGTATTATTTTGAATAGTTTTGTTTTAATTTTATACACGAAATATACAAAATTAATCGGAATGTTGTGCGACCAATATCAACAACTTGTGAACTGTTTATGCATAAATTGTAATGAATGGCAACAATTTGTGTACCTAGTTTGTACAAATTATGTAGGTATTTTAAATATAGGATACAACAAATGTCACAAATTTGTGTAATCCGCATACATGAGGTGAAGTATCTGGGACTAACCCTAGACTCAAAACCACTCTGGAACAGACACGTAGAAAAGATCGCTAACAAGACAAAATCATCTCTGATGGTGTGCAGGAACATTGCAGGAAAAACATGGGGCTGCAACCCATCAATACTGCGATGGATGTACACCATGATAGTGAGACCTATGATCACCTATGGAGCAGTAGTGTGGCACGGTAGAACCGAACTCGCCACAACAAAGAAAATCCTGGAGAAAGTACAAAGACTAGCATGTCTTTGCATAACAGGAGCAATGAGGTCAACTCCAACAGCAGCAATAGAGGTCATTCTGGACCTCACTCCTCTCCATCTCATGGTGAGGAGAACTGCTTGGGGAGCAAACCTGAGGTTGGCCAAAGTCGGACTCAAAGGTACAGCACACAGTGTAAGGGTCTCAACCCCCACCGGAAGTGCACACCTTACCGATCTTCCAACTGACGAAATTACCACGAAATTTAGTTTCGAGAAATTTTTTCGAACGGAACTAAATACCAAGAAATAATGGAGCACAGAATCCATTCGAGCACTGGGTAAGAATACCATTACATGGTACACGGACGGGTCTAAAACTCCCGAAGGAACTGGAGCAGGAGTATTTGGACCTCGTACCAAGTACTCCGAACCCTTGGGACACTTCCCCAGCATTTTTCAAGCGGAAATTCACGCCATAGCAAGATGCATTCATTTCAACCTCGACAGGAACTACCGGAACAAGGAAATTGCAATCCTCTCCGATAGTCAAGCAGCCATCAAAGCGTTGAGCTCATATAACATCAACTCGAAGATGGTCTGGGAATGCCTAGAAAAACTTAATGATCTAGGCAGGAACAACAAGGTGATCCTCCTCAGGGTGCCTGGGAACGTTGAATTAGAGGGCAATGAACAAGCAGACATCCTGGCACGAAATGGGGCATCAACGCCACTGATCGGGCCAGAACCATTCTGCGGACTTGGAAAATCTTACTTCCAAGAAGAACTCAATGAAACTGAAGAAGCAATGAATGCAAAATACTGGCAAAGACTTCCAGGGCTAAGGCAGGTCAAAGATCTCCTCGGCAATTTCATCCGAGCAAGATCGAAAACACTGATTAACCTTAGCAAAATTAGTCTAAAGACAATCACAGGATTTCTAATGGGGCATTGCAGACTCAAAGAACACCTAAGGAAGCTAGGCTTAGAGGAGGACAACACCTGCAGATTCTGTGGGGAACATCCAGAAACACCTCACCACATATTGATGAAGTGTTATGCTGTACACCACAAAAGATTAAATATACTGGGATCACACCAGCTGACTGTGGAAGAAATACCACAAATGGACCCTCTCAAAATCCTAAAATTTCTGAAAGAATTGAGGATTGAGGGGCTGCTGTAAACGAGAACACCTTAAGATAGCAGAAGAAGATGGGCACAATAGATCTAACTAGATCGCAGCGCATCAGTCACCATCCATACCTACAAAATACCAATACCAATACATGAAATGTGTATGTATATTGTACATATTTGTGTAGTGAGCAAGGCCAATTTTTATAGGTACCATTTATAATTTTAAGAAAGGATACACTTGAGGCACATAATATCCAAACGGAATAAGATAAAAATAAGCATCAGTTTCAACCTACTCGCTTCTTCATATCTTATTCTGTTCAGAAATTATAAGCTTCATTTTCCAGAAGGTTGAAATAAAATTAAATGTCATTCAAATTATGTTTATTTCATCACTAAGAACTAATAACAGCAATAACTGAACTATAAATTCTAATTACAAATAAAATAACAGAAACTCAAAATACCAAACAAAACACAAATTAACCATACATTTTGTTATTTTGGAACACGTTGAATAATAATAAAGTATAAAATAATCTTCTTGTCAAACTATATTTATTCAAGTAGAAAGTAGCTACGAGGATGCACCTTTCAAACCGTTAAAAATGATGAAAATGAGTCAGTTAGAAATTTCATGTTATAACAAAAAATAATAGCAATACTAACCTTCAAATATTGGTATCAGTTTGCAAATATTCTAACACTTCTATTTGACACAAAACCACATACACATAATAAATGATAGGTAAGTACACTTAACCAGCTTCGCCCTTCGATCAGCATGAAACAGTCAAACAATGAAGGACTGGACATTTGGAGTGCCGCGCATGCCTATTTAGTTGGGTGAGACGACGCCTTGGTCAAGTTGTGGCAAATTACACAATTGTGTTGAAATAGTATACAATTTGTGCATATCAAATAGAAAGTGCACAACAGGTGTAAGATGAGTTTAATGCGTTGTAGATGTTTTCCATATAAATTGTGTTATGGTAGATGAGCATATTTTCGTGTATTTTTAGGCAATGTGGAAGTGCATGAAAACTATACAAATTGACTTGCACAAATATTTATTCAATTTCACAAAACGCGTATGATCAAAGAATGGACAATTGTGTGAAATGTCTACAAAACTGTGTCTTACACAACGTTGTGCATGAATCTGCTGCAGTATTTTTTCTCTGTGTAAAATATTTTTCCAACGACCAAGCGATAATTTCACCAAAGAATATCGATATTATTAACATGTGTGCAAGAAAATCGAACAAAATGTTGATTGAAAACCATTTTAACTTAGGTCACATATTTTAATAAAAATTAGACTGGTGCCTATATTTTTGGGAAAAAGAAAACAAGTAACAGGCAAGTACCGGATGGACTATATTGGTGAGGTTCCAACTTTGAGGAGAAATATATTTGAAGACGACAACACTCAAAATGGTGAAATGGGGATGCGGTTTAGGAGTTGAAAACGGTTTTTTTGCGATTTGCAGCGAAATGTGACCTTCTAGCAGAAAATGTTTAATAAAAAAGTTGTAGGGAATAAAAAAAGTTGTAGGGAATAACAAAATCAAAAACTTTTGTATCGAAACACTTTTTGACATTACCTCAAATTAATGGTCAAAATGGCGGAAAACCGATTTCTCAGTATGTTTTTTTTGCTTATAAATGATTTAATTTAGATAAAGATTTGGGGAATTGTGTATTTTTTGGTGTCAAATGAGCATGCTTTTTTTGGATTTCATGTACATTTAAAAAAAAAGCCCTTATCTTCCACGAACAATTGTCTTCATATTTTTTTGTGATTCGAAGGTGATCATTTTAATTGTCTAAATGTCCACTATGAAATGTTTTATGTAACTTGCTAGTTTATTGATCGCTAACCGCTTAAAATCTGACAAGAAGTCTCTCTGAATCATGATTTTCTCAATATTTTCAATGATTTTCAATAGTAGTGAAAAAGAATAAAAATGATATTGATAAATTAATTATGTAGTGTAATTATGTATTCAAATATTTTACTACTAATAATTTAATATAAACTACTTTTTGTTATAAAAATAATGAACGAAGTCGAAAATTATTGAACATAGACCATTTCAATTGTTCGTGAGAGAAAATATTATTTTTTTCGAAAAATAGACATAGCTCAAAACCTAGTCGTCTCCTTAATTGCAGATAAAATCACGCTTATTCAAAACAAAGAAACACATTCTCACAAATTTTCATGTTAATTGAATAAATTGAATAATTTGAACGCTAGAAAAAAATTACATAGTGAAAAATCGGGTTTTCATCATTCTGACGGTTGATTTGAGGCTTTGTACAGAAGTGTTGAGAAAGAGAGTTTTCGCTAGGAGGTCACGTTTTGTCGCAAACAGCTATAATCCGTATTCGACCACTAAACTGCATCCCCATTTCACCAATTTGAGTGTTTTCGTGTTTGAATATTTTTTTCCTTGAATTTTCCACCTGCTCTTTGCCTGAATTTCTACATGAAAATATTTCCTTCATGACATAATACCTACGAGATGGAAATCATTATTGAACACACTTTTAATAATTATTACAAATACAAAATACTCTCTAACAACATGTATGTCAGAAAGAAATACATACGAGCAATTAGCTTAGTTTGTAAAGCGTTGTCCCTCTTATCGGTATTTCTTTCGAGGGATCGATTATTTTCATCATGAAATTTTTTGAAATTACTCTTTTCAAATGAATCGCTTTTTGTGATTCAAATATAGATATTACAAAGGTGAATCTAGATAGAAATTAAATATTTGACAGCTTGACGGCCGTAAATCTAAATAAAAGTTATATGTTTGAAAGCTTATCCGCATGTGTGAGGAAAGCCACTTTCCTTGGAACTATACAGTGCGATAAACCTCAATGTGGTCGTAGAAAAACCTACTACTGCAAATCGAAAAGGGTAATAATATTCTAACATTTTCCCTTGAGTTTGTAAATAGTTGAAGGCTGAAAAGGGCAAATATAAATTTCATTTTCATAATTGTTACGTCATAGGCAATATTTTCATTCCAGAGGGTGCTCTTTGTGATCCATGAACAACTGCTAGACTAGATATGAAGTGTTGGTTAAACTCTGCATTGCGCTCTATTTTTTACGTTCCCATAACCGACTGTATGATTTACCGAATCGGTAACCATTGATACCTAGAGATGATGAGACAGACGTAGGATACTAAACGTTTTCAAGTATCTGGTATTTGATAACTACGTTCCATTGATTTTCCTGATACCTGGAGATGATCAAGAAATAGACTGAACGTTTTTAAGTTTTCTTAAAGAACTACGTTCGTTGGCCGACCGCTTGATTTTTCGGGTCAATATCGCTTTTGATTTCATCGGAAAAGGAGTCAAGAAGTTTCCTCCTTTTTTTATTCATTTACATCACCTACTTTTTGCTTCTCCTGATCGGTACACCACCAGCAATCATCAAGACTTAGGCTCAATTGGGCAGGCCATGCTTTTGGTTTCACACTCACGATCAACCCAGAATTTCCTATTCGGCCACTACTCTGCAGTGATTCGTACACAGTACCTATTTCCTGTTCCTTCAAGGGTGTATCGAAGCATAATTGCTATACCGTTTGACAATGTTTTATCACAAGTGTACTTTTTATTATTTCTGGTAGCAAAAATCGTTTAATATCCAAATTTTAGTGCACAGGATCAACCATTATTTTCAGCCTTCAGCGTGAAAATGAATATCCCTTGAGATAAAATATTCATGTATACGAATTTTCAACATATTATTCTTGGCTTGGAGTGATCATCTTGGATATTTTATTTTACTTTTTATTTGAATTCATGTCGAACAAATTGGTTCATTCATCATTCATTTCCAAAAGGATTTTCCATTTGTATTTCAGTGTCTAAATGTGAATAGTAACTTGTATTCAGATCATCAGGAGATGTAATTGAAGCCTGCAACTACTTGAGTTATCTAGTGAGTGGATACCGATTGTATCTCCATCTGTTGCTACCATGATATAATTGGAGCACACCAATCATAGCTAGCGCTGGAGGCACCAAAAGGGACATAGTCTGCCGTAGTCTCGAGGCCAATTGACCGTGCAGTCCAGAACTTCCTGAATTTGGTTCTGGAGTAGAGAAGACCTTGATTCACAACCCGTCAGGAAAAACTTACACTATATTCGCATAGTCAAAGGCAGTGTCTGTGCAATGAAAAATTTTATGAAAAACGTACGTTTTTATGATTAGTTGCACCTTTTGATTGAAAAGTGGGAAATGCATATAACCCACTTGATACTGATTGGAACTGTTTGGTATCAGCATTGTTTAAATAGAAGATAGTTAGTCAATGCCTGTGGAAAAAGTATTGGACCCAAACGCGAGTGTCATCTAGCGTGACTAGTTACAAACATGAATATTTCACGTCATTTTGATGCAGGTTTCTTCAAAAAACCCTGATTTCAATGCTGTCCCATTGTTTCAATCAAGTTACGACATGACTTGTAGGCCAGATCACTGAAGTTACGACATGACTTGGATGCGAGCTCACTATCGCCATCTACATGTCGCATCCATTTTGATCCAATTATAATCCCATAAGGTTGACTATCTTCTATATGAACAATGGTATCAGTCTGATTTTAACGTGGTTGAATAGCAAGATTTTAATCTGTGTTGGAGACTTAGTTTCTTGAAAACTTGGCACCAATGGCAACATATCACAATTTTGTAATATTGTGAATAACTACATAATAAATTCAAAATTCTGCTGCTGTTTATATAAAAATCCACGAAATATACATCAAGTTCAAAACTTTCAGTTCTGTTTAGTCCGTATCTGCAAAGCAAGAGAATCGTTCGGATGGAAAAGAGACCGTGAAATTGAACTTCTTGGGTTTGCGTTCTTTATATTGCATATACATTTTATCAAAAACAGAAATCCTCTGTTTTTGGAATCCTAGAGACGATGTTTTTGTCAAATAGTCAAGAACAGTCGGGATATGAGCCCTGGTTTTATGAAATGCAATTGTTCGGATAGCTTACGTTCTATCCTCATGAAATTCAATTTAATTTCTTTTCGAAACTGTTCACATATTTATTGACAAACTTTTTTATTTCAATATTTGGCGAAGTCTTCCTGAATCGAGTGTGATGTTTCTGGGATTCGTTGCTTCTTAATGACATGTCTTAAAACTCTATAGTTTTTATTTTCGGCTAATTCATAAACACTTGATATATAACTGTTCACAGTGAATTCAAAAGACAATTCAGTTAGAAAGCACATTGAGCCACCAGGACCGACTACTTCTAAATTCACACTAATCGACCTTACACAATCGACCGATAGAAAATTTAATCTAACATCAATCCCAAATTCAAAGTTATGATAATACTTTGTTCATTCAATGAGGGAAAGTAAATACAGGGTGGGGCACGGAAAACGGAACAGATCGAATATCTTCATAACGCATGTGTTGTGAAAAAAATGCAAAAACACATTTATTTTAAATCCAAAGGGGACATCTTCCTATCATAATCTCAACTGTCATACCTCTCCCCCCACCCCTTGATCAATATCACCCAAACAATTTGAATAGGGAAAGTAGTAAGTATGACACGTCATTGAAATGGTAATTCCATAAGGAATTCAGCCATGTCAATTTTCGTTACCTAACTTTTTATTTTGGTACCCTCTTGCGAGAAAAACAACTGTTCCGAATTCAAAATTATGATAATTCATTTGCAAGATGATCTGACATAAATTTGGTGACAATGCATTATAGAATTTTTCCAAGGGAAAAAACATAATGGCGGCTCCCAAATGGCGGACAGGATTTGCAATTTTAGTCCGATTCGATTCAAAATTGATATGTGGTGGTTTTCAGGGACAGAAATTAGGATTTGTCTGTCGATGCAAAAAAAAACAAGATGGTAGCTCCAAGATGGCAGATGAAATTTGTAAGTATGGTCCGATTCGATTCAAAATTGGTATATGGGAACTTTAAGGGTCGGAAATTATGATTTTTTTGGTCAATTCTAAAAACCAAGATGGCTGGCGAAATTTGTAATTATATTTCGATTCGATTCGAAATTGGCATATGATGGTTTTACAATTCTCCAGTATGACTAAAATGAATTATTTGAATCGATGTAAAAAAAGCTTTCATAAAAATACGCTAAAAAAATCATATTTTTTAGATGTGTGACGTAGGTTATTCTGTGCGTAACAGAATCAAAATTCAACCTCTCAAGATCAAGTAACTTTTTTGTACTTACACATCTCAAAATATCTCTCTTTTCATCGTACTTGTACGAAAGCTCCTTCATCATTTTTATTCAATTCTGTCAGTCATGCTGAAAATCTGTACCTAAAACTTCCACAATCCAATTCTGAATCAAATCGGACCATAATTACGAATCTCATCAGCCATCCTGCAGCTGCAATTTTGTTTTTCAAACAAAACTTCCATAACGCATTGTCATCGCAAGAGCGCAATTATGAACACCTACCAAAGTTCGAGTTGATCGGACAACTAGAAATAGTTTTGGCCTGTCAGCTGCAAGATTTGTCTCAGACAAACATATATACTAACCAACAGGGCGAGTTGAATATAAGCTGCTAGAAAATAAAATCATTGGACAATGAATAAACTAAAAATTGGAGAACCTTGCATAAATTCAAACCCAATCATTCCAAACTGCATTAGTTCACAGTAGATTCTCAAAGGGTTCGACATGAACTGCCATATATGAGTTTAAGTTAGTTTCGAAACGCTGTCTAACATTTCTGAACAATGTATGCAAAAAATTTCATTTTGTCAGTTCATACAATGGTTAATCTTTTCAATTTTCATTGTTTTTGTGAATTGTTCACATCAGCTTTCAAATCAAGTATCGTAAGTTGAATTACGAAACAGTTGTTTTTCCCGCAAGAGGGCGCCAAATCGAAAAGTTAGGTAGCGAACACTCACATATCTGAATTCCTTATGGAATTACCTTTTCAATACTGTACACACTCAGTACTTTCCCTAGTCAAATTGTTTGAGTGACCAAAGGGTGGTGAGAGTGGAATGACAGTTGAGTTTATGATAGGAATATTTCCCCCTTGGATTTGAAATCGACGTATTTTCACAATAAATGTGTTTCGAAGAATTAGTTTTCGATGCTGGGACGAATCGAACCATGATTATAAATTTCGCCAGCCATCCTGTGTTTGGCATCGACAAAAAGATCATTATTTTTTACCCTGAATGGAAATCCACACATACTAATTTTGATTCGAATCGGATCATAATAACAAATTTCATTTGTCATCTTGGAGCCACCATCTTGTTTTTTTGCATTGACAAACAAATCATAATTTTCGACCCTATAAACTGCCACATACCAATTTTGAATCGAGTCGGATCATAATGGCAAATCTTGTACACCATTTTGGAGCCGCCATTTTTTTTCTTTTAGAATAATTCCCTAATGTATTGTCACCGAATTTATGTCAAATTAGCTTACAAATGAAGTATCATTACTTGGAATATGGAACAGCTGTTTCCTCTGCAAGAGGGCGCCAAAATAAAAAGTTAGGTAGCGAGAATGGACATGACTGAATTTGTTATGAAATTACCTTTTCGATGATGTGTCAGACTTACTACTTTCCCTATTCAAATTGTTTGGGTGATAGTGACCAAGGAGTGGGGGAGAGGTATGACAGTTGAGGTCATGATAGGAAGATGTCTCCCTTTGATTACAAATCGACGTGTTTTTTAAATTATTTCACAACACATGTGTTTTGAAGATATTTGATCTGTTTCGTTTTCAGTGCCCCACCCTGTATAATAATTTCAATATTTTTATTGTGAATAATGAGTAGTAGTAATAGAAGAGGGAGGAATAATATTTTTATAAACTATAAAATAATCTAAAAGGTACAAAAACAAGCAACGAACTTTTCAGAAGTTCTTTGATTTTTATACAGCGTATTATTTTTTACGTTCAAGTTCACTAGTTTTTGATTAAGAGCTTGTTTTTGAAATGTTTCTTACTTTAATTTTTTTTGTAATTCTCAGAGTTGGAATTTGTTCAATAATCTGTTTCAATAGGAGCACCATCAGGAGCCTAGAAGTTAGAGGCAAGCAAGCATATATTTGCTCTCCTCTACCATTCAACTCCTCGGCTCGTGCTCAAACCTAATGGATACATACATACAGGTCAAATGACAAAGATAATTTGACTTCCCGAACAAGATTGTTAATATTGAACTAGTTATGCAAAATTACTAAGAGATCCAATAATGTCCAAAAAGTACCATCGATTGTCCATGTATTGATTCAACAAATATCTACAATCTTCTTGATGTTGCTTGCCGATGAAGCATCCAAGAACTGTTTCTTTTATCTGTCTCTCCGACTTGCATTTTTTTTGCTACATCACATTTCCGAAACCATCGGACATTCTTCAAAAGTTTTAAATTTTTGTTCAAATTAATATACTCTCAGGTCAAAGTATCAGAAACTGAGAGATCTTTAACATTAAAGTATTTTGGGAGAAGATTAGAGACTATTTCAGGATTCTTTACAGAGAACAATTTAGAAGTAGCATGCCAGGTTATCTATTTTCCTATTCAATGCCAAAGTTTATAAGCCAGAGTGCAACGGTGTATACGATGAACATGAAAGGTCCTTCAGGCTGGAAAAAATTATTTGATGTTCTCAAACCGTTCCTTGGAATCCAACTACAAATTTCCGAATCTTAACGATACGACAATTTTGCACTATGGAAGCAAAGATCAAGAACTCAATTATTTAGAATCCTTAGAAATTCATAAACATTGCGGATGTAACCTGCTGAATGATCAAGTGGATTCGGTCTACTTACCGGTTTTTAACGCAGCTTACCCACATTGTCGCATATAAAAACATATAAAAGTCATTGATGACCGTTAGTTACTAATGACAGGCTATAGATAGATTCGAGGGTATTGAAAGATAGTTATTCATTACCTCAGGTTATAGAAATCATTCGATATTGTACGTATAAGACGAAACTGCACTAACTTTGTAGCTACAAATAAAAGAGGAATAAGAACATAGTTTGATTCTTTATTATTTTTCCAGTATATTCTCTAGTATTCGGGCTCTAGCAGAAGTCGCGTCCACCCAGGAGTACATCAAACACATATCGTACAATTCTACAAGTTTAATCTCCCTAAGAGTTCACTCACCAGAGACATCACCACGAGCATAGAAAGCATGGCGGATTGGAATATAAAAAGCTTGATATTTTCAACGAGTATAACTGATCTGCCATCCATGCCCTGTCAAATCTCCATTTCGGACGCCTGCATCCCAATCGGGGGAAGACACTGGGGGCTGGGTGGTCGAATGCCGAAGAGGGACGTGATAGCTCTTCCCCCATGACCTTCAAGTAGGGGGAGTTGGGGAACATTGATACGAAATTCAGAATCAATCAATGTAATTATATTGAGGATAAAGAATTACTATTGTAGTTTGTTGTTTTAAATAAAAATAAAAAACATAACTTGACATGAAACAGTACCGTTTTTTTCCCAAAAATTGAACATTTCAAATTCATCAGAACCACCTGTCGAATCGCAGCAAATTTGCAATTTTTCGTTTTTTTGGTACCTATCTTTTACTTCTCTGGACACATGCCCAATAGATTCCTGGAAGTACTGATTTCTGTTGGGCGTTATCTCTCTTCCTTAGTGATACTCTTCTTCCTCTTGCTGATTCCTCTGGCGTATCACTGAAGATACTTGACTACCCAGTTTTTCTCCTCTTTTTTTTCTGAAATGTCTTTTTAATTTTTGCAGTGGTCTAACTGATTCAGGTGTTATAAAACATATCCCACATGTTGAAGGTGTTGGCTCCATGTTTTCCTGATGCGAGCAATATTTGTAGGAAAATAATTTTTTCTCTTCATTCTCCCGTTCAGACTTCTGTTTTTTTCTATTCTATGCTGCGTAGTAGCTGATTTTGAATTACATCTTTCAGCAACTTTTCTAATAGTCTTTCTTCCAGAACGTCTGATATTGCTGATGATACAGCATTTAGGTAATGACTTCCTTGGTTTTCTTCTTATATGATTGCACCATTATAACTGACAAAAAATATAAATTGATTAATAAATTATTTTGAGGTAGATTGATACGTATCAATCACCCCTAAAGTTGTTGTATAAATGTGCCCTATCATGCCATATTCTGTAAATGCCTCTCTCAACAAAGATGAAAAGGAAACATAAATAAAATTTCATATAATCTTGGTTACTGTATGCCACCCCAGACCAGTATTAAAGTATACACCAACAAAAACAAAGCGTGAAATGACAAAATAAAATATGAAGCACAAAAAATTCGTGGTCACTCATGGTGAATGAACCGTCCATTATTGCAGACGTACCAGCAGCACGTATTTGTTTTCGAACTAAAATAGAGCCATCTATTGATGAACCTACTAACTTCTGAGATGTTTTCAGTTCAGAATCGAAGAGACTAAACGTTATTTGACTAGGAGAGTCTAATCCCCATACGACAATGATGACACTGATAGAAAGCGATGAAAGAATATTTGTGACGTAGATGGACATATCATGGTCTCCATTCTCTATAGACAGTGACGGACTAGCATACTCCGCACTCTTGGTATATGAGAGTTACGACAGTTTTGTTCCTTGGTTCGACTTCAACTCTGTACTCATGTCTAAGTACGGCACTATGACGCGTTGATGCTACAAGATTCTGATGGGCTAGAGCTTATTAAACTCTCCTGTTCGTTTACGCTTTATAGTTCAGAATAACATAATCTTTATCAATGTCCCGCGTATCCATGTTCCCCAACTCCCCTAACTGAAAATCACCTAGTGAAGGTCAATTACACATTCTCTCCTAGAAGGCAAACAATGGAACCCGACTTATTATCGAGAACTTTTTCCGAGGATTGACGAAAATTATCCATTCTCTACTCAACTCTAATGAACTTAGTGATAAATTCCTGTATTAGCATAGCGGGAGACTAATATCCTATGGTTCAGTAACATGGATCAAGAGCTACGAGCATACCCGCTAACACCAACGGGGAGACGGCGGAGCTACCGCAACAGAGGCACACTACTTATTCCTGGAAATGGCAAAGTTTTGAAGCCCGGTCCCTTCTACTGATGTTTCTGAACCTTGTGAACCCACCGGAATGTGGGTTAAATATATTGTATGTAACAGTAGTGAGGTAGTTTGAGCATCAGCTGACACTTTGCCCTTTCATCTATGTCACACCATATAATTACGTATGAATTTATATTTTTCGTAAGATGAATAAAGACGATTTATTATTATTATTACATGTGGAGATGCATTTGAAAATGGATTAGTGGGTGAGAAGCATTGGCTGTTATGAAGCAAGATATTCTGGGAAATTTTTCCGATAGTTGGCGCTGCAAGTATCTGTCAAACTTGTCAATGGAATGGCGAAAACAATGTGAACCCCCTCGCGTTTTCGCGAATAGAAGGTTTGATCCCGAGGTTTCTTCTCTTTGTTTTGTGCTACGGAAATACTTCACCATTGAGTATTTTTCATTCATAAAAATCATAGACGATTTTTTTTCTGATTTACACGGCCGTAACTTTATGAAGATCCATGATAATTGTAAAAACTACACAGAAAACGATTCGATCTTCACAAACTTCATCTAAACAACACATGTTTCGCTAACACAGTAGCCAAGTGTACATACGAGCCGAATAATCGTTGATGCAGTGAGCACGTAAAGGTTGGAACAAATTCGTTAAACGCTTGATATGGCCATTAGGGAAAATAAGCTGAGACACGTCGATTTTATTTTTCAGTTGCGCATTTTTTTGGACTACTTGGATTTTTGATAACGTCATCGCTGTTCGAGTTATGACGTCATTTCAATTTTTTTAAAGTGGCAATATCCTATTTTGATAATACTTTCAAAAAGAACGCATTTTTCTGTGTATGAATGTCATATTTTTTCTTAGGTTAAATAACCGCATGTTGAAGAATTAAACTATATATATATATTCATAATAATGTAATATTATTTTTGTTAACGTGAACTTTTGACTTGAAGTATCTCCACAAAATAAAATCTAGCAGGGTTAGATCAGGAGATCTAGCTGGCCACTCTAAAAATCCTCGTCTGCGGGTAGAGGACGGCTATTATTATCATGTGCCGTGGCGCTTCGGGGGGACTTCCTGATTTTTGGTGGCGTATCCACTTTTAAGCTGCAGAAAAACCCGGAAAAACCTACAGCTCCACCCCGGGTGGTCGTTTGCACACTTCGAGCAAACACCAGACAACGGGATTGGCATCTGAGCAACTCACATCACACTTGCATCACAACAGAGTATGAAGTTGCCTATCGATACTTGAGAAAAATTCCCTCATACTCCAGATTTCGATCACGAGACGAGGATTTTTAGAGTGGTCAGGTAGATCTCCTGATCTGATTCGTGGGGATACCTCAAGTCGAAAGTTTACGTTAATAGACCTAATTATGAAAGGAATATCTCTTATTTTTAAAAAATACGGTTATGAACATAAGAAAAAATATAACATCCATACACAGAAAAATGCGTTCTTTTTGAAGGTATTATCAAAATAGGGTGACGCCAATCAAAAAAAGTTATAATGACGTCATAACTCGAACAGCGATGACGTCATAAAAAAAATTTAGTATACCAAAAAATGAGCAGCTGAAAAAGAAAATTGACGTGTCTGAGCTTTTCTTTTCCAATGGCCTTATCGAGCTTTTGATGAATTTGTTTCAACCTTTACGTGCTCACTGTATACCCCCTTGTAATCATAATAGTCTAGAGCAGGAGAAAGGTCGACCTTTGTCTATCTGGATGAAACGTTTTGCCGCTCGACAGTCTCAACGGGGTAGACGTTCGTTTATCCATTTGTTTCTTTGGCGCTCTTTCCTCCTCAAACTTCTGTGAAACTTTTTGGATGACGTTGATGCGCACCGCTTTTCCAATGATTCCACTAGAGCCATCCCTGTTTGCATCGACAGCGGCTTGAGTCCTTTGGCCATAGCGTTGTTTATTTCATTTATTGCACTACTTACATCCGGCACCCCTCCACCAGGAAGTCTTTCTATCCCCGGGACAGTGTTGGGTGATCTTTCGTGCTGGTGTTGAATTCCTTCAGTAAATTATCCACAGCCATTTGGGTTTCCATATCACTTAGATCTGAAACAGATCCGTTGTCGACATCCCCCGGCCACTCAGGAAGTATTTCAAATTCCTCAGCTTCATCGGAGTCGCTGATTATTATCCACTCCTCGTTTTCCTCCACCTGCTTTATCTCTTGGCGGATAGGACCATTGATCGTAGATTCCTTGGCCAATTCCCCCAACACTCGGGTTGGATATTCATGTTCTTCAAGAACGATATTCTGCAACACTTTTATTTTCGGTGGGAACAATTCCGACCGGTTCTTTATCCAGTCTTTATCACCGGTTAGTTCATCATACATGACCGACACTATGTCTTTGGCATCTCGATGCATGTACTCGGTTCTGCTATACTCGTTTGACATTTTTCCGACCATAAATATGATCATAAATATCTGATATGACTACCCGGGGGCGTCCAAAACGAGTTAAAATTTTCTCGTTCATCGCCTCAGCTATTACCTTCACCGTGACGGAACGAACGGGTTTACATTCTACCCACTTGGTAAAACGATCCAGAAATACTATTAGGTAAACATTTCCCTTTTTTGAGCGTGGTAAAGGCCCTACTATGTCAACGGCGACTGTATCCCAAGGTCCCCGATAAACCGCTGGTTGCATTTTTCCGGGTAATTGTCGCTGTTCCAATTTGAACAATTGGCAGCTGGGGCAACTCCGAACGTACTGGGTGATTTCTTTAACCATTCTCGGCCAGTGGTACTTCCGAGTGATCCATGGTCTTACATACCCCTAAATGACCGGCTATAGGAGCGTCATGATTTTCCTGTATAATTAATTTCCTCATTGGATTTGGTACGCATAACTTCCAATGATTGATGAACTCGTTCTCATTTATGGAGTTTTGATCCCAGCCATGATGGTAAAGCTGATCCTCGATTACACAAAAATCAGGATGACTCTCAGGATTCTCCTGGACTTCCTTCATTAGTCGGCTGTACCGTGGGTGTTCCGTGGGGCGGTATATCGACTATGGCCTTGACTTTCGCCGGATCGGTTTTAATTCCTTCCGGACAGACCAAATGCCCTAAATAAATCAGTTCTTGTTTGCAGAAATGGCATTTTTCTGGATTTATTAACAGATTGGCCGCATGCAGACGATTGAAAACAACTCCCAAGTGTTCTTGATGTTCCTTGAGGGTCCGACTCACCACGATGATGTCATCAAGGTAAGCGAAAGCAAAAGTTAGTTCGGGACCTATGACCCTATCCAAAAGACGTTGAAAAGTGATGCAAGCTGCATGTAGTCCGAACGGAAGAACCGTGAATTGGAAAAGACCGTTTCCAGGAACGGTAAATGCTGTTATTGCCTTACTTTCCTGAGCCAACGATATCTGCCAGTATCCATCTTTGAGATCTAGAGTGGATACGAATCGTGATTCCCTTAACTGATCTAGTATCGCGTTGATTTGAGGAAGAGGGTAAGCATCCTTCTCCGAAATTTTGTTGACTTTCCTGAAGTCGACACAAAACCGATATCTGCCATCCTTTTTCCGTACGATTACGACCGGACTACTCCTTGGACAGTCAGAAACTTCGATCACTCCTTCTGCCAACATCTTCTCAACTTCTCGATCAATGACCGTTTGCATGGCGGGGTTTCGGGGCCGATACCTCTGTTTGATTGGTGTTGGATTTTTCAACCTGATCCTATGCTCGGTTAAATGGATCACTTCACGGGGACGTCGGAATTTCTGGAGTTCTCTAAAATCTTCTTCGCCTGCTTGGCTCATCGATTGAACGGCGGCGGCTGCTGGTTCGAGAGACCCCCTTGCACGATATCCTAGAGTTATCTTTGATGCTGAAATATCTATAAAAGCTCTCCACTTTCTCAACAATTCCATACCAATGATGAGCGCTACTTTCATACCAGGCATATACAGGAATTTTTCACTGAATTCATATTCTTCTATTCTTCCGGGGATCATCCATGCGGTGGTGATATTTACCTCCGTATCGTTCGCCAGTTTCGCTAAATTTATTTCCGGTGTCATAGGTTTCCATCCCAATCTCTTACCTAACTGTACCGTGCTATCGCCTAGAAATGACAACTCTGCCCCAGTATCGAGTAGAGCCTCCAAAGGAGTATCGTTTACTACCACGGTTAGACGCAATCTGCTGTCATCTGAAACGCGTATGACCTCGGTCTCCACAATTCCAGCAGACAGCATCGGGGCGCTCGGCTCGGTTATCGTTGGTCTCCGGATCTCTCTTGGCGTTCCTGTTCCGCTCCGTTGTGGCTCACTCCAAGCGAATGGAGTCCGTTCTCTCCCGTATCCTTGCCTGTTTTCAACAGGCCGTTGTCTCTGATGTTCTCGGGTACCCGGGGACGTATGATTGAGATAAATTAGGGGGAGGGCGATAATTGTGCTCCTCCTTGGTCAACACCTCGTATTCCTCCCCTAATTCTATTAACTTGTTTGAAAATCTCTCCTTTTTACGAAATATTTATATTCTGGGCGTAAATTTTGATATATCCTTTCCACTTCTAATTCGTGCCTACCGTTTCCAATTCTACGAAATATCGTTTGGATCGCCGTTATAAAATCTTTAATCGGTTCATTCAATCCTTGGGTTCTCTTCCGGGCTTCTTCTTCCATGCGAATTCGGTATTCTGACGAAGCGAAAAACCGGCAGAAACTTGTAACAAAATCTATCCAGGTGTGCCATCTCATCTTATTATTTCGATACCAGGGTAGCGCTTTTAATAACTGAGCGTCTGTCAGACAATATGCTTCTTGTAGTTCATTTATCCTCTCTAGGAAACCAACAGGGTCTTTCTTTTCATCGAAATGGACATTCCATTTTCGGACCCGATCCAACACCTTAAAAATCGGTTCTTCTGCTGATGTATTCAAATCCGGTCCGGCTCCTGCGCCATTTAATGGAAAAGTTGAACGGAGGGGAAAAGATGAGTGATGTCGTATATACATTTCGGGCATTTTTTTTTGCTCCTTCTGGAAATGTCGGAACGCACCCCTGTCTGTTGAGAAACGGTGATTTGCCAATGATGCCCCATTTTCTACAGCTCCCCCCTCTTCTAATATATCTCTCTCTGGATGTCGAAATCGTGCGGTATCATTCAATTCCTGGAACCCTTCGGGAATTCTTTCATTGTTTACTTGAGTATTCGATGTTCGTGGGATAGCTCCACGATTTGTTATTTCTATTTGAGGTTTCGGTGATAGACGCGTTTCCCTTGCGAATAGCTTAAAGTGTTTCTCTGCTTCACGGTCTTCTTGGCGATGCTCCTGGTTTTCGTCGAGGGGTTGCCTCATATGAATTCTCATTCGTTCTCGTAGCTCTTCAACAGTTCCTTCAGCATCAATTCCTACTGCTTGAAGTTGTTCTTGTAACTCTTCCTTACAAAACTTATACATGTCTTTCAGGCGAAACTCAGTCATATTGGTCAATTCCACTATATCGAATATGGCAAAGGCGGAAAACTATAATCCCATAGCTCGGGCGCCAATTTGTGACGTTATTGTCTGCGGGATCAGTTCAGCGCAGTTGAGTACGTCCAGGTTTCAGGTCTTTTTTAATACTTGTGCCAAATTCGATAAAGTAAAAGACAAACTAATAACATAACCGAGTTTATTGCCTATTTTATACAAATCTGATAATATTGGGTAATTTAAATAATTCAAATATTTGATTGCTTCTTGAATATTAAACAATTTACGACGTCATTAGCAAAATCTCTGCTTCTCTCCTCTGGTGGTCGTGGTTACTGTTTCTGTGAAACGAGGCTGTCGGCGATCTGGATATTGTCGCGGACAACGATAATCAAGCGGTACACAGGACTTTCCAAAAAGGTAAAAAATTTGGGTGGCATATGCGTCTTGAGATTCAACGGCGCTTGGAAACGTATATTAAATCTCAGGATTGAACATACCTGTAACTCGAATTTTTCGAAACAAGAGTCTTCAATAAGGTGAAGAATATGGGCAGCATGGGCGGCCCTGAGATTTAGCGTCGTAGTTAAACGTACCTAAACTTCAGGGTGGACTATAAATGGAAATCGAATTCACAAAACAGGATTCTTCAATAAGATGAAGAACATGGGCGGTATGGGCAGCCTGAGATTTAGCGTCGTAGTTAAACGTACCTAAAACTCAGGATCGTCCTTTACCGAATTAACAAAACAGGATTCTTCAATAAGAGGAATAATATGGGCGGCACGGGCGTCCTGTGATTTAGCGTCGTAGTTAAACGTACCTAAAGCTCAGGATCGATCTTTATCGAATTATTAAAACAGGATTCTTCAATAAGAGGACGAATATGGGCGTCACGGGCGTCCTGTGAATTAGTGTCGTAGTTAAACGTTCCTAAGGCTCAGGATCGACCTTTATCGAATTATTAAAACAGGATTCTTCAATAAGAGGACGAATATGGGCGGCACGGGCGTCCTGTGAATTAGCGTCGTAGTTAAACGTTCCTAAGGCTCAGGATCGACCTTTACCAAATTATCAAAACAGGATTCTTCAATAAGAGGAAGAATATGGGCGGCTCGGGCGTCCTGTGAATTAGCGTCGTAGTTAAACGTACCTAGGGCTCAGGATCGACCTTTATCAAATTATCAAAACAGGATTCTTCAATAAGAGGAATAATATGGGCGGCACGGGCGTCCTGTGAATTAGCGTCGTAGTTAAACGTACCTAAAGCTCAGGATCGACCTTTATCAAATTATTCCCAGGTAGCACATCATATCGGCTGAATCTTGGTTCCATATTGGGCCAATATAGATATATTGTAAATGAAAAATCAATATTGGTCCAATATGGGTGAATATTCAAAAAACAATATTATATTAATAATATTGGTGGAATATTGGTTGAACTAGTTTTGAATGTAGATTATCACACGAAATATTGGGTCAATATTGGTTGAATAATTTCTACCAATATCGATAATACAATATTGGTTATATATTGTTTTCCACATCTAGAATAAATATTGCAATCCAAATATTCCAGTCATATCGATTATAGGGGAAAAAATATATTGTATTTTCAAGTTTGTTAGAATATTGGTTGAATATCATTTCCACTTTATTTGACAAATTGTAATAACTCATATTGAGTCAATATTGGTTGAACGATATTTACCAATATCAATAAAACAATATTGTCTTCACATCGTTTTTAACATCTAGAATAAATATCGCAATCCCAATATTCCCCTAATATCGATTCTAGGAATAAAAACTATATTGTATCTCCATGTGTGATTACACATTGGTTAAATATCATTTCGCCAATATTCAACAAATCTTATTAATTAATATTGGGTCAATGTTGGTTCAATAATATTTATCGATATCGTTAAAACAATATTGTCTTTATATTGTTTCCTACATCTAGATTGAGATGAAATTTGAATATTGGCCGAATATTCAATGAAACATATTGAAATTATATCATGATCAAACTTGGATAAAAATCCGCTAGGTGGCTCTACATATAGAACGTCTTCTAAAACCTACGAAAGTATGTTAAATACTTCCCTTAGCTTGTTTTCAAGACAGCTCACTCAGCGGTTATAGCGATCAAAAGGCAGACTCTGGTGTCACCTTCATCAACTAAAGGACATTTAATAATTTACCAAGGTATATTGACATCCACCAATATATTCAAATGATATTGTACCAATATCGATAAATATTGTACCAATATCGATAAATATTCTACCAATATCGATAAATATTGTACCGATATCGATAAATATTTTGAGGCCATTATTACTTCAAGAATATTCCACCAAAACTATTTCTAAAATATTCAAACAATATTCGACCAATATCGCAAAATTTTCACATTTTACTTCTCGACAATATAACTTTTGAATATTGTGCCAATATTGTATCAGCTATATTGTACCAATTTCGCCGAACATTTTGAGGCCAATATTAGTTCAAGAATATTTCGCCAATATTATTCAAGTAATATTGGACCAATATCGCCGAATGTTCACATTTTTTTTCTCGCCAATATTGCATTTCAAATATTTCGCCAATATGTTCACAATATTGTATCAATATTTTACCAATATAGGTGTGCTACTTGGGTTAAAACAGGATTCTTCAAAAAGAGGAAGAATATGGGCGGCACGGGCGTCCTGTGAATTAGCGTCGTAGTTAAACGTACCTAAAGCTCAGGATCGACCTTTATCGAATTATTAAAACAGGATTCTTCAATAAGAGGAAGAATATGGCCGGCACGGGTGTCCTGTGAATCAGCATCGTAGTTGAATGTACCTAAAGCTCAGGATCGACCTTTATCGAATTATTAAAATAGGATCCTTCAATAAGAGGAAGAATATGGGCATCACGGGCGTCCTGTGAATTAGCGTCGTAGTTAAACGTACCTAAGGCTCAGGATCGACCTTTATCAAATTATTAAAACAGGATTCTTCAATAGGAGGAAGAATATGGGCGGCACGGGCGTCCTGTGAATTAGCGTCGTAGTTAAACGTACCTAAAGCTCAGGATCGACCTTTATCGAATTATTAAAACAGGATTCTTCAATAAGAGGAAGAATATGGGCGGCACGGGCGTCCTGTGAATTAGCGTCGTAGTTAAACGTACCTAAAGCTCAGGATCGACCTTTATCGAATTATTAAAACAGGATTCTTCAATAGGAGGAAGAATATGGGCGGCACGGGCGTCCTGTGAATTAGCGTCGTAGTTAAACGTACCTAAAGCTCAGGATCGACCTTTATCGAATTATTAAAACAGGATTCTTCAATAAGAGGAAGAATATGGGCGGCACGGGCGTCCTGTGAATTAGCGTCGTAGTTAAACGTACCTAAAGCTCAGGATCGACCTTTATCGAATTATTAAAACAGGATTCTTCAATAGGAGGAAGAATATGGGCGGCACGGGCGTCCTGTGAATTAGCGTCGTAGTTAAACGTACCTAAAGCTCAGGATCGACCTTTATCGAATTATCAAAATACGGGTCTGGCAGCGTTGATCTCAATTAATTGTATAATAACGAAACAATCAATTGATATTACTCGCGAATCCTTATCTAAACGTTCATGTGAAGCGAAACTCGAGTCAATAGCGTCGGAGCGAACCGTACCTATTACCACCAGTTCACACTCTTGTTTGAAACAATCTATATATGGGTCTGCTAGCGTCGTAGTTAAACGTACCTAACAAAACCAGTACATCAATCGCCACAAGATTTCACAAATGATCTTTCAAATAACCGATTTTATTCAGCAAGTACATTCAAGCGAATTTTGCTATATCAAAGAGTCGGAAATTTCACCGGATGACTCGAATGGACTTTCGAAACAGTTGAGATCAACTAACTCTCGCTTTCGCGATTCTGACCTCCTGGAGTCTAGATGACCCCTCTACCAGAACTTTGTTCAAGTGGGGAGCGGAGCGCGCGCTGCCTGCTCCGCTCTGGCTGCGCGGTCGGTACACTTCGAATCGTTGAATCGTGCGCCTGCTGAGATTTTTGCAACTCAAAAATGATTATCAAACCTGGAGTAACGAATCCCAAACTTCTACTATTCGTTACAACCCACAAGGAGAAATCAAGTGAGGTCAGGTCTGGGGACCTTACTGGCCAGTGCATAAGTGGACTTTTGCGACCTATCCATTTTCTTCTGAACTTGGTGTCACAACAAGCGCGTACTTCTCTAGCATTATGAATGCTTGCACCATCTAACTGAAAGTATATATCCCGTCGTAGCTCAATCAGAATGTTTTCCAATCCATCACATAATTGATTATTTAAGAAACTGACAAATATTTGTGAATTCACGTTGCCTTCAAAAAAGATGGTCCAATAATTTTTTTCCCTAAAATAACACACTACACGTTGATTTTCTTGGAATATTGCCGCTTACATTCAATCACCCAGTGGGGGTTTTCGATGCTCCAATAACGGGAACTTTGAGAGGAAGCTACACCGTTTATCGTGAAAGTTGCCTCTTCCGTGAATAAAATGTTATTCAGAAAATGTTTATTGTTCATAAATTCCCATTGGCACCAAAGGCATTATTCCAGTATTCCAAGAGTGTGGAGGAATTTCGGTTCAAATGGAATGACGTTTTCAATTTTCAAATGCCTCCGAATTTTCGATTTTGGCATGCCGATATCGAGAGAGCATTGTCTAAAACTACTTGTGGGATTGTGATTGAAATAATTTGAAATATTTCTATCGTCATTTTCTCGTCTCCCGCGCCCCCTTCCTGTTAAATTCAGTACAGTTCCCGAGTTGTTGGGTAATCTACTTATCCGAATCACCGTAGTGTGATTAATGGCATCCCGATCTTGATGCCTTCGATTGAATTCGATAGCTGCTTCTCTTGATGACCTGGTATAATCACCAATAATTTTAATAATGTCTATTCTCTCTGAAAGAGGGAGCTTTCGTTGCATAGGTATTGGTGTACAGATAGTTGTAATGAAAACTTACACATTAAACAACAATCGTTGTCTGTCACAATATTACAAAATGAGAATATCGCGTTACATCCATAGCAATCTTGAGGGTATTTCCTAAAAGCTTTTATCATTTTAGTTAGGAGACCTGAGTAAGAGAGAGTTGGAGAAAGATATACATTATAATAAAGGGTTGTGTTTCCACGGCAGTCTTGATCATCAGTTTATGAACTCTCTGGGCATTCTGCAGAAGCGGAAACATAGTTATTAGATCGGTACCTTTCTTTGATAAAGTTTCAGTAGAACTTAACATCACGATATTTCTTGCCATCCTACAAATAATGAAAACCGAACTCAATTGGACTCTTGTATATTTCAAGGGGTATTAGAATATATTCATGATATTATACTATTCTTTTCTTATTATTTTTGTTCATGGGATAATTATTCTCAATAAAAAACACCCTATATACGACACCATCGTGAAAATTTGAACTCACGTGTTTCAGAGAGTTCTGAACGTGTTTATAATATTAGTTTTCCGCTCAAAATATCCCTGATATTAATAACTGATAATTTGTTGCATTTTCAATAGATCATAGTTGGCTGTGTTATAGTGAAACGAGATGAAAGAATAATCAGAAATATAGATCTCATTGAGTACTACATGTTGCAAAAAATTTGTTTTCAAATTGATCGTCGAATAAGAAAATTCTTATAGCATAATAAAAATTCAAATTGTGTTGTCGAAATATTTCGCATAATCGTCATGTATGTTGCATGAGTAAAATATTGTAACTCACAATGCTTTAGGAGACCGCTATCAGTTTGAATTGTGTAGTATTGACAATTTTTGTTCCTTTAAACACTTCTCAGATATCTGCAGATTCATATTATTAAAATAAATGATAACAGATGATAAGTCAGCCAAGTAAAACAAGAAAGAAGTCAAATTCATCTAGTGATTCATGAAGTTTACTGCACTGTTAGTGAACCAACGGATAATTCTCATTATAATTTTTTTTCTGTTACACTGGTTTGAAATTATTAAAAACACAAAGATTGAGTTGAATTTTATTTAAAATAGTAGCTAAAATGTTTTAGGGATTTTTGGATTTGAAAGAATTGGAAGAAGACCTCTTACAGTTCATAGTAATTTTATTAACTATCCTGCTTCCCAATGGAGAAGGAAACAATGGTGGTTAGTGATAATCATTTGAGTGTCCAGAATAACTCGAGAGCGGCCCTGAATGCTAGACAACCACTAGAATTTCGACAATTTTTATTCTCCCTTTATATAATCTCTCAAGTACATACACTGTGGAATGAAGCTGAACTAGCTCCAGCTCCTTCTTGCAGCACTCTTCCAAATATTATGAATCTTCTGCTTGTTCTGTTTGTGATTTCATCCCAGAAAGATCCGTACAAGTTTCATATTTCTGTGAAGTAAACTCTCATTCTCTCTGATGGAGTGAAACTATAGCTCGAGTACTCACCTAATCAAGTCGTTTCGATACCTATAAAACCTTCCAGATAGATTTCTAAAATATAGGTACAGAAGTTGACCATTCGATGAAATATTGACTTGAGATAAATACCTTTCGCATATTTACTTCTGGCCGAGCAAAAGAACCTGAAGATATTTTGGAGGTCAGTATTGATACCTGCAACAGCTTTATTCAGCAAATCCGGTTTGAAAGATGCATAATGTTTGATATCGACAGCGTAAGCACGATACTCACAAAGACAAATCTTATTCAGTTTGTTTGAAGTTTATAAGCTGGAGAGTAATGGCCCGAGTATGGATCCTTGGGGAACATCATGCATTAATCTTACTGATTCAGACAAGTCGCCTTCGAATTTCACCATTTGATTCAATCAGTTGAGTATTGTTGCATCATATCAGCGGCTGTTTTTGAGAAGCCAATATAATTATTAAGCATGGAAATGAGTAGGTATATATGAATTCGACGAGTCGAGTTTTACTGTAGTCCAGTGAAACCATTACTGAAATATTGTCTTTATGTGCTATTATATCGCATCGGTTATCTAAGTGAAGAAGTTGTACAACTAAGTTGAGACCCTAATCCCGACTAGAAACTTGACATAAAATTGAGATGGTTGATATATTGTCTAATTCGTTTGTTCAAAATGTGTTTCAATAACTTAGACATAGCTGGAAGAATGCTTATGGGTCTGTGATCTTTGAAGTCCAGAATGTCGGCTGTTTTAGGGACGATTTTCCATTGGGTTGGAAAAAATCTTTCGAAATTACAGCTAAGCGAACTTTATTATTATCTACATTTTTCAAAATTCTACATGCTTTTATGGCTGGTTTATTCTTCGAAATAAACAGATTTGAAAAAAAACGCATTGTTGTATGAAATATCACAAACTTTCACTTCAGAATTGGATATGAATTCTGTTTGTGTAACCAATAAACCTTCGAACCAAAATAGAAAGAATATTCAAGTGCATTATTCTTAGATAATTCTGTATCATATGAATACTATCAACTCTGCGATAGAAAAGTAATGAAAGTATGTATGAGAACAACGGTAATATAAATAATTTATTTTGAAGAGTACGTGTAAAATAAGAAATATGAGAAATATTGAAGTAAGATAAATTGAAAGAAGAATAAAAAACTTTAACTTTTTTCAGTTTGTCGTCTATTCTATTCTTCCACCAAAGAGGCTGAAGTGGATACAGGTCTGCTCATCCTATATGAAATTATTTCTTTGTTAGAGATTGAATGAATTTTGTGATATCATTGGTGGATGAAATTTCATTTACCTTGCCATTGATTTTTGCCCAAACTTGCCCACTCATACTCCTGGTATCTGTTATCTTCGCTTGGGTTGAAACTGAAATAAGTTTGATGAGAAATACCTTTGAGGCGAGTTCATTGATTGATGCAAATCTGATGTATAAATTGAAAAGTCATCAGACCAAAATTGATCCATGCTGAAGTCCTTTATGTTTATAATTACGTAGGCTACTGATGATATTTGCGATTATACTGACCATATAAATATTCTTTGATTTAATATCACTTTATATAGTTTGATTCGGTCTGATTCAGGACTTTCTGCAATTGAGCTATGAGGTTTTTCTGTGGTGAATAAAATAGAAACGGAGATCCCAACTCTACTCCGGCCCTTATCCAATCGGGCTCTAAACGAGGTTCCGTTTTGCTATCAGTTGATCGGTAGAACTATAAAAACTTCGCTATCTTCATGGAGTCACAAGCAAGGTTTCTTGATTAGCCTATAATTCACTATTTCCATTTCTATTTAAATTTTCTGGGACCAGCGCCCTACTTCACAACGATATTGCATGCGGCTGATTTCGAACTGTTAATTTCATTGCATTCCACGAAATGGTCATGAAAATCATTGTACTTTCTGTATTTTTCTCTCCTGGTTAAACCAATGGTTATGTATTCAATAATTTTCAAATCTTTGTTGGTTTTTACTAATTTCCTTTATAGTATTGATTTACTATTTTATTATTTTACTGTTTTTCATATAACTTTTCACTTCAGTCATGCATATGCAACATACGATATGTGAGTAAAAATATAATTTTTGACAAAAACGTTATATGTTTTCCTTGGGAACAAATATTGAAGTTGTATATTTTAATTAATTCCCATTTATATATCATTCTGTATGGTTGCTGATGATGGCAACGGTTGTCAAGAGTTAATTAAAAACTTCAAAAGTTGTCCCACATAATTTCTCATAAATCATATCTAGAACCGCTACAATTTAGAACAAGCCATAGAGGTTTTTTTCCCCACAAAAAGACGCAAATGGCCTATACTAATTATTATAAGATAACTCGATGATAAAAACTCCAGTTTTCGCCCCAGCAAAATCGCTTTGTGGAATTTTTTAAACGAGCAAAAGTGAAAAAAATTACAACTTTTTTCTTTTTTTTTTTGATTTATCCCAAAGATCATTCGAAGAATAGTTTTACAGTCGAAGGAACTTCGAAAACATTTATAAAACCTACAAAACAGATTTTTATACAACCGGATCGGTTCATTTTCCACTGAGAAAATCTGAGAAAACCTCGAAAAAAAGACTATTTTTCAAAAATTTATAGAGAGAGAGAGAGAGAGAGTCTTTATTAGTTCCTTGTAAGTACAAAAACCCTTACGGATGTAGAACATGTCATTTTTATACAATAAAAAACAGTAATATTTATATACAGGTAAAAAAATATACAACATTTACATGCCATAGTTTCTAAAATATGGAAACATGTTTAAAAACAGAAGAAATACAAAACACAGAGTAAAAACACAATACATTATAGAAAGTACAATATAAAAACCAACTTATTTAAATATCTAAATAGAGTGTCTATATGGTGCAAAAATTAAAGCACATCGTTCGAAAAACTCATGCAGCGAGTAGTATGCTTTGGAGAGAAGTAATTTTTCAATTTGATCTTCATGATATTGCAAGACAGGATTCGAAGAGATTCAGGTATCTTGTTATAGATTGAAATCAATGAAAAAGGTATATTTATTTGTAGATAAGTTAAATGTGTCTTTGTATTCAATAGTTGTTTTTTATTACGAGCATTGTGGGTGTGATTCCGGTTATAGATTGTAAAGAGAGATATGTTCTCCTTAACAAATATTACAGACTCATAAATATAGAGACTAGTTAGAGTTAGTATTCTCTTTTCTATGAACACTGTTTTACAGCTTTCCCTCTGTGAAAGATGATGAAAAATTTTTCTCATGCATCGTTTTTGCAAAATGAATATTTTTTCTGTGTGGGCAGACATTCCCCAAAGAATGATATACGGCATCTGATGTGACTCTGTACATACCCATTGTATGCTAGCATTGCAGCCTCAGTAGAAATATTCTGTGTAATTACTTTCAGGGCATAGCAGTACCTACCTTGATATATGAGTTGCAACTTTTTCAGTGTGACTCTTCCAGTCAAGTTTTGAGTCGATTATAATGCCAAGAAAAGAGAGTTGGGTTACTGGTTCTAAAATGGTTACACCATCACTTATACTATTATCAGTGCCATTTTTGGCAAAGGAGATAATTTGGGTCTTGTCAGTATTTAGTTTAAGGTTGTGTTCCGAAAAATACCCCTCCAGAAGATTCAATTTGGAGAAGATATTGGATTGCAGAAAGTGGCGTTCACTTATAAATCTGAAGCTGTACAAACAATATTGCGGAAACTGATATATGATAATATGTGATTCAGCTGTACTAAGTCGTAAGATGTTCTCTGTCCGATGTACAGTTTTTGTACAATCGCGTTATAAACAACATAAGGGCACATCTTGCAAGATACGCCGATTTAAGGGAAATCTTCATATTCAAATTGTGTAAACGGCATCTGGAAGTAGAGATCAATATCTATGATTTAAATATTTTGGATTTTCACCTGAGAGGTGGGAGATGTTTTGCAAATGTCACTGAAAGTTGATAAAAACGCTTCAAAGTGCGTCCGAAGTCACCCGAAGATGAACTGAAGTAAATACGTGTTGAGTTCGGGCGACATTGGGTGCACTCTTTAGCGTTTTTATAAAGTTTCAGTGACATTTCCAACACCTTTCAGATAAAAATCTGAATATGCAAATTTACAGATTTTGAATAAGATGATTTCCTTCAAATCGGCGCATTTAGAAAGATTTGCCCTTAAATTGTTTATAACGCGATTCTGCAAAAACTACATATTGGACAGAAACCATCTTGCGTACAGTTGAACCACTTGTTATTCTCTATTAGTTTCCGCAATATTGTTTGTCCAGCTTCATATTTATAAAAATTATGAATTTTTGAAAAATGGTCTATTTTTCGAGGTTTTTCCGGACTTTCTAAGTGAAAAATGCACCGATCTGGGCGTATAAAAAACCATTCAGTAGGTTTTATAAAACTCAACAAACATTCCATCGACTGTAAAATGATTCCTTTTATAATCTTTGAGATATTTCTAAAAAAAAAAAGTTGTAATTTTCTTCACTATTTCTTGTTTAAAAAATTCCATAAATCGATTTTGCTGGGGCGAAAACCGGAGTAATCATTTACGACCTATCTTATAAAATGTAGTAAAGGTCGTTTGCGTCTTTTATTTTGTGAGAAAATAGCCTCTTATTTTTATCTACAGCTTGGCCTAATTGGTGACCCTGACAATCAAATATGATTGAGAGTCCTACCGCAGAAGTAACCACAGTTTCAGTTGATTGTGCTGAAACCCTCAGCTCATAAAATGTCTTGTTTGTAAAACAAGTCCATATTTCTTTATTTCATTTATTAACCGTTTTCCACACTATTGATAAATAAGAATAAATCTCTACATTCATTATTTTGTTTATGATTTTACGATTATAGAAATCAAGTTAGCGTTCTATTCTATCAGTTTAGTATGACTAAAAGTGATGGCAACTTGTAAACAGTCTTCATGCGTGGTTGGTTGCCTATGAGTGCTACCTCTTTTGATTGAATGGATGTGATCACTCCAGATTCTGCAACCAGTTAAACATTTAGATATTTTATCAAGAATCGTCACGTACAGTGTTTTTTGCTACAATAAAAAACTCCTATTTCTTATGATATGTTGTTTTATTGGGAATGTTCTGGTTGTTGGAAAGAAGGCATGCAGATCATTTCATTGAGAGTAGACTAATGAAAGTGTCTCCATAAATGAGCTATGAAACATAGATGCAATATCTAACATTTATTTGTCAAATAAGTATATATTGGTGTTTGGTCATTCTTGTAGGTGGGTAAATGTTGATTTTTGTTGTATTTGAAATGAAGAAATAAATTCTTGTAGATACTTCATATTGTCTTCAAAATATCCTCCAGCTAACCCAGACCCCGGTTTCTCCGCATGATTTGTCACACTTTCGGAAGGCCGACCCAACATTGTGGTTTGCTCAAGTAGAGGCACAATTCAATAATCGAAAAATTACATCAGAATCAACCAAATTCAACTATGTCATCGCTTCACTTGATCCAGAAATTGCTATTTCTCCTCCTGAAGAAATTCCTTACAAGAAGCTGAAAGAAACTCTTATAACAAGAATGTCCCCATCTCAAGGTAAACGTTTCAAACAATTATTAAGTAGTGAACACTTAGGAGATCAGAAACCTTCACAATTTTTGAGAAAAATGCAACAACTCATCGGTGATTCTCAAATTGATCATTCCTTTCGGCGTGAATTATTTTCTTCAAACACTCCCCAGTAATGTACAAGTTATGCTTTCTTGTTTTCTTGATAACAATATTCCTACCAAAGAGTTTGCATGTAAAGCTGATAGAATTATGGAAAGTTCGGTGGATTGTTTCAATTCAAATAAAAATTCTTTGTGTTCAACACCATAGACCTATCCACTCACGCTTTTGTGAGAAGGGATTCTGCGAGGAAACTGCTTCAACAACCTTACAATGAGAGAAGCGATAAGTTTTTCACATTGAAAACCAAATCAAGATCTGACATCGTTTCAATAGAAACTCAATATTTTGGTAATTTCTCACCTGCGTTCGTTTTCATATAAGAATGTAAGATTTGCATAATGTTACTTTCTTCAAATGGAACACCATGAAGTGGTCGAGGTGTTAGAGCGTTTGGCTTCCACCCAGACGGTCTGGGTTCGATCCCCGGTCGTGTGTCACTGAGCTGAAGTGGTTCGGATTCCACTTTTAATTAAACTGTAGGTCCCGGATCTCCCTTGCTCGCGCAAGCTCTGCTTTTGAGGGGTTTTATCCGAAAACCTGGGAGTTTCGTAAAAACAAATTTTACAAATTATCGAATCATAAGAAGTGCCAACAAAGGCTTTATTAATTGCATTGAGTATTACAGATAGTTAAGAAGTCTAATAAAAAATTGCAGAAGATAACTTGTTACAATTTTGTACGTTTCATATAAGGTAGCCAAACAATTTTGTTTATAGTAGATATGTATCGCATTTTTCTAAATGAAAAATATATTTTGGATATGGACTTAACATATAGATCGTGCAATATAAAACCAAAAACAATAATATAAAATGTTTTGATTATAGCTAATAAATATTTCATTCCATCTAATTTGTGTAATTGATGACTTGTTTACTTTGTGGAAATGAAACGAAAGAAACACTCTTTAACACACTTTTGTATTTCCACTAGTTTCGTTTATATACTTGATAATGGGATAAAACGCGAAACCGGTCGTGAAAATAAAAAATGGTGACTATCCATTCTGCGTCCAAGGTATGGGTAGTTATTTGATTTGTTCTTGAATGCAGAGGTGAAGTCTGTGTTCGAGAGAGCGTTCCAACATGCACAAGACAGCAACGAAAAAGTCGCATATTTTCGAAACCAGTTCTGTCAAATCAGGGGATTTAGCAGTCAACCTGAGAGGCCCATTCCGTCCTATCCATTCATTGGGAAATACTTCATTTGATTGATCTCCCACTTGGCCGAATAGTCAGCAGGAGCGCCATCATGCCATTCTGTTGCGAAGGTCGAGAGGAATATCCTTGGACAAACCTGGTAGATCGTTTCGTTAGAATAATATCTATAAAAATGTCCTTCAAGGTAGTGTGTCCCAATCACACATTTTTTAACAATGCATCCTCAGACATTTGATAACCAACCATGCTAATAAGTCTCAAAAAATTGGGATTTTATGTTGAGTAATAATGAAAATTTTGTCGATTGACAAATTCATTTCTGTGGAATAACGATTCATCGGACTATAAAATGTCAATCCACTATTTCATTGATTGAGTGATAAATCCTGTTTGGACCAATCTAGTCAGGACCTTCAGAACACATCTTCAATCTGGATGCCTCCTGTCAGGATACTGTTGAGGATATATTCTACTTGCCAATGAAGAATTCTATTTTGATTAGATAATATCGAAAACTCAACTTCGCAAGATATAACAGCGTTCACTAAACTTTTCAATATTCATCATGGAAGACAAATATTTTGATCTGTCAGTTGCTAGACTACTTGATATTCAAAAAGTAATGTTTTTGCTTTTCCTTGAAAAGTTCTGTTTTTTTTTTAAAGATTATGGCACATATTTCAAGATTATTGAAATTACTGTGAATATTCCAGAATATAGGTACATTCCAATGTGAATCAAAATGATAATTTAGTGGTGGTCGACTTCAAGACTTGTTTATCCTGCAAGGGTAATCGTAGGCACCTGACTATTCCTTCCAATGAGTGGGACAGAAACTATAAATCAAATAAAGAAATAGGAAGGTGTTTCATTCAGAGGAATATGTTTCAAACATAACGTATCTTTCTGTATATTACAGGTCGATTTCAGATATATCTCTAGAGATTAAGCAATGAGCAATATTCGTCGAATATTGTCGAAAAGTTTTTCCGACAAATTGAATCCCTGGCCCATTACATCTAAATGCCTCCTTTCTGGATACTGTTAAGAATAAATTATACTTGCCAATGAAAAATTCCTGTCTGATTCGACGAATATTAAAACCATAACAATCAAATCAGTTTTGAAAATTCCACTTCACGATACACCATCGTTCACTAGAGATTTCAATATTCATTATGGCAGGCAACTATTTTCAACTGCCACTTGCCAGACGAAATACGAAGAGCCTTTGTTGGTACTGCTTATGGATCGATAATATACAGTGAGTTCCATTTGAAACGAGGAACATTTCGCAAATTTTCATTCACAATGTAGGGCAAGCTGTTTTTCGCACCCTGTATAAAACAGGTCGATTTTAGATATATCATTTAAGAAAGTCACCAATGTGCAATATTTGTCCAAAAATCAATACAAATAAAGAAATCTGCATTGTTCACAATGAGCACTTGTCAAGAATGAAACAATTAAGGTGTCCTGCCTTACCAGGACAGTGCTCATTGCCATAATCCTATACCATACGAATAATTGGGACGAATATGTATCAGAAAACAACTACTTTCCTGGCTAATACCACGACGAGCGTTGAATTACATCAAATGAATTTCCGTGCAGAGTTCCTACAAGACTATCTCTGCAATTGCTAGTTGAATGGAAATATTAATTGAAACAATTGGACCACCTATGGATCGGATCCGATTCAACGTTCGTCGTGGTATTAGCCAGAAAAGTAGTTGTTTTCTGATGAATTTTCCTATTTTATAGGATTATAGCAATGAGCACTGTCCTGGTAAGGCAGGACACCTTGTTCAATCACGCACCTTTGGGTATTGCTTTGGTTGAGAGGTAGAAGTTGGGATGGCGCTCGTGGTTTAGTAAAAGCTACACGACGAGCTCGGTCTTAGATTTTGTTTGGACATGAATTGATTATTGAACCATTTGTTGCGGACATTAGTTATAGTCTGCAGAGACCTACCCTATACTGATGAGGGTCAACACCACAAAATCGATCTATAGGTGGTCCAAATGTTTCAATTAACATTTCCATGCAACAAACAATTGCAGTGATAGCCTTGTAGGAACTCTTCGCGGAAATTCTTTGGATGCAATTCAACGTTCGTCGTGGTATTAGTAAGGGAAGTAGTTGTTTTCTGATGGATTTATTACCCAATTATTCCTATTATATAGGATTATGGCAATGAGCACCTTCCTGGTAAGGCAGGACGGGATGTCGAGGCGTGGCGCAGTGGTTAGAGCGTCTGACTTTGGGTCGAAAGGTCCGGAGTTCGAGCCCCAGTTGCGGCTGGGATTTTTAATTTAATTTGACCGATTAAATTATACAAATCTCTTTGGCTGGACTGGGGTGAGTCCTGCACGATTCACTGTTGCGTTCCGATTAACAATGCTGCTCCAAAGGTGGCGCATGGAGTTAGTAACAAGGCCTATCCAGAACACGTGGCTAATGACCATAGCAGTTGATGCCAAGACACCAAAAGAAAAAAAAATAATAACGAAATTTTGCACAATTTTATAGTTTCAAATAATATAAGTTACTAATTTTGGAAAAAATCTGGCAACAGTTGCAAGACCCTGTAAATGGTTCAATCGCAGAAATATGTATCCCCAAGCCATAAATGAACATTACAGGTCCAAATCTGTAGAAGTAACAGGTGTGCCCTGTACCCTTATTTTCACTCGTATAGCTTGTGGTAGACAAACTATCGCTCCATTATTCCATTTTTGCTGAACTATATTCGATCATCCATTATCACATATTATCACCATACTCTACGACTCAATCGCACAAAATAGGTCATCGTCAATTAGTGCTCACTGCCATAATTTCAATGACGGTAAAAACCAAAATATGTCCGATCGAACAGCCGATAGCGGGATTCTATTCAAATAATACCTGCAGAAAGAGGACCGCATATGCCAGAAGGGCGCACTGTGCCGGAGTGTATAAAACGCCGCAAACCCCAAATTCAGCAATTTGCCTGAAATGATAAATCACTCGGCCGCATGTTGTTCTGAACTGCGTGTGCTGTTTCCGTGGCCACCATTTATATTTTTAACTCGACAAAGTCACCGAATGATATATTTCTTTTTTCCGTACAAATCATCTGAGAAGAATTTATATTAATATGCGTTGTTGTTTGTGGGCTGATTGTGGCGGAAGGGTGTGAAATTGAGGAATGTATGGCTTGGCTAACTTCAGAAAACACGTCGAAATAGGTATGTTGGCAGATACCTTTTTGATGGTATTATTTTTTTATAAGTAGACGACATCCTCGGTTTCACCTCAATTGTTTGCCTATATGGTACTGTCTGAGAACAACCTTTGAATAGATATAAATACCTAATAATAATGGCGACTAATAGCTGTGAAATTCTTAATTTTAACATTCACTGACTCTCAGACAAAATTAATTCATTAGAATATTTCGTAAGTAATTATGATGGGTGAGCACTTGTATAACAAAACTGATCTTGAGAACACCTGTATATCTGGATATAAATTATTATTATTGAGGCATTTTCCAATCTTCTACCATAAAACAGATGGAAATTCCTTATTTGTTAAAACTAACTTATTGTCTGAGTGTCAAATTCAATCAGAAGTTTGTCAGTAAAAATTAACATTGAAATGTGTGCAGTCTCGTTCAGAAAAAAAATGCTGCCTAATAAATGTTTACAGACCTTCTCCAGATTCAACTAGAATAGAATATATGTTTATTCACTAGGTAACAAACAAATTACAAAACAGAATATGTATAAATACCAAGTTAATAAACAAAAACGCAATGTAGTCCTGGAAAAGACTGTCTGTGGAAGTGGTTTATGTTTATCTGCTTTCATGAGAGTGTGCGTGTAATATAAAAAAAATATTAAATGCATAATAAAAATTATTAAAATAGCATAACAATAAATAAGTAAAACATATAGACGACAAGAACTACGTCTACAAGAAAAATATATATAAATATAAATAAAGGTAAAGAATGAAAGAATTAAGGCATATTATGATGATTTGAGAACACTTTATTTGTTACTCAATCAATAATTCTATGAAAGTATGCACTTCCACGTTGCAGAATCCATTTTTTAATAGTTTTTTTGAAGAACAATTTTGATTCGATATTTCTTAAATTTTCCGGAAGATTATTGTATAATTTTGGGGCATTATATATTAGAGATCGTTGCCCTAACGCTTTGTTGGCTCTCGGTAGATGTGCGTTATTCATTCTCATGCTCCGTGTAATGAGAGTAGTCAGGTTTATTGAGATGGGATGACTTATTTGAGAATATAAACATCAGCACTGACTTGACATATATTTGTCTAATATCTAACATTTCAAGACCGTTAAAGAGTTTATCGGATGGGTATCGATATGTTTTGAATGATATTATTTTAAGAATTCTCTTCTGAAGTAACAGCAGGGGTTCCATCAGAGTCTTTTTGGCCTCGCCCCATCCTATTATACTATAGCTCAATAACGACTCTCGACATAGGTAGAACTTGTACACTAGCAAGCGATTTTTTTCTTGAGGTTTTCTGTGTGGACTTTCTCATTTCAGACAAGAGTTCACTTCGTCCAATTCGGTCCGTTGCAACATTTTATCTATCAAAAGCAATAGAGTATGTTGGTAAGTTGGTATCATATGAGGAAAACCTTTGTTTTTGTGACATTTACTGTTAACAAATTCAATTTGAACCAATTGTCTACTATTATCAAATCCTCTTCTGCCATTTCCTTCACATCATCCCACGAATCAGCAGCATGAATGATAGCCGTATCGTCAGCGAATGAGCCAATTTCCCCAACAGTATCTGAAGTAAGCAAGGAGTTTTAATATACTATGAATAGTAGAGGACCAAAAACTGTACCCTGTGGTATACCACACGAAACCAATCTTGGATTACTCACCTCCCCATTTACTTTTACCATTTGTACGCGGTTTCTGAGAAGTTCCATTGGACTTCCTCTTATGCCTAGATTTTCAAGCTTTTCCAAAAAAAAGATGACTGACCGTATCAAAAGCCTTTGCTTAGTCTACGAAAACACCCAAACAAGGCTGTTTATTATCCACAGCAGCGTATATGTGTGAAGTGAGGTATGCAATGGCATCCTGGGTGCTTAGATTTTCTCTGAACCCGTATTGTCTGTTCGAAATTAAATTGTAGAGGTTAAGGTATTCCATAAGTCGTTGTTTGATAATTTTCTCAAATAATTTTGAAAAGACCGAAGTGAGTGAAATCGGTCGGTAATTTGACACACTTGATTTGTCAGCACCTTTAAAAATTGGTATAATAATGACAGCTTTGAAGGACGCTGTGAAGTTCGCATCTGTAGCTGCTTGCACGATTTCTTGTGGAAGTTCTTCATCAGATGATTGTGGCAATTTCACTGAATCGAAAACTTTATATAAGTAACGCTTTGTCTGTCACTCTGACAATTACAAACAAATTTGTGTATTGATTGGCATGACAACATCAATTGTTACCTACTCGTTATCAGATCAATCAAAGCCTATATATAGGGTGATTTTAATAACAATACATTTTTATTTATCAATATTTGTTCACTTTTTCAATAAATAGTGCAAAATGATGGATGATTTTGAACAAACCCACTTAGTATTGCAACAAAAAAGCTTGAACTTTCATATTTTGTCAACCACCACTTATATTTTACGAGGATATCATATAAATGTTTTTTCCGTACTAGTGTGGGAAAACTTTTCCCGCACAACTGTGGGAAAATGACACTTTCCAAACTGAATTGCGTGCGGGTAGAGGGTGAATCACGCATGCTTGTAGGAAAAATTATTATTCATTTCATTAGCTATATCATTTGCTTCAGTTTTTTCCTCATCATCTTCCAGGATTAATTTTTGATTGTATCCGTTTCTTCTTTATAATCACTGGCGAACATGTTCACAACTTTCCTCATATTTTTTGCAAATCCAACGTTCTTTCCGATTTCAGATTTAAAGTAATTGCTTTTAGCTTTTTTCAGTAATTTATTTATTTTGTTACGATATTTGATGTAATAGTTTTTGAGTGTGTGATTGTTTGGTTCATGGGTTTTGATGGAAGTTACTAGTCCCTGAGATATCCAAGGCTTTTTTTTTTCTTTTTCACTTTTATTTGAATGATTTGTGTTGCATTTTTTATGAATTTTTTTACTTCGGTTATGAACTATTTAAATGATACTTCGGCATTCTGAATGTTTTCAACATTGTTCCAAGTTTTTAATATTACCGTATTGAGTGGTTATAACTCATCAGTTTTATAAAATGTGATCACACTTTCGGCAGACGTATTCGTGCTGATATTGGTAATAGCGAAGGTTGTAAAGTGGTCTGTAATTAGTGTTTTTAACACTATTTTCATTTTGTTTTTATTTTTGCCCTTTACAAATACGTGATCCAGACAAGAATTCGTATCGGAAGTAACTCTGGTGTATGTGTTTATTAAAAAACATGGAATTATTTCTGATACATCAGCTGTAAAAATTATTAACTCTCTAATTTGAAAAATTTAAACAGGTATTTATTACTGGGGACTTCGACATCGATGAATTTTCTAACAACATACTGTCAAAAAAAAATATTTGAAATATCCACTCTCTTGAGGACTTCATTAATCACAAATTACATTATGATATTTACGAAAAAAAATCACACCAGAAAATCACACCAGCTACTCTTCAATAGACGAATACCTACACCACATATTCTTGAAACATCACTTCGATACTGGGCTCTCTGATAACCATTGCCAAGTTATAAAATTTGATTCGTTTCGAATGCTGTTTCTGATATCCAAGAAAAGGTTCTATTCAGAAAAATTCATGATGTTTCAATTTATCATATCATATTAAATCGAAGGGGACGACAGCTGGTTAACGAAAAAAACAATATCAGCTTTCAAAAATTACATTCGATGAAAGCGAAGAATTTTTGTGGTATTTCAATAGTGCGTTCAAAATAAATACTTTTGTAAATAAGAGCAAGACTCGCAAAATAAAATTTTCTAATGAACTCAATGAAAAAAGAAGAGAACTGCATAATCTTGACTGGCTGCAAAAAAGGGTTATTAATGATAACATTACACATTGGTGCAATGGTGGAAAGTTTAACAATTCATCATATACTGTGATTTCTCCTACTTCCCCCCCCCCCTTTGTGATTTCCAGACTAGCTAACCGCTACCTTTGGCCACCATCATTGAAGCAAAAGTAACCATGGAAGCGAAAAGGGCTGGGGGGAACTGGCCTGAAATTCAGTAAGAAGATTTTACTACATACTAACACAAAGAAGTTTTCTTCACAAATATCACTTAACCCAGAGATTCGGAGTGATCTCCCTCTGCTCGCTAGGTGCAGCGGCCTAGAAACCGCTTCATCGCGTGAACCAGAGTTGACCAAGCAGCGGAGTGTGTAATGATTTGGACGGGAAATAGATGGCTTCAGTGCTGTCTATGTTGACCTACCCTTGCACTGATGAGATGCAACAAGCTTGAAACTAGTCTGCAGGTGGTCAACCTGTCCAAATTAAAACATAATTCTGCTGGTTGGTCACAGGGGGCTCTTGCAATTGCGTCCTCTGATGCTTTGGGGAACGTTGCACAAGTATCTGTTAAATTTAATTCAATACCCGTCGTGGTCTTGGCCAGGGGAGTAGTTGTATTCTGACAGGTACTTGCCATAATGAGCCTACGTAGGTAGGTATATATGGGAGTAAAGGGTTCATCATAGGTCGGCAACGACTCTTCGTTACTGAACGATCTCCCAAAGAACTCTGCTTTCTTCACATGAATCTCTTAATCCGGAGATTTGGAGTGTTCTTCGCTAGATGGAGCAGCCTAGAAACCGCTTCATCGCGTGAACCAGAGTTGACCAAGCAGCAGAGTTGTCAACAAATGCGTGCACTTGGATACGGAAATCGGAGAACAATTGCCTCATCCGGCTAGCTCAAGCATCTCTAAGTAAGTGCAGCATCGTCGCAATTATCCAGAATCTCCGGAACTCTTCTTTCAGGATCAGTCAGGAACAGTACGAATTCTTTCTTAATGTCGTTGGTGTTAACCAACGACGTTTCATCTATCTAGGCCAGGCCGTAGATTTCCAGGAGGACCTATGACCTGGCCAGAAATACTTTATTTATTATTATTAACATCTAGAAAAAATATATACGAGTGAGCCACCCGGGCTAGCACTCGGTAGGACAACTACACTCTGGTCTGTGGCTCCCGGATGACTGGTTTTTCCTGCCAAAGCGGACTTCTTAATTAGTCGAACTGGATATTTACTTCGGTCAATGCCGAAGCAAAGTCGCTGGTGGGCGGAGCCTATTGGAGCTCCGCTCCCAGATATACTCTTCAAGTAAAATTTAATTTTAGTATTTCTGGCCGAGGATGACAAGGAATCGCTTGGCGTAGGGATGAAAAGTCGTTGGTTTGTCCTGAAAAGGATCTTTCTTATTTTTGGGCTCTTGGCCTTTATTTTCTATATTTACAATCTGGAAAAGAGCCTAAAAGAAGAGATATGATTAATAGTCAAATCGTTCAGTACTGCTCCTGGCTGTCCAAACTCGTCGATGTTTGAGTTTCCAACTTATCGTAGGGATTCCAGGATTCTGCTTTACGAGACTTTTATGTAACGAAATGTTACATATTTCCACATACGCTCGTTATCCAGCTTCTACGGAGATACCACATAATCACTTCGCCCTTGCCCACTGGCTAAGGAAAACCAACCGTTGGCGAGGTAGCTTTCACTATGTCAAATTACCCCAGCCTCTTGGCATGGGAACAACTGGCTGGCTGCGGGAATGGTACATTACCACTCGAACCCACGAAGGACATGGGCACTCGGTTTCACTGGCATAACTCGCTTCAGAATCATCTCGAAAGTGCGTCCAAGAAAACTTTCCGATAAGTTCCTCCTTGTCCGGGTAACTGGAATTTTCCGGGCCCTGCCTTCCACTGAAGTACAACGCAAACTTCCTGTTTGCTGAGCCCCACGTTGGGCGCCATGTCAACAAATTGTCATGTCATGTCAACACTTGGATACGGAAATCGGAGAACAATTGCCTCATCCGGCTAGCTCTCCGGCTACCTCTCCAAGTGCAGCATCGTCGCAATTATCCAGCAACTCCGGAACTCTTCTTTCAGGATCAGTCAGGAACAGTACGAACCCTTTCTTAACGTTTCATCTATCTAGGCTAGGCCGTAGATATCCAGGCGGAGCTATGACCTGGCCAGTAATTTATTTATTTTGTTACGATATTTGATGTAATAGTTTTTGAGTGTGTGATTGTTTGGTTCATGGGTTTTGATGGAAGTTACTAGTCCCTGAGATATCCAAGGCTTTTTTTTTTCTTTTTCACTTTTATTTGAATGATTTGTGTTGCATTTTTTATGAATTTTTTTACTTCGGTTATGAACTATTTAAATGATACTTCGGCATTCTGAATGTTTTCAACATTGTTCCAAGTTTTTAATATTACTGTATTGAGTGGTTATAACTCATCAGTTTTATAAAATGTGATCACACTTTCGGCAGACGTATTCGTGCTGATATTGGTAATAGCGAAGGTTGTAAAGTGGTCTGTAATTAGTGTTTTTAACACTATTTTCATTTTGTTTTTATTTTTGCCCTTTACAAATACGTGATCCAGACAAGAATTCGTATCGGAAGTAACTCTGGTGTATGTGTTTATTAAAAAACATGGAATTATTTCTGATACATCAGCTGTAAAAATTATTAACTCTCTAATTTGAAAAATTTAAACAGGTATTTATTACTGGGGACTTCGACATCGATGAATTTTCTAACAACATACTGTCAAAAAAAAATATTTGAAATATCCACTCTCTTGAGGACTTCATTAATCACAAATTACATTATGATATTTACGAAAAAAAATCACACCAGAAAATCACACCAGCTACTCTTCAATAGACGAATACCTACACCACATATTCTTGAAACATCACTTCGATACTGGGCTCTCTGATAACCATTGCCAAGTTATAAAATTTGATTCGTTTCGAATGCTGTTTCTGATATCCAAGAAAAGGTTCTATTCAGAAAAATTCATGATGTTTCAATTTATCATATCATATTAAATCGAAGGGGACGACAGCTGGTTAACGAAAAAAACAATATCAGCTTTCAAAAATTACATTCGATGAAAGCGAAGAATTTTTGTGGTATTTCAATAGTGCGTTCAAAATAAATACTTTTGTAAATAAGAGCAAGACTCGCAAAATAAAATTTTCTAATGAACTCAATGAAAAAAGAAGAGAACTGCATAATCTTGACTGGCTGCAAAAAAGGGTTATTAATGATAACATTACACATTGGTGCAATGGTGGAAAGTTTAACAATTCATCATATACTGTGATTTCTCCTACTTCCCCCCCCCCCCCTTTGTGATTTCCAGACTAGCTAACCGCTACCTTTGGCCACCATCATTGAAGCAAAAGTAACCATGGAAGCGAAAAGGGCTGGGGGGAACTGGCCTGAAATTCAGTAAGAAGATTTTACTACATACTAACACAAAGAAGTTTTCTTCACAAATATCACTTAACCCAGAGATTCGGAGTGATCTCCCTCTGCTCGCTAGGTGCAGCGGCCTAGAAACCGCTTCATCGCGTGAACCAGAGTTGACCAAGCAGCGGAGTGTGTAATGATTTGGACGGGAAATAGATGGCTTCAGTGCTGTCTATGTTGACCTACCCTTGCACTGATGAGATGCAACAAGCTTGAAACTAGTCTGCAGGTGGTCAACCTGTCCAAATTAAAACATAATTCTGCTGGTTGGTCACAGGGGGCTCTTGCAATTGCGTCCTCTGATGCTTTGGGGAACGTTGCACAAGTATCTGTTAAATTTAATTCAATACCCGTCGTGGTCTTGGCCAGGGGAGTAGTTGTATTCTGACAGGTACTTGCCATAATGAGCCTACGTAGGTAGGTATATATGGGAGTAAAGGGTTCATCATAGGTCGGCAACGACTCTTCGTTACTGAACGATCTCCCAAAGAACTCTGCTTTCTTCACATGAATCTCTTAATCCGGAGATTTGGAGTGTTCTTCGCTAGATGGAGCAGCCTAGAAACCGCTTCATCGCGTGAACCAGAGTTGACCAAGCAGCAGAGTTGTCAACAAATGCGTGCACTTGGATACGGAAATCGGAGAACAATTGCCTCATCCGGCTAGCTCAAGCATCTCTAAGTAAGTGCAGCATCGTCGCAATTATCCAGAATCTCCGGAACTCTTCTTTCAGGATCAGTCAGGAACAGTACGAATTCTTTCTTAATGTCGTTGGTGTTAACCAACGACGTTTCATCTATCTAGGCCAGGCCGTAGATTTCCAGGAGGACCTATGACCTGGCCAGAAATACTTTATTTATTATTATTAACATCTAGAAAAAATATATACGAGTGAGCCACCCGGGCTAGCACTCGGTAGGACAACTACACTCTGGTCTGTGGCTCCCGGATGACTGGTTTTTCCTGCCAAAGCGGACTTCTTAATTAGTCGAACTGGATATTTACTTCGGTCAATGCCGAAGCAAAGTCGCTGGTGGGCGGAGCCTATTGGAGCTCCGCTCCCAGATATACTCTTCAAGTAAAATTTAATTTTAGTATTTCTGGACGAGGATGACAAGGAATCGCTTGGCGTAGGGATGAAAAGTCGTTGGTTTGTCCTGAAAAGGATCTTTCTTATTTTTGGGCTCTTGGCCTTTATTTTCTATATTTACAATCTGGAAAAGAGCCTAAAAGAAGAGATATGATTAATAGTCAAATCTTTCAGTACTGCTCCTGGCTGTCCAAACTCGTCGATGTTTGAGTTTCCAACTTATCGTAGGGATTCCAGGATTCTGCTTTACGAGACTTTTATGTAACGAAATGTTACATATTTCCACATACGCTCGTTATCCAGCTTCTACGGAGATACCACATAATCACTTCGCCCTTGCCCACTGGCTAAGGAAAACCAACCGTTGGCGAGGTAGCTTTCACTATGTCAAATTACCCCAGCCTCTTGGCATGGGAACAACTGGCTGGCTGCGGGAATGGTACATTACCACTCGAACCCACGAAGGACATGGGCACTCGGTTTCACTGGCATAACTCGCTTCAGAATCATCTCGAAAGTGCGTCCAAGAAAACTTTCCGATAAGTTCCTCCTTGTCCGGGTAACTGGAATTTTCCGGGCCCTGCCTTCCACTGAAGTACAACGCAAACTTCCTGTTTGCTGAGCCCCACGTTGGGCGCCATGTCAACAAATTGTCATGTCATGTCAACACATGGATACGGAAATCGGAGAACAATTGCCTCATCCGGCTAGCTCTCCGGCTACCTCTCCAAGTGCAGCATCGTCGCAATTATCCAGCAACTCCGGAACTCTTCTTTCAGGATCAGTCAGGAACAGTACGAACCCTTTCTTAACGTTTCATCTATCTAGGCTAGGCCGTAGATATCCAGGCGGAGCTATGACCTGGCCAGAAATACTTTATTTACTATTATTTACTTCTAGAAATAATATATACAAGTGAGCCACCCGGCTACCACTCGGTAGGACAACTACAATCTGGTCTGTGGCTCCCGAATGACTGGTTTCTCCAGCCAAAACGGGTGACAACTAAATACGTGTGCACGGAGGTACGGAAATCAGAGGTGACCACCTCATCCGGCTGGCTACGCTCCGCGCTCAGCATCGTCGCAATCTCTCGTGGCACCTGGACGACTGTCGATTTGAATAATCTCTCGTCGTTATATCGAAAAGGCTGACATTTGCTCCGGCCAATACCTGAGCAAAGCCGCTCGAAAAGTCCAATAGGCCCCGCCCACCGGCGCTCTGGAGCACCATTGGCCGGGAGAAATTCGCCGCTCGGCTATTTAATAACGCTGAGTTGGCCACAAAAGTCAGTTCTCCGGTATGTCATATTCGGCGGCTCCTCAAGTCAAAATAAAATATAATTTCATTTTAAGCGAGGGTATATGCCAGGAGTGAGTTCCATTAGGCTCCGCCCCCTCGCTATTTTCTACGTTCTGGAGTGTGATTGGTCCGCACTTTCCAATAAATATAGGCCAGTTTCGTAGCAAAAAAGCGATTGAGGCAGTTCGTCTCCGAGCCTTGGAGTGAGCAGACGTTAGTTGTCTGCTCCGGCTCATTGTATATAGTAGTTAGGTTAAATTGTAAATAGTAATTTTAAGTAGTAATTAGAAGTTTTAGTAACGGTCTCCGCCGAATAAGTTTTTGTATCATAAATCTACAGCCTGGCTTTGTTTAATAAACAAATGGAACTTCGTTGGGTAACACCAACAAATATAAAAAGAATTCGGAAATAACGCTTATTGCTGCCTACGCATCAGAACCAAGGAGAATACAGAAGAAAGAAGAAACCCAAATGTTACTGGGAATATAAATTTTGCATCTTTAGGAGCGTTTAGGACACACTCCGTTGAGCTAGCCGGATGTCGAATGAATTCCCACTTTCAATAAAGTCCAAGCGTTCCGAAGAGATGACATGGCGCCCGTAGTGGGGCCCAGCGAAGCTGTAGTTTCTAAGCTGCCTCACGGATGGAGGCAGGGGCCCACGCTACATTCCAGTAACATAGTTTTGGAGGGATGACTGGCTTATCGGACAGCTTTTCAGGATGCCTTTTCGGGGCAATCCCGATGCAAGTCATACCGGTCAGATCATCGAGGACACCTGCTATCTTTGTGGGTTCGAGTATTTCCACAGCCAGCCTGTTGGTCCTGAGCCGGATGGCCAGGGTAAAAGGACGGGAGCGAAACCCCTCATCCAACAGTGCCTGTTGCTTCTTGACCACTATTGGGCAAGAGCGGAGATACGCAAGGTGGTGCCTCTTTGTGGAACCGGATGGCAAGCAGAGGGAATGTGTTTCGAATAGGAGTGTCCTGGATTGCCTACGATAAGTCAGAAGTTAGAAATTGAAGATGCCCTGCAAGCTTTGGGCTATAAGAAGACGTAGCAGTAATAATATTTTTTTTCTTTTTAGGTACATGTAAATAAAGGCATTGGCCCATGTAAAAGAAAAAAAGAAAAGGTCCTTTTAAGGACAATACCCAGCGACGTTCCATATTTCCAAAGCCAAGCGATTTCTTGGGGGGGCCGTGTCATATTCGGCGGCTCCTCAAGTCAAAATAAAATATAATTTCATTTTAAGCGAGGGTATATGCCAGGAGTGAGTTCCATTAGGCTCCGCCCCCTCGCTATTTTCTACGTTCTGGAGTGTGATTGGTCCGCACTTTCCAATAAATATAGGCCAGTTTCGTAGCAAAAAAGCGATTGAGGCAGTTCGTCTCCGAGCCTTGGAGTGAGCAGACGTTAGTTGTCTGCTCCGGCTCATTGTATATAGTAGTTAGGTTAAATTGTAAATAGTAATTTTAAGTAGTAATTAGAAGTTTTAGTAACGGTCTCCGCCGAATAAGTTTTTGTATCATAAATCTACCAACAAATATAAAAAGAATTCGGAAATAACGCTTATTGCTGCCTACGCATCAGAACCAAGGAGAATACAGAAGAAAGAAGAAACCCAAATGTTACTGGGAATATAAATTTTGCGTCTTTAGGAGCGTTTAGGACACACTCCGTTGAGCTAGCCGGATGTCGAATGAATTCCCACTTTCAATAAAGTCCAAGCGTTCCGAAGAGATGACAGGTAGGTGCCTGACAAGCAACGTCTGGGAAAAGTCTTCCCAGACAGTCGGCCCTCCGGGCGACTCAGCAGCTAGTTGCATTTTTTCAATTTTCTTTTATACCTCGAGTATTTCTGTGGGAAGTCGTTGGGAACACCACGACTTTTCAAAAAGAATTCGTATAACGATTTAAAGAAAGAATTCGCAAACAAATAGTCTTTTTCAAGACTATTGCTGCTGCTGTTCCGAAAGAAGAAAGAAGATAATTTCCGGAGTTGCTGGATCTGCGACAATGCTGTACTGGGAAAGAAACCTAGCCGGACGGGGCAAATAATTCGTTATTTCCCGATATCCCAGTGCACGCATCTCTGTGGGTCGTGGTAACTATGTTCGAGATTAGGCCCTTAAGCCTCTGACTCTTATGACTCGTGCCAACTTGGGCTGATGTAAACTCAGGGGTAATTGGGGGGTAAGACATGCCTTAGGGTTAAGGTGTCACTCACAGGGATTCACCCCTTTTTCGCTGGGTGTGAGCTAGAATCTCCTTGAGATTTGTTGTTTTCAGGGTTTTTGTTCGACTCTTTGGTCTACAGGGACATTCTGGGACGTTTGAACTTGGTGGGGGCGTCTGCCGGGTAATTTACCGCTGCTCGTATGAGGGGGTTGTCGTGCGATTCGGCGGCCTCTAGGACCTTCGCGTTCCGACTCTGTATGTTTTCCTTGATGGTAGGGATCTTCAGGTCGTTCCTGATTTGGGCATTTCGAACGTACCAGGGTGCGTTCACTATCATCCTGAGATATTTATTCTGGACCCGCTCCAGAATATTCAGGTTTGTGGGGGCTAAGTGCCCCCACGCTGCTGAGGCGTACATTATGACGGATTTGATCATGGTGTTATAAAGGAGAACTTTGTTCTTTAGGTTGAGTTTACTCCTCCTGTTTAGGAGCGGGTAGAGTACGTTCATCCTAGAAGCCACTTTCCTTTTGATCTCGTTGACATGGGGGCCCCAGGTAAGCATACGATCCATTTCTAGACCTAGGTACTTAGCCTGATTCCTCCATTCTATCTCTCTTCCAGAGATGGTTACCAAATCGTTGGGGGGTCTTTTCCTCCCTAGGGCTATCAACTGGGTTTTATCCGGGTTTACCCGAATTTTCCAGTCGAGGAACCACCTCTCGAGGTTGTTTACTGCATTTTGCAGATAGACAACCCCTTGTCGGTGATTCATAGAGCTCGCTAGTAGGGCTGTGTCGTCGGCGTACAGGGAAATTCTGACACGTTCCGTTCGGGGTATGTCACTCGTGTTCACTGAGTACAGAGTGGGGGAAAGCACGGCCCCTTGGGGGACGCCTGCTTGGATTTTCCTCGTTTCTGAGAGAGATCCTTCGACTCGTACCTGGAAAGTTCTATCCGCCAGGAAGGAACCAATCCACTTCACCAGACCTCTGGGGAATCCCAGATGGTCCATTTTGTATATAAGGCCTTCGTGCCAGACACGGTCAAAGGCCTTTGATACATCTAAGAGCAGCAGGTGTGCACACTTGCTCCTGTTGAGCTCTGAGATGGCCACCTCTACCAACCTCAGTGCTTGCAACTCAGTGGAATGGTTTCTCCTGAACCCGAACTGTTCGTTGGGTAGGATGTTCCTGTCTTCGATGTCTTCCGTCATCCTTTCCAGGACGATTTTTTCAGCGAGCTTGCCAGCTGAGCTAAGTAGACTGATTGGTCTATAGTTTTGGGGAAATGTCAGATTTTGACCCTGCTTTCGGATCATGACTACAATGGCATGTTTCCACCTCTTTGGAAAATGCCTCAATCGCAGTGAGGTGTTGATGATGTTCAACAACGCGAGAACTTGACATTCCGGGAGCTTCTTCAATATCTTGTTAGTTATTGCGTCAGCCCCGGGTGCCTTTCTCACGTTGAGACATTTGATGTGCGCTCTGAGTTCCTCCTCAGTGGCAGGACGAATGTCATCTTCGTCGATCTCCTCAAGCAGAGCTCTGGCCCTGTCTTCTAACAGGGCGTCTCGGTCATCGTCATCTCTCCTATCCTCATTTAGCTCAAACTGGCGCTCCACGGTATCCGCGAAGGCCGTCGTTTTGTCGTCGGTCGTGTAGCACATTCCACGCGCACCGTGAATAGGTGGGAGTGCCACCTTCTTGTTCTTTCGCCCTTTAACAATTCGCCAAAGCTCATTGTCTCCGGGTTCCAGTCCTTCGAGGGTTTCTGCCCACTTTTTATTTCGATAATCGTTTATCTCACGTTTAACTTGATTTGCCTTATGGCTGGCTCTGATTTTATCACCTGGAAACAGGGTCCTTTGGTATACACGTCGAAGACGGTTTCGTTCCCTAATAAGGTTTTTAATCCTATTAGGGAATTCGTTATAGAACCTCACAGGTCCCTGTTCCAAGGTGGATGCTGCGTCGTGTGCGGTTTTCAAGATGCGCTCAAAATGTGCCACTGCTTCGTCTAACTCAGCCGGATTTCCTATTCTGGCGGGGATACCATTGTGTCTTGTCAGAATTTCCTGAAACGCGTCCCAGTCCGTCGTCCTCTTCAGGGAGCCGTCCTGGGGTATCGGATCCTCACCCAGCATTAGTACTACTGGGGTGTGATCTGATGATAACTCTGTTAGGTTCGAAACGTCCCAATTCCATGGGACGTTTCTAATTAACGCTATGTCCAGGACGGTTGGTGCACCCACTGCACCGTAGTGCGTGGGTTCAGCTGGTGCAACGATTTGGTAGTCATTTGCTTCGCAATGTCGCCATAGTCTCGTTCCGCTGGGGTTGGCTCTGGATAAGCTCCATTGCAGGTGTTTCGCGTTAAGGTCTCCCGCAACGATCGTAGGAAGGTCTGACTCCATGAGCAGCACGTTCAGGGTGTCTTCCTGTAGCAAGATGTTCGGAGGATTATAGGCAGAAATTATTCTGAATAATCCCCTGCTCGTCTCATGGGTCTCGTCCTCACTAATTCCGAATTGGGAGGATTTCAGCGATCGTCTCAAACTCCTGTTTCTTACTTAAGAAACCGTCGCAATTCAAGAAAATAATCTTCAGTGAGATTGGCAGTCTTTGCATTTGTCTATACATTAACTAGAGCCGAGGTCGCGTTGGTGTTTAAGGAAATCAGACCTTCTAGGAGAGGGTTTTGTTTAAGTAGCTCTGTTAGAGATAACAGCTGCTGCCAAGGACCCTAGGGGGGATTTGTCTTTTGGGCTCGCGTTAAGTGTGCCTGCATAGGATAGGCCGGGTCGGACGTTAGCCGCGCCTGCTGGTCTGGCTTGGGTGGTTGACCGAGGGGGGCCCCTACCCGCACCAGAAGTGGCAGGAGCACTTCTCAGTTTCGGATAGTGAGGGCATCCTCGGTAGCTTGACGTGTGTGCGTCCCCACAGTTCGCACACTTCGCTGCCTGGGTCTTTGGAACTTTGCAATCGGGAGTGAGGTGTTTTCCCGCGCATTTAACGCACACAGGAATTGCATGGCAATTCCTTTGCGAGTGGCCGAACTTCTGGCATCTATGGCATTGGCCTATAGTTGCTCTCGGTCTCTGAGGCTCGGTTTTTACTACCAGATTCAGTACCCCTGTGATCTGGTAGATATAACTCTCGGTTTTAGGTACAAGTACCAAAACTAACGGCATGGGTTTTTTGTTGGTCCCATGCATTCGAGTGACTGATTCAGGGTGGAAACCCTGATTGGTCAGGTCGTCTTTCACGTCCTCCGATTTTATAAATTCGGGGACTCCTCTGAGCACTACTCTAAGGGGTTTGTCCTCAGGGAAGGAGTATGTATGGTGGGAAATATTTTCCTCCACCAGCAACTTGGAAATCTTCCGATAATCCTCAATAGTGGTAGGATGGATTTTAATACCATCTGCCACATTTTTCGCTTTTGAAAAATTCAGAGATTTTTTCATCAGCTCGTTATTTAGTTTCACCCATATTTCCTTCTTACGAATAGTAATAGGGGGAATGGTGGCGCGTTTGGCTTTAGGAACTTGGGGTTGTTGTTCCTCGCCTTGAGTCGGGATCGAGTCCTCTTGGCTCGATCCGGGCAAACTCTGCTGTTGCCTATTGGTCTTATCGAGCAGGTTTTGTAAAATGGGGGGTAGCGGCAAGAGTTTCGCGGGTTGAGAAAGAACATGAGTGGGAGTATTCTCCTCGTCCTCACGTTCGTGGCTTCCTGTATCCATGTCGTTGACGATGCTTTCCTGGTCGGAAGCATCATCTTCGTACATATCAAATTCTTTAGGGATAGCAGAGAAAGTTTTAATTTCGTTACCGTCGTCTACATTCGTCGTCGCATGTTGATGTTGATTACCCGGCCCGGCATTCGGCTGAATTACCTGGCCTCGGGCTTTTTTCCTCTTCCTTTCTGGAAGAGTCGCATTTTCTGTGCTAGAAAATACTTCGGAGGGTGTCGTGCCCAGGTACTTCAGGATTTTCATAAGAAAATCCCGAATCGCTGGGGGACCACCCGCTTTCACCTCAGATAACCTCTCCTCCATGAGGTTAAATCGAAGAAAACGTTGAAGCAAGTACAATCCTTTCGTCGAATATTATGAACAACTCAGCAAATGAATAAATTCGGCATATAAGCCACAATGAAACTAAATGTCTCACTCACCTATAACAAAAGGTAGACCGCACCCAACCGGGTAATTAAGCCTCAGTGACCGCTATCGTCTCGCCGGTAGGAAAGGCACATACACTGCACTTAAACACACAAAGCTCTCGGGTAGGTTGTTCTCTTTCGAGGGACTACTTCTGAATCACACGACGACACGGTGCACGCATCTGTTGTCACGGGCTTCTTAAATAGACGAACTGGAAATTTACTTCGGTCAATGCCGAAGCAAAGTCGCTGGTGGGCGGAGACTATTGGAGCTCTGCTCCCCGATGTACTCTTCGAATAAAATTTTATTTTAGTGTTTCTGGTCGAGGATGACAGAGTGTGTGATGGCGGACTGTGAAATGATTTGGACAGGGAACAGATGGCTTCAGTGCTGCCTGTGTTGACCCACCCTTGCACTGATGAGAGGCAACAACATCGAAACTAGTCTGCAGGTGGTCACCTTGTCCAAATCAAAACATTATTCTGCTGGTTGGTCACAGAGGGCACTTGCAATTGCGTCCTCTAATGCTTTGAGGAACGTTGCACAAGTATCTGTTAGATTTAATTCTATACCCGTCGTGGCCTTAGCCAGGGGAGTAGTTGTTTTCTGCCTGTACTTGCAATAATAAGCCTACGTAAACGGTTCATCATCGGTCGGCAACGACTGTTAGTTACTAAACGAACTCCCAAAGAAATCTGTTTTCTTCATACTAACACAAGTTAAATAAAAGCTTGTTGTGATGATAAAAATTGGTGTGCATGAGCACAATTCTCCACTTACCCCTTGTAACTTTCGGAGTGGACAGGATTTCTACGTGAAGTCAAATGTACGAAAAAATACGATATTTTTATTGAATTTTGAGAATCGAAAGGATCACGTGACGTCATCTGATGTCAAGTTGGATTTACCATAATTTTTCATAACATTGTTGATTGCTGAATTTTTTAGAAAATTGTTATCTTAAATTACAATAAGTGTTGTGTTACCAAAATAATTACTAAAATACCTTCGAAATGAGGTATCACTTGACCATTTGACACGTTTGGAAAAATTGTTCTGGAGAAGAAGAGAATAACAACACATTTAGCCAGATTAGCTCAGAAGGTGCCTACTTAAAAAAAACAATCTTTGGATATTTCGCGTTAACATATATTTTTCGAGATGTCTGGTCTCTATCTTGAAATCGCTTCACCCCTAGCAGTTCCGTTAACGTAAATGCCAATCTCACCGAAGAAAGGAGATGAGGAAAAAGGAACGGAAAACTTCCATGTTTCCACTCAATATCCCAACAATACATTCGACCCATCAACATTTTTTAATCGCGGCAAATTAAAAACGGTAATCATCCTGCCTATTTTCGAGCAGGCTATCCAAGAAACAAAAACGTGCCAATAACAAAAGAACTCATTCAGAGTATACGCTTCGCTGAACAAAAGATAAATTATCCGGTATCTCCTGATAGAAAAGGATACACGTGAGCAGGGTTTTTTTAAATTGTGGCATGGGGGTGAACGGCGCCCTCGGAATGAAGGGTTGGTTGTCTGGGATTCCCCAGGTGGTGACGATTAGGGCTCCAGTGTCCCAAGTGAAGGGAAGCAATGATCAGTTGCCTGAAAGGACAAAAGAATGTATAATTCACAGCGAGACATTTTTCTGTTGTTTGTAGAATGTGCATTGTAAGATATTGTATAGAGTTCCTAATACATATTTTGCATCATGTATAAGTGTGTTTAGTATAATGAACAATGAGCATGAAATGGTATACAAATACAGTTCACACGTGTACGTATATGCGATATTTTGTAGTACGAGCATAACCCTACTCTCAAGTGAGAAATGTTTTAATATTTCTACAATATCTGAGACATGGCTGAAAAGCAGTGTTGAATCGAAACGATCGGCAATAAATAATTATGTGCTCATAAGTAAGGTCTTACTGTGTGTGCCCTGTCAACTCCAGTATCATGAAATTGAAGTTTCAGATGAAATAGAACAATCATGTTTGTTTTCGTTCACACCAAGAGCAAAATCCTGTATGATCAGAGAACATCGTGAGAGCCGAAGGAAAGTGGGTAGGAATTGGTATTCCTGAATTTCTGTAAGCATGTATGCCTGTATGCTTCAAGGAACACATCGCGAGGCACTGAGCAAGTATAGCACACTTATATTGGTATATTGTGAACATATTGGCAAAATATTTTAAATGCAATATTGGCGAGAAAAAATGTGAAGACTGGACGATAGTGGTCCAATATTATTCGATCAATATTGGCGAAATATTCGCGGAGCAATATCGGCCTCAAAATATTTGGCGATATTGATACAATATCGCTGGTTCAATATTCTGATAATGTTGATCTTATTGGAAATATGAACAGGATGTACATCTGATAGACATTGTGAAAGACACTATATAACTTGGGAGAAAAAAATCTGAAAGTGGAAATTTTGATTTTCATTCAGATAGTAGATTATTCATCAAATGTCCAGTTTCCATTGGATATTATTATCTATAATGAGATGAGGAAGAATGTTATTCAGAAGTATCACTCACAGAAATTCGCTCATTTCATTTATGCGTGAATTGCATCTCTTTCGCTATGCCTCCAATACATTTCGGTCGACAAAAATCTATTTCACTCTTCTAAGATCATCAGGGAGGTCGGAAGAATTGGAAAACATACTCTTCAGAAGCAATTCCATACTGTAATGATGGAATTGTTGGACTATTTCTTGTGCGGTGACACTTTGAAAATATTTTTCTGACATAAAACCTGTCATGGGTATGACATGTTGATTTTATTGGAAATATGAACAGGATGTTCATAATTTCAGTTGTGGAATCATCTGCGACTGAAAGTTGAACTTTAGTCGGTATTTTCCTTCGTACAAGATAACCTCTCTTGGAAGGGATTCATGTTGTAAATAGAAACATACTCAATTCAAAATTGAACCAATTCATAACTCCTCTGGAAGTGAAAAAATCAACGATAAAGTGTGGTTATCTTTTTGTAATATGTAACAGAAAACAACTACTTCACACTAAAGCCACGCTGGACATTGAACTACATCTGATAGATAATGTGAAATTTCAACTTTCAGTCGCAGATGATTCCACAACTGATACATTCGGTTCATATTTCCAATAAAATCAACATGCCAGACCCATGACAGGATTTATGTCAGAAAAATATTTTCAAAGTGTCACCGCATAAGAAATAGTCCAACAATTCCATCATAACAGTGTGAAATTGCTTCTGAAGAGTATGTTTTCCTATTGTTCCGACCTCCCTGATGATCTCAGAATAGTGAAATAGAGTATTCTTCCTTATCTCACTCATAGATAAGAATCTCCAATGGAAACTGGACATTTAATGAATAATCAACTATCTGAATAGAATGCAAATTTTCACTTTCAGATTTTTTCTTTCACAATATCTATCAGATGTATCTCAATGTCCAGCGTGGCTTTAGCCGTGAAAGTAGTTGTTTTTGTTAGATATTACCAAAAAGTAACTTCACTTCATCGTAGGTTTTTCGGTTTCCAAAGGAGTCATGTATTGTTTCAATTTTCAATTGAGAATGTTTCTCTTTACAATTCTGATTATATTCAAACGTTATATTGTCGAAAAGTAAAATGTGAACATTATGCGATATTGGTCAAATATTGTTTAAACATTTCAAAAATAGTATTGGTGAAATATTCTTGAAGCAGTAATGGCATCAAAACATTCATTGATATTGGTAAAATATCATTTGGATATATAAGTGGAAGTGAATTATTAAATATCTTTTAGTTGATCAAGGTGACACCATCAGAGTCTGCGTTTCGGTCGCAATAACTAGGGTCACTGAATCTACGGGTATGGACAATGGGTGAAGTCTAAATAGTTCCTCAATGTTCCAAAAACACCACAAAAATTAGGTCCGATGTTTGAACTAGTGATACATGTCAAAAGTCAATTTTTATGTCATTGCCGGCATTGGTAATGTTTTCAAAAACAGTTTCAGCAGATTCACAGAAAAGAAAGCAGATTGTCCCAGTGCCAAAATCTTCTGATGAGCCCTGCTGTCACTGATCCAACTTAGGAATATGTTGGTTACTTCTTTTACTGATACGAATATTCCTTTCTTCTGAAACTGAAGTACCTATTGTGCAGTGAAAACCTGCAACAATACCGACAAAACTCATAAATTATATTGTATTCTCAGAGGTGAGTTCTAGATCATTTTGCTTATAAATTGTTAATTAGAAGATTGAAGAATACATTTTTCCAATTTTCCTCACTAAATACAAATACAGATTATATTTCCATTAAATTTTTTTTCAGGATTGAAACAGGAAACCTTGAGGAAATAGCTATCAATAGTATCAATATAGAGTAACGTAGTGTAAAATGGTGACAGAAATCAGGACTACAACTAAATTAAAAAATAAACTTAAGAAATGTGTACTTAACAGATGGCTTCAATTCCTTTATAATATAACAATGTTTCACCTTTGACAGTTTTTACTTTGAAATGACTCATTTACTCATTTCACAAATTATTCTCATCATTCCTTTTCTAATAATTGTTTGATTACTTCATCAATTTTCATTTCATATGTATTGCGGTTAAACAATTTATGTAAAAATGTAAACAGAATTATTTTTTGGGATCAATAAATAAAGTGTGTGCAGTGTACGTAAAACAATTTTCGTGTTCACTGGACTGACAAATTTTTTCTGAATTGTTCAGATCATCAACCCATTTTATCAATTTTCAGATTCATTTTGGAATGAAAGACCCAAAAATGGTCATTGTAAAAAGTGGCCAATTCTAATAAGCACCTAGAATGGAAAAGTTGTGAATTGCAAAAATGGAACATTTTCTTTTGAACAAGTTTAAAAATTCTATATTGTCGTTTATCTTGAGAAAATTGGTTAGTCCATAATATAAAAGAGAGTTTTAAAGAGTAACATTCTCAATTGAAAATTGAATCTATACATGACTCCTCTGGAAATGGAAAAACCCTACGATAAAATTGAAGTTTCTTTTTTGTAATATCTAACAGAAAACAACTACTTCCCCGGCTAAGGCCACGCTGGACATTGAACTACATCTGATAGACATTGAGAAAGACCCTTTATAACTTGAGAGAAAAAATTTGAAAGTGAAAATTTGCATTTTCATTCAGATAGTTGTATCTATCCATTGTATCCATTGTATCTATCCATTGGTGTGAAACAATATGGAGAAAGTATTGTTTTATCCATATCGGTAAATATTATTGAACCAATATTGACCCAATATAATTATATGAGATTTGTTGAATATTGGAGAAATAATATTCAACCAATGTGCAATCACACTTGGATATACAATATAGTTTTTACTTCTGGAAACGATAAATATTGGAATTGCAATATTCATTCTAGATGTTGAAAATACTATGAAGACAATATTATTTCATGGATATTGGTAAATATCAATGAACCAATATTGACCAAATATGAGTTATTATAATTTGTTGAATATGGTTGAAATGATATTCATTCAATGTGCTATCAAACTTGAAAATACAATATAGTTTTGTATCACTAGAATCGATATGACTGGAATATTGGGAATGCAATATTCATTCTACATGTTGAAAAAATTGTATGGACATTATTGTGTTATCGAAATTGGTAAAAATTATTCAACCATCAATATTACGTGTGACAATCTACGTTCAAAACAGGTTCAACCAACATTCCACCAATATTATTAATATAATATTGTCTTTTGAATATTCACCCATATTGGACCAATATTATTTTTTCATTTACAATATATCCATATTGCATGAATTATTTCGTCAACAGGAAACAGAAATGAAAGGTCTTCAACCCATGGAGTCGGGAATTTCCGGATATCAGAGTACAATTGTTGAATAAAAACAGGTCTTCAAAATAGTACTTGGCAAAAAAACCGAAATTTCTGATTTTTTTATTGCTTTCATCCTCGGGTATAAGAGGACTTTGTGGCATTAGTTCGGGGTATTACTCGGGAATTACTCAGGTATTAGAGGAATTAGTCACGATTTTTGGGAACTAGTGTACACAATTTCCACAGCGGTTTCCTCCTCGAAATTTCGTGAAATCATCCAGAACCAATTCCACCAATAGGTGTGTCGAACCTGAAGGGTGCAACATTTTTTCTCCTCTTCTGGGTTTTTCGAAAATTCGATTATGAATGGTGAATACTAAGTTGAAATTACATCAATATGGTTCTGCTAATTATTTGCTGTGAGATCAACCAATAACAAGATATACCACTTTGAATAAATTATACTGCATGATGAAAATGTCAAAGTGATTATAATATTTGCTAGGATAATAAATTTAATTTTACTGGTGAAGATCTGAAGCGATAACGAAAATGCTGACAAAAATAGAAAATGAAATTTTGAAAGTAAGTGTTTGAAGTGCCCATCAGTCAAAACACGGCTAGAAAATATCATCCCTTTCAGGTTTCGCACGCCTTTGGTGATAATTGGTTTGGAATAATTTTAATAGTCAATGAAAACCTTCACTGATATTGTTTAATCATGTACCGTTGGTGAATATTTCAACTGGTTCATAATATACTCTTCTGCTAAGGGCGTTGAAACGGATACAACAGTACAGTCACTGAAGAATCTGTGATTTTATAAGAGTAGTACGAGAGAACTCTAATTTCAAATACCCCGAACTGTACTCTTCCTTCTAAGTGACAATTGAGAGAAAAAAAATCATAAAGCAATGAATTCATGTGTCTGAGCATTTGGCGCTTGCATTACCCGTTCTTTGAGGTGAGGAAACCACGAAAAACGCCTCCAAATTGAATTTCAACCCTAACATACTATTTCTGAATACAAAATCAACAATCTGTGTCTAGATATTATCAATATCAATATTGATGTTATTTGCTTGACAGACACGTGGTGCAGGTCAAAAAATAGCAACGGCTATCATATTGATAAATTCGTTTTGAGCAGCAGTTATTGAAGAAATGTAAGGTGCACTCAATCTCAGTTATTACAATCCAGACAAACCTATTGAAATATGAGCTACCCAATAATTTAAATTATACGAAAAATGTAATCTTTTTTAAAACAGCTGGAATCCTTACTCAATGATATTAATTGGTACAGATCGACAAGCGTAAGGATGCCTCTGAGATGCGCAAACGATAGATTGTTAACTGCTTGAATAAGGCAGAGTGATTGAGCTCCTGCCCCACTCCAGGGTTTTGTCTACTGCGCAACCAATTCTCGGAGGCATCCTTACGCTTGTCGATCCGTACTTCACATCTCAATGAATGAAGGTCCCCCAAATAATGTTGTATATGTATCGCGAGAAATTCTATGTATATCTTCATCTCGTCTAATATTATGTTTTTATTGTATATATTTTTTATAATACTTTTATCTATATTCATATACTCAAGGACACCGTTCTGTGGTGACCAATTGTCTGACTTATTCCTATACTTTTGTAGCCACCAGGAAAATAAAAATCAGTTTATGGGGACCAACTCCGAAGGGCCAGGAAGCATTTGCGGACCAATGTTTATAAAAACTTATTTTCATCTTTTCGAATGGAGAATCATTACCCGACGTTTGTTACCCTATTTCGGAAACACCCTGTATTTCTATATTGGCCTGATGCGAAGTCAAGCTTCGGCCAATACGAGGAGTTTCATGGGGATAATCGTATTTTAGAACTCTTCGAAACTCTTAGTTAATGCCTGTTCTACACGGAAATATGCTTCAAAGTAGTTTGACGTGACAAATGACGCAAGATACATGGTAAATGAAGAATTTACTCTGATATATTGTTGAAAGTCATCGCACGTAGTTAATTATCGGTGATATTGCACATATCTCTTTTTTACTAAAGGGTATTTGCACTTATCAGCCACTTCAGTATATTTTATAAAAATAACCGGTTTTCCGACGTTCTATTTTCAACCCGATCCGCTAGAATTTGAAATCTTCTCCGTAATGTATTAGGCCATCTTGCATGATAAGGCCGTATAAAAATGAGATTGCCGTACGATCTCCTATTTGTTTTTCATGAATATTTGAAATTTATGTGAGATTTCATATCATTTGCACGTGCGGGGAAATTCAAATCGTCGTTTTCAGTCTAATAAAATTCTCCGATGAAATATGTGAAATTACGGTTCGTGCTCTAATATATTTCAGGAAATATTGCGGATGTGGGATTATACATAGTTTTTATGAGTGAAGTAGAGTAATAGGATTTTTTGTCTAAAATATCGAGATATTGAATCAGACATAACGGATTCTCAAAGTGACTGATTATAATTTTTGAATATACGAATTACATGACACAGTTCAAATAGGTTTGAGAGGTATAATTCGAGATATATTTGAAAATATTGATAAGAACAATAATTTTCATTTTGCCTCTTTTACAATTGTTTTTTTCCTCCTAGACTAGCACAATGAGAGACTGATGATAACAACATTGGCCTAACAGCTTACCGATCTTAGTCTCAGACTCAATTTCCCGGTGATGTCATTGATGGCCTTTTAACAATAGGGTTATGGAATTTCAACATAGGAATTTTCAGTTTCAACGAACTTTGTGCATCTATGGTAAGGATTATCAACATTTTGCGGAAACATACATTCAATTGATGACCACTCACTTACACTGATAGAAAGGATTTTTTGCATCAACGCATAATTGCGTTGATTCAAACAGATTGTATTCTTGAATAGGTCCAACCAAATATCCCTTTGATTTTTTGACGGAATCCTCTTGGCCACTTACAAAAAAAATATTTTGAAACAAGTGAACACTTGCTTCATAAATTTGTTGAGGCAAGAATATTTTCGCTTCAATAATGTTGAATCATGGGAGTAGGTTGAGACAAGAACATTGCAATTTCAATAATGAATACTATTCTTCTATCAACTTGGAGATTAAGTTCAAATTTGCACTTTGCACTTGGTTATGAAATATAGAATGGGAGCCATTTTAATTTTTGCAACATTGACTAGATTAAACAATGCATAGATTCACAACTACGAACAATTTAGGTATAAATAATGGTTTAAGTTTGATAACTGTATTCTGAATAAAACCAGTTGGTAGTGATTGAATACATAAACAACGCCACTCGCTTTTAGACACAAAACTGTAGAAGACCAAAATATATTTCACTCATTTTCACAACTGGCCCGTAATGAGCATAATTCAATTTTCGATATTGCATTTTTGTTGTATAGAAACAGTTTTCACTAGGCACAAAACTAACATTCATATCGGTACGCACAGCCTCATTACCCCTAACCCAAATGGTCAAACTGGATGAAATGGTCGAAATGGAAGTCGTATTCACAGGTCGCGGTGTCGCCAGCTGCTGTGATTGCTCATTGGTTGAATATGTCACGTGGCACGGGTAGTGATATCTACCAAGGAATTAAATTCTTGTGTTAAGAGGATTATGTTTCACAATGAGTTAATGTGAATGTTTTCTAGGATGAAGAGTTTAATGTTTTCACTGCAAGTAAATTCATTTCAAGAGAATTTATGTAAAGAAACAAACATCTCAATCAGCTTGAAATGGGAGTATATTCATTGATTAGAAATGATTATTCTTTTCAGAAGATTATTCTATTCAAGAGTATGTATATTCTTGATTGAAGAAATCTTTTTTATCTGTGTAGGTAGAGTCCGTGTGATATTTCATCATTATATCAATGTGAGAATTCATATTTCAGGTCTCATTTCATTATTTTTTCGTAAGCAAAATACTATTTGTTATAACAGAGTATTCAGATGAATGTCAATTTTATGTATGAGTTCATTGATTTACTGAACTAATAATGAGTTATTTATTTTTTCATTTTGTTAAGAAAACCTTGAATGGATTCAATGTACCTGCATATCTATTGTTTGGAAACAAGATAACATTGGAATACGCAGTGAAACAATGTACGTTGAATCTTCCGGTCTGACCCGGTTCGAATCCCGAATATATTGGATTTTTTCTCAAATACATCGGTATGGATGGGCGACCTCATTCCTTGTTGCGAAAAACAATTTAATATAAGAATATACAGTACTGAAGTAATATTACATAAAAAGAATAATTGAAACAAATGAAATAATGTACTCCTCAACACATGAGTTGAGAAACTGAGCACTTAGATCTAAGATAACAACAATATATAAATGGTGCACCATGAAAAATTTTATTTGAATTTATTACAGAATAGTGAAATCTATACAAAATAGGTAATAATCCTCAGGAGTTCAAAGGTTGAATAAAATTTAGTGATATTATTTCCACAAGTGATTTTAATTTTCCCGAAGATAGAACGAAATTTGAGGTTAGCACTAACTGGAATTAATGAAAGAATGTTGGCTGGTAAGAGTGGTAAGACTGCTAAGATTGTAGGATTTACAAAATGGTGTTGATTTCCGGTGTATGGTGTACAGTATGGACACCTCGAAATTTTGTTTTGATTTGAAAATTATGCTTAATACCCACAGATTTCTATCCACTTGATCACACCTCAGATATGACTCTAGGTGATTTATAACTTCAATATCATCGGCACAACTAGATCCAGTCATTAAGACGGCCATTATGGATCGTTCTGCAACAGGTTTGAGCATTTCAATTCCAATTTGATGTGCAGCTAAATTCTGGATTGGAATTGGTCGACAATTTATTTCGAACTATATTTCACGAAGATTTCACTTGACTTCACTTATGATGAGATGAATCAAAGTGGAATTTTATTTCACTACCGTGATTTCATTCACACAGCACGTCTTGTTACCACGACAGCCAAGCTCGAAGAGAGCGTTCCTTGGCACCCCTTTTCTGGAAGTAAAATTTTCTACATCAGTGACAACTACTGAAAACAAACGCTATCGTGCAAAAATGGCATTGGAGGGGTCTCTCCTAATGGAATTGTCCTATAGATAATTCAGCAATCAGCTATCAGATGTCATTACAACTACTAGCTAGTGAGATAATTCTGTTGTCTACTCTTCAGATAAGCTTACGCTATTCGTTATTAGGTGTCGCTACTAGTACTGAGCATTCGATATTATTGATTGTTTTGCAATAGAGTAACGTTAACAACGTTACGGCACAGAAAACACACACAGAAAGGACACTCCATAGGGCTGCCCCGTTATAAATTCCTTGCAACAAGATGCTGTGCTCACCGGGCAGATGGCGCAAGCGAATAGTTTTCCTGACGTTCAAGCAACCCTAAATACAATATTGGCAGTTTGTTTTATGCAGTTGACAAATGACAGCCACTGAGAAGTTTTTTGTTTCAATTAGTGCGAATGAAAATGAAAATTAGTATATTATATTGTTCAAATTATTTGCAAATGTTTTATAAAGCTTTTGCTGTCATCAGTGTGTGTATAGTTGTGCCAATGTGAGTGATTTTAGTTTGTGTTTGCCCGTAATTTTCAGTATTTTTTTACATTGTTATTATGGAAACCAACTGCCTTTTAAGAAATGTTGCTTTCCCAATTGTGATGAGGATAATCACAGCAAACCAGTGTTTGTGGAGAAATCATTGGAACAGATCAATAAAACCTATGTTATGTTGTGTGTGATACTCATTTTGCAATCAAAGTGGTTCAAACTGTGCAGCAGTTGATGGGTTCATGAAGGACTCTAAAGAAGATTGTATGAGACAGGGAATTGCAGATTAAGATAAATGTAAAATATCTAAATTAAAATTAATTTATTTTTAGTATATTTGTTTCTATTTCACATTGCAAATTTATAAAATGTGTTATAACAAGGCACAAGCACTTGTCAACTTTAATCTCTCTCATGTGTTCCTGGGGCTTGTCAAATTTTTCGGATTTTTGGATATAGCAATTTAGATGCCAAAAAATCAATTTTCTTCACAATCCTTTTTTTTTCTGATTCCACAGGCTGACTGACCTAGAAAAATGGGTTGAATTTCTAACGCCAATTATAGAAAATACTGTCAGTGACTGGATTTTTCTAGATATAATTAATAGTTATAATATGCTTTGAAAAATAATGATTGACTTTGTATATATCAATTTTGGTGAACACACTCAGATACAGAATATTATAGTAGACAGTATTTTCATTAATGACATTATACAGTCAACCTGTTTTTGTACCCTGTAGGGCCAGAAAAAAAGTTTAATGAAGAAATTAGCTCTTTAGACCTGTAGAATGATATATCCAAAAGTCAGAAAAATATGTCGAATCCAAGGAATACATGTATCCAGTGCCATTCCCTTTCAAGATGTCGCCTTGGAAGTATCTGTTGACTAATAGATAAGCTATGGAAACTTACAGAATGCTTGAACGTCAAGCCCACTTACGACATTTATAACGGTGACAGCCCTATGGAGAGTCCTTTCTATGTGTGTGTTTTCTGTGCGTTACAGCTCTTCGAAACCAAATAAATAATGCATCACGTCGTCATTCCTACACGCCCTCCATCCATTACACTAGACCAATGATCTCTTATCAATTATCACAATGTTGAAAGTGATTCATCCTCAATTAACAGAGAAGAAAATCAAAATTGAATTGGGAATTAATGAAACAACTTCAGGAGACGTTGACACCGAATGCGACTCATACCTATTGATTATATGTTTCCCTTCTTTACATAAAAAATATTTTCTCTCTGTTTTCAACAGGTTTCGAGTTCGCCTCCCTATGCTTCAGACCCTGATCAATTGATACTTACCAGATATTATATGCCTACTAGAAACAAATTTCAAAGAATCCTATTATCATAATATGAAATCGTATAATGCAAATCACAAAAATCGAAAGGATAGAGATCACGCATCAGGATTGGTTATGATCTACATGAAGCATAATACAATATCAAAACAAATCTTTTTCAATACAAACTAAGTAACCGTTGCAACAGAAATTGGCTCTTAACAATAAATCCATGTTTGAAGTATCTCCAAATTTCGATCCAGAAGAAAAGGAACAAATTCCTCGATCTAAAATGATCCTAGGAGACTTCAGTGGTCAGAGTTATAGGGTTCTCAGAGAATTACAACAGAAGTGAAAATGATTGCTAATATCATTACCAATACAAATCTTGCATTCTCAACGACGGATCCAACACTTACTCCTACATATCTTCAGGAGGAAGTTCACCAGACATTGATCTATCCCTTTGTGGTCCATCTTTATTAGTTGATCACACATGGAATGTATTCTATGATTTATGGGTAAGTGATAATTTTCAAATCCTACTAACCAATAATACTATCACCAGATGTTTCCGTATACCGGAATAGAAATGGAAACTAGAAACTGCTAGGAGTTGATTGAGAAAGACATAACAATGATCACAAAGAACAATTGCATTGATAGCATTCCATCGCAGTTTGATGATTTCTCAATTGAATCAGATTCCAAAGCAAAGCGATATAGCGATAAAACAAAGGGAGAAAGCATTAAACATCTATAAACGATACAAGACTACAGACAACTTAATTGACCTGAAGAAGAAAAGTGCTGTCGTGAAAAACTAAGCAAAGAAAGATTCTTGGAGTTGATGTGTAGAAAGAATAAATGCCATCAACCAACGAATGGAAAACAGTTAGGAGAATAACAGGATCTATAGTACGCATCCATTACAGCATTCTAGAATTAGAAGTACAAGGAAAAACAATTACAAACCACTATGACATCTTTGCAGAACTAGAAAACAACTTCAGTAAAATTTCAGCTGACTGCAAATTTCAATACGATTTCCGGAGATATAAAGCAGTAAAGGAGCAAATAATAGTTCCATCAATTCACCAATCTAAAAAATAATGATTGATATACTTAAAGAGTCAACCGCTGGACCTTATCACATTCTTGGCTTATTTCTGAAATACCTACCCGAAGAAGCAACTATTCACTTGATTTTTTCAATATGATCAGGACAGAACACACGTTTCCGAAACTATTTGAATAAGCGAACATAGTTCCAATATTTAAGCGAGAAAAACTTCCTAACTTGTCAGAATATTATCGACCAATAGATCTAATGTGTAATTTATGCAAAATAATTGATAAAATCATCAATAAATGTCTCATCTGGAATTTGGAAAATAAAACAAATTAATTATAAAACAGGCAAGACTTCGTCCCCTGAAATCCACAACAGATAATCTGGTAGATCTCGAAACTAATATCAATGAAGCTTTTTCGAAACCTGAAAAAGATATGATAATTTACTTTGACCTTATCCTTAGCTTGCGACATGGAGTGACACTTCAAAATAATCCGTTTACAAGACTCCCTGGGGTTTTAGAGCAATATTCAGAATTTTTTGTCGAACAGATATTTTCAGGTGAAGTCAAATTGATCTCTGTCATCTCTCGAGTTCCAACAAAACGGTACCCCACAAGGGCCTGTCATAAGTCTTACTCTCTTCGTCGTAGGAGTCAACAACATTCTTGGAACACTACAAAATCCAGTCCAAGGAAGAATATTATATTTACAAAAGGTAAAAATATCATCTACCACAACAGAAACTGATGAAAGTTGATTCATGGTCTACAAAGAGTAAATTTAAATTCTAACCTGAAAAACGAAATGAGTAGTTTTCTCTAAAAGACCAAAACAACTTCAAAACCTTCAGAATATGAAATTCAAGAATCAATCAATTTCTCATAACATAGATATGAAGTACTTCGACCAATCTCTCACTAACACATTCAATATCTATCTCAATCATGCCAAAAGAGATTGAACCTCTTCAAGTGTATTTCGCACACGACAGAACATTTTCCCATTTCATTTTTCTTTAGTGGTGGTAGTTCACCCTGTACTTATAACAAATGAAAAATATTAATTTTCATTTTCTTCATGAAGTTGAATTCTATTTTGTGAACTATGTTTTATTGCTGTCATTGCAGTGAAAACAAGATGAATTTTTATTTTGGGGATAAGTTTGTCCATATGCACAATAATTCGATCTCATTAGTCACTTGATTCAAAATGGAAAATCTGAATGTTTGGTATTCTCGATATATAAACAAAAATATACGGACAATGTCATTTATTGACCATAGGTTTTCATGTAGTACATGAACTGTTCGAAGCTCAAATCCTTTCCAATGAAATGGCACGGAACACAAACAGTTTCAACTGATTTATTTCTAACGGATGAGTTTTTTTTACGCTAATTCTGGAAAACAGATTGGGGCTTGAAGCATAGGCCCACTATTTACTTATTCAATAGGGATATGGCGTTCTGAGTGCTACAATCTGCAAAAACTTTGTACTATGGAAAATTCGGAAAAATGGATGCCTTCTATAGTGTATTCACATTGCAAATACCGACGATGTCAACAAAAGCACGTGAACGCCGAACTAGAACAGAGGCGCATTATGCTCACAACACGTTGGTTCGTGTGAAATAAGACCAACGAATGTTCAACGTCACCTGATTTGGGGTGACGCAGAACTTTACACTAAACAAATATTCAATATTGTTGAAGCAAATTACGTCATTCAGATGATCATTTTATTTCTGCAAAGACTGCGAAAAAAATTTCAATTTCGAATAGAGAATCTCATGCCCCTACCGAAGATAATTGAATTCGCTTATCAACCATAAATTTTTTTTTGATATTTGGTAAAACGTATTTTCACAATTTCAATCTCTCTTCCTGTCGAAATTTTCAAGATGATTTGCCCCCAGCGCCATCTGTCGAGTAATTTCAATGTAACTCTTTTCAAGAAGTAGTATCAGTACTACCGTTCAAAATATTTTTTCACCTATTGTTCCACATCAAACAGTTCAAATTCATAAAGATAAGGGTATCATTAAGATCCGCACTTTAACCTTAATATTTCAAGTGCATCTGGTAAAAAACATTTCAAAGTTGGTATAAATGATTTTGAAGAAATACGAAAAATTGAGATGATTGAAAAGATAATTGAATTTTTGAATTGATGTGCCCCCTGTCCCCTGTATCGAGCAATTACAATGTGCATGTTCCAGCACTTCGACAGCACAAGCGTGAGATAAATGAACATCAGGTTTATGTAACACAATCGGTGGGATGTGTATATTAAAGGAATAATATTCATAAAAGAAAAGTCGACAAAACCTCTGCCTTAGCTATTCCAGGTGGATTCCTGGGAGATCGTCAGGTTGATCTGGATAATGTTGGAATGGAGGGGCGTCCTTCTCCATTCAGACATCCGTGGAAGATGGGCACATGGCAAAAAGGGATCAACACACCAAATACATACTCGAAAATTGTACAGTGCATCCCATTTTGGGTGAGACAGCCAGGTTTCTCGCTTGTTATTTAAGATAGAGCCTTGCGGTTTTCACGTTCCTGTCATACTTTTTTGTGAAACTCAAGTTGGCCTAATCAGATTTTGCATAACTGTTTCCGTTTATGAGATACAGGGCGATTTTGGAAATTGATACTTTTCGGACCCCTTCTTTATCTCCGAAGTTATTAGAAATAATGCTGAGCTAAAAACTACATCTGATACAGAATTCTGCGGAGAATCCAGTGGCGTACTTATTTTTTTTTTCGGGGTATGGTTTTGAAGATACGACGCAAACCTATATTTTTTTCAATGGAAACCCTGTATTTTATTACTTCGTTGAATTCGCTATTTTTTTCCCTTCAAAATTATGTATAACACTATATAGGTAGGATGTTCAGAAATGCTATAAAACACTAAAACATCATTTAATGATAATGTTTTGTTAGTGGGCCATGGATTTCCCATATAAAAGAAGAATTAATTGAATAATTTTCATTTGTGTTTTTTTTTTATAGGAGAGTAAGCAAATAAAGATAATACACTAACACGAAAAACAAAACGTAGGTACCTACCTAATAGCAAAAAATAAATAATATAACAATTCATAATACAAATTAGATACAAAAGAAATACCCAATAAAATATTTATCATTAATAAAAATTTTCAACATTACATAATATCTTACTGATTAAACTGTTCAAATTGCTGTCCATTTTCCCTCATACATAATTGACAAACTTTTTCAATTTACCTGAGTGCATTTAATATTATAAAAGGGCGGTTTTGTAAATTTCGGAAAGCTGCCGCTGTTGATGCACGAAGTTTTTCGGGACTGTTGTGTCTGTTACTGTATATTTTATTTTTCAAATAGCCCCACAAGAAAAAGTCCAATATAGACAGATCAGGTGACCTTGGAGGCCACCTGATGGGTCCATGAGTTCCAATCCAACAACCCTGAAAATTATTTTCTAAAAACCGCCCGATCAATCTTGAATTATGGGCAGGGGCGCCGTCCTGTTGGAAATGTATGGAATGAAGAAAGGCGAGGGGAACATCTTCCAGTAGTTCCGGTAACACGTCATCTAAAATTGTCAAGTACCTAGTTGCGGTAAGAGATCCTTCAAAAATGCGGTATATGATTTTTGTCCCCAATATGAAACATGCCACATTAAAACCAAATCTACCCTGTTGTTGTCGTTCAAAAATCAAGTGCTGGTTTTCATCATACCAATGCCTTGTATTTTGCCTGTTAAATATACCAGCACTGCTTATATGTGATTCGTCTGACCAAATAACTTTTTTTGCGAAATCAACGTCTCTCCGAGCATGGTTCAAAAACCAATTGCAGAAATTCACACGTCTTGCTGCATCACCACGATATAAGTGTTGGACAATATTGACTTTGTAGGGTTTTAACTTATACTTTTTTAAAATTCTGTGTACCCGTGATCTGGAAATAGCAGTATCATTCTCTAATTTTGCACAAGAAGTCTGATGATAGGCATGAACGCTAGCTAACACATTTATTTCATCTACTTCTTGATTCTCTTTATTATATACCTTGGGTCGAGGTTTAGAATATGCACCATAATTCAGTAAATTATACTTTAGTCTGAATATAGTTGCTCGACTAGGTTGATGCCTCTCAGGATATCTGAAAGTTTTTAAATCACGATGTAGGAAATGTCTTGTGGTAAAATTCTCGACGTCATACCTGGTCAAATAAAGTTCCAAAGCTTCGCCAACGTTTTCATTGGATTGATTCAAACATTGTATAATGTCATATTTTTCATTGTTTTGAAAAACCAAATCTCTTCCAGCCATTATCAGTTCTCAATCAACAAATTCACAAACAATTATTTCTACAATACTCAATATTCCTTCAAACCCAAACACGATGAAACACAATAATAATTCGTAGCGATGACAGCTAGATCAGATTCGTTTTTTTTTTTCTTCAATGCCTATTTGATAAAACAATAACAACAAGGATGTTCGTATCATCCATGACCTACTAATGTTAATAATCAATAGTAATAATCCTCTTATTGAAACTTGGAAAATCCATGGCTTACTAACGAAAAATTATCATTATGTGATGTTTTAGTGTTTTTTAGCATTTCTACCTATATAGTGTTATACATAATTTTGAAGGGAAAAAAATAGCAAATTCAACGAAGTAATAAAATACAGGGTGTTCCATTGAAAAAAATATAGGTTTGCGTCGTATCTTCAAAACCATACCCCGAAAAAAAAAAATAAGTACGCCACTGGATTCTACGCAGAATTCTGTATCAGATGTAGTTTTTAGCTTAGCATTATTTCTAATAACTTCGGAGATAAAGAAGGGGTCCGAAAAGTATCAATTTCCAAAATCGCCCTGTATCTCATAAACGGAAACAGTTATGCAAAATCTGATTAGGCCAACTTGAGTTTCACAAAAAAGTATGACAGGAACGTGAAAACCGCAAGGCTCTATCTTAAATAACAAGCGAGAAACCTGGCTGTCTCACCCAAAATGGGATGCACTGTACTGCCACAAATAGGCGAAGCGCCGCTATGTGGAATTGAAAAAGAAGTAGCGTAGAATGTTCAAATGAATGAAAAATTTAGCGAATATTGTTCTATTATTTACGAGAGACAAGTCGAATCTGCTTGGTTTTCTATTCGAAATTTTTATAGAAGGTATGCAAAAACGAACTGTTCAGTGGCGACATATTTGTTTTATGCACGCATCTCACAAAGTATTGAACATAATCAAATTTATCTAAGTGAAAACTCAAATGAATGTATTTTATTTCCATAAAAGTAGTAGACGAAGCTATAAAGGTTTTTTCCTCATAAAATAAAAGACGCAAATGGCCCATACTAATTTTTATAAGATAGTTCGTTAATGAAAACCCCATTTTTCGCCCAGCAAAATCGCTTTGTGGAATTTTTTAAACAAGAAATAGTGAAAAAAATTACAACGTTTTTGGTTTTCTGGAAATATCTCAAAGATTATTCAAGGAATCATTTTACAGTCATTGAAACTTTTGTAGAGATTTAAAAAACCTACAAAACGGATTTTCATACGGCCAGATCGGTGCATTTTCCACTGAGAAAATCCAGGAAAACCTCGAAAAGGAGACGATTATTCATTTTTTTTTATTTTTATAAATCTGAGGCTGGATAAACAATATTGCGGAAACTGGTAGATGATAATATGTGGTTCAATTGTAGGCAAGATTTTTTCTGTCTGTTTTTGCACAATCGCGTTATAAACAATTTAAGGGCACATCTTGCAAGATGCGCCGATTCAAGGAAAATCGTCGTATTCATATCCTGTAAGCGGCATCTGGAAGTAGAGATCAGTATCTACAATTTCCATATTTTGTATTTTCACCGGAGAGGTATGAAATGTGTTGGAAATGTCACTGAATATTTATCGAAACGCTTGAAAGTGCGTCCGAAGTCATCCGTAGTCACCCGAAGTCAAACTGAAGTTAATACGAGCGACTTCGGGTGCACTTTGAAGCATTTATAGTAACTTCTAGTGACATTTTCAACACATTTCCCACCCTCAGGTGAAAATCTAAAATATGCAAATTGTAGATAATGATCTCTACTTCCATATGTCGTTTACAGAATTTGAATAAGATTATTTATCTTAACCCTTCATTTTTCGCACTACAAATAATGACACTATTGCCCGCGGGTGAGTGCTGCGCTCATGTTTACCTATATTCTTACATTATTGCATAAAATGACGCAAATATGAAAAAACTTCCTAAGTCATTTAGGCAAAATAAAATAATTTATAATCTGAAATAAAAACAAATATCATTTCATTATGTTAATCTGAAACAAAACGTTAAAAGGAGAAATTATTAACAGAAGGTATTCAGATAAAAATTGCACTTTGTACACTTAGGTGTCTGGTCTCCTCTTTTGAATCCATTATAATAATACTCAAATCGCCCTATAAAATTATTATAACAATTATATTTCCTCATTAAACACCATTTTTTTATAAAAATTACCAAAAATATACTGCCACTGTTACCACAAGTGAGAGTATCGCTCACTTTTATCATACTTCAAACAAATATCAAATGACATCACATACATTTATTACGGCATAAGCAAGACTGAATGACTTGGAATATCTATATGTTTCTAGGATTACCTAGATGGATATGTACATTATTGGAAAATTGTGTAAGTTATCGTACATTTAAAAAAAAAAGTGAGCGCTGTGCGGGTAACGCAGGGTTAAATCGGCGCATTTAGAAAGATTTTCCCTTAAATTGTCATAACGCGATTATGCATAAACTACATATAGGACATAAACCATCTTGCGAACAGTTGAACCACATGTTATTATCTATCAATTTCCGCAATATTGTTTGTCGACCTTCAGATTTATAAAAATTATGATTTTTTGGAAATGATCTATTTTTCGAGGTTTTCCCGGATTTTCTCAGTGAAAAATGCACGGATCTGGGCATATGAAAATCCATTTTGTAGGTTTTATGAATCTTTACAAAAGCTCCATTGCCTGTAAAACGATTCCTTGAATAATCATTGAGATATTCCTAAAAAACCGAAAGAGATGTAATTTTGTTCACAGTTTTTTGTATAAAATATTCCACAAAGCGATTTTGCTGTGGCGAAAACCAGGGTTTTAATTTACGAATTATCTTCCATATTGTGTGAAAAGAGCCTCTCACTTTTATCTAAAGCCTGGCATATAGTATCAGAGATACCATTGAAAACAATATTTGTTCCATGTCTGTACGTCGAACCCTTCAAAAATTAACTGATGGGGATGGGGCAAGAAATGGCGCACTGTATGATAAGGATGGCAGAATATAAGTACAACATACCAAAATTTCTGCATAATTTTTGGATAGCCATTTCACGTAGAAGATGTACGGGTTCATTTACTACTTGTATTGCAAAATATTCCGAAAAGGCCCTGGCCTATAGGCCATTCGGTAGTTCTGGATATGAGGAAATTTAAACTACGAGAAGGCAAATAAATTGGTGGATACGCATTAAAGGCATCTAAAAGATTAGAGTTATAATATTCAAATAATCATCAATTGTATAGAAAAATCCTGAAACACCTTCTGGAAAACATAAACATAACCTTACATAACTTTAGGTAAGTACGTAAGATTATAACACAGAAATGTTTCAAATATAGTGCAATCAAGGGTTTCAATAACTTGTGGTGCTTCCTGATTATTTTTGGTCCCTTGCCGGCATCTATAATATTCCAGTAATGCCTACGAAATAATTTTTTCGTAGTTTCCGAAAGCACGCTGTTTGATAACATCCCGACGCCGTAGACGGAGGGCTGTAACCTAAAAACGACGTGCTTGGTGTTGTGATGAAATTAGGAGCTTTTTATCAATGCTCCAGAGGTATTCGCATTTTTTTTTTATTTTTAAAATGATGGATTTAAGTGTGAACTTTGTTTTCTGCCTTTTCAGGCATTTTTGTGGTTACTGGTACAGCATAACTTTTGTTTCATTTGAATGAAGATTTTATGAACATAAAAGAGTATGAGCAACTGATGTTCCAACCCAACTGATATGGAAACTCGTGAAAAATAAAAACAAATGTTGGCCATTCCGCCCCTGTCATGATATACACCCGTTATGAATGTTCCTGGATTATCAGCTAGCTGTTGTCACTGCTTCCAAATGTGTCAATATGCATCGACGCAAATATTTTTTGTTCCATCGCTACACGGTAATAAAGAAAAATGGGGTCTGCGCTCTAATTATTCATGATAAACCTATTTCGGAAACTTGAATTATTCATGTAGAGTTTCCTGTTTTTTTTTGGGAGGGCGACTGGCAATGTGTAGGTCGCGCTGAATGTGATATATACATATCTAATGATGAATACGGATACGTAGTATTTATACATGAATAAAATGTGTAGTGGGTAAAACATTTAGGTATTTACCCACAGCTGGTATTTTATAAAGACATGATTCTTCTGTTTACTACGAAAGCGTCTAAGAGTCACCAAGTTTTTTTTTTATTTTTCATACTTCAAACTTGGAATTTTCGACTTTCAAGTCGGAATTTTATATTTCCGACTTCCAAGTCGGAAATTCCGACTTTAAACTCGTAAATTCCGATTTAAAACTCGTAATTAAATTGAACTTTTATTGAAAGGAAGCATGAAAAACTTTTATTATAAATATCGTAAAAAAAGTTCCTTTGAATTGTCAGGTCAAACTGGACCACATTGTTGAAAATCATCAGACTATTACGAATTCTATTTTGCCTATGGACTATGGCCAAGGACTATCATGATGAAATTATGTAACATTTTATAATTGTATTGTCAATTTTGATTAACTAATAACTCCCTGCATTAATTCATTTTGTACTTTATTATTTACCATTAAAGTTTTCTACGAACGTGGGAGATTGGTTTAGTACAGCTGATATTACCCTTTTTTACATTTTGGTGCCGAAACCAGGAAACTGTCAACCATTTTCACAAATGAACGAATTTAGTCTATGGTTAGAGATAAACGAATTGAATGGAGATTTATTGTAGAAAGGGCTTCATGGTGGGATGGCTTCTGGGAGAGAGATTAGTTCGTACTATAAAAGAAGCTTTGAAGCTAACCATAGGTGTTTAGATTTTGACGAACTTCAAACAGTCCTAATAGAAGTCGAAGCAACGATCAATTCACGACCATTAACTTATATCAGCGATGATCCAGAGAACCTGTTGATATTATCACCATCACATTTTCTTTTCAATAATGAACAATGTGCTATTGGCTTGAATGCAAGCAAAAATTCAATAGCAGGAAGCAATATTTTACAATTGTGGAAATCCAGGAATCAACTCATGGCACGATTTTGGAAAAGATGGAGTGTCGACTATTTGCAACAGTTGCGATCTGCACATAATAACGTCGGAGTCAAACTATCAACTTCAAAATTGGTGATGTTGCACTTCTACATGACCAAAATCTTCCCAGACTATTATGGAAATTAGTCAGAATTACTGACACATTTATTGGTAGAGATGGGAAAGTCAGATCCTTTGAAGTCAAGACTGGCGATGGAAATACATTAAGACGTCCCATCCAACTGTTATATCCCGTGGAGTTTGATTCGGCCGGGGAGGATGTTGAAAATCATCACACTATTACGAATTCCATTTTGCCTATGGACTATGGCCAAGGACTATCATGATGAAATTATGTAACATTTTATAATTGTACTGTCAATTTTGATTAACTAATAACTCCTTGCATTAATTCATTTTGTAATTTATTATTTACAAATAAAGTTTTCTACGAACGTGGGAGATTGGTTTAGTACGGCTGATATTACCCCTTTTTACACACATTGAGGGACCTTAAAATAGACGAGGGACTTAACTTGTTTCGTCATCTCACATAATGATTAGTGAAAATTATACGATTATTAAGATTTTCTCTAGAACATTCTTAACTTGCCAATGAAATGATAATTTTGTTTAACCAAAGTATTATACTGACTATTCCAAATTACCATCTACAGATACTGTCATGAAGTCGGAATCTAGGCTCAAAACAATATAAAATGCTTTTTTTCAATGGGTGATACACAATAGACCATTCCAGAATAACGTCACTGACAGGTCGGCCATGTTTGCTGAGGGGCACACAAAGTTTGTTTACGTTTCAAGTTCATTGTAATATTTGTAATTGCTGAGCTGTTGATATCAAAATTTGAGAAAAGTTTTGACTTACGTAATTGACAGTATCTAGTGATCAGAAATAGAGTGCAATATCCGTTTAGATTGTATTTGTTATTGCAAACTCACTGGAAAGTTTTCTAGTCCATCTCAAATAAACTGTCTTCATCATTGAAAATGCCAGTGTTTTATTCGGTTCTGAAGTGCTCTATGAGAGCTGAAAGGGACAAGGTATCATTCTACAGATTTCCTGCCGTTGTAACAAATCGAGAAGATTATTTGAATGCAGTATGTAGTGACAGTCGTAATGCATGTATAAGGACTTTAAAACGAGGTCCGTCAACAGAAACGCAGCTGAGAAATGGTCGAGTATGCTCGAGACATTTCATTAGTGGTTAATGTTGAGAGAGTAATGGGCTGGCTATTTGAAGAAAAAATTCATGATCCTCCATGAAACCCTTCCTATATCGATGCATTAGGGAAGATAATATTATTGCCTTGAATAAAATTGTAGTTGTTCGTAGTGCGATAATAAATATGTGTCCCATTACAAATACCTCTTCATTGGGAAATGTTAATGTGTTATTTGTCTTTGTAATCTTGAATTATTCTGAATGTTTACACACAATTTTTTTTTGACTTCTGTAATTTGTATTTCGGTAATATTGTGATATGATTACATCTACCAATGTATTGTACACCAACCAGTATATATCAATAAAGTATATTTTGACGTTTATTCTGAGTTCTGTACCTACATTTTTATCAACATTGAATTTTTAGGAATATTATCATTTTCGGTAACAATACTGATGGTTCGAACATTTCTAATTTGTTGTAGATGTTAGAAAAAATAAATACAACTCGGACCTTATAAAAAAATTTATAATTAAAGGGAAATAACAATTATTATTTTATATAAAGCTAGTAGGTAACTCTATTTCCTTTGTTTTATTCGCTATCTCAGAAGCTAGCGGTTCTGTTAAACGGCTCTTTGCTGAATAAATTTCAATGTTGGCAATGTGAGCAGTACCCTTTGTTCTTATTCATTCATCGATGGTATATGGGGTTGCTGGGAACTGGATATCGTCTTAACTTTTCTACCCCAATCCATGTCACGAACCCTCATCATCTCCACATTTTTTATAGGAGGACTGGCTACGTCGATAACTTATCTGTGCAAGACATGGACCCAGGTAGCACATCATATCCGCTGAATCTTGGTTCCATATCGGGCCAATATAGATATATTGTAAATGAAAAATCAATATTGGTCCAATATGAGTGAATATTCAAAAAGCAATATTATATTAATAATATTGGTGGAACATTAGTTGAACTAGTTTTGAATGTAGATTATCACACGAAATATTGGGTCAATATTGGTTGAATAATTTCTACAAATATCGATAATACAATATTGGTTATATAGTGTTTTCCACATCTAGAATAAATATTGCAATCCAAATATTCCAGTAATATCGATTATAGGGGAAAAAAGTATATTGTATTTTCAAGTTTGTTAGAATATTGGTTGAATATCATTTCCACTTTATTTAACAAATTTTAATAACTCATATTGAGTCAATATTGGTTGAATGATATTTACCAATATCGATGAAACAAAATTGTCTTCACATCGATTTTAACATCTAGAATAAATATCGCAATCCCAATATTCCCCTACTGTCGATTCTAGGAATAAAAACTTTGTTGTATCTCCAAATGTGATTAAATATTGGTTGAATATCATTTCGCCAATATTCAACAAATCTTATTAATCAATATTGGGTCAAAATTGGTTCAATAATATTTATCGATATCGTTAAAACAATATTGTCTACATATTGTTTCCTACATCTAGATTGAGATGAAATTTGAATATTGGCCGAATATTCAATGGAACATATTGAAATTATATCATGATCAAACCTGTATAAAAATCCGCTAGGTGGCTCTACATACAGAACGTCTTCTAAAACCTACGAAAGTACATTGAATACTTCCCATAACTTGTTTTCAAGACAGCTCACTCAGTGGTTATGGCGATCAAAAGGCAGACTCTGGTGTCACCTTCATTAACTTAAAGACATTTAATAATTTACCAAGGTATATTGACATTCACCAATATATCCAAATGATATTTTACCAATATCGATAAATATTTTGAGGCCATTATTGCTTCAAGAATATTTCACCAAAACTATTTCTAAAATATTCAAACAATATTCGACCAATATCGCAAAATGTTCACATTTTACTTCTCGACAATAAAACTTTTGAATATTGTGCCAATATTGTCAGAATATTGTATCAGTGATATTGTACCAATATCACCGAACACTTTCAAGCCAATATTAGTTCAAGAATATTTCGCCAATATTATTCAAGTAATATTGGACCAATATCGCCGAATGTTCACATTTTTTTTCTCGCCAATATTGCATTTCAAATATTTCGCCAAGATGTTCACAATATTGTACCAATATTTTACCAATGTAGGTGAGCTACTTGGGAAGCTTCCATCCGCAATACTAGATTCAGCATGCAGGACAAATAACATAGTGAATGACGAACCTGCAATGAATAATTTTGATTAGTTTTTCAACTTTGATTGTCAAATGAACACTATCACAATTTAGCATCTGAAAAATTGCCAACTGCTTCGTTGTGTAGTTAGTAGCTATGAGTCTCTACTGAATAAGCTACTGAATCCAGTATGGTCACAGTGGGTAAATCAGTTTGGGGCGTCAAATATTCACTAATTGTAAGAGTGCATGGATCAAGGTTATATACATAAAATATAGGGTTTTTGAATGTGAAGATTTTAACAGTGAGATGAATTCGGAGTTCTGCGGTATTGAGATATTGTCCCTAAAGACAATTATCATTACCTGTTACAGGTCCGGTCTAGGTGACTTTGAGGTATTCATGCATAATTTTGAGAATCTGTTAGTAAAATGTACAAGTCTGTGCCACAACATTATTATCTGTGGAGACTTCAATGTGAATTTTAAATCTAATTCGCCTCAGCGAGACGAACTCATTAGTATGATAAATTCATTCAATATCAATATTACTATATATGAAGATACACGTGTTAATTCTCATTCTTCATCTTGTATAGACAACATTTTGACAAATATTGAAAACGATAATTTCAAAACTGGAGTGTTGGAACCGTGTTTATCTGATCATTACGGACAATACATGATCATTAGTGCGGAATGTAGCGATACACTTCCAACAGTATGGAGAAAACAAATCAATGAAAAAAATATTTCAAAGCTGAAACTCCATTTGGAAAATGTGTCTTGGAATATACTCACCGTAGATAGCCGAGACACAAATGATTACGCCAACAAATTTCTAGACATTTTGAGAAACTATGGAAAGCAATGTTTTCCAAAAAAAAAAGTACACGAACGAGTCAAACCTCCAGTCAAGTGGTTTAATGACTCTTTGAGAGAAATCAGGGAAAACCTCTCTTGTATAAAAACTATTTGTGACTGCACGAAAAATAAGGATGATTACGCTGCCTACAGGGCTTATCGTAATCACTACAGATATCGATTGATTACGGATAAAAAAAGAGCTTATAATAAGTACATTTCTGAATCAGAGAACAAGCCAAAAAGTAGCTGGCAATTAATTAATCATGAACTTAATAAAAAACCCAAAAAACAGGTTATACCTGATGTTCCACTTCAAAACTTTAGCAATTTTTTTGCCAACGTGGCAGAAAATATAATATCCTCTTTGCCTCACACGACTGAGACTCCGGTTGACCTACTCAATTCCTTTTCCGCAGCGTGTAACTCCTTTTTTCTAGCACCCATATTGTCTTGTGAAGTTATAGAGGCAGTATTGTCATTAAAAAAATCGAAATGTCTGGATTGCTATGACTTATCTAGTGAAATAATAAAAGGTATCATTGATGCAATCATTGAACCACTTACTACCCTTTACAACCTGTGCATAACTACAGGGTGTTTTCCTACTTGTTTTAAATATGCAAAAGTCTTGCCATTATGGAAAAAGGGTGATAAGTCTGTAGTCGACAATTATCGTCCTATTTCAATAACTCCGGTTCTGTGCAAAATTTTAGAAATCATCCTGAAAAACAGGTTGGTTCATTATTTTGTAAGGAATAATTTCTTCAGCAATTACCAGTATGGTTTCAGATCAGGAAAATCCACAACTGATGCTTTATTAAAGGTCGTGAGTTATATTGTTGAGGGTCTTGAGAGTGGCGATATCGTGGCTATTACCTTGTGTGACCTCTCTAAGGCCTTTGATTGTGTTTCACATGTTTCTCTATTTGACAAGTTGGAATACTATGGAGTGAGAGGACTACCCCTCAAATTGTTCAAATCCTACTTGACAGATAGAACTCAGTCTGTGTGTGTCAATGAAACATTTTCTGGCGTTGAAAATGTCTTACATGGTGTTCCCCAAGGGTCTGTTTTGGGACCATTGTTATTTTTGATATATGTCAATGACTTTAGCAATTTCATGTTGCCAAACAAAAGTGTCCTTTTTGCTGATGATACTTCCCTAGTCTCAACCGGCAAAAATTTGCAAATGGTATCTGTAAATCAGGATATAGCATTGAAACAGGCTACAGAATGGTTCTCAGTTAATCAACTAAAACTAAATGAAGAGAAGACAAAGGTAATTATATTCTCTTCTAACAACAGTAGTAGTAGCAGCGAGCAAAATGGTAAACTTCTGGGCATAACCCTCGATGGGAACTTATCTTGGATAACCCACATTAATGAGTTAAATGTGAAACTTTCCAAGAGCCTGTTTGCTCTCCGGCAACTTAAAAGAGTGGTAGACCTCCCTGCCTTGAAAACTGCGTATTTCGCCATGTTTCATTCACATATAAATTACGGCGTAATTTTGTGGGGTGATTCCTCTCAATCCATTAAAATATTCAGACAACAGAAAAAGGCCCTGAGAATAATAATGAACGCGGAGTACAGCGACCACTGCAAACCTCTTTTCAAAAGCCTGGGAATCTTACCATTACCATCTCTTTTCATATATAACACCGTTCTTCAAATTCATAAAAATAAAAGTCAATTCTCTAAACATCTGGATGTACATCACTATCAGACCAGAAATGCTGACCTGCTCGTAAAACCGTGCTTTAGACTAACAAAGTCTCAAAAAAACTCCCTGAATATAAACCTTTACAACCACTTACCAGAATATATCAAGCTACTCAACCTGAAGTCTTTTAAACCTAAAATTAAATCATTTATGTTGGAAAACTGTTTTTATAACATTGGGGAATATTTGAATTCAACTTTTTCTCAAAGATTATTTTTCTCCTTGCCAGGGTCATTATTTTCATTGTTGTATATGTATTTTATTGGTTTATATATTATATGCATGTTTGTATTAATTTTTTGTACCTATTTACGTATCTATGTGATCGATTCTATATTGTAATTGTAATTTTATACTGTGTTGACTTATATGTAAATGGTCATTTATAATTGTATATTTTTTCATATTGTTATGTATATGTGTGTACTGTACAATTCCTTGTAACGTGTGACTTGCAGCAAACATTTTATGTAAAGTTGTCAAATAAATCTATCTATCTATCTATCTATCTATCTATCTATATATCACTTCAATTTTCTCCAAATTATCGTGCAAGAACATCTCCCGATAGTGTTGCAAAGTATGAACTCCGCAACAGCGACATTATTGCAATAATCCACTGAGCAGTCTCTTTCGGTTATCATTGAATACTATAAATAACAAATGTAAAAACTTTTATCAAAAACTAGAGCACAGGCGATACAAAATTGATTTTATTCAAACAAAAGTAACAACGAAACTGAATTGTAAACAAATGTTGTGTGCCCCTCAGCAAAAATGGCCGACCTGTCAAAGTCACGTGTTCTGGAATGGTCTATTACATAAAATATCAATGTGTTATTCTACGTGAGAGTTTTGTTAAAATTTTAGGCAAAAAAATGATTTTTCGGCAACCACCCGGGAAGTGTTCACTTCCCGGACACTTTTTCTTTGGGAAAGTAGCACTTTCCGGCCTAGTCCGGAAAGTACGTACTTCCCGGACTAGGCCGGGAAGTTCTCGAATTTTAATACAAATATTAATATAAATAAGAATTAGAATGTTTCTGTTGGTACCTATCTTATGTTCGAATTTCAATATATAATACAAATAAGAACTGAAATGTTCGAAATATTCAAATTTGGAATCGTTTCATCCGGTTCATAACGATCGACCTCTCTTCGTCTCTTAGACTAAATGCGTCTTATTGATTTGTTATTCTACATGATTTCCGAAAACATAGTGTACGCAACACGTCCGAAAACAGTTTTTTTGGACTCGTAGACTTCCAGGACTCGCTAACGCTCATCCTTGAATTTGGTCTACTCGTCCAAAAAAACAGTATTTTCAGGACTTGTTACGTAAATTACTATTATTGAATTTTACAATTTTATAGTACCTATATGCGGCAAGCGTAGTTATCGTTATTTCAATTTTAAGAAAAAAAAACTACTCTAAAATACTTGCGCAGTTTCTCAATAACCAATGACAGTGTGAGGAGCTTGCGACTTGCAGGTATTATCAAATTTACTCAATAAATGCGTAATTAAAATTTCATATTGCCAATATAGGCTGGTGCCAAAATGAATTTCAAACGCTCAAAATGCGAAAATAAAAATAACAGGCAACGAGCAAGTGGAGAATGTTGTTGAGGTTTCAACGATGTTGTCAGACTTCTGTGAGAAAACACCGTGGGTCCATAGTATGTTATTGAAATAGATTCGACAGTGGTCATTGGAATATTTGATTCTGGCATGCGCCAGGGGCTGTACTAGACTACAAGCCCATATAACAATTTTGGGGGGTCATTTGACCCAGCATGAAACATATTCAGAACGATGCTGATATATGAAAAAATAAATTTAGTCACTATGTCGTCAATTACTGGTGGTGCAAATGACTGTAATAATAATAATACTAATTTTTTATCTGAAGATGTGCTCTTCCGACAAAATACTCCTGTATAGCATTCCTTACGTTGGTAGATTATGAAATAATAATGTCCTAGAACCTACTGCCGTACAAAAATAATGGGACCGGAATCCAGGATTTTTTTTTATTTTCGGAAATGGAAAACTTTTCCTGGCTTCCAGTCCCATTATTTTTGCACATTAGTAGGTTCTAGGAAATTATTATTTCATAATCTACCAACGTGAGAAACGCCGTACATGATTATCTCATCAAGCTCATGTTTAGATGAAAAATTATTATTATTGCTTTTGCTCATTTTATGCTTGTACTCAAATATTTTTGATTTCACTCAGAGCATTTATTGATCAACTGCTGTTTATAGTTCAGCCATTGTTTTTCGCGCTTTTATTAGTAGAATTTATTATTTGCTACCTCACCTTAGTTATAACCGTGAATTCAGTATAGCCATCATTGTAGAGGTAACGTTCAGAATCTCTTTGAAAGCTATCTCAAAGATCGCAAACAAATAGTGAGAATTGGTCACAAAAAAAGAAACGAAAGGACGGTAAAGTGTGGCATACCCCAAGGTACAGTCCTGGAACCCATCCTTTTCTTAACTTATATAAATAACCTACTTGACATAAACACCACTGGAACCATATTCAGCTTCGCCGACGACACCTCTGTGTTCTACATCGCAGACTCCTGTCTGAAACACAAAGTAGAATTAGATTTCCAAAACATCATTGATTGGTTCAATCATTGATTACTGACTATTAATTTTAAGAAAACTATGTTTCTCCCAATGACCAGCTACATGAATAATCTACCAGATTACACATCTCTGAATATTATCAAAGATAATAATACCATCACCATCAAGACAACAGATAGAGTCAAATACTTAGGTGTTACCATCGATTGCCACTTGAGATGGGACCTTCATATTAGCCAAATAATCAAATCTCTTCGAACTATGTTGCATAAATTTAAAACTCTCTCTCAACTCATGAACTTACCTCAAATGAAAATAATTTACTATGCACTGATAGAATCAAGACTGAATTACGGAATACTTGGCTGGGGGGGGAGTGGCAAACTGCTATCTGGAGAAATTGAACACCTTACAGAAGCTCTTCCTCAAAATTATATACAAAAAAAATAGGAGATATTCCAGTGATCTTCTGTATAAAGAAACTGGAATATTCGTCTGCCGTCAGATATATTTCTGTAAATCAGCCACTCACTCTCACCAAAATAAGCAAGAATTTGGTTCATTTACACATTCATATGGAAGTCGAAACAAAACAAATAAAAACTTACCAATTGTCTCCAGCACCAAGGCTGTTGTAAAGAGAAGTCACATGTTCCAGTCCTCCAGAATCTGCAAATTCATACCTCAAACTATTAGAGATATATTTCCCCGCCATATTTTCAAATGTAAAGTTAAGAAATTCTTACACTCCGTGGAAAGACTGATAATTCACCAAATAATTAACAACATAATGTGATATCCATTTCATAGCTCTTACCTCATCCTATTTGGATTCGTGAACAAGGCTTTCTCTATCATTTCTCTTCAAATCTACTCATTTCTTCTAATTGCTATTTCTCACAATCTTAGTCTTAATTTACCATTGTCAACATCTTAGTGTTTAGAATTATTAATCTACTGCTTATTAAATCACACCGCGGACAGCCAATGACTTAGCGGTTTCTCCTCCTGTTTAGTTGACACCTCATGGATTTTATATATATTTTATTTCTTATAATCACAGTTTTACCTTACTAGTGTTAACATTTTAGTGATATAATATTTAATTAGGTACGTACTATTGTATAAATCACTTAATTCACGGACAGCCCATGGCCATGGCCCGGTTCCTCTTCTTTTACTTTATAGTTTGTAAGATGAATTGTTGTATTTAATTCGAGTTAACAAAATATTATTATATTATATTCATGTGTGCTGTATATTTTCCGTATTGTTAAGAAATTCAATTCAGTTTGACTTGGCAGTTTTGTTTTGTACAATCCTTTTGGTAGATTGAAAGATTGTCTATTTCTGATTTAGGTATTTGCTAGGGGACTAAATTGGCCTGGCGCCCTCTCAAGATCTTTAATTTTTCAGTGTCTACTTAACGAACCTCCCCATCTTCACTGAGCTAGAGGAAAATACCAATTGCCATCTGATATTAGTGGTTTATGAAACTTGTACATTTGAAACATAGTTGTACGGTTCCATGATTTTCGGCTTTCTTCATTATTTTGATAAAATATTCAAATACATAATTACACTACAAAATAAATTTATTGAAAAAAATTTTATTCTTTTTTAGAACTATTGGAAATATTGAGGAAATCATGATTCAAAGAGACTTGTCGGTTTTTCTCAATTTTAAGTTGTTTAACGATCATCAATAAACCACCAAGTTACATAGACCATTTCAAAGAAGACATTTCAACAATTGAAATAATCATTTCATAGACCTTCGAAATACAAAAAAAAACACCAATACAATTGTTTGTGGAAGATAAGGGTATTTTTTCCAAAAAATGTACCTAACTCGACATCTAGTCCACAGAGGAAAATTTATTGAGCTTTCAATGTTTTTGAAGAAATATTTCTTCATTTCATAATGAGAAATACTATTACTATAACCATTGTTTAAATAGAAGTAAGATAGTCAATGTCTGTGGAAAAGGTATTGGACCTAAACGCGAGTATCATCTAGTTACAAACATGAATATTTGACGTCATTTTAAAGCAGGTTTCTTCAAAAAAACCCTGATTTTAATTCTGTCCCATTGTATCAATCAAGTTACGACATGACTTGGATGACAGATCACTGAAGTAACGACATAACTTGGATGCGATATCACTATCGCCATCTACATGTCGCATCCATTTGACTCCAATATAAATCCCATAAGGTTGGCTAACTATCTCACTTCTATATAAACAATGCTATAACACATTTCTCTACAGTAGCAGCACATTGAAATTCTACGATGGCGAAAATGATTTTGCTGTAGGTGATTTTCTATACCACAGAATGGTATAGTACTGTCGCTATCAGGAAGCCAGTCTGGAGTAATGAGATATTTCGTCAGTGAATCACAATTTTTTTGTTGGATGATCACTAGTGAATTACATGCCTGTGGTCGTAAGCATTTTGCTTTCGATAACTGGATAAGTCCGTTGAAGTTCACCCACTTACAGTTGTCAATCAGCTATTCTAAAAGATTACTTGATGAAACCACTTACCGTTATCCTGTTGCTTGCTAACAATAGGCGAAAGCTTTGTCGGAACCTTTGATGTTGAGTACACTCGATTTTGAGCGGAAATACGTCACAACATTGAAAGATAAATTATCTGATACGCTGAGAAAAGTACCCAAGTAGTGATTAAAATTCTTACAATACCGAACTACACTGAGAAAAACAATACTGTTGATAATTTTTGTGACAAAACATTCAATAGAATTGACGGAATGAGTTAATGACAAACTTTTACTATTTAATTTCGTAAATGTATAATTAATATTCAAATTGGCTAATTTTTTAACAGAAAATTTGCACTCTCAGTTAGTCAAAGTCAAAATATGCTTTACTGTCGGAAGTTAATAATAAACTTATTCACAAAGCTTCATTGTATTAAAGATAATGTTGAAAAATTTATGGAAATTAAATTAATAATTGAAAAAGGTGTAATGGTGATACCCCTTACCATCGGCACATCATTCCTGATGAGAGGGAACATCACTACTATATGCCCTCCAGGGCGACTTAACAAATAAAAAAGAAAAAAATAGGGCGCATTTGCTATTTCAAAAGTAGAGAAAAACCCGGAAAAAACCTATAGTACCACCGTATGGTCCTTGGTGAATGAGGGATGGAACAGTACAACAATACAACAATTAAACATAAATACATGCTCATTCATCAATGACTTCTCCATCTCGGCCATTCCAGCACGATCACCATTTCTTCATCAGATGAGGAGTATGCTCATAAAATCAGAAAAAAATGTTAATCCAAGTGTGAACATAAAAATGTGAATTTCATTACATAAAAATTATCAAAAAAAGTATCTAAATTATACCACCAATGAAATTGATACAGACACGAACATTTCTTTTAAGTTATCAATGTAGTGTTTCCATCAGTTTTCCTGAAACCACATCAGAAATGCAAAATTGAAATGTCTACAATTTGGAGCTATAAGATATATATGTAGATTACTAACTTTAATTAACTCAAAAACAATGCTTGATTTCAATGAAATTTACCATTTCTTTTATTTTAGGTGGTAAAACTGAAACAATTTGTCTAGTTTCATTACTATCGAAAAATAGGCTAGAGATGAAATCATCATTAGATAATTGTCAACTAACACTAAAGAAAGAAGCTGTTGAAATTGCAGCAAGTTTACCTTTACAAAATGAAAAACGTTAAAATGTTATACTTATTGAATTCGTTTCTGCAAGATTCATTCATAGGATTGCCTAGCATTGCTCGTAATGACCTTTTTTGAGCAATGAAGACTTCTTTTCAGTGAGATAAGCTCCATAAACACAGACCATACCTAATAATATTTATTTAAGAAACAACCTGTGTTTATAACAGGGAACAAGAAGTTTATTTTTTTCATTTATATAAGCCAAAGTATGTATTATCTTATATGGAATGTATAGTCATATCTACTGTAGCATGTATTTTCTGAGTTTGTTCTTTAATTTCAGAATTGTTCTAATACTTTTTAGTTATATTGGCAACGAGTTGTATATTTTAATTCCATCATAAGAAATACATCGTTTTCCATAATTTGTTTTTATTCTTGTCGAACATAATGTCCAAAACTTGTTTAAAGTTCCTGATCTGATGAGATATTGTATTCAGTTTTCTTATCAAGAGTCCACAGTGATTATGCCACCCTAATCATTGATCAATGAGGAGTCCAAAAAATTTGGTGCCTTCGATATCTGCGATGACATGATCGGAGTCTCCGTTCGCTTGAAAACTAAAGGTGTTTCAACTTCTCTGACGATTGTGAAACCGAAATGAAACCGTTTTGCTTACATTCAAGTAAAAATAATTCGAAGTAAAGCACCTATTTATATCCAGAAAAACTTTAGAACATCTGTCCTCAAGGTCCGAATTATTTTTGTCGGAGACAATGATTGTGGTATTATCTGCATATAGGGTTATGGATGTTTTGATTGATTTATCCAGATCGTTAACATGAAATTGAATAATATAGGATATTGAGTGGATCCCTGTGAGACAGATGTGAAAACTCAGTATTACAAATGCACTTTTCTTTAATTTGTAATTTTTGTGTAAAGCCTCGATGTTTTACTCAGAAAGATTTAGCCTATTGCAGTTTTTCAACCAAACTTCAGCCCTAGAAAAATAAAAATAAATGAGTTTTAGGTAAATATCAACAATTTTTCTACATACTTAACACGATCATTGGGTATTGTGGAAAAGCTCAAACCTCCGCCTGAGTTACAGCCGCGGCATATACAAAAAATCCATCTTTTCGAGAACTTACTGTAATTTAACCACAATCCAAATTATCCAAATTCACAAAAGAATGTTTACTGATAAACTATGAACTTCAGGAAACTACAAATTCGCCATGAAAACAATGTCAATGATAATCTAATATTTGACAATGTTTATTTTTGTATGAATAGGCAGTGTTGCCTAAAGGTCAATATGAAATTACTCGAAAAAGTTGAAGTTGATTGAATGCATAATTTTAGGATAGCATTTCCTGCAATGTCTGGGATTTTGATGAGTTCATTATATTGGTATGTACCTATAACATTTTTGTTTTTTATTTTAAGGATCTTAGCTCAAATATTCCCTCTTAGTATAACGGTAAATACCAGTAATTACTCAAAAACTGGCAACACTGCGACACAATTATGAGACCGGAAGTGGATGATTAACACTGACAGTTGAACTAATTAAATCGCGCATGCGCTCTCAAATTTGTGATCACGAAAACCGCTTTAATTCGCCTCTTGTTAGTTGGTGTACTCTTTGGTTTTGATGTTACGGATATTACCTACCCCCTCCACAAACAAAAAAAAAACAAATGTGCAAAACTGCGAAAACGAAGAAATGCTCAGTCCATCTATATTACGATCATGCAACAAGGATTCATACGATATTATAACGGAGTGTGATCACTGTGATATGTGAATAATCTGGTGTGGATTTTTATACCAAATCAACCACTTTAACCCGTCATGACTTGATATTTGATACCCTACTTCCATAACTTTCTGTTGAAAATAATATTCATTTGAGAATTCAGTCAATTGTATTTGCATATTATATTATATCATAGAATAGTGGCGAAAATATGATTAAAAATTCATGAACCGAATGACATATTGGACAAGAGTATCCTTTTAACGTATTTGCGAATATTGAGCTAGTCTTTATAAATAGATTTTGGTATGCAAATTCCAGACTGCATGCAGTTTCTCTTACTTCAGAAATTTCAGGAATGAAACACCATTAATGGTCACAGCCCTATATAACAGGTATGGTTTTTTGATTATGATACGTCACCGTCGGGGTGTGAAACTGATACCATTACAAGAAAGAGAAAGTTTCTGTGAAGAAATATTTTTTATCTTGTCACACCAGAATAAATTATAATAAGAAATTGTAAAATAAAATTTTTAGAAAATAATTTGTAATTCAAAAATATTTTTGTGATTTTCACACATCCATATGTATGGGACTTCTATTCCGCAACTTTATTCCTATTCAATCAAAACCGTACATCGGTTCAGATATTCCCGTGGTGGACAACCTCATCTTGGACACACTTTATATATTTGTACAGTGCAGTCTTTATAATTTTACAGTGTGGTCATTTGATTGTGCAACATATGGGAATCTGCTTAATTAATTGCACAACCAAAACACAGTGCCGAAAATTGGTGCATGTTCGGTAATGCACTTGGAATGGTTGCAAGTCAAACAGCATACAGGGTAGGTCAAAAAATATAAAAGTTGCTCAGGAGTAAAGTACCCTTATTTCATTCAGCAAAATGTTATGGAGAAAAGGTGTTTACGATTGAAAGTTATGCCTACATACCAAAATACACTGTAAATATTTTTTCCATCAGATTACATGATCCCATATGAGTAATGCGTTGCCATGCACATACATTTAAAGTTAGATCCCTCATGCAATATAATGTAAAGTCATAACTTGATTTCAAATGTGAATTTCCAATATATTCCATGGATTATCACCTGTATAATTATGTAATATTCTCTATTATTCTAGATTCAATGGCGATTTCTATATATTTGTTTAGTTGTTCTTACCATTATATTCAAGTAGTGCCAATTGACATACATGATTCAGTATGTATTATTGGATATATATTCAAGTATTTGTAAGGAATATCAACCTTTGTTGTAAATTAAACTTGGATTGACATGCATTTTCACATAACTCGAATGTGATTTCTGTTAATGTGTCTTCACCATTGTTTTCAAGTACCTAGTGTCAACTAACTTTACATATAGGCTTATAATAACTCAATAGTACAGAGGGGGAAAAGGATCTGTAAATAGTATATTACGTAACAAGTGTTGTAAAAAGTATATTACGCACGAAGGGAAAAATTACGCACGAAGCCGCGAAGCGGCGAGTGCGTAATTCCATGAGTGCGTAATTGCTTTACAACACGCATTACGTACTATACTTTACCTACGGCCAAAAAGTCTGGACATATGACAGAGTATTTAATTTTTTCAAATGGGATACTCTGTATTTTATTGCATCTTTAGATTTTTTTCATAATTTTATTTCGAAAAATTTCACAAAATTATCAAAAGAACGTTAAATTTTGGTTTTTGTATTTGGAATTTTAATAATGAAGAATTTTTGTGTGTCCTCAACATCTTCAACTTTCATATATCTTAGTTCCTGTTTTCGGTATGCAGCACTTATGCCAATTATAAGAACAGTCTAAAAATAAAGATTGCTGAAGTGTGGAAAATAGTATTATATATTGGACATATTTTACCGAGCCGTTTCGAGAAAATCTTGAATATTTTTGGCCTTCAAAATTTTAGATTTTTTGCTTCTAAAGGCATCCGTTTTTGTTCTGTAGGTGTTGAAAATATGCCATCAAAACATTTTCGGAAGAATTCACCTTATGTTTCAGTCTCCAGTCCATGAATCTACTATAACAATTTTCATAGCGTTCGCGCGATTTATTTGGCAGTAATTCATTAGTTGCCATATCTGTCATTGCCATGACGTTGTGAAGAGTTGAATTTTCGTTTTCACTATCACTTGACATATTCTTTTTTGGATAATATGTATCTTATAATTATTAAAACTAAAAAACTTTGTTGTCTTTCATAAAGTTTGTTTGTATTATTTTCATTTTGACAGTTGCTATGAGTACGGTGTTGATGAGTGATTGTGCCATCATGACCTACTTCCAGAATTATTTCAAACTGTGCGTTTTGATTACGGAAACTGTGCGATTTGTTTACCGTACGTAACGAGCTATTTACTGAGGCTGCGCGTCATGTGTTTTCGCCTATTTTCTATAGTGACCGTAGGTAAAAATATATAAAATCGGAATTAAAAATACTTAATTCATCATAACATGGTGATATAGTTTTATAAATTGAAGGAAAATAACTTAAACTCTCAAATCATCCAAATATAGTACCACAAACAATTATTTAACAAAATATCTTTATGCTTCAACTTTGATATTAACGGAATTAGCTGACCTCATAAGATTGCCGACTCTCCGTTGTATATATATATATATATATATATATATATATATATATATATATATATATATATATATATATATATCCCACTATCTTCAGGGCGTCCGTACATTGACAAATTACTATCTTCCAAGCGTCCGTCTCCAACTGAGCGTCCGTATACGGACGCTCTGTTGATTTCCTGTAGAAAATGTGCTCAAATCAATAGTAGTTTACAGATTTGAAAATTTGCCGGACGCCGTCTTAATAGTGGGACCTCCTTTTTTGTATACTTTTGAATATTATTAGTTCACCGGGTTTACCGCTAGCGGCGCAAAGAGCACCGTCTGTATATTTCTCGGAGTATGATTTACTTTTAGACTGCCGATTTCCAAGCGTCCTTCAATTTGTGGTGAATACGGCAACGCTGAAGAATTTCAATGAGCATTGTTTGAAAATCGTTATTTGCGGTATTCGTTAGTAATCGTGAATGATATTTGGTGTGCTGATAGTAAAGTAAGTTGGAAAATAAATGAAGAATGGACTCACAGTAATATTTATCATTGTACTTGTTCATTATTTCAGCTTGAGTTTATAAACGAGCAAATCCAAATGCATATCTGCGACAAAGGTTTTGGAAATTAAACAGCTAATTATGTGAAAATCCTTGTCAGTTTCGAGAGTCATTTTCATTTCTGATCTTGGCAAATTTATGTGTTGTTTTCCAAAAGAGTTCATGGGATTGTGTTGCAGTCCATATCAGTGGAAAACTAAGTCATTAAAAAGTTGAATATTCCAAAAGTACATCGAACTCTAGTTTTTCACCCCCTTCAAATCAAAACTACAAAAATTGTTTTTTCTGTCAACCTGCTGCACCCTCACCACAGCCCTCAGAAGTATTCTTCGAAAGACTTGTGCAAGCTATAGAAGACGTACGACAATTGCACCCACGCCCCTATGATAGAGAAGCGAACCATCACCATCACGGCCCAACTGGTACAAGTGGTTATAAGTTGTCCTCAGAAAACTTTCTTGATACTTGGTATATGAAAGAAAAACTCCTAATAAGAAGTTCTGCATATCACAAAACTAGGAGCGCTTCAACGCAAATGTAAAAATCTCTTATGATATGGGGGGACAACCATAATATTATATTGGCTCCAGAATTCAAGACCGTCAATTCGAAAACTGACGAAAAATGCTTATCGGAAGAGTTGTTCCAAATGATGTGTGTAGATTTGAAGTCAATCAAGTTCATATGCAGGGAAGGATATATCATTTCAGCTTTAGAGTAAAGTACCTTCATTTTGAAGAACATCGAAAAATGCTACTCAGAAAAGTTGTTCAGAATTGAATTTCATATACAGGGTGACCCAGGGTAAAACCGCCAAACTTTTAGGATCGGTTTTTTAGGTAAAAATAAGACTTTTGTTTCTTATAGTTATGTTTCCTAACTAGCTTCGTTTTCGAGATATAGAGTGTAAAATTTCTTACCCTGCAGGATCTCCTGACATAACCCCTATGGATTTTTGAATAAGGTACAATGAAAACCAAAGTGTATGCTGAGCCCATCAACGACGAAGGTATTTTCCTAGAAAGGATTGTACAAGCAGCTGTAGAAATCACTCCAGCAAGATGCCGTGCAGCTGCAGAATCCATCCTTCTTAGGTGCGAACTTTGCATTGAAAAAGATGGTGGCCATTTTTGTGAATTTTTGTTTTCTCTTTACTAATAAAATACAATGAATACGTTTGTCCTAATATCAATTTCTCAGGAAGTTTTTTTTCTTGTTACATGAAATCGGTTTTTAAATTATTTCTCAAAAATGAAGGAAGATACTGAAATAAACAAAAAAAAATGTATTTTTATTGGCTTAATCCAGAAAAAAAACTGAACATGCAAAAAAACAGTAGAGTACAATGATTCGTTCTAACATTAATGAGATTAGCCCTTGGGACGCCACTGGAAATAATGTTGCCATGAGTAAATTAAAAGAAACCCCTTATTACCGCAAATTAGCATGACAGATTTTATTGAAATCAGCGAGAAGGTTTTTAAATAATATGATGAAAAACTGATATTTTGTAAAAACGTTGAACACTCTGTATTTCCAAAACAAAGCAAGTTAGGACACATTGTTATAGGAAAAAAGTTTCCTTTTCAACTAAACAAACGATCCTGAACGTTTGGCAGTTTAACCCTGGGTCACCCTGTATAAGTTCAAAATGATAATCACACAAATCCTAGTTGAATTATTTTGTAAATACAAGTTTTGTTAGGAAAAAAACATTTTTGAAAAGGAAAAAAACATTTTTGAAAAGGCATTGATTTTAATAAAAATCTGATTTTTTCTAAAGAGTTTTGCAGCCTAAAGAAAATAATATTCAAGTATCAAATATTGACTTGTCATGTACAGTGGTGGAAAATAAACTTATGATTGTCGAGCAAAATGGTATAACAAAATTATTTTCTCTTAAGAAATCTCATTATTTAAATTTATAGATGGCACAGTAGTACAAGAGATGTAATGATAATATTTTTGGAGGGATGAGCTTCTAATGCTTTTTATCAAAAAACTGAGGGATTCGTAAAAAACAATTTGAGAGCAAAAAATGTAACTCCAGACGTTCTAATGAATGTATTAGGAGAATTTTCTACAAGCACAGCTATTTTTATGCAAAGAGAATGTGATCATGAAGAGGTGAAATTTCAATAATAATGATGACACTTTCTTTTAAACGGTCGTAGAATGTACCCAAACACACTGCATGTGCGGGTAGAGGCCCGATATTATTATTTGTCGTTTCGCGTAAACGAAGAACTGATGACATCCATTTCAATTTATTCAATATTGTTAGAGTATATGCAAAATTCAAAGTAATTTTAGAAATGACTCTGTTAAAAATTGTTCGTTGTGAATAATTTTTCATTATTCGCAACATTTTTTCATGTTTCAAGTTTTGCCCGTCAATTGCGTATTTTCACCACTCTGCACATCACTTGTCTAATTTTGATAATTTCTTAGAAAGCAGAACTCTTCAAAGAAAATTCATAAAATCACAAATAAAAAGTTTATCGTTTGACGGGTGAACCATCTTCAAGTAATGGTGTCACCGAAAATTTCTTCAAATCTACAACCAGTGTTTTTCCCTTTGAGATTCAAAGAGCTGACCTGATTCAAGAAATGTACTATGAATTGCTTCAAATGGATTCCTAATGGGCAAACACAGACAATATCGATGTTTCTTTTGAATTTATTCTATTTCAATAGTGACATGAATATGTTTTATGTTATTTTTTGTAGTAATATTTTGTTAATTCCATGTTAATGAATTTATTTTATTTGGAATATTTGTTTTTTTGGAAATACAGCTATACTTTCTTGCTGACCGATGATCTAATGGTAGACTCTGTTATTGATTTTCAATAAACCTAATATATACTGTTCTACTTTCATTTGCCTGACAACCTATACCTGTTACAGATCTATCTTTTGAATATCTATAGAGTAACCCATTTGTATGTGGGTACCTCAATGCATTTTTTACAAGTTGTCTCTACTATAACTATAACTTATAAAGTAAATTCATAATTTTGTTCAGAGACAAAAATCCAAAAATAATTTTTTTAAACAAAATTCCACCACGCCACTAGATTTATGATAGTTTCAAATTGGCATGACAGAAATAACACAAAAAAATTAATAATAAAAAGTATCTCTTGACAGCTTGTTGGAATATCAACGTTCCAAAACATTATTATTGTCACAACAAAAGGCTGCAGAAGAAAACGGTCGTGAAGCAAAAATAAAGGAACCTCTCTGATAGTGGATAGAATCAGCCATACTTACGAAGAACTATATAGAGAGCAAGTTGGCAGCAGAAAACTCAACAGATACGACTGCAAGTAAATCAAGCACAGATGAAGAAGAAAACCCGAAGAAATGAACACCAGGAGAATTAGAACAAGCCGACAGACCTAGAGTAAACAAATCAGCTAGAACTTTCGAGATCTTCATTTAAGATTCCAAAATAGATTTTTTTCCTATATCTCTTATTTTTCATCACATTTGTTTTTCTTTATTTATTTCAATTGTGTTTCCGTATTTTGATTTTCACTCATGCTTTGTTTCAGATAAAATGTCACATTCACAGAGATTTAGCCACCTGAATATTACATCGCTGTTACCAAACTTATCATCTTCGAAAGATCTCAATACTTTACAGAAAAATCTATCTTATGCCTGAGTGAAACTTAGCTGTCCGATCGAATTCATAGTTATGTATGTCATGTGAATGATTATGTTTCCTTCAGAAGACATCGTCTGAAAAGTAGAGGAGGGGGCGTTGGTATGTGTGTTGACAATAAATTTCCATGTAATTTAACGTGGCTGTTGGAGTTGTCTACAAGCCTTCAAACTATTCCGAAACTGATTTCCTCAGTTCACTAGAGAATGGTATACCATCTTTAATTCCCAAATATGATGATGTATCTATTCATTCTGGGTGATCTCAATATTGATTTGTTGAAAAATGAGTACAGGGCTGCTATCAGGCTGAATAATATGTTGGAAGGATAGACCCACATGAGTGACCGTTTCATCACTTTCACTAATAGATTTGATCATCACAAATAACAGTGATGATATTTCCAAGAATATCGAAGTTGGCTTGGTACCAGGTATTTCATATCAAGAGTTGATAGTATAAAAAAATAATCTTGGTGATAGTTCCTGCTCACCGACATATAGAATGATTGGATACTTTAGAAATTTGGATAAGGAACGATTTTACGAAGATATATCAATCCCGTTCGAACATATTTATGTGACAGATATTATTGACGAAAAAATTAAATTTCATAATAGAAACATTATGTCAAAATTCAATCTGTTCAACTGATTAGAATAACCAAACGTTATGCTCCATGGATCACAGATAATATTAAATTATTGATGTCATAGCAAAATAAAGCCCGTTCTAGGTGGCAAAAAACAGAATCTCCAGGTCACTATGAATATTATAAGACATTCCGAAACTCCACAACCCTGGCTTGTCAAAATGGAAAGAAGGCATATTTTCAACATATTTTTAGACAGCGGGGTAAGCAAGATATGCAGTTGGAACACGGCATCACAGACGTCTCCTTGAAAACTAAATCCAGATCAATGTTGAAAACCAAGTAATAAAACCTGTCAAAAACATGAAGAATCTGGGTTTATCAGTCGATAATGATCTGAGGTTCAAATCGCACATACGAAATATTCGTGGCCTGGCGTTCAGGAATCTGGAACTCATTTATGGCAACAGGAGGTACTTGAATCAGAAGGTTGAGGCCGTGCTCTGTGACTTACTAGTACTCTCCAAATTCAACTACCGTGACTCAGTTTATAGTCTATGTCTGGAGATTGATATTTGGGATCAGTAGGGGATGCTACATCTCCCATAAATTGAATGAAATAAGATAGCTCAATATGCAGCGTAGACAACTTCTCTATGCGACTTGTTTTTTCCATAAAGTAATCACTACTCGAACACCCTCATACTTATGGAAGAAAATTTCATTTCTTGAAGATGTTCATAATTTAAACATACGCTACAAGGGAACTATTACTCCACCGATTCATAGAACTGAAACCTTCAGGCGGTCTTTCTCTTATCAGATACCACTCATTTAAAACTATGGTCAAACAAACATGAAGAAATTCATTTAAAAACGTATAAAAGAATATATCATCACGGAACAAATGAATGCATGAGTCTATGGAATAGTTTTTCTTTTTTTTATGGCTATTCACAGGTAGGTAAATATAGATTTAAGGAGCGCGGCAGAATAATTATAAACATAGTGATTTTTGTTTGTTATATTTTTTCAGATACGCTTGACAATAATAACAGAGGTATCACGTATATCATCATCTGATCTTCGGCGTTTTTCCTCTTATATTGTACGTATATTTAAAAAATAAGGACCTATTATTATTATTATCATTATCATTATTTTCGTTGGGAATGTACCAGTCAGTCCCTGTCTCCAAAGCTCCGACCAATACGGAGGGCACGCTGGTGTCGTTTACCCCAATAATAATATTGACAGTAATAATAATTATTATTATCATTATTTTAGGAATGTACCAGTCAGGCTCTATCTCCAGAGCTCCGACCCATCCGAAGGGAGAGCTGGTGTCGTTTACCCTAATAACCACTTCCTACGTGACTATTGGGTCCGAGATTCATGTGTTCTGAGCAGACGAAGTGAACCTAGGATGACGGCCTCCTGCATTCGTGCCGCTAAGATCTCTGTCATATCAAGGCAAGCCGGTATCATCTTCAAATTTGAGAACAGTGTGTTCATCATTCCACTAAGGACTCCTATGATCAAAACCACCATTTTGACAGAATGGTTTGGATACAACCTGCGGAGTTCAAAGATAATATCTCGATATTTGGTCCGTTTTTCCTCCTCTTTCCGAACGATATTCATTCCACCTGTAGCGAAAAACTGCATGACAAAAATCGTTTTATTTGGTGGTCGAGGTGGACATCAGGCTTATTGGCTTGTATTTGCGTGAGGGTGGGGAATGAGTAGTGTCAATAGATTCAGCACTTCTCATTCTCCACAACGGACTCAATATCCCTCTGAGCACCGGTGTCTCGTCTATACCGTACAAGTATCGTAGCGCCGCGTTCTGCCTTTGGCTGAGACCGCATAAGCTCTAATCAGATAATATGTGAAATTCAACCCATGAGTGGCATCCGGAAAATACACAGTGTCGTTGTCCTAATTCGATTACCGCCGCTAAAGGCGATGGTTAAATCTGGCATCATTGCTGGACACTCACAAATCTGGAGGATGAAAGTAAACTATACAAACCGGACGCTAAGTAGCGTGAATTCGTGAATATATTGGACGCTCAGAGACGGCCACATGAATGGACGCCACGAAATAGGTGTAATGAAACTTTCAAATTTTCATCGTCGAAAAGGAAAGCTTGAGCTTCTCCTTTATGACCCCTTATGTTCAAATCTTAAAAATATACATATGTAGAACAAGAGACTTATGATATCCACTCGACGGACGCTCAGAGAAAGAGTTGTGAAAGGACGCCTGGAAGATAGCTAGATGTATATATATATATATATATATATATATATATATATATATATATATATATATATATATATATATATATATATATATATATATATATATATATATATGTACATTACTAAGTTCATGGGTTGAACCGCGTTGAGAGTTTATAACTCGACGTTTCGGCTCCTGCTTTGGAGCCATTTTCAAGAGTGTGACTGCGAGGCCTCTATCTGCCTACTCCTCGAGTCGTGGTCTTGAGAGATATCAAGGTCTCAACCTGCCTACTCCTTGATCTCAAAAGACGATCCGATGTTGGTTGCACTGTAGTATTTATAGGTGGTTGGCCCTATGGGATCCCCTCTCTCACCTGCGATTGCCAATATATTCATGGAAGATTTCGAAACCAAAGCCCTTTCATCAGCCACTCTTCAACCTTCCTGCTGGTTACGATACGTTGATGACACTTTTGTCATCTGGCCCCACGGGGATTCTTTCCTGACACATCTGAACGAAGTACACCCTTACATTCGCTTCACGATGGAGATAGAAAGCAATTCAACTCTGCCATTCTTAGATGTACAAATCACTAAAAATCCTCAACAAGGTTTCTCGTACACGGTTTATAGAAAACCCACCCACACCAACCGATATCTCAACTCCAAGTCCCACCATCATCCCTCACAACTCAACTCAGTCGTAAATACTCTGATATCTCGCTCCATCCGACTAACCGACGACCACAACAGACAATCCGAACTTCACAACGTAAAACAAGCTCTCCTACAAAACGGATACAGACCAGACCAGACCACATAGACAGAAACATCCAAAATCAGTCGACTTTTCAGAAAAGCAAATATCAAAACCATCTTTACCACAGAACAAAAACTATCACACCTCATCAGACCAACAAAAGACAAAATTCCCAACGAAGACCATGGTATTTACGAAATTCCCTGTTCTATCTGCCCCCACTCTTATATAGGAGAAACTTCGAAACAGATCCATTTTCGATCCTATCAACACTCCCTTTCAGTTAGAAATCGAGACACCAGCTCCGCATTAGCTCTTCATTTCATCCAAACGGGTCACCCCATAGATTTCGAGAAAACGAAAACCATCGCCCCAGTACGTTCAAGAACTTCTCGTTTTATCAGAGAAGCCATCGAAATCGAAAAAAGGCCTGATTGCCTGAACATTAAAGATGATAGCCGTAAATTGAACCCCATTTGGAAGCCCCTTCTTCCAACCGTAATTACCAGGCCACGTGAAACTTATCCGCAATCAATTATTATCCCATTAACTCCAACTACACAGCAGGCACCAGCAGACAAGACAAACGAGAAAACCCGTAAGACCCGCCCACCTACAGGTAGCCAACCACCTATAAATACTACAGTGCAACCAACATCGGATCGTCTTTTGAGATCAAGGAGTAGGCAGGTTGAGACCTTGATATCTCTCAAGACCACGACTCGAGGAGTAGGCAGATAGAGGCCTCGCAGTCACACTCTTGAAAATGGCTCCAAAGCAGGAGCCGAAACGTCGAGTTATAAACTCTCAACGCGGTTCAACCCATGAACTTAGTAATATACATATTTCTGACCGCGGAAACCTTTCCGAACATATATATATATATATATATAATCCGATTACAATTTAGCACTCACTTACTCACACTCTCACAAACCTACCTACCTTCGCTAGATGTCCAATGATGTTCATCCTACCAACATGAACGGTGAATGAGGATTGGACCAAATGCTGGTAGATGAGCATGGCGATAGCATTATGGAAAATTCCGTTTAGACAAAAGATAATTTACATATTACCAGAAATATTATGTAAGTTGGCGTCATTCCACTGTAACAATACGTCAATTACTGATTTTCACATTCATTTACAGTTGTCATGTAAACCAGAGGAAATTACATGTAATAAATCATTGAATTACATGCTCACTGTAAAACACGGGAGAAATGGAGGACATTTACCCAATTTTTCATTAAAATTTTATATTACTTGCACAACCAAGTTATAATACTAGGAGCAGTATGTAAATATTACATTTCGGCATGTTTTTTCCATCCACTGTTTACTGTCTATGGCCTACTAAGACATTTTTTAGTTTTTCATTTTTTTTTCGGTAATAATTTCCCAGTTTGTAATTTGTTTTATAATCACCCTAAACACTTTCATAAGTTAATCATAACAAAATTAGATAAGCACAACTTTGTTCAAATTCAAGCATATTTGTGCAATTAACTTGGATTTAAATTTTTATTATGGATTCACAAACTTTATGTTTGAACGATATTCAATATAAATTCAAAATTTTGCAAAACATATTTTTAACAAGGTAAAACATTAGTTGTGATAATATGTATATTCAAACACTCCCATTTGAACTGAACATTTTGTAATCGAAATGTTTATGAAAAAGCTATACAAATTAATCGAAAAACATGAAATCCTTTCAAAATAATCGCGGATACCCAAGGAACAAGACAAATGAGGGTTGAAAAAAAACATTATAACTAATAAATATTTAAAAAATAATCAAAAAGGAATAATACAATGTTTTCAATTGTATTTGAAAGCGGTACCGATGATTTTGTCAATTTTGATTGGCTTATTTTTATTATAACTTAATCATTCACCTTCTCGTTCGATGCATCCAATTTTCCGATCATAAAATTCACAAAGAGTAGATCGCAACACACTTGCTGGAATATTTCTGCAATTAAATCGTATCTGATTTTCAAGCTCCTCAGCATTATTGAATAGTCGATCCTTTCAAACCTTTTGCTTTACCTATACCCATGAAAAAAATCTAATGTGGTGAGATCTGTCTAACGAGGAAGCCACCGTGGATCATTATTTCGTCCTAACCATTTATCACCAAATTTCCCATTTAACCATTCTGAAACAATTCTAGTAGAATGAGCAGGACATCCACCATGTTCAAACCATAATTTATGTCGTTCTCGTAAGCTCATATTATCATAAAAATCCGTTAGTACGTTTTCCAAAAACTGTAAATAAGTATCACCAGTTAATTTGTGGCGAAAGAAAAACGGTCCTAATAAATTGTTGTTAACAATACCGCACCATACATTTGTTTTTTGATAATATTGATTTTTATTGGCAATGACAAAATTCGGATTTTCGTCCCACCACCCCACCTATTATTTTGGGAAGAGGCAACGCCATTTGTTGTGAACGTGGATTCGTCTCCAAAAATGATGTTACAGTTTTCTTTTCCAAAAATAATGTGTTAATGGAAATCGTGTTGATCTTCCATTTGTCCTTGAATCCACATGCAGAAGTCATACCGTAAGACATAGTCTTGTTTTTGAAACGTGCAAATAAACATAGGCTTATAGGCATGATATATTTTTTTAAGAATCTTCCTAACAGAGCATTGCTTTACACCCGTATAACTAGAAATGTCTTGGGTAGATCTTCTTGGATTTTCCTCATTACATACAGTTTTGGTAGGTTAATTTTTATATTTATAGTCTAAACTGCCAGTCTGTTTGAAATTATTTAAAATTCTGCTTAAAGTGGAATAGTGCACTTGTTTGTCTGGATGACGTTCATTGAATATATCTGCTGCTTCACGCACTGGTTTATAATTATCTCCACATATCAAAACTAATTCTACCTTCTCGGCTAACGTTAACTGTCTTGGAGGAGTCATTTGAAATCAAATTAACTCAATAATCGAACAATAATTATTCAAGATTGGGAAGTTAATGTCACCAAACTGTCATGATGTTTACTGCCAACCCTCCTTTGTTTCGTTCCTTGGGTATCCGTAATTATTTAAAAAGTATTTCATGTTTGTCGATTAATTTGTACAGCTTTTTCATAAACATTTCAGATACAAAATGTTCACATTAAATGAAAGTTTTTAAATATGCATATTATCATTATTGATGTTTTATTTTGTTAAAAATATGGTTTGCGAAATTTTAAAGTTATGCTGCAACAAACATGAAGTTTGTGATTCCCTAAAAAATTAAAAATCCAAGTTAATTTTACAAATATTCTTGAATTTGAACAGAGCTATGCTCAACTGATTTGGTTGTGGTTACTTTATGGAAGTACTGAGGGTGATTATAAAAAAAACAAATTGGAAAATCATTTACAAAAAAATAAATAAAAAAATCAAAAATGACTTGGGAGGCCATGTTTTGGTATTTAGTCATAACTTTCAATTGTAAACAACTTTCCTCAATAACATTTTGCTAAATTTCATGAAATAATGGTTCTTTACTCTTGAGCAATATTTATATTTCTTGACCTACCCTGTATACTGTTTGAGTTGCAACTATTCCAAGTGCACCTAAATTGATTACCGAACAAGCACCATTTGGCACTATCTGTATTTTGGTTGTGCAATTCATTAAAAAGATTCCCATATGTTGCACACTCAAATGACCACACTATATAGGTTAATAAAGGAAACTGATCAAGATGTCCTGACAGGACAGCCCAATACAATTATCCTGTACAATAATAGGAATATTTGGGTCAAAAATCCATAAGAAAATATCAACTTTTTTGGCTAATATCACGACAAACGTTTAATTATATCTGGTGAATTTTCATGCAGAGTTCCTACAAGGCATTCTCTGCAATTGCTTGTTGCATGGAAATGTTCATCATGTTGCCCCTCATCAGTATAGGGTAGGTCTTTGCAGACAACAACAAATGTCTGCATCAACAACTGATTCGGTGACTTCCCGATTTCAAGACAAAAGCTGGAACAACGCCCGCAGCGTAGATAATGCAAACTACATGCGCCATCTCAACGTTAGTCATCCAACCAAGCAATACCCATTTTAGTGGTCGTCAAGAACCAAATAACAAATGAAGGAATCTGTATTTGTTTACAATGAGCATTAAAATGAATAAACCAGATGTCCTGATAACCTGATAGGACAGCTCAATTCACCAGGTGTAATTCAACGTTCGTGTTGGTATTGCCAGGAAAGTAGCTGTTTTCTGATGGATTTTCTGACACAAACATTCTTATTCTATAGAAAAATTGTTTATTCATGCTAGGTTAATGCTAGATGCTGACATTCCCAACAATTTATGAATAATTGCAAATTTATGCTTCATATTTTAAGAGAAATTAAAACTCGTGAATTTATTAATTAATTTTTAAATTTCATTTTTAAAGTCAGTTATATTTGATTTGAATGAAAAAGTTGTATTCCGTGTAAATTTATTACATTTGCAAAGCGCTTTCGGCTATTAGGCCATCATCACTGCGATACTCGTCAAGAACTTATACAGGAGATCTAATAAAAACACACAAAACCATGGTAACCCATTCTCTGGGTTTCAAGGTGATAGTTGACCTCAACTCCGTGAATTTTTCAATTTTGATCCAAGATATCTTCATCGTTACTTCTAGATTTTCACCCATTACGTTTTTTATAATACAGTGACCTGTTTCATGTGATCCAAAAATTTGTAAATTTCTTTGGGAATGCTTTCAAAAGTGTTTATGCCCACTGATTGAGAATAACATTTTTATTTTTTATGCAAAATAAAAAAAAAACGATCGAGAAATGTGGTTTGAGGACGAAGACAATGATAGTTTCGTAAGGTATCCAATCGGTCAAAATCAGAAATATTTCCTCTGAATTGTAGTTTTCGTATTAGATAGCCTGATGGTAATAAATGTTACTACAAAATAAATGATTGTAGTCATGTGGCCTATATCGTTCATGTATGGAATATTATCTTTGTCATCAAGAAATGATCATCATTAGCTTCTTTCGAAATAGTGTTCATATTTTCTTTGAAAAATCTCATAGATTTACATGGCTTGTAACCTGCACTATTTCGTTTCAAAAAAGCTACCAGCTGAGAGTAATCACTTTTATCCACATTTCTCTTAATTGAAATAATTGTTCTGAGCTTATTAGTGTGCGTCTTTAATGAAAATGGCTTTTCTCTTTCAGGTTAACCAGCAAAATGAGCTAATAAAATTGTCTCTGATACATCACGAATATTTTTCAATTGCACCACTATTCAAACCGCTTATATTGATTTTCGTATCACTCGAGGAATTTGGCAGGTACCAATGTTTGTATTGCAGTATTTTCTGATAGTTTTGTCTCCATCGATACTTTCAGGATCTGAACTCAAGATAAACTAATTGCTATTGACGCGATCTATTTTGACAATTCATACGATAATAACGATACCTATATAACATAGTAATCAAAGACATACAAGCTTGATCGTTGCAAGTTTTTAAGATCATTATTTTGAATATTGTTAACTATTGTTGAGTGGAAATTCAGAAGTATTGATAGTAGATGAAATATTGCACAATATTCTTATCGTAAATTCATATTATGATATTCGACTGGTTATCAAACTTGGTATTCCAGGTAGCACATCATATCGGCTGAATCTTGGTTTCATATTGCCCAAATAAAGATATATAAATGATAAAATAATATTTGTCCAATGTGAGCGAATATTCAAAAAACAATATTATATTAATAATATTGGTGGAATATTGGTTGAACCTGTTCTGAACGTAGATTGTCACATGTAATATTGGGTCAAAATTGGTTGAATAATTAACCAATATCGATTATACGATAATGTCTACATATTTTTTCAACATCTCAAATAAAAATATTTCAATCCCAATATTCCAGTAATAATGATTCTATGGATGTAAATCTATATAGTATTTCCAAGTTTGATAGCACATTGGTTGAATATCATTTCAACTACATTCAACATATAATATCCCATATTGGGTCAATATAGGTTCAATGATATTCACCAATATCGATAAAATAATATTGTCTTTATACCCAAGTAACAATTCAGCGTTGCTCCAACGTTTTCTAAACGTTGCTGGGCTTTCTTCAAAACACCTGTACACCAGCACTCTCTCGCGCAGCGATGACAGTTCACTTTTCGTGTTGTTTAGTTTATTTTTCAACCAGATTATTACTGATGGCCAAAATGGACAATTAAAGAAAACTTTATAGTTACTCCTACCGTTATAATTTTATGCTCAAGATACCCGAAAAATAACGATTTCGAAACAGAAATTAGCAACGCATTTCATTTTACTGTCATATATACTATGGTTTCATGCTTTTAATCTGTTGCGAACTTTTCGGAACTCAAGAATGAAAAACAATCATTTTGATGAACAATATTTAATCTAGATATTGATTGAATCTCGAACTAAAAGGAATACACATGAATTATTTCTAGAAAACTAAAATAAGGCTTCCTAATCCTTTGTTTATGCTTGTTTACGTCCAAATTTTGAATGACCGAACATGTTTCCAAATATAATTACACTTCCGACATGGCGTAGGTGTATAAAAGTTGTCAAAGTGACTTTGGAAATCAAATAACTAACTGAATAAACTAACTATCAACGTTAGTCTGTCAGGCAACTAACTTTATACCCGGAGCGCGACTGAAGTTGCTTATCCGACCAAAACCTGAACCAACTAACGAGAAACATTAAACTTCAGCTCTCCAAACTATCTGTCTTCATGAGGGCTTGTGTCTGTGTAGTTTCTGTGTCTGTGTCACCTTGATTAATTAAAAGACATTCAATGATTCACCAAAGCTTATTCCCTTTTACCAATACATCCAAATGATAATTTACCAATATCAATTAATGTTTTGAGGCCATTATTGCTTCAAGAATATTTCACCAATATTATTTTCAATATGTTTCGACAATATTTGACCAATATTGCAAAATGTTCACATTTTACTCCTCGACCATATAAAGTTTAAATATTTTCAGAATACTCGTATTGTACCAATATCGCTGAATATTTTGAGGCTTCGAAAATATTTCGCCAATATTGTTCAAGTAATATTGGATCAATATTGCCGAATGTTCAAATTTTTTTCTCGCCAGTATTCCATTTCCAATATTTTGCCAATATGTTCACAATATTATGAAAATGATTTCATTGAAAATATAAACAGGATGTTCATAAAGTCAGTTGTGGAATCATCTGCGACTGAAAGTTGGAATTTAGTCGCTGTTTTCCATCGTACAAAATAACCTCTATTGGAAGGGATTCATGTTTTAAAGAGAAACCTTCTCAATTGAATCGTACAAGAGAGGTAATCTTGTACGATGGAAAACAGCGACTAAATTCCAACTTTCAGTCGCAGATGATTCTACAACTAACATTATGAACATCCTGTTCATATTTTCAATGAAATCAACATGCCATACCCATGACAGGTTTTATGTCAGAAAAAATATTCTCAAAGTTTCACCGCACAAGAAATAGTCCAACAATTCCTCATTACAGTGTGAAATTGCTTCTGAAGAGAATGTTTTCCAATTCTTCCGACCTCCCTGATGATCTTAGAAGAGTGAAATAGATTTTTGTCGACCAAAATGTATTGGAGGCCTAGCGAAAGTGATGCAATCCACGCGTCAATGAAATGAGCGATTTTCTGTGAGTGATACTTCTGAATAACATTCTCCCTTATCTCATTCATAGATAAGAATCTCCAATGGATACTGGACATTTAAAAAACAATCAACTATCTGAATGAAAATGCAAATTTTCACTTTCAGATTTTTTCTCTCAAGTTATATAGGGTCTTTCTCAATATCTATCAGATGTAGTTCAATGTCCAGCGTGGCTTTTGCCGGAAAAGTAATTGTTTTCTGTTAGATATTACAAAAAAAGTAACTTCAATTTTATCGTAGGGATTTTCCATTTCCAGAGGAGTCATGTATTGATTCAATTTTCAATTGAGAATGTTTCTCTTTAAAAAATTATGACAATATTCTACCAATATTGGTGTGCTACTTGGGATGGATGCCTCGTTTGACTTATTTTTCATCTCATATCGTAATTTGAATCGTTACGATACTTAAATCGTGAATATCTATTACCGTTCTGATGCCTGGATAATACGAGCCCTAACAACTATATGTTGGAACAAGCAGTTACTTTGGGTATAAAATGCCAGGTTACCTAAATTGTTTTATTCTAATTGTTTTTAATTTTAAATATCAAATTAGCATCATTTTTAATGTTGTCTGGAAGTATTTTTACGGTTTAATTATATATTGCATATATTTAGTGTTCATTACTATTTAATTAATTGTTTGATAATCGAGAAATGCTGTCAACTAAATATAGGAACATATTTTGCTGTTCCTCACGTTTATTGAGTTTTATCGACACAAAGGAGGCTTTGACATGAAAAATACCAGTAAGTGTGTTGTTAACAAAGTTATCACGAGACATTCTAATATTTTAAGTGAGTAGGTATTGTCAGTTTTATTACGAGTAAAATACAATAATGTTACGATGAAAACCTACTGATCCAAAAGTGCAAAAAATTATTATTAATCAGTGCCATAAAGGGAAAAAATGCGTGAAATTTTTAGCGACTTGACTTTAACAACAACTACTGTGTTTAATGTAATTGAAAAATATAGTGAAACTGCCAGTATCAATGTTCGCGGTAAAAGCTCTGGCCGTCCAAAAGCTGTTTCTCAACGGAGTGTAAGGCATTTGAATAGAATAGTCTGGAAGAAAAAATACACTACCGGAAGTAACTGCAAGGTGGATAGGCAAACTGGGATGGATGTTTCCAGAGAATGCTGTCGCAAATATATCTACAAAAGCGGTCTTAGTTTTTATACGGTATGTTTGATAGGTACTTCTTTGCGGAATACATTTTCTATTTTTTGAGTTACAGGCTAAAGAAAAGCCATTGTTGACGGAAACTCAAGAAAGGAAACGGTACATTTGGGCCCAATCAAAGCTTTCGTGGACCAAACATGACTGGTACAAAGTTATCTATAGCGACGAAAACAAATTTGATGTATGTGTGGGAGATTACCGAAAGTGGGAGATTACCGAAAGCGTGTGATTCAGGAAAAAACAAGAAGCATTCCATAAGGACTGCCTCAAAAGGACTGTAAAGTTTCCACAGGGCATCATGGTGTGGGGTTGTATGCCAGCCAAAGGGTTGGGAACATTACACTTCATTGAAGGCACAGTAAACGCAGACAAATACCAAGATATCCTTGAACATTCGCTTTTACCAAGTGCAGCAAAGTTATATCCATCTGCAGATTTTATTTTTCAACAGGACGGAGCCTCTATGCCATACTGCTGAATTTACCAAAAAATTGATGGGAGAGCATGACACCAAGGTTTTGTTACATCCCACTAGCAGCCCGGATCTTAATCCAATAGAAACACTTTGACACACAATGAAACAATGCCTAATTGTTTCATTTTATGCCAAAGTGTCTCTATTGGATTAAGATCATCAGCTTACTTTACCACAACTATGTGCTAAATTGCAAGAAATATGGGATACTCTCACCTCTGAACTCTGTGAAGGCCTAGTTAATACAATGCCTAATACAGTTCAGGTTGTTATTCGAGCTGAGGGCAATGTTACGCCTTATTAATTTTTATTTTAATACGTTAAAAACCATTTGTTCCAATATTTAGTTGTCAGCATTTTCCGATTATTAAAAAATTAACTAAATAGTAACCTACATAAAATATATGGAATAGATCATTAAACCGTGAAAACACTTCCATACATCATTAAAAATGTTGCTAATTTCATATTTACAATTAAAAATAATTAGAATAGAAGAATTTCTGTAAACATGCATTTCATTCCCAAAGTAACTGATTTTTCCAACTTATAGTTGTTAGGGCTCGTATGTGATCCAAAGATTCATTATTTGAAAATGAGCTGAAAATTTTGATTTATATTGAAAGATTCAGCGGATTTATCAGAATTTCTCTTTCAGTTGGGAATTAATTAGATATATCCAACGAGTTCATTGGTTAGTAACGTATAACAGAGCTGCATCAGATCAGCCAGAACGTGTCAATTTGTGAACGTACAAACTGGAAAAGACTTTTGCAATTAAGAAGCTCTTGGAGTTTCGGGCCAGTTAATTCCGTTGAGCCAGAATTTAGCTAGGAACTTTTGAAAGACGTTTCAGTTTACATCTGCAAATGTTGAACATCCAGATTACCTGTCATTATAATTTTCTTGAGCACGTATTTAACTAAACGAACCAACTTCTTACATTAGAACAGTTCATAAATCTGCTTGAGTTACTTTGCCGTCGATTACATTTCCGAACTCCCAACTCTCGTTCACGACTTTCGGAATAGTTTCAATATATCCTGAGGAACGTGCAACAGATCAAACGTTTTATTACGGAGAGTTTGAAAATTGTTTTTCTAGTTGATGGAAAAAGGTTTAGTTCAAATTCCAATAGTATAGATTTATAGAACATCCACAATGTGAGAGTTGAAGTTTTATCATATCCAAATAATTTAAAAGATTTTGTAATGGTTTGTATTTTAATCAATTGTTACAGTGTCTCCCACTTTGAGCAGCCACACTCTCATATTTCATTGAGAATAGAATAATTTGAAAAATATTTTTTCTCATATTTCAGTACTCAAGAATATCTACTTTTATAATGATGAAACAATCGTATATCCATTTTCCACGGCTAACTATGACCAATTGAAAAGTGAAAAAGTGGAGAAAATATATTAGGGATTCTTTCATAACAAAATCAAAATCAAATTCTGTTTCAGAATACTCTCAAACCCTTAGATCTCAATGCTTGAATCAATTGATTATACAGGGTGTCATTTGAGGCTGGCAATATGATTATCTCTATTTCTACAGTGATATTTGTGTAATATTTGAAATTTCTTTACTTTTTACACAATTCACAAAAACATTTTATTATTTTATTTATTAATTATTTAATTTATATATTAATATGTGAAAAATAACCAAATACTACCTTTTCCTGGCAAACTGTGACCACTTGAATAGTGACATATTGAGGATCTTTATTGAAAAATCAACCACAACTCCTGGTTTTGGAATGCCCCAGAACCCCAGAACTCAACACTGTGGAACATGTGGAACAAGTGGAACATCAATGAATACTGTTTATTACCTCTTGGTTCATTAGTACAATACATTTTTCTTCGAGCCAATAAATTAGGATTCACTGAAAAACAGATATTTATTGATACAATTAATACAAGTTTATTGATTTCAATGATGATCGTTGCTCAGACCTATGAAATGGTGTCGTTGCGACAATGGAAAAGTTCATTGAGGTAAAGAAAATGGCACACTGAAACAATGTGGAACTTCATTACATCAACAAACATAATTCATTGTCCCAAAGCACTACAATAACCATTTTAATAAATATGGTTCATTATATTGATAATTACTGTTTATTACTTCTCTGTTCACTGACAATTACTCATATTCGTTGGCTCAAAGTACAGGATTCTTTAACGCAATGGAAAATGTTCGAATACGTATAATATTGATTCTTATAATTTATCGAATGTAACTGAGCTTACATGAATTCATAATATTGTTATTTCCGTCAACCGATTGCACCCCTACGCGCAACCCTCGGAAGTCTTCGAGATACTTGTGTGAGCTAGGGAAGACGCAGCTCTTACCTTTTAACGTGTGATGCCATGCACGAGACCGGTGAATCAGTGGATCGAACCCACGACCCCACGCTTGCGAGGCGAACGCTTTTACCAGCCTTCCACCACGGCCCATATGAATGTACTCATCATCGAATGAAGAATCAATTCATTCCATTAATGAACGTGTTCGTTGAGGCGGAGAATGTCTACGTGAAGGGTAAGTCAACAAAAATGTAGAAGGGAAGTGTATTCGGCTTCTAGTCACTTTCGGGATGTTTATAAATTTATTTGAGTTTGAACTGCGAACGTAGGGTTATTTTTGTTGATTTTATAATTCATAATTAGTCCAAAATATTTGTTCTGTGTTCTGTGGCACAAGACGTTTATGTCATGTCAGCAACAAGATGCGCGCCAAAAACTTATGATTCCGATAATGTATGCATTCAGTGTGAATGTAGTACGTGGTAGTACCGCAAAACCAGTATCCTCACTTTTGCCCATTAAAGATATAACGGCCTGCAGTCGAGAGTTTTATTCAGTTTAACTGGTTATGGGCCCAGATAACGCGAAAACAGTGAAAGAATAAAACGTTCCCAGTATGGCAAATTATCAGTTGGGAGTCCCTAGACTGAAGGGGCGAGAGAACTACGATGAGTGGGCCTTTGCCGCGCAGAATTACTTGGTCCTAGAAGGATTGCAGCATTGCATCGAGGAAAGTAGCGCAGTGGAAAATACATCAACGGAACCTGAGGCACCTGAGACAGTATAAGCAGCAGCCGAAAGAAAAGCTCAGGATGTTAAAGCCAAAGCCAAATTGGTTTTAACAATCGATCCGAGTTTGTACGTACACATCAAGGAAGCTAGTTCTGCCAGTGAATTGTGGAAAAAACTGCGTTCTATGTTTGATGACAGTGGCTTCACAAGACGAATCAGTTTGCTCCGTTCACTGATATCTACAAGGTTAGAAAACTGTGATTCAATGAATGCATATGTTAACCAGATCGTAGAAACAAGCCAGCGCTTGAGAGGTACAGGCTTTAATATTGATGATACATGGACAGGATCGTTGATGCTTGCAGTATTGCCAGAGAAATTCATGCCAATGATCATGGCCATAGAATATTCAGGTGTCAACATCACAACAGACACAATCAAAACCAAGTTACTTGATATGGACAGTGATGTCAAAGCGGGCAGTGCTTTTTTACCAAAGGCAAGCCAAACAAGATAGATGGAAATAAGGAGACACGGGACAAGAAACACATTCAGTGTTATGCATGTAAAGAATTTGGGCACTACAAAACCTGTTGTCCAAACATTAAAAAACAACAAAACGACAAAAAGTAGCCAATACCAGAGAATGCCTTCAATGTTGTATTTTTAAATGGTGATTACAAGAAATCAGACTGGTACGTCGACAGCGGAGCAAGTATTCATTTAGTCTCAGAAGAAAAGTTCATGCAGAGTTCTAAAGGTCCTAGTCAAACAACAGAAATCATGGTAGCCAACCAAACGAAAATCCCTGTAGCATGTTGTGGTGATGTCAAGATTACAACAGTTGTTTGTGATCAGTCACATGACATCATAGTGCAGAAAGCTCTCTGTGTACCAGAGCTCACAACAAACTTACTATCTGTAAGTCAGCTCATAAAAAACGGCAACAAAGTTACCTTTGACAGTGAGGGTTGTAAAATTTTCAACGTAAGAAAACAGCTGGTAGCTGCAGCTAACTTAGTCAATGGTGTGTACAAGTTGAACGTATGTTCAGATTGGTCTGAAAAATGTCTATTGGCGAGTAGCAGAGAAGTGACAGCAGAAACCTGGCACAGGAGGTTAGGCCACTTCAATAGTGCAGATCTTACCACAATGAAAAAGGGGGTAGTAGAAGGTCTAGAATGCAATGAAAAAATATACATTGGAAAGTACAACTGTACTATATGTTGTGAAGGTAAACAACATAGATTACCCTTTCCAAAGAATTATATCCGAGCAAACAATGTTCTAGAAATCATACATTGTGACCTGTGTGGCCCCATGGAAACAAAGTCTATTGGAGGCTCAAGATATTTTTTAGTTCTGGAGGATGACCACTCCAAGTATGGGTTTGTATATTTCTTGAAATCGAAGGAAGAGGTGTCAGAATGCTTTAAAAATTTCAAAAACCTTGTGGAGAACCAGCAAGAAAGAAAAATAAAAATTTTGAGATCAGATAATGGAGGCGAATTTGTTAACCGAGAAATGGATAGTTATCTCAAGAAAAGTGGGATAATTCATCAGAGAACAAACTCATACACTCCAGAACAAAATGGGGTATCCGAAAGGTTAAACCGTACAATAGTAGAGAGAGCAAAATGTCTACTATTTGATGCAAGCCTCGAAAAATATCTTTGGGCGAAGGCAGTGAACACTGCAGCCTATTTACGAAATAGATCTCCAGCAAAAGGTTTACAGAATAAAACTCCACTTGAAATATGGAATCAAAAAAACCAAATGTCAACCATCTGCGAATTTTTGGTAGCATGGTCATGGTGCACATTCCCAAAGAAAGACGTTTAAAATGGGATAGAAAAGCCGAACAAAAAATTCTGATGGGATATAGTGAAAATGTCAAGGGTTACAGGGTGTATGACCCAAATAGTCAGTCTGTCAGTGTAAGCAGGGATGTAATTATTTTTGAAAACGTCGAACAGAGTGAGACAAACATAGAAGTCTCTGAGGAAGTTTTAGTTTCAGTGGGGGAAAACCAAAAACCCCAGGATGAAATAAATCCAGCTTCACCTGAGTCTCTTGACAATGATCACAGCTCTAGTCAGTCTGGTGACAGTACGTAGTATGAAGATTATCAGAGTGGCAGTGATGACAATAATTTCACTGACACTGATGTTAGAGAACAGATGCGAGCAGATGTCTCTGAACCTAGAAGATCAACAAGGAAACACCAGCCTAAACAGATGGAAGATTATGTATTATACCAATGTACTACAAGCTCAGAAGATGACTCAGTATCTGTAAAGGAGGCCATGTCCAGGCCTGATTCAACACAGTGGCGGCTAGCGATGATGGAAGAGGAAATCAGTTCATTTGAGCAGAACAATGCGTGGGAGTTGGTAGAATAGATGTGTCACCTGGTAGTTTAGTAGATTGTAAGTGGGTTTTTAAGCGAAAAATTGATGTTGTAAATAAGGTTAGATATAGAGCGAGGTTAGTAGCAAAGGGTTTTACCCAAAAATATGGAATAGACAATTATGAGACTTTCAGTCCAGTTGTAAGACATTCGACATTAAAAATGCTGATAGCACTATCCGTACATTTGGGTTCAGCTATTTCGCACCTAGATGTAACCACAGCATTCCTTAATTGTAAATTAAATGAACAAGTTTTTATGAGAGAGCCAGAAGAGTTTATTGTTTCTGGACAAGAAAATAAAGTTTTAAAGTTGAATAATGCTGCTTACGGACTCAAACAGTCATCTAGGGTGTGGTATCAGAAGGTCAAAGTTGTTTTGTCAGAATTAGGGTAACAAAATATGAGCCTTGTCTTTTTCAAAAATCAAGTCAGGATAGTGGGTTATCTGTCATTTCACTATATGTTGATGATTTCTTTATTTTTTCAAATAGAAAGGGTCAAAATGAAATGTTGAAAGATAAATTGAGCTCAGATTACAATTAGATAAAAATCCCAATTTTCATTTCTCAATGGCTTATCAAGAGTTACTTGGAAGCTTGATGTATTTGACAGTTATGACAAAACCAGACATATCATATGCTGTTAGTTACCTTAGTCAATTCAATAACTGTTATAGTGAAACTCACTGGGAGGCAGCTAAGAGGGTTTTAAGATATTTACAGGGAACAAAAAATTATTGTTTGAGGTTTCAGAAGAATAAAATTCTTCAACTTGAAGGTTTTGTAGATGCAGACTGGGCGAGCGATTCTCTTGACAGGAAATCTTATACAGGATTTTGTTTCAAGCTATCCCAAGGGGTGATTTCATGGAGTAGTCAAAAACAAAAAACGGTAGCTTTATCCAGCACAGAGGCCGAATATATGGGGCTCACTGAAGGTGCAAAAGAAGTCATATATTTGAAAAATTTGTTGTCTGAAATTACAGGTACTAATTTTGAAAGTGTTAATTTATTCAATGATAACCAAGGGGCTCAAAAGCTTGCCACAAATCCTGTTTTCCACAAAAGGTCAAAACATATTGATGTCAGACATCATTTCATTAGAGATATTGTTGCAAACAAAATTATTAAACTTGAATATTTAAACACAGCCGAGATGCCAGCAGATATATTTACGAAAAGTCTTTGTAGTATTAAGCATTTAAAGTTTATTGAAAGTTTAGGGATTATAAACATGTAAGTAGTAAATATCTGTGGGTTTCCATAAAATATTTTGTCCTAGTGGGGGTGTTGATTTTATAATTCATAATTAGTCCAAAATATTTGTTCTATGTTCTGTGGCACAAGACGTTTATGTCATGTCAGCAACAAGATGCGCGCCAAAAACTTATGAATCCGATAATGTATGTATTCAGTGTGAGTTTATGTTTTAAATGTAGTACGTGGTAGTACCACAAAACCAGTATCCTCACTTTTGCCCATTAAAGATATAATGGCCTGCAGTCGAGAGTTTTATTCAGTTTAACAATTTTGTCGCTTGTTGTGAAAAAGGGGGACCAAGAGGTAAGTATTTATCTATAGGTATTGACATTTACTCTTAGATTGCTTTTCTTTATGTTTCGAATGGAGACAAAATTTGATTCTCAGTTTTCATTTCAACTCAATCTTTCGCCACATCAACTTCTGCTGTTTCGTCGTCCAGTTCACGTTACAGTAGATCAACATGCCCCGATGAAGTTAATGAAATATAACGTTAGCCAATATCAGCAATGAATCTTCAAAAGAGGTGATGCTGCTAGAATTTTATTAAAAATTAGAAATATTTCAAAATGACCATTGTGAATGAAAACTATAGAACAATACTTTGAAGATAAGGGTGTTCAAATATTTTTTTCAAAGAGCTTTCGACGTGAGAGATTTTGGCAAGATTCACTACCAAAAAGTGGTAGAATGGAATAATGTGAAGAAAGAATATGTCATAACTAATAAATTCATTTGTGTTCCTTATGGGCGTATTATCGAACAAGTGAATGGGGAAAATTGTACAATAAGTGCTCTAATTTGAAAAGTATGTTTGGGTGATGGGTCAGAAGGGACGGCAAACAAGAATCAGCAGTTGCGAAATAATATCAGGTATGATCTTGAATTACTATAATATATAGATATTAAGTACTATTACATGTTTTTCCCCAATGCTAAAGAGAGTAGGAAATACTTTAAAATATGGTAAAATATGATGATAAATTTGATTTCAGAATTATTTGATATATGCTAGAATTCTTGTAGCTAGGATAAACCACAACAAATATTCAGAAGAAGGAAAGTAGACTTATTCAAGAACTGACCACACCAACGACCCTCTGGATTTCATTTGGTAAGCTATAAGTATACCTATACCTAACTAGGGCTTTCAGTTTACTTATTTTTCTATTTTGAAGATTGATATGGATTTTAAAGTTTTATATGACAAAGCAAATGGTCTGCTGGATCCCAGTTAACACAAACATCCTTGAGATGTCGCATTCATATCACTAAATGTTACGAAAGTGAAACACAATAATACGTCGCTGTCACCTCCATGGTACTCCAAATAAAGTTACTGTTCACAAATCTCATCACATTTCGGTTGATGTGAGACGAATGTGCACGTCAATTTGTGAATCTCTCTGACTTATCGAGCACATTCTTAACCGAATCAAAAATGTCGGTGGTTTAGAATTTTGATTTTATGTCTCAAAGACGTACAAGTAATTCGCATTAATTCAAATCAGTTTGTGCATCTATCTGACCTCTCAGAAACATTTATTTCTGACAAGAAAATTCCAATCTACAATAACAATTGTTTGTTCGCTCGTTTGGTGACGTGACGTATAGTGACCGGCGCTCCGGCGAAATGAAATGAACTATTTGGAAATGAAATGAACTATTTGGCAAGATGGCCGCTGAGGAAGTGTTGTCTTTGTGTATAGGTGCCGGAATATGCCATTTATTGGGTCTTCAAGTGTCTAGTGTGTTTCTGCGTTCTTTTCCAAGGTGAGTACTAACAAAGATTCACTGAAATAGATTCACTGATTTCCATTTTCAAGTGTATTCGATCGGGTAGTTACGTGAATAAATATCACATTCCTAGTAAAATGATACCAAGCAATTTCGCATTTGACTCAACGCAGAAGGAGAATGAAAACCAGACTTTTGAATACACTTTACCTGGAATTTAAAGTTAATAGAATACAAAAAATGGACAAACTAAGTTTCTGTTATTCAAATGCCTCTAAATTACTAGGTATCACAGTAATTCCAGAGGCAAATAACAATAAGTTATACATATTTGCTGTCGATATTTCGTGTTATTGGTGTATTACTGATAATGGAAAATCGGTTTTTTGATAATTGATCTATTTAAAATCAAGAGATTGATTCAATCAATCAGAACTGTAAGAAAAAATGTGTAATCAGTGGCTTAGAACAAGTATGTTTCTTAGAGGAAAATATAACACAATCGACTGCCAATAAAATTCTGCAAATTTTCAATAAACATATTCAATAATGATGATAGTCTACCAAAATATATTCGTACTATCTTGGGCACTAGCTCGAAGTAATCTAACTTGATTTGACGCTTTACCTGGATAACATGTTGATTTTAGATCGAATATTTGCTTGGAACATAACGACTCAACGAAGTACCCAACGAACTGTGTCATTTATAACTTTCAATATAAGTAAATGGAAAAAGTCAAGTCTGTCTCCTTTTAGAATCACGTTACCCAGGTGAATTGATATACAGAACCTGTTGTTATTGGTGTACCTATATCATGGTGATTTATTTAAAACCTAAATCAAGTAGGTAATGAATCTATAAAATTATTTGGAAATATTCCAAATCTCCATATATCCCACTCATCACACTTTTGAATATATAGGGTTATGATAAAGTAATGCACAAAATTCATAAAACGTACAACGATCACTTTTGAAAAAAAAAATGCAAAAACACGTCAAACTGTTTTTTTTATTCCGCATCGTTTGACATAAGTTACAAAAATAACACGTCAAAGTTGTCAAAGTTATGACGTCATCAACAAATTTTTTTAATGGGAAGCTAAGATTTTTATTACATTATGTGATAGAGCTTGTGTTTTTACACAAGGGAAAAATAGTTGTAGTAGGGCTCACATAAGAAAAAAAACGAGAAAATGAATAAAAAACGAAATAAACGTAAGTTTCATAATAACTTTTCAATTAACTAAACAGTCCATTAAACCAACTTTGCCGTGTTATTTTTGTAACTTATGTCAAAAGATGCGGAATAAAAAAAAACAGTTTGACGTGTTTTTGCATTTTTTTCAAAAGTGATCGTTGTAGGATTTATGAATTTTATGCATTACTCTATCATAATACTGTTTATTCTTGTTAACAGAGTTTCCCATAAATATACAGTGTCCTCCAAAGAGTTGGCATCAAATGGAAAACAAACTTTTAATAATTATTTATTCTAAAATTTGACTTGGATCGATGATGAGTCGTATTATAAAAAAGATAAGAAACATCAAATATCCTACTTGGACGAGGTCACGTGAACTTCGCTATTTGTCAAAAGTTCATTTCTTTCAAAATAATCGCTTAAAATAGTCTTATTTTCGAATAAAAAAATAAAGAGAAAAGTCGTTTCTATTTCAATTTTATATATCTTTGAATTTGAACGCTATATTGCAAATTTCAGTTTTTGCCATTTTTTCAATATTTACAAAATTTCTGATTCATTAAAATAATTGTCACCTTGACAAAACTCTTTTGTCTTACTATACTTTTGTAATCACTATATGAATATCGATGAAAACTTGTTTTTCTTTGAGAAAATGAGAAAACCGTTTCAATTTTCTGTTGTATTTGATGCAGAAGTATTTCAGTTTTTGAATCGATTTTAGTACTAAAATGATGCCAAACTTGTGAAATGAAAGAATCATCGAACTACTTTACATATCTAACCAAATGTTTTTTGTCTCCATATGACATTCAGAATACAACTATGTTTCATTTGTTACCTTCTCTGATGATAGGTTAGAAGATATTTACCGACGAAAGTACCTATTCTATAGGGTTTTTTGCGGAAGATTGGATTACGTTATATATTTTTCATCAATGTTTTCATGATTTTCCGTTGAAGTAGTTTCATTCTTTCTTTATGGATTTATTTTCATGGCATTCGTTAATTTTCAGGAATACTCCACAACCCTCAAGGAGATCGAGATGTTAACGCGAGCGAGATTGTCTCCGTCATGTTAACCATGGAACAGAAAAAGAAGCACCGTTGGCGCTTCAAGAATGTAATTTTTAGTCAAGTTTATTTCTTGTTTGAAATTTTGAATTTATCCCCAGCATTTTTTCATTTATTGCTATAATTAAAGTTTTGTTAATAGTAATATTTTGTATATTCCTTATAGCATTTTTTTTCTATAAACCTGACAGAGATAGGTGGTCAAAACTCAGTCATACTTTTTCGAAAATTATGAGAGTCGTTCAAGTGTTCTTTTTCGAAATTACTGTTTTAAATAAAGTAACATCAACCTCAGGCATAGACCCAATCTCTTAAAGTGAAAGTAAAGTACACAACCTAACACTGAACACTACCAAGAGTTCAAAAAAGAACCTGGAATAGGAAATACGTGTTGAAAAATTTGTTTTCATCAGAATATTTCAAGATGACACTGCAGTGTTTCCATAAAGTATCCCTCCTCCTGTTACCTTCTGCACGGCTCAATATTTTTTCTAATGAATCAAAAACAAATTTCGAGGCGTTCAAAAGTTAACAGGGGTGGGTTATTTTATGAACACAATATATGGAATGCGAGTCCTATTCAGTCCCTAGTACAGTGTAAACTTACTCAGAAAGAGATTCCCTTTCAAGTATAATTGAGAATTCTTGTGACACCTTCAATTGGTATATGTGACAGAGATTTGAGTTCTCTCAGTCTTCTCATTTGATATCTTCATCAATCGGAATGTGTTACGCATTAAGAATCGAAAAGCACCTCGCATTGAGAGCATGTGGATGATGTACTCAACTTCACATAGTGATTATAATGTTACCTCAATTTGACTCCAATTTAGATGTGCAATAAAACGTCACATTCGCCTAACTTTGAGTCATATTTGAAATCACAATGTGAAGCAAAAAACGACCAAAAGGGCCCGAAATAGAAGATCTGGAGATGTCGATACGAGTCGCAACTGGACTCACAGGAGTGACGTGGAACATGAATGTGAGGACCACTAACATCTCTGAGATCGATTTGTGTTTACTGGGATACCTGGGAAGTTTTGTGAATAAACTTTTCTCAAAGTGTAAAAAACGAAGGAGTGAAAAAATTACTGCGTAGCAAGCCAGATATGAATGAAAGTGAGTTTTCATTGTATAGGTACCGATATCGCAAATCATTAAGGTTTCAGTCCTTGAAAATTTTGCCAGTTTGAGGTTTAACCATCAGCAATTCAGATAGTATCTTAATCAGTTGATCAAGTGGCCTATGTGCCGATCGCTTAAATTTCATCTAGCATTGAATGATTGAATGATTTCTTTGAATAATCGGAATGTTGGATTTGGATCACACCATTTTTGTGTTTGAATTTTGTATTTTGCATATCTATTTGTTATTTTTTAATTTTGCAAAGTTCGTACTAGTGCGAAATAATTTAGTAGGTAGTTTTTATAAAAATAATAATAATAGGATTTGTATTCAATGTACCTACTGTGTTGTACTTTTCAGTTCAGATCTGAATTAATGTTCTCATGAATTTAACTTAATATTCACTACATGTATGGATACGCTGAATTTGTTGTTTTCAGAAAAAAATAACAATATTGAAATAACAGGCTCATCATTCACACTTTCATCTAGTGTATCGTTATCAGCTGAAGTATTAAATGCATTGAACAGTTTTTCATCAGAGCAAACATGTACCTACCAGAGAAAAACTGGAAGATGCTTCAATTATTCTCCAGGAAAATGAACATATGTTAAATACATATCAAAACAAAAAACAATTCATTAATTCAATTTACACCAATGATTCAATCGACAAATGCAATTCATTGCTTTCAAGAAAACTATTATAGTAACGACTAACATTCATTAGTTCAATGATCACGATTCATTGAATTGTTGTAAAATATCCCTCGTTCCAATGAACGAATTCATTATATCAATAATACAGCAATCATTCCAAAAAAGAAAAATAATGATCGATATTATGAAAAGGAATCTTCAATCGAATCAATACTTTTCTTTCGTTTGAAGAATGGGATTCGTTAAAATAACGAATCCATTTAATGTACTTGATCATGCAATTCATGAATGTATTCATTAATATTATGATCATCCGTATTCATAGTATGGAAAACCAGTGCTACATTGACATAACGATTCCGTTTATTGGACCAATATTGATGTAACTGTTAATTGAATCAGTGTTCTATTTCAGTGTATTCACATACCGATTATTTTCTGTGAATGTCGAATCATTGTAATATACAAGTTGTCATATGTAGCTGACAATAGCACCAACTCTTATTCATCCATAATGCTCGGTTCATTTTAAAATGTCCTCTTTTGTCACAAAGTGCCCAAAAATTTTTCATTATAACTGTAGAAAGTAACCAAAATCTCTATTTTATGGCTAACTATGACCAACTGAAAATTGAATGATTGGGAAAAACATATTATGGATTCTTTTATTACTGAACTAACATCAGTTACTGGATTAGAACTCTCTGGGGTGATATCTGTATACGGCAGAAGTTGAACTCCTGAATTGACTTATTTTGAAAATTATTGCACTTATCAAATAATTCCTTTTCTACAGCTGCAAATTCACATTAATTTATAATATTGGTATCTGCAGATGACTCGGGGATTAAGATCTAAGAGTTCTGATGTTGGTTGGTTGGTTGGTTGGTTGGTTGGTTGGTTGGTTGGTTGGTTGGTTAGTTGGTTGGTTAAAGACTGACGAGCGAGATACTGGGTTAACCTTTGAGATTTCCCTTAACATTGAGACCAGCTGGGGTCTATTGATGATGATTCACGGTGGATGGCACATTAGACGTTTCTGGTGAACCAGACAACGGATCACTTTGAAAATTCAATGGAGGGCATATTCGGACATTCTCTAGCCAACTAAAATATTTTCGACAATACGGTGTTGCCGCTTCTATTAGAAAGCAGTAGCAACTTTGATTTTTCAAATGGAACACTCTGTATATAATATTATTTTTGGAATCTCCAACAATTGCCCGAAAACTTTTCTTGATATTTCTCTATACCTATCTGTTACCGTTTTCGAAATAATAATTAATTTCAATTTTTTTCTTCGAAAATCATGACTTCTAAAAATGCCGATATCTTTTAGTTAAGAAGTACTATGATATCGAAATTTGGTTTGGAGTTAGGTGATACTTGGGCACTTCCCACACGTCAGCCTAATCTCCGTTACTTCAATACAGGATGGTAAAAAAATACAGTTTTTTCATTTGGTTGAAAAAGTTGCTGAAATTTGATTATTTTAAATGGAACACCCTGTATATTATTAAAAATTCAGAAAGCTGCTGAAATTTGCTTTCTTTCTATGTATATCATACCTTTACCGAACTAGTCAAGTTTCGGACTTATGAGCATTTATTTGTGAAAATGTCCCTTCAGAATGGTATTTCCATTCGGTATTTGGTAAGCAGGCCATGATTACTATTTGACAGTAGCGTTGTGACATTTTCCTAATAATATCGACATTTTCTTCACTTCAGAAGTTGCGAATACCTTCAAAACGATGGAACAAAACTATTCAAACGAAGTTCTTATGAATTTGTTTATTATTTTTGGACAGTGTGACAAAATTATCAGCAGAACATGTAGAAACTTCAATGAAATGTATCCGAATCTACCGCCAATGAACCTCAAGAAATTTATACGAATTCAGAACAATTTCAATATGTTTGGATAAACTTTAAAAAAGCACCAAGAAACTTGAAATTGGAAATATTGATATGAATAATTATAAAAAAGTAAAACAATCATGTGGAATATTTCAAAATATGTTCGAATCGCTGGCCGTTTACTTCCAAGCACTTTAAAATGCGGGTGTTGACTGCTTTCGTGGTGGCAGATCCGATTTCATTGGGATCCAAATCTTCAAATGTTTGGGCAATCCTTTCTAACAATTCATCTCTCGAACGTACGGGTATTTTGTAAACTTTTTCTTTAAACATTCCCCACAAATAAAAATCTAATGGATTAAGATCGGGTGATCTCGCTGGCAAATTCCATGGTCCCAAGCGCCTTATCCATTGATCGTCAAAAAGTCTTTCCAGTTCTGCGCTCACTTCTCTTGTGCAATGTGCAGGAGCTCCGTCTAGTTGGTACCAACAGTTTCGATATTCTTCGAGTGGCAGATTATCCACGAAACTCTCTACAGTATTCTCCAAAATATTCAGGTAGCTTCTGGATGTTAATGACTCCTCGTATATCACGTACCTCAATTTGTTGTCCATCAACATGCAGAAGACATTAAAACTAAATTTTTCTTGAAATCCGGCTTCTTTTGTGACGTGAGGATTTTCACTGGACCAATAATTACGATTTTTTCTATTGAAAATCCCTTCTCTCGAAAATTTCGATACATCAGTCCAAATAATTTTATTTAAAAAAAGTGGATCTTCTTGAATGCGTGTTAACAACATTTCACAAAATTCTACTCTCTGTTGAGGGTCTTGAGGCTTCATTGCTTGAATTTTGGTGAATTTATAATCATGCATTTTATGTCTTCGCAAGATTCTTTGAACCGATGAATATTTTATACCCAAATCTTCTTCAGCACTTCTTATCGATGACTCGGGAAATGTGTGAAAATATGCTAAGACATTAATCTGGTTGTCTTCAGAAGTTACGGGTCGAGGCAAGTTTCTTGGTGCTTTTAAAATTGATTCAAATGCATTGAAATTGTTCTGAATTCGTATAAATTTCTTGAGGTTCATTGGCGGTAGATTCGGATACATTTCATTGAACTTTCTACATGTTCTGCTGATAATTTTATCACACTGTCCAAAAATAATAAACAAATTCATAAGAACTTCGTTTGAATAGTTTTGTTCCATCGTTTTGAAGGTATTTGCAACTTCTGAAGTGACGAAAATGTCGATATTATTAGGAGAATGTCACAACGCTACTGTCAAATAGTAATCATGGCCTGCTTACCAAATACCGAATGGAAATACCATTCTGAAGGGACCTTTTCACAAATAAATGCTCATAAGTCCGAAACTTGACTAGTTAGGTATAGGTATGATATACATAAAAAGAAAGCTAATTTCAGCAGCTTTCCGAATTTTTAATAATATTCAGGGTGTTCCATTCGAAATAATCAAATTTCAGCAACTTTTTGAAGCAAACGAAAAAACTGTATTTTTTACCACCCTGTATTGAAGTAACGGAGATTAGGCTAACGTGTGGGAAGTGTCCAAGTATCACCTAACTCCAAACCAAATTTCGATATCATAGTACTTCTTAACTAAAAGATATCGGCATTTTTAGAAGTCATGATTTTCGAAGAAAAAAATTGAAATTAATTTTTATTTCGAAAACGGTAACAGATAGGTATAGGAAAATATCAAGAAAAGTTGTCGGGCAATTGATGGAGATTCCAAAAATAATATTATATACAGAGTGTTCCATTTGAAAAATCAAAGTTGCTACTGCTTTCTAATAGAAGCGGCAACACCGCATTGTCGAAAATATTTTAGTTGGCTAGAGAATGTCCGAATATGCCCTCCATTAAATTTTCAAAGTGATCCGTTGTCTGGTTCACCAGAAACGTCTAATGTGCCATCCACCGTGAATCAGCCTGTATTGTTCTGTCGTAAGTGGTTCCTAGTTGAATAGGTCTGTGTTTTCGACCAGATTCAGTAGTCTATTTACTAGGTGTTTCGGATTTATGCCTGTTTCTAAGTTGATCTATCCGAATAATCTGTTGCGCTTGTTGAGCAGCGCGTCGTATTCGAAGATGCTCTTTCCTCCACGTTACCACAAAGTCCACAAGTTTTATAATTATTCCCATGGTGTGTAGGTGTTTTCTAAATGGAAAATTTCTAGGTTCTTAGTTACAGAAGACATTTTCGAAATCATTCCGAGCATTATGGATTTAATAAGAGTTGATAATATTGCCAGCTACATATAACACCCTGTATATTTCAATGATTCATCATTGAATTCTGGGGTTCTAGGTTATTCCAAAACCAGGAGTTGGGGTTAATTTTTCAATAAAAAATCCTCAATATATTTTTTCCCAACTTTTCACTATTGAAGTGGTCACAGTTTATGCCATGGAAAAGTAGTATTTGGTTATTTTTCGCAGTAGTAATTGAATATTTTTGTGAATTTTGTGAAAAGTTAAGAAATATTTGAAATTAAGAAAATCTTACTAATGAAAAAGAGTTAATCATGTTGCCAGTAACAAATGACATCCGGTATAATCAACTAATCCAAGCATTGAGATCTGGGGGTTTGAGGGTACTCTGAAACAGAATTTGATGGTAATTTTATGATAGAAAAATCCCTAATATGTTTTCCCCACTTTTTCAATTGGTCAAAGTTAGCTGTGGAAAATGGATATACAAATGTTGCTTCAACATAAAGGTAGATATTCCAGAGTGCTATGATTTGACAAAAAAATTCAAATTAATTTATTCTCAATGAAAAATGAGGGTGTGGTACACTGTACATATAAACACGAAACCAAAGTATGTTTCGCTTAAGCGAAAACATAATATCGTGAAGAATAATGAATTTTGATACAGATTGATTGATGCTGCTTTCTTGCCATCCTCAAATACAATAGTTTTTGGAGGAAATAAGGAATATCAGAAACAAAGAGTCCTATTGAACGGCAACTACAATTATTACGGTAACAACAAAACATCTGGAGAAAACCGATACAGAAAATGTCTTTCCAGATTACTTCAATTACTGCTGGTGTCACATGGGGAATGAATGTTAATACTATTCCGTGTCCCCTACTGTTATTTTGATTTAACGGTATTCAGATGACAATTGAAAAGTTAATGTTAACAGCCTGCGTCCGTTAAAATATTTTAACGGCCGGGGCCGTTAAGAAATTTCTTCTTCAATTTTTTTTTTCAAAACTCAATCTGCCTACAATAACAATAATTATGATAATACTAACTATTTATAATTTTAAAAAGTAATTTGACAATCCATTCTATTCCATCCTATTCCATCGATGACAGATTTACCATCTATAGTACCAGTATTTGAACTTGTTGTCGGTGTGGCCTCATAACTATCAAATAGTTCGTTATCTTCATTCTCTTTGAAATTGAATTTTCAATGTACGACTTCGCCACCGCAGAGGAGTTCAAACCACGATGTTTGGATATTTCTGTAGAATTACGAGGTTTGTTCTTTCCTCGGAATCAAAATGTAATCTTTCAGCGGGATTACGAATAGTCTTGAACGACACACGGCCGATACGCAAATAACGGATTTGGTTGTTATAATAGAGGATTGAAGTAATTACAGTACGTGAACCTTCATGTAGACGTTAAAGTACGAAATATAACGTATACGGGTTGTTATGAAATTGAATTGAAGTTGAACGTATGTCAACCGTTAACCCTTTCATGTTAATTTGTCTTTATTTTGCGATTATGTTGTTTTCTCTGAACAACTGGATTAGAATTAATCTTTGCGGATCTTAATAAAGATTGTGACCATACAACTCTCTTGTCGCATGCAAATCAAATTCTTCCGGCATCGGCTATTCGAAATGTTCATTGTTTTAAATAAGGCAAAATACCAAACATAGGCCATCAAAAATACATTAATGAAATAATAATTGATGTAAAATTGTTAATAATGCTTTGTCCCTTTTTGATTTTATGAATTTGAAGTCAAAATTCGCTCAATCGCAACTCAATGGTGTGATTCGTATATTCTTCGGTTTATGTCACGTATAAATACGTTGATTTTTAAGGTATCCGTGTGAGACCGTTAGTTTACGTATGCCCGTAAACCTATTTTCAACGTTAACGTGAATAGCTGACGAATGCGCATGCGTAGATGTCAATTTGTGTGTTAACGTTTACGTGGGCCGTGGTGGCAGTGCTGGTAGAACGTTCGCCTTTGGAGCGAAGGGTCGAAGAATCAAAGCCTCGCATGGTCATCGGTCTCGTTCATGGCATCACACGTTAAAAGGCCTCTGAGGGTTGCGCGTAGGGGTGCAATCGGTTGACGAAAATAACAATTTTAACAAAACAATAACGTTAATAGCAGCACTTCAACTCTCTAATATTCAACCTCATCCGTTATATGCTACATATCGGCCTTGTAACGTTAATAACTATTGTGTTGTGCCCAAATGCTCTTCTATAATATGTTGCAACTATGAACTGAAATCAGCCAACTGAGTTCAAACACAAGAAAATGCATTATTATTTCATAATGAAAATCAATGGTTTTGTCCATTATGGAAGTAACAAAATGTTCCAGGGTAAATTTGTTAATGAAGTAGACCAGCGCCTCCTGTGTATCATAAACAACAAAGCCACTGTCTTTGGCACTTCGATGATACTTTTCGAGATACATAATTGATAGAAAAGGCAATTTCAATGATATGGTCATAACTGGAAATTTACACGAAGTATAAATCCTACGCATTTTCAAATGATTTTTCAGTGGATATATGTTGACATAATCAGACACATGATGGCTGAAAGCTTTGGACTTGTAAGGAAGGTTGTTTTTTCAATAGTTGCTATCATTATCTATCATTGGTTTGGTACAAAACTGATAGCTCTAGTGGTAAACATTCTCACTTCTCACTTTCCCATCAACCTTAGACAGAGAAAGAAAATAACTTGCCCGCGGAGAGGTTATTTTCTTTCTTTCATTTGCGAGTGGTAAACGCTGACATATTGAACACTACCGTTTTACGAAAGACGTCAAAATACGATCACTGTTGCATATCAAATTGACGAAATTTTGACGGGTGACATGCATACGTGGACCAGTGCCAAGTCTTCTCCAATTTCTGTACGTAGGACTATTAAGGTTCGTAATTGAATTATCTGAAAAAAAACGGGTAATTTCAAGGGATAATTTTGGGTGTTTCCACATATGCCGTGGGTATCGATCTGTGATAATTGTAGAACCAATACATATCGGGAACAACGACAATCAGCGATTTTGCACTCGTATATAGTAACCTTGCAACACTGCAATGCTTCAGTTCTCATGACATCGTTCACAGAAGCACGATTATTTGTTTTTACTTAGATGGTTCCTAATATTCACTGATGCATTGGCGTATCCATTGCTGCTACTGTACAAAAAAATTGGCTGACTCATCAGGGAGCTATCAAATTTTACAGGTGCATTCGCACATGATAGACCCGATTAAATTTTTGCAAGTGTTGGTAAATCACCCTGTATGAGAAGTAATACAAAAATGAAAATAAAGTGTTTTTCGTGTAATTCAACTGAATTTCTTATACATTTTGACTATGAAATATTCAACAATTGTATATTGAAGCAGAAAAAATAATAATTATAACTGAAATTCACATGTGAAAAGGGCATGCGCACTCTCATACATTTAACGAACATGTCAATTCAATTTATTTATTTTCCTTTAAACGACAAAAGTACATTTGGTATAGGAATAGTCAGTCTACAAACTAATAAGTCATATTTAAAATAAAAATCTATCCAGTCACCTGTACAGACCTGATTGAATAAAATTCGTCTATGGAATAAAAACAATGTTTCAACAAATGATTTCAAATTATATTCGAATTGTTTAACAGTACAAGATGTTTTAATATCATGTGGTAAATGATTATAAATTCTGGAGCCGATATAGTTGGGAGAATTTTGTTTAATTCTATACCTGGCAACAAGGGTATGAATTTCATTCTTTCTCCGAGTATTCACATTGTGCATATCTTTGTTTGTTTTAAAATCATTTCTGTTACTGAAAATATAAACTGCCAATTCATAGATGTATAAACTAACAAGAGTTAAAATTCCATAAGTGGTAAAAATAGGTCTACATGAAGACATTCTAGAAGTACTAGAAATGCAACGTAAAATATATTTTTGTTTGATAAAAACATTTCTGGCAATGGTTGAGTTGCCCCACAAGCAGATGCTATATCTCAGTCTCGATTCAATTTCTGCATGGTATATGTTACAGAGTTGGGCTCTGTTTAATACAGTTTTTAGGTTCCTAAACATGTACTGAATAGAATTTAATTTAGAGATCAAATTTTCACAATGTGTATGCCAATTGAGATGTTCGTCTACTTGCAAGCCTAAAAATTTCACTATAGTTTGGTTTGATAAGCTTGTATCATTTATATTTATTGAAAATGGATTAGTTTTATTCTGATAATTGTGGAAACGAATAATTTCAGTTTTCTGTGGATTCAAAAATAGGTTGTGATCACTGAAAAAATTGGAGGCATTAATTAGGGCAACTTCACATTCGTTTTTTAAAGATTCGGTGTTCTTTGCCGGTACTAGCAGCGTTATGTCATCTGCATAAGCGATAAAATTAAAATGCATTATTTTAGATTCGAGACTGTTAATGTAGACCAAAAATAAAATAGGCCCTAAAACGGACTCTTGAGGCACCCCAAAAGAAACCTGTCTTATTTCGGAGAAAAATGTTGAACTACGTTCATCGACTTCAAATTTGAGAGATACACATTGACGACGATTTTTGAGGAAAGAGAATAACACAAGAAGCTGCTATGTTATGCCCTCCTCTATTACACAGACTTTGGACACTCTTCTTTCTCTCTCATGTACCTTTGCTTGCTCTTATTTCCAGCTTCAAAGCCTGGCAATACTATTTCATGAACAGTTTAGTGCAGGCAATACTATACCACCGCGTTTACCATTAAATTATCAACCTTTGGAAATATTTTGATTCGCTAACTGATCAGTGAAGTTACCTATATTTACTTACCTGTTCATACCTACTTGAGAGGTAGTCATGATCAGAAATGAGTAGGCAATACTTTTCATTATGAACTACTGGTTAAAACAAAACTCGTTTGGTTAACAAATGGGTGCAACAGGGAAAAAAAATTTAAAATCAATCAAATTGGAGATAGCTCAGTACAACGAGTTCAGCAAAAAGTTCCAAGGAATCACATACGAAGTATGGGAAACCCTGGCAACCAAAATTGATTATGAAGAAGAAGAATCGTCTGACTCGCCGTCAGCCCGTCAAGCATAATCCAAACACTAAACACTTCGCCAACGGACAGCACAGATTATGAGGAGGAATACTATAGGCAATATAGTATTCAAGCCGGAGACTACAGCTCAGATGAGAAAGGCCGCTTCCTCACATACGCAGTACAAAAATTCATAAAAGAACAAGAAAGGATAGATAAAAACAAAAAAGTTCAAGTACCTGGCAGAACGGTACAAGAAAGCATACGAGAACAGGAAGAAAAAGAGGAAAACGAAAAAGCTCAGCAAAAGAGAGAAGAACAAAGGTTGAAAGAACAACACGAGGAAAAAATGAGACTAGAAAGAGGAATACTCTCACATGAACAAAAAGAGGAAGATATCAGGAGAGAAAAAGAAGAAGCACTGATACAGAAAAACATAGAAAAGGAAAACATAAAGAAAGTATAACTAGAAATAGAAATGTATAGAAACAAGCAAAGACAAGAAAGAGAGAGGTAAAAGGAAGAGCAGAAAAAAAGGACGAAAGAAACACTCATAAAACAAAACAATATCATCAAGAAATGGAAAGAAAACAATAAGAACAACCTAAGAGATCCGGAAAAAGCGTTCACCCCGCTAGAAGTATAAGAAGTTGAGGTAATAAATAAGAGGATATGTAGAAGTATGGCAGAAATACCTAAAGATTGCTGCCAAGCTACAAAATGATTATAACGCCAGGGACGAAAACAACAATAATGATAATAACAACAACAAAACAACAGACAGTACCCTTTCCAGCATATCTGAAGAAGCAGATAAGGTGGAAGAGGAAGATCTAAACGAGTCAAGCCCATCAAAGGACACTCAAGAAAAAAGGAGGATGAAGGAGGCGAGGGAAGCCAGCTCCAGCAAAAAGTAAAAAGGAGGAAAGGAATAGCAACCTACTCATGGAAAATCTACGAAGGGAAAACCTGAAGTTCGAAGTAAGATATACGAAAAAACACGCCGTATTTCACTTCGAAAGTAGAAAGACAAGAGAGCTATTCCAGATGATGAAAATAGAATTCCACTCCTACACCCTCAGAGCCAGAAACAGCATATCCTAGTCATCAAGGGCCTAGACCAGTCCCTTGATCACGAAGAGATCAAAAAAGCTATGATGATAGAGTATGGCATAAAAATACTCAAGATCATCACGATGTCCAAAATCATACGACCCATGTTCATGGTTACGATATCGGCGAAGATCACGTTAAGGAATTCAAGACAACAGGCAAAAGCTCTGCTAAAGACAAGGATAACATGGGAACATCGAACAAATGGAGCAACCATCACACAGTGCAGACGATGCCAAAGATGGGGGCATACAGCAGGCAACTGCTTCCATGCCCCAAGATGCCTCAAGTGCAGCCAGGGACACCTGACCACCACCTGCACGAAACCAATAGATATCCCTCCAAGATGCGCAAACTGTGGACAAGAGCATCCAGCAAATTACCACGGATGCAAAGCGTATACTGAAAAGCAAGATGAAAACAGACTAAGGAATGAAACAACAACAAACAATGAATAATTTTCTTGAAAAACCACAACCACAAAAACACCAACACAAAAACACCAATTACTACACCTAGTCACAGACCATAATACAACAAGTACCGACATAAGATAGGCGGGAGGTCGGGCCAGTGAACTTGCAACACATCGATGGGTAACAGCTGAGCTAACGGCCAGCAATGGCAGGCTGAACGGTGAAATCTCAGAAGGGGTGCCATTCATGGTAGAACTTCTCCACATAGAGGGTAACAATCTTCACCAAACGTGGCACATACAAATATTTATAGTTTATGTAATAGCCTTTACCCATGACGTTTACTTACCACTATAATTTATAAAATAAATATCTTTTGAATTTGAAGATAGTCATAACCACATTTTGATAGGTAAGGAATTTTGGGCATATTCGTTTATTTATGAAATTATATAAAAAATTATGTTTCATCCAGTTAACATATGGGTGAATGTCGAACTCTTTCCGGCTCTTGGACTATAATATATTGTTCGAAACGTTCAGAAAATTATGCTGGTTTGTACAGTAATCGAGAATGAAATTGTTACTGTTCCGTATTATAACCACAAAGCAATAAACGGGTGACCTTAAGACAAATGATATACCAAATTCAATTGAGAAAAGTTTTCCTTTTTTGAATTCATCCTGAAGTACATTTTTCTGCCCCACATTCACTGAGTTGGAACCTTTTTCAGATGACATGTTTATTAGAACATTCAGCTCTAAAATGAAGGGAGGACCCTACCAATTATGTATGAAGCTATTACTATACGAATGTGAAACAATGTTAGGTAATTAATGGTTCTGACTACAAAGATTGGAACAACACTTGATATCGGAATCAATTCCCCTTTCTTAATTGAAAAATAATCTGCCCACGATGAGAAGTGAAAAAAAGGTTGAATGATAGTTTGTTGCATGTAAATTGCAAATATTCATAAGGGATGTAATGGGTCACACTCCGTGAGTAGTTGTTAGTGTGTGTGCGGCAAATAACAGCACTGAGGGCGTCATCAGCCTCTCGGCCGCAGACACGCGATTCGATCATAACACACTCGCTCCACACCTAACACTAAACTTTTGGCATAGAGTCGATATATTATTTCACGGCTGTTGATATCTTGCATGTGTCACTGGTAGTATTCTCTAGTTCACGAATTTTTCCAATGACATGGGCCGTGGACTCTTTCAGAAGAAATACGGTCAATATTGGCTTGTCGCATCGGATTCAAGATGATATGTTTATTCACACGTTTGATAAACCGAGAAGCTAGTTAAAGTTAATGACTTGTGTGGTGTTGATATTTAAAGTAATTACCATGTATAAATCAATTGTGTGAGCGAATGGAAATTTCTAGAAATCCCCACAAAATGGTTATAGGACCGATCACCAAAAAATAATGCTGGACGGTTCAATTCTTTTTTCCATTAAAGGAGTGATAATTCAATTTTCCGCAAATCGCTAGGAAATTTTAACATTCCTGACAAACTTCCTTAAAGAAAAAGTCAAGACTTCCTCACTGTAATGAATGTCATTTTCTTACTGTAAGGAAGTGATATTTTTAGTAAATCTGTTTAATTACAATTTATCTTGGCTTGTAAGTATTCAAATCAGGTATGATAATCAAAAAGTCATTCGGACTATCTCATTCATTCTACAGGCCCTAGAAATACCAAATATTAAAGCCACCTAAAAAAAAAATAAATGTGTAATCTAAATAGAAATTGAAACCTTGAAAATTAACCTAATCATTGAATTTTCGTTATCTGAAGCTTCCCGGATACATTTTTCAATTTTTTCCTGCGAGAAATCTATGTTAAAGATTTCTTTGCCGTTTCAATAAAGAACGAAGTTTTGAAAATTTAGATATTTCTACATTGTGTTTTATTGCAAGACATAATTCATAAAATGTTTATATGCATTTTCGTACTTTTCTCTTGATTTCTTTGTCAATTATTCTGATGAAGCAGTATTCCCTGCCTTAATCAGCTCTGAAGGAGTCCCAGGAATGGAAATTTCATCATCACTTATCATTTTACTCTTGAGACCATCAGCAATTAAATTTATAGGCGTCAAGTTTGACAATTCAACCTTGATACGTTTCCATAGTAACCCAAGTAATTTTATTATGAATTTCAAAACACCACTTATTGCAAATAAAATTATTCGCGATTTTTTGAAAATTTATCAATATCCGTAGGATTTCCTAGCGATTTGCGAAAAAATAATATGTATAGGAAAAATCACATTCCTGGACTCTGTGTTGCTAAGTCTCGGCTTGCTTCTCGACTTAGCAATCTTCACAGTGGCCCAGGAATGTAAGGCTTTTTCTATCCGGTAAACAATATACTATAGCGATTGAAGCAAAAAATCTCAAAGTAAAAATCCAATTTTCAAACTATACTGAGAAAGATATTGAAAAAAGCTCTGACAACATTTGGTTAACTTCCGAGAAAAGACTAAAATTCCACCTTGGAAAATCTACCATTGACGCAATTGCTTCAAATGTCAGTGGAATATAGACTTATTCAGATAACATCAAGCTCTGTGTGAGCGTACTCATCGATTTGGAAAAAGCCTTCGACGATATGGTTTCTGTTAACAGAGAGCAACTGGTGACCTGCTTATCTGAAATATATTGCAGCTATCTATGGAAAAATGGTGAAACTCTGACCGTGATATCAGATATCGTGTCTGGCACCAGAGCAAGCTCCCATCCTATGTATTTCTCCCCTCCACCCTCATCAGGTGTGTTCCTCGCTATCTAGCATGCTCTGGGTGAGATCACTTTACGTTGTTGTTTGTTGAGTTTCATCCAACACTATAAATGCTGGTGTTCTGCAGTGATCCATTCTAGCATCCACACTTTTTCTTCTTCTCATCAATCATTTGTTGGGTGCTATACCTCATGCCCAGTGCACAGCTTTTCGGTTGGCAGTTTTCTCCATACCTCTTGCTCTTCAAAAGCTCTGGTACCAACCCATGAAACCAGAAAGGAACGGTGTAGGAACGTGAAAGAATTGAATGAGGATTAAGCAAAATATTTTGGACTGGAGTCCCAACAACTTGGTTCACAATGGTCACAAAAGATCCACAAAAGCCAATCTCACAGTGGCCAGCATAACTATGTCAGAAATATAATGCCAAAAGTGTCTGTATCGTGAGAAGCGATATTTCACTCCTTGTCAACTGACTACGATTTATAAGGCACAGATCCGGCATATTCTAGAATACTGTCCGCATATGGGCCGTGGTGGTCGTGCAGTTAAAGCGTTCCCCTCTCAAGCATTGGATCATGTGTTCAATTCCCAGCTTGCTCATCTGTCTCGTGCATGGCATCACACGTTGAGAGGTCAGGGTCTTTCCTAGGTCGTTCAAGTCCATCGGAGAATTCTGACGGTTGCGCGAAGTGGTGCAACATGTTTTTGTCGGCGACGCTCTGCTTACAAGCTCGCTCATTTTACTGGAACTCCGCGAAATTTTGGAAATCTGTCTGTGTTTTACATACCTGTATTTCCATGGACAATGCTCCTCTGAAATTGTTGTTAAAAAAATGTTATTTCCGTCAACCGATTGCACTTCTACGCGCAACACTCGGAAGTCTTCAAGAATCTTGTGTGAGCTAGAGAAGACGCAGCCCTTACCATTTAACGTGTGATGCCATGCACGAGACCTCGACCTCGACCTTTCGCTCCAAAGGCGAACGTTCTACCAGCACGGACACCAATACCATCAATCATTCCATCGTAAGCGGTTCCATCGAGACTGACTTATTGATCTCATCCTCTACATCTTTTGTCGGAAACAAACGGCTGAGCTTTGAAACTGACCGCCTCGGAAGGTGTTCCTTGAGGAAAAAAGCATGCAGAAATTCAAGAACGCCAATTCATATATACTTTTCCTCGGCTCACACAATGTTCTTTGAAAATCATAGGATTTTCCTTCACATGGAAACCAGAACATGAAAAAGGAATAAATACCGTAAGTCACAGAAGGTTACTATAAACACTATATGAAAATGGTATATTGTACAATGAGCATGAAATTACATACATTTCCCACGACTAGGTATATGAAATTTTGTAGTACCTACGAGCGTAGCGAGTACTACAAAATTTCATATACCTACGAATGGGAAATGGGTCATTTCATGCTCATTGTACACTATACTTTTTCTACGACCATCTGAATTATTAACAAATCTGTAATATTTTTAATAATCCTTTTTATCATAAACTCTCCTGCCGTCATTTTTACATGGATTAGATGATTTTTTCTTTCTTCACCCGTTGAATGAAACATCTATTTTTTCTTTCTGTACACGTACCTACCTACGTCGTGAAACAAATAACATTCAAAATTTTCAAATTTTGACAACTTGGAAATAAAAAAAACTTTATGAAGGAAAAATCAAACACTCATCGATTTCATAAAATGAAAAAAATGTGGCTGCGGGTATTTGAACCCTCGCTCCCACCATCCAAAGTCCATGTGTCATCTGAATCTAGAGCACATAATAATTTGTTCAAATTAACTGCTATATAGAAAGTATCTGTCAACTATTAAAAAATATAGAATCTGATTTTAATCAATCTTTTTATTAAAATTATTCTGGTTTTATGAAAAGAAAATCATACCTTTGTCAGAAGATAGGCATTATCAGGAGCTTCCGATATAAATTTATTAATTTGATTGTTAAATCATCCTCACTATCGCTAATCATTTTTAATAACTTAATTTTTTCAAACGAATTTTGTAATTATCTACTGATGTGAAATGTCAAATTATTAGACAGACGTAAACAAACTTGATTCGATATTATTTATGTTCATAAAATTCGTAAATACCTACCTATAATGACAGTCTAGTAGTTCATAAAAGTCCGTAGGAAATGAAATATTTCGATACAGCTAGACCGTGAGAAATGAAAATCGGTGTTACAACGTGTTAGGTTTCTTATTCGAAGACGCAATTGAAATGTTCATTTTTCTTAATGGTCGTAGAAAAAGATATTCGTGGCTTCTTCCTATCATTCTCTCAAAACTACCAAGAAAAAACAAAACAGCAGATTAAAATCAACTTCACAATGAGTATCCAGAGAGAAATAATATTTGGAATACGGCAAGGATCAGTGTTGGTCCCCATATCATAATGCATATTCAGCGAATATTCCAAATTAATGGTATACCTAATATGATTTCTTTGTAATGCTTATGAATGTTACTATTTCAATATTTGCCTGAGGGTTTTCTTGAAAATTTTAATCGAAGAAGATTGATAAGATTTGTTAAAAATTGGTGAGCTAACATTCAATCAATGTGCCATCACACTAAGATATACCACATTATTTTTTATCACTAGAATTGATATAAGTGAAATGAGAGAATGGCAATATTTATTCTAGATGTTAGAAACAATATGTAGACAATATTATTTTATCGTTGTTGGTGTAAGACTATCAAACGATATTGACCCAATATAGTTTATTAAGATCGGGCCGTGATGGTTGGCTGGTAGAGCGTTTTTCTCTCAAATGTAGGATCGTGGGTTCAATTTCAACCTGGTCACCGGTCTTGTGCATGACCCACACGTTGAAAGGTGAGTGCTGCAACTTCCCTAGGTTGCGTGAATGGGTGCAGCAGGTTGACGAAATGAACAATGAAACAATCGTTGAATATTGGTGAGTTAATATTAAAATTTTGACATATAATAATCATTCATCGGCAATAGAATTCATAAAAGAGCAATATTGCGATTGCAATAAATATTGTGGATATTTGAAACGATATGTTCACTGTGCGTTCCCAAAAGGGGATTGCGATAGCTTAGTGGTTCGAATTTGAAATGGACTGTATATTATAAATAAGGAAGGAATTACTGAAAATGTTTGATAAAATTGGATGTACGAAATATTGGCGTTTTTTAAACGAAGCAACAAAGAACTTACCAACCTTAGTAATGGTGCCGGCTGAATTATCTTCTCGAGCTAGCCCTGGAAGTCCTTGCTGTTTTTGATGGTTTCGGCACATACACACACAACAGTTAAATTGATAAAAACATAATAATATGCGGAATAGTCACATATAAGTATTGCAGCGGAGAAAAGATAACTTTTTTGAATGTCGGTTCTAGAAATCACTGTCGTAGAAACGTGGTCATTCTTGTCGACCTGCGCGCTGTAGGAAAGGCCAGTTTTTTGTTTGCTATTCACCGATAATGCCACATACACGGTTAATGCCAAAATCGAACATACACAATATTGTATTTTCGATAGTAGTAAGAAGTATTCAACCTATATTGATCAAATATAGGTTAATAATAATAGGTGAAATAATATATAACCAATATGAGAGATATTTTGGAAGATCGTTTACAGACCGTCAGATAGTGACAGATTGAGGTGCCCCATTTTTGAATACAAACTTTCAATAGGGTTGAAGAGTACATCGATGTAGAGTAAAATGGAGGGAAATTTACGAGTGGCTCCTGGGAAAACATACGGAAAATTCGATTTTCTAGAACAGAAATAAAAGGAGTATGTTGCGTATATTTTCACACGTGTTCACCTAATCATTTATTAATTAAACTTGGCTTCGGAATACCAAAGGCGTTAGGGTTGCAGGTGAAAAAACGGTTAAAATGAGGGCATAATCTTGTGAGGAAAAATCGAGATTTCAAAAGATTTTTCCACACAAGCCCATCGAAACTATGAAAATCTACATATTCTCCCTAGGAGCCACTCGTAAATTTTTCTCCATTTTTACTCAAAATCGATGAACTTTTCAATCCTATTCGAGGCTTGTATATGAAAATGGGTGGGGCACCTAAATCTGTCACTATCTGACGGTCTATTAGTAAAGAACAGTCGTGGCCAACCGATGATTAACCCTTTGCTCCCATATACACCTACTTCGTAGGATTATTATGGTAAGTACCTATCAGAAAACAACTACTCTCCTGGCTGAGGCTGTGACGGGTATTAAATTATATCCAACAAATACTTGTGCAATGTTCCTCAATGCATCAAAGGACGCAATTGCAAGTGCTCCCTGTAACCAACCAGCAGTATTATATTTTTGTTTGGACAGGGTGGTCACCTGCAGACTAGTTTCAGGGCATTGCCTCTCATCAGTACGAGGGTAGGTCAACACAGATAGCACTGAAGCCACCAGTCGCCTGTCCAAATCATTACACATTCAGATGCCTGGTCACCACTGGTTCATGCGATGAAGCGGTTTCTAGGCCGTTTCACCTAGCGAGCCAAGAACGGACACTCCGAGTTTCCAAGTTGAGAGATTTATTTGAAAACAGAGTTCTTTTGGGAAATAGTTTAGTAACGAACAGTCGTTGCCGACCGATGTTTAACCCTTTGCTTCCATATACACCTACATCGTAGGATTATCATAGCAAGAACCTGTTAGAAAACAATTATTTCCTTGACTTAGACCACGACGGGTATTGCATTATATCTCACAAATACTTGTGCGACGTTCCTCAATGCATCAGAGGACGCAATTGCAAGTACCCCCTTCAACCAACCAGCAGAATTATGTTTTGATTTGGACAGGGTGACCACCTGCAAACTAGTTTCAATTGTCATCTAGCGTGATTGTTCACAAACATGATTATTTGACGCCATGTTAATATAAGGTTCTTCAAGGAACCCTGATTCAACTTCTGTACCATTGTTTCAATCAAGTTGCGACATGATTTGGAGGCCAGATCACTGAAGTTACGACATGACTTGGACGCTAGATCACTGACGCCATCTACGTGTTGCCTCCATTTGAATCCGATATTAATCCCATTAGGTGGGCTAACTAACCTACTTCCTATTTAAGCAATGGTATGTACATCTTGATACAAAAAAATAAATTTCATACTCGAAACCTATACCTATTAGTATTCCTAAATCTATTTATGATCAGTATCAGTCAATTAATTTTTGTTTTTCATTAACATATTCCTAGATCAATTTTCCAACCGGTCCTGCAGAATTTGAAACTGTTGTTTCATAGTCTGTTAATTGAAGAGTGTCTGGTCACACTGGGCCGATTTTGTTGAGTCGGTGGCCAAGAAGACAAGTGATTTTTTGGTATATTCTAACCATGCAGAACGAACTTACCGTAAGAAGACATTTGAGAGCAAGGAAATTGAAGACCAAAATTGGGTAATCAGTAATTTTTTAGGCCGTTCTAACCAGAACGAACCAACCTCACGTAGGCATTTGAGTGCGTGGAAATTGAACATTGTTCTTGTCATTGGGTGATTAGTGAATAGTACCTGTACCCTAAATCAATTAATCAATTATTTTGAACAAAATGATTATCAACTCAATTGTATAAGTATAAATAAATTTTCAGTTGGAGAATTTTCGTTCTAGTGATTTTGTTTGCTAGGGATTTTCTTCCAGGAGATTTTTTCTGGAGATTGATGATCCAGAATATTTTTCTATACTCCATTCCAAATAAGAATACAGTGATCAGTGAGGAAAACTCACACAGCTTGATTTTTGTTGCGGCCAAGGAAAGCGCCAGATTTGAAGATGTTACCATATTTTCAGATAGCAGCTTATATGGTATTGCACTATGTGACACTGGCATGAATTTCAACCAATTAGCGTGAAGCTTGAGCTTCAAACACTGTATTCTTATTTGGAATAGAGTATAGTTGCTTTATTTCTTGTAACCGCTTTGAATCGCTCGGTATACTAGTTTAATGACTTTTGTTTCAAGAAGGCACTTTGCGATTCTCAGAAACTCTTTATATGAATATTTTATTTCAGAATTTTCATGCTACCGCTCAAGTTCGAACTCACAATATCATGAATGTAAAATTCATTAATTCGAGAAACCTCATTAGCTTCAAAGAAAAGTGAAATATTGTGAAGGAAACCTCTCGTCTCTTGTCTTTCATGTCTGTGTATCACTTGACTCTGGAATACGTCAATGACTGCTGGATTCAGAAATTATTTTCTGGTAAGGGTTAAAGCTAATTAAGCAAACATAATACCGCTAATTGCCAATTGAAGCTCACGAATAATTAGGACTGTTATTGAATAAGATTCGCAGAGTTATTTGCGGGTATGCAAGGCTTTATCCGAATATAATTTTTCATTATAATTCGCTCACTGCTGATGGTAGATGAGCGTTTACGAGTTTTGCTTTTCATTGGATCAACTTGTTGAAAAAATCTCCATTCAATCAAATTTATTAACAGAATACTGAAAGTTGTTCGGTATTTTATGAACATGAGAATTCATTATATTCTTTTGAAGCAGCGTATTGCAAAAGACTTTCTATTTGAAAGAGAAGAAAGATAATAATCTCAGATATGCAGCAGTGTGCAAAATAAAATAAATGAAAGTTACCTAAGAAATCCTTTTCAGGGATTCAAGCGTTCTTCTAACGGAAGAAGTGAATAGATAATACCATATTTTTCAAATGATTAACCAAACCCAATAAAGAACTGTTTTAAGATACACCAACAAAGAGTCAGAGAAAGAGCAACTTGAATATATAACTATCAAAAAGTTTGTTTCTCATACCGTGAATTCTGTACCTTACAAAAAGGAGGGCCAATCCCACTTTCTCTGGTCGATGGAAATAATAATTCCAACAACAATATTTGTATGACCTGGTTCTAAAAAATTGTGACTGATTTCAGTAACTGTTCTACCTGCCTTATTTATTTCTTGATGCATGAGGACACAAAACATTTTGTTATCTTGCATAAGTTTTTGTCTTGTCCTGTACGAGAATCACTGTGAAGATTTATTTCCATTACAGGCACAGGTAACGACAGGCAAGTTTTCTTACACAAGAAACAATTTCAAAGACCCCACGACTGGTAATTGTTTCATCCCAGATGAAGCACGTTTTTGTGTTTCCGCTTATACTGGATGTTTACAAAGTTGAATTGAAGGTTTATAACTGCCTTTTATAAAAGGATTGATCATTTTCCTGAATAGGTGTAGGTAGATCCTTTTCTGAGTCGAATCTAATCACTCACGTATCGATTTTTGAAAGCTTTCTGTGGTCAGACTTGTTTTCACAGGCAGTTTCAGCCAAATTCTGATATTCATATATCTTTACTTCTAGGATTTGTTTTACATCTTGTTGTTCTCTAGTTGGTTCGGGAATATTATTGAATACCTTCAGCTCTTGACGAAGTTTATCTCATTTGCTGCATGTGTCATTTCCAGGATAGTGGAATGACAGGTTATATTCTTTGTAAAAGATACTCGCGGTACAATATATGCAATATGTAAATAGATGAATCTGGACTCAGGTAATTCTTTGATGTTCTGGCCCGCGAATAGTGCGGCTAGTATAAACTGGAAGACTTCCTATGTGCCTTCATATGATATTGCTGAATTCGTCATTAATTTTTTTGTGGGATTAATTTTTACCCTCCCCTCAGGAGGATCCTTAATTCTTTCTCTTTTCCTTCACATAACTCCGACATACATTTTTTGGTATACCTACCACTAACTTTGAATTTTTCTCTACCTTCAGAAAATATTTCTTGGAGTAGTTTCTTAGGCTGCGTCCTTGTTTCTTTGATGCTTATTTTCCTATTTTTGGGAAACTCATCTACTGTTTCTGCTATGAGTTGATCTTGATCTGAGTATGTCTATTCAATTTGTGAATTTCGTTGAATGTATGTTGCCGCTTAGTTTCGCTGAGCTTATTAAAGCATTTCATTTTGCACTGACAGGGCTTTAGCAAAAGTTTGGCTCTTTACGATTTGCTCTGATAGCCTGTAGAAATAAGTATTCCTTATTTTCTCTGTGAATATAAACAGTAAAAGGGTGGCAATTCTTCATTACTGGCTGATTCACTGAAATCTGGGAGACGCTATATAGACTTGATTTGTTTCATATTGGTAGACATCAAAATATCCAACAACTCATTTCTCTTCAAAAGTCTGTTCAGGTCGAGACTCTTACATGTTGTTACATCTTACTCCTAACATCTTCTGGAGGTGTTATTCAAACTAAAAAAAAAGGCTCAGACTTTGACCAAAAATGGATTGGCATAGCTTCTTACCAAACTATATTAATTTAGCTGATGTCCAAACGCAGGAAAGCTTTCAATTATATCTTGATTGGGCTTTTCTCTGGAGGCTGGAGTCAACCACGCTATATCTTCCTGTTCGCTTGGAGATAGTTCAGTAGTGAACTATTCTAGGAGGTTATTAGACTAAAAGAATATCCAATTTGTTGTCCACAAACGTATAAGGATCAGAAAATAACTAAATAGTCATATCTTAAAGAAACACTCCAGGTTATGTTTCAGATCAGGTACAGTCTGAAAGGAAAGTTTTCATTGAAATCTTCAATAATTATTGAAAATTAAATTATTTGTTACTGAAAGGTGTACTTACCCACCTGATCTTATTTGAATTTTTTCATGAGTCCATCATTATGAGTTAGTCATATTTTTTCTCTTATTACTGTAATGAGTTTAACGATCGTATAACGTTCCTCTCCTGTGATTTTTTATATAGTTGACTTTTTATGATGGATTGAAACAATTTTTCTCTATTGAAGGAATGCTTTCAAGACTCCATTTGTCTTTAGTTCGAATTCGTTTCTTGTTTTTCTGAAAAATTTACTATCATTTATGGTTCATATCAGCAGCTACATGAATATCTGTTTGATATCTGTTCTTATACAGGGGTACAGTTTTTGAGATAGCAAATAATAATACTCTGAATTTAATGTAAAGTCAAGGTATACGTGGCATTTTCATTTGAAATAAATACAGTCACTCTGAACTTATAAATATGACGATTAAAAAAATACATCAGGTGACTTGATTTTGCTTCCATTACTTTCGATAAATATAAAAAATTCTATCATCGTCATAAATTGAATATTATCTTTAAGAAGTACATAAAGACTCGGAGTTGAATTGATAAATCTATGTGATTCTGTGTTTGTCTGATTTATTAAATTTTTTCAATTATTCCTGAATAGTGTCTGTTTTTTCTTCAATATGAAAATTGTTGTTTGTACTTTGCATTTGTTCCTGTGAATGAACTACATTATTTATCATTTTCTGGTATTGTCGGACAGAAAGTATGCTTAATCATCTACCAATATATTACCTGATAATTTTCTCTGATTTAAGTTATTTCTTTCCTTCAGAAAATAAGTGCAAAATAGAATACCACGACAGGAACAGTACAAACAACAATCTATCATATAGCACGACCCGTGGTAATTTGAGAAAGACACGGATGAATACCACTACAGGAACAGTAAAAACAACGTCATCATATAATATACCACGACTCCTGGTGATGTGAAAAGGTCGTTTCACTGAATTGTTTAGTTCTATCATTCAAGGAATATTATTCGTCTCAATGATGAGAAAAGTAAACTAGTAACATACCTTCAAGTAAAGGAAGCGAATGAATTCCAACTGTCTTCGTTATTCTGTTGATTTGTTTTTCCTAATCAGGTTGTTTATTCTTCAGAGATACTATTCTTCGATGATATAGTGGTAACATATCGACCCCCTCTCTTCCGCCTTCAGCTCATAAAAGTATATTCAGTTTAATTCACGTATAGTAATGATTGCATCATCTAAATTTTCTTCAACACTCATCTATGCAGGCACACGCTGATATCTTGTTCAGCATATGTATGATCCCATGATGTTTAATTATTGACTTCGGTCCATTGAACGTAATAGGGAAGCGGCTAAAACAAATTGTATTTGAATGCGTTCTCTGAAATGTCAAAACCGTATAGAATTATAGAATCCATATTCAGAAATTCTGTCGACTTGAAACTCACCTTCAAGAGAAGTAATAAATTCCACTGCGCACTCATGATAATAATATACTCAGACTTCTATACTCAGATCTTAGCCTAGAAAAATTAAACTTTAATGAATCTTCATAGGTGTACGAACCGTCGTCGCCAGGCAACTCAACTGGACGTTGAACGATTATTTTAACAAATATAACTTCATGTTTGCCATTCTGTTCTGTGAGTACTACTACTTTCGTGTTCAAATTTACTGAGAATGTGGTTATTATTACTGTTATCCCTTATAAACACAAAATCGTTAGTAATTCTTTTATTCTATGAGCAATAACAACCGTTATCATCATTAGTTGATAATACTAGTAACTGAATAATAAATACGACTACGTTTTTGCCAGGAGAGTATGATGAACTATGACGCATCTCAAAACGATTTTTACCGGAAAAAAGATAGTTTTATTTACCAGAATATTGGAGAACTCTGAAAAAATCTCAATAGGGTAAACTGTTTTAGTAAAAAGTATCATCTATCCACTAATACCCGAAATATTTAACCACATTTGATTGTTCACATTCACTTTTGTTAGAGTACAGCTTACTAGTCGGAGCTGCGATTTGTTCTACGATCGGGTTGTCAAGAACCACGATTTTCAGACTGCCGAAGTGTAGTTAATCACTCTGTCGGATTTTTCTGCGTGAGCCAATGCCTATCATAAAAACAAACCGAAGAATTTCCAACTCATAAGTTCACCAGTAAACAACTACAGAAGTACTTTACTATAATCCGATTCGATAGATACCGTTACTCATAATATATTACCAGTCTACAATCCGATCTAAAAGTACTTAAGATTAGATGAGCTTGGGCGGTTTCCTCCAAATAGTTATTGATTGGGAATCCCTAGCTGGAATAACCTTTAGGCCATTTCATTGTACGGATTTGTCATTATTTCAATATTCACAATAACTCAACCGGCACAAACAGTTCCTTCTTCTACTTCAAAGTGTTCAGTCGTCTTTCAACTGAAACATCACAACTGAGATTCATAGTTTTTTTAATAAAGAGATTTATCCAACGTTACCTCCAGGCCAATTTTGATAAAGAACATCACAGTAAAATAATATACTCCACACATAAACATACATCTTTTTCGATTACAGAAACCAAAACATTTCGTTCGCCATTCAATTTCTCTGCCAGTTTACTACTTGTCCATTCGATCAAACAGTTTTACTTCACTATGTTTCACTTATCGAAAAATGTCTACTGGTGTATTTTGCACTAGAAAACCCTTTCTGTTTTAATATAACAGGAATTTTCTGTCATTGATATGAACTTTCCACTCTGTACGCCACTGTTTCAAAATGATAACTCAATCGTTGTCATGTACAGCTCTTTTCAAATGTTAGTACTTACCTTTGCACAACTAGTTCGAGCAAACTAGCAGATATTAACTATTCTTAAGCTAATGATAGTTATCAGTTGTTCTATTTTGCGGTATGACAGCTTTATTTTGTAAACATACTTTTGGTTATGTTTTTTTTTGGAAGAACACAAAAACGTAACATTTCTTCTCTATCTCTATATTGTGATAGTGAGGTACTCCACTTTCGACCTTGTTAGTGTTCGGTTCTGAGAGTGAACAAGACATTTTCGTCTTGGTTCAGTTGGCAACACCGAATCTCTAGGAATTCTGTTCACCTGAGTCGCTGTCCAATTGTCCCAAGGAGTAGTTCGGGGTAGTTCCTAAACTGATCTAACAGACCACGAACAAGCAAGGAATCGCCTTGTCTGATAGAGACAGTTTTCGACTTTGACGTCTTAGTGACGATTTCCGATCTCCGGTTCGAAGTCCGATATTCGAGGAAAGTGACATCTTGGCGACTTAACCTAACTGAAATTTTCCTATATACAACTGAATTTTGATCATCTCTGGTGGATCTTGGGAACATTTATATCTGGATATTTCCTCTAATTGTTTGCGATATTTGGCGCTGTTTATTTTCGAGGATATCTCTGTTTAGTATTTAAAGTTTTAGGGTTAAGGTAAGCACATCTGACTGACTCTTGTCTCTTGATGTTTAGGCCTATTCCGTTATGTATTTTTAGGGCTGGTGGTGTCATTCTTCATCGGTAAAACCGCTGGAACGAGAAACTAGGTACCAGAAAGCAAACAGTCGTATGCAGAGTCAATTCAGCGACTCGCCAGAGTTTCGCCGCTCGCTACACAAGGACTATAATGCACAGTCGAGCTCCAAAAAAGTGGTATATCGCCAGCGTTTCGCCAAAATGTGACTTATCGTATAGTTGTCACTTTTTTTGGAGCTCGACTGTGCATTATAATCCTTGTGTAGCGAACGGCGAAACTCTGACGATTGACTATGTATACGGCTGTTAACAGAGAATAGTATTTGCATTTGGGCTCTATTTGTGTCCCCATACAAGTGTACTTAGGAGTCAGACTGGTTTTGTTTATTCTAGGGTATTCCGCTAGTGTTTATTGTTGCTCCATACTGTTGTTTTTCCGCTGTTCCGTTGGAGTTCCACTTTTCACCTACTGTTTGGTGTTCCTATTCAACTGTTGTTTTCCACTATTCATCTGTTGTTCGGTGTTCCTTTTCTGCCCCCCCCCCCCCCCCCGGTTTTTTTATTGTGTCGCACCCACTGTGCAGTTGTGCACACCTGTCCTCACCAAAGGTATTGAAGTGAGAAACTACAACTGGCAAACTGGCCTTATTGAGAAAATCTAATTCTAGTATCAGGTAAGCCTAGCTGAAGATTGTGCACCTTAGGCATATTATTAATTTTAGGTTAGCTATCATCGTGACGTCAAAGACATAGCCCTCAAATGCATAGCCCTCACTGGAGATTTTATATTGAAATCCTGAAACACTACTCCCAATCGTAGCGTACACTTCAATTCATCTTGATGGTGCCATATTTACGTTAATTTCCTCTCATGATGTATTGTTTGCCGAACGAGGCACATACAGTGTATAACATCATTCGATATATTTTATTAGTAAGGGACATGACTATTTCTTATATTCTGTTCTAAGTATTCTGTTCTGTACATAATTGAAAACAAAACTTCTTCATATTTATATATTATTTATATTTATTATTTATATATTATAATACCGTTATATATTGTTTGATATTTGAGTAATATTAGTGATTTTTCACAAATACAGATTTCATACAAAACTCGAGCAACATATCCAAAGCAATTTGGAATTTGATTAACCCTTGGTTAGTCGCGCTCAGATTTTACCGTAAAATGTCGCGCGGCGTACGCAGTACGCCATTAAAGATATATTGAATATCAACACAAAACATATCTATTTCCAATAAGATAATAACAAAAAATGATAATATAAAATAAACAAAATTACATTTAGTCCATTTTTTCTGTCAAAAATCATGGTTTATATTCGAAAAATAGTCACAAACCAAAAAGTAAATATAATTTCTAGTCGGAATCGAAAATTTGTTCTTCTTTTGCACATGTGTCACACTGAACGTCAGTTTTACTGTGTTTTTTGCAAAAAAAAATTTTACATTTGGAACACTTGATGGTCGTATAGTTATTTTTAGCGCGTCCACAAAACGTGCAACGACCTTTATGACCGGTAGATGTCCTTTCTGCTTCTGGAAGAGGCTGTTTTCCCAAAGCATTTTCCAAAATCGATTTAATATGCAAAGGTAAATATTTTATCTGTTTTATAGTCTCGATTGCATATGAGGTTTCATGAGCTCCAATGATAAATTTTTCAAGAACAATTTACGATTGTGTTGGTAATCAAAATCTAGTTTTCCATAAGAGTGTAAAATATAACTGTTGATTCCTGCTACATTCACAAGTGCCATGAAAACAGCAAAAGGCCATCTTTTCGTTCTACGACATATAGAGTACATATTACATTTTTGGTCTACACTGTCAACAGCCCCTTTGGTCCGATTGTATTCTAGTATGATTTCAGGTTTTCCAGTTTCCAAATCCACAACATCATCATCATGCATAGTTGAAAGCAGAATAACTACTTTGTTTTTTCTAGGGACGTATGATACCAATGTCATATCCTTTTGAAAACCGAATAGACTTGAACCGATAGCTTTAGATTTATTGGGTAAAAATTCTATCGGAATTCCTCTTTTGTTTTTTTTTCATAGTGCCAATGAATGTAATGCCTTTCTCTAAGAGGTTCTTGGCTAATGAGTAACTGGTATACCAATTGTCACAGGTCAAATTCCTATTGCTACCTTCCAACCCACGTATTAGTCTGTGTACTACTTCTTCAGCAGAATTACTTATTAGAAATGGCCCATCAGGTTGTACGCCGCAATAAATTTCTAAATTATATGTATAAAAACTTTTGGAATCAATCAGTGCGTATATTTTTATCCCGTACTTGGCTGGTTTGTTGGGGATGTACTGGATAAAGCTGCACCTTCCACGGTAACCCTCCAATTTCTCGTCAAAATAGTCATAAAATCTCGTGAATAGGAGACTTTGCAATTATTAATAAATTTTTCAAAGAAACTTCTTATCGCTGCAAGTTTATCAACTTTTTTCCTTTCCTCTCTAGTACTTTTATCATCTAGTCTCACTGCTGTGAGTAGAAAGAGGAATCTTCTCAAAGACATCACACCCCTACTTATTTCTAATCCTGTTGAGTCTCTAGCAAATATTTCAGACACGTTTGTTCTGTTCATCTTTTTGGTCCCAATCAAAATCAAAAGCCCGATGAAAGCCATAATCTCTGATCTGTTAGTATTTGGACAATCTCTGTCTCTGCTATATAACCGCTTTTTTTGAGATATGTATAAATTGGTGCAGTTTACTATTTCGTCAATCATGTCAATATCTATAATTTTTATAAAGGCACCAAGGTGATTAAAAATGTTTTGAAACTTGGGAGTAGGAAATTTTTTTTTCAGCAAATTTTTCTTTGGTGTTTTTGCAAATTTACTTTTTATTGGATTTTTAGCCCACTTGTATTCTGCTATCAACCTTTTTGTTACTGTTTTGCCCTTCTTTTCTGTCTTGTAAATTTTTTTTATGTAGAAATTTCGATCATCGCTCTCTTCAAAGTCCTCAAACGGTTCCACCGATTCTTCCACTATATCTTCCACTTCAATTTCACTATTTGACTCATAGTCATGATTTTCAATTTCTTCCTCATCTGATCCAGAGGATTCACCAGCGATATCGATTGGTTCATCAATTTCATCTAAGAGATGGTATAGTTCATCACTGCTCATGAGAGCAACATCTTGTTTTCTTGACCTGAAATAAATTCGAATTATTGGATTTATGTAAAATATGACGTTACAAAATAAATAAATCCCTGTAATCTGACAAACGAGAAAACAAAATTACTTACATAAGTAGTCGCAGCGGCGTACGGAGTACGCCAACCAGAACACCGTGATCGAAAAAGTTCTGTAGAAACGAAACAGTTGCACTTACACAATCGCGAGATAGAAATTGTACTAAATAGAACTCCGATAGTAGGACTACAAGAACCTCTAAGCGATATTTTGAGACGTTGCCAAATCAATGCAATTTTAGAAGAAGTGGCGTACGCTATACGCCAACGCGACGACCTGAGGGTTAATTCACAGACGGGAAAACATACCAACAAGAATAAAACAAATATTTCAGCCGAAAATTTCAACAGTTTTTTTATCAGTATGGGCAAAAACATTGTCAAATCAATACCTCGTAGTGACACTGATTTCATGCAGACACTGCAAACTACTCATAGTTCTCCCTGTTTTTTTTTATCAGCCCTTCTACTGAGGAGGAAATGAAAAGTATAATTAGCAACTTAAAAAACTCAAATAGTAGGGATGTGTATGATATGAGCGTGGGGGTTGTTAAATATCTCTGTGATGAACTGTCTCCAATATTATGTTACATTTTCAATAGATGCATAGAACAGAGCATTTTTCCAGATAAACTGAAAATTGCAAAAGTAATACCGATTCCTAAAACAAACGACCTTAGCGTAGTTGACTTATTTAGGCCCATTTCAGTCCTTCCTGTTTTTTCAAAATTTTTTTAATGTTTACTGAAATCTAGGATAGTTTCATATTTTGAAGATAAAGAAGGGGCAGTATGGTTACCGCAGTAAAAAATCAACCACCAAAGCAATAATTTTGGAAAAATCTAGGATGCGATTGATGAAAATAACTTTTCGTGTGCCACAATGTTGGATTTATCTAAGGCAATTGGTTGCGTCACACATAAGTATCTACTTAGTTAATTAGATTTTTATGAGATCAGGGGTAATGCATTGGAATTATTCGCTTCCTATTTGCACCGTCGACAGCAACAAGTGGTTCCACCTTCAGGTAGAACTGTCTATAGATATTGGAGTTCCCCAAAGATCAATATTGGGACCCATATTTTTTATTATTTTCATAAATGATTTACCAAAATATTTGAATACTGACGCAGTGACATTATTTGCTGATGACTCTATAATTATAAATATAAGCCCAGAAGCGAAGGCTTCAGAATGGTTTTCGGCAAATAATTTAAAACTGAACACAGAAAAAACAAGTGAGCTGATTTTTTTAAATGGTGGTCAAGAAAGTATCGTTAAGTTATTAGGTATATACAGTGAGCACGTAAAGGTTGGAACAAATTCGTTAAAAGCTTGATATGGCTATTGGGGAAAAAAAGCTCAGACACTTCGATTTTCTTTTTCAGTTGTACATTTTTTGGTCTACTCAAATTTTTGATGATGTCATCGCAGTGCGAGTTATGACGTCATCATAATTTTTTTTAAATGGCATTACCCTATTTTGATAATTCTTTCAAAAAGAACGCATTTTTCTGTGTATGGATGTCATATTTTTTTATGTTTCATAACCGTATTTTCGAGAAATAAAAGATATATTTTTCATAATTAGGTCTGGTAACGTGAACTTTTGACTTAAGGTTTCCCAACAAAAATAATCTAGAGGAATTAGATCAGGAGATCTACCTGTCCACTCTAAAAAAGTCCTCGTCTGTGGTCGAAATCCGGAGAATAAGGGAATTTTCCTCAAGTATTTTGGTATCGATAGGTGACCTCACACCTTGTTGTGAAGCGAGTGCGATGTGAGTTGCCTAGATACCAATCCCGACGTCTAGTGTTTGTTCGAAATGTGCAACCGACCACCCAGGGAGGGGCTGTAGGTTTTTCCTGACTTTCCTGCAGCTGAAATTTGAATACGCCACCAAAAATCAGAAAGTCACCCCGGAGCACCACAGCGAATGATGATAATAGCCATCCTCTCCCCGCAGACGAGGATTTTTAGAGTGGCCAGCTAGATCTCATGATCTAACCCTACTAGATTTCATTTTGAGGAGATACCTTAGGTCAAAAGTTTACGTTAACCAACTTTATATCACATTATTGTGAATGAAATATCTTTTGTTTCTCGAACATACGGTTATCTAACATAAGAAAAAATATGACATCCGTACTCAGAAAAATGCGTTATTATTGAAAATATTATCAAAATAGGGTAAGCCCATTTGAAAAAAAATTTTAATGACGTCAGAACTCGAACAGCGATGACGTCATCGAAAATCTGAGTAGTTCAAAAAATGCGCAACTGAAAAATAAAATCGACCTGTCTGAGCTTATTTTTCCTAATGGCCATATCAAGCGATTAACGAATTTGTTCCAACCTTTACGTGCTCACTGTATATTGATACGAAATTGAACTGGAAAGAACACATCAAATACTTATCCAAAAAACTAAATAAAGTAGTGTACCAAATCAGGAAACTAACGGAATTCACAACTCTAGATACCGCACTAATATATTATTATAGTAATATCTTTTCAATTTTTTCTTATGGACTTCTTTGGGGCAACTGAGTAGAAAATGGAAGAATATTTAAACTACAAAAAAAGCACGAATTATAACAAAGGCTAGTTATCGAGAACACTGCAAACCGTTATTAAAAAAACTCAGCATCTTAACTTTACCCTCAGTATTTATTCTACAATGCATAATGTTTGTGAAAGAAAACGAAAACTCACTCTCTTCAAATTCATCCTACCATTCTTATGACACTAGAAATAAAAAAATTCGTTGAGCATTCCCTATCACCGCCTGAAAAAAACTCAACAGCCAGTTAATCGTACATCCCTAAAACTCTTTAATAAATTACCAAATGCACTGAAAGATGCTCCTATCAAACAGTAGAAGGCAGCAATCATCAAAATTTTATCAAAAAATGCATTTTATTCACTGGAAGAATATTTCGAATTCATTTTTGACGAAACAATTGTTTAATATATAGAAATTTGTATGTCTGTATTCTCTGTTGTGATGTAATTTTGAATAATTTAAAAAAATTTATATAAATTATATATTTTTAAATTTTAGGTACGATGAAGTACTCTGAATTTCATGTATACATTATTGTTTTACGCTTTTTAAATTTTAATATAATTATTAACATTTCTTGTACCTGCACTTGGTTACGATAGTTTCTGTTTCTTGTATATTTTGACAACCTTAAATGTAACTCGCATAGCTTGGGCTAATAAATTATTATTATTAATAATAATTGAAATGACCACCAGAAGTAATAACATAGTCGTCTGTTCTTGAGATTGCACTCTTACAAAGAACATACAAATCAATCCGCTCCAATGACATTGAAATATCTACTTATGATGGAACAAAACAACATCATTCAGAATGAATCGATCAATTCATTCATTCATTCATTTCGATCAGACATTACAATTGGATAATTCCGTCGTGATACGCCAATGGCTTCGGGTTTGTCTGATTGAAGCCAACTCAGACCTCTTTATGCTATTATAAAGAGCCCTTTTGTGGAATAATATTTGTGTCAGAGACATGCCATTTCAACCTTTCAGTATTAATAATGGTTTTCAGGGGCACTTGTAGCTCGCGCGCCAGGGTAATAATTCAGTATTTGTTCACAATTTCCTTTCTGCAGACGGTGCTCCTCTTGATAATCCAGTGAATTATCATTCGCTGCAACCTACATTGTAGTCTCGCTCATTCGTTTGGTATAGAAAAGATGACTGAACATTACGTTGGCAGAATATTCTTCATTAGGCTGGATTTCAATGAAGCTTTTCGTTTGTTGTTTTTTGCAGCCTGGATTCTGATTAAAGTGGAATAAGAGGTGAGGTTTTGTCTGGATTTTATTCAACTAAAACATCCCTGGAAATTAGCTGGAGTGTGGAAATTACAGAACAAAAACACTGCCAGTCAGTTCATATAAATAATTTATTTTTAATTCATAATGGAATTGTATGCAGAACACAACTCTTCTTGACGGCATACAGTGTGTCAATTTGAAAACGTTCCATGTGGAACTATCCCTTGTATTATAATTCAATTACCATTTGAAAAATTTTTGTGGTTATTTCCATTTTATTCAGTTCAGTACAAGTATAACCCGCCTCGGCTGTGACACTAACAGCCGTATGCATAGTCAATTCCAGCGACTCGCCAGAGTTTCGCCGCTCGCTACACAAGAACTATAATGCACAGTCGAGCTTCAAAATGTGGTACATCGCCAGCGTTTCGTCAAAATGTGACTTATCGCGTAGTTGTCACTTTTTTGGAGGTCGACTGTGTATTATAATCCTTGTGTAGCGAACGGCGAAACTCTGGCGAGTCGCTGGCGATTGACTATGCATACGGCTGTAAGTGTTCGGCTCTGCCACCAAATCCAAATCCAAAAATATTTATTCAAATTAAACCATATTAAACCATAATGACATCTACATCTTCAGGAAGAAAAAAGTGCTCGTGAGCACTAAGTACTGAGCCTTCAAAAAAAGTACTCACTGCCACTCGTCATCAAGCACTTTCAATAGTAAACTGCTCTCGAGAACTGAGCACTTTCAGAAAGTGCTTAAAAATTTAGAGCAATAACCAATAAGCTCTTTTGAATTTTGAAAATTTATTTATTGAACATCATCCCAGTTCAATTTGTAATGAAGCATAATGGCCTACGCAAATGATCCCGGACGACAATATTTTCATAGAGGTTTCCAGCATACATATTGATTTTTAATTTGATTTCGCAGCTATACAATTGTTTTTTAATTCCAAAAATAACTATAAAAAATAGAAGTAGACGAACTGCTTAAGGAATAGAAGTTTCTTTCTCTATAATATATGATATTCCTAATAAACTTAATTCAATGATATCTTTACTATCTTGTATTTTCACTGTCTTTGTACCTGGTCTTTGTTCGAAAATTATTTATTCATTAAAATTTATATCATTACAGGAAAATAAACATATTTCGCGAATAATAACATAATAAACATAATCAAAACAAAAATTAAATAATTTAAAAGTTAAAAACAAATATTCATCAGACGACCAAATCAAAAAGTAACATTATTAACTCAGAACACAAATTAAAATTGAAAGATTTTCTTTAACTAGCCTCCCCCACCCTCCAACCCCACCAAGGGCTCGTCCAACGGAGGCGCTGTAGTTATTCCCAAAAGGGCCTGCAGTCCTATAATAAACCAGGGGATAGTGACAGATTGTGGTACACGATTTTAATCAGTATGCCTTTTGGAGGACAGCCTTGTCTGTATATCCTCATGATAATAATGCACGAATCAAGGAGTCATCGTTGGTTCTTCATATTTATTGAAGTATAATAATAATTTTAATTCTGGTACGATTTCCTCATGATAATAACAAATGAATCAAAGAGTTGTCGTAGGCTCTAATATTAAAAAATAATAATAATATTTTCGAGAAATTATGTGTTTCGGTACGATTTTAATCAGGCTGCCATATGTTTCGCGATGAAATAATAAAACTAAAGTACTACAAAAACCATTGGCAGGCCTTAAGGGTGGGTCCGAATGTGACGTTGTATTTGAAAAAAGGAATTCTACGTCTAGTTCTAGTATGCCATCGGTTTTTGAGTATTGTACGTCTATTATTTTATTGCAAAACAGACGGAAGCCTGATTGAAATCGTACCGAAACACATAATTTTTCGAAAATATTATTATTATTTTTTAATATTAGAGCCTACGACGACTCTTTGATTCATTTGTTATTATCATGAGGATATGCGGACAATACTGGGCTCCAAAAGGCATACTGAGTAAAATCGTGTCCCCAAAATCTGCCACTATCCCCCGGTCTACAAGCTGACGTTGCATGTTGCTCAGTGTCATATCAAAGAGTTTATGATGTAGGTTCACCCTGCAACAGCAGACTGAGGGGGTGGATGGTTTGTTGTCTCTTCTGTTCGGTGTATTCTTCTTGTGATGGTTGTGGTAGCCATATGCCATTCTTTTCGTAGAAGGTTTACGAAGGGTAATACACCCTCTGGCCTATTCTTGGAGGTAATTTCTCTTTCTGTACTGTTCTCGGTATTTCATTTGCTTTTACCAGGTAGGCTGATAGCTTGCAGGGTGTGCCAGCTGACAGTTTGCGCAGCTGGCTAGTACATCTGCCGGTTTGGTGCAGGTTTGTGTGAGATGTCCTTGTCCACACTTCTGCCATCGTAGGGCGTGGTAGCAGTTGGCTGCTCAGTGCTCTCCTATCTCTGGCATCTTCGGCATTGCGTGTTGCTGGCTCCGTTTGTTCCATAGTGACTTGTGATCTGGGTATCCTTGAGAGTTTTAGGATTGTTTTTCAGGTACTTCATAGTATATCTTGCATTCCTGTGGTTTTTCCTAAACTATATATTATAACAATATTTAGATATAATGATTTTAGGATGTTAATGGTCAAATGTAACAGTGAAGTAAATGAAAATTCAAATTATGCACTATAAATACTCATAATACTAATTAAGACTCTACTAATATTGGCTATAAAAACAATTTGAGTGAATTTTTCAAAGAGAGGTATAATTTGAAGTGATAAATAAAAGACATGTAGAAATCTAAAAATGAATAAAACTATACGGTGGAGAACTCTTAACATGTGTGAAATTCGAAGTGTTTGAACGTTGAATTGTGAACATTTTCGATTGTTTGAATGTTAAATATATGTTTGTAGATCTAGAAGTGATGTTCACAAAAAAAAAGTTTTTCTACGACTGTGCTTAAAGTAATACTTTATTGTAACTGGGAAGTTGAGAACTATAACTGTAGAAATAGTACGTTTTCTGTACATTGATAATAGTTTATTATCAATCCATCTTTTGATGAGAAAGAGATCAGTTTCTACTTCCTTTTCAAGTTGCGACAATGATTCTTCTTCATATTAGATAACTGTGTTAGATAAACTTATAATGTTTGCTTCAGATTCCATCAGGAATAAGTTGTACAGGTATACTGTGGAGAGAACCGGTCCCAATACCGTTCCTTGTGGTACCCTGCATTCCACAACTTTTTTGCTGCTGTGGTGTTGTGTTTTGTTTGTAAGGTATGATTCGGAGGGGTATTGTGCTATACCTCTTACACCTATGGATGTGTATTTTTTCGTTCAATAAAGAAGATGAGTATGTTCAATGTGCTGTACCTAATTTCTCTATGCCTAGTTTTCCTGGAATTTCTACTTTCTACTTCTACTTTTACTCTTTATCAAGTAAAAGTCCACCACAAATTGGAAGGAACTGAATCTTGGATGTCTCTATAAATACCCATTTCCTTCAGGACTTAAGATGACGTCAGGCCCAGAATTGCTCCGAAGGCTTCAGCACAATTTGGGATGATTGCTTGAGTAACATTTCATCATGGTAGTAATACGAAGGTGCAGCCAACCCTCTGGATTGAATTTTTAAGATAAGTTCACCGTATCTAGAACGTAACTTGTGTTATTTTCTGTACACATTTATTAAATATTTTAAATCAATGAGTCTTGCGTCAGATTTTGAAACTTGGTGTATATTGATACTAGTGCCTTTTGAAATGAATTCAAATCGGATCAACGTTAGTTGGAATGGTATGTCCATCAGAATAGACCAATGCCAGCCAAGCCAAACCCCATCCATTCTTCAATAGTCTCTAGAGCACTTCACCTTACAAGCCCCTCGGACAACAAACTGCTCTTGTGGTATTGAATGGGGCACATCAGTGACGTGGTATGTAATACACTACCAAGATATAATTAATAAATGCAAAAAATTCGATGAGTTTACCAAATTGATGAATTTATCTCAAAAATACGTATGTATAAAATATATTTGCCCTCAAATAACTGGCTATCAATGGAGATTTACACAAAGAACTGAAATTCAGAACAGAGAATTATAGTTCCGTTAACCACCGGACCTGACTAGGCAGAGATCTATGAGTCACATCAGATGGAACGAGACTTTGTACTGTCTGTTTCCCAGCCGCATCCTAATCCTCTCAATCAGTCAACATAATCTCTCAACACGAGGTTATAAGGAATGCTCACGGTAGTATGAAAGGAAAGGAATGATAATCTGAGGATAATACTGTACGAGATGGAGTTGAATTTCCAACATAAAGTGGGAAAAAGGTAGTTACAAATGTCACAGGTCAGAAGCAAGAAAGTAATCACACACATATCGGTGAAACAAATAGCACTGGTGCGAAAAGTAACGAATTGTAACAATTTACAATAGTTATTTATTATACAAGGAAAAATAGTATTAGATTTCAGCTCGAGGTTTTGTTGTCTGTGTTGATGTGATGGGAAAAACGACGATTTAATATTGAAAAAACATATTATTGCAATATATTCACATCGATGTGAAATTTGAATTTTAAGCTGGTAAGCTGTTGTACTCATATACCGACAATTAGACCTGCGTTGCTGAAGAAACCTTTAGAGTAATCAAATATCTGTCAATTCAATTCGGTTATTTGATTTAAAATTTGCGAACTTAGTGGTTGTTTAAAAGTTATTTTGAATAACATAAAGTTGAGAACTGTTTTCTCTGACGCCACCGTAGTTAGTAGAAGCAGTGAAAGTAGTGTCACAAAAATTATTGCCAGCTAAATTGCAGAAAATTTATACTAAACCGCGTAATCAAGTTCATGATGATGATGATATATATGTTTATTGTACATGAGAATAAATTTTTGTTGACAAACATAGGTAAACTTATACATAACATGTAATATACAAACTCTTAAAATTCAAAATATAGCCAAATAATAACAATGTAGGCGTGATGAAGATATGTTATGGTTAAACTAAGAAATGTGTTAAGTATCAAGTTCATTATTTTAAAATAATAAAAGAAAACATCAAAATGAATCGTCATAATACTCTGCTAAACTATATTATGCCTTATCACTGAGTAGGTTTTTTGTCAGGTTTCTGAAAATATTGTACGTTTTTTCCTTAATTTCACAAGGTAATTTGTTATACATCTTCACCCCATTATAGATCAGAGAGTCTTTTATTAAATTTGTCATCGGAATGGGGAGCTTTAAACTATTTTCGTTTTGACGAGTATAATAGGGGACTTCGTAATCTAATCTATTTTAGTGGATTAATGAAACCGTTTCCAATATAAAAATTGAAACAAGGGTCAGGATCCCATGTTCAATAAAGAGTGGTTTACATGAGTCTCTAAATTTTATTTTATACAGGTATCTAATTGCTCGCTTTTGTAGTATAAACACTGACTGAAATAATTGGTTGTTACAAACTCCCCAAAATGATATGCCATAACGCAAATGGAATTCCACAAGTAATAAACTGATTTTGCAGCAACAAATCCCAACTCATTAGAAACCACCCTCAAAACATAACAACAAGATGCCAATTTTTATTCAAGTTTCTTATTTGTTCTTCAAATTTCAGATTCGTGTCCTAGTAAATTTCCAAAAATTTTGCTGAGTCCCTATTTACTAATATTTGACCACCTATATTCACATCCGGTATCATAGTTTTGAAAGAAATGAAACTTTTTTTTTTGGTATTTACTAAAAGTAAATTAGAATTACACCTTATTGCAATTGTATCAGAAGTAGTGGATGATTTTACACACTGCTTCCTATCAGAGAGATAAGATCTGAACAAGTTCAGAGTGACACCCCCGAATCCATATCGATTAAGCTTCCGCAGCAAAATGTCATGATCTACACAATCGAATGCTTTCAAAAGATCACAAAGCACGGCCGCGACAGCTTCTTTACCATTTATGCTTTTATAAATCATTGACATCAGTCTGTGGATGGCATCATTTGTGATTTTTGAATTCTGAAAACCAAACTGCTCTGAACTCAGTATTCTATTAATCGTCAAACATTCCATAATTCTTTTCTTCAATAGTTTTTCGATAATTTTTGCAAGTGTGGGAATTAAAGATATCGGTCTGAAGTTAAAGGGATCTTCTCTGTCACCTCCTTTATGAAGAGGAATTATAACAGAGGTTTTCAGGAATGTCGGAAAAAACCAGACATTCCTGAAAATCTCTGTTATAATTCCTCTTCATTTATTTATTTATTTATTTATTTATTTATTTATTATTCATACAAACCTTACGGTTTAATTACATGAATAAAATGTTATTGGGTACATTGTGCAAAGTACATGATACATAATAAAATAAAATTTTCAGAAATTATAAAATTCACAAAATGTAGACACTTAAGAAAAATAGTTATGTGTAAATATATAATTATATTCGTATGGTTTTTCCTAAATTAATTGAATTGTATGAGGATTGATACAACCTTCAAAGGTCTTCACAGAGATATAGATATTAAATGCTCCAAGATTGTTTTACGAAAAACTCTGGTAGAAACTGTCCATTCTAGATCTATTAATGCATTGAATTGATTCGCAAGTCGAAACATGTTTACCGTAGGTGATCTCGAGATGTTAAATGATGGAGGAATATTAAACATTGGAACCTGGCGCATTCTTCTAGGTGGCACGTTAAATCTAATTAAAGACAAAAGTTCAGGGGAGTTAATTCTATTATTTATGATATTATATAAAAATACCAATACTGAGAGTTGTCTTCTATTTTCTAGAGATAATATCTTAAATTCATTCCTTAGAGTTGTACTTCTTATTGTCTGGTAGTCAGGGTATACGTGATGTTTTTTAAAATAGAGTAACCTTAAAAATTTATTTTGAATTTTTTCTAATTTGTTTAAATTACTTTGAGTTTCCGTGAACCAAATTAGTGAGCCAAACTCTAACTTGCTCCTAACCAAGCTATAGTACAAAAGTTTAAGTGTGTTAATATTATTAAAAATATGAGATTGTCTTATTATAAAACCTAACATTTTATTAGCTGACTTCAAAATATTTTCAATGTGTATGACAAATGAGAATGTGCTGTTGTAAGTTATGCCTAAATCCTTGATTTCAGTGCAGCGTTGCAAGCTTTGACTACCCATTAAATAATTAAAGAGACATGGTTGCTTAATACGCGTTATTGTTAAAACAGAACATTTGCCTAGGTTGAAAAATAATTTATTTTTATAACTCCATTCAAATACTCTATTAATGTCCTTCTGTAACATAACACAATCTCTCACTGTTTCTATCTTTTTAAATATTTTGAAGTCATCTGCGAATATAAGGCCATTTGATGATACAAGTGCTTTAGGCAAATCATTAATGAAAAGTACAAAAAGAAGAGGTCCAAGGTTGGAGCCTTGTGGCACTCCAGAATTTGCCTCAAATTTCCCTGATGTGTTTCCGTTATGTTTAGTCATTATATATCTGTTTTCTAAATAACTTTTGAATAGACGAAGTAGGTTATACGATAATCCAAAACTACCCAATTTCTCTAGTAATATGTCGTGATCTACTTTATCGAATGCCTTGCTGAAATCCGTATATATAACATCAAGCTGAGATTTACATTTCATTGACTCAAATACATGATTACTAAAAAGAAACAGATTAGTATTAGATGATTTTTTTGAGACAAATCCATGTTGGTGAGGTACTATATAATTTTCAACATGTGTATACAATTTACAGTATAATATCTGTTCAAAAAGTTTGGCACGGGCACACATAATTGAAATAGGTCGATAGTTTTCGATATTCATTTTATCACCAGCTTTAAATACGGGACATACCAATCCTGTTTTCCAAGCTGAGGGAAATATACTAGTTTTTAAAATAATGTTAAAAATATGAATTAGAGGCTGCCTTACCCACTCACCACAGGCCTTTAACATATAAGGTGGTATTCCATCAGTCCCCTCCGATTTTTTGGGTTTTAGCTTTTTTAGTGCAACAGCAAAGTCTAACTCACTAACTGAATTAAGTACGAATGTATTATTTGTTACGTCCAAATCAGAATTAAAAAGCAAATTGTAAGAGGCTTTTTTGTCAGCATACACTGACGAGAAAAATGTTGCAAATGATTCTGCAGTTTTTTCCTCTGTTACCTCTACTCCGTTATATATAAATTTATCACTATTAGAATTTTTCCTACTATTCTTTATATAATTCCAAAAATTGTTTATATCCGCAGTTACTTCCTGCTCTAATTTATTAATATATTTCTTTTTTTCAATTTTTATAAGCTTGGTTACTTCTCGTCTCAATTCTATGTATTTATCATTAAAATGCCTGGAAATATTTTTTAGTTTTCTAAATCTTTCTTTTTCCTTTAAGTTACTTTTTATGTCGTTTGTGAACCAAATGGGATACTTTTTGTTTTTTTTGTAATGAACATATCTTGGCACACAATCCTCTATAATGTTATTCCAAATTCTATAAAAATGATTTAAAGCTCGGTTCACATCTAGTTTTTCGTTCAGTACCATATCCCAACTTGTATCTCTGGTGCGCTCTGTTAAAGTAAGAAAATTAGCTTTTTTATAGTTGTATCTTATACAGTTTTCAGTAATATTATTTATGTTTTTACAGATCCCCTCATTTGTTATATTTTTAATACAAATTTCAAGAGCAGGATGATATTCATCTTCTTTAACAATTGGCACAAAATCTCTATTAACTGTACAATTATATAAATTATTCTCCGAAGAGATTACTAAATCTAATGTTCTTCCATGATTGTTCTTTATGTTATTATATAATATGAAGCCATTAAAATCCATAAAATCATGAAAACTCTCAAGAATTTCGTTTGATATGTTTTTATTATAATTAATTCCAGTTATATCAGGTATATTAAAATCTCCAAAAAGGTAAAAATTATCGGATATTTTTATATTATTTTGTAAAAATTCAAAAACTGATTCATACACGTTGATTAAACTTCCAGAAGGAATATATACCCCACAAAAAATGTACCTGCAACCATTTGCTTTAACTTCAACTATAACTGCCTCAAAAAATGTATGTTTTTTAATAACTTTTAATACTTTATATTGTTTTTTAATTGCTAGAAAAACACCACCACCGGTTTTTTTATTTGTAATTTCTAAATTTCTATCGCATCTTACCAAGTTGAAAATTCCTAAATCTATCACCTCTCCATCATTCACTCCATCCTGTAACCATGTTTCCACTGCTATTATTACATCGAAATCACCAATCAATGAGTTCCTAAAAAATTCAGAACATTTAGTGTTCAATCCTCTACAGTTTTGGAAATAAATATTAATAAGTTTCGACATATTCAGTCTTATGTGAACTCGCACTCTACCCTAAAATAATTTAATTTAAATTCAGGATTACTGCCGCAAAGCGGAATTTTAATCAAGATATTTCATATCAAAAAGTAAGTAACAATTCATTACGAAATACTTCACATTCAAATATTTTTAATTAACAAGCCCGTTGGTTATGTTAGAAGAGGAATTAAAATAAAAATTTTTTATCATATAAGTTCTTCAGTCACGTACAGAGAAAAAAAAATAAAATTTGTTTCTGCATATTAAGAAGTGAACCCTACCTGAAGGGCGGTTAATTCTAATCATTACTTCCAAATCTTAAAAATAAATTATAAATGAAAAAATAAGTGTAATAAAATATTATATGGAATAAGAAATATGTGAAAGCCATTTTCAAATACTTTAAATTACAATAAGTCTTTCCCATCGTGTAATGAGGCCTTCAACAACGACCAGATTTATTCATTGAACTGAAAGAGAGAAAGCAAAACAAAAATATTCCTGCAAAAAAGAATCGTTCTTGATAAGAGTTCTTGTCTTCTATTTGGTCAAGTCCTTCACATTCTGAACCAGCCTGACAGCGTTGTCACTCTTCACGAAAATTCTGCCATTCATTGACCATGCTGAATGATTTCCATATTTTGCTTTTGCGGCTTTCAAGAGCTTGTATGCCCCATCTGTTAAATTTTCATTAACAAAAACGGGTGAACCCTTTAAGTTTGTTCTTGCACTGAATATTTCTTTCTTCTTCAGTAGTGACACAAAAGAAACAATTACTGACCTCGGAAATGTTTGTCCTTCTTTATGTTTACCAATCCTATATATATTATAAATTTCCCAGTGAGCGCATTTAATTTTCATGGCGTCATTAAATAGGCATAGCACTTTAGATAATAGATTCTCTTTCTCCTCTTCTTGTATACCTGATACAATTAGTGAATTTTCCCTATTTTTTAATTCAATCTGATTCACTTGGTCAGCAACTTTTCGGATTTCTTCTTTATTTGCCTTCACTTCTATTTCCATATTGGTAAATCTTGATAACAAGTTATCTAATTTTGTTTCTATAGACTCAAAGTTCTTACTAATACTTTGTATTTGTTCCTCAATTTTGGTGTTTATCTTTGGCAAAATTTTATTCAAGATAATGGATTCTATCATATTTTCGTCCACCACTCCTGTTACACTTCCACTTCTTGTTTTTTGACTCATTGTCAGGAAATATCTAGGCAAAATCTGGCAGCAATGTACAGACTTTTGATTTCTTGATTGTAATTATTATCAAGTTATTCGCTTTAATTGAAAGAATGGGCCACACAAATTGCACTATTCTCTTTACGAACACTTTTACTAATTGTGATCCAAAACTAACCGCTTCGAATGTTAAAATTTCACAGAAATAACTCAATTTCTTCGGAGCTCACATAAACGATGTCTACACCCGGACGGCCATAATGGAATGGAAGATGTAAAAGACATGCAATTCTTTCTGGGCCATCAACAGTGCGGACGAATTATTCAATGATTAAAAGTATGTTACAATACAATTTCGGCGATATCGGCCATTTAGGAACGTATCAACTATTTTGAGTATTTCGTGGGTAACTTTCAACTGCTGTGTCAAAGCCGAACAGGTTGAGGTGACGTTTGATAAATCTTTTATTGCAATAACGATGAATCTCAGCTGAGGCACTATGTAGATGTGAGGTTTCACTTTAAATATGACCGAACGTTTTGAAGCCGAAGAAAGAAATGTGTCTGTCGGTTGACTGATTGTTCCTGACCGTTTCTAACTGCAAAATCTCAAACCAAACCTTCTCAGGAAAGAAAGTTTTGTTTCATCTTGAAATCCGTAAATAAAACTGCCAAAAGATTATCCTAGGGATTATAAATTGGGAAAACTGGCCAAGCTAGGCAAGCGTAGGTACCTATCGAATCGGATAATAGGAAAGCAATTTGTTTACCGTTAAATTGTTAGGACTTGGAAATTCCTGGTTTGTTTTTATGAGTTGGAATACCTCGGCTTCCTTCAATTGAAATATATACAGGAGATACAAAATATTAGTTGAAATTTGAATTTGTGAAATATTGGAACAATTAATAATTTGAATCGGAATGTTTGAAATATATAACTGGGTTAATTTCCTACATAATAATAATGTAGACATTTCAAAATATTTCACACTAATTAAATTTCTGTAAGAAAATGGGAAAGGTTACACACCCAAGAGTACACAAATTGGTGATTCTTTAAATAAAGCTTCTGATGAAGTTTATTTGAAATGGACAAGGTTGTTACTGTATTTGAGATTGCAGGAGCTTGTCGAATTTGTAAATTCAGCCAGTTAATATCAGATGATATTGAATATTCAGGAAACTTATTGATTGCGGAACTTAAGCAAACAAAAAATGATGTAAAAAGGAGATTTGTAGTTACTGAAGAATATATTAGATTTTACCGACTGTATAAGTTCCTTCGTCCAGCAGTACCAAAGGATCGCCGCCTATTTTATGCATATCGCACCGGGAAATGTATCAATCAGGATGTGGGTAAAACTTAGTTTCACAAGGTACCTGAAACAGTAGCTAATTTTCTTCATTTTCAAAATGCTAACTCGTATACATTGCAACGAACGTCTGGTACACTTTTAGTTGAATCTGTCATCAACGGTCGCTGAAGGGTATGTTGATAAATCGGTAGCTCACAGGACAGGAATAGCAGATAAAGAATTCAGAACGTGCGGCAGTGCTGAAACATGGAACGTGTTACCCCATGGCAATCGTATCCCACTACAAGAAATAATCAACTCGTCCTCACCAGATTGATAATCGGCCACATCCGAAAGACCCACGGATACCTCATAACCCACAAAGACCCGCTAATATGCAAAGTATGCCAAACCCAACTATCCGTCCTACATATCTTAGAAGAATGCCCAAATATACCTAGTACTCAGCGACGCAAGCATCAGATCCCACAATCCATCATAATGATACTGAAAGAAGGATGTGATATGTGAAAACTCACAGCATTCCTCACAGACATCGATATCCTGAATGACATTTACAGCCGTATCAATAGTCAATAGCCAGCGACTTGCCAGAGTTTCGCTACTTACTACACAAGAATTATAATGCACAGTCGAGCTCCAAAAAAGTGACAACTACGCGATAAGTCACATTTTAGCGAAACGCTGGCGATGTGACGGAAGCGGTCAGAAGCATCTCCGTCATATTTCCAAACTTTACATTCATGGACAAAAGTCTTATTGAATCAATCGAGGTGTTTCAGTCATGGATCGTGATTTAGATATAATGCATAATGCGAATAGAGATATTTGAGCTTTAGAAATATACATACCTCGTCGGTAAGTAACCTGAATGGTAACGTAGGTATGTCAATTAGAAATGATATTAAATTTAATGTAGGCATATTCGTGATATGGAAAATACCATGGACAAATACAACGAAATGGAATTCAAAGCAAGATACCGATTTCTAAAAGATGTGGTACAAATTATATTACCAATGTTCGTGAATAAAAAACCAATTACTAACAGAGGGTTAATTAATAGTAGTCCTGTTGACATTGCGATTTTATGCAAGTGGCAGTTTTCAAGTAACCAATTTCACATTAAATAAATGAATATGTTGGAACCTTTGGTGTGAATATAATTCAAGAAATAAGGAAACTACCCAAATACCTAAACTACGTCACAATCACACTCGACGCGCGTTTCGCCAACGAAGTTAGCATCTTCAGGAGCTAAAAGCTTACTAAACCACTTATACTAACTTACTTCTATTTATACCACTATTTCTTAATAGACGTCAAATTATCTAACAACGAATCTACCTACTCTACCTACTACTTATCTGAGGGGCAACCGTACTCATTATTAAATTTGCCAATCTAGTAATTTACCCGCACTAAATTATTTTTAATGTTATCCTACTTGTTTTGGATTTGATGACACAAATTTTTCAGAAAAATAAATTATTTATGAATTTATTGCAAGGCCCTTCGGGTTTGACCCAAATACTTTTTCATAAATCCCCGACTTTTCTCTTTCATCTGTTTTATCTTTGTGAGTATCCAATACTTGTTGTAGTTTATACGAAGTTTTGTTTACCACCTTCATATTGAGTGTTCTGAAATACAAAATAGCAAAATGACTCACAGAAGAGTTTGAGAGTCTTCCAGTGGCACAACCAAGCCTTAGTGTGAAAAATTCAATAGAATTTATCGACCAAATAAGGAACGTGAAACTGGAAGAAGGAGAAATCTTAATCTCTTTTGATGTAAGTTCTTTGTTTCCAATTGTCTCAATACCCACAACTTTGGAATATTTGGAGGACTTACTGCTGACCAATGATTTTAGTAACGAAATAGTCAGAGAGTACTTAAAACTCGCCAGACTTTTCATGGAGCAAAATTGCTTTCAGTTCAGTAACTGCTTCTAAGAACAACTAGAAGGTACAGCCATGGGCAATCCTATGTCTCCCTTCCTAGCCAACTTGTTCATGAGTAGATTTGAAATGGAAGCAAGAGAGAGCTTCAGCTAGTTCTCTAGGGTTAGATACGTGGATGACGACATTATCAGGTTTATTTCAGAATAGAATATCTAGTTTCAAAGCATATATGAAAACAAAAAACAGCTGCAAATTTTAGATGTATTAGTGATTAGAAATGACCAAAATCAGCTTGAATTCGATGTCTACAGAAAGGACACGAGCACACTCAGATACATCCCTGAGAGCTGCCACCATTGCACACAACACAAAATGGCGTGACCAAATTTCTTGGTCAATCGACTGTTGTCGTTCCCACTCAACAAAGAAATATTTAAAACTGAGAAAATGATAATCAGGGAGGTGGCTGAGGTGAACGGTTATTCTGTGGACTCAGTAGACAAATTGATTAGAAAACATAGATTCAAAGAAACCCTTCGTAGCTCTTCGACTTTTCAAAAGAAGGAAAGCCCTCCAAAATATGTCGTCATCCCATTCGAACCTCGAGTTACTCGTGGTTTCGAAGGTATTTTCAGAACCCTCGATATGAAGGTGGTTGTTTGCGTTCGATAGCTCAGTTTTGGAGAGAAATATCGACGTACTAATTATGAATAAATAAACGAGTCAAAATCAGTGAGCCCGTCTTCGAGAAACATCAAAACGACTTACCAGATTATTGGAATCTCGCGAACGTGTCTGGAATCGTACATATGATGATCCTCTTCTCAAAAGGGCCCTTTTGGTGGAGATTTGGAAGGCGTAGATGGAAAACCGGCATGCAAGAGACGCTAGACGGGGAGGACTTCTTCCAGTGTTCAACGTATACACATATACACTTAAATTCAATTATCAAAATTGACCCACAGCGATTAATTTGCACTGATTTCCAGAGAAACGGAAACTCATGGATTTTCCATGAAAATTGCCGGTAGCGGGAGTATAACTTGTCGATGTCGTTCGTTTCAGTTTTAAAGCGATACTGATTTCCATAAAAATGCGATACAAAAAAGGGTCCAGGGTCGCACTGCGAAGGAAGACGTTTTGATGTTCTTTACTGCGATAATAATTGTAATAATAATAATTATAATACGAAAGGTCCGAAGTTCGAAGTCTGGTAGGGCTGGGATTTTTTAATTTAATTTAACAGATTAAATTATTAAAATCTCGTGGCTTGACTAGGGTGAGTCCTGCACGATTCACTGTTGCGTTCCAATTAACAGTGCTGCTCCTAAAAGTGGCGTATGGAGTTAGTAACAAGGCCTATTCATAACACATGGCTAATGACCATAGCAGTCGATGCCAAAACACCAAAGAAAAAAAAATAATTATAATAACTGGAGCGAGACGCAACATTTCTGCCCGGCTAAAATGCAGTAATTGCATTTTAAGGAAAAAAATTAAAAAAATATATATAATTCTTTACAACACAGACATATACAACACGCAAATAAAGAATTATTCGAGTGGAAGAGGGCACAGCTTGACCAAAGGGCGTTTCAAAGTACCACTTGACAGTGGCGACCCTAGCTACCTTATCATCTCCCACGTGCAAGGTAATGATACGCCCGAGTAACCATTGACACGGGGGTAGATTATCAGCTTTGATCAGTACAAGAGTACCGATTTCCGGGTTAGTACCAGAGTTCAACCATTTGCCGCGTTGCTGCAAGGAATGGAGATACTCTCGTTGCCAGCGTTTCCAGAAGTCTTGATGGATCCGTTGGATCAACTGCCAGCGGGACAAACGGTTCAGGGGGAGTTCAGTGTAATCAGGGAGTGGTAAGGCGGTGACGGGCTCCAAATTCAAAAAATAGCTCGGCGTCAGCGCATGTATGTCTTCGATATCGGCACCAAGGGCAGTCAAAGGGCGCGAATTCAATATTGCTTCGATCAGGGTCAGAGTGGTGTAGAACTCCTCGTAGGTGAGAATCTGTTGTCCCACCACTCGGGATAAGTGTGATTTTACCGATGTAACTCCGGCTTCACACAGGCCATTGAAATGTGGAGCACTTGCGGGACTAGGATGCCAATTTACTTTTTCATGATCGGCTGCATCTTTCATTAATCTAATCAGTTCGTGATTAGCGCCAAGAAAATTTGTACCACAATCACTATGTATGTGAGATACGTGGCCACGACGTGCAATAAGCCTTTGCAGGGCTGCCAGAAGTACTTCTGTAGAAAGATCGCTTGCAAGCTCCAAGTGTACAGCTTTAGTCGAAAAGCAGACGAAAATGCACAAATAAGCTTTAGTAGTTCTGACTCCACGTTGGCGGCTGTAGGAAATTGAAAAAGGTCCACCAAAGTCCACGCCACAGCGGGAAAATGGTTTCACCTGTGCGAGGCGACATTCTGGCAAATTACCCATAAGGGGTTGGTAAGTCGATCTGGGTTTTGATCTCCAGCATCGAATACACTTTGAAATAACAGAATAAATTGCTCTTTTGGAAGATAAAATCCAAAACTGCTGTGACAGCAAGAAATGGGTAGTTCTAAAGCCAGCATGGAGAAATTTTGGGTGAAAATGGTCAATCAAAAGTACTGTAAGTCGGCTCTGGCGGGGTGAAAGGATTGGAAATTTTGCAGAAAAGGATATTGAGGCATGTTTAAGTCGACCACCGACTCGCAATATGTTTTCTTCGTCAAGAAAAACTTTTAACTTTCTCAGTGGCTAGGAAAAGCATTTCTTATCGAGCTCCTCCTCGAAGTACAATTGCTGAGTCCGTTTCACAAGCAAAAGAAGTGCGGAATGAAGTTCAGACTTCAGTAGCGGACCAGATCGTTTCAGGGAAGGATTGCGCAAATTGAAGCTGAATCGGAGCATGAAACATATAATGTTTTGTATAGTCCTGAAGGAAGAGTAATTTGCAAGGAGTGCGTCCAAGCAATCTTCCTGAGGTTGGGCAATGAATAAAACAGTTTTTCCCTTCTCCTCGACAGAAAGGTTAATTGTCTCCAACGTCGGCAGGGAGGCAGGCCAAAGATCATCTGTTTCTCGCAGAAATGGGGGACCTTTGAACCAAAGAGGGTGAGAAATGAGCTTTGAAGGAACCACACCTCTGGAGGCAATATCTGCGGGGTTTTTAGCAGTATCAATATAACACCATGAAGTCTGGGGTAATTGATACTGTATATAAATTACGCGATTAGCCATAAATTTTTTCCATCTTTGAGGTGAACCTTTGATCCAGCACAGTGCGATCTGAGAATCCGACCAAGCGCAGATTCGACTGAAGACAAAAATTTTCTCAAAAACATCAATAACATATTTCATCAATTTTGCCAATAGAACCGCAGCACATATCTCTAAGCGAAGTATTGTAATTTTTTTGGTTGGTGCAACTTTCGATTTGGAACATATTAAATTCGTTACAATGTTATTTGTCTCATCCAGAAATCTGAAATAAATTACACCAGCGTAACCTCTTTCGCTTGCATCACAAAAGCAATGCATTTCGAATTTTAATGAATTTAAATGGATATTTGGGGATATTGTAAAATTACGGGGAATTCTCAAACTGCATAAAAGTGGCAAATCAGCTTGATATTTTGACCAGGTGCGAATTATTTCATCATCAGGGGGATCATCCCATCCTATACCTGATAACCAGAGCCTCTGTATCAAATTTTTGCAGAAAAATGTTACAGGTGCAATAAAACCTAGTGGGTCGTAGATGCGAGCCATTTCCGACAGTAAAGTGCGTTTTGTGCAAACCCTGTTCTTAACAGAAAATTAAAAACAGTCATGTAGCGGATTCCACAGTAAACCTAAAACCTTGAAGACATTATCGGGAGAATCTTGTGAGAAAGACAGAGGGTTTTTTGATAAATGACTTACGGGTAAGTCGGCGAGCAAAGTAGGATCATTACTGGACCACTTACGTAGTTCAAATCCACCTTTATTCATAAGAGTGATGATTTCCCTTTTTGTGAGCTCAGCTTCTTGTCGAGAAGGTAGAGACATAACAAAATCATCAATATAACGAAAGTTTCGTATGGCGGAGGCAGCTAGTGGGAAAGCATTACCTTCAGTATCGGCCAAATGGCGTAGCGTGCGAAGGGCTAAAAATGGGGAGCAGTTTATTCCAATGCATACTCTGGTCTGGCGATAATCTTGAATGGGCGAATTCGCGGAAAATTTCCAGATTATTCTTTGATAGTCGCGATGAGCTGGTTCAATAGAAATCATTCTAAACATCTGTTTTATGTCACAGCAAAGGACATATGCGTGCAGGCGGAAATTCAATAAAATTTTAACAATATCTTGTTGCAATTTTTCTCCTATGAAGAGATGCACATTCAGACTAGTCTGATTGGGAAGCTTGGCGGAGGCATTGAAGACGCATCGTAGTTTTGTAGTCAAACTATCGGGTTTGATAACATAGTGATGCGGTAGATAGTATGACTTCAGCGGCACATAATCTTCTTCAATCAATTCCATGTGATGCAGTTGCAAGTACTCTTTGAAAAAATCAGAGTACTGCGAGTATAATTCAGGATTTTTGAGTAGACGACGTTCTAATGAATAAAAGCGATGCAAAGCGAGGTCTCGAATTCCGGGAAAGTGTGGTAATCCACCCTTGAATGGTAGTGAAAATGTATAATGGCCGCTTACATCACGTCGAACCGTTTCTAGAAAGATATTTTCACAGATTTCATTTTCGGGGGAAACTGGAAATTTATCTGGAACACTCTCTATTTCCCAAAATTTCTTGAGAGTGTCCTCTATGGAGGAAGAATCCAAGGAAGTGCAAAAATGGACTATTGTTTTCGTGGCGGGGGAATTAGAAGTTTTGCCCATCAGAACGTAGCCAAAGATCGTATTAATTGCGTCGGGTTGGTCCTTTCTACCAGAGATACGGCCATTCAACAAAACTTTGGAAAATATTTCCGCTCCCAACAATACGTCAACATTTCCTGGGCTATGAAAATTTGGATCAGCCAGTAATATTATTCAGAACAATAGCATCGGTATGATATACCGGGGACTTCCGATAGGCAGCTTGAAATGAAAGTGTAACTCGTCCTCTACTAACAGAGGATTCCATAGAATCCAGACCCTTGATTTCAATAGAACATCTAGTCTTAGGTAAACCAAGTTTTGTAACAGCTCGTTGAGATAAGAACGAGCTCATGCTTCCACTACCTAATAAGCACCGTAAGGGTTGATAATTTCCAGAACTGTCAAGAACCTTTATGTAAGCCGTAGCAAGTAAGACGCTTGTAGGATGTGAAATTATTCAAGAACCCACAAGGATCGAATCTGTTCCCTTTTGGACGTTACTAGACGACACGGAGGCGGCCGAACCCAGTGAGGAACTTACGGTTTCTGAAGCTACCGTTGTAACAGGAGTTGAAGTCCTATCTTGGTGAAGTAACGTGTGATGGCTTTTAGAAAAACATTTCCTACAACCATACGAGGATCGGCAAGATTTGAGATCATGAGATGAGCTCAAACAATTAAAGCAGAGGCGTTTACTTTTACAAAAGTCATATCTTTCTCTGGGCAATTTACTAGTGAACGACTGACAATAATATAGCGAATGATTTTGTTGGCAAAAAATACAACAGTAGGCGAGCGACTTGTTCATGAACATTGAAGTGATGCGATTTTGCGTAGAGGGGGGTTGTCTGGGAGAATAGGAATCTGAATTCGCGGTTTTCTTAATCCCTTGAGAGCAGCCAATTTTAAGCGTATCTAAAATAACACATTGTTTATTTAAAAATTCTGTCAATTTATCGAAGCTTGGTATCTGAGATGATTTATGATCCATTTCAAATCTAGTAAGCATTGGACCATCCAATCTTTTTATCAGCATCATAACTAGAACAAAGCTCCATTGATCGGTGGTCAAGCTCAACGATTTCAATGCGGCAAGATTTTCAGAAAATATGTCCAACAGCTTACGAAGCGCTACCGGATTTTCGGAGTCTATTTTAGTAGTACTATCCATCTCAGCCCAGTGAGCTTGAGCTACTAATCTTGGATTAGAATATCGATCAACTAATGTTTTATAGGCTGTCATAATTATCCGATGTCAAGGGCAGTGTACGAACTATTGATAAGGGCTGGCCCTGCAACGATGAAATCAGGTGGTTAAATTTTTCAATGGCACTAAGGGAAGTATTATCATGAATAAGCGAATTGAAATGATCAATAAATGACGTAAACGTTTTATGATCTCCACTAAAACGTTTCAATTCAATTTTTGGCAAGCGAACGTTCGGCTGAATATTACCAGGGCCCGCTATTGTTGAGTTATGCACCAGCGATCCGTGTGTACCAACATCTGACTCGAATAAGTCAGCATAAATTGATTTCACGACAAAAAACTCCGATAAAAACCCTTCTCTGATAATATCCTCCGGCTCTGTTTCTGTTTCAGGAACAGAAAGTAAAGCAGAATTTATACTATTATGATTTTTCAGAAACTCCTCCCTGATGGTCTCTAATTCAGCGTATCTCACTCTGAATAAAGAGCGCACAGACTTATCAGTTTCAGCTTTCTCAGCGAGATTTGTTAAAATAGTAATATCCTTAATAGCGGTGTTGCGGTAGGCTTTATATTTCTTCACCTTATCCATGTTCAAAACAAACCTAAGATAGGTACCTATAAACACTTTGCGGTATGTGAAAAGCTGTGAAAATAAAGTCACCGAATTTACAATGATAGCGGAGATCCTCAAGTTAGGAAGCGAGCGAGCAGATGTTAAATGGGATCAAGACGGCAAATCCATCTCTGTGGATAAGTTTGATCCAAATAATTTCTCACTAGTCGTGCGCAATGAGCTGGACAGCCGTCATTTTGGAACTATATTTCTCTAAGTAAGGCCAAAAACTACATCTTCCAAAGTAGGCAGTTCGTTTTCTAAAAAATCGCGATAAATTTTTCTGTTTAGAATGTCAGGTAATTCAAAAGGGTCAATTATTGTACCATTCCAGGTCCCGATCCATAAATAAATAAAAAGATCTTTTTTAAAAACATGACATGCTTGCATTTGACTTGGTGGCAGGCAGTTTGTACATAACGCATTTATACTCTAGTTAAGAAGATGATCTATTTCCTAAATAAGTGTTACTCCATCTTCACTATCCCCATTTTGACAACAAAAAACACCTCCACTTTGAAAAAGGTAGGCCGCTTATACAGTTACAAACCTACCCCACATATAATCCAACCCAATTCTGTGTTGATCGCTTATCGCTTCAATAAAAATGAGAAATCCCCAGTTTTCCAACTCCACGATATGTGAAGGATAGGAGAACGAAAGATTTGCAATCAAATCAAAGCCAAGTGAATGAGTGGGCAATATAAAACCGAACATCCCAATGTATATCACCAAGCCGCAAGAAAGATGATGCAATTTCTAAGAAAAATATACTCCTGTTTTCCCAATCTTTATTTTCCGGGTCTTTTTTCGCAGATTTGTTTTATGTTCGAGCGATTTGGATGCCACTAAAAAATTTATTGAATATATTTTTGTATCGTCGGGTAGGCATTTATTTGGACAAGTTTTTCGTGATAAATGATGCGAACAATATTATGCGATTGCCTATTCGAAATTCAAATATTACACACATCTGTAGTTTCTGTTGATGCTTTGTGATACCTTGTTTTGTTTATTTTCGTTGGTGGTATGAATATTTCATTAGTCACGTTCTACACGTGTCTGTTTGTTTTTCAAGTGAATAATTGTGAAGTATTCCAGATGATACAGTTTAAAATATACCTGTTGTTTTCCGACATGGAATATTGTATACAAAAACACCCTATCCTTTCGGAAATATGTAATATACTATTTTGTAGAACTTGCAATCAATAAATTCGTGACTTGGTAAAATGAGTTTATGCCATGAACTTATTTTACCTATAGGTGTAACGAACAAATCGCTTTTTCGAAAGGTTCCGAACCCTTTGAACCCTGAGATGCTTTTATGTAAAATGAATTACGTTTCATCAATTTGTTTATCGAGAACAGGTGCACTTTTCACAATTACTATATTTTTTGCTGATCAGGATTATAATGTCCTGGGAAAGGATAAAGGCATGGACACACTTATCATACAACATTCCGATCCGACCCCGATCCGATGATGGCCCGAGTTATCGGATCGGTGTGGTATCGGCAGGGGTGGGGGCACACATGTCCGACACCTCTCCGATCTTGTCAACTATCAAGCACTCACCACAAGTATTGATTCGAATGCTTTCTCACAAAGTTGTTCCCTTGTGTTTGGGCAACACTAATTTATTCGAAAAGTGAAAACGGTGTTCATTGCATGAAAAATTAAACATGTTATAATGAGCAAGAATTGTACAGAGCTTGTTATGCAATGATTTCAGTGGCACCCTTCTGATTCAATGAATTTTTTTAGTCAAATTGAATTTCACAGAAGCTTGAGAACAATCAAGCGTGTCAGCTACTAGGAAAGGAACTGAAGTTTCCATATCCAATGGGTTGCGAAGAGCGAATGAGAGAGAAGGAGATTAAATAATTTACCTCAAATCTTGTTTTGGGCTGCATAGAAGCCCTAAATGAGCTGGGCAGTCAGAATCTACTGAGCCTAGCCTGGGTACCAGGACAAATGAGGCCCTGGATGGCCCAGAAACGTTTTGCGGTGTAGCAAAAGGGATACCAAAAACAAATACCAAATTATGGATAGAACAGAGGTCTCAAGAATGGTGGAGCAATTTACTGGGAATGAGATAAACCAAAGAGTTCAAAAAACAAATGCAGCCACCATTCACAGAATATCTACTAAGCCAGAAGAGGAGCACTACTAGAATATTAGTGGGACTTCTTACAAGGCACTGTAGCCTCAACAAACATCTGAGTACAATCCGTCTGGGAGGTCCTATCTGTAAGAAGAGGAAACATCAGCAGACATACTATGCCACTGCGAGGGCTCTGTAAGTTGGTAACGTACAAGACAGACGAGCATACTTCATTATTACAGTACGAAGACATATGTTGATTTTTTTGTTATGGAGGATGGTTTCTGTGTTAATGTTGTTGGTAGGAAGTATATATACTTTCACGTCCAATACATATCAAGAATACCTGCTTCGGTTGTTTTTCCCTTGGATTAACCAAATGCTGCAAAGTAAATAGGTCATAGCATGCAATGTGTTTCGGCTACGATGTTATCTACTGCTGGAAGCGAACAAACGCCATGATTGATGGTAGTCTTTTACTTTGACAGAAAATTACATTGCGGATTCGCTATCAACTCTACTTGAAATAGCAAAACAGATTCAAGGTGAGACTTACAAACCGCTCGGTGGAGTCAATATCACAGGCCCTTCAGTTGCAGCTCCGTTTGATAGTTGTAATTTATCGTTAAATAGTTCTTAGTATTGAAGTAACTATTCTGTAAGATATAAAATGAGTCTTGGTATCAGTAGGTGAAAACTCACGGTTTTTGTGTGCTAACTAAACTGGACAAATATTGTCGTTCTTCGAAGTCAGTTGGAAATAAATGCTTAACTATGAAAATTGTTTGTTTTCTCTCGTTGATTCTATTCAGTATATTCAGAATGATATAAACCAAAATAGAACAATAGTAAAAAACTGAAATTTCAAAATTATTAGAAGAATTGTTTTTGTTGATATAAATATTAATGTTAATCTAATAATAAAATAATTACATAAAAATAAAAAAATAGAAATCTAAAAAGGCATTAAAACATCTTTTCAAAGACAAGCTATTATTCAAATGCTCAAAACATTGGAGAATCATTTCTTTCAATGTGTGACGTACGTCATTCTATAATTACCATATTCATAAGTTTGCCGCGCAAAGCTTTCTATTTGAATACGAAAGTTTTATATTTTCAGAATAACCTATGTCACACATCTAGAGAAATGATTTTCAACTTCTTAGTGCATTTGAATAAAAGCTTGTTTTCTTACCACCTTCATTTGAAAACTTTCAGTTATCAAGCAAAATATAATGGGGCCTTTATCTTGGATTTTTGAATATTGACAATGTAATCATAATATCCGACCTCAAAAACCATCTCACATCAAATTTTCAATAGAACCTGCCCAAAATCACAATACACGTCGGCCATCTTTGTAGCATACATTTTTTCAAACAAGTTTTCAACTCAGAAAACATCCTCATACCAATTTTGAATAAAATCTGACCCTAATTACAAAACTCGTCTGTCATATGAAATTTATGAATTTTGACAAATAGTTCATAATCTTCAGCCTCTAAATCTACCACATACTGATTTTGAATCGAATCGATACATTTTTTTTTAGATTTTCAATATATCAACATAAATACAATAAAAATTAGGTATACATAAATATTATAAAAGTACAATAATATAAAAGTGTGAAATGGAAACCAGGACAAAACCAAACAGCAATCAACGATGAAACTCAGCAATCCAATGAGCAAGACTTACAAAAAAGGACATAATCGTCTCCGTTCACAATTGATCCAATTGCAATTGGAGATACACTGGAGTCATTATATTCAAACCACGTGCCTGCATGTGGGTGTCTACAGTAAGCTGTGTAATGTCCACTATTAGAAGTTCCACTGTGGTTGGACAATGCATACAGGTTGTAACAAAGAGGCGAAATTGAACCCCTCTAGAGGAAAATCAATTTCAACATTCAAATGGATTTCGTGAATTTCCTTCTCACTTCGCAATTTGAACAAAAAAGTTTCTCATCACCATCTAAAGTTTCTTCTTTTGTGAAATAATCCTGACATTGCGAAAGTCTTAGTTTGTCTGTTCTTTGTGGAACTGGTATGGAAAGGTCCCAAAATGGATCAAAGTGACCGAACAATGACCACAAAAAGTACACTCCAATGAAGATTTAAGTTGGCCACCAAAGCAGTCCACTATCTTCGAGTTGTCATTCCGAAATAATCTCAACCAAGCCTCTACGGCTTTTTTTATTGTCTCTCATATTGTTATCAATATCTGCCATTAAGTCTAGAGGTTCCTCTGTATTTCGACTCAATTCTTCATGAAAACCCATCAACAGGTATCTCAAAAATTCCTGAGCATCTTGCTGGGCGAAACCGAAAAAGCGAGGAGCGAAATTTTGAATATAACTTTTTAATGACCCCGTATCGACAACACCATCCGACAAATCTTCTGACCATAGTTCCTTAATCATGTTCGCAAAAACTTCGACTAAAGTTCCTTTCATACTAGACATTTTAGTATTAATATCTTCCAAGTAATCATCTGTAGTTACATACTCAAGAAGACATTTAGTTTTCGACAAACATTGAATTTGTTGAAATTGTTATTTCCGTCAACCGATTGCACCCCTACGTGCAACCCTCGGAAGTCTTCGAGAGACTTGTGTGAGCTAGGGAAGACGTAAGTGTTTTATTGGCCTCATGAGACATTTGCAAACAGAAGCATTTCAACATTATCGCAAAACTCGTCGTTTAGAATCGAATCAGACCATAATCACTAAACTCGACCGCCATATTGGAGCCCCCAGTTTGTTCTCCAACAAAAATTTCATAATTATTCAGTGCTGCCCAGGTTATGATATAGAGACGGAGTGACTCGATGAAAGAAACGAACGTCATTTAATTCTTGATGATAGGTCCGATCAATATTACTCAAAAGACAGTGTCTATGACTATATGACGTTAGTGTTTTATTGGCCTCATGAGACATTTGCAAACAAAAGCATTTTAACTTCATTAGATGCTAGCTGTGGATAAAAAAAATGCTTTATAACATGTGCCATTTAGGGTGGGTGTACAAAACAAGTTCGCCAACAGTTCAAGTGAACTTGCTTCGGTTGCTATGGATTAGTCAATAAAATTTCTAGTTCCTTAACAACTGAACTTAGTGTTGTTGAACTGCTGGTTAACGTGTATTTTACAACCTGCCCTTAGTGATTATAGCTGCTGGGGAAAACGTAGGAATGTTATTGAAAGGAAGTTATTTTTGTACCAAGTGAGTCAAGTGATACTTTTCTTATGGGAAGGAAAAGTTGACGCACGACGCCGTAGGCGGCAATTAATACGAAAAGAGCACTTCACTCACGTGTTTCATAAACAATTTTTTCTACAAGCCTTAAAAAAAGAAAACCTACTAATTTGTTTGTACTATTCATTACCTACTCATAATCATCATTCAATTTATTTCAAATTAACAACACAAAAAATCTACCACAGAAACAACAACAACAACAACAATTTGAAAATTGATGTTTAACACACAATTGATTGCATTTTTGCCAATGGAAATGCTTGACTCAGTCGAATCATCTTGTTTAATTACTGACGAATTAGTACTTATTGAATTATTTTCATCTACAATTGTTTCATTTACTGTTATTTTATTTTTACTCATCGTTTCTTCACTACACTGTTGGAAATTAGTAGTCATTTTCAACAACTTCTAATACTGTTGAAAAATTGCATTACTTCTTATGTCTGTATTCCTAAGTTTGTATTTCGAAGTCACTTACTAATTACTTACTTACTATTTGTCAATTTAATGCCACCTGGGGCGGAGAAAATGAGGAAGTTTTGTCACTATCATCAAAATACAAATGTTCCACTACAGTCATGCCATTCTTAAAAAAAACTTTGATTAATGTAAAGAGAAAATGTTTTTTTTTTAAATACAATTTCGAATGTTTTCGATTTATTGCTTGAAACTGACATGTGACATGTGTCAATATCGATTTACAGGTTATCGGACATATACAATTTCATCAGAAATGTTTTTCCAATACTCTAACAATAAACTTTTTTTCCTTATGATACATACTTTTTGGCGGTCACTGTATAATGTTCGACAGTTTTTGATGGCAACTATGGATCTATTTCATGATTTTCCGTCGACTGAATTGTTCGACGAATTATTAGCATTCTAAAGTGCGATCGTGTCTGTTTCCCTGCAAATACTTCTAATCCTAATCTGACTCTTACATCCGAATGACGTCTTCAAGGTCATACCCGACTCCTTACTTCTACTAGCCGAATTTCCTAGTTGTGTGTTTATTAATCTTTGACCACGCTTTGTCAAAAACACTAAAATTCCATGTTAGGTTATGTCCTCATGATGGTTTTGCTTTTAGCGATTTCATTAATTACTATGTAAATTTGTTGAAAATTGTGAAGATGATATCAATTAAAAGTGAGTGGTAATTATACGGTTTTGATGAATGTTCAGTGTTGTTTCAAGCAGGTTGCTCTGGTGGTAAGTAATTATCAATTTTTCGAAATAATCAATGAGGAAGCGAAACATAAAATCGAAAACATGATGTTTTCGATTATTCGATTATTGACACATATATTTCAACTAATCAAAAAACGCAATTGGAAAAATCGGTGTAACTTTTAGTTGCAACAGAAAATAAGAATTGTCAAATTAATGATTTCGTTGTTATTCGGATCTGTTTATCAGTGTTGTCGCCTGGCAACAACCGTTAAAAAATAAAGTGTAGTTGCTTTTTACGCTTTTCGATGCTATAACGAAATTGTACTACATGACTATTAGATTATTTACCAGATCAGGGGTGCTATTTTCAAACTTGAACAAATCCTTCCGTATGCGAGTTGTCGTATGCGAAATAGTACCGGTAGTCCAAAAGCAAACGCGAGTGTCATCTAGCGTGATTCGTTACAAACATGAATATTTGACGTCATTTCAATGCAGGCTTTTCCATTGTCCCATTGTTTCAATCAAGTTACGACATGACTTGGAGGCCAGATAACTGAAGTTACGACATGACTTGGATGCCAGATCACTGTCGCCATCTACATGTTGTTGAAATATATAGTCTGTACCAAATGTTTGAACTTGGCGCTCTTTGCGTATGTAGCGCCCTCTTAGGGCGAGTTGTTTGAGTCAAGTTCAACAACAGTTCAAATGAACCGAACTCAGTTGCTAAGGAACTAGAAATGTCATTGGCTAATCCCTAGTAACTGAACTAGGTTCACTTGAACCGTTGTTGAACTTGTATTGTACAACTCGCCCTTCGATCGATGACATATGAGTTACCGTTTTCCTGTATCAAGTAATGTCGTTGTCGTAGTTCGTAGTATGAAAATAATGAAGTTGTTGTTTTGACTTTTTATGGTTCAAGACTCAAGTTAAAAGTAGTAAAGTATGAATATCGAACAGAGCGTTTTATTCAATACATGTCGCATCCAGTTGAATCCAATATTAATCCCATAAGGTTGGCTAACTATATAAACTATATAAACAATGCTAAAAGTTAGTTCATTTTCAAACTGCAATCGAATCTGATTTTCCGCAGTTATTAATATTCGCAAAAGTTGATATGGCAACGTTTGATTACATGTGATTTTAGTTGTTTTGTGGTAACTTTAGATGTTTCGTAGTTTCCAGTTTCCACATTGCACTGCTGATTGAAAAAGACAAGTTTCTTTAACTGATTTATTTGTAAAATACATATTTTGTGTTCATTTTTCATTATAAGTAAATCTAAAATGTTTTAGAATCTGGATTTTCAATAATTTGGTATTTTCAGGAGATTTGATGTTTTGTTTGTTTTTTTTTGTAAATTCCTCATTCCTGGTAATTGGCTATTTGAAAATATCTTCAGGGGAAGATATATATTTCTAGAACTTGTATTATAGACTGGAATTTATGGAGGTAATGGAAAACAGGATCAATATTATGCATGTGATTGTTAAATATGTCAACATAATTCACTGTAAAATATTGTAGCAAATATGTAGTATTTTCTGTTATTGTCTGTTTCAAGTATTAAAATATTAATTGAAAAACTTCTTCATGTTACGCTTTGAATTTATTCTTTTTTTTGTACTCTTTCAATATATCCTTCAATGTTTTCCACAATATTATTGTAATTCTATTGACCTTATTCAATAGGTATCAATAAATCCGGGTCTTCATCTCCATTGCCAAATTTTACTGGTGGTAAATTAATGCACATATTGTTTGATATTGGCACATACATTTTCATTTCAAGACTCTCAAATAGAGTTCTTGCATTTGGTACCACCAGGGAAACGTACTCACACATCGTTATTCTCATATTCCAGTCAAATTCCAATGTTTTGAAATTTTTCACAAAGACATAGTATTTCGACTATAAGATTCTAAGAGTAAGGTTATTCTGGACTTTCATTGTCTAAAAAGAACAAAGAACAATTTTTAATCAAGACGTTTCAACTGTTAAAATCTACAGTCGCTATCAAGTGTATAATGCGACAATCTCAAGGATACCTCTTATATATGCTATGGGTAATTTTGTGTCATTAGCCTAGGGGTAATTTGGCAGTATTCAGGTAAGCTTGTTAATCACAGTGCCAGGCCCCTCCGGTACAGCATTGTTAATTCTTATCGTAATTTCAATTGATCCACGCCACTAATTAAGGGTTTCCACACATTACGGATTTCTATGCTAGCTTGACTGGAGACTTTGTTGTTCATAATATATACACTCTCTTTAAACTCCCTTCAATACCAGCCCTCTTCTTTATGGATGTCTTCGGCTTCAGTCCATTTTATGTTGTGTTGGGTCGTCCAAACATGATCCGCTATCCCTGACTTTGATGTTTCTCCACGTTGAGTATTTCTCTTGTGTTTAGCGAGTCTAACGCTGAGTGGTATCTTAAGGCGGATTTCCACCAAACGGACTCGCTTGCGACTAGTTTCAATTTCAAAAACAGAAACAAATAACTTGTAGTTTCGAAAACAAACTCGAAACTTGAATTCCACCAAACAAACAATAAATTAGTCTGTCGCGTGTTTTGTTTTGCAAGTGTTTTCTGTTGTTTCCACTAGATAAACAGTTTTCATCATGCCTTCTCTAGACGATGTGTTTAATAGCGTGCGGTGTTTTTATAATTGAATCTTTTGAGCAAAAGAAGCGAAAGCGACAAAAACCAAGATACTGGATGAGATCATTTTTAAGAAGACGAATAGATTATGGAACGGACAAAATTATGGCAGATTTGGTACATGATGACATAGGAATAAATCAAGAGCTGACTGAGGTCATCATTTCATAATTTTGTAGCAATGTTCAATCACGAATTTGAGAACCACCAAACTACCTACCTAGTGAACTGTTGTCGGCGTTGTCGCCAGCCGTTTCCACAAAGCGAACTCTGTTTACAAAAACAGAGACAGAAAACCGAAACCTTTTGATCTTTCCGCCCGGCGACGGGACTTTTCGTAGTTGACGAAAACACTAACTCGCGACACGAAGTCTTCAAAATGTTTCTTATTTTGACAACAAAAGTTTTTGTTTTGTCGAAATCGACACAGGTGCTGTTTTGTTGTGGTTTTGTCCGTTTGGTGGAAATCCGCCTTTAGTTTCTCCAAGATAAGCTTTACCGCATTCACAAGGGATGCGGTAGATGCAGTTTTTGGAGTCAATGTCAGCGTTACGTGGTCTCGTATTTGTGAGATGGCTGCGAATAGTGTTACCTGACTTGAAACATGTCCGTATTTTGTATTTCGACCCAATTCGCTCGTCGGCTCGTCTAGTTTCTTGTTCTTATCCCCCCAGCGGGCTAGAACCTCTTCTATATGTTTTTTGGGGTACCCATTTCGTCGCAGATCTTTCTTGATATTGTCCAATTCGATGGTAAGACTTTTATCTGTGTTACAAAGGTTGTAGGCACGGTCCACCATCGATCAAACAACCCCTCTCTTTGTAGCACCATGATGGTTTGATTCGAAGTTCAGGTATTGTCCGGTGTGAGTCGGCTTTCTGTATAGTGATGTTTGCCACTAATCATTGCTCTTTTGAACTTTCACGTCTAGAAAAGGTAAACAGTCTTGGGTCTCCTCTTCATCGTGAAGTTTATGGACTTTCTGATGTTATTTAGATTCGTCTCCGTGGTTCCATATGACAAACGTGTCATCAACATAACTCAACCACATCTGAGGTTTCTTATGGGCTGTCTCAGTAGAAAAAGTTTCAAACCATTCCATATAGATGTTTATGTGTATATAATGCTACTTGCCAGTTACCTACTTATTTATCGAAAAATCATATTTTACATATACATAATTGAACACCATGCAAGGCCTCTAAAGCAGCAATTTCAATATCGCTGTTCAGATTATCTGCATCATTCAATTCAAATTCGATCTTCTCAAAACTGTACAACCTAACCTAAAAGTGTTCTTTCACCCGTTATTTCTCACTTTTTTCTTGCCTTTTCGCAAGCGAACATTCGTCTCGCATGCATGGGTTTGACCATGAGATGTATTTCAACCAAAGAAAACCGCATACGAAAAGTATTCATAATTTCCAAATACAAATATTACAGTTTCACACGGAAATGTCATATATTCGTATGCAGAACTCATTCGCATGTGTTTGAAAATAGCACCCCTGTCTCTATGACAGTAGGTTGTGTTTACTGGTTTTCTTGGTGAATTCATACATTATTTACAATTTTAAATAATTTGTCTATGAAAATATTAGAAATAATAGACTGTGAAGAGTAATTATGTTTACTTCTAATTTATTAAAATTAAAGTGGAACATACTATTATCACAATTATTCATTGAGACTGGAAAAATGACTTTGGCATTGTCAGCACTACTCTTACTGACTGCAAGTGTGGTATATAACGCAGAAACAGGATTATAAACATTGCAGACCTCATTGCCGCCATGTAAATTTTTTTCTGAAGGGAGTTCTCATCATAACTTTCAGCCACAGCTGAATATTTCTACCCACCGTGCCTCTTCATTCCCAAAACGTCTACTTCTTTATTGGCCAGAGGTGTTGCAGAAGTGCGTCAGAATGAATGTCCAGTGTAATTGCATGGATTTTGTTATTTAAAATACTCTGCGATTTTCGAAGGCCATTTTCAAATTGTAACTTTTCCTACTACCGGAACACTGCATTTTCCATCCAAATAATTCAAAAACAAATGGGTGCATTTGGTTTGGTGTGCATAAGCTTTATATATTTGTGGACAATTTCCAAGTTAGGAAGTTTTTCATCTTCGCTGTGACAGTAAATGACCTCTGAATATGAGTTTTTGTGTTTTGAATTATTGAAATATTGAAAGTTTCCCTATTTTCAATATCCTGAAAATTTATATTGTATAATTCTTCCACTCACAGGCTCATGCCACTCTCAGTATAATTGCAACATGGAAATACCTATAGGAATGAAGGTTCTGTTGAAAATTTGAAAATTTCTTCTTTAGTAAAAACGGATACTTGTTTCGGTCTGTATCCAACATTTCTCCTTTTGAGATAAGCGTAGAGAATGTTGAAATATCAATAGAATCGTTCAGTTTTTTTTTATTCATTTCAACAAAATATGCCAATATAATAGCCCTTCCGTGTTTTTGTTCTAACCAATTCTTCAAAATTTTATGTGTTTTCATAGCGGTCTTTTGACTTTTCTGGAATTATAGATATTCCGATATTCGAGTAATGTTATTCTGGACTTTCTTTCATTGTCTAAAAAAGAACAGAGAAAAATTAAATTCTCTGCAATTTTTAATCACGACGTTTCAACTGTTAAAATCTACAGTCGTTATCAAGTTTATAATGCGACAATCTCAAGGATACTTCTTATATATGCTATGGATGATTTTGTGTCATTAGCCTAAGGATAATTTGCCGATATTCAGGTAAGTTTGTTAATTACAGTGCCGGGCCCCTCCGGTACAGCATTGTTAATTCTTATCGCAATTTCAATTGATCCATGCCACTAATTAAGTCAGCGTTACGTGGTCTCGTCTTTGACATTGACTCCAAAAACTGCATCTACCGCATCCCTTGTGTATGCGGTGAAGCTTATCTTGGAGAAACTAAGAGACCACTTAGCGTTAGACTCGCTGAATTCAAGAGAAACACTCAACGAGGAGAAACATCAAAGTCAGGGATAGCGGATCATGTCTGGACGACCCAACACAACATAAAATGGACTGAAGCCGAAGTCATCCGTAAAGAGGGCTGGTATAGAAGGAAGTTTAAAGAGAGTGCATTTATTATGAACAACAAAGTCATCAGTCAAGCTAGCATAGAAATCCGTAATGTGTGGAAACCCTTAATTATTGGCATGGATCAATTGAAATTGTGATAAGAATTAACAATGCTGTACCGGAGGGGCCCGACACTGTAATTAACAAAACTCACCTGAATACCGGCAAATTACCCCTAGGCTAATGACACAAAATTATCCATAGCATATATAAGAAGAATCTTTGAGATTGTCGCATTATACACTTGATGACTGTAGATTTTAACAGTTGAAACGTCGTGATTAAAAATTGCAGAGAATTGAATTTTTCTTTGTTCTTTTTAAGACAATGAAAGAATAACCTTACTCAAAGTGAAACATTGTCAACCACATTCAAACATTCCTATATTCCATGACTCTTCTGAGTCCGTATCAGGGTCCATACTCTCGCCTTCCGAATCAATCATTATAATATACCGGGTGTCTGCGGAAAGCGGCTTGACCCTATACCTGTTTTGTTTTTGAAGATAATGGAATGAAATTTGGAAAATTTACAGATTCTCCAATTAAAACTGCATCCTTTGACATGTGACTCGACTTCATGCAACATCCAGTTTCACCAGAAGTGACCTAAACTTTCGATTTTCAAATGAGACACCTGATATATTTTTATTTCTCTCGATATACTGTTGACTGTTAACACATTGAATATAATTATGTATTAATTGTCACATTTTGAGACCAAATTTTATTTTCATTATGAAATTTAGTTTTTATCCTAGAGGGCTATGGATATCATCAAATTAAGTACTAAAGTATGCAGTCCCAAAATTTTGAGAATCATACAATTTTACTGTTTCTGATCAAAATGTATCAGCTATGCAAAATTTCATTTCAAAATTTCTATAACAATTTTTTTCAAAAGGCAACTATGTGGCTCGTTGTGTTTGGAAAAAATATCATTTCATTACGATTAATTTGATTCTGCGCATTATTAGGTTTCAAACAAACTTCCGTTGAAAAACTTTAGGAGATTACATTAAAAATTTTCCTAACCCGATAAAAAAATGTATTTTCAATTTTAAAATTAAATTTTACAAAGCACATACATTTTGACCGAAAACAGTGAAGTTATATTTTTCCCAAACTTTTAGGGCTGCAATTGATGACTTGAACGTATCCATAGCATTCCAGATTGGAAAGTTAAATTGAAAAAAAAAAAAAATGTTGGTCACAAAAAGGTTACAGAATATCAAGGAGTGACAAAAGAGGTGAAAATCCCATTTGAAAATCGAAAGTTCAAGTCACTTCCGGTGGAACCAGAAGTTGCGTGAGCTTGAGTTATCTGCCAAAAAAACGCAATTTTATGTCTTATGCAGATTCTCCAAATGTAATTCCATTGTCTTCAAAATAAAAACGTTATAGCGGCGAGCCACCTTCCGCGGACACCCAGTATTGAATTATTTTAACGAATACTTGACTTGTACCTGGCAACTGCATGGCAGATTGAAAAAATGCAACTACAAATAAACCTAATGTTACGATTTTTCTAATGGAACACGCCTTGGCGATAAATTGCTTTGATCACGATCGATCGAAAATATAATATTCAAGCAAATTGATTTACTCGAATTCTTTTATACATGTAGTGACCGCCAAAAAGTGTGTACCATATGGGAAGAAGTTTATTGTTAGAGTATTGAAAAATATATCTGGGGATAAGTTTGTGCATTTGTGCATGTCCGATAAACTAAAAATCGATTTTGATACATGTCACATGACCACTAGTATTGCGGCAAATTGAAAAAAAATATTTGAGGCCAAAAGTGGGGTAAGATAGCAGAATATCGAAAAAAGTAAATGGAAAAAGTTGCTTAGAATCTAATTTCATGCTCACGTACAGAGTTTCAGGCGATAAATCAAAAAAAAAAAAAAAATTGCATTTTTTTTTATATTTTCCGATCTCTTCACAAAAATCAATGTTTTTTTTTTCTGGATGGCTTTACTATAGTGAAACATTTGAATTTTGATGATAACGATAAAAGTTTCTCATTTTCTCCGCACCAGATGGCACTAAATTGAAAAATATGGTTTTTGCCAGAACCCTCGCTGTTACATTAGTTCGTATCTAACAGTTATATCAGAATTCCAAGACTATTGTAGTGATATAGCGATCTAGAAACATTCTGGTTCCCTGATTATGATAATCGTGCATGAGCAGCGTTTCACTTTACACATAAACCTGAAAAAATTGAAGAGGCATGAAGTTTATGTGCATAGTGAAACGCGTATGTAGCATTATCATAAAAACTTGAATATAATCAGGAAACATGATATTTCTATATTTCCGTATCATCACAATAGTCCTGGAATTCTGATATAACTGTTAGGTATGAACCAATGTAACAGCGCGAGTTCTGGCAAAAACCAATTCTTTCATCTTCTATCTGGTGCGGAAAAAATGAGAGACTTTTGTTATTATCATCAAAATACAAATGTTTCATCATAGTCAAGCCATTCAGAAAAAAAAACTTTTATTTTTGAAACGAGAAAAGTAGGAAAATATTTTTTTTAAATTGCAATTTGAATTTTTTCCAATTTATTGCTTGAAACTCTTTATGTGAGTATAAATTAAATTCCCAGCAACATTTTCTATTTACTTTTTTCATATATTGCCATCTTAATCCACTTTTGGCATCTTCCCGGTATTTTTTTTGCCAATTTTCCACCATAATAGTGGTCACGTGCTATGTGGGCTGGTCCCAAAAAAAAATTTTAAACGCCTAAAATATTTGCGGCGAAACCTGACCTCCTAGCAAGATTTGTTGAATAGAAAAGTTGGGGATGATAAAAAAATCGAAAAGTTCTTTATTCAACACTTTTTGACATAACCCCAAATTATCCGTCAAAATGGCAAAAAACCGATTTTTCAGTTTTTAATTTTGTTCTCGCGTATAAATAGTTCAATTTACATGGAAATTTGTAATCATATGTCTTTCTTGGTGATGAATCATCTTGATTTTTTCGGAAATAAGAGGACAACTTGTTTTCGAGTTATGTTCATTTTTCTAAAAAAATGTTCCACGAACAATTGTTCTGGTGTTTTTTATTTATTTCGAAGGTCTATAAGTGATCATTTTATTCGTTGAAATGTCTACTCTGAACGGGTCTATGTAACTTGGTGGTTTACTCATCGTTGAACCGATTGAAATTGAGGAAAACCGACGAGTCTCTCTGAATCATAATTTTCTCAATAATATTCAATAGCTGTAAAAAAAGAATAAAAATGATATCAATAAATTAATTACTCAGTTTGATTATGTATTCAAATAGTCGAATGCAATGAATTTAAAAAAAACTACTTGTTATAAAAATAATGAAGAAAGTCGAAAATCATTGAAAGTGAGAAAAATCATGATTCACATTTTTCTCAGTTTTACGCGGTTTAACGACCAACAAACCCCCAAGTCACATGGACCCTTTGAAATCAGACATTTTAACAGTTAAATTGTTCACTTATAGACCTTCAAAGTTCAAAAAACTATCAAGACAATTGTTCGTGGAAGATAAGGTTGTTTTTTTCGAAAAATATGAACAACTCGAAAACTCGTAGTCTTCTGATTGACGAATCTCATGCTTATTCGACACAAAGAGAGACATGTATCTACAAATTTTCATCTTAACTAAATTATTAATACGCGAAAAAAAAAAAACTGAAAAATTGTTTTTTGCCATTTTGACAGTTAATTTGAGGTTGCCACAAAGTGTTGCATGAAGAACTTTTCGATTTTTTTATTATCTATTGAAAAAATCCTGCTCTGAGTTCAGGTTTCGCCGCAAATCGCAACAAAACATTTTTGACCCCTAAACTGCATCCCTATTTCACCATTTTGAGTGTTTTCGCATTGAAATATTTTTTTTCTAAGAGTTGAAACCTCAACAAAATCCTCCACCTAGACCTTGCCTATTACTTTTTTCTACAACTATTGAAAAACATTGAAAATATTGAATAAATCATGATTCAGAGAGACTTGTCGGTTCTTCTCAATTTTAGGCGGATTAACGATCAATAAACCACCAAGTCACATAGACCATCTGAAAGTAGAGACATATTTAAAAAATTATCACTTACAGACATTCTAAATGCAAAAAAAACACCAGAACAATTGTTTGTGGGAGATAAGGGTATTTTTTTCGAAAAATTTACATAAATCGAAAACTAGTCGTCTCCTGAATGGCGAAAAAATCGTGCTCATTCGCAGTGCGCAGTCTCCAAACAGTGTCATCAACCAGTAAAACGATTCTTACCGTTCTCGATTCTTGATATATTACTGATTTCAAAATATTTATGTACTTGAGGCACTCAAACTACACAATAAAGTGCACTTTCTTGACAGTTGTAAAAAAAAAAGATTTTGGAACGCATTCTTTCAGCTTCTATAAAACACTTATTTATGTACTTGTTAGTTGAGATCATTCAACATCCAATTCCATGTCTCTTCATTTCCCATGGCGAATAAATGAAGTCACAAACAATTGAAATGTCATGTAAACCGATCGGTTGTGTATTTTGATGTAAATCATTTAACGAAGTTCCACACAGTTATGATCAGCAGAAATAAATAAACACACGCAGTGATATTCGACAATGCAAAACATCCCAGCATTCATTTCCAGCCGATAAAATAATCCTCGCATTAAATGGGGACCTATTATGGTTTCAAATGGAAAGCGAAAGTGATGAAATCTGCCGCCGTAATCGAGTTTCCATGCATGCGGGGTGTGGATTCGACACACGAGCCGTTATAAAATGTATTTCGTAAAGTAGCTGCAAATGGGTTCGGTCCCGAAACGCGGTCTCGACGACTTTTCATCCTAGCTCAGTCGTTATTATGTACATTTTCCCGTTCTTGTACTCTCAGCTAGACTTTCTAGTACGTTGTTGAGGCCTAAATGGGTCGTGGGGATCAAACAACCTTCGTAAGAAGTTCGATTGGTTTCCAGTCATTGATGAATTCTTCACAATATAGTACAAAACATTGTAAACACGACAGTGATTGGCCACTTGGTGTTCGCATTTTATATTATTTAGGGCCAGTTTTTCAATACCCATAGTTTTATCTGTCGGATAGTGGTTATCTAGAAGAATAATTCTGTACCTTGGAAGAAAAATGTCCAATTTCGCTGTTTCGAGAAAAAAAGAGTGCAATAATTTTTAGTATAGAATCATGATCGTCTTGAAGAACAGTATGTCCGTGTATGATTTTACAAATAATTAAACAAATATTAGCTGTTTTCTCAATTCGTGGAAAATATTGGATATTAGCCGAATGTATCATTCAAGAGGACATTGGCCTCTAATATCGGACTTTGGCCGTGAGAAATACAACGTTCAAGAGGACATTGGCTTTCTGTTGGAATTTCATTTCACAACAAACATAACTATAATGGCCAATGTCAAGAATTTTGGCCCTTATTCTATAACGCAGGAATGGACATCAGCCTTCATTATTGAATTATTTTTGCTCAATGGAGATTCGTAGGACTTTGGCTATTTTTCTACGTGAAAATTGAATTATTTTGAGTATATTGGGCCAAATAACTCAATTCGGCACAATGTGGACATTGGCCCTTTTTCTTCCAAGGTACAGAATTATCTGGAAAGGTTTTTCAACTGCGCAAGATAAAATTGATCCGAAGAATTTCAATCCTCAACTCTGAAGTGCAGGATAGCCTTTATCTTGAAGATAACTTTGTAATAATTCACAATTAATTTTGACTGAGTCTGAGACAGAGCTGTCCCAAAGCATTGTGCTTAGTGCTCGTGAAAGTGCTTAAAGCATTTTAGTGCTCGTAGCACTGTGCTCCCGGGCACTTTTTGGATTCAGTGCTTAGTGCTTCAAGCGTTTTACGAAAAGGCTTAGTGCTAAGTGAACCCGAAAAGTGCTCCCGAGCACTGCGATGCTCAGGAGCACTTTTTGGGATTACTAAGCACTAAGACTTTTCTCAGCTATGGATCTACATTTAGTTGAAAGCGTTCGGAGTGAATTTAGCGCTCCACCACACTAGATTATTTAGTGCCACACACAATAAATAATAAATCCACCAAAAATATAACAACATTATTTTTCATTTGAACCAAATTATTTATTAAAGCTAATCAATATAAAAAAATTAATTGAAGAAACTAAAAAATCCGACTGCGGTTTAAACTTAAGTGCAAAAACCAAGAAATATAATAATCTTTTCATAAAGAAGAATGGGAAGTAGCCGACAACTATTCTATTTCTATAGATTTTTTTAAGCAAATAGGTCCCGGCTGCTTCCAGTTTTCATTTGATTTGAAGAGATATTACTTCTTTTTTGATTTTTATTTTAAACCACAGTCGGGTTTTTCAGTTTATTTATTTACTTTTCTTTATTTTCAGATTTTTAGTACATAATTGTTATGTTGTATCAAGACGGCCAATTTGGCGCAAAAAATCCGCTATTTTGATTTTTCATAATTTTAATATAATAAGTATCACTTGCGGTATCAAGACCAATCTAACGACCGAAAATTGATCAAAATCGGTTCAGCCGTTTAGTAGTTACAAGAAAAAAGCGACTTTGTTTTATAATTTTATATTTGATTTGGTACCTTAAACAAAGTCTACCGAATAAATATACAGTGCGCATCATAAGTGTTACCTCCCCTATCTAACTCGTTACGGGACTCTTGTTAGGAAAATCGCCGAGACACGTCGATTTTTGATTTCTACAGTGTACATTCTCGTATGAATAGTGCACCCCTAATTTCATCCCTGACTGTAGGGCAACCCTGTCAAAAAATTTAAATAGCATGGGGTGGTGAGTGATAGCTCATTTGAAAGGGAGTTTTATTCTCTATTCAACCGTGCAAAGGAATTGAAATATGTTACATTATTTCAAGAGTTATGAATGTTTAAGAATAACGACAATTAACGTAGCGCACTCACCCTTCGAATTACAAAGTCGGCCCTGTATGATATCGGTGTTGGGTCAGACGTCAAGTGAGACGTATTTGTCTTGTGCGTAGATATTAACTGCACGTTTTTGTAGGTGTTTTTGGGTGTTTGCGGATAAATGGTCAATACAAGAAAATGATATCGCGGATAGTGCGAGTCAGTGTAGTCTAGCTGTTAGTGGTGCTTGCTATTCATCTTCAAATAATGATTGCACCACACCACGTGCGTTGAATGAGAAATGCGAAGCAATTGTAATTTTTGGTGAGGCTCATCGAAATTATCATGAGGCGGTACGAATGTTCAATGAACGTTTTCCGGATCACCCTATTGATAGACATTATTTCAAACAATTAGTGGCAAAATTTTATGAGAACGGCAGTGTGCAAAATAAACCACGTTCTGGACGATCAATTACAGGAGAAGATAAACAAGTGGACATTATGAGCGAGTTTGTGAATAACCCGTCCTCATCGAGTAGAACTGTAGCCTTGAATTGTGAGGTTTCGCAGATGACGGTATTGAGAATTCTGAAAAAAAATAAATTTCATCCGTACAAAATAAAAATGGTGCATGAACTGACGGACGATGATCCAGACCGCCGTCTAGAATATTGTGAAATAGTATCTAATAATATTTTACAAAATCCCAGCTATTTAAAACATATTTGTTTCAGTGATGAGGCTACTTTTTTTTTAAACGGTCATGTGCATAGACAAAATGTGAGGTACTGGTCCGATGAAAATCCTCGACTTTTTCGCGAAACTCATACCCAGTTTCCCCAAAAAGTTAATGTGTGGGCAGGGATACTGGGTAACCATATTATCGGTCCGCTATTCATTGAGGAAAATTTGTCGGTTGCCCTCTATTTGCAAATGCTGGAAACAGTGATAGATCCACTCATAGTGACAACTGTCGAAAATAATCCCGACGAATTTGACACGGACATTATACTGCAACAAGATGGAGCTCCTCCTCATTTTGCAGTTGCTGTCAGGACATATTTGAATACTGTTTATGCAGGACGATGGATCGGGCGTCGAGGATCTGTGGAATGGCCTCCAAGATCATCAGATCTAACTCCTTTAGATTTTTTCCTATGGGGTTACCTAAAATCTAAAGTCTACGAGACTCAGTGTCACTCTATTCAGGAGTTCAATTACAGAAGTGTGTGCAACAATTACTCGCGATACCTTGCAAAGCGTCAGGACTGAAACACAAAATAGACTCTATTTTTGCCAGGAGGTCAACGGGGAACATTTTGAACATTTACTGTAATAACAGAAAAAGTTAGTGTTAGTTCAGTTGCTTTCCTGTTTGTGGTGTAATTCTTTGCACTGTTGAATAGAGAATAAAAGCCCCTTTCAAATGAGCTATCACTCACCACTCCATGCTATTTAAATTTTTTGACAGGGTTGCTCCCCTCCAGTCAGGGATGAAATTAGGGGTGCACTATTCATACGAAAATGTACACTGTAGGAATCAAAAATCGACGTGTTTCGGCGATTTTCCTAACAAGAGTCCAGTAACGAGTTAGATAGGGGGGGTAACACTTATGATGCGCACTGTATAAGTTGCCTCACTCCGCTGAACGTGACAATCCGCCTAGCCCCTGCCTCTCGACTCGATTGGGAGGCCCGCGGTCCACAAAAGACTCTCAAGAATTAGTCCGTCAGATTATGATAGATTTTGCTGACTCATTTTCTCTCGTCTGGTAGTTTAACCACTGAAAATTATGTCAGTGTTGAGCAGAAAAAAATTAAATTTTAAAAATCTAACGCTAATGAATATGAACATTTCATTTTGTCGATGTGACTAGTTCTGCCCGTCTAGCGTCTACCGATGGTTTTCAAAATCACATTCCCATTTCATTCTTATGGCAGCACGCTCTGACAAAAGTGAAATATACTATACAATGGTACTTTCTGTCTGAATACTGCATAACTAAGAAATCAGTGAGAAAGTTGGTAAGGTAGGAACTATTTCGCGCCGCTCTATATTTCAATTTGGCTATTCGCCGCCCATTTCGGAAATCAAATTAATCTCCCAAACTACATTGTCTGGATATTCCCTATCAGTTGAAAGTTGCACTGTTTTTATGAATGTTTCTATTGAAATAAAACAAAAGCAATTATTGACTCATTTCCTTCAATTGCTGACCAAAATATCTCAGTATTCGATATCAAATCAATGTCAATATATTTAATAAGTTCCCTAATCCTTTCTGAGTTCACCTTTCAAGTTTGAGTTCTTTATGTGAAACCGTTTCCAAATGCAATGTGAACTTGGAATACACGAAATTGAACGCCCACCCCAACGGTCTCGCCGTTTTGAATAGTGCTTAGTGCTCGCTAGATCGAATTACTTTTTGAAAGTGCTTAGTACTCGCGAGCACTTCATGAAAAAAAGTGCTCGAGACTCCCGTGCACTTTTCAAGAGTGCTTAGTGCTTAGGACTCGAAGCACTTTTTGTCAGTGCTCGGCACAGCTTTGGTCTGAGACTAAGATGTGGTGTTCATTTTGAACTTCGAAATTTCTTTCTGATGGATAAAACAACAAAAGTTGAGTGACAACTTTACCTCATGTGCAAGAGCGCTTCTAATTTACAGTAGTTGTATTCAAAAGTGGTGTTATTATATGATTAGTATATCCATCATTACCTACAAGTAGAGCATTTCCAAATTAAAAAAATCGTGTTTTCAATGTGGAATTATTGTATATCTGGTGATCATATACATATCCAAGCCAACATGCAACAATATCGAGTGTAATATAATATTATATATAATAATGCCTGTTTACAAGTCAAAATTAAATAATATCTAATAAGTTGGTGATCCAACAAATAGTTGAGTCGTAGGTTAGTTGGGATTGGGATCAATAATGTTGAGGAAAAAAACTATTGTTTTCTTGCCGACGTTTCGAATTTAATTAAATTTATCCTCAGGGCTATGTAACAATGGTTTCTCATGAAATGATTTTTTAAATATATATCTTGCCATGATGTATTAAGTACTCTGAATTATGATTATTTTAAAAATGTTTGGAAAGTACTCACCAAAAGTAGTTATTTCCGTGTTAAAATCCCTAAAATTAAACAACATAGCTAGACGTATTAGATACAAAACGAAAACCACGACACAATAAATAATACATATATATTCCTTTGTGGAAACAAACTGAACACTGAATTGAAAATCAAGATTAGGAAGAATTTAAAAGTAAAAAAGGGAAAAAAAAGGATAAAAAGTATAGAACTATGATAGATTTTATATATTGATAAGAGAATGGTGGTACTTATAATAGTAATAATGATATTGGTAATACTTTATCTCGGCATTTGACAAATCAAATTGAAAAAAGCAGTATTTAGTCCATCTATATCTCTTCTGGTATTTATGTTTGAGAATTTGTATCATTTCACTTATGAGTCTTTTGGAGAGATATGGTTGAACATCTAGAATAACTGGGTTTGTGAAATCAAAATTATGATTATTTTCTCTAGCATGTTCGACTAGAGCGGTAGGGTTTATAATATTGAGTTTTTTTGTGTCTCTCTCATGTTCGGACATGCGTTTCTTCAAGTACCTTCCAGTTTGTCCCACATAGCATTTGTTACAATTGTTGCAATTTATTTTGTAGATGACATTAGAATTTAACTCTTAAGGGTTTTTTTTTCTGTCGTGAAATACACATTTTCCCGATAGTGTCATCATTTGTAAAAGCAATTTGGTTATGCTCATCATTCATAACAGTTGCAATTCTTTCCGAGAGATTTTTGATATATGGTATTTCATTATATTTTTTTGGCATTACTGTTGTTGCATTATCTGTTACTCTGAATGGTTTATTCTCGTGAATGATTCTATTGACTAACGATATTGGATAATTGTTCTTAACTAGGTATTGTTTTATTAATTCTAAATTCATTTTGTGGTATTCTGGATTCGAAATGGAAAGTGCTCTCGTTTTTAAATTTCTTATAATATTAATTTTTTGTTGAAAATTATGATGCAAAAAATAGTTTAAAAATCTTTCCGAAAAACTAGTTTTATGATACCAGTCTACCTTTAAAATGTTTTCTGAAGTTTTTATAATTTTGGTATCAAGAAATGCTATGGTATTATTGTTTTCCTCTTCCAAAGTTAAATTTAATTTTGAGTGGAAACTTTGGAAAACCTTGAGAACTTCAACTTTTTTATCTTTAGGAATGGCAGTAATCATATTGTCAACATATCTTGAAGAAGGGTACTGAGAACGATAATTTTTTCAAACATTGTTGTTGCATTTCTGACATTACAAGATCCGAACATATATGTGACATGCAATTTCCCATCCCTAGGCCATATATTTGTTTGTAAAAAACACCATTAAAATTAAAATAATTTGATTCCACACTAAATTCAAATACTTTTTTGAAGATGTCGAATGATAATGTAGTAAATTCTGAAATTTTGTTCCACCTTTTTTCTATTATTCCTATTGTGAGATCGATTGGTATATTGGTAAATAGACTAACTACATCTAGTAATCTATGTAATCTTCAGGAATTTGTATATCCTTGATGAAATTTGAAAATTCAAAGGATTCTTTAACATGAAAATCATCTTTTTCAAAACCATTCTTCAAAATTTCACTAATCCATTTTGATAATTTGTAAATTGGAGAACCTATGAAACTAACAATTGGTCTTAAAGGCATATTATCTTTGTGTATTTTAGGTAAGAAATACATTTTTGGAAAGACTCCATTTTCTGTTTTGAGGTGCTTTGTACATTTTTCTTCTATATAGTGGTTTTCAAAAAGTTCTTTTATTAATTTATTAGTTTTGTTCTGGATAGTAGTAGTTGAAATCAGAATCACATACGGCGATGAAGCACACATCAATCTCAAAGAGTGGACGAACTCTATTTCTAAATTGGCAAAACAAAGAAATCATAGCAAATTTCTCTTACAATGTAAACAAAAAATTGTTTTACCTAAACATATTTTAGCTACTGCTAAATGCATACAATCTCTCTCTTTAGAAAATTCTCCTTTTGTAAATACTTGCCATGGTTTATTATTGAACTTTCAGAAAAAAAATTTAAATTTGGAAATTAGTTTTTCACATTGGAAATGCAAACAAATCGAATCACGGCTATACAAAACGAAAACAAACGTGTCAAAGTTGATTCCAGCAGTGATTTTCGAGGCATTTGACTCCAGTAAAAAAAACTCCACAATACTATTTATAACAAAACAAAAAAAATCAAATTAAAAAACTTATAAGATTGATACAGGAACAACATAATTCAGTCCCTATGGAAGTAGACAAGAAATGGTATATTAATAAATCTAACTGTGACATACCCCAAAATGTCCAAGAACTACTTAGCATGGGAGATAAGTTCAATTTACCATATGATAATCATAATGTTCCCTTAGAAAAAATAATAATTGATGTTGAACATATCATAGACAATTGTAAAACAAATGAAGAGAAAATAGAAAAAAGAAACAAAGTTGTTAATATTTTAACTAATTTCAAAAACTCCAATAAACTCAGAGAAACTCAGAAAACTTACAAAAAAATTTTTGAAAGCATCAAAACTACAAAAGTTTTTTTGAAACAAAATCCAGATCTAATAATAACTAGAGCAGATAAAGGTAACACCACAGTAATCCTGGACAAACATGAATTCGTTGACAAAGCTATAGAAATGTTGAGAGATGAAAGAACATATTCAATCCTAACCAATGATCCAACTACTACTATCCAGAACAAAACTAATAAATTAATAAAAGAACTTTTTGAAAACCACTATATAGAAGAAAAATGTGCAAAGCACCTCAAAAAAGAAAATGGAGTCTTTCCAAAAATGTATTTCTTACCTAAAATACACAAAGATAATATGCCTTTAAGACCAATTGTTAGTATCGTAGGTTCTCCAATTTACAAATTATCAAAATGGATTAGTGAAATTTTGAAGAATGGTTTTGAAAAAGATGATTTTCATGTTAAAGACTCCTTTGAATTTTCAAATTTCATCAGGGATATACAAATTCCTGAAGATTACATACTTATTTCTCTAGATGTAGTTAGTCTATTTACCAGTATACCAATCGATCTCACAATAAGAATAATAGAGCAAAGGTGGAACAAAATTTCAGAATTTACTACATTGTCATTCGACATCTTCAAAAAGGTATTTGAATTTTGTGTGGAATCAAATTATTTTAATTTTAATGGTGTTTTTTACAAACAAATATATGGCCTAGGGATGGGAAATTGCATGTCACCCATATGTTCGGAACTTGTAATGTCAGAATTGCAACAACAATGTTTGAAAAAATTATCGTTCTCAGTTCCCTTCTTCAAAAGATATGTTGACGATATAATTACTGCCATTCCTAAAGATAAAAAGTTGAAGTTCTCAAGGTTTTCCAAAGTTTCCACTCAAAATTAAATTTCACTTTGGAAGAGGAAAACAATAACACCATAGCATTTCTTGATACCAAAATTATAAAAACTTCAGAAAACATTTTAAAGGTAGACTGGTATCATAAACCTAGTTTTTCGGAGAGATTTTTAAACTATTTTTCACATCATAATTTTCAACAAAAAATTAATATTATAAGAAATTTAAAAACGAGAGCACTTTCCATTTCGAACCCAGAATACCACAAAAAGAATTTAGAATTAATAAAACAATACCTAGTTAAGAACAATTATCCAATATCGTTAGTCAATAGAATCATTCACGAGAATAAACCATTCAGAGTAACAGATAATGCAACAACAGTAATGCCAAAAAAATATAATAAAATACCATATATCAAAAATCTCTCGGAAAGAATTGCAACTGTTTTGAATGATGAGCTAAACAAAATTGCTTTTACAAATGATAACACTATCGGGAAAATGTTTTTTTCACGACAGAAAAAAAAAACCCCTTTAGAGTTACATTCTAATGTCATCTACAAAATAAATTGCAACAATTGTAACAAATGCTATGTGGGACAAACTGGAAGGTACTTGAAGAAACGAATGTCCGAACATGAGAGAGACACAAAAAAACTCAATATTATAAACCCTACCGCTCTAGTCGAACATGCTAGAGAAAATAATCATAATTTTGATTTCAAACCCAGTTATTCTAGATGTTCAACCATATCTCTCCAAAAGACTCATAAGTGAAATGATACAAATTCTCAAACATGACAGCGTAAATACCAGAAGAGATATAGATGGACTAAATACTGCTTTTTTCAATTTGATTTGTCAAATGCCGAGATAAAGTATTACCAATATCATTATTATTATTATGAGTACCACCATTCTCTTATCAATATGCAAAACCTATCATAGTTCTATACTTTTTATCCTTTCTTTTCCCTTTTTTTCTTTTAAATTCTTCCTAATCTTGATTTTCAATTCAGTGTTCAGTTTGTTTCCGCAAAGGAATATATATGTATTATTTATTGTGCCATGGTTTTCGTTTTGTATCTAATACGTCTAGCTATGTTTTTTAATTTTAAGGATTTTAACCCATTATCTCCCATTGTACTCATTTGAGTACACTATCAAAAGCTGCAGAGTATCGCCATCTATTGGAATATTTTGATAGTTCTAACATCATGGTTAATAGCTAGTACAGTTTTATTTAGCTTCATGAATGGACATCATCTTAGAGTGATCTACTTTTGAATTCTGTGTCATTTTGTCAACAGTGACGCGTAGTTGGTTACTGAGATAGTGCACTCAGCTGGTGAATATTATATGAAGGTGAATTGTCGTTCTTTGTCCTTGTTTCTTGCATACACATTTACTGTTATATGTGTAGTGGTGTGTGTGAAAACAAATTTTTGAAGAAATATTTGAAACTGTGGATCTGGTAAGTTGAGAAATGTTTGTGTACTCGTATGAGTACAATGGGTTATAGCAGTCCATGTACACTATGAACATTTTGGTCAGCTTACATTTCTTTTTGTTACAGATATCCATGGAGGCGTTTAACGTAATATCTCCTAGCAATTTTTATGAAGGGCAAAGATACCGACATTTGCGAAATGCCTTAGAAGGACTTGCATCCACAAGCAGTCAGAATGTAATCGATATTGTCGTTATTCTGCCTGATGCAGATCAACAGACGGATGAAGAAGAACACGATGATAATGATACTCAAGAAAAAACATCTTTTATACCTGAAGATGTGGCCGGTGAAATTGAGCTTCAGCACATAAGCAGCGACGATGAAACTAGCGACGAAGAATATAATTCCCTTGTCAGTTTTGCGCCAGAAGCTCATATCTTCCACAAGCAAACGTCCTAAAAAACAATATTGTTGGAGCCAAAATGGACTAAGGAATATGTCGATACCCATATGCCAGCAACGTCGGGATATGCAGATCGCCTTGATATCTTGAAAAATGATTTAGAAAATCTGGAACCTATAGCACTCTTAAACTATTCGACGATCAAGTATTTGATCTCTTAGTACATCAAACCAATTTATATTCCTCTCAGAAGAATGAACATGCCTTCTTTGTTTCAAAGGCTGATATGAAACTTTTTGTGGGAATTCTCCTCCTTACGGGCTACCACAAGTTGCCAAGTGAACGTAATTACTGGAGCCTCGATGAAGATTTAGGTATATCAGTTATTCAAAATGCCATGTCACGGAACAGGTTTCAAGAGATGAAGAAATACATTCATTTGGCTGACAATTCTGATTTGGATGGACAAGACAAGATGGCTAAATTACGTCCTCTGATGTCACTCCTCAATCAGAAATATCGGCAGTGGGGCATTTTTGATGAAAATCTATCGATAGACGAGGCCATGGTAAAGTTCTTTGGTCGCCATTCCAGCAAACAATATATCAAAGGCAAGCCAGTTCGTTTCGGATACAAAAACTGGATGTTCTGTGGCTCTTCTGGTTATTGCTACTAGTTTGACACCTACTGTGGTGCCAAGAACTACCCGCAAACTGCCGAATCTAGTGATTTACCTTTAGGTTCGAAAGTAGTTCTTGATCTCCTCAACACTATTGCGATACCTTCCGATCATGTAGTCTTTTTTGACAATTATTTCAGCAGTTACGCTTTGCTGAAATCACTGAAAGATCAGGGTCAACGGGCTACAGGGACAGTTAGAGAGAATAGAACTAAAAAATGCCCTATCTCGAATATGAAACTATTCAAAAATAAAAGAAAAGGGGCTACTTTGAGCACATGTACGACATAGATTCAGCTCTTCTATTCATCAGATGGCAGGACAATAACACAGTAACAATGGTTACGAATTATGATACACTAGAACCTATATGTCACGTGAAACGCTGGTCGGCGATTGATAAAGAAAAAGTTGATATACAGCAACCAAGTATTTTCCAAAAATATAACAGATTCATGGGCGGGGTTGATTTACATGACCCAGCAGTGAATAACTACAGGATTTCCATTTGCGGTAAAAAGTGGTGGTGGGTGCTTTTCACTAACATGATAAATATGACGGTAGTCAATGCATGGAGACTCTTTCAAGTTGCAAATAACGAGTCGATGGGTCTACTCGAATTTGAGAGAATGGTAGTTCGCCATTATTTATCTTGTCACCAAAAGTCGAAGTATACTACACACAGACCAATCGGTCAGCTACCAGTAAGCGTCAGGAGAGAAGGAGTTGGTCATTTTCCACAAAAGTTGGAAAAACAACTGAGGTGTACTCAATGTTATCAACGGGACTGTTTTAAGAATTACCACTCCTGAAGCTGCGTTCTCTTTTTTTGTATCATGTAAAATTCGTTTTTTGTTGAGTAAAGTGTTCTTCAGTACTTCAGCTATTTTAGTAGTATGACTTCCCATTGTACTCATTTGAGTACATGTATTTTTTGAGTGATCCAAAAATTTTTCAATGCCAGTTACATTTACTTTTCCGTTCAGAATTATGCAATTGAAAGGATTCACAGAAATAATCACCTTTTTTTTAAATATGTCTTGGGATCTAATGGGTTAACACAGAAATAACTACTTTTGGTGAGTACTTTCCAAACATTTTTAAAATAATCATAATTCAGAGTACTTAATACATCATGGCAAGATATATATTTAAAAAATCATTTCATGAGAAACCATTGTTACATAGCCCTGATGATGAATTTAATTAAATTCGAAACGTCGGCAAGAAAACAATACTTTTTTTCCTCAACATTACTGATCCCAATCCCAACTAACCTACGACACAATTAAATAATATGTTGTTGACAGTTTTCTAGAAATTGCAAATTGTTTGAATATTTCCTTACCAACAGGGTAAATAACGCTTGTTTTGTGGCAATTTCTGCATATTTCTGTACCATAAATATTTCAATTAATAATACATGTTTTTGGTCCTTCATCATTAAAAATAAATATTTCTTAACAATCTGTGATTTTCAGGTAGATATAATGAAAAATATCCTTCACTACTCGTCCGTAAATGCTTTTTCCTTGCTTGCACGACTTCCCGTGTTCGGCTTCGTCTCCCACGGGTACATGTCGCGCACGCACGGAAAAAGTCTACTTTCTGAAGTCATAATGGAATATATTATTCATTTCTTGAAATATTTCCAATTTGTTTATACAACAGCTACAAATGCAAAATTGTCACCATTTCAAAGAATACATCAGTCTTCGAAAATATTTCATGAAGCCTTCTCCGAACATTTCAAAACAATTTAATGAATATTTTGGAAGCTTTGAAACAACTTTATGAAATAGTTTTATCGAAGCGTTTCTTACCACACTATGGAATAATCCTGACTATTTCTTGTATAATTTTCATAATGCAACTAAACAACAGTTTTCTGAAAGCTCTGAAAGTGAATTCATATGCATGTTACATAATGCATAAGCAACATGGAATTTCAACATTGAAACGGAAATGTTTTCCTAACTGATAATGAGAGTTGCAAGAAGCAATAGCAGTAAAGACAAACAGGCAGGGAGAATATGAATGTCGTCTATGATAACTATTCACAATAAGCCATATTGATAAATTTGTTACTGATAATAATAATTATACCTCCTCATCAACAATACAAGAGTGTTTCCGAATGTTTAGCCTGTGTGGGTAGAGGACGGCGATTATTATTATATGCCGTGGCGCACCGGGCGACTCAATGATATTTGGTAGCTCATTCACTATTCAGCTACAGGAAAACCTACAGCACCACAATTCAAGCACACTTCAAGCAAACACCAGACGTAGCTTGATGTCTGTTTAGAGACACTGGTTGTGATACAGGTAATGGAATGATTACTAAGAATGAAATTTTATTATCAAATATGTATCAAAGTATTAACAAATTTTGAGCGCGTCCCTTATTTAGTGATGATTTATACAAGACGGTTTACCAGTACTTACACAAAATTAAATGGGATCTATCATGTGCGAAAGCACCTGTACATTTTGACAGCTATCCGTGATCATTTAACAAATTTTTTGTACGTCAACTGCAATGGATACGCCAATGCATCATTGAATTGTAGGTACCATCGAAGTTAAAATACAATGGTGCTTCTGTGAAAGATGTCATGAGAACTGAAGTATTGCATAATTGCTGATGATCGTTGTCTAAGTGCCTCTCAAACACCTTGTTTTATATTTATTGGTATTCTGAAAAATTTCATAATTTTCATTGAAAACAAATATTGGATTTCAAACATCTCCAAATATTGTTTCACTATCAGCCAGCCCTGATTATTTTTTTTTATTGGAATGATCGATCTTATTTTCAAATTGGGGGGTACATATCCTTCAAATAAATATCTGAAAAGATGTATTTACTTGGAGTCGTTAAAAAGGGCCTGTATTCGCTTCCAATAGAAGTTTCAACAGGATATTCATTTGATATTCGTTTCATATATCAAAATTGGAATAAAGTAGCCACAAACGATACATCTATATTGGGAATTTGACAAATGTTGATGTATTTCCTCACTTATCTAAGTGGTCTCTGAAAAAGGTTCATGACTGAACTTGTACGCCAATGATTTTTTCTGAATGTCCTGTGTGTACTGTGGTAAAATATAACCCGTAAATCAACTCATTATTGCTTAGCTTTCTCTCTCCCTCGAATAACTCCACTCAAATTAACACGTTCTGGCCCAATTCAACTTTCAGTAACATTTGGCGATGGACATCAAAAGTTGGTAACTACCGTCCCTATTTCTATCCTCAACGCCAAAGCAACTGATAAAAGAAACACCATTACTGAAAAGACTCAAGTTTCTATCCTAAATGTTTCGACTTTTCCAGGAAGCAATAACGCCGTCCAGGGTCGTATCATAGCCAGACAATACGGTTTCCGAAGTCTCCATTGAGTCTCATATGAGTTGTGTTTCGGTGATTATTAATTCACTGAACACAATCGGACTTATTTGTATACCTACATGATTTCGTAGAATTCGATAATGGATGGAAAATGTTTTTAGGTGATTACTTGCTTAGACAAAAATTCTATATAAAATACATTTAGGCAGTGGTGGTCATTGAAGGTGTTTGTTCAGTGTTTTCATGGACTGTCAGAATGTTCTTTCCAAGCACAGTTATTGAAGAAGACAGACAAACCATATTGTGTTGTGTGGTGTTGGTTGTGGATTGATGAAAATGTACACCTGTCATTCATAGAAGTGCAATAGGTTTGATTACACCCTGTACATCAAATAAGGAAATATTTCATTGCAAAGAAAATGGTGATGAAATAATTCATGATCAACTGTGTTCATGTTTATCAACGTGATGAGTATGACATTTCAGGAATTGAATAGAGTAATAGAAATACGCTTCACTCAACTACTTTTATATTGAATATATTGCTTATATATTAAAAAACAGAATATGACTGATATTTCATTTTTCCTTGATACTGATCGGTATGCAACACTACTTTATTTCGCTGAGACAACCGTGTATTGCCAACTAACCCACTGTTCGCTGCTCGCATAGTATTTATTTCCACTGATCGTCAGTCAAAACAGCACAGACTACTCAGTATTTCTCCACTCGCGTCTAGATGACGCAAGTCTCGAATCTTTTAAAATTCTTGTTTTAACGGAATGCAGCAGTGACTCGATATTGGAGGATGCGGTGAGACAGGTCCGGCTCTAGACTCGTTACAAAACTACGATAAACAAGCAAGTTTACATTTACACATAGTTTAACACTGTGAAGTGAAGTATAGCGAAGTTATTACTAAGATTAAAATTATGAAAAAGTAGAGATATACCCACGCATTTCTTCAGAACTTGTATTTAAAGTTCAGTTGACCTAATTCAAACACATATTCGTGAAGAGGTAAATACTGAACAAAAAAAAGTTATTGAAAAATATTATTCATAGAATTCAACAGCAAATTCAAGTCTTGATACCAAATTTAAATTCTTATCTATATCCCACTTGCTTCACACAAGACAAACTGATGAACGGAGTGAGTACCGGAGCATAGATCAAAATAAAATGAGTAGCAATGAACATAAATCTGTTCAGCAGCTGCTTGACGAAATAAGAAAAAGGTAAAACGAACTGAACTTTTTTATTTGGGCTAGCGTAGCTCCTGTTGTATTGAAAATTGAATCTTTACATGCAAAAGTAAAAATAACAGAAAGAGAAAATGACAAGCTCAAATAAACAAAACTTGATCATTTTTGAAATGGAAAGAAACTCGCCAGGAGTTCCAGTGACTTTTATCAGCGATAATTTGAAACAAATATAAGATATTCGACCAAATGAGTCAGATATCAGGAACTTACATACTCCTGGTGAATACGAAAACAGCCCTAACAAACAAGAGTTGATTAGTGAACACAGACGTTCAATTATTCAATCAGACGAATATCATTTTTTGGCACTTCAATGAGTTTTCAACTATAGTTCCGTTAAATATTAAAAATATTCGTGCAGGTTGTTACATACTATAGATTTTTTTTTTCGTACTCAATCTCTCAATTTTCTGAAGTTTCAGGTTACATAAGTTCATAAAAAATCGTGTCTTATTTACTGCTCGGGAGAACTTCTCTTAACTTTGATTAAATTTGGACTAGTACGAGGATTGGTTGAATTTAATTTTATTGAAACTTGTTATGTAATGAAATATATATTGAATTCAAGAGAAGTTTCTATTAAATATATTTCTTGTCATCAGCGACATTTACGTTACTGATCATAATACATATCAATATTAAGGGAGCAGTAACTGAAATTATAAACAATACTATTTGAGTTTCAGTTGACATGTCTAGAAAAGTACTTTGACCACGCCACTGAAGATGACTGCCGCAGTTGCAGTTGAAACGTTTGGAGATTTAAACCAAAGAAGACCACGGCAAAACCCGGAAACCAACCAAAACAATACTATAACACGTTCTCTTTCGAGTTTCCAAAAATTATAACAAATGCATATCAAAACATTAACTTTGAAATATATCAGAATTGACATATATAATCTTTATATCGAACAGGAGGATTTATTTGTCTTTTCCTTGAAGGCCCTATAAGTTCATCTCTTGATGTTGATTTATCTTCTATGTTTTCTTCTGCACGAGACACTGAGGAGGATCTTCGATTTGATGAAGGATCTGGTAATTATGCTGACCTTGATGCAATCGGTGGCTCTGGCTTTGTAGAAGAAGATTGTTCTTGTTCATTTTCATCCATTGATTTCGAAGTGGGTATGGGTCTCAAATGAATCCTATTCCTGCGAAATATTCCCCCATCATCAGTCCGAACAATGTAGCTTTCAGGATTTATATCTCTGTTTATAATTTCTCCAGGAGTCCAGTTTCTTGTAGATTTTTGCACCATCACTGGTTCGTCAACTACTGCTTCTGTTGATGGTTTTTTATTTCTATCATAAAGATTTTTTGTCATTGCTTGATTCGATTGTAAAAGGACCCCGCACCGTTTTAATGGGAAATTGGCTTTCTGTAAATTTTCTCGAATTTTTTATATATTGTAGAACTCGTTATGCTGATCAATTGTCTCCATTGCGCGAATGCTCTAAATTCATCGGTTTAGATCATACAGGGTGCTGAAGTTGACTTTTCCAAAATTTCAAATGACCATTGTGAATCCATTTCTTCGAATATGTGAACCAACTCAACAATGCATGGATTATTTATATGGCCGATACAAATCCACTATAGAGTATAATAATTCCTGCACATACCCACCATATACAGTATGAGTGCAAGGCTAGCAATTGTTTTTGTGATTTGGTGAAAATTGAGCTGTGGAATTTAATTCATTTCCAGATATTTAGAAGGATACTGAGAACAAATTCTATTAATGGTATTAGCATCTCCTGAATCGGACTGCAATATTTTACACAAGGTGTTTCAATTCTCTTGAAGCCGCACCCGTCCTGCTTGTTGATATATCCATATGACTGGAATTCCAAGGAATTTCAAATAATTTGGTAATAAACTTGATCGTTTATGATGAGAGTTTAATCTGCAGATGCACAAAATATACATGGTCTTTCAAATATAATTGCTTTTGCTGATGAATTCTTTGAAGAAGTTAGGGTTCTGAAATTCTTTTTATTCGTACGTTTCGATAAAAACGTTCTTTTCTACACAAGTCATGAAAATATTTTGAACAATAATAATAATAATAATAATAAAAATAATAATAATAAGAATCTTCTTTCAAATAGGCAAACCTAATATACACACACTCTGTTACAATTGCAGAAAAAAAAAATCATGTATAACATCAATTGAGATCAATCCACATTTTTTTTACGATTGATCATTGTTCATTTAACTGTCGATTTATCACAATGAATAAATATAAACATCACAATAACTATAAAATAGCTCAAATATTAACAACTGTGGAATATTTCTTATCATCTATATTTACAAAACAATTCGGCATGTACGATATCATATTTCATTATATAATATTATATATTATATTGATGGAAACTGAAACGAATAGCTCCATGGTAAAGCCTGCCTGCCGTAAGAGGCGACTAAAAGCATAACCGTAGAGGAGTTGACCTCGAAAAAATAATCCGTAATTTTGAAGTGGAAGCCGTACTCATAAGATGAATGACACTGCCTCAGTGTGTCTCAAACGGCGACCCCCAGATACCTGGCATCCTCCGGTGATTTGCTTGCCTTATCGTGGTAAACCAGCACTGCCATAATGGACCTCAATTCTGGAATACTCGTGGGAACACTTCGAATAATATAACCGGTGTTGAGGACACACCTGAAATGTCTTCAGAAGTTGCTACAGCAACCTTGACAAATCAAGAAATGGAGAATCCAATTCATTCATTTTTGATAGTGAAGAGAATGACCCCAGCAGTTGAAACCGTTATAAACAAAAAAATAAATGAATAAACATACATAAAATGATGAAGTCAGAGCACCTAATTAACTTGTCCATCTCTATGTGCAGCATCCTCTATATGAATGAGAATGGCATTCGACGGATACCTTGTGTTCATGACGTGCGTAGCCAAGGTATCAGAAACACTGGCCACATGAGCACAATATCCAAGGGTTCTGGCTCCAGTTCGACAAGTAAAATAATACCCAAAAATCACATCATCAACACTATTAATTTGTTAAATATCCTCTATATCTGTTTCAAATGCTACGAACAATTGATATTTGATGGCATTACGGAATCTTGAATGAATTCTCATTCGTAAAAGTCCACGCGCATTTATATTTGTGTCAATTTGAAATTCATTTTCGTCATGATGAAACACAGTATCTTGTATATACGATGGTGCCAATTCTACCTGGTATATGCCAATAGTTAAATCTCGTACCATTTGTAAATTCAATCTTGAGAATTAATTATAATGATCTTGCCTGAGTAATGTCCACTGACCAAGTCTCATATTCAGATTTTCTGCCTCAACTCTGGCTTGCACGATGTTGACTCTATTAGCTTTTTCCAACATCATATTGGCTAATTCTAGGTTGGCATCTCTCATTTCAATAAGCAGATGGTACTTATTTATTATTGCACCTGCAATTAGTAAAAGACATTTTATATTTTTGATATTACTTGTCTCGATTTTGTGATAAAAAAATTTGAACATAGTCTTCGAATGACCATTCCGAGCCTCAACTATCCACCTAGTTTTAGTTATAATTCTGGACTTGTTGGCTTGGTCAGTTTGTAGTTGTTTTTGTCCTCGAGGTAGAACTGAAGGCATTTCACAACGAATACCGATATTCTGTAGAAGAGGAAGAGCATTTCTGTAGCCCCTATCTACAATAAAAATATCGCCTGGATGAGGCCATCTTCTCATATTCAATTAGTTTTGAAGTATGTGTGCATCATTATTTCCTGCGTCTGCAAAATATGGGCCTTGAATATCCAAAATGTAACCATCAGTACCTACAATCAGGACTGGTTTGATTAAATGCCTTCCTTTGTGTTGGGAATATGATTGTCGTAATACTTGAAAGTTGCAACTTTTGTCGATGTACAAATAGGTTTCATCAATATATACTATCGCTTTTGGTTCATTAGGTTGCGGGTTGTACAACTGATTCGCGAAATCACTAACGTGTCGTTCTATAAATTGTTCTCTGGATATTGCGGAAAATCCTATATTAGTTGTTACGAAACGAGACATCAAGGATTTTCGCACTTTGGATATTACCAAACTTGTTGCCTGGCGGCTGGAATAACTGAATATGATAGTTAAAAATTCATCAGAAATACCTTGACGGAGTTTGCATAAGAATGCCAATAAATCCTTTTTGGTAATATGTCTCTCACCTCCATCCTGTCTTGGTACAGGTACACAATGATTAAATAAGTCATTGAATTGTTCTTTTGTCAGCGGGGCAATAGATTTGAATTCTTCGTCAGAAAAACTATACTCGTCTACGTAATTCAATTTACGCTTAGCGGCAGTTCTGAGTTCTTTCAGAAAAGATTGAAGTTCCCGACCTTTCAGAGCATAAGGTCTGTCGATATATCTTAGGCCTGTCTGTAGGAATGGAAATAATAATCCCTGATCATCAAGATGAACTCTACAAGAACGAGTATTTTCCGGTATATAGATATTCTGATTTATGAACACATTGACTCTACATTCTGTTGTTAGTCTGTTCAGATCATCTACACCATTACAAATGAGACACGTGTGCCTTGATGTTTGTATTAAAATATTCAATCGTAAGCATTCTGGATCTTCTTGAAGGCGATGTATCTCTTGAACGATTGATTGGTTGCATGTCATACAGATTTGTTTTTCATCAATTTCTTCGACATGTGGTAAACCCGTCTTTGAATGGCAATTTCTCGTTTAAATTCATTTGGTTCTCCAATAAGTCGCACCATATTTTGTGTATTGAATAATAAATTACACGTAAAACAATTCAATCGGCGATGATTAGCCATTCTTATTATTGATAGGATAACAATTAATATCTACTTCACTATTGAAATGATTGTAAAATGACAATACAGTACTATTCGTTAAACAAATGAATGTGGTTGCTATGCCATTATAATTCAAACCAGAGCCGTCCTGACAAAACTGAAGAAGCAGCTAGTCAATCTCCCACCCAAGTGCGAGTACTTTTCAAATTAATTTATTGTCGATATGGTAGAGCATACATGATACGAAAGTGAGAGCAAGTAGAACATTTTAACGATTTTTCTGGCATAGGCTTACAAATGGCAAGTGTGAGTAACCCACTATTGGGCCATATTCTTTCGTAATGAAGAAAAACATTCATATATATGGGCATCAAATTGTTCATAGCTGGCTACGAAACATTCCCCTTTCCATATAAAGGGAGATTAGGTTAAACTGTTGAATTTGGAGCAATAGTTTGATCAGCGTCGTAAGTTCTAAAATATATTAACAAAAATAAATTCACCCATTGAGGTGAGAATTCCAGCATTGAATATGTTTTGCAAATAGAAAGTTTTGCATATCATTGTTGGGAGACGATTATGGTTCATTCTAAAATTCCACATACATTTGTATAGCAAATGAAAATATAGCATCTGATAAAATTCTGTGAGAAATAATGAAATTGGTTATTGTTACACAATTGTGTCTTTCAATATTTTTATTTTAATTCTTTTTAAATTCTACCTTTATCACTCAAGTTATTCTACTACTTGTAGTAAATGTAGATTTATACGTATAATTTGCAATATTCCTTAGTTAATTGTTTGAAATATGTCGAATAGAACGTGTTTATCGAAATGTACAAATAAAATGAATTTCAGAACCCTATAATTTCTTCAAAGAATTCATCAGCAAAAGCCATTATATTTGAAAGACCCTGTATATTTTGTGGATCTGCAGATTAAACTCTCATCATAAACGATCGAGTTTATTACCAAGTTATTTGGAATTCCAGGCATATGGATATATCAACAAGCAGGACGGGTGCGGCTTCAAGAGAAATAGAACACCTTGTGTAAAATATTGCAGTCCGATTCAGGAGATGCTAATACCATCAATAGAATTTGTTCTCAGTGCCCTTCTAAATATCTGGAAATGAATTATATTCCACCGCTCAATTTTCACCAAATCACAAAAACAATTGCTAGCCTTGCACTCATCCTGTATATGGTGGGTATGTGCAGGAATTATTATATATTATATTATTATTTGTATCGGCCATATAAATAATCCATGCATGGTTGAGTTGGTTTACATATTCGAAGAAATGGATTCACAATGGTCATTTGAAATTTTGGAAAAGTCAACTTCAGCACCCTGTATGATCTAAACCGATGAATTTAGACCATTCGCACAATGGAGACATTTACGTTACTGATCATAATACATATCAATAGTAAGGGAGCAGTAACTGAAATTATGAACAATACTATAACAAAACTATCAGTATTATTCCAGAGGCGACCCTAGGGGCAATAAATTCTGAAATTCATGAAAAAAGACATTGTACGCTACTTGTTTTTTTATGAAGTGGATTTATTTAGTTGACCATTCCAAAATACAACTTCAGATTTCTGGCTTTGTTTGTCTTCGAATCTTCGGAAGCTCAACAAATGTCAGAAGAGTCGAAATACTTGGCGTTGAACCTAGAGTCAAAGCTTATCTGGAAAAAGTGATGACAAGGACATAACTAATAAAAGACAGGCGTTCCTATTTCAAAAAATGGTTAGTTTAATTTTTACCCTATCTTTTTTGGTACAGAACATAATCCGACAAGAAGGCAGTTACGGTCGTTATCTAGTGCCCCTATATACTTGCCGGAAGAAATATTCAGAAAAATAAATAAAAAAATTACAGCATCTTAATTGTATCTATATGTAAACAAGATTTTGAAACATTCAATTAATTTGAGGTGTAGATTTAGTAAAAAAGTAGAAAACTGACCAAATTACAAATACAAATGCCATTCCAGAGACAATTTTGACTCATTTATTGTTCCCAGATCAACACAACTGGGTAAAAACATTTTTATTTACGACATTTACAATATAAAGTCATTCATTATTCCTGCGCGGAAATAATGAATCATTATTGCCTAGCGGATGAATGAGTAATAGTATTTGAAACGAAATGTCTTCGAAAAGAGCCATGAAAATTGTTCGACGCAAACTGTCAGTGTTAATAAATAATTGTCAAAAGCGTGTTTATTTGTGATTAAATGACGGAGAGTGTGGAAAATGTGATGGGAATTGATATGGAAGAAGAATTTTCCTATCAGAATTTTATTGACATATAAAGTTGTTCACTAAAAATCTAAAATAAAGAAATTAGTCGTAAATAAAGTAGAGTATACTACTCGCAATATTATTATTTTCTCGGAATGGTAATCCCTTGCCGCTAAACGCGGCTCGTTTCGTAAAAATTCATCGAGAATAATAGTTATTATTATTGATTCGTGGTATAATCTAATATTATTAAAATTTAAAAATTCATGTATTTATTGAAGAATAATAATTTCAAGAGAAGCTCCATTTGGGATAAGAACGCATTCAAGTATAACTCTTTACATTTTGGATACCTACTACTAAATACTTTCAGTATGAGAAACTTATTTGCAGACTTGAGAGAACAATGAAATGAAACAGTACACACACATTTTTCACTTCAACGGAAAACAATTTTGAATAGGTTAGGTATTGGTGAATGTATCAATTTACTTGTTTTTGTATGGGACCCTGGAACAAAAAAAAACAAGATTGCTAGCAATTTTTATATCCGAGTGGACAACTTCACGAATGGAACAGAACAGTTATGTGCTAACTTCCAACATTGATTAGTGAGGTCGTCGGAATACGCCAACTTTTCAACATTGAGATTTCCGAATAACAAATATTGGATATTGTGAAATAACTGATGTGCCTCTGAATAAGGCTGAATATGTCTCAGACATATTAATAATATATAGTAATAATATTTATTCACTTAAAACAATTCATGTACATTATATCCAAAGATAATAAAAAACGAAAATATTTCTGTAAATATTTAGATAAAAAATCAGGTGAATAAATAACAGTAACCCACAAAGGCTAAGCATGTACGTGGGTAAAGAACATTTATATTTTTACCATTCTAATTACATATTTTAACAGATATATTATAGATATTTCACATGATAAAACAATAATTACTCGATAGAAAACAAACATAATCAATAACAAACAAATCAAATAGATCTAAAATCTCCTTCAAATTGATATAGTTGTCAGTGGTTTTTCAATTCAATTATCCTATAAATTTCTATTCTAGGAGTCTCTACATTTGGAGAGTGAAAGGGAGTTGAATAGTTTGTAATGACTAGGTATGATAGTATATAACTTAGGTCTTAGGTGCAAGGTAGGTGTGAGAGCGTTGACCGATAGTTTTCATCATTCTTGATATATAAATAGAATTGGTTCTGTACCTTGCATTTTATATGTGATCGATTGGATTTGCTTCTGTTAAATGTTTGTGCTGACGCACAATCAGTGTCATCGCAAATATTTGGCGAATGTCCATTATTCCGATCTCATTGTACAGATCGTGGCTTGGATAAGTGTATGATTTATTCAACATAATTTTCATTATCCATTTTTTAAGTGTTTCCAAATTATTCAAGTAATGATTTGTGACTCCTCCCCAAGAAATTATACCATACGATATGATATGATATTGAGTCAGTTACGCATAAAACTCCCCATGGTTGAAGAAATAAATAATATTCCACGCATTTGATAATCGATTGTTCAAATGTGGTACGCTGGAAATCCACAAACGTCTTTGTCTAGCGGCAGAACCGGAACTAATAGGCACCTATAACTCAATGAAAGTTCCCTTATGCGTGTCGCAATAATTATGACTGACTCAGCATAATTGTTTTGTTAGCGTTTGTGATAAAATCCCCTAAATTAAATTTAGGATTATCTGCAGCAATAAAAACGTTAACACGACCCGAATTTGTTAGCCGAAATCTCTGATTGCTGGAAAGCATTTATTTCGTCATCAACATCAACCGCGTTCCAGAGCCGACTTTTAGAATTGCCCCTCTGCACGCAACGACCTAAATATAATTACCTGAAATTTCGTCGATAGATGCGAATGCCCCCTTTCCCTACCCGTTCGAGCGAACAAAATGGTCGCTCGGTCTGGAATAGTATTACGTGACAAAGCGAGTCGAAATTATGATTGCTGATTGCATTTTCTGAGATATCAGACGGAATGTCGCAGGAAGTTCATCGTTTCAGTTATTGCTATGGAAAAACAAATAAATATATTGTTCGACTTGCTGTATGTGAATCTGTGAGATGATTGAAGGGTTGGGAAGATTCTTGACAGCATATTGCACTCCAGTATAGCCACAAAGAGGTACTTGACTCTTGAACCTGTCCAGAAAAAATCAAGCATGATTCTGTCATGAATTATTAATCTAAACTATTCTAAGAAATACTACAAAATCTCAAGACCAAACACAAATTCATCAACAATCCCATGTAGTAGTGAAATGGTGATCTTTTTATAAATTCAACATGATAAGGTATTATAATTTTATTTACCAAATATGTGTCACATAGTTGGGAAGTTTGGATACCTAGCTAAAGTAAATAAACTGAGTTAGAAGTCACTAAAGGTTAAACCTGTGCGTGACACAATATAAAAATCAGTATGAGATAAAACAGCAGAAACAAGAATAGGAATAATATAACCTATTCTAATTGAAATCAACAAGTAAAATAGGAGAAGCAATTAAAAATAAAAGGTGTCTTCATATTGGAACGGACATCAGAGTGAATTGTAGAAACAGATGTAGCTGATCTTTTACTGCAGCGCATTAAAAAAGCTCAGTAATAAAATGAAATAGGTAGAAATGTACAACCAGAGCACTGAATATCATACTATTATTTTATGAATCAGTTCTATAGAGTTTTCGAAAATTAAACTATTTGGTGAGATTTGCAGTTTTCTATTTTATTTGCATTTTTTATACAATCTGATAAATGTAACATGTTTGTGAAATAATAGTATAACTGCCATATGTCCATTATAGAGTTTTCCCAAATTAGATTGTCGGCTTGATGAGCAAAATATTTTTTTCAACTACCTCACTAGAAAACTTTATTTTCGACCCCTAAATAAGGGAGGAAAATGGTACTTTTCCTCCCGCTGGGAGGAAAATAGTACTTTTCCTCTCGATTTATCAGGAAGAAGATGCATTTAAATCAATCTTGCCTCTTCAGTGAGATCTTTTGGCAGGTCGTCTTCGCTAGAACTCATTTTCAAAACTTAGAAGTAACTTAAAAGAGTAAACAACTTGACAGCTTATGACAACTGTTATGTTTGTAGTACCAAACAACGCCATAGCAACAAATCGTTGTCAACACGATGACGACGACGCAACGCTTACTTAATATTTTGTCATATAGCCGCATTATATAGTTCCACAACTTTCTGCAGTTGTTCTTATAAGTATGCACGCATTATAATTTTTAGGACGTTATAAAAATGACGACCATAAATGTAGTAGAAAAAACTATATACATACCTCAGAAGGAAAATGCTTTTCCTCCCGCGGATATTAATGCCCTCCGCTTCGCGTCGGGCATCAAACTATCCGCGGGAGGAAAAACATGATTTTCCTCCCTTGGTATGTAAATAGCTATTTCATAGGTACATAACTTCGACGATCATTTTTTGAGTTATTTAGGATTTGTCAAAGTAGTTTTACCGAAAACTTCCATGACACTATATATACATATACCATACATACATTTAATATGGCTGGACTATTGAGATATAAACCGTTTGTAGCAACTTGAGTATATCTCGTAGAACTTCACTTGATGTATTGAAAGTGTAACATTTCTGAACATGTTTAACTTTAACTTTGTCTCATTTGTCTTCTTCGTATATGATGCAAGTACCATCAGCGTATGCTAAGATTTCACCAGCCGTAGGAACTCGAAAAAAACGATCACATAAATGTTAAAAAGGACTGGTCCCAGCACGGATCCTCGTGTTATACATCATAGGCAACTTCCTTTTGCACTCGAAACCATTTCATTAGTATCCATTGAAGTATACATTTCAGCATTCTGTGTCGATTCACCATTTGCACCCACAGAAAATGCTTGCGATTCAGTTTTCAGTAATAATATCCTAACAAAATGCAAAATTTTTGAACGGTATTTCGTAGAAAGTAAATATTCGCTACTGTATTTTGTTAAGTTTTGGAAGCTTCAGATCCATGAAGACTTCACCCTGTGGTGACCTACGTTCAATGAGCTTTGACGCAACATAATACATGTTTATAGTTCGTTGTCTAACGTCATTCATAGAAATCTTATCAACATTTCCATGCTAATTTCGATTGAAAAACGACAATTAATGATAAATTCATATTTCACAATTTGTCACTACGAGAAGAATAATTGATAAGTTCTGGAAGCACCATCAGAATAATTCATAACTGTTCCGAGGATATTTCAACTGACAGCTTTCAATTGTCAACTGTTTCAACCAGAGACAACCGAACGCATCATTATTTTTGAGCTCGTCATATAGGTCAGTTATGCATGGGAGATGCAAATATTGAAATAGCAGAATGTTGGTACCCTAACATTTGGAAAGAAGGAAAACAAGATGGATTTCGTTTCCGATTGAGGAAATTTGATGGTAGAATTCGGGGAAGCTACAGGTGTTTAGCCAGAGATGTGTTCCTGGTTTTATTCGGCTGACGAATCCTGAATTTGTGAAGTGATCCTCTGTGGATATTCTGTTTTACCCATCTCACCATCAAACCCAACGTCATGGCTTTTTGATCTTAGACAATTTGGCCTTTGAAAACCGTGTGCCACGACAACACTTTTTTTCTGCAAAATAAAACCCTTCACGGAAGGTGAGTTTTTAACTTTCCTTTTCATCGTTTTTATGCTAACAACTGTATAGAACAGTTATTTACTAAAAACATTCATAGGGTTGTTTCACCTGAAGGATTTTCACCTAGGGAATTGGCACGGTTCCTGTTCTGGTTGGGTATCTCCCAAGCTTTGGTTAAGCCCCACGTCTTCCTGTTGTGGATATTTCTGGTATAATGGCTCCAGTATAGCTCATTTGCCAGAAGTGTAGACTACTTGGTTTCGCCTGATGAATTGCTGATTACCGTCAGATATGATGAAGCCTTGTTCAAAAGTCTTTGTAGACTCCCTTTCCTCATCACTCCATTCCTGGTAGGCCTAGCGAGTCCTGAATCTTCACGGTGTATGGTGTCACCGGAGAAACAGGTTTCACTCACATTTTTTATATAGGATGGAATCCTTCCATTTAAATTTTTAATTATTAATTCTTATTCAGTATTGATATTCTCAGGTTGAAGTTTATATCTTTCAACGACTAGCTGTAAACCACAACATAGTACTATGAGCTGGGAAAATTGATTTCCTAATGAAATCTTACATATAACGAATATAACCTCATATTCAACCGATATCTGATATTGAATATTATTAGAATCACAGTCTTATTTTTGGAAACTGCTAGTGAGACCAGTGAATATTCATTCATTTTGAATGTTTGTGTGTTCTCTCGTTTTATTTATTAATTGATTAACACTCATCAACTTGACAACATCGTATGGTAAAGGCTCTTATAGTGTTGGGTACAACATTTGAGTGGTTATTATCCGGTTGCTCAACTTTCCAAGTAGGTACTCTTTGACATTGATATATTAGTAGTAGTAGTAGTATTTGTATTACAAAAAAGAATATTGCGATTTATTTTTGACCTACCTTTTCAGACCTCATATCGAGAAGTATACAAAAACCAAAAAATTCTTACTGTTACTTCTATTCTCTTATATAAGTTATTGAGCCATATTTACCAAAACCGAAATAAACTATCAAAAAATTCTGATATCCACAATTATAACACAAGACATAGAAACGACTTGCTGCAAAAAAAAGCGAACCACACATTCCACAAGAAATCACCTCTGATGACTGGAGCGTCTTACTTTAACATGCTCCTTGATAATATAAAAAATAGTAATACCTACGAAATTTTCAAAGGTAGGTTAAAGAAAATCTTAATATATCATTGTTTTTATAGCTTGGGGGAGTTTGATGACTTCCTCTCTAGCAGTGTTAACTGAGTTCATAGTATTTAATGTGCATTATATTTTTATAGTTATATCAAGATGTGTTATATATTTGTCTTTATATGTCATTAAGAGATATTAGTGTTCCATCCATATATGTATATATATATATATATATACTCTATTTTGTCTGTGTACATGATATTTTAACCTGTAAATTAGTACTCCAGAAGTAATTTTCTGTATATGTGAGTTTTATCTCACCAGACACGTCCAATCCATTGTATAATAGGAAAACGGATCTAATAAAATTTGATTTGATTTGATTTCATTAAAATTTGCTATGGCGCGCCCTCTTACTTTTGTGAACATTCTGTTCAATGATATAATTCTGTTATAGACGAACCAATAGTGCCAACCGATGAAAAGCTGCCGCCTGCATTGCTCCTTTTCATTTCACTTTTCAGAAAATAGGGTTGCAACTTTCTCCTTACTATGCCGAAAACTATGTTGCGTTTAGGAGAGGTGAGCAGTGAATGTGCAAAACAATTTTCAGGCACTTAACGTCCTTAACTTACAAGTTAGCTCAGTTGAACGTAGATTCGACATTACAAATCGATTTAGATAGTATGAAAATAAAGGTTGGACCAGTATAATAATAATAATAATAATAATAATAATAATAATAATAATAATAATAATAATAATAATAATAATAATAATAATAATAATAATAATAATAATAATAATAATAATAATAATAATAATAATAATAATAATAATAATAATAATAATAATAATAATAATAATAATAATAATAATAATAATAATAATAATAATAATAATAATAATAATAATAATAATAATAATAATAATAATAATAATAATAATAATAATAATAATAATAATAATAATAATAATAATAATAATAATAATAATAATAATAATAATAATAATAATAATAATAATAATAATAATAATAATAATAATAATAATAATAATAATAATAATAGTCACTCACCCTACGGACGTAGGGAGTGGTTATTGGGGTTAACGACACCAGCGCGCCCTCCGGATGTATCGGAGCACCGGAGACAGGGCCTGACTGGTACATTCCTAACGGAAAAAAAAAAAAAAAATAATAATAATAATAATAATAATAATAATAATAATAATAATAATAATAATAATAATAATAATAATAATAATAATAATAATAATAATAATAATAATAATAGGAGTTTGGACCCCCTTCTCTGCATGGTCCGGGACCATGAAAACGCAGGGATTGGAGCGTTCCTCTTTAAGGCAGCAGCCCGTGCGGCTGATGAACTCGGTCTCAGTTTCGACACCAAACGGCGTGATCCGAACTCTGTCACAGAGTTGGCACCCGTTCGGCAAAAAGCCCATGTAAAGGCCGCAGAAAATGCAGCTCTTCTGCAGCTACATAGAGATAAGCCTTTGCATGGGTCTTCTTCAGAAACGTTGAAGACCTTGGCTTATCCAAGAACTTGACCTACGCCTTCCTTAGGTCAAGTGGGCTGAAGTCGGAGACCGAGAGATTCATAATGGCCTGCCAAGATGGTGTCTTCAACACCTTGGTCTACCGAAGCCACGTGATGGGTATAGAGGTCCCTGATATTAGATGCAGGGCCTGCCGTCAGGCGCCTGAGACCATTATGCATTTGCTGTCAGCATGTCCAGCATATGCGGTCTCAGCCTATATCCACAGACATAACGCGGCTCTACGAGTGTTATATTACCACCTACGACACTCGTACGGTATAGACGAGACACCAGTGTTGCCTTACGCTCCGGGGGATATTGAGTCCGTGGTGGAGAATGAGAAGTGCCGGATCTACTGGAACTACTCATTTCCCACCCTCAGGCAAATACAGGCCAATAAGCCTGATGTAGTACTCCTCGACCATGGAAGTAAGACGATATTCGTCATTGAGTTTTCGGCTCCTGGCGAAACGAATATCGTCCGAAAGGAGGAGGAGAAACGGACGAAATATCGAGAATTACTCTTCGAACTCCGCAGGCTCTATCCAGACCATTCTGTAAAAATGGTTGTTCTGATAATAGGGTCCCTTGGCGGTGTGATGGATTCATTACTCTCGAACTTAAAAATCATACCGGCATGTAGAAAGATGTCAGAAATCATAGCCGGAAGAATGCAGAAGGCTGTCATCCTCGGTTCATTACGTCTGCTCAGGGCACACGATTCCCGGACCCAATAGCTGCTTACCCCATAGTTTGGGGAGTGGTTATTGGGGTAATGATATTGCCAGCGCGCCCTCCGAATGTATCGGAGCATCGGAGACAGGGTCCGACTGGAGGATTTTAATTCAAATCAGAAATAATAATAATAATAATAATAGGGAGGCATGAACGACGTGTACACAAGATGGAAGCCAAGATCAAGTCGGCGAGACAACACGCGTCTCGTATCCAGTGTGTGGTGGACTTCGTGGCGGCCAATAGGCCTTTCACGCTCGCAGTGCGGCGAATTGCCGCAAAATTGAGATGAGCTCACCACACATTAAATCAAGGTGTGACCATCAAACAGCACTGCCTTGATAGGATACGAATGCTAGTGGCTGCAAAGAAGTCACTAGTGAGGCGGGCGAGAGGTATCGCGGAAAACATAAAGTTCCGCGATAAACCTTCTCGCTTATTCCAAGAGCCTCCACGTGTTGTCGATAACCCGCCAGCTGCAGATCGGGTGGAAACATTCTGGAAGAATATCTATGAGTATCCGCAACCACTCAACGTAGATACTCCAGCCCTAGCGCAGTTCGAAGCATTTTGCAGGAGGCTTCGGCAGCCTGAGCTCAATGATCTGCGCATTCCGATAACCACGGAAGAAGTACGAGGGGCCCTAAAAGGCTCTAAGAATTTCGCTGCTCCAGGCCCTGATGGGTTGAATAACTATTGGTGGAAAAAGTTTCCAACAACCCACCGCCATCTGGCCAGAGTTTTCAACTCATGGCTAGATGGGGAGCAGCAGATTCCGGAGTGGTTTGTCGAGGGGCGAACCGTGCTCATCCCCAAAAACGGAGATTTGTCTGATCCAAAGAATTACAGGCCGATAACATGCTTGAATGCGTGTTATAAGGTGTTTACGCGCATCTTATACACGCACATTCTCTCCGCAGTTGATCCGGTGTATGAACGGATAAATGAGCAAAGAGGGTCAAAGAAAGGGGTCGCCGGGTGCAAGGAGAACCTGCTCATCGATAGATGTATCACGCAGGACTCCGTGCAGTATAAGCGTAACCTTTCGATGGCCTGGATCGATTACCGCAAGGCATTTGATACAACATCGCATGAGTTAATCATGCATTTGCTCAGATGCCTTGAGGTACCCGGTCAAATAGTGGGATGCATTGGACAACTGATGCCGCTCTGGAGGACTCGCTTCACCATAAGATCTGGTAGAGACATAGTCCAAACAGAGCAGGTCATCATTAGAAGAGGTGTGTTTCAGGGAGACTCCCTTAGCCCTCTTCTCTTCTGCATCTCACTATTGCCATTGTCCGTTGCACTCAGGAATACCCGTGGGTACAACTGCGGCACCCCCAGCAACCGGAGGCATAATGTCACCCATCTATTTTACATGGATGACCTCAAATTGTATGCCTCTGGAGAAAGGGACCTATATCAGTCCCTTAGGGTGGTAGAAGAGTACACGCATGCTATCGGAATGGAATTTGGGATCGACAAATGTGCCACGGTTCATCTCAAAAGAGGACGATGCGAGGAATACGGAGAAGATGTCCAGCTCGTAGACGGAAGCATCCTACATCATCTGGATGCCGGAGAGACGTATACTTACCTAGGGGTGGAGCAACGCCACTCCCAAGAGGTATTCACAGTTAAGAACTCTCTCCGCGGCAAGTATCAGCATAAACTCCGACAGATCTGGTCATCAGAACTGTCGGGGAAGAACAAAGTTGCTGCAACCAATATGCTTCCCGTTCCGATCCTTCTCTACTCTTTCGGAGTAATGAAGTGGACTAAGGAAGAGCTGCGACAACTTGACGTAAAAACTCGCAAAGTGATGCATCTCAATAGGTGCTTGCATCCTAAATCGTCCGTTCCACGGTTATACTTTCCCAGACAACGGGGAGGCCGTGGACTTTTGAGTTTGGAGTGTATGCATAACAGAATGGTTCTGGATGGGGCCTGTAAAGTCATCAGGAGTTCAGATCCCCTTCTCTGCATGGTCCGCGACCATGAAAAAGCAGGGATTGGAGCATTTCTTTTTAAGGCAGCAACCCGTGCGGCCGATGAACTCGGTCTCGTATTCGACACTGAACGGGCTAACCCAAACTCTGTCACCGAGTTGGGACCCGTTCAGCAAAAAGCTCACATCAAGGCTGCGGAGACAGAGGTCCTGCTACAGCTACATATGGATAAGCCAATGCATGGTGTCTTCTTTCACAACATCGAAGACCTTGGCTTATCCAAAAGCTTGACCTTTGCCTTCCTCAGGTCGAGTGAGCTAAAGTCGGAGACCGAGGGATTCATAATAGCCTGCCAGGATGGTGTCTTCAACACCCTCGTCTACCGTAGTCGCGTGATGGGTATAGACGTCCCTGACACCCGATGCAGGGCATGTCGTGGGGCACCTGAGACCGTAATGCATTTGCTATCAGCATGCCCATCTTATGCGGTCTCAGCCTATATCCACAGGCATAACGCGGCGCTACGAGTGTTATACTACCATCTACGACACTCGTACGGTATAGACGAGACACCGGTGTTGCCTTATGTTCCGGGGGATATTGAGTCCGTGGTGGAGAATGAGAGGTGCCGGATCTATTGGAACTACTCATTCCCCACCCTCAGGCAAATACAAGCCAATAGGCCTGATGTTGTCCTCCTCGACCACCAAAGTAGAACGATATTCGTCATGGAGTTTTCCGCTCCAGGCGAAATGAATATCGTTCGAAAAGAGGAGGAAAAACGGACTAAATATCGAGATCTTCTCTTTGAACTCCGCAGGTTATATCCAGACCATTCTGTCAAAATGGTGGTTCTGATCATAGGAGTCCTTGGTGGAATGATGGACACACTGCTCTCCAACTTGAAGATAATACCTGCTTGCCGTAATATGGCAGAAATCTTAGCAGCGCGAATGCAGAAGGCCGTCATCCTTGGTTCGCTCCGTCTACTCAGGGCACATGATTCTCGGACCCAATAGTCACTCACCCTACGGACGTAGGGAGTGGTTATTGGGGTTAACGACACCAGCGCGCCCTCCGGATGTATCGGAGCACCGGAGACAGGGCCTGACTGGTACATTCCCAACGGGAAAAATAATAATAATAATAATAATAATAATAATAATAATAATAATAATAATAATAATAATAATAATAATAATAATAATAATAATAATAATAATAATAATAATAATAATAATAATAATAATAATAATAATAATAATAATAATAATAATAATAATAATAATAATAATAATAATAATAATAATAATAATAATAGGCAGGGAGGTCAACCAACACCTAAGGCCCTGGTGAGTTGCGACACCACCTACCCGAGCAAAGGATGCAAAATCGGACCGGCAGCTCATGCGCATCCGGGAGGGAAAAGGCATCTTTCCCTCCGGTGTCGGCCGTGGGTTTACTGGGTTAACCCCCCAGTAAACCCTAATACTCGGTTCCAAACAATCGGGGAAGAGGCCCCCACAACCGACCCCCTCGGATTAGGGGTCAAAGGCAAGGTGGTGGGGCCAACAACGATGATTTGCCAAATGACAACCGCAATGACAACGGACGCTTTGAGTGGACGGACGAATTGAGAGACGGACTTCTGTATATCTACGAGAGCAGTGAGCCCGCCCGGAGAGGATACATGGCAAGGATGCATGCTCTCTGGTGTGAAAGACACCCAGAGCATGCCGCCGTTTCCGCCCAAAATCTCAGGGATTATGTTTCCTATCTCCGGGCTCGAGGCTATGTTAGAGCTCCTCCTCAGCCGATTAACGAAGTGGCAGAAGTGGCAGATATGCCACGTGTCGGTCTGGCTGTAGAGGAGGCTCGCATCATACCACCAATGGAGGACATCAGAACCCGCAGGGCGCTTCACAATATGAAGCCCCTGAAGCCGCAAGAACTGGCACGAGTGGATGCAGAGATTGGCGATGTTCTTTCAGAAGAGGCTACCATCTGGCAGATCAATTCTGTCGTGTACGACGCCGCTCGTGCTCTATCCCAGACGGAGAGGAGGGAAACCACCGCTCTTGTTGGGAGGCATGAGCGACGCGTTCACAAGATGGAAGCTAAGATCAAGTCGGCGAGACAACACGCGTCTCGTATCCAGTGTGTGGTGGACTACATGTCGGCCAATAGGCCTTTTACGCCGGCAGTGCGGCGAATTGCTGCAAAGCTAAGACGAGCTCACCACACATTGAATCAAGGGGTGCTGTTTACCATCAAACAGCACTGTCTTGATAGGATACGAATGCTAGTGGCTGCAAAGAAGTCACTAGTGAGGCGGGCGAGAAGTATCGCGGAAAACATGAAGTTCCGCGATAAACCTTCTCGCTTATTCCAAGAGCCTCCACGTGTTATCGATAACCCGCCGGCTGCTGATCGGGTAGAAACCTTCTGGAAGAACATCTATGAGTTTCCGCAACCACTCAATGTAGACACTCCAGCCCTAGCGCAGTTCGAAGCTTACTGCAGGACGCTTCGGCAGCATGAGCACAATGATCTGCGCAATCCGATAACCACGGAAGAAGTTCGAAGGGCCCTAAAAGGTTCTAAGAATTTCGCTGCTCCAGGCCCTGATGGGTTGAATAACTATTGGTGGAAAAAGTTTCCAACAACCCACCGCCATCTGGCTAGAGTTTTTAATTCATGGCTAGATGGGGAGCAGCAGATTCCGGAGTGGTTTGTCGAGGGGCGAACCCAAAAACGGAGATTTGTCTGATCCAAAGAATTACAGGCCGATAACATGCTTGAATGCGTGTTATAAGTTGTTTACACGCATCTTATACACGCGCATTCTCTCCGCAGTTGATCCGGTGTACGAACGGATATATGAGCAAAGAGGGTCAAAGAAAGGGGTCGCCGGCTGCAAGGAGAACCTGCTCATCGATAGATGTATCACGCAGGAATCTGTGCAGTATAAGCGTAACCTTTCGATGGCCTGGATCGATTACCGCAAGGCATTTGATACAACATCGCATGAGTTAATCATGCATTTGCTCAGATGTCTTGAGGTACCCGATCAAATAGTGGGATGTATTGGACAACTGATGCCACTCTGGAGGACTCGCTTCACCATAAGATCTGGTAGAGACACAGTCCAAACAGAGCAGGTCATCATTAGAAGAGGCGTGTTTCAGGGAGACTCCCTCAGCCCTCTTCTCTTCTGCATCTCACTATTGCCATTGTCCGTTGTACTTAGGAATACCCGTGGGTACAACTGCGGCACCCCCAGCAACCGGAGGCATAAAGTCACCCATTTGTTCTACATGGATGACCTAAAATTATATGCCTCTGGAGAAAGGGACCTACATCAGTCCCTTAGGGTGGTGGAAGAGTACACGCATGCTATCGGAATGGAATTTGGGATCGACAAATGTGCCACGGTTCATCTTAAAAGAGGACGATGCGAGGAATACGGAGAGGATGTCCAGCTCGTAGACGGAAGCATCCTACATCATCTGGATGCCGGAGAGACGTATACTTACCTAGGGGTGGAGCAACGCCACTCCCAAGAGGTATTCACAGTTAAGAACTCTCTCCGCGGCAAGTATCAGCACAAACTCCGACAGATCTGGTCATCAGAACTGTCGGGGAAGAACAAAGTTGCTGCAACCAATATGCTTGCCGTTCCGATCCTTCTCTACTCTTTCGGAGTAATGAAGTGGACTAAGGAAGAGCTGCGACAACTCGACGTTAAAACTCGCAAAGTGATGCATCTCAATAGGTGCTTGCATCCTAAATCGTCCGTTCCACGGTTATACTTTCCCAGACAACGGGTAGGCCGTGGACTTTTGAGTTTGGAGTGTATGCATAACAGAATGGTTCTGGATGGGGCCTGTAAAGTCATCAGGAGTTCAGATCCCCTTCTCTGCATGGTCCGCGACCATGAAAAAGCAGGGATTGGAGCATTTCTTTTTAAGGCAGCAACCCGTGCGGCCGATGAACTCGGTCTCGTATTCGACACTGAACGGGCTAACCCAAACTCTGTCACCGAGTTGGGACCCGTTCAGCAAAAAGCTCACATCAAAGCTGCGGAGACAGAGGTCCTGCTACAGCTACATTTGGATAAGCCAATGCATGGCGTCTTCTTTCACAACATCGAAGACCTTGGCTTATCCAAAAGCTTGACCTTTGCCTTCCTCAGGTCGAGTGAGCTAAAGTCGGAGACCGAGGGATTCATAATGTCCTGCCAGGATGGTGTCTTCAACACCCTCGTCTACCGTAGTCGCGTGATGGGTATAGACGTCCCTGACACCCGATGCAGGGCATGTCGTGGGGCACCTGAGACCGTAATGCATTTGCTATCAGCATGCCCATCTTATGCGGTCTCAGCCTATATCCACAGGCATAACGCGGCGCTACGAGTGTTATACTACCATCTACGACACTCGTACGGTATAGACGAGACACCGGTGTTGCCTTATGTTCCGGGGGATATTGAGTCCGTGGTGGAGAATGAGAGGTGCCGGATCTATTGGAACAACTCATTCCCCACCCTCAGGCAAATACAAGCCAATAAGCCTGATGTTGTCCTCCTCGACCACCAAAGTAGAACGATATTCGTCATGGAGTTTTCCGCTCCAGGCGAAATGAATATCGTTCGAAAAGAGGAGGAAAAACGGACTAAATATCGAGATCTTCTCTTTGAACTCCGCAGGTTATATCCGGACCATTCTGTCAAAATGGTGGTTCTGATCATAGGAGTCCTTGGTGGAATGATGAACACACTGCTCTCCAACTTGAGGATAATACCTGCTTGCCGTAATATGGCAGAAATCTTAGCAGCGCGAATGCAGAAGGCCGTTATCCTTGGTTCGCTCCGTCTACTCAGGGCACATGATTCTCGGACCCAATAGTCACTCACCCTACGGACGTAGGGAGTGGTTATTGGGGTTAACGACACCAGCGCGCCCTCCGGATGTATCGGAGCACCGGAGACAGGGCCTGACTGGTACATTCCTAACGGAAAAAAAAAAAAAAAAAAAATAATAATAATAATAATAATAATAATAATAATAATAATAATAATAATAATAATAATAATAATAATAATAATAATAATAATAATAATAATAATAATAATAATAATAATACCGTGGTACAACTGCGGCACCCCCAGCAACCGGAGGCATAATGTCACCCATCTATTTTACATGGATGACCTCAAATTGTATGCCTCTGGAGAAAGGGACCTACATCAGTCCCTTAGGGTGGTGGAAGAATATACGCATGCTATCGGTATGGAATTTGGGATCGACAAATGTGCCACGGTTCATCTCAAAAGAGGACGATGCGAGGAATACGGAGAGGATGTCCAGCTTGTAGACGGAAGCATCCTACATCATCTGGATGCCGGAGAGACTTATACCTACCTTGGGGTGGAACAACGCCGCTCCCAAGAGGTATTCGCAGTTAAAAACTCTCTCCGCGGCAAGTATCAGCATAAACTCCGACAGATCTGGTCATCAGAACTGTCGGGGAAGAACAAAGTTGCTGCAACTAATATGCTTGCCGTTCCGATCCTTCTTTACTCTTTCGGAGTGATGAAGTGGACTAAGGAAGAGCTGCGACAACTTGACGTTAAGACTCGCAAAATGATGCATCTCAATAGGAGCTTGCATCCTAAATCGTCCGTTCCACGGTTATACTTTCCCAGACAACGGGGAGGCCGTGGACTTTTGAGTTTGGAGTGTCTGCATAACAGAATGGTTCTGGATGGGGCCTGTAAAGTCATCAGGAGTTCAGATCCCCTTCTCTGCATGGTCCGCGACCATGAGAAAGCAGGGATTGGAGCATTCCTTTTTAAGGCAGCTACCCGTGCGGCCGATGAACTCGGTCTCGTTTTCGACACTGAACGGGCTAACCCAAACTCTGTCACCGAGTTGGGACCCGTTCAGCAAAAAGCTCACATAAAAGCTGCGGAGACAGAGGTCCTGCTACAGCTACATATGGATAAGCCAATGCATGGTGTCTTCTTTCACAACATCGAAGACCTTGGCTTATCCAAAAGCATGACCTTTGCCTTCCTCAGGTCAAGTGAGCTAAAGTCGGAGACCGAGGGATTCATAATGGCCTGCCAGGATGGTGTCTTCAACACCCTTGTCTACCGTAGTCGCGTTATGGGTATAGACGTCCCTGACACCCGATGCAGGGCATGTCGTGGGGCACCTGAGACCGTAATGCATTTGCTATCAGCATGCCCATCTTATGCGGTCTCAGCCTATATCCACAGGCATAACGCGGCGCTACGAGTGTTGTACTACCACCTACGACACTCGTACGGCATAGACGAGACACCGGTGTTGCCTTATGCTCCGGGGGATATTGAGTCCGTGGTGGAGAATGAGAGATGCCGAATCTATTGGAACTACTCATTCCCCACCCTCAGGCAAATACAAGCCAATAAGCCTGATGTTGTCCTCCTCGACCACCAAAGTAGAACGATATTCGTCATGGAGTTTTCCGCTCCAGGCGAAATGAATATCGTTCGAAAAGAGGAGGAAAAACGGACTAAATATCGAGATCTTCTCTTTGAACTCCGCAGGTTATATCCGGACCATTTTGTCAAAATGGTGGTTCTGATTATAGGAGTCCTTGGTGGAATGATGGACACACTGCTCTCTAACTTGAAGATAATACCAGCTTGCCGAAATATGGCAGAAATCTTAGCAGCAAGAATGCAGAAGGCCGTTATACTTGGTTCGCTCCGTCTACTCAGGGCACACGATTCTCGGACCCAATAATCACTCACCCTACGGACGTAGGGAGTGTTTATTGGGGTTAACGACACCAGCGCGCCCTCCGGATGGGTCGGAGCACCGGAGACAGGGCCTGACTGGTACACTCCTAGGAGAAAAAAAAAAATAATAATAATAATAATAATAATAATAATAATAATAATAATAATAATAATAATAATAATAATAATAATAATAATGATAATGATAATAATAATAATAATAATAATAATAATCGGGTGGAAACATTCTGGAAGAATATCTATGAGTATCCGCAACCACTCAACGTAGATACTCCAGTCCAGCCCTAGCGCAGTTCGAAGCATTTTGCAGGAGGCTTCGGCAGCCTGAGCTCAATGATCTGCGCATTCCGATAACCACGGAAGAAGTACGAGGGGCCCTAAAAGGCTCTAAGAATTTCGCTGCTCCAGGCCCTGATGGGTTGAATAACTATTGGTGGAAAAAGTTTCCAACAACCCACCGCCATCTGGCCAGAGTTTTCAACTCATGGTTAGATGGGGAGCAGCAGATTCCAGAGTGGTTTGTCGAGGGGCGAACCGTGCTCATCCCCAAAAACGGAGATTTGTCTGATCCAAAGAATTACAGGCCGATAACATGCTTGAATGCGTGTTATAAGGTGTTTACGCGCATCTTATACACGCGCATTCTCTCCGCAGTTGATCCGGTGTATAAACGGATAAATGAGCAAAGAGGGTAAAAAAGGGGTCGCCGGGTGCAAGGAGAACCTGCTCATCGATAGATGTATCACGCAGTACTCCGTACAGTATAAGCGTAACCTTACGATGGCCTGGATCGATTACCGCAAGGCATTTGATACAACATCACATGAGTTAATCATGCATTTGCTCAGATGCCTTGAGGTACCCGGTCAAATAGTGGGATGCATTGGACAACTGATGCCGATCTGGAGGACTCGCTTCACCATAAGATCTGGTAGAGACATAGTCCAAACAGGGCAGGTCATCATTAGAAGAGGTGTGTTTCAGGGAGACTCCCTTAGCCCTCTTCTCTTCTGCATCTCACTATTGCCATTGTCCGTTGCACTCAGGAATACCCGTGGGTACAACTGCGGCACCCCCAGCAACCGGAGGCATGATGTCACCCATCTATTTTATATGGATGACCTCAAATTGTATGCCTCTGGAGAAAGGGAACTACATCAGTCCCTTAGGGTGGTGGAAGAATATACGCATGCTATCGGTATGGAATTTGGGATCGACAAATGTGCCACGGTTCATCTCAAAAGAGGACGATGCGAGGAATACGGAGAGGATGTCCAGCTCGTAGACGGAAGCATCCTACATCATCTGGATGCCGGAGAGACTTATACCTACCTTGGGGTGGAACAACGCCGCTCCCAAGAGGTATTTGCAGTTAAAAACTCTCTCCGCGGCAAGTATCAGCATAAACTCCGACAGATCTGGTCATCAGAACTGTCGGGGAAGAACAAATTTGCTGCAACTAATATGCTTGCCGTTCCGATCCTTCTTTACTCTTTCGGAGTGATGAAGTGGACTAAGGAAGAGCTGTGACAACTTGACGTTAAGACTCGCAAAATGATGCATCTCAATAGGAGCTTGCATCCTAAATCGTCCGTTCCACGGTTATACTTTCCCAGACAACGGGGAGGCCGTGGACTTTTGAGTTTGGAGTGTTTGCATAACAGAATGGTTCTGGATGGGGCCTGTAAAGTCATCAGGAGTTCAGATCCCCTTCTCTGCATGGTCCGCGACCATGAGAAAGCATTGGAGCATTGGAGCATTCCTTTTTAAGGCAGCTACCCGTGCGGCCTATGAACTCGGTCTCGTTTTCGACACTGAACGGGCTATCCCAAACTCTGTTACCGAGTTGGGACCCGTTCAGCAAAAAGCTCACATAAAAGCTGCGGAGACAGAGGTCCTGCTACAGCTACATATGGATAAGTTTCATAACATCGAAGACCTTGGCTTATCCAAAAGCTTGACCTTTGCCTTCCTCAGTTCGAGTGAGCTAAAGTCGGAGACCGAGGGATTCATTATGGCCTGCCGGAATGATGTCTTCAACACCCTTGTCTACCGTAGTCGCGTGATGGGTATAGACGTCCCTGACACCCGATGCAGGGCATGTCGTGGGGCACCTGAGACCGTAATGCATTTGCTATCAGCATGCCCATCTTATGCGGTCTCAGCCTATATCCACAGGCATAACGCGGCGCTACGAGTGTTGTACTACCACCTACGACACTCGTACGGTATTGACGAGACACCGGTGTTGCCTTATGCTCCGAGGGATATTGAATCCTTGGTGGAGAATGAGAGATGCCGAATCTATTGGAACTACTCATTCCCCACCCTCAGGCAAATACAAGCCAATAAGCCTGATGTTGTTCTCCTCGACCACCAAAGTAGAACGATATTCGTCATGGAGTTTTCCGCTCCAGGCGAAATGAATATCGTTCGAAAAGAGGAGGAAAAACGCACTAAATATCGAGATCTTCTCTTTGAACTCCGCAGGTTATATCCAGACCATTCTGTCAAAATGGTTCTGATTACAGGAGTCCTTGGTGGAATGATGGACACACTGCTCTCTAACTTGAAGATAATACCGGCTTGCCGTAATATGGCAGAAATCTTAGCAGCAAGAATGCAGAAGGCCGTTATACTTGGTTCGCTCCGCCCACTCAGGACACAAGGTTCTCGGACCCAATAATCACTCACCCTACGGTTATTGATAGGAAAATCTATAACAGTTTAAATTACAATACAGAATAGAAAACAAAAAATCCTATCAAATGGCAGAATTCAATGTATGACCATGTTATATAGAATACCATGATCAGACGTTGCTCTTCCATCCAACCATATGAAGAAATAGTCCTGTCCCTGACTGATAAAATATATTGAATCATGTTACACACTGTATATACACGGTCCCGGTATGGACACTAGTCAATGTTCCTGAAGATTTTTAATATGGCACCAACAAGAAAACTTCATTTGATGTAAACGCCATGATTGACAATGGTGAATCGTTTAATGACATATTACATATTCAGTGAGGACTACTTTCCGATACCGCGTCCCTACTTTGGTTTAAGAAAACCTTCATCTGTGATATGTTTGAATATTCCTCAGGAGCAGTCTCAATCTTTGGCTTGACTCATCTGATGTGACAGTAAGTATATTTTCACAAATAATACCAGCTGTAGTCAGTACAGCTACGCATCAATCAGATGCCTTGGTAAGAATGGGTGTGTAGAGTGGGCAGGACACAATCAAACGAAGAACTAAGTGATGAAGAACAGAACGTGAAAAGCTGGAACGAATGAGAATAACAGATCAAATTGGTGGATTTGGCAAAAGGCAGAGATCCAAAGGAACAACACCCTAGAATGAACAATACTAGTCTGACTTCTTATTACACTTGAATGAAGCCATTAGTGGTGTCTGATACTTGTACTGACCTCTTTTGATTGGGAGGGTTCTTGTTACAGTCTCAGTGGTTTATTTGCTGTTTGACAAGTAGTTTCTTGTTCCAGCTTTCACCCATAAAGAATGGCACTGCAAGCCGTAAAATACATAACGAAAGAATCCTGAGAAAGAATGATTACACGAATGTTATTACCTGAACTTCAAAAAAAAATCCTGAGACAGCCGTGGAATATTTTCTCCAAAATAGACAGTGTCATTAATCGCAAACAATATTAGTTAATTTTCTAGGTATGAGTATTCCCAAGAACCATCGAAATAAATTGGACATGACAAATTCAAATAGGTGGGCCAGTGCCAAAATGGCTGAGTTCTATGAGAAAAAAGCGCTTTGCTGGATGAAACATGAAAGCGATTCACAAGTCTACTAAACGGTCCATAAAATGTAAGATTACAGGCCGCTGAATCGCTTCAAATAAATCCAGCGGAAAATAAAGCTTTATTTATCTACAGCGGCTTTAAAAGCTGTCAGCCGTCTATCACGTGAATCGTAAAAGCGGCTGCAACCGCTGCACGCTGTTAGACGCACCCAATGTCTCTTGACAGTCAAAGTGGAACGTTAACCGTCAATGTCAGACATCCGTCAAACTCGCATGGGTGAACAGAACACCCGAAACCTCAAACTCGATCGGTAATGTCATGGAATATTAATGTCAAGAATTGATTACGAAAGCTCGTATATTATTACATTTTCAATCGATTATGTTTTGTATATGACATACTGGTCAATTATGCAGATGTCATTGGAATTTATTCATTGTTACCAACTGAAACAAGACAACAATTTGCAAAAAGGGTTCAATCTTCATTTATTACTCGAACCAAACGCAAGGTCAAGTACTTGAAAGTGATGGATCTCCGTGGTCAAATCACAAAGATAGATTGTCATATTACACCTAGATGATGTAATGTGGGATAATCAGAGAAGTAAAGTAAATTCAAAGGAGGAAATAATGATTAGAAGAGTAAGCTATTTCACACAATAACCAAGAGGAAATGTTACGGTTCTATGTTTTAACCACACAGCAATTAAGTCGTGACCAAAAGTATGTTTACCAAATAACGCGAAAATAGTTCAACTGATGAATTTCATCTGCAAAATGCGGGTTGTATAATTTATGGAAACTTGAACATTGTATATTCATTACTATTTACTTTCAATTTTAGAATATTTCATGTATGCTCGAATTAGTAGGGCAAAGGTAAGTACTGAAGTTCGAGTAGAGCTGTACGTGACAATGACCAAGTTATCATTATGAAACAGTGACGTACTTTTATTGAAGTCTGTGTACAAATTTTATTGATAATTTTAATAAACAGATTCATATCTCAGAATTAAATAAAAAACACTTGTTTTTTGATATCCACAATATTGTGGATATCAAAAAACAAGTGTTTTTTATTTAATTCTGAGTAATTATGGATATCCATCAAGTATCGGCCAAATCAATCAAGAGATTCATATCTTTTCAACAATTGTTATATCATCTTACGTTCTTACTAGTTGTTTATCGCTCTGTTACTTTTTTTGGCTGGGAGAACATTTTTTTAATTTCAAAATATTCAAAAATTCTATTGATTTTGAAATGTCCGAGCAATATTTGACCAATACCTCAAAATATTAACATTTTATATTTCGCCAATATAACGTTCGAATATTTTGCCAATAGATTCCTAAAATTTTACTAGCGATATTTTACCAATATCGATGAATATATGAGGCTGAAGCTGAGGCTGAGGCCAATATTGCTTCGAGAATTTTTTACCAATATTATTCAAGTAGGTAACATTGGACCAATATCGTGAAATGTTCACATTTTTTTCCTGCCAGTTTTGCGTTTCAAAGATTTTGCTAATTTGTTCACAATATTGTACCAATATTCTCCCATTATAGGTGTTTATTCTTATGTATAATTTTTATTTCTTTTCCTACATGAATATTTGGTTGAGTTTGAAAACAGCTCACGCTGACACTCCGCCCTTTCATCTGCACCTATATTATTGGACCTATTTCATTTTTGGTGAATGAAGACGAATTATTATCATTATTATCTTTCATTAAGTAGTGTCAATTGAAATATTTGGCTTCGGCAAGACTAGCCGAAAAATACAAATCATATGCCAGTATAATTTTTACAGTTATCATTTTTAGCCGACAAATGAAAAATATTATTCCTAAAACTTCAAAACTCTAGGATATTCCTTTCCCAGTTTTAGTAGTTAAAACGTTCAGCTACAACTAACAATTCCAACTCTCGTTCAATAAACAGACATTCATAATTCAAGCCAGCAGCGAGTACCTATGACCGCAAAAAACCACTTAAAGAGGCGTTGTAGACAAAGCTGTAAATATGTTGTAGTACACAGGGCTATCACTTTCCAAAAGCACTTTACCACGCTCGAAAACCCATTAGAGGTTTTTGTGGGAAGCAGGTGGAGTTAAGGAATGCTGGTAGACCTCTCCTGCGGATGGATTGACCTAAGGGCTACTTTTTATCCTGCATCTGGATCGGTTCCCACAAGACTACGGCTAGATACCAATGCATAGGAAATCTCACATATTGAACGTTTGAGTTTCACGTGTGAAATGCTTCTTCTTTTGTAATGTGGGTTGGAGGCGTTATCGGAGCGAAAAGTGCAAATGCTGGCTGAAAAAAAAAACGTGCGTAATATATAGGAACGGTGGAACTGGAAATGGGTTTTCATTTAAGCTTATTTGACGTGATGGATGGATGTGTACGAGATGGTGTTATTGAATTTTCGAATCGGTTTCTATTGTACAGATAACATTACGATGAGTTGAGTCGATACGAATAAAGAAACTACGGTGAATAATTTTCTAGAAATGTATAAACGGGAGTTTTCGGAAAAGCTAGTATTATATGACATATTTTTGGTTTTCGGCAACATTCGGTTACACCGAAACTAATCCAAAACTCCGTGATTTTTAACTGCACCTAACGTTATTTTAGTACAATATTGTGAACATATTGGTAATATATTTCATTCGCAGTATTGCCAAAAAATATGTGAACACTAGTCGATATTGGTACAATATCTTTGAAACAATATCAAAATATTTGCAAAATACTCAGACGTTATATTGTCGAGAAATGAAATGCGATAATTTTGCGAAACTGGTCCAATATTTTTTGGACATTTTAAAAATCGTATTGATAAAATTTTCTTAAAGCAATAATGGCCTGAAAATATTTAGCGATATTGGTACAATATCATTGGGATAGAATATTCAAATTGAATATGGTGAATTATTAAATGTCGAATAGCTCGGACCTTCTATAATTTCAGTTCTCACTAAGTGAATTAAGGTGACACCTGCCTTTTGGTCACCATAACTACAAAGTAAACTGTCTTAAATACAAGTTGATCATAACATATTTTAATATGGTTCATTAAATATTTGGCCAGTGTTCGAAATTCAATGATGAGAACTGGATTTCTTCATAATATCTATTGTATCAATATCTTTCTTTCAAAATTAGCTTGAGGTTGTCGTAATAATTTCAATCGATATGGCTGAACTTATTGAATATTCGTAAAATCATAATCTACCGATGTACTTTCAAACTCGAATATATGACATTGCTTTTTATCCCCAGAATCGATATGAGAGGAATGTTGGGATTGCAATACTTATTCTAGATGTTGGAAGCAATATATACAAAATATTATTTTATCGATATTGGTGAATAATGTTGAACCAATATTGACCCAATATTGATTCGTTGAACGTTGGGGAAATAATATCACAAATGTGTCTCAAACTCATATCAAACTTGGATATACAATATCCCTTGAACCATATGAGAAATATTAAGATTGCAATATTCATTACAGATGTTGGAAACAATATGGAGCATTGTTTTATCGATATTGGTGAATATTTTTAGACAAATATTTACACAATATAAGTTAATATAATTTGTTGAATATAGGCGAAATAATATTCAACTATTGTTCAATCAAAATTGAATGAACAATGTGATTTTTTCATTCCTAGAATCGATATGAGAGGATAATTGGGATAGCAATATTTATTCTACTTGTTTTTCAACGGAACTCTGAATATACAGTGTTTAATACAATATAAAAACAATAAAAATACAAATGAAACATAAAGTAATACTAAGAACGATCTGAAAGCGGCGATTTACTGTTTTCCTTCTCATAGAAAAGAACATATATGTATTTTCGATAACAATACTACCATGGAGATTGGACCTTCCTCCTTCTTGGAAAAAGCTGAGAAACTCGCAAAAATAAGAGCGTTACTCTTTTGCAACAGATTTTACTCGGATCAAAACTTAATTTATTTTGGAATAGTCTAATTCTGCCGCACATCTGGAGGCTAGATATACAGAACGTGTAGGAACTCGGAAAATTTTTCGACGGTTCCGGACCACAAACGTGTTTGGGTTATGTCATGCTGTGAATGTAGTCCAGCTGATAACACTCTGTCACTTGGTATTTACAATAATGTATGTGCTGTAAGAATTATTGTTTCAAATCGCTACAGAATTCCAGAACGTTAATACTTCAAACAAACAAAATAAGTGGTTTTTATTTTCGAAGAAACGGTTTTTTACAAATATTTTTATGTTATTTTATTAGCAATAGATATTTTCGTATGTAAAATTTGAAATTACGTTTTTGCGTATAAGAATGGAAGTTATTTTGCCAAGCTTCAGCAAGGCCATTTGAAATCGAAAAAGTATCATTTCGCATTCGAGATGCAAACAATATTTTTTTCAAAAACTATCAGCAAATGTTGACATTTTCGAAAATATCTTAGGTAGTTTTATTTTCACTCAGCTGAGAAATACTTTTATGTTCTAGAACGCAAAATATTTGGAACATTACGAGTTCATTGGTTTCTTATTAATTTGTGCCGCTTCCATCACTTCTTCTGGTAAATGCTCGTCTTCACTTTCAGAGCTAATTTCTAATTAAACATATTATAACAATGAATTTATAGTTGTGGCACTATTTAGTATTCATCAGTTGATACTTCTCAGATCGTTCTGGTTCACACCCCAAATGTCATTTTTTTAGATAAACAGATGATTTGGTATAAATTCAATAACTCGAATGTTTCTTAAGCCACGCCAGAGAACTTGAGTAGCTTGAAACCTACTGAAACGCTTTATGTACTGTTTTACAGTAGGGACCCTAGAAGCGCACCTATATTGGTAAAATATTGGCATAATATTGTGAAAATATTGGCAAAACATTTTAAATGCAATAGTGGCGAGAAAAAAAATGTGAACATTCGGCGATATTGGCCCAAAATATTCGGCGATGTTGGTACAATATCGCTGGTACAACTTTCTGACAATATTGGCAAAATATTCAAACGCTAAATTGCCGAGAAGAAAAATGTGAACATTTTGTGATATTGGTTGAATATTGTTCAGACATTTCAAAAATAGTATTGATGGAATATTCTTGGAGCAATAACGGCCTCAAAACATTAATCGATATTGGTACAATATTATTTCGATTATATTAGTGGAATTGAATATTTCTTGGTAAACTATCAAATCACCTTTAGTTGATCAAGGTGACACCAGAGTCTGACTTCTGGTCGACATAACCACTGAGTAAGCTGTCTTGAAAACAAGTTGAAAACAAGTAACGCTAAACTATGGAACAAATTCATTATTTCTGAATATAAAGATATATTGGAAAAATCCTCGGACAGGTCGATTTTCTTTTCCGATGTGCCAATTTTTGAACCTCACCAAAAATATATAGGGTTATCCACATTTGAGGAAAAGCGACTTTGGTGATATTTTTAAATGGAACACCCAGTATATTTGTACATATTTGGTTAGGGATCGTCATTACAAATCCAGTGATACCAAGTTTGATAGGATTATGTCAAACGGCTGCGGATATATTGCCAAAAAACTTCTCCATATACCCAATGAGTGCGACAGAGACTTTTAACCATCTGAATCGTGTGGAGTCTCGCAGTCATACTCATTAGACATACGAGAAAGTTATTTGGCCATATCTCCGCAGCCGTTTGACATAATCCCATCAAACTTGGTATCACTCGATTCGAAATGACGACCCCTAACCAAATATGGAAAAATATACTGGGTGTCCAATTAAAAAAAATATCACTAAAGTCATTTTCACTCAATTGCGGATAACCCTATATATTTTGGGTGGGGTTCAAAAATTGGCCCATCGGAAAAGAAAATCGACCTGTCCGAGGATTTTTCCGAAATATCTTTATAGTCAGAAATAATGAATTTGTTCCATAATTTAGCGTCTTACTGCATGTTAATATAGGTTTCAGAAGACGTTCTATATGTAGAGCCACCTAGCGGATTTTTATCCATCTTAATCTAGAAGTAGGAAACAATATGGGGACAATACTGTTTTAACGATATCGGTAAATATTATTGAACCAATATTGACCCAATATTAATTAATAATATCTGTTGACTATTGGCGTAATAATATTCAACCAATGTGTAATCACACTTAGATATACAATATAGTTTTTATTCCTAGAATCGATATAAGAGGAATAATGGGATTGTAATATTTATTCTAGATGTTGAAAACGATATGAAGACAAAATTGTTTTATCGATAATGGTAGATATCATTGAACCAATATTGTCCCAATATGAGTTATAACAATTTGTTGAATATGGTTGAAATGATATTCAACCAATGTGCTATCAAATTTGGAAATACAATATAGACTTTCATCCCTATAATCAATATAACAGCAATATTGGAATTGCAATATTGATTCTAGATGTGGAAAACAAAATATAGACAATATTGTATTATTGGTATTGGTAGAAATTATTCAACCAATATAGAGCCAACTTACATGTGACAATCTACATTCAGAACAGTTTCAATCAATATTCCACCAATATTTTCAATATAATATTGTTTTTTAAATATTCACCCATATTGGACCAATAATATTTTTTCATTTACAATATATCTATATTGGCCCAATATTAAACCAAGATTCAGCAGAGATGATGTGCTACTTAGGGAAAACCTTTCAGATATTTCAGAATTTTGGCTCGTGAAAATATACGTTAGTAGGCAAGACAGAGATGACGAACTCCTGTCAACCAGCTGGGGAGGACGCGTGTTTTCATTTTCATAAATGATGGAAATGTATACTTGGAATGTGTAAAGGCGGATTTAGGTACATCGCTATTTCATTATTCAGTAACTTTCATCAACTGTCATCAAAATTAAATTTACTTTAAGAATTTTTATTCCTTCAAGCACTTGCTTTACTCAATTTATCGGGCTGTTTCTCGAAACAAATAGAAAAGTAGTGTTACTTACGTAGTTTTATCTCCCGAACACGAATCCGAAATAATTTTGTGGGGAATTTATCATACAGAAATGTATATTGATGCACTGAATCAATTAGCATGCCGTCGTCGTATATATATTTATAGTTTTAAAGTTCTCAATATTATTATTTATGGAATTAGCAATGAGAACTTTGCGCTTTTCATTTAATTCTGATAGGTCTTTATAGTTTTCGAAGGGTATTTCCCTTATTTCCTAAAGGCGGATTTATGCACACCACTTTTTCTTCAATTTGTATATTCACTTTCACTAAGATGTGGAAACTATGTATTTTCATGGAACCATTTATGCATCCAATTACCATTCATCTTTCTTTACCTATTATTTAAGACATAACCAAATTTTCTCTTAAGGATGAAAAATACAATTATAACTTAGGACATAAGTGACATAACCTTCGCAAATTATAAAGACCTTCAAAAATTAAGGAAAAAGCGCAAAGTAGTTATTGTTAAGTCTATAAATGATAACATTGAGACCTTCCAAAACTATAAATATGTACGACAACGGCATGCTAATTCGCTATTTTCCTAAAACTCCAAAATCAAACTGAATATTATTTTTACAAACCATTTTGCATTAGCTCCCCACCATGTAAAAAATTCGAATCAACATTCAGTTATAAAAATATTAGAGCCTTTGAAACACAGAAAAAAGTCGAATGTGTATACTCTTGTGACGTAAAATGTCTTCACTAGATTCTAGTGTTTTTTGTTGACCTAAGTTACTGTTGAGAGTATGTTCTGCGACAGCGATTATATCGGAACCACGAAACGCTCCGTTAAAACAAGAATCAAAGAGCACAAGGCTTGCTGTCGGTTAGGGCACACACAGAAATCCAATGTCGCAGAACATACTCTCAACAACGATAACCATGGAGTGAAATTTGAAGTCATCTCTTCAACATCTGCCGATTACCCAAGACTCTTCCGGGAAGCAATTGAAATTCAGAAACACCACAACAACTCCTACAGAACCAAAGAAGGACTACAATTGAACAAGGTTTGGCTTCCAGTTCTCACAAATTCTTAATAAGCTCCCTTCCCACAAAATAACGGTACGAACGATTCTATGATGTTAGCTAACGCTATAGACCAATCAGATGTAAGAACGTCAAATCACAGGTATTTATTGAGACAACGTATAACAAATGTCAAGCATTTGACAACGAATTGAGAAATCAGAAACTTGAAAATATCTCTTGAAAATGCTAACCACTCGTGTTGGCGAAACGTCGAGATCTTCTATAAACATACGTCGGACTTACAACCCGAAGAACCACCATGTAAACGTTTATGTTGTTCTCGTCAGTCGTGAAATTGTTATCAGTAGATCACTTTTACAACTTGTGAAAATGGAGAAAAACATTTTCAAGGCTAGCAGTGAAAATTTGCCACCCGTAAATTATATGATTCACGCATTTTCATCTCGCTATCCAAAATATTTGAGAGTGGCGATGAAAAGTATAAAAAAGAACAAGAATGTACTGTTTATTTGGAACTCATTCCAATGGCATGGAAATCCCTTTATTTGTAAGGTTCATTTATAGGTCTGCTAAATCAGGCTATGGTGATGCTGCTGTGGGTTAGATGCGGTAAAAATTTGGTTTACTGTAATCAGTTATGAAAAAGAAAATTTAACGTCGCGATTATGGGCCCTCAGCCAATTGTAATGATACCATTTTTGTTTGGCGGAAATGCCCTGATGCCAAGTTGAAAAAAACAGTTGAACGTCTCGATTAAAGCCTCTCAACCTATTCTAATGGTACTATTTTTGTTTTGCGGAAATGTCCCGTTGCCAAGTTTTGGTCACTTGGTATTACTGGAAATCTGATATGGAAAAAATAATTGAATGTCGCCATTTTGTGCTATCAGGCGATTCTAATAGTACCATTTTTGTTTTGTGGAAATGTTCTGTTGCCAAGTTGGTCACTTCGGATTACTGGAAATCTGATATGGAGATGAGTCGAAGTGGATATTATTCTATTCAATTAGGTGGTTCCTGCTATGACATTTTGACTTTGCGGAAATGCACTGATGCCTAGTTATAGATGCGGGAAATCATTCAGAGAAGCTTGATAGAGATTGTCAATGGAGAGTATTAATATGAATTTTCTTCCTATTCTAATGATGCCATTTTTGTTTTGAAGAAATGCGCTGTTATACATTACCAGAAGAAAGAGACACGCCTTCTTCTGACTGCCCACGTTTACGGCCATGGACCGAATTTCTAAACTTAAAAAAGAGGACACAACCTAACCTAACCGAACTAACCTAGCTATCCAAGTTGCTGGTAATTCGATCTCTGATTAGGATGGAAAGGTGAAGTCTGTTTGTATGGAAATGAGATTGATGTCAAACTCCTGACCATTTATATGGTCGGTGAGCTGTAAGTAGTATAATAATTTGTGACATTGTTTCTGAGAATTCCGAACTTGAGAATTTCAACGTTGTTTCGCATCATTTAGTTATTTCAAGAATTTCTAAAGTATATCATTTTAACTCAAAGTGAGATAACCTAAATAAAATAATTTTATTTTTGGATAATGCTTCATCACATTTCCAGGAGTATTTTCAAAAAAATAATGAGATGAATAAGCATGAATATTTATAATGATATTCTTGCAGCAAAATCTCCTTAAATATATTTTAATGATTTCCAGCGCAATTGGCAACATTGGCGCATTCCTGCATGGTTCAAATATCATTGCCAACTCATCTAATTGAATAGTATGGTATCCACTCAGAACTATCCTCATATCAGATTTCCAGTTATCGTAAAAGATCAAAAGTTGGCAAAAGTGAATTTCCGCAAAATAAAAATAGTATCATTAGAAAAGGTTGAGGGTCCATAATCGAGACGTTCAATTGTTTATTACATATTAGATTTCCAGTACTCCGAAGGGACCAACTTGGCAACAGGGCATTTCCGCAGAACAAAAATGGTACTATTACAATTGGCTGAGGGCCCATAATCGATAGGTTCAATTGTTATTTCAATATCAGATTTCCAGTTATCCCAGGTGACCAAAACTTGGCAACAGTGCATTTCCGCAAAACAAAAATAGTACCATTAGAAAAGGTTGAGGGTCTATAATAGAGACGTTCATCTGTTTTTTTTTTCATATCAGATTTTCAGTAAACCGAAGAGGTCAACTTGACAACAGGGCATTTCCGCAAAACAAAAATGGTACAACAATTGGCTGAGGGTCCACAACCGCGACGTTAAATTGCTTTTCCCATATCAGATTTCCAGTAAACCTTCAGCTTTAGATGCAGCTGAAAAAGAAGGGTTCTATTTGTATCATCAAGTGCCGTACCCTGAGCATAAAGCACGGAGAAAACCTGATTTTGTTGTAGCTAATATTGTTGAAAGTATTGCTGGTAATTCGATCTCTGATTAGGATGGAAAGGTGAAGTCACAAAAGATGCTCGCTGCGCTCGCATTTTGTGAATTACCAGAAGGAAAAGACACGCCTTCGGAGTGTCTCTTTTTTCTGACTGCCCACGTTTTCGTTTATTGACCGAATTTCTGAGCGTAAAAAAGAGACACAATCTAACCTAACCGAACTGACTTAGCTATCCAAGTTGCTGGTAATTCGCATTTTGTAAATTAACAGAAGAAAGAGACACGCTGTAACTTCTGTTTCTATGGAAATGAGATTGATGTCAAACTCCTGACCATTTATATGGTCGGTGAGCTGTGAGTAGTATAATAATTTGTGACATTGTTTCTGAGAATTCAGAACTTGAGAATTTCAACGTTGTTTAGTTATTTCAAGAATTTCTAAAGTATATCATTTTAACTCAAAGTGAGATAACCTAAATGAAATAAAATTGTTTTTTGGATAATGCGTTATCACATTTCCAGGAGTATTTTCAAAAAATTCATCATCAAAATTGATAAGGATGAATATTTATAATGATATTCATGCAGCAAAATATCCTTAAATATATTTTAATGATTTCCAGCGCAATTGGCAACATTGGCGTATTCCTGCAAGGTTCAAATATCATTGTCTACTCATCTATGTATGGTATCCACTCAGAACTATCTTCATATCAGATTTCCAGTTATCGTAAAAGATCAAAGTTGGCAACAGTGAATTTCCGCAAAACAAAAATAGTATCATTAGAAAAGGTTGAGGGTACATAATCGAGACGTTCAATTGTTTATTACATATTAGATTTCCAGTACTCCGAAGGGACCAACTTGGCAACAGGGCATTTCCGCAGAACAAAAATGGTACTATTACAATTGGCTGAGGGCCCATAATCGCTACGTTCAATTGTTATTTCAATATCAGATTTCCAGTTATCCCAGGTGACCAAAACTTGGCAACAGTGCATTTCCGCAAAACAAAAATAGTACCATTAGAAAAGGTTGAGGGTCTATAATAGAGACGTTCATCTGTTTTTTTTTTTCATATCAGATTTTCAGTAATCCGAAGAGGTCAACTTGACAACAGGGCATGTAGCTAATATTGTTGAAAGTAATGATGAAATAAAAAATTGTGACTGTGAATGTTGTGTAGCATCCCAGGGTAGGTTTCAAGATATTACCCTCTTCAAGCATACAACATAGATTTTGTTTTTTTTCGCATTTTTATACTGGTTGCTCCATCGTACTGATAAAAAGAGTTCCACATCGGTGAAGTGTTATTCAAAAATCTATAGTAAATATAATATCAGCAATGCCTATTACTTCAACAGTAAGAGCTCTGACAGATCGTGATGACATTAGTGACTTGACAATAGTGATAAACCAATGACAATCGACAAATGCCTTCACGATTCGAAAGTTGTCGGATTGTGTGTCGGTGACGTAAAATGTCTGTGGGAGAACACTTGTGAAAACCGAATTTTTATAACTAAATACAGTCGAAAAACGATACGTAAAAATTAAACAAATATATTTTTCGATATATTTGAGATATGAAGATTTCAATGACATACATTTCGAAATTTTGGAAATCAGCGAATTGATTTAGTGCATCACTATACATTTTTGTATGTTAAATCCCGGATTAGGGTCTCGAGAAAGTGTCAACAAAAAGAAGGAGGCATTTTGTGCGATTGTTCGCTCAGAAAATTCTTAAAGTAAATTCAAGTTTAATGACAGGTGATGAAAATTACAGATTAATGAAAAAGCGGTGTGCATAAATCCGCCTTATATTTGTATTTTCTTTTTCTTTAACAGATAAAAGTTAGTTATGTCCTGAATAATAGGTAAAGAAAGATAAAAGTCAATTTGGATGCATAAATGGTTCCGTGAAAATACATAGTTTCAACATCTTAGTAAAAGGGCTTGATGTAAGTGAAGTTACAAATTAAAGAAAGAGCGGTGTGCATGAATCCGCCTTTATACTAAGTCAATTTATTTAATTGTCAATAAACAATGACAGATACATATTCATTGATTGTTCATTCTCATATTATAGATTTAATGCAGTTTTCGGAAAAATATCTTGTCGTTCCATAGTCAATTACATATTTTAGCCAGTATCCATTCTTTGATAGACGATCCAACAAATAGTAAGGAATATGAATGACGTTGACACCACCAACTTGCCTTTTTATGGTCGTATTAATTTTCCGTTGGTGAGATCAATATTTTAATAGCTGCTTTTCGATTCATTCCATTAATAACAAACACTGAATGATGTTATAATAGCCTATTGAATGTATTTAAATTGTTAATCTGGCAATTAGGCCCTTGCTAATTTCACCCAGACATGCAACAGGGTTATGTAAATTGAAACCGTTAACTATTCATAAAGGATTTTCTCGTGTTACTATAGAGAAAATATTTTGAAGTATAAAGTGAATTTAATTCATGGTGTATTGTGTGAACGATCAGTTCGTGGGAAAAATGAAATCATGACATGTAATGATTTCGAAAACCGTCGATATGAACTAGTCACTCTACAAAGATCAGCTTTTTGTAGCTCCCCTCCCTCCCAGCTGTTAATTTCTGAACAATTTAACTTACAAACATGAAACGAAACCCATTTTGGATGGTTTCACCGATAGCTCTTTCTGGAATGAAGTACATTATGATTGCGTGATGTAGGGGGCGGGCACATCAATTTACAAATTTCGAGAAATAGGGGGTCAAGTGACACATCGTTGAAAATATAATAAATTTTTTTTTACCATATGCACTTAAAATATCAATATTATAAGTGCGAAATTTGAACTGTTTGATGTGGAACAATGGGACAAAAGTTTTTTAAATGTTATTATCTGAACTACATTCTGAGAGAAGAAATATTGCAATCATTCGGCAGATGGCGCTGTGGGCAAATCAACTTGAAAATTTCGAAAAGCAAAGGGAACGAAATTGTGAAAATACTCATAAACAATAATTTGAAAAAAATTGTATGGTAGAAAACAGCATTGAATTCTAGTTTCAACGATGTTTGATTCGACCACCCATGGCATTTGGAATTTTTAAACCGGCCTCTCCGCCCCTATTTCGGGCAAGCACAAGTGTCTATTATTTCAAAAAATAATGTCGGTGTTACGATTGAAATTGGTTGCTGTTCCATGATTGAATGTCAAACCGTTCAAAAGTTAACAGGGGGGCGGGACTAAAAAAGGGACTAATGGCCAGTTCCATAATTAAAGGACCCCACAAACTCCATATGGAATTTGAGTCCCAGTGGATTTTCTTCAATTTTTGGTATGATGTAGTCCATGTAATTCTCAACCAATGTTACTATTGCGCCAACCCAAGAAAATGAACAGTTTTGCTGCAAGGGGGCGTTGAAATCACCCCTTGCGCAGATTAGAATATTTATTTTTGAACCTGGTAACGATATTTTCAGGTGTTTCATTGTTGGTAATTTTGCACAACATTGTGCTGTATCATAAAAAAAAAACATTCATACCCCCTTCTTTCCCCCAACTCCTATTACGAAACGCAAAAAAATATTTCCCGCGAGCTTCCAAATGTATCGTCGGATGTATAAATATTCCTGAATAAAGGAAAAAGCAGTTTTTTATGATTATCACCCCTCCCCGCAAACGGCACAAAACGAAAAAATGTCGGTGGATTTTTCTGAATTTTTAATGTGATGCAGTTCAATCTATTTTGAGTAGAAATTAATTGGGTGACAAACCCCAAAAATTAATAGTTTTGATGCTAGGGGGAGTTGAAATCATACCTTGCTCAGAGACTATTCATTATAGGCGGAAACAATATCTGTACGTATATTAGTTTACATATACTGAACAATTGTGTGTTTTTTGCAAATGGAACCTTCCCTTACCCCCAACCTCTATTTTAAAACACGAAAATAATTAATTATATACTACTTGTAAATGGTTTATCAAAATAAATGTTTTAATCAGATCAAATTAAGGAAATCGTACAGTTGTTTAATTTCACCATTCCTTTCCTTCAAAAAAAGTTGGTGGATTTTGCTGACTTCTCTGTAGAGCGTAGTTCATGTTATTTGTTGAATATCAATTCTTGAAAATAAATAAAAATTAGACATCAACAATTTGAATTTGAGTTGGTGCCTGAATCAATTTTTTTCCTGTTTTAAAATAGGGGTTGGGGTTGAGGGGTAGGTTTAAGAGTTTCTTAATGAGAAAATACACAATTGTTCAGCATAATCTCGACTAAAATACGTAGAGATATTGTTTCGGCCTATAATAATGAATAGTCTATTCTGAGCAAGGTATGATTTCAACGCCCCCTGCCATCAAAACTACTCATTTTTGGGGTTTGTCAACCAATCAATTCCTATTCAAAATAACTTGACCAAGGTCATATTGAAAATTCAGAAAATTCCACCAATTTTTTTTCGTTTTGTGCCCTTTGGGGGGAGGGGTACCTATAATCATAAAACAACAGACATTTCTCTTATTCAGGAAGATTTGAACATTCTATGATAGATTTAAAGGCACCAGAGAAATTTTTTTGTTTTGTTTCGTAATAAGAGTTGTGGGGAAGAAGGTGGGGTTAGATTAATTTTTTATAAAACAACACAATAGTGTGCAATAATGAAACAATGAAACTAGTGAAAATATTGTCACCGGATTTGAAAATGAATAGTCTAATTTGCGAAAGGGGTGATTTTAACGCCCCCTAGCAGCAAAACTGTTCATTTTTTTGTCTTGGTGCAATGGTCACATTGGTTGAGAATAACATGGACTACATCATACCAAAAATTCAGAAAAATCCACAGGGACCCAAATTCCATAAGGTGTTTCCGTGGTCCTTTGAAGCCGAATTAATATAAATTGTCTTTTCCTGGAAAAATATGTACCGTAAATCTTTTATCAGTCATATTCAGTTTGTGAATGAAAATTATCGATATTTTAACAAAATTTAATGTCTTCTGTCATTTATTTGTTTTATTATTTTTTTGTGATTTTCTATTGAAAAAATTGTGTGCTGTTGCTTGTTCCTTTTGTGATTTTCATTTTCACTGTGTTGATTGTATTTCAGAAAATGTGTTTTTCCTTATCATGTAGACGTTATAGATTATAAATCTGAATTCACACATATTTTTTATTCACTTCATTCAGTATTTATCGATACCATTCCTAAACAGAAGCTACACACACGCCTGTAGCGCGATCACTATGGGCATCTACCAGCCAAACCTATAAGTTATAACTAGTTGAGTAGACGTAACGTTTGTTGTATATCTCACAGGTATAATTTCTGTCTACCGAGTAGTTTTTTGCGCTATTTCACTACAGGATTTAAATAACGATAAAAACTTGTGTGCGCCGTAGTTTCTACTGAATGGTGGCGAAAATATATTTTGAGAAGACATAGCTCATTGCGATCGAAACCTCTCCAAGCGTTATTATTCAGCCATTCTATTAAAATTGAGAATTTGAACCTTTGGATATATTTTCAGAATACGAAAACACTTCGTTTTTGTGACCTGGGCAACTTTCAGGTAGGCACCTGTGACTTACCTGTTTTCAAAGAATTATATTCTTTACGTGCTTTCAAGCTCACATTTCATTAACCCTTAGAGGATATTTCTTGCTGTTATATTAAGTAATAAGAGTGCTTGTGCTCAAAAGTTATTTATTTCTCAAGTAACTCCAGTGGAGTCACTGTGTGATAGCTCTAAGGAAGTCACTGTGTGACAAAATATTTATTTGGTCAACTTTATTAGTAGTTCTTAGGGGAGGCCGCAACCGCAGCCAGGCAAGTAGGCCCTCATGGAACCTTTTTGCCATCCCCTGTTCTCCACTTATCTACATTCATCCTCCTAGTTTTCCTTTTCAAAAATTTGTGACCTCTTAGTGGAGGTCAGTTCAAGTATGTTCGACCACTCCTAATCGATTAGTTCTTCTTGTTGGTATTTCTCAACTTCGAAGGTTCTAAATCTCATCCTCCCGTATACCTCACACACTCCGAGGAAGCGACATGAAGTTTCATCGCATTTGCGGCTGCCTTCTCTACCTATAAGTGATAGGTGTTTGCCTTACTTTTTATGTCCTGTTAGTATTCCTGTAAGGTAGCGTAGTGCTTGGCGGTTTCTGCCTTAGAGCCATGTCGTCCTTGACTTATTGGAGCCTCCCACGAAGTCTTTCGACTGCCTGCAGCTGGTATTATCCATCCAAAGTTCATTCAGCTCTTCTTCCGCCCACACGTAGAGGGCAAAGAGGTTTGGTTTCTTACGAGGTTCAGGCTCCGGCCCACAGAACGGCGTTGCAGATCTGGATCTGGCAAGTCCGTCTTCCACCTCGTTTCCGCGCACCCCGGAACCCATACCAGCTGATCAGCCTTCGTTTCAGCTAGCTTCTCGAGCGCATCTCCGCATTCCTGTGCAAGCACTGAGCTTGGTTCAGGATGGCAAATGGTTCCGAGCGCTGCCTGACAATCCAAACAGATATAAATTCTCTGTTCGAAATCCAAGTAAAATCACTCCTCAGATTTTTGTATCATTGCACACCGCAGACAGTTTTTGATTATGGATTTCTATTTGTCTGTTGAAAAAGGAATAATTGTCATCATTCAGGTGGATTTATTTGTATAACATTAAACTAATATTATTATATTCTCATAATGTAGGTATAACTATGTAGTAATTAGTAAAACGCAAAGTCGTCTCCACAATTTAATATCCCATCTAGTATGATAGAATGGTGAACGGTAACTGACCGCTATCAACCAGATAGCCATCAAACAGTAGTACATGTTTCGGTCCTATATAGGGCCATCATCAGCAATTCAAGAAATTCTACAAAAAAGGAGAAGACTATGTAACTAAAGAACAACAAGCCCAATATAAGATTACTTACATGGAAAAGAAAATAAATGTGTATAATATATAAATTTGTTAACAATTAGTATTAATTAAAGTAATAAAACCACAGGTGCGAAATAGGAAAGGGAGGCTGTGAGGCCTGGAACCCCTTATTCCTATAAAGGAAAACAAGCAAACCCACATCGATTATGGAGCAAAAATATTATTAATATCAGAAAACGAATACACGGGAGTATCGGACTGAGCGGATATGAAGTTTGAACTTACAAGTGACAACAAAGCCGGAAGCACTGTCACCTGTCACGACTACTCTATGTCAAAACTGACACAGAACTATGACGAGAGACCACCACCCACAGAACCATAAAGGAGGAAATGAATCCCCCCCTGTTAACTTTTGAACGGTTCGACGTAGAAACATGAAAAAAAAACTGCTTCGAGGGTTTCACCAATACTACTTTTTGAAATAAAAAAAATAGTGATTGCACGATAGGGGGCGCAGGGGAGCCCATCAACTAAAAATTTTCAAATGGCATGTGGGGTCAAGTGTTACATCGTTGAAAAGAGAATTCAATTCTCTTTACAACCATCTGAATATTTTTGAATTTTGTTTATAATTTTTTTCCCAATTTCAATTTTAATATCTTTCGAAATTTTTAAATTAATGTGCCCCCAGCACCATCTGTGGAGTAATATCGGTAATTCCCCTTCAAAAAAATTTTGGTTTCATTGTTCCACATCCAACCGTTCAAATTCATCGAGGTATGAGTAGTATTCAGATCCGCATTTATATTTGATATTTCGATTTTGAATTACAAAAAAATATTACCGAAATTCAAAAATATTCAAATGGTTGTAAAGAAAATTGAATTCTCTTTTCAACGATGTGACACTTGACCCCACATGCCATTTAAAAATTTTGAGTTGATGGGCCCCCCTGCGCCCCCTATCGTGCAATCACTATTTTTATTATTTCAAAACGTAGTATCGGTGAAACCTTCGAAACGGTTTTTTTTCATGTTTCTACGTCGAACCGTTCAAAAGTTAACAGGGGGGGGGGGACTATTAAAAGCCGAACTGTATAACCATGTCCATAGCCATTGACTAACTTTCTCACAATCTATTGTTTTCATGATGTTCTAAAAATTATTGTTTCATTCCTCGCATTATGTCTTTATGCGTCCTCCTGTATAGACTGCAATTATTGGCAAACGGTGTTGTAAAGACACAAGACCTATAAAAGAATTGCCAAAGAATGCTACAATTTCCAAGATGCGTGAAGTTACAAAATAACATGGTCTATTTCTTCCGTTTTACTAGGTACCAAATTCCCCATTTTGCCTACTTTGAGCAATTTCTTTCTCAAAAACTGTCCATTATTTTTCGTTGTGCCCATGAATACTTTTGATCAGGACATTGAAAAGTTCATCATACCAAAAAATTAGCAGAATTCACCAAAAGCCATTTCCCATAAGGTTTGTGCGTGGTCCTTTCAAAAGAATTAGGATCGGCATTCCGACTTCCTATAACAACCAAAAATATCAGTCCCAACACAATTACTGAAAATCTTTGAAAAAACTTGGCCATCTTCACATTATACGTTCTCATGAAATTTACCCACAAAGCGTCGAAATAAGTGCCTTAACCCAGTTCACTGTCATTTTCAGTGATATTCAATCCAATTGCTACAAATCTTCATAACAACTGCAGACTACTACGATCATCTTCACATTTATTCAAAAATCTCTGAAGTTTCTAGAATATTTGGGAGCATTCTAGATCCAAATAAAATATTATAGAGCATATTTTGATACTTTTTGACAAATTATCCAGTAGTCATTCCTATGATCAAGTGCAACGCCACGTATATGTGCTAGTAAATAATAAAACTGTCGATCTGACTTATTCAAATGATTCAAATCGAATGTTATTCATTGTCGTCCCATGCACTGATTATTCCAACGAAATCGATACACATTTCCTACACCAACGCACTTGGCAGTTTACGTATTAAGCAACCTATCAAAGGTTAACTCCTCAACGATTTCCGTCACCTCTTTCAAGTTATTGTTTGGTTGCCATGGTAATGTTCGGTGGCACCCGTGCGTCGATAATTTGCAATCAGTGTTTCCCTAACTCGTCTTAACTGTCATTAGCTTTCATCAAAACTCTCCCTTTCAATTATTACCACCGTCGCCGATTCTCCTCCATCTAATTTTCATGTGGCAATTGAAGACGCCTCCGCTTTTCTGGAGGACGATTGATGTGATTTTTTGTGTATCGTTTGGTGTGATAAGAAGGGTCATGGTTGTAACGTCTGGAAGTTCAGAGCCGAACTAGCAACTTGTGAATTTGAAAAAAAAACTTCATTTTACTACTACTTCTAGGCCAAGCTGTAGATAAAAATAAAACGTTCCTTTCACACAAAGTTAAAGACGCAAACGGACTATACTAATTTTCATAAGATAGTTCGTAAATAAAAACCCCGATTTTTGCCCCAGCAAATTCGCTTTGTGGAATTTTTTAAATAAGAAATAGTGAAAAAAATTACAACTTTGTTTTTGTGTTTTGCGAATATTTCAAAAAGCAATGGAAGGACAGTTTCACTGTCAGAACTTTTGTAGAAAATTATAAAACCTACAAAATAGTTTTTTATAGTACCAGATCGGTGCATTTTTCAATGAGAAAATATGAGAAAACCTCGAAAAAGACACTGTTTTTCAAAAATTCAATTTAATAAGTTTTATAAATCTGAAGATGATATTATGTGGTTCAACTGTGTTCAAATGGTTTCTGTTCGATTTCAAGTTTTTGCACAATCGCGTTAAAACCAATTCAACGGCAAATATTTCTGAATGCGCCGTATTGAAGGAAATCTTCTTATTCAAAGTCTGTAAACGGCATTTGGAAGTAGAGATCAATATCTACAATTTGTATATTTTGTATTTTCACTTAACAGGTGGGAAATGTGTTGAAAATACCTCTGAAAGTTACTCTAACTGCTTCAAAGTGCACACGAAGTCGCCGAACTCAACTCGAGTTAATTTCAGTGCGACTTCGGGTGACTTCGGACGCACTCTGAAGCGTTTCGATCAACTCTAAGTGACATTTTCATCACATTTTCCACCTCTCAGGTGAAAATCCAGAATATACAAATTATAGATTTTGATCTCTACTTCCAGATGCCGGGTACATAAATCGGCACACCTTGCAAGATGTGCCCTTGATTTGTTCATTACGCGATTGTGCAAAAACTACACATCAAACAGAAAAAATCTTGGGCACAGTTGAACCGTACATTATTATCTATCAGTTTCCTCAATATTGTTTGTCTTGCTTCAGATTTATGAATCTCTCTTTTTCTCAGTGGAGAATGCACCGATCCAGTTGTATGAAAATCCGATCTGAAGGTCTTATAAATCTCTACAAAAGTTCCATCGACTGTTAAACGATTCCTTGAATAATCTTTAAGATATTTCAAAAAAAAAATTTATTCACTATTGCTTGTTTGAACAATTCCACAAAGCGAATTTGCTGGTGCGAAAACTGGGGTTTCCAATTCAGTCATTCAGTCAGTCAGAATACTCATTTTATTTTTCGATCTAGAGAGCCATGAACTCCCTAAAATTATTCCAAATAATCAAAATAATGCTACACTATCGAAATTTCTGACAGATGAAATATCAACTATGAGGTATCATTGGATTCAGAAAATTATGCAGATTTCAAAAATGTAGTAAAATTTAAAGTTGATGTCATTTCTGTTTAAACCAGAAATTGTTTTTTTTTTCAAATATGTCAAAAAATGCCCTATAGCGAGCATATTTAATTTTTCAAATTTCAGAAATATAGCTACAGAAACGAAGGAGAAAAGGGCGTGTACCATGAGTCTGTATCACACGGTATAGAATTCGACCATAAATCACGAATCTCGTCTGTCATATCCAATTCCTGAATTTTGACAGAAAAATCATTATTTTCGCACTCAAAAACCACTATATAGTTAGGGTAGAACCCGCCCAGAAATAACAGAACTTTTCTGTCATTTCAAATTCACGAATTTTAACAGAAATCATCATGATCTCTCAACCCAAACACCGATTTTGAATCGAATCGGACATAATCACAAAACTCGTCCGCCATCTTGGAACCGCCATCTTAAATTCATCAATTTTTACAAAAGATTCATAATCTCTGAGCCAGAAAAACCCACAGACAAATTTTGAATCGAATCGGACCATAATCACAAATCTCGTCCGTCATTATGAAATTATTAATTTTGACGAAATATTCATAATCTTCAACCCCGAAAACCTGCACATACCCATTTTGTATCGAATCAGAAACCAAATCACAAATCTCGCTTTTTTGTTTTTTCTTTAAAAAGATTTATAATGGAGTACCCACCTGCTACTGGAATTGTGAACAGTGAACACCTATCAAATATCAAATGATTCGGACGTCTGCAAGTGTTAATTTTGTTTAACGATTCTGGTCCAATACATTAAAAAAAAAATAGAATATACTGTTTACGTCATATTTATTTTGTGGTGCATGCATGTCATGTTTTATTTGACATTACCTTTTATATGATATTTCAGACGTCATTATCTATTTCTATTTGCGGTGAACTTCTCAAAATTCTCATTCAAAACATTTCCGAGATAGTTCATACAGATTTTGCTAAAATGTTTTTTAATTCTTAATACCTATATTGTGTGACTGGATTCCATTATATTCATACATGTGAAATTTTCGTGCAAATTTTTAGATTACCACGAAACTAAATAGGCTTTAATCTAGATTTGTAATTTGGAAGAACGAGTACCGAATTATCTATCGAGAATCGCCAAATTAGAACTGAGGCGGAGTTTGTATTTATTCCATCGGGAGAACACGCACTGCCATCTGGCGATATACGTTTCTTATTTAGGAGGCTAAAGAACTTTAACGAACTATCTTATAAAAATCAGTATATGCTATTTGCGTCTTTTATTTTGTGGGGTAAACCTTCTATAGCTTGGTATATAATTTGAATTAACTAGAATAACTATTCATCGGTTCAGCTGAATAGTAGTAATAGACTCTACTACCAAAATTTCATATCGTTTAATTTATTTTCAGCCACGAAATAATATGAACGTGTAAAATTCAATAAATACAGGTGGACTCGGCTTTGCCATCTAAAACTGGGAAGATTTAAAGTCGCTCAGTTTGTTGGCGCTCGGACGGCGGGAAACAGATATGATATTATAGTGATTAAATAGGATTTTTCCTCACGCAGTTTTAAAGAATGTATTGTAATCATTAGAACATGATTCTGAATTCAAAATAATAATGAAAGTAATAATGAAAATGGTAGAATAGTTCATAAACTATTTGATTGACTTAGAGAGTAGGTGAACTTCCAATTCTCCAATCAATTCGTAGACACACTGTTTATCTAATTATAAAAATGGATTAAGAAATCTAGGCTTCTGAATTCAACATATACGATAGGTATAATCGTCGGCAAGTCTCCAACAGAAAATAACTACTACACCCTACGACCATTGAATTATATCTGTTTGATTCTTGGCAAAGTATTGATATCTGCATAAACAAAATATTGCGTTATCATAGCAACGAACAATAACTTATTAGAAGTGTCAGTGTAAAGTTTGACTTCAAAAAAGTAAAGCAGAGTTATGCAATGAATTAAAAGAAAAAATATGTTCACCGAAATTGTGAAAACCGAAAAATTGGAGTATATCGAGTCATCATCAAGTACCTGTATTTAAATGGATTAAGAGGTAAGCAGATTTACGAAGATATGCTTAATACCCTTGGTGATCAATGTCCTTCGTATGCGACCGTGAAAAATTGGACTGCAAGTTTCAAAAGAGGTAAATTTTCCATTGAAGATGATGACCGATCGGGAAGGCCAGTTTCTGTGTCAGTCCCCGAAAATATCGATGTTGTTGATGACATGATTTTAACAGACCGTCGAATTGGGCTAAAACGGATATCTGAAGCACTAAATATTTCATACGAACACGTTCATCATATAGTTCACGTCAGTTTGGACATGAGAGAAATTGCTGCAAAATGAATCCCCAAATGTTGGAATATTGACCTAAAGCTTGCAAGGGTAGTAGCATCGCGTTCGATCTGTGCTCGATTTGAAAACGATAAAGACTTCTTAAACCGAATTGTTACTATGGATGAGACTTAGGTACATTTCTACGATCCAGAAACAAAGCAACAATCGATGGAATGGCGACACTCCGGTTCTCCAAGACCTAAGAAGTTTCGTGTCCAAAAATCTGCTGGAAAAGTTCTTGTTTCAGTTTTTTGGTATCGTCATGGAGTAATCATGATTGATTTTTTGGATAAGGGTAGAACAATAACTGGAGATTACTATTCGACATTACTAACCATTCTACGGGAAAAAATTAAAGAGAAAAACGCGGAAAGTTATCCAAAGGTGTTTTGTTTTTGCAGGTGCGACGACCCTGCACACAAATCTCATGTTGCCATGCAAAAAATTCGTGATTCAGGGTTTGAACTACTAGAAAAAAAGTTTGAAAGGTCGTAAATTTTCTTCCAACGAGGAGGACTGGTTTGCAGAGCAAAAAGAAATTTTTTTTTTTAAGTTCTAGAGACGTTGCAGTCATAAAATATTTTGACATTGAAATTTTGTTTGGTTCTATAGTTGGCTAAGAATTTTTCAATATATCTCCGTACTTTGCAATCGAAGAAAACAGAGTTCATTGGGAGATCGTTTAATAACGAACAGTCCTTACCGACGCAATGGAACCCTTTACACCCATATACACCTACTAAGTAGGCTAAGTATGGCAAGTACCTATCAGAAAACAACTACTTTCCTGGCTGAGACCACGACGGGTATTGAATTAAATCTAACAGATACTTTGCAATGTTCTGCCAATCTCAACGCCAAAACACGTCTCAACCCAGATGGGGAAACACCTACGGACCAGTTTCATGGTTTTGCCAATCATCAGCGAAGGGCAGCTCACCCAAAGCAATCGAAAAAAATCAAATTTCATACAGCACTCAGACTACAGTGTCGACTTCGTCTGAAATCAAATGATTTCAGAAGAAAATTTTCGATGATGGTTGTTGGCAGAAGCCCATTAAACTGATAATGAAAATGGATTTAGCAATCCAGACTTCTGCATTCAACCTATACAGTAGGCATTATCGCCTCATAATCCTCGTATAATTATTTGACTTCAGACGAAGTCGACACCATAGTCGGAGTGCACTTTGAATCTTGAGGTCGAGAAGATTTTCAATTGCGTTGGGTGTGCTGCCCTGCGCTGATAATTGGCAAAACAATGAAACCCATGTGGAGAACATTGCAAAGTAGTTCTTGTAGAATACTTTGCCAATAATCTGTCAGATATAATTTAATGGTCGTAGGGGGCAGTAGTTGTTTTCTGATAGAGACTTGCCAAGGATTATAGGGGAGCGTCGGTTATAGCCGTACAACTAACTTAAAAACGCTATAATTCGAAATAAATGGATTTCAGAAAAAGTTTTTGTGTATGACAGTACTTTAAATCTATCACAGTTTCACACAGAGCAAATTGGTAACAAAAAAACTTCAAAAAAAAGTTATATTCAGAGTAAATCAAGAAGGTGCTATGTACGATATTACACGAACAGTGCTTGTAATACCGTACATACTGCGGCTAATTTCGTACACGTTACACAGGGTGTATTTCACCGAACCATTTTTAAATAAGGGCTTGAATGAAATAAAAGCAACAAAATTCAACGTAAGTAAATGTTTTATTTTCGTATTAGTTTCAAAATCCACAATTATAATTATTATCAGCACTGTTTACTCCAGTGCATAAGGCATGAGCCCACATACAACAATTAACACATCTGTACCACAGTTCTTTGTCTTTACACAATCCCCACACACAAGGCATAGGTCTGTAAGGCCTGATCTGCCCCCACCATCAATAACCTCGTCACTATCTTCGTCGTCATCCAAGGGTATATTTTCATCAGATAGTAAAAGAGCTCTCTAACTTTTGTTTCTTAGTATTTTTTATGTTTAAGTTTTTTGTTGTTTTGCTTTTTTAACAGCCCGTTTTTCCTCCAGTTCCTCTAAAGTCTTCATGGGTGTGTTAGTTAGCACAGTCGAATGTTGCTTCTTACCTTTTTCCTTGCCTTTGACTTTTACACTGGGCTGTGGAGCCGGTGATACAGTAGTGAAAGGTACTACAGTAATAAATGTATTAAGTATAGGACTAGTCAATATGCGTCGTTTGTTATGCTCAACTTTCTTTATATTCCTATCTCTTGATGCAGGTGGCGGTTGTTGCTCAGTATCAGATAGTGCGCGTGATTCATCTTCTTCTGCTATTGTCTGGGTTCTGGATGTTGACCGTTGTTGATTATCAGACTGCTCATTTGATGTGTTCCCTTCTACCTGGTCCGATTCTGATTCTAAAACACTGACAACTTGTTCGGCGGAAATCGTTTCAGGAGGACCATCATCCACCTCTTCGATGAGTTCGGTAAATAAATTCTGATCAAATGAGAATATACCCGCTGATTTGAATCCACTCATAGCCTTTTCTACATTTGTAATGGTGACGTGAGCTTTTGTAAACAGTGGGATTAGTTGCAAAGGAGTAAGTTTTTTATACTTATTTATTTTCATATAGGTATCGCATTCTTTATATAAAGCTCTTATTAATGGACCAAATACTGTAAGGTCCAACGGTTGCAATCGGTGCGACGTGTGGGGAGGGAGTGTTAACATGGTAACATCGTTGCTGCGACATTAATTATGTATTCTTAGTGAAATGTGGCTGGAATTATTATCCAGTACTAACAAAACTGGATCTTCTAAGGAAGCTTTTGTATGACCTACGAAATGGGTTAGCCATAATTAAAACAAATCCTTCGTCATCCATCCGGACTTGGTACAGTTGTAGACAAATCCAGGAGGCCCTCCTTGTTCCAGAGACGGGTGCATTCAAATTGGGGGATAGATTATTAATGGAGGGATGTATTGTCCTGTTGGATTTACACAACATCAAATTGTTATATTTTTTCCTCGCTCCCAACTAGTGGTGGCGCCTACTTGTTTAATTCCTTTAGGAGCAAGAATTCTTCCAGGTTTGTGTACACTATTGATGCCCGTTTCGTCGACATTGAAAATTCTATGTCCAGCAAAATTGTACTTCTCCAAAACTGACCTCAGGTTATTAAAGAAAAGATTAACTTCACTGGAATTGAATGCAAGGATTATATTAATACTAGTGGGTTCAGGACGTCTGATGCTTATCTCCGGATGTATTCTAAGAAAACCATACAGCCAATCTTTTCCGGCTTCCTTTTTGTCTTTATTGAAAAGATGTTTAATTTTCTTGGACTCAGCATTGTCAAATACTGCACTCTTCAACGACTGCGGTGTCAACCCATAAAACATTTTTGCAAGAAGTAAGATTTGCATTTCTTTTTCTGGAGAGAACACTGGTTTTCTGCCCATATGGATAATAAAGTCAATAGTGCCTCTTTTCACGTAATCCGACAGAGTCATCACAGGTATGTTGTACAGTGAAGCTGTTGGCCTTAATTTCTTTCCATTTCTGACATCTCTTATTGCAGCTTTCATTTTTCGTGGAGACCACGAACATTTCTTCGCTGAGGACATCTGGAAGGAAATGAGAGAGTTATATTAATAAATAAGTTCAGTTAATATCAAGAAACAATAGCACAAGAGGAAACATGAAATTCAATATGAAAAAGCAAACTGCGACTATTACTGTACATCGTACGGGCCCGCTAAGTGGATTCATTTTTTAAATACATTTTATGGACAAACAATAAACATGATGAATGCAAAACAAGTAATATTCGTTAGTATACATACCTAATATATCACCCAAACACACAAAATTCACAAACCTCTTGATAAAAGTAATATAGAGCTTATTTGCCGGAGTCGTAAAGTTGTAATATAGAGCTTATTTGCAGGAGTCGTAAAGTTATAATATATGGTACAAAAAGACAATAAGTCTACTTCTCACTAGACCCTACAACGGACTGCTTTAAATCGCTTACTGTGTCTTTGCTATGCACTGAATGGTCATGTACAACGAGGATATTCAGTTCTATGCCACTCGCATCTCTCAAAAAAACAACTGTACAGAATTGGCCGCTGTACGGCAGTATCCGACGCTCCCCTATCTATTGTATTTATAGGTTAAATGAAGAAGTCTCGATTGCTTAAACCATTTTTATTATTAGTTTAATATGTATGATATTTCAGATGTCAAAATATTGTTCTTTATTGTAAGCAAGGAAAACATTCTCATAGATTTATTGAAGTATACATGATTTCAATGGTACGATTCTTGTAATAAAACAAATACCTGAATTTTTCAGGGATTTTTATTTATGAAAATAACAACTTGGAACAACTACACAGATGGAATAGTTAGCAAATTTACGTCGTAATTGTTTTTCGATATAAATGTTGATCAATACAGTATCAGTTGAAGTAATCTGATTGCTATACTTTGGATTCATCCTTTCATATGGTTCTCGATGAATTTTATTCTTATTTTATTATTAAAAGATGCTATATTTCAAGGAAGATAACAAGAAATTTCATGTGTTTCTTCAACGGAAATTTGTTTGAAACCTATTGTGCAGTATCAAATTAATCGGGGGTGATATAACAAGACCTCGCTTATCAGCGAATACATTTTTCAATTTCAACGAGAAAATGTATCTGGTTGAATTCGAAGATTTATGTTCTGAATAAAACCCGAGAGCTTTTAATATAAATCTTCGAATTTAACGAGATGAATGTTTGAGTGATAATTCCAAAATTTATTCGATTTGATAAATGACGGTCGAGTTATATTTGATTAGATTATTTCCCAATCATGTCAATTAACCAATTACATTTATTCCACAACGTATGTTATTATTTTCAATAAATTAATGAACATAATAATTTACTGAAATTACAATTATTGAAAACACAATTTGTATACCTACACAACATTACAAGGTTTTACAATAATTCCATCAGAATATTCTTCTTTACTTTCTGCCAATGAACAGGTAGATGTAGATGTTTTTGTAACACTGGAATTGATTCCAGAAGAAGAAGGTACCTTTCGAATCTTCTCTATAATGGCAGTGTGTGATGGCTCGAGTCAACATTCAAATACGGTTGTAAAGACGAGGCACTTGCGTGTCCTGTGATTTTAATTGATTGTTGTTCGTCTACACCTGCCTTCGCTAAATGAGAGACAATCGTCCAGGTTGTTATTTGTTTCGAATGAGCCATTTTGAATCGGAACATTTTTGACATCCTCCCTGACAAGTTTTGCTGAAAATGAGATTATATTCTATTATACTCGTCTTTTCAACATAATTGTTGGATTTGGGTTTAAAAAAAATCAATTTGACAATTTACTTCTTCTACACCTCTCCATGCAAGTTCGTATAAGGCTTTGTAATAAAACTTTTTAATCAAACCTTCTGGAGTGTCCTCATCCCAACAGTTCATAATATCAATATATTCATTTCTTTCAAGAGATGCACTTTCGAATTCGATGTTTATAAAGAGGAAAGACCGACCAAATTCCATGAAATATTTATCCTGTAACATTTTTGCAGATATATTCCATTTCGTCCGGGAAGTGTTCAATTCCCGGACATTTTTTCTTTGGGAAAGTAGCACTTCCTGGCCTAGTCCGGGAAGTACGTACTTCCCGGACTAGGCCGGGAAGTGCTCGAATTTTAATACAAATATTAATATAAATAAGATTTAGAATGTTTCGGTTGGTACCTATCTTCTGTTCGAATTTCAATATATAAAACAAATAAGAACTGAGATATTCGAAATATTCAAATGTGGGATCGTTTCATCCGGTCTCTTAGACTAAATGCGTCTCATTGATTTGTTATTCTACATGATTGCCGAAAAAATAGTGTACGAAACACGTCCGAACACAGTTTTTATTTGACTCGTAGACTTCCAGGACTCGCTGAAGCTCGTCCTAGAATTTGGCTACTCGTCCAAAAAAACAGTATTTTCCGGACGTAAATTACTATTGTAATCTTCGCCATTCAACTTTACGGCAAGTTTACGGCCGTCTTGTGATGTATTTGCTAACTCTACATTTGTAGTATCTTCTGAAATTTGATTGTTCCAGCTGCAGCAAAACAGTTCAAATTGAGTCCATACTGATTTTCTGGTACGCAGAGTATTACTTGGGACTGATTTTCTTATTAATTCCATTATATTTTCTTTATTTACACTTTCATATCTCTCTATTTTCAATTTCAATGTATAACTACAACAAAATGTCAAAATACCAAATCTGAATTGGATGCTTAGCGTCACACGACTTACTTATTACTTATAATTACTTGTGAAATGTGTTGCATACACGTTTTCGTGAGGAATTACGAAAGATAGTTGCTCTTTCATAATTATCTGCATCTTTGGGCTATTTTTCAGAGCAAGTTGTGGAAATACGGCTAAAAATGATGAATAAGACGAACACTTTCCATTTACTATAAAGACACACTTTCATATTCGCAGAAATAACTACTGATATATGTTAGGAATTTGTCCTGAATAATATTCATTATATTGTTCCATGCCCATACATTTTTGGCACTTCCGCAGATAATATTGCTTGTGTATTTTGCGATAACTCATTTTAATATTGAAATGTAATGTTATTTTGATTGGGCGCCCATAGTATACATTTCTCTGCGGCGATACTCAGAAAAAACAATAATTTCAATCAAGTCCTCAATCCAAGAATCATTATACTAGGGTAAACTCTTTTCATTTCAGAGTATGAATGTATCTAATATGTAAATTATTCATGCTTCCGTTGGAAATCGCAGAAATATTGTGATGTCTTCACAATTGCATTGTGAATTTCCATGATTGCATTATTTTGTGACAAATGAAATCGTCCGACGCTCGAGGAACTCCACTTTCAGTGTAAACCTGGTCAGAGTGTAATCGTCTCGTCGCCTATTAGTTCAATTGCTGTACTACTACAAACAGGACAAAACGTGTCTGAGACGTCTGAGTGACTATTGTGATCACTGTGTGAGAAAGTAGGTGAGTTCATATCATATTGTAATATTTCTGAGGCCGGACTTGTCGCCTCTACACATGAACAAGCTTGATATCCGAAGGAATGTTCGAGAATCTTCGACTCGCGAAATCTAGATGCGAATAGATGAAATGAGAACATTCTGTTGAGATTCTCTTCAAGTATAAATATCTCTATGCCTCGCGGTGGAGAACAGAACTATAGAGTTGGACAGTTAGTGAGGAAGTCGAACATAAATAGTCCAGTACTACAACAAACGGGACAAAACGTGTCTGAGACGTCTGAGTGAATATTGTGATCAGTGTGTGAGAAAGTAGGTGAATTCATATCATATTGTAATATTTCTGAGGCCGGACTTGTCGCCTCTACACATGAACAAGCTTGATATCCGAAGGAATGTTCGAGAATCTTCGACTCGCAACATCTAGATGTAAATAGATGAGACGAAAATATTCTGTTGAGATTCTCTTCAAGTATAAATACCTCTATGCCTCGCGGCGGAGAACAGAACTATAGAGTTGGATAGTTAGTGAGGAAGTCGAACATAAATAGTCCAGTGATTGTTATATAAATCAGAGTATTGTGATGAAATTATGAAAGCATTGTATTTCGTCGAATAAATTATTTTGGGGTGGATTTGTGCTAATTTACTACATACCTTATATGTCAATTCTTTCATTTGACGATGTTTACATATTCTATTTGTTAGTATCGTATGCAGACGCTTAGAAAATAAGAAGAGCATGTTTATTATCACAGAAATAATTTTTCCGCAGTTTTTGAATGTTTGAGAAGGAAGCGTCTATTTAAAACAAAAAGATACCAAAGCTATAAACTACAATTCTTCAGATACCATAGTCTGGTGAAGAAAAAATCTCATTTCATTCAAAAGTGACCTACTTATCGTTGTTTGTTAAAAGAATGTTCTTCCTAATATTGATCCTTAAAATATCATACACACCGAAAGAAGTGGTTCGTGAAATTACAGTTAAAATCATGGGTTATTTGTGGACCCAGATTTTCACTGTAATTGATTAACCTTGTAGTTGGGTCATTTTCATAATTTAATTCCACAATCAGTGTGCATTATTAGTGGGTACATTCACAAACATTATGGTGAAAGTTACTTCTGAATTCACAATACCCTTTCAGTTGAACTGTGATTTTTACATTGTCATATCACAACTTTCAAGTAATTTCACAACGTAGAAATACAAATCATATCAATTTCCCAAGTTTTCTGGAGTCAATTTTCTTGTGAAATTTTACAATTACAGTGAGAATCTAGGGCCACAAATAACCCATGATTTTAACTGTGATTTCACAAAACACTTTTTTTGGTATTGTGTCGAAGTTATTTTAATTCCAAGAGTACTTTGAAACTATTGAGATTCGATTTAGATACCTGCAACATGAAATTGAAAGATAATTGGACATTTCATTCCACAGATCAAAAAAATTTATAGGGTGTTAACTTTGAATCAAAAGAGTTATCTTTGTTTGATATTATAAAAAGTCATAATGATATTTTAACTTTCTGTACTTAGGTAAAATGTAGAGGAACGGTTGTATTTTTTATATTTTGGTTCCCACGAAAAGTAAAATCGTGGAAGGTTCAGAGAGTACCAAGAGAGTACCAAAAACCATTCTGCGGTGTTCCAGACAAATGTACGAGACGAATGGCTCTTTTTAGACATAATCCAAAACTTTCAGTGTGTGTTTGAGAGCTGCACTCCATATATGGGAACATTTTTCCCAAACAGGTCGTATCTGTACCTGTATAAATCAAAAACACAGAACCAATTTGATGCATGGTAAAATTTTGAAGAAATAGTTTCCATGTCGATGTTGTTCAGTTTCAAAATTTACCTCGCATTTTTTTTAAATCAATAACTCGTGAACGTCTAGAGTATGGTATGTATCACCCTCGTGAAATTATTTAATTTTTGACTACATTTTCTAAATGTAAAAAAAAAATTCAGAGTGTTGCGTGAAAAAAAAAAACTTTGATGTGTCACTAATTTTTAACCAAGTCTACATAATCTAAAATAATTTCTTCTTATAGCTCTAATCGATATACATATAATATAGCGGACAGATACAGAAAAATTAAATTTGTTAGACTTCAAGAAAACGTGTCGTATTGCCTCACCCTGTATGTATATCTCAGACAAATCATTTCCTCAGGCAAACTGTAGCACTGAAAATTTCATAACGTTTCACTTTCCACTAACGAGTTTCTCTTTCTCTTCAAATCTTTAATGGAAGGTTTGTGTTACATTAATGAGCTTGAAACAAATAAAAAAGTTTCGAAAATCATAAATAACTTTATCTTGCCTTGCCAGGCTATATTCATCCCCAACTTTCACATGAAAATCAGGAGAAGGCAACTACAAGAAAAGACGATTACTGTGAATCAAATCCAAAGAAAAACTTTGACGGAACTCAATAACAAACCAGTCAGACTCATGGAAGCGTTAAATAGGAATTTGTTTGGAAGAGCACCGCCACGTTCTTCCGTGAAATAAGCTCTCTAGTGTAATATTAGTGCTAAGACATGAAAGGTGGCTATGGTGGCTGTTAATTACTGAATAAAATGACTTTTGGCTATACTATTTATTTCGTGTAATTTTATGTTACTACCCAATGAACACAGATAAGTGGAAAAAACGTTGGATATCTCAAGTAACGTTATTAATATTAATTAATAATAAATTGTGGAGATGACTTCGAGTTTTTATTCTTCCAAATTCCACACCACTCCACTTCGAGACACCATGGACTTCTACCGCAGGTTCTTATCAGTACGGTAAAATCGAGTGCGAAGAAGTACAACACTTGGATATAAAAATAGAAACAAAGGAAGTCAACAACAGGAAGCCAACCACACATTTGTGGCTTTGGTAAGAAGACCTTGAGCTTTCAAGGCAACAACTAACGTCGTCACAGAGGCAGCTATAGCTATCAGCGTGACAATCATACCCAGGAAAATACAAATCAGGATGGATTCATCGAGGGGCAATATATAAAAACATAAACAGAAAAGTTATTGGGTGTGGCCCTCAAATTGTTTTGCAATCGTAGACACGCGGTTCGAACTTAAGCTCTCATCAGTACGGTAAAATCGAGTGCAAAGAATAAGCCACAAATGTGTAGTTGGCCTCCTGTTGTTAACTTCAGTAAAGCAGCTCAGTTTGAGTGACAGGCGAGGTGACAGTTTTCTTTTCTAATTCTGCATTTTGAAGAGTTATTCGATCAGACAGTCACAAGAATTAATAGACGAAGTTAAACTTTATCCGTTTTGCAAAAATGGTTCATTTCTCGTATTTGGAGTCTTTCCGGCGTGAGACGATTCTGTATTCACCGTAATTATTGTAACTATGGAAATATAGAACACAGGAATCATCGAACCACCGATTTCATAATATTCCGAACTGGAAGAAGTCTTTCAGAAAGATATTTTATTATTGGTTTGGAAAGAGAAGATTATGACATTTGATTGGTTTATACAAAATGAGGGAAATTGTTGGGGGCAATACGAGTGCTCGCAATACCGATAGTAATTCTGTAAGATAACAACGAGATCAAATTGCTTGGTAACACCACGAGCCCTTTAGGACAAGAGGTGTTACCTCGAAGCAATTTGATCGAGTTTAAGATTTCTGGCAGAATTATCAATAGTATTGTGAGCACGAGTAATATTTATTGTGATAATTTTACGAATCAATAAAGTGAAAATAGTTCCATTGTCGTGAATTCTTCAATAGTTATAGATGATGCCTGATAGACATGAAGTCCATCAGACTGACATTCGTATTAGTAGCAAGATGATATATTATTCTCCGTTGTTGTTTGGATACTTGGTTGCCATGAAAAAGTTGTATAACCGGTTAGAAATGAAGGAACTGCGTATTATCAAGACATACGTCCCTCATTCATTGGTCCTAATATTGCAGGAAATGAGGGTTTCATACGGCGAGTAAAATTATCACTTATGATCGCCCAAGTACTGGAATCATTGCCGGAAGTGTTTCGAGTACGATATAAATTTCCTGCAAGTTATTCAAGTACGCGGGGGATTCGGTAAGAAAATTTCACACCAAAATTTATTAAACTAATGCTAATTCAATCTGACTTGGAGATTATTGAAGACAAAACAAGTTATATCATCAGTGGGCCATGAATGGTTTTTGTTGACACAAAGACAGACACGCATTCGTATATGTGTCTATGAGAGAAAAGCGGAAAGCGCTTTGCTGGATAAAGCATAAAAGCGCTTTACAAGTCTACTAGACGGTCCAAATAACAGAGCACTGAACCGCCTAAAATAAATTTAGCGGAAAATGAAGCGCTTCATTTATCTGTAGCGCCTGAAAGACCTGTCAGCTGTCTATCACGTGAAGCTTAACCACGTGTGCTCAATATTTCTAGTTCGTTTCGTATTGTTGTAATTATTGTAATGTTGTTTTCAAGGTTTCAGAAGAATAATATTGCATAGAATACTTTATAATTAATTGAGAAATAATGAAAAAACAAGAAAAACATACATTATACATATTGCGAAGAACTTTGTAAAGATAAAAGAAGTCACCCATAATTGAAATACTCATTTTACCTATCACAATAAGAAATGCAATAAGGAAGAAAAAAAATGAGAAATCAATCAGCGTAGTACAAAGAAAGAGTCTGGACATTTCAACCAAGTTTTCACAAATAGATAAGTTGAATAAAAATGTTTCAAATATTAAATTCATGTATTCGAGTAAATGTAGACATTTGATTGATTTAATTTTTTTATTACCGAGGTAAAATATATATACAATATTAATAATGATGAAAATGACTGGAATACCTACAAAAATCTTAAGAATGAATATAAAAAACAGTTAACCTTCCAGTGGTGGCGCCAATGCTTGTTGCACCAGTGGTTGCGTTGGTGTCACAGACCGAAAGGGGAGGGGGTGCGATTTTCTTCAAAAAAATTAAATCACTTTCAACAAAAGGTTCAATCAAGAAAGTGTACGACAATTAGAAATTAATTTTTCCAAATTTACACGTCGAAAAAATCCCACCCCCTCCCCATTCGATCTGTGACACCAGCGCAACCACTGGTGCAACAAGCTTTGGCACCACCACTGGAAGGTTAAAACAGGCGAAAAAGCAGCAAATGACAAGTTTATCGTTTCTCCAGATAATAAATCAGAAGCTTGTTGGCGGATTGTCAATTATGAGAGAAATAAATATTGACGATATAACCCCAGATGAGTTCAATGACTTTTTTGTAGAAATCGCGGAAAATATTATTGCTTCCCTTCCAGTAATATCAAACACAGAGTTGTTGAATTTCAAATGGTTTCCAACTCCTAACAAATCATTCTGATTCGAACCAGTCTCTCCTGAGGAAGTTCTTGACACCGTTAAATCCTTGAAAAACTCGAAGTAAATGGATGTGTATAGTTTAAACAGTAAAATTTTGAAAGATACTATCGACATTATTTTGCTACTATTAGCCGAGTTCATTAATTTGATCGTTTCGACAGATGTTTTTCCTGATGTAGGTATTTAAATACACCAAAGTTATACCTCCCCATAAAAAAGGTGACAAAACATGGGTTGACAACTATAGACCAATATCTATAATTTGCATATTTTCCAAAATTCTGGAGAAATTGATTAAGACAAGACTGGCAAATTACTTCGAATTGAATGGATTTTTCCATGAATCGCAATATGGTTTTCGGAAAGACCGTTCAACATCTCCAGCAGTTATGAATTTTGTGAGTGACATTGTTGAGGGAATGGAGGGTGGTCATCACACATCTGTGTTGTTGTGCGATCTGTGCAAACCTTTCGACTGTGTCTCTCATGACATTCTTTTTAAAAAGTTGAATTATTATGGAGTAAACGGGGTATCCCTAAATCTCATAGATTCTTATCTGAAAAATCGTTAGAAAGCTTTTGTAGTCGAAAATGTTACATCAGAGATGAAAAATATTTTTCCTGGCGTACCACAAGGTTCAGTACTTGGCCCTCTTCTTTTTATAATATATATTAACGATAAGTGTACTCTCTTTGCCGACGATACCACGTTGATTTGTTCTCAGAATGACCTTGTACAATTAGAAACTCTGTCGCTTGATATTCAAGAAAAAGCAAAGTACTGGTACCAAGTCAACAAATTACAGCTAAATGATGATAAAACCCAAAAAATTACTTTTTCGACCAACTCTTCTGTACTCGAAAACAAGTGTGTTAAGCTGCTGGGTTTAACGATCGATGACAGACTCAACTGGTATCATCATATCGAGCAAATGAAGCAAAAACTTTCAAGCACTTTGTTCCTACTACGTCAGCTCAAATCATGCGTCAATAATGAAACTCTGAAAAGTACATATTTTGCATTATTTTATGCACATATAACATATGGCGTTGTCATTTGGGGAGACTCCTCTAGATCTGTAGAAATTTTTCGACAACAAAAAAAGCTCTAAGAATTCTGGCAAACTGTGGTTTCAGAGAACACTGTCGGCCTCTCTTTGTTCAATTCAAAATACTACTGCTTCCGTCAATATATATCGAACATTCTCTGAGAGAAATACATGAACAAACTAGTAGGTTGACTAGACAATCTCAGATACATAGCTACGGTACAAGACAAGCAAATTTCATTAGGTTACCAAAATACTGGCTTTCTGTCTCCCAGAAGAATTCTTTGGACAACAATCTTTATAATATGTTACCATCAGAAATAAAGACTCCAAATTCACTTTTAGTCAAGAAATAAAATAAAAAATTTCTTCTGCAACATTGTTTCTATTCGATTTCTGAGTTTACTGAACATGTAAGGCGTTTTTCTATGAAATTTTGAACATGCTCGCCATGCTTTTCGCAAAATTATTCTTTTGAGTGTGCAAAACCATAAATGTTGAATTTTATATTACATTTCATTTTCTACATATATCTATGTTTCGTTAAATGTGGACCTACTAGAAGTATGCATTATGTAGGGGTGTTGTGTGTGTTTTATATATGTGTGTATGTGTGTGAAATAACATATATGTGTATATATGTGTATAAAAATCTAAATAGAAAAGTTATTGGGTATAACCCTCAAATTATTGTGCAACCGTAGACACGTGTTTCGAGCTTAAGCTCTCATCAGTACGGTAAAATCAAGTGCGAAGATGTACAACACTTGGATGTAAAAATAGAAACAAAGGAATTCAACAACAGGAAGACAACCACGCATTTGTGGCTTCGGTTAGAATACCTTGAGCTTTCAAGGCAACAACTAACGTCGCCACGGAGGCAGCTATAGCTACCAGCGTGACAATCCTAACCATCCTGATTTATATGTGTATATGTATGTATAATATATAAATTTTGTATTGTATTGTTACGGGTTTATTTTGCACTAGAAAACCCTTTCTGTTTTGATACAATAACATCAGAAATTCTCTGTCATTGATATACACTTTCCACTCTATACGCCACTGAATAAAAATGACAACTTGATCGTTGTCATGTATAGCTTGTTCCGAATGTTAGTACTTACCTTTGCCGTACTAGTTCGAGCGGACATGAACCGGCCTTAAGCTAATGACAGTTATCAGTTGTTCTATTTTGTGGTATGACAGCGTTGTTTTGTAAACATACTTATGGTTAGTCTATTGTTTTGAGCTTAGAACACAAAACCGTAACATTCCTACTCTATCTCTGTCTTGTGTCATTGAGGTACCTACTTCACATTCGAATACTTGACCTTTTGTTTGTTTGTTTGTGTTTGGATCTGAGATTGAGAGACTGTCTTTTTCATCTGGGTTCAGTTGGCAACACTGAATCTTAAGTTGTTCTTTTCATAGCTCCTAGTAGCTCGAGGTAGTTCCTGGACTGTTCCCACCGAACACTAATGAACAAGAAAGTGCCTTGTCAGATATTGACAGTTTTGACTTTGACATCTGAGATATATTTTCCTCTTCTTTATTTGATATTGATGAGTGACTGACCTATTTTGAAGATTTCCAATTAAAGTTTGATCATCGTTGATGGATCTTGGGAAAATTCATGTCAGTAGAGTTTCTCATATTGTTTGCGATTTTTGACGCTATATATTTTTGAGAAATCTCCGTTCGCTTTGCGGATTTTTGAGGTTAGAAGTCACTTCATCATTGTGTGAAACCACTGGAACGAGAAACTCGCTATCAGACAGCAAACAGACCATCAAAGCTGTTATCAGAACCCTCCCACTTGATAGAGGTTAGTATTTGCATTTGGGCTCTACTTATGGCCCCATACAAATCAGAAGTCATACTGGTATTGTTCATTCTAGGGTGTTACCACTCTGCTGCTGCTACCACTCTGCTACTACTTTGCTCCGCTGCGGCTAGTCCTGCTACTACTCTGCTACCGTTTATTGGAGTTCCACTAATGTGATTGTTTCACTGTTTCGTTGCTACACGATTGTCTTTCCACTGTTCCACTGCTGTGATTGTTCTTGCTCGACTGTGGTTGTCCCGCTGTATATCTGTTGTTCAGCATTCCTTCGCTATTCGTCCCAGATGTACATGTACTTTGATTGATTGTGTCGTACCCACTCTGCACCTGTATACACCAAGGCACTGATGAACTACAACCACAATAATTGGTGAACTGGCATGCTTGAGAATATCTACATAGTATCAGATAAGTTTAGAATAAGACTGCCTCTAAGGCGTAAGTATCCATAATTGTAAGCTATCATCGTGACGTCACAGGCATAGCCCTCACTGGAGGTTTCATATTGATATATTCAAACAATACCATACTCTCAATCACAGCATTCACTTGAATTCATCTTGGTGGTTGATATTTACATTAATTTCATTTTCTTTTGTATGGTGAGCTGAACTGTGCACATACAGGGTGTGTAACGATCAATATATTTTATTAGTAAGGGGCATGACTATCTAAGCGTAAGGGAAGACAAAACCTCTACATATTTATATATTATTATTATACTATTCACAGGTATCTATTGATTAATATTTTAGTAATATTAGTGCAGCGGGTTGTCCCATTCAGGGTGGTTTCGGATTTTTTCACTAGCGATAAATCCGTGGCGCTCCGGAAAATTAACCCCATATTTCAATCTTATCGAAATCAATTTTTATTGTCGAATCCACGCCTACTGAGCTACTGGGTATGTTAGAGGCGTGACACATCATTGCACATTCACTGCTCTCCTTTCCTAAATTTCGCCCCAACAGTATTCTTTATAGGAATCGACACAGCTTTTACTATGCGATTGTCTTAAGTGTTTTTAAAAATAATTTATATCAACATTGATTTCATATTGAAGTTGTATTTTGTATTTGCGTAGTTTGTTTAGACTCATGCGTCAGATTTTATCCCTGTACTTTTGTTTTAAGGAATCTCTATTTTATTTCATCTTTGAGACATTCTGCGATCTTAAATATTATGTACCTTACCTTCTTTCATGACTTATGCTATACACTGTAGTGTCTGCTGCATCAAAATAAATTACTATTAATGGACCTGTTCATTGTTGAAACGAAAGGAGTCCTCAAGATATTTTCAGACACACTCGAAATATCTAGTAAATACATATAATTATGAAATATTAGGAGTGTTTTTATACTTTATCTCAATATGAGATGATGTGATATGAGATTCTGAGAAATAATCTCAATTGACCAAAAACAGCACAACAAAACAGTCGAGAAATGAACAAAAATCTAAGAATGATATTTCTATCCAGCGAGTGCTCGATCGGCAAGGGGAAAGGTAAAAATCTCACCTGATCTCAGTTTGAGATAAGTAAAAAGAATACTTACATCTCACATGCGAACTGAAATGAGCTGAGATTCTTGGTAAAAAGAACACGCCTAATATCTCCTGTCATATGAAAAATAGAATTCCATTCGTTCACAAAAGCAAAATGTCAACTATCACATGTCAAATATTTGACAGAAAAATGTTCACTCATTAATTTCGACCAGGGGACTCTGGAGGATGAACATTTCTGGAAAAACAAAGACCAATTATTTGATTGGCTTAAAAATGCGAAGTGTGAAATTTTCAATCAACTATACAAATACTCTTCAATTGAATTATCTTCTAATAATTAAAGTTATTCATTTCTAATTGATGAATATACTCCCATTGCTCCTTTGCATAAATTCTCTTGAAATGAATTTGCTTGTGTGGAATTCTTTTGCTTGAAGAAACATCCTAGCAAATTTGTCTATTACCAGTCATGTGTGTGGAAATAATCAATAATAATAATAATTTATTAACCACTTTGGTACAATAGGTTACATATGGTAGGTCAAGTAGGTATTATACAAGTATATAAAAAAGTTTAAAATGACAATATAAATACAACGTAGAGGTGAAAAACACCAGTCACAGTAATTGAATACTCCACCTTCGGTGTCGTGTTTTTAATAGTTGACAGTTATTCTCGACAATATTGAAATAAACAAACAAAAATTGCCCTTATGCGCTCCGTACACTACCAATTGTGAGGGTTGTATTTATAGGTGAAATTCGGATCAAAATTCCATTTTAATGGAATTACTTTGGCATCACACGATTGTGAGTGCTCAGATCCACAATTTCGTCGTCGAGGATGAGCTCAATTAGAGTTAAAAGTATAATTTGTTGTTGTGTGCGTGCTCTCAATTTCCTTCCGTATGTTTCAGTATGACTTCCAGACGTAAGTACATATTTTTATTAGTTTTTATACATTGTTTTGTCATACAATTATTCCAAATAGTGTATATTTGCATATATAGACACAATTATTCAATATCAAATCAGGGTTAGAATCTCAGATGGGGGTTTTGAACAACATCATGTTTGTGACGAACAGTCGTTACCAACCGATGATGAACCCTTTACTCCCATATACACCTACTACGTAGGCTTATTATGGCAAGTACCTGTCAGAAAACAACTACTCTCCTGGCTAAGACCACGACGGGCATTGAATTAAATCTAACAGATACTTGTGCAACGGTCCTCAAAGCATCAGAGGACGCAGTTGCAAGTGCCCTCTATGTCCAACTAGCAGAATTATATTTTGATTTGGAAAGGGTGACCTCCTGCAGACTAGTTTCGAAGTTGTTGCCTCTCATCAGTGCAAGGGTAGGTCAACACAGACAGCACTGAAGCCATCTGTTCCCCGTCCAAATCATTACACACTCCGCTGGTTTGGTCAACTCTGGTTCACGCGGTGAAGCGGTTTCTAGGCCGCTCCACCTAGCAAGCAGAGAGAGAAAACTCTGAATCTCCGGGTTAGGAGATACAATCGGAGAAAATAGAGTTCCTTAGGAGATCGTTTAGTAACGTACAGTCGTTACCAACCGATGAAGAACCCTTAACTCCCATATACACCTACGTAGGTTTATTATGGCAAGTACCTGTAAGAAAACAACTACTTCCCTGACTACGACCACGACGGGTATTGAATTAAATCTAACGGATACTTGTGCAACGTTCCTCAATGCATCAGAGGATGCAGTTGCAAGTGCCCTCTATGACCAACTAGCAAAATTATGTTTTGATTTGGACAGGGTGACCACCTGCAGACTAGTTTCTAGGTTTTTGCGTCTCATCAGTACAAGGGTAGGTCAACACAGACAGCACTGAAGCCATCTGTTTCCCGTCCAAATCATTACACACTCCGCTGGTTTGGTCGACTCTGGTTCTCGCGTTGAAGCGGTTTCTAGGCCGCTCCACCTAGCAAGCAATACCCGTCGTGGTCTTTGCCAGGGGAGTAGTTGTTTTCTGACACGTACTTGCCATAATAAGCCTACGTAGTAGGTGTAGATCTCCCAAAGAACTCTGTTTTCTTCGATCATATTTGTGACTGTTGGGAGTGAACGGTTAAAAAACACATTGCACCGGTGTGAGCGCAGGGAGTGAACGGTTTGAAATTGCAAAAGGGTTAAATGACTCGTAGCGAAACTTAAGGTGATATTCAGGTGTTTTTTTAAGGATCCACTCTATCTTTTCGTTTGCAATTAGCAGAATACTTATTGAGTGGTACCAAACTTTCAGTAGAAGATAATGCTGATGCAGAGGATGAATGCGATGAGCATCATTCAAAGCAAAACTGACCCCTTCCTTTACCTTGCAGTGACAAAATATATGAAAGTTTCAATCATTGGCCTAGTCTGGAATATTTGAATAACCTTCTTGTTGTAAATTCGAATTCAGGTACATCTTCTAGAGTTACATGCAGCAAGTGTAAGGTTTTATCTATGTATGAAATTGCATAGGATAAAACGAAAGGATTTATTTGATTTGTTATGTTTTAATCAACATTTACTTATAATTGTTCATAATAAATTACAAACGTTACGTTCCCATTTCATTCTTTTTTAAGCCTTCGTGTTATTGCTCTAGAGTTACTGTAGACTCCCAACCCTCACAAATGCGACAGTGTCACAATTGTACATGTTCTGCGTATGCTCCTGCCAAACGCAATTGTGAGAGTCACCAAAAACTATCGAAATGACGAGAAAAAAATTAGAAAAAAATAGCATGTTTCCTGTTCCCATCCATAATTGGAGGAAACACAGGCGACTCCATATTTCTACTTATAGTGTTTCCGAAGCATAAGGGAAAGAAATTTAGAAAAATGTAGTAATTGCAGAGACTTCCTCGTCTTTCTCTGCTCCAGAGCTAGCGTAATGCACACATCGCTTGCATATTGGATTCAGCCTCCTCCTTTCTTACTCAAACTAAAATCGTTTCCACTATAAAAGCATTCAGGGTTGAAACAATTCAAAAGTCTTGCCTCTGTTTCATGTACGGTATAAGAAAATTTGATTGTGTTTCAGATAAATTCAAAAGTAGTGAATGGCTTAACATGCAGAATAGGCTAGAACTTTACTCATTAATATTATATCATAATAAGTACCCTGCATATCTGACCAATAAAATAAAGTACAGAACAGACATTCAGACTAATAATTTGAGGTCCGCATAGGACTGTGTATTTTCATACATGCTTTTCCTATGAAATATTTTCTATACAATCAACTATATATCAACTATATATACAAATAAGAGGCTCTTTTCACACAACATAGAAGACGCAAATGGACTATACAATTTTTTATAAGATAGTTCGTGAATGAAAACCCCGCACTGATAAAAAAGAGTTTTTGCATCAACGCATAATTCCGTTGATTCAAAGAGATTGTATTCTTGAATAAGTCCAACCAGATATTAGTTTGATTTTTTGACGGATTCCTCGTGGCCACTTACAAGGAAAATATTTTGAAACAACTGAACACTAGCTTCATAAGTTGGTTGAGGCAAGAATATTTCAACTTCAATAATGGGTACTTTTTTGTTGAATCATGGGAGTAGGTTGAGACAAGAATATTGCAATTTCAATAATGAATACTTGGAGGTTGAGTTCCAATCTGCTCTTATAGATTGAAAGCCATTTCCATTTTGGCAACATTGAGTAGATTGAACAAAGCAAACAAACAATTTAGGTATAAATAATGATTTTATATGAGAATAGTTTCAAGTTTGATAACTGTATAAATATAATAAAACCAGTTAGTAGTGACGCATATTGCAGTTTGATTGAATACATAAACAACAACAACAACAAAACTGTAGAAGACCAAAATATATTTCAGTCAATTTCACAACTGGCCCATAATGAGCCAAATTCAATTTTTGATAGGTATTGCAATTTTATTGTGTTGAAACAGTTTCCTCTAGGCACAAAACTATAAAATTTATATAGGTACGCATAGGCTCATAACCTCCAACTCAAATGATCAAATTGGATGAAAAGGTCGAAGAAATAGAAGTCGTATTCACAGGTCGCGGTGCCGCCACCTGCTTTGATTGCTCATTGGTTGATTGTGTCCCGTGGCATGGGTAGTGATATCTACCAAGGAATTATATTCTTGTGTCAAGAGAATTATATTTTACAATGAGTTAATGTGAGTGTATTCTAGGATGAAGAGTAGAATGTTTTCAGTGCAAGCAAATTCATTCCAAGATAATGTATGTTAAGAAGCAAACTTTTCAATCAGTTTGAATTGGGAGTATATTCATCAATTAGAAATAATTATCATTTTCAGAAGATTATTCTATTCAAGAGTATGGATATTTTTTATTGAAAAAATTATTCTTTATCTCTTCGGTTTTCGCCCCAGCAAAATCGCTTCGTGGAATTTTTTTAAACGAGAGATAGTGAAAAAAATTACAACGTCTTTGTCTCTTTTACGAATATCTTAAAAAGTATTAGAGGAATTAATTGTTTTACAATCAATAAAATTTTTGTATAGAACTATTAAACCTACAAAATTGTCTCTTATTCGTCCAAATCAGTGCATTTTTCACTGAGAAAATCCAGGTAAACTTACAAAAAGACACCATTTCAAAAAAAATCATAATTTTCATAAATCTGAAGCTGGACGAACAATATTGCGGACACTGATGTGGTTCAACTGTACGCAAGATGATCATTTATCAGTTTCCGCAATATCGTTTGTCCAGCTACAAATTTATAAAAAAATAATTTTTTTGAGGAATGGTCTCTTTTTCGAGGTTTTCCCGGATTTTCTCAATGGAAAATGCACCGATCTGGAGATCTGAAGATCAATTATGTAGGTTTTGTTAATCTCTACAAAAGTTCCATCGACTGTAAAACGATTCCTTGGTAATACTTTGAGATGTTTCTAAAAAACCAAAAAAGTTAAAATTTTTGTCTCTATTGCTTTTTTGAAAAATTCCACAAAGCGATATTGCTGGTTCGAAAACTGGGGTTTTTATTAACGAACTATCTTATCAAAATGAGTATAGGCCATTTGCATCTTTTATTTTGTGGGAAAAAACCTCGATAGCTTGGTCTACAAGAACTTGAAACTCTCAAAGTTTCCTCTTTCAGAGTCAATTTGAGACACGAACTTCTCGGTACCTATTAAAAGCTTTTATAATTTTTAGCATTCAATGTTCATTGATATGAATTTGTTGAAAGTGTAGCATCTTTTGTTATTGATCCGAATTTGATACGTTTTTAGTCACCTTTTATTTCAAGATGCGAACTTGAGCTTTCCTAGATTGTTTTCAGCTCTTTTTTTTGCATGATAACATTATTATTTTTTATTATTATGCTAATAAACGATATTATTTTTATATCATTGAAAAGGTCCCGAAAGGATCCAGTAGTTTTCAAAAATTACTGAATACATTCATTTACATACAAAACAGAAAAGGAATTGCCGATTTGATAAAATGAATAATTCCATTGATTGTGTAGATGATTTTTCTATTTATATCGACTCTAACGGTCCTTTTAGCTACATGACAAACTAGCGTTAAAGCAATCACCACCACAGGCTGGATTTAGAGGGTCTTCCAACTATATCCCTAACGCAATTAGCACCTTACAGCAAATTTATCTTTGACAAGTAATGTACACAGCTATTTAAGTTAGCGTTTGCAACCCGAACTATTGAGATTAATTGACGTTGTCGTAAATATTAGGAGAACAAACATTGTTATACAAGTGCTTACCTGTTCTTCAGTCGAACAGAAAGTTCAAGCTTCCGCTAATTGCTACAGGAGCTCCACTGTGATTGAATTTCACTGGTGTTATGGATCTTAGATGAGGTAATTCTGGGAAGTTAGTTCTCTCGATTAAAATAACTTCTAGTCCATTGCTCTGGAGGGTACCATGAAGTTTGCTATGTTACAGGAAATTATGTGGAATATGAGTACACAAACCGTTCAGAGGAGTTTCTTCCTGGGCAATTATCTTGAGGTCAAAAACAAGTCCAATTAGTAATTCACTAACATAATGTATTGAATTTCCGGATATTTGGGAATAGATGGACTGTGATTCAATACACAAAACTGAATATATTCATCAATTCAATGTCATGATCTGAGACCACGAACTGAATTTTGAATATGGAGCTGAATATACAGTGCGCATCATAAATCGATATTGGACTCTTCTTAGAAAAATCACCAAGACACGTCGTTTTTTGATTTCTACAATGTACATTTTGATATGAACAGTTCACCCCAGTTTTTATCCCTTACTGGAGGGAAGCAAATCACATCAAAACTGAAATAAATCGTGTGGTTGGAAATGAATCATAGCAGCTAGACGCAGCTACACTTATTTTTCGAATTATCTGCGAATGACTTTCATCCATTTATATAAGAAAATATTGGAACAGATGTTCACAACACAATTTTGGGACACGAGAAAAACATGATTTTGATTCAAAACATTGTATATTATCCAACTGGGTTGTACAAAATATGTCCAAAAACATTTCCTATAAGCAGTAAAAATCTAATACAGTATACGCATCATAAGTGCCCCCCTATCTAACTCGTTACTGGACTATTGTTAGGAAAATCGCCGAGACACGTCGCTTTATGATTTCTACAATGTACATTTCAGTATGAACAGTTCACCCCTGATTCCATCCCTTACTGGAATAATATTGGTAAAATATTCTCAAATTGCCCTCAAAATATTCAGCGATATTAATAAAATATTGCTGGTACAATATTTTGAAAATATTGGCAAAATATTCAATATTGTCAAAAAGTTAAATGTGAACATTTTGCGATATTGGTCAAATATTGTTAAGACATTTCAGAAATGATATTGGTGGAATATTCTTGAAGCAATAATGGCCTCAAAACAATGATCGATATTGGTACAATATCATTCAGATATATTGGTGGAAGTGAATATGCCTGGTGAATTATTAAATGTATCATTTCACTTAATCAAGGTGTCACCAGAGTCTACCTTTTGGTTGCCATGACTACTGACTAAGCTGTCTTGAAAACAAGTTATGTGAACCGCTGACAGTGGAACGACTGATGACATCTCAGAAGATCATCAGATTTGACAGATTTTCCAATGGCACTAAGAGAGAAAATGATTATGGGGACAATACAAACTATTACTCCAGAAGTTCTAAGCAATATAATAACATAGTTTTTCACATTCGTGCAGACGAAAGTTGGCAATGTTGATGCAAAAGTGCTCTGAAGGAAAAAGCTGATAATATCCAGTACCATTGAGTTATGTTGTTAGTTAGTGATTTCTTGTGCGATTTATTACTTTTAGTTTGGTTTGGAAAGGTTACACATTTTTTGTCGTTAATAATTTTTGAACCATTCACTGTTGTTGTTACATTCTTCTAGACAGGTGAATATTCCACCACTTTGTACATGATATGTATAATTTGGAACTCTTTTATAAAAAAATTTTTTTTTTTTAATCAATAATGATAAAAAACCTTTTTTGACAAAAATTTTCGCATATTGAAAAGTTGAACTTGAATGGCAAGCGCTTCAAATTTGTCTACGCATTTTAATTCTCCGCATTCTGTGAGAAATGTTTGAATTGTATTGAAGCGCTCCTAATTTTGAGAAAAGAAAAGAGGGATTTTTTATAAGTATCAAGTTTTTTCTTAAAATTAATACTGGATGAAAACTTTTTCTATTTGCAGAAAGGCTAAGCGGACACACTATATACAACTATACTACCTAACACGAATGTTTGGCTATTCTCATGACGAATTAGCCGCTAAATTAACGGTTATCAATGATTATATAGCTCGACACGGTTGTTAGTAGAATTAGTTAATTAGTTGTTTGTTTACAAGCCATTAGCAGATCTATCAACCACAAAATATGGACTGTTCCGGCAGAATGATTATGCAATAACATTCATACAGCTCTTCAGGCGTATGTTGAATTTTTGTAGACACAATGAATGTAGTGATATGCTGGATGTGAAAGTTTTTTTGAAGAGTACATGGGATTTATTAAAAACTATTGAGATTTTTTGTTGAAAAATTGTTAGATTGTGGGTCATTATAATCATTAGTAGAGTTCCATATTACAGAAAGATAACTCTCCGTTGTGGGAAAACATAATACCTTATAATATTACTGATGAGTTTTGCAATTGTATTTATAGTTTTCATTAGCCTGAAAGATGTAGTATGTGCTGGTGGAGACTGGATAAGTGGATAATTACTCCAAAAATTGAGTCATTGAGTAAAACTGATTTTTGTTGAATTTTTGCTAAAGGTTCTTAATATTATTCGCGTGAATATCATGTCCAGAACCCCAGACAACCAAATAATACTCCAGTTTGGACCTAACGAAAGCATTGAAAATTATCTTCAAAGGCACATTTTGGTCCATTAATTTTGTAATTCTCATGATAAATTCCAGTGCTTTATAGGCTTTAGTGGCCGTTTTAGTTATATGATGATAAAAAATTTGCTCAGCAACGAAGATACCCAAGTCATTGGACTTACTAGATAATATAAATCTAGTGAATTATAATTGAAATTGTAGGCACACTCAATTATATGTTTTTCCTCCTGAACGACTGATATTCATACTTTCGTAAGATAAGTACCATTACACCAGAAATTGAGTGTTTCAAAATACTATTAAAGTAATGTACAATCTTGAAGGTAGTTGATTGTCGTGTATCCTGGAACGTCAGATGAAGCTGATATGCAGTTTTCTGTTCGTCAAACATGCCATGCAGAAATCAATCAGATTTGTAGTTAGTTCAAAGCAGGATATTTCACTTGGTAGTAACCCATGTTCGTGTCGATGGAAAGATTTCGAGAAATTTGTATATATAGTTTCCACCTGCCCACCCAAAAGAAGTAAGTCTTTGGACCATGTACTAAGTACTTATTCTATTTTTTTTTTATTTTTAACAAACTATAACCAAGCTTGTTGAGGATTGGACATGGTATCTATATTTGATATTAGGTTTCCTACAATTTTCACAATTCTATAAAAAAGGAGTTTTTTCCTCTTCGTTTACTGAATGAAGTTGTTGGGATGATTTTGGGATATTTTCCCTGATTCGTCCATATACCACTCCACTTTGAGCAGAAATGGACTTCTACCAGATATTACTAGCTAAAACTTGAGTTATGCATATCAGATTGGTGACAGTAGATAAATAATTTGTTAGTTGACATGTACAGATAAAAATTCACGAAGAACCATTTCAAATAACTAAAATTACGTAGAATAACAATAGGTTCATTATCATTATTATATGCATATCCTTTTTTTTTGAATACAGGACATACTTGTACAATTTTCTTTGAGTAAAAAATACGATTTACTATCAGGTCCCATTGCCATTTTAGGTTTGAATTTCTACAACGCCTTCAAAACAGGATTTTCCAATATAGATAATAAATATTATGGATAAAGTAGGTGAATTTTCTGCTTTGTTATTTGTAGAGGTTATGAGAAATGATTCAAGATATGGAGTCATTTTGTCAGACTGCATCTCAGACGTGTCGATTCTTATGACCTCCAATATGCTGGAGTGGCCTTGGTTATCGCCCCTCCTTTGGCCCAAACATTTTAGCCTGGATGATTCTATCCTCTCCTCTTTTGCAATATACAAATGCAGGGGAGGGGGGTTTAGGATTAACTCCAAGCTAATTGTCGATATGCTGGATATGGCACCATTGACTCCGAGCATGGCCAGTCTTTGTACACTAGCCAGCCTCCCACTGGTTGTCACTTGCTCTACCTTTGGCCACCACAGCAGGGCTCCGTACGATATCGAGGGCCTTACAATTGATGTGTATAGCCAGAGATACTGTTTGGGTCCAAGTCCCCATGTTTTGCCAGAGGGGCGTCTGGCCATCATTATTGATGTCTTTGCTCTTTTCAGCACTTTTTCCAGATGTTGGTTCAAGGTGAGCTTTGAGTGCAGGTTTAGCCCGTAGTATTTCGTCTCTCCTGACATCTGTACAGATATCGCAAAATATTAACATTTTAATTTTCACCAATATAACATTTGAATATTTTGAGGCCAATATCGCCGAATGTTCTCTTTATCTTTCTCGCCTATATTGCGTTTAAAATATTTTGCCAAAATGAATATGAATTATTTGAAATAACATAAAAGATGTTCCAAAAAGTATCATACCTTCGTGAAGAAGAATTATTCCAATCTAACTGCTTCGGCAATGGATAAGTCCGATGGGGTGGATAAAATGGAAAAGACGATGATCCTAGTCTTCAACAAGTGACTGACGGTGACATTGTGAAAATGGTGATATGCAAAATGTTGAATATCGATACTATGTCGAATGTCAACACTACTACTTTACCACCAAAATAATACAGGCGTAGTGAAATCCTGGAATCCAATCACAGAATGTTGGATGAAAAATTAACCTCAGCACTTCATCACCTGTTATATGCCAAAATCACGTTTCACTTCGAAATAAGCAGAACCTTCGCGATAACACTCTCGAAAGGTCCTCTTGTTGGGGCGAAACTTAGGAAAGGAGAGCAGTGAATGTTCAATGATGTTTCACGCCACTAATATACCCAGGAGCTCAGTTGGCGTGGGTTCGACAATCAAAATAGATTTTCATAAGACTTAAATATGGGGTTTGATTTTCCGGAGCGCCACGGATTTATAGCCAGTGAAACATTCGAAACCATCCTGATGGAATGGGACAATCCACTGTACTAATATTACTAAAAAATTAAACAATTGATACTTATAATGGTATAAAAATAATATGTAAATATCTAGAGGTTTTGTCTTTCCTTACGCTTGGATAACTTGAACCAGAATGAAAGAAATAGTAGTGTTCCTTACTAATGAAATATATAAATTGATGTAACACACACTATATGTGCACAATTCGTCTTAGAATACAAAACGAAATGAATGTAAATATGGTACTACCAAGATTAGTTCAATTATTATTGAGAGTAGTGTATCGTTTAAGGATATCAACATCAAACCTCCAGTGAGAGCTATGCCTCTGACGTCACGATGATAGCTAACAATTATTAAAATGCCCTAGGGGCTACAATCGTAAGCTGGACTTATCTGATAGTAAGTAGATTTTCTCAATAATGCCAGTTCACCAGTTGTAGTTTATAAATCCAGTGCCTTCGTGAATACCGGTGTGCACAGTGGGTACGATACAATCAATCAAAGTACGTGTACAGCTGGGACGAATACCATCAACGGGGAATACCAACAGTAGGAGAAGAACAGCAGGAATACTGAACTACAGAGGAACAGTGGATCTTCAGTGGTACAGTAGAGATACAACAGTGGAGCACCAATCAACGGTAGCAGAACAATTACAGTGAAACGATCACAGTAGTGGTAGAGCATTAAACGGTAGCAGAACAACAATAACCGGTAGCGGGAACAACGGAACCGTAGCGGAGCTCTTTCTATTGTGAGGGAGGGTTCTGGTAACAGCTTTGATGGTCTGTTTGCTGTCTGATAGCTGGTTTCTTGCTTCAATGTAAAGAAATGATTATAGGTCCTTCTAACCTCAAAATTCAGACAACGATAAGAGATTTTCTCGAAAGTATATTTCTGGAAATCCTGATGATGTACTAATTGGAGCCAGGACGTTTCGGACAAAAAATTACCTGAAATGGACGTCCTGTACTATCTGAATTTGATCTTCGGAATATTCAAATTATATCACCCTCTGTAACTACAAGTAGTGGAATTTTGCAAACACACACTCAAAACATACTCCAACCCATAATAACATTCTCGTAAAATTCAATTAAAACGATCATCAGTATGTCCAAATGCTCACCATAAATGATATGCATGCATATCCAAAGAAAATGCCAGTAACACTCAAATGCTTTCTATTACTCGTCTCGTTGCATCGAGTTAACATGATTATTACCCCTAATCCGTAAAATCCGAAAGCAAGCGGCAAGCCGCCTATCACCGGTTTGCGGTTAACTCTGCTGACCTTATCGGTTAATCCGATTTTTCCTCAGCTGCAGCTCTCGCGGTCTAATTAAAGTCAATATTTGTGCGCCTCAATGCACATCATCAGCCATTCGATGAACGTCTAACAACTCAGCAGATTTGTTCGTTCGTCGACAATCGATTTCGGTGAGGTGGACTCCAGAAAGTTTTAATTGATTCGAATATGCAGTATAAAGTCGAGTTGGAATAGATATATAATGGGGCGAGAATAGAACAACAGAGATGAAGCGGGATGGAATTTTAATTATGTGGTAGGTATCGATGCATGCGGATTTTCTGCTTTGAATGCTCGTTTGAGTGAAACCTGAACCTATTATTAGCTAGCCAAGTAGCTTCTCAGAGGTATGTAGGGTAGACCGGAGACACTAGTAACATGGGAAAGTTGTAACATTGTAAATATTTGGAAAACTATAAAATATACAATAACTAGCTACATGTTAGTCAGTCATCGAATTCGACTCGATATAATTACCACAAAAAATTGCATAAAATGTCGAAAACATTTTTGGCAAAAATTAGTAACAAAACAGAGTGTTATGAACTGAATACTGATTTTGAATTCTACAGGATGTGGACTAAATATCTGTGCATTAAAGTCATTTTTCAAAATGAATTCTAAGAGAACGTTTTCTGATAGAAGAAGGTAGTTCGACTTCGTCAAAATTAATCGTTTCATTGATAACCATCTGCATTTACGACGCTGCTGACGCTCCCCTTAATAGGGGTGAGTCGTTCGCTTTCTGGTCAGTTGACCGAGACCTTCCACCCTCTATGCCCGTCTTGGCGTGCCGATCTGGGAGAGTCTCTTCCTCCCGAGGATCCTTTTTCATACCTTCGTGATCATGCCAGGGCGGCCCGGTGCGCCCCGTTGCGCTCAGACCACGAAGTGTCCTTAAGGGGGTCCTCATCAGGTCCGATACCACTCGCCGCCCTTGTCGCAGTCGGAAGCGTAACTGGAGGCCTCGCAAGAATCTCCTCCTGCCTTCTGTGTTTCCTGGGTCCAGGTCCCCTCCTCTGTTTCGACCAATTTTCCGGTTTGCGACGCCAGGCCTGGGAGTCCCTATTGGGACTTCCTGGTCCGGCTTGCGGTGCTTCGGCCTTGGGTTGTGAGGTGGTTGTCGTCTCGGATGGTCTGTCAAGACCTTCCGATTCGCTCAACCTCCTCTTCTCCTCTTCCTGCCCTTTTCTTGCCCTCTGCCTTTACTTCTCTTTCCGGCGAATCTTCACTGCAGAGCTATCCGCGAGTGATTCTTCAATGATCCCTTGTCGGAAGCTTCGCTGTCGGGATCCGATGTCGACCAGAGGAGATATTCCTCTTTCATAGAAATGACACTCTTCTGCTATAATACTGCTATTATTATTATCTTCAAAAATCAAGTTCATGACAACTTACACCGCAACCAAGCTACACAACAGTTATAATTATACTTGACGTACAATAACATTTTCATCATGCATACGAGAGGTTTTGCTTGACCTTGAACTCAACGGAATTCTTGTTCTGTAACTCTTGTGATTTTTTTTAAATGTCGATTAACTTGAAACTCCTGAAACTACAGTCCTCCTTCAACCAAGGTGTCACCAGAGCCTGCCTTTTGGTTGTCATCCAACTATATTGAAAGTTATGCTGTCTTCAATATATTTCCGGTTTTAGCGGTTTCTCACACAAATTTGATTATAATTTATTTCAATACTATTTGTTGAATATCTGACCAATTCTCAGTTTTCAGTTATGCAAATAGGTTTTCTTTGTACTCATGTATCAATATCATTATTGCAATATATGCGTGAGGTTGTCAAACTAAAATATACAACACTATTTTTTTTTTCTCAAATCGATTTGAGAGGAATATTTGGTTTGCAGAATTTATCCAAGATGTTACAAACAATATATGGATACTTATTTTAACTACATTGGTAGAAGCTATTCAACCAATTTTGACCCCATATTGTATGTTACAATCTACATTCAGAATAGGTCAATTTTGACCCCATATTGTATGTTACAATCTACATTCAGAATAGGTCGTGCCAATTTTCAACCAAAATTATTAATATAATAATTTAAAATGGATTCCGCTTCAACCTACGCAATATGTATTTTCATCGTCAAGTCTACATCAGAAAACAACTATAGCCTCCTACGATCGTTGAATTATATCTGTTAGATCCTTGGCAAAGTTTTCTACAAGACCTACTTCGCAATGCTTTTTAAATACTATAGCTGAAGTTAGTTCTTATGTGTCTTGCCACTCATCAGCGAAGGCAAGTTCTCAAAATTGAATAAAATAACCACTTCAGCTTTTGTTGGGCATTCCTAAGAAAAACACTGAAGTATGTATCCAGCGCCATCTCTAGGTTCCGACTGTAGAATCTATTCCTTCCTGTTGAAATACTTTTGTAATACCACATATTGCTTAGTATCTTGAAGTAGTGTATGGTAGGCAACTCTCTTCTGAATGTATAGTATATTGAAATATGAGTATGCGTCTGTTAGGTTGTTATGTAATTTATGTCACGTATGTATAATTGCTCCGTCTATAAAATACAGTTAATCGTGAATTACAATCATTATTATCCTGAATAGTTTAACAGATTATAGGCCCAGTAAACGTTTTTGCCATAGGAAAGTATTTTATGTGCTCGTTGAAACTTTTTTGAACTTGAAAAATTAACTGCACTTTAGTCAAGATGACTGACTCTTCAAACGGCATTGGTACTGGTTCACTTCCCAACTTCGAAAAGTTGAAAGGGAGGATGAATTACCAGGATTGGAAATTTCAAACGATGAACTGTTTGCGATACGATAATTTTTGGAGCAGTGTTGGTGGGTGTTCAGAAGAAGATATAACTTCAACTGAGGTATAAAACCGTTGGGATGAAAAGGCGCTATGTAAGATTAACCTAATGATAAATATATTTTCCCGTACGTGATCAATGCAAAAAACGCTAAAGAAGCCTGGACGGCTCTTGGGAAGGCATTTGAGGACAAGGGACTCAATCGTCGCCTGGGATTGCTTCGTACGTTATTTTTCCTGAAACTTGACAAATGTGGGAAAATGGAAGACTACATAAACGAAGTGATGGATTTGACCCAGCAACTGGCTGCGATGGGCAAACCTATTGATGACGAATTTATTGGAGTCATTCTACTGCAAGGTTTAGCATCCCTTTTTGATCCTACGGTAATGGCCATCGAAAGTTCATCGACTGATAGATATTTCATCTGATTTCATCAAGACGAAGCTGTTGTCGGACGACAAGTGGAATTCATCCAAAGGAAATTTGAATTTCCGTTAAAATTCTGCCTTGATGTCTTATCACAAATCGAACACGTTATCCTCAAAGAAACCTTGGTCGAAACCAAAATATTGGATTTGCAAGGATTCGCATCTTCGCCGTGATTGTCCAAACCGAATGGCTGAACTGGTGGTACGTTGACAGTGCTGCTAACAGACATATGTCTGGTGCACAATAATGTTTGACAGATTTTTGCGATGAAGAAAAAGGTGGAGACCATCTCCTGTGTCTCCAACGTTGTCTATGTGCCTGGACTTGCTGTAAACTTGCTATCAGTGAGTGCCCTCACCGAAAAGAGATATTCTGTCACTTTTGACGCGACATGGTGTAAGATTCGTGATGAAGGAAAGATTATAGCAATGGCTACGAAGGTTAATGGTGTGTTTTGTTTGGACGTTAAATCCAGTTTGAACAAAAACTCTTCAGAAAAATCAAATCTGAGAAATAATGTTGCTTTCTTTGCGACTTTTGATAAAGTGGCAACACTTTGGCATCTGAGATTGGGACACTTTAGTGACATGAAGTTGTTGCGTGATCAATATGTCGATTTGAATAGAATTTGATAGTAAAAATATCCAGTTCTGTTTTTCCTGCATCTTAGGTGAACAACCAAAGGCACCTTTCGTTTCCAAAGACAAGAACATGTGTGAAAACAAATCAGATCTGATTGTATCTGATGTTGTTGGGCCTTTTCAAGTCAGCTCTTGGGGTGGATCTCGTTACTTTGTGACGTTTATCGATGGTTCTTCCTGGAAAACTTTTATCTACTTCCTTGAAAACAAGAGTCAAGTAATGGAATCATTCGAATCATTCGAAGCTTTTGTTGAAAATGAATGTGAAAAAAAATTAAAGTTCTCAGGACTGATGGAGGCGGCGTCTTTTTTGAACAATTTTTGAAATCTGAGGGGATTCGACATGAAAAGACTGTTCCATATGAGCCCGCCAAAATGGACTGGCAGAACGTGCAAATTGCACAATATTGAACAAGGTTAGATCAGTGTTGAACCATTTTCATCTTGATAAACGTTTTTGATGAGATGGAACCCTCAACTTTAAATGAAGCTTTAGGTAGTGATAGGTCATCGGAATGGTGAGAAGCTATGAATTCTGAGTTAAAATCTTTAAAAACAAATAATGCCTTGATTCTTGTTGATAAACCTCCCAATAAGAATGTTGTGGGTTGTAAGTGGGTTTATGAAATAAAAAGAAACGAAAATAGGGATATTTGTAGGTATAAAGCGCGACTTGTTGCAAAGTGTTTTATTCAGAAATACGGGTTAGATTATACTGAAACATTTTCACTTGTTATTAGGCAAGCAAACTTCAGACTTTTGATAGCTTTGGCAGTCAAACTTGATTAGGATGTTGAAACCGCTTTTTCAAATGGGGATTTGAATTCGAAAATTTTCATGGCTCAGCCGGAAGGTTGCGAAGTACCTGGGAGTGAGGGAAGTATGCTTGTTAAAAAAGGCTCTTTATGGGATGAGGCATGCTTCATGTCAATGGTATTCGAAAGCCTCAGGGGTTTTGACAGATCTAGGTTTTCAACAATCAAAAGTAGAGTCTTGTATATTTTTTAAAATTTGAGTTTGATAATGATTATTGCCATGTGGGTAGACGATTTCTTCGTATTTCATAATAATAAGGAAGAAATGAAAATTGTTAAAGGTGAATTGAACAGGAATTTTAATATGAAAGATTTAGGACCACTATCTCACTGTTTAGGTATGAAAATAGAAGGGGATAGGTCAAAGGGAATCGTAAACTTATCTCAGGAAACATTTATTGATAATATTTTGACTAAATTTGGTATGTTGGACGCTAAAATTCTTATAACCGTTTTCACCAACTGATTCCTAAAGTTAGGAAATACCTAAATGGAATTAAGGAACGCCCAATTGCAATTTGCGTTTCACCACACGTTAAGTAATGATTAAAAGTGATAGAAAATACCAAACGTAGGTATTTCCAATCACTTTTAATCATTACTTTAGTGTGCCTATGGAACCAAATAAAAAACTTATGGTTGAGAGAGAACCCTGTTCTGACAATCCATATTAGCAATTGATGAGATGTCTTATGTGTTTGGTGGTGTGTACGCGGCCAGATATTTCTTTTGCAACTTCATATTTGAGTCAATTCAATAATGTTATACGAATGAGCACTGGCTTTCGCCAAACTAGTGTTGAGGTACTTGAAAGGTACTAAAATTAAAGGAAACGTTTTCAGATAGTGACTGGGCAAACAATCCATCTGATCGTAAATCATACAAAGGTTATGTTTAAATTGGCTGGTGGTTCTATCTCTTGGGAATGCTGTAAACAGAAAACTGTAGCTCAGCATAACAGAGGCAGAACTGAATGTCCTTACTGAGGCAACTAAAGAAGCTATTTATTTGAAAAAATTGCTTGGGTAATTGTTCAGAAGTAAATCGGAAATGTTTTTGAACGAGGAAACTGTTACATTGTACAATGTCAACCAGAGCTGTCACAAGCTTGTTATCAACAATGCGTATTCTAAGAGAACCAAGCATGTTCTTAAATGTTGTTTCGTTAGGGAACATATTGAAAATGGAAATGTCAATGTTATTTAGATGTCGACGAACGACATGATTGCAGACATTTTCACTAAGCCTCTAGGGACACAAACATTTTTTTAATTTTGTTCAGTGTCTTGGTGTGAATTATTGAAAATTATTTAAAAAAATAATCACTGGTGGTTAATTAATATCCTAGCAACCATGTTCGAGTAAACTTATTCTTTTTGACTAGTACATACTGACAAATTTGTGCTATTAAGGGAGAATGTTGAAATAATTTTGTAATACCACATATTGCATAGTATCTCGAAGTAGTGTATGGTAGGCAACTCTCTTCTGAATGTATAGTATATTATATAGAAATATGAGTATGCGTCTGTCAGGTTGTTATGTAATTTATGTCATGTATGTATAATTGCTGCGTCAATAAAATAAAGTTTATCGTGAGTTACAATCATTATTATCCTGAATAGTTTAACACTTCCGAATCCAAATTTTTATCGGAAAATATTGTTGATACAGAGCTGAAAGACCAATAATCCATTATATTATTGATATTATATTATTTTCACAATATCCAACCAAATTTGATCAGTATTATTTTTACATTTACAATATATCTATATATATATATATATAAATAAGGATGGATTTAGCGAGGTGCAATATATGAAAATATAAGTAAAAAAGTTATTGGGTATAACCCTCAAAAAGTTGTGCAACCGTAGACACGTGTTTCGAGCTTAAGCTCTCTTCAGTACGGTAAAATCAAGTGCGAAGATGAACAACACTTGGATGTAAAAATAGAAACAAAGGAAGTCAACAACAGGAAGCCAACCACACATTTGTGGCATTGGTTAGAAGACCTTGTACTCACAAGGCAACAACTAACGTCGCCACGGAGGTAGCTATAGCTACCAATAACTTTTTTACTTATATTTTCATATATTGCCCCTCGCTAAATCCATCCTTATTTGTATCTTCCTGGATAGGATTGTCATGCTGGTAGATATAGCTACCTCCGTGGCGATGTTAGTTGTTGCCTTGTGAGTACAAGGTCTTCTAACCGATGCCACTAATGTGTGGTTGGCTTCCTGTTGTTGACTTCCTTTGTTTCTATTTTTACATCCAAGTGTTGTTCATCTTCGCACTTGATTTTACCGTACTGAAGAGAGCTTAAGCTCGAAACACGTGTCTATGGTTACACAACTTTTTGAGGGTTATATCCACTCAAGAATTAATACTGTAGATGTCATAAGTAATTTTCTGTTATATCTGTTTTGCCTTCACGGTATTAATTCTTGAGTGGATTCGTTTTGATTTCGAGAGCTTCATAAATCTTTTCTGATGAGTGCGTTAGCACGAAACAGCTGTCAAAGGTTAGAACTCTCGGAGTTAAAACGAAAAATACTCTATTTTCACTTAGATTCTGCTTGCGTTCCTCTTAACGTACGAGAAACTTGATTGAACCTTGGGTTGGTCAGAACAACAAATTGTTGGCTGCCTGTCAATGAGTAGATAAACATCTAACTTTGGATTCCTTGGTTCGTGTCAAATTAAGTTTCAACTAGTGACTTTAGATGTCATAAGTAATTTTCTATATATATATATATATATATATATATATATATATTTAAAAAAAAATAGTAAAATTTGTTTTTACGAAACTCCCAGGTTTTCGGAGAAAACCCCTCAAAAGCAGAGCTACAGTTTAAATAAAAGTGGAATCCGAACCACTTCAGCTCACTGACACACGACCGGGGATCGAACCCGGACCATCTGGGTGGAAGCCAAACGCTCTAACACCTCGACCACTTCGCTGATATTGATATTGATATAATGTGAAACAGAACCTCAGACAATCTGAGGTGCTTCTGGGAGGTTTTTAAACCAATCAGCAATTGGTAAATCATTGAAATACTACCCCTACTACAATACTACTCGAACAGCGCATTGTTATCATACTGCATCTCATCGGTGCTACTATAACTTGAACATAATATCAAATTCCATTTGGAATCTCCTTAGAAATCTGGATTTGGACTGACTTCTTCAACTTACTGGTACAGTATACATTTTGTAAATCCATAGCAGCAGAGATTTCTATGTTTCTGGTTGCTTTCTAGGAGTCCCTATTATCTATATAACTTTTTCTATAAAGAAGCGTAGCAGTTTATCAGAATTCTCAAGACGTCCGCTACACCTTCTTTTCACATATAACTCATTACACTCGATTACCATAATAGTAAACGTTACATTATTTTTTCCAGGTCCAGCCTTCTGGGGCCTCATAAATCCCGAATGGTCATTGTGCAACAAGGGCCGAAGACAGTCGCCCGTTAATCTAGAGCCCAGTAAGCTGCTCTTCGATCCCAACCTGCGACCTCTTCACATCGATAAACATAGAGTAAGTGACAGACCTAAGGAGCTTATGGCTTATAGCCCATACAGCTATTTCCCTTACATGTTCTTATGTGCGCTTCCGAGTGACGATTACTCAGATTATCGCACAACCGTATAAATGTCGTATTACGCCGCCTTTCATGGCCTATGCGATGAGATGGATAGATGAGATCAGGATATTAGTCCGGTATATTTGCGACATAGTACAGCGCAGCATTATGGATACCAGTAGAATAATGAAAGAAACTTTTCCTTTGATCATTTTTCTACATCATCTATTGAAGTATGTGCATATGTCAATTGTTCATAATCGATACAAATGGTATAGAATATGAGAACAGCTCAGAACTCAGAAAATGAATTTCCATTTGTTATGATTTACCCGGGTGGGGCACCGAAGACGAAATAGATCGAATATCTTCAAAACGCATGTGTCCAAGGGGGACATCTTTCTATCAAAACCTCAACTCATCACTGTAAAGGTAATTCCATAAGGAATTCAGCCATGTCAATTTTCGCTAAATAACTTTTTATTTTGGCGCTCTCTTGTGAGAAAAACAAATGTGTCGTATTCCAAATTATGATACTGTATTTGCAAGATTATTTGACATAAATTTGGTGACAATGCGTCAAGGAATTTTTATAAAAGAAGAACAAAATGGCGGCACCAGAATGGCGGACCAGATTTGCAATTATGAACCGATTCGATTCTGAATTGATTGTTGATTTCAGGGTCGGAAATTATGATTTGTTTGTCAATTCAAAAAACAAGATGGTGGCTCGGAGATGACGGACGAAATTTGTAAATATGGTCCGATTCGAATCAAAATTAGTATGTGGGGATTTTCAGGGTCGGAAATTATGATTTTTTCGTCAATGCAAAAAACCAAGATGGCTATGATATTTGTAATTGTGGTTCGATCCGACTCAAAGTTGGCATATGGGGGTTTTACAAATTTTCAGTATGACTGAAATGAATTGATTGAATTGATAAAAACAGCTTTTATACAAATGCGCTTAAGAAGGAATAATATTTCCTTTAGATGTGTGACGTAGGTTATTCTGCGCGTATGAGGATCAAAATTGTAACGCGCCAAAATACCTATTTTGTACTCTTGACAAGCTTTTGAATCTGTTACGCACAGAATAACCTACGTCTGACATCTAAAATATTATTTGTTTTCATCGCATTTGTATAAAAGCTTTTTCATCAATGTTATTCATTTATTTTTGGTCATGCTGAAAATCTGTACCTAACACCCCCACCATCCAATTTTTAATCGAATCGGACCATAATTACAAATCTCATCCGTTATCCTAGAGCTGCCATTATGTTGATTTTCTGCAACAAAAATTCCGTAATGCATTTTCATCTCAATTATGAACACCTACCAAACTTCTAGTTGATCGGACAACTAGAAGTGGGTCAAGTCAGCTGTAAGATTTGTCCCACATACATATATACTCTTTTATATTTAAACAAATTCACTCTAAAATAATTTTTTTGACAAAATACAATGATTCAACAATTTCAACACAATACTCTAATTTATATCACAATCACTGGACTATTAATGTTCGACTTCTGCTTCACTGACCGACTAACTCTGCTGCGTGGTTCTATTTATATTCACCGTTCATTTCGTGGAACGCACTTGATATTTCTAGAAAGCCTTAGGAAAGTTCTCCAATTCGACCAGATTCTTCTCGAAGCAAAGCACCTCGGAAATAATTTGCACTCCCGCGCGGTCTACGTGAGCGTTCAGGTCCGGCATCGCCCGCAGCTTCGCCACAATACTATCAGGACAAGTTGAGTAAAAGCTTTTGGAAAATGAAAAATTGCGAATTGCGTAAACTTGAAAATTGGAAAACGTTGCATGAATTCAAATCCAATCATTTCAATCTACATTAATCCACAGTAGATGAGTATAAGTTAGTCTCGAAACGCTGTCTGACGTTTATTAGCAATTTATGCAGAATTTTCCAATTTGTTAGTTCATACAAAAGTAATTTTCTAAATCTTTCAATGTTTTCGTGAATTGTTCACATTAGCTTTCAAATACCAAACAGTTGTTTTTCCCGCAAGAGGGCGCCAAAATGAAAAGTAGGGTAGCGAACACTCACATGTCTGAATTCCTTATGGAATTGTCTTTTCAATCCTGTGTCAGTCACACTGAGTACTTTCCATATTCAAATTGTATTGGTGACCAAGGGTTAGGAAGAGTTGTATTACAGTTGAGGTCATGATAGGAAGATGTCTCCCTTGGAAATCGACGTTTTTTGCATTTTTTTCACAACACATACGTTTATATTCGATCTGTTTCGTTTTCGGTGCCACACACTGAATTGTAATCATTTGTTAGGATCAAGATACTGTCAACAGAATCTAACAAGTTCACATCTCTTGTATCAGATTCATAACTAGGATCAGAAAGAATAACAGGGTAACACACAAACTCAACGAATTGGGAATTATTGTTCTTTTGTTTTTTTACGGATCTCCCAGGTTTTCGAAGAAAACCACTCACAAGCAGAGCTTGTGCCAGCAAGGGAGCTCTGAGACCTACAGATTACAAAAAAGTGGTTTCTGAACCACTTCAGCTCCGTGACAGGAGGTGGGATTTAACCCGGATGGCCGTGGTGGAAGGCAAATGCTCTAACACCCTGACCACTTTGCTTATGAATATGAAAAAACAGCAATACAGCATGCCCTTTCATTTCTATGTCTTCACAACAAAATAATATGAAAAAGACACCCTCCATACAACAAGAAACATAAAGTACCGAATGGTTTGCTGAAAAACTCAGCTTTAAGTTTATTTAAAAGGGATTCAAATTCAACATTTATAAAATGTTCAATACTCTGGCATCTGACTTCAAATGGGCTATAGCATCAGATTGCTTGATAGATAGCACAGGGGGACACATCAGCTTGAACATTCAAGTGTCAAATCGATGAAATTGTAATTGAATTCTCTTTTCAACAATTTTTTCTTCGAAACTCTTTTCAATTTTTTATAACATGCATGCAGTTTGATGTAAAACAATGGAACAGAAATTATTTTAAATGGTAGTGATTGAAGATATTGCAATTGCTTGATAGATGGCGCTGGGGGCACATCAACTTGAAAATTTCGAATGGCGTAGAGATCAAAATGAAATGAAATAAACTTTTCAACGAAGTCATACTTGAGCACCCATTTGATTTAAAAATTTCAAGTTGAAGAGCCCTCCCGTGCCCTATATCGAACAATCACAATGTCTCTCATTTCAAAAGGTAGTATCAACGATCATTCAAAACAGTTCGTACGTCGCACTGTACAAAAGTCAATTAAATTTAAATTTTATTTGGATATCTGTTAGTTTTATGAAAGTATTATGTAGTTAGGTACCATCTGATTTTATTTATGTAGTTTCATGAATGATTTTAGTTTCTGGGTTTTCTGCATAGATTTCAGGCCTCAAAAATTATACTAAGTAAAAACAATTCCTTAAATCGCATTTTTTCCGACATTTTAAGATTTGAAATTGCTCTTCGATTTAATCAAGATTTGATCTCGATTCGAATAACTCAACCCAAACACTAGCGCTCCTTGTGGTTGTTTCTGGAATATTTTGACAGCTTTAGAGAAATATTACACACGGTTACACATCCTTTAAGAGCCCTCTTACGGTGAAACTTTGAACTGTGTGAAGTACTGATGGATTTGTCCGCCAGAGGCGCTCGGAGAAGTTTTTAGAATGGGACGAAAAAATTTGTATTTTCAATAACAAATTAGGATATAGGAAAAGAAAAATTTCAAATTCTGGATATTTCACTTAGCTTCTCGGATGGTAATGCTTATGGGCAAATGGAAATATTTCAGAACAGAAACACCTGTTTTCTATTAGGATAAGCAAATAAATAGTATTAAAAAAAATCCTAAAGGCTAAATGACAATTAATCTTTTTGTTCTCCAAATAATCCATATGAAAACTTATTTTTGTAGTGGTTCATAGCACTTCCCAAGTCCATGCCATGGTTCTATAATAAAACCCCCAATGAAGTTATATATTATGGTTTTCAGATGTACTCCTGAAAACCGCTATAAAACCAAAGCATAAATTGATTTCTACTTAAATAACAGTAGCTCCATCTAAACTTTCATAAATAAATCAAAATAGTGGCAAAAGTTTTATGATAATATTAAAATATTCAAATGTTTTTATAATTATCATAAAACTGGACAAAATAAATGGTAATTGAACTTTTCACAAAAGCTTAAACACAAAGTAGTGATCACAAGAGTATAGACATTGATAGACCGTAGGCCCGTGACACTAGGGGGGTCGATTATCTACGAAGGTGTGCCCTTCAAGGGACATGAAAATGGAGTCGGATAATCGGAAAAAAGTGGTTTGTTGGATCGGTACTCGGTAGCCCCCACCTCCCTTACGTCAATGACGTCACCTTACCTTCGAATCGCCCACCCAAATTGTATGCAAATGTTATAACATTGATTGATAGGTCAAATTGAAGGGTTCAACCAGACGGCATACTTTCGTAAATAATCTGAGAGGAATGGCGGTAAGCATAACTTTCCGTATGCCGCCCCTGGGGACCGACTTAGACGAATGCAAATCGGCTAGAGCCTGGTTAATTTAGCTAGACCCGACTATTCCAAAAAATTTGTATAGCTGCTTCTATTTCAATTATCTACAATTCTTTCCGTAATCAAATTGCTCTATTACTTTTCATTTTATAAGCAAAACTATTAAAAAACACGTTTTTTGTTATTTAAATGTTCATAACAAATTAATAAATGACAGTTGCGAGTCGAAAACATAACAGACTATAAAAATGAACTGTCTTCATGTGGTGGTACAGTCTGTTTTCTACTAGTATTTTTGTTAGGAAAAATGCTCTATTGATTGGTCTATTTAATGGAAGAAAGAACTCTTTAGAGTAAATAATTATATTTTTAACTGTATTATTCTGCCTCAGATGAATCATTTGAATAAACCTGTGGCTATACCACCAATTACTAGATTATTTTTCAGTGTCCCGAGTTTTTATTCAGCAGAAACATACCAAAGAGTAATAGGTAGAAGTCACGATCTTTCTATAGATCAGCAGTTAGTAATTATTATTTGCGAATCTGTGAATTCCAATCCCTTATATGACCATAGAAGAGGTCATCATTGCTATTGTAAATACTTTTTTGCCTGTCAGATGATCTTTCTGCAATTTTGCACCTTTTGTCTTCATTTTTGACTTCAACTCTACCACTGAATTTAAATAAAACAGAAGTAATTATAAATATACACTCTATTCCATTTAATTAATCATTTAATTAATCAATACTTTTTTTTTACTTATATCGGGTATTATTCACAAGTGTTCACTCCATACTCTCATTATTTAATATTTCATACTAGGTAGGTAGGTATTTGCTTTTGAAATTATTGTTAAAAAAAATTAATTTGACATTAAACATTGACAGATTAAATCAAAAGTGGTTAAAAAGGTTAAACACAGAAAACGACATGTTTTGACGTCTTGCTTTCTGGATACCGGGAGAGACGAGTTTAGGCGATAATTTTCATTCACAGAGTACCAGTCATTTGAAATTCAGTCGATAAGTGAAATTCAATATGACACAGAGTCCCGTTGCAGGCCATCGTAAGGGCTTCTACCGCGTAATACATCTATCTATGAGCAAATTCTCCTTGCATCCATCGATTTCGTTCTTTGACCATATACATTATTATTATTATTATTACTATTATTATTCATTCAATCACAAACATTCGAAATGATCAATTTTATCAACGAACGAAGTCATTGGATAATGTCCCATTTGGGTAGTATCCAGATATCTTTCAAATATAATTTAATATCTGACGTAGTGATAGCCAAAAAAAAGTTATACAGTGCGGCTGTTTTTAGTCCCCCTCCCTGTTAACTTTTGAACGGTTCAACATACAAAAATGAAAAAAAAAATGATTTGAGGGTTTCTCCGATACTACTTTTTGAAACAAAAAATACGTTGATTGCTTGACAGGGGGCGCGGGGGGGCACATCAACTCAATTTTTTTAAATGACATGGGAAGTCAAGTGTCACATTGTTGGAAAGAGAATTAAATTTTCTTCACAACCATCTGAATATTTTTTAATTTTGTTGCGAAATTTTTTTCCAATTTCGTTTTTTATGCCTTTTGAAATTTTCGAATTGATGTGCCCCCAGCGTCATCTGTCGAGTAATTGCAATGTTTCTTCTTACAAAAAGTAGTATCGGTAATATCCTTCGAAATGTTTTTGGTTTCATTATTCCACAACAAACCGTTCAAATTTATCGAGTTATGAGTAGTTTTCAGATCCGCTTTTATATTTGATATTTCGAATTTTAATTGCAAAAAAATATCAACAAATTAAAAAAAAATGGTTGTGAAGAGAATTGAATTATCTTTTCAACGATGTGAAACTTGACCCACCATGCCATTTGAAATTTTTGAGTTGATGTGCCCCCCGTGCCCCCTGTCGAGCAATCACCATTTTTTTTTATCAAAAAGTAGTATCGGTGAAACCATCCAAACTGTTTTTTTTTTAATCTGTACGTCGAACCGTTCAAAAGTTAACAGGGATGGGGACTAAAAAAAGCCGCACTGTATATATTCTGTCAGGTATCCGCCAAATATCATGAATTTGAGAATCATTAAAAAGTGGAATATTTCGGCGTTATGCGAATTATGCATTCTCCTGCAAAGTTCCTAGTAATTCATATGCGTATCGTTTGAATAATTCCATCGGAGATTCAAATTGGGAATTTTTTTCGATGGAGTTGCATGTTTTGCTAGATGACTGGTCTATATTATGAGCTATTATGGTCATTTTAGCATAGGCTGTTATTCCAGTACGATGGCTGTGACATTTCGTTGATGGGTTTTTTTCATTAAAGGAATTTCACACATGAAAAACTGACATTGTAAAACGTTAATGATTCAAAAAGTAGTTTAAAGTGATGAAACGAGTGATTGTGTTTAGAGCATTACAGTGATATTACTATTCATTTCGTTATTGTCCGTTATTTCAACTTAAACAACATTGGTATTGTTCGACTATTTGGAACCTTTGGTGTGAATACAACTCAAGAAAAAGAAACTCCCCAAACGCCAAAACTACGTCAAAACCACTATCTACGCGCGTTTTGACAAAAAAGTTATCATGTGTAGGGGCGATAAGCCTAAGTTTTCCTTCTACCTTACTTGTATTTATACTACTCATTTGAATGGTTGAGTGCACATCAAATTATCTTATCAAATTGTTTACCTAATTTTTAGAATTTACTTGTCACCTTGATTATCTGATTGGTCAAGAGCAATAATTCACAGATTGCCTGCTCTCATTGTAAAATTTCATTTCCGGAATTCACCTGCACTGAATTAATATCATCCTTCTTTTAATGGATTTGATGAAAAACTATTTATCTTGGAAATTATAGTAACTTTATTGAGAAGATAAAAGACCTTCATTGTACTACGAATTTGAAAAATTTGCCTTATGATACAGGGCCCTTATTAGCACTCATACTATTTTAACACGTTGACTGCCATGTCGGTCTATGAGACCGACGAAAAATTTTTCTGATGAGCCACCTCGGTCTCATAGACCGAAGTTGAGGTTGATACACCAGGCCAACTCGGTCTATGGGACCGAGCCAATTGAACTGTTCTTGAAGCCATCGGTCTAAATTATTGTCGATAATATCGCGAAAACAGACCGAGACGGCTACAGTAACAAGTTTGCGTTGCAAATTGTTCTCATTCGACGCACAGACCGAGTCGGCGAGGCAGACAAATCAGTAAAAACAACGAATTTTTGGAAGATGAATACTGTAAACTCAGAGTCTCAATTTCCGAAAAATTCAACGAAATACTATCTTCTGTAGGCTGTACCTACATAGAGTCCATAATGGTTTCTGGGACAAAATTTTCGATTTTGCTTCGGCTCTGATACCAAAAATGAAAAAATGAGCACGGCAGTCAACGTGTTAACACTTGGAAATTTCGAGACTCTCGAATTCATCGAAAATTCTATGGTTTGAAACTGTCTAATTAATTTCAAACTTGTCTTCATCTCGGTGGTCGTTATTTGAAGTACGTGATTTTTTTGTCTTGAATATCGGATAAGGCAGAAAAAATGTCGGAAATTCATAAAATTATCTGTTAGGACTACGAGAAGTATTTGAATCAGACTCGAGTAGGCTGGTGCCAAAACGAATTCTAACCGCTAAAAATAAGAAAAAAGTAACAGGAAAGGACAGATGGAAAATATTTCTGAGGTTCCATCTTTAGGGAAAAAATAAATTTGTACTCGGAAACACTTAAAATTGGGAAGCTGTTTGGGGATTGAGAACGGTGTTTTGTAATTTGCGATGAAACGTGACCACCTAGCAGGAAATATCCGAAGAAAAATTGTAGATAACGAAAAAATCGAAAACTTTTGTATTCAACACTTTTTGCCATAACCTCAAATCCACCGTCAGAATGGTGAAAACCGATTTTTCAGTATTTAATTTGTTTCTCGAGTACAAATAATTTAATTAACATGAAAATTTGTAAAACTATGTCTTTTTTGGTGTCGCGTATGCATGATTTTTTCGAAAATCAGGAGACGACTAGTTTTCAAGTTATGTACATTTTTTTTTAAAAATACTCCTATCTTCCACGAACAATTGTCTTCATATTTTTTTTTGTAACTCGAAGGTCTACGAGGATATATTGAAAAATTTTTAGCCTACTATAGAGCCAAATAAAATTTGAATGTCAAAATATTTTATTACTCAACATATTCTCCTCTTAATTGGATACATTTATTACAGCGAACCTGCAACGTCTCTAGACCTTCAAAAAAAATGTTTCTTCTTGCTCTGCAACCAGACCTTCACAGCTTTTATTACCTCCTCGTTGGAAGAAAATTTACGACTTTTTGAACTCTTTTTCAGTTGAGGAAAAAGATTATAGTAGGACGGAGCCAAATCTGGTGAATAAGAGGAGCTCAAATCCAAAGACGGAGATAATTTATTGATACAGATAAAAATGTCTGATTCTGGTTCAGATATACCAAGCGTTATTGAAGAGGCTGCAAGAATTGCTGAGTCATTGTTGATTCTTGCAAAGTCGAAAGCGAAATATGATCTTAAATTTTTTGGCTTTCAATGACTGAATGATCGTAAAACTAGGTTTTCTTTTTCTTCAGCAGATGGCTTTTGTCGGGATGGTATAGATTTTCAAATGAACCATAACTTTTTGAAATCTGTACTAATCGCTTGCCTGGTTGTTTTCGCTATGGGTATGCATGTGTTCCACTTCTTCACAATTTCTGTGGCAAAAAATGTAGCAGGACATAGCAAATCAAACTTTTCTTCGTTTGTAAAATAACTTTTTTCGGAAATCATCCGGGAAGTGTTCACTTCCCGGACACTTTTTCTTTGGGAAAGTAGCACTTCTTGGCATGGTACGGGTTGTACGTACTTCCCGAACTAGGCCGGGAAGTGATCGAATTTCAATATAAATATTAATATAAATTAGAATTAGAATGTTTCTGTTGGTACCTAACTTCTGTTCGAATATCAATATATTGTGGCGAAGCTGCGGGCGAAGCCGAACCTGAACGCTCACGTAGACAGCGCCTGACTGCGAATTACTTCCGAAGCGCCCCGAAGCGCCTTGCTTCGAGAAGAATCTGGTCTAATCGGAGAACGTTCCTGAGGCTTTCTAGAAATATCAAGAGCATTCCGGGAAATGAACGGTGTATATAAAAAGAACCACGCAGCAGAGTTGGACGGTTAGTAAAGCAGAAGTCGAACATAAATAGTCCAGTGATTGTTATATAAATTAGAGTAGTGTGTTAAAGCAATGTATTTCGTCAAATAAATTATTTTAGAGTGAATTTGTTTAAATATATTACAATATAATAATATAATACAAATGAGAACTAAAATGTTCAAAATATTCAAATTTGGAATCACAGCCAGGGTAGTTTACTCTTTTTCGAAATTCTATTTTTTGGCGTATTCGTCTATTTATGTAACTTCATGAAAAGTATGTTTCATCCGGTTAACAGATGGGTGAAGATCGACCTCTCTTCGTTTCTTAGACTAAATGTGTTTCATTGATTTGTGATTCTACATGGTTGCCGAAAAAATAGTGTACGAAACACGTCCGAACACAGTTTATTTTTGGACTCGTAGACTTCCAGTACTCGCTAACGCCTAGAATTTGGTCCAATCGTTCAAAAAAACAGTATTTTCCGGACTTGTTACGTAAATTACTATTCTCCATTTTGATGTAGAAGAAACGAACGCAGTGACAACAATAACAACAATAATAAAAAAACATAATCAATAAGATAATTATTTGAAAACTGACAGTTACTTGAGACTATTGAGAATAAGGGGAACTATTTTGAGACTTGTGTGCAGGGGCGTTGCACCTGCAAAAACAAAACACCTTCGGATAGCTTTCCGCGTCTTTTCTCTTTAATTTTTTCCCGTAGAGTGGTCGGTAATGTCGAATAGTAATCTCCTGTTATTGTTCTACCCTTATCCAAATAATCAATCATGATTACTCCATGGCATTCCCAAAAAACTGAAGCAAGAACTTTTCCAGCAGATTTTTGGACACGAAACTTCTTATGTCTTGGAGAACCGGAGTGTCGCCATTCCATCGATTGGTGCTTTGTTTCTGGATCGTAGAAATGTACCCAAGTCTCATCCATAGTAGCAATTCGGTTTAAAAAGTCTACATCGTTTTCAAATCGAGCACAGATCGAACGCGAAGCTACTACTTTTGTACGCTTTTGGTCAACATTCAAACATTTGGGGATCCATGTTGCAGCAATTTTTTTCATGTCCAAATTGACGTGAACTATATGATGAACGCGATCGTATGAAATATTCAGTGCTTCAGATATCCGTTTTAGCCCAATTCGACTGTCTGTTAAAATCACGTCATAAATTTCATCGATGTTTTCGGGGACTGACACAGAAACTGGCCTTCACGATCGGTCGTCATATTCAATGGAAAATTTACCTCTTTTGAAGCTTGCAGTCCAATATTTCACGGTCGCATACGAAGGACATTGATTACGAAGGGTATTAAGCATATTATCTTCGTAAATCTGCTCACCTCTTAACACTTTCAAATACAGGTACTTGATGATGGTACTTTTCAATTTCATTTGGAAATATTGGTGGAAGTGAATATGCCTTGGTTAATTATTAAATGCCCTTTAGATGATCAAGGTGATACCAGAGTCTGCCTTTTGATCGCCATAACCACTGGGTATATTTTCTTGAAAACAAGTTATGGGAAGTATTCAATATATTTTCTTAGGTTTCAGTAGAAAATCTATATGTAGTGCCACCTATCGAATTTTCACCCAGGTTTGATCTTGATTTAATTTTAATATGTTTCATTGAATATTCGGCCAATATTCAAAGTTAATTTCAATCTAAATATAGGTAACAATATGGAGACAATTTTGTATTAACGATATCGGTAAATATTATTGAACCAATATTGACCCTATATTAATTAATAAGATTTGTTGAATATTTACGAAATATTATTCAACCAATGTGTGATCACACTTGAATTTACAATATAGTTTTTATTCCCAGAATCGATATGAGAGGAATATTGGAATTGCAATATTTATTCTAGATGTTGAAACAATACGAAGAGAACCCAATAAACACAGATACGTGAATAAAACGTTGAATTTTTCAAGTAACGCTACAATTATTCATCGTTGAAAAAACGGCAAAATGTCGTTAGGCAATACGTTTCATTCAGGTTTTATAGTAACGTTTCCTCTTCACGTTGATTCAAGGTTATTTACACGTTCTTACTGTAATGAAAATTCCACTGAAATATAACGTTATAATTCGGTTACAACGTAACTATGCCTTTTCACGGGGTTTCAACGTTTTTTATCCAGTTATATTCCACTGCAGCATAACGATATATCTTCGTTTCGAAGTCACGTTGCTGAGATACGAATTCTAAACGTTGATGATGATCATAGAATTCCACCAAAACCAAACGTAGAATTCCAGTTATTAGGTAACGTTGATATTCTTGGTTGAATCAACGAGGAATATTAATATCTTTTAATCGATATTACCACCAATTTTAAACGTTACAACAACGTTAATTGAACTGGGATGAAGCAACGTATGTATTTTTACTATGAATCAACCTTTGTCATCACCACCCTGAAACGTTATACAAACGTTACAAAATGCAATTACTGTACGTTCAATAAACGTTACCATTATTCAATCTCTATACAGGGTGATCCATTGCTTCTAGATCAATTAGAGAAAAAACATGGTTCCTAAAAAAATATTGGGTTTTCTTCGTCGAACTTTTTTTTACTGGAAATGCTGAAAACATACTTTTTAGTAAAAACTGTTATTTTATTTTGGTATAAATTCAGACAGAGGGTAACTCAAAGATCACTTCGTCACGAGATTCAAAATGTCCTATGCTTATCGGATGTATCAAAGGAAATATATATTAACATAAATAAAATATTCTTTTTTTGTTTAGAGTTGATGGCGTCATTCATATGTTTCTTCGCAAAATATAACCAGTCTTTTGTAGTATCTGCTATTTGGATGTGATATGCTGCTTCAAACTCTTTCTTGACAGCAACTGCAAAAATCATTCAATATAATTATTATGGAATATGGCACATGAGTGATAACCTCACCATAAATGAGTTGGATCACATGTATATCCTTGAAAGCCTTCTTATCTGTCGTTCCAGTTGTAGAGGCAAGCCAGCTCATTCGTTGAAATGAATATTAAAATTCTTCTACTGTGATCTTCAGGAGAAGTGTCACCAATTGACTTCAAACTTGTGACCTAACAAATAATAAATATATAAATAATATATACACTGATGAACGTCATTTTATCTGCATACCAAACTAGTATTCTTAAGAATTGAAAAATTTCGAATGCACGACATACTTATGTCCACCAGGTCCATGTTCAACAAGTTTGATATCCACCATTTATCAACGTTTCATGAACTCAACGTTTATTCATCCACCTATTTCCAACGTGTTTAATTATCTACCTTTTATACACGTTTTATCAACGTATCTCACTTAGATTTATCGACTACAAATTACGGCTTTGAAATATAATTACTACATATAGATTTGAGTAAATTGGAATAACGTATGGGAGGTTCCATAGTTCTATACCATCAGAATTGATACTGTATCAGATAAATCGCTGATACTAATTGCTGTAAAGAACCATGCAGACTTTACAACATTCTTAAGACGACTGTGCCAAATATAATATTACAGATTATAAGGAAACATTTGAAGTTTGTGCAATATAGAATTCATCAACAAGGTAGGTAGGTACTTACCAAATTATCCTCTGGTTGAATCGGACACATGCACACATAACCCTAAGAAAGAAGAAATGCCGGGACACTATCGATGGCGGCTGCGGTAGTACTAACTGTTCATCAATCAACGTTCAGCGTCAACGTGATCACGCCATCTGACGGTGCATCGTACAGCGTTGCCAATGAGTGGTTAATTATGAAATAATCGAGAATACTCATTAAGTTTTTCAATGACTGATGAGTAAGATATTATTTGTTTAAAAAAAAAGTTCAACTCATAGGCCTCGAATCTTCAACGACAAATACTCAATAAATGGGAGATGAAAGTAGATAGTATGCATTACTTCGGTTTGTTGAATAGTGTCATTTTTAACGTTTATGCAAAGTTTCTTAATTCTATTTGTTACGATGGATGCATCCACTTGAATTAACGTTGAAGTGGTCCAAAGAAGACAATAGTTTTGCGGAAATCAAGTAAACAAAGCTATTGATTTTCAACGTACCTCATGGATATAATATTCTATCAGTTGAAACAACTTAGAAAAATAGGCAACCAAAATGGTTTTCTCGATGTTACGCGAAGTTACGTTGTTATTACATACTTCTTTCAACATATCAAACACGTAATTCCATACCGTTCAATAAACGTAGAAAAAAAGGGAAACTGAAACGTAGAAAATAAGTTTCTAAAATCGTCGGGATGTTGAATAGTGTCACATTCAACGTTTACGAATTGTTTCTTAGTTCTGTTGAATAAACGTTGAAAAACCACGATAAGAACAAATTTCATTATGGAGTTTACAGTACCATATTTAACGAACAGTCGTTACCGACCGATGATGAACCCTTTACTCCCATAAACACCTAACTATGTAGGCTTATTATGGCAAGAACCTGTCAGAAAACAAGTACTCCCCTGGCTAAGACCACGACGGGTATTGAATTAAATCTAACAGCTACTTTTCATGTTATCATGTATGTTACGTTGTTATTAAATACTACTTTCAACTGTTCAAACACGTAAAGTAATAACGTTCAATAAACGTAGAAAAACAGAGTTACTGAAACGTAACAAATAGGTTGCTCAAAGCTTCGGGTTGTTGAATAATGTCATGATCAACGCTTATGAAACGTTTCTCTGTTTTGTAGAATATACGTTGAGAGTTTCATATTAGTGGCTACAGTGACGTATTTGTTACGATGTATATGTCTAGTTGAATAAACGTTGAAGTTGTCCAAAGAGGACTAGTTCTGTTGACATAGAGTAAACGAAGCAATTGATTTTCAACGCATCTGATGGATGTTTTCTATCAGTTGAAACAACGTTGGAAAATAAGCAATCAAAATAGTTGCCTCGAAGTTACGTGAAAGATGAAGTTGTTATTGAATGCTTTATCCAACGCATCAAATACGTAATTTCATAACGTTCTATCAACGTAGAAAAAAAGAGTAACTGAAACGTAGAATACACGTTTCCCAAAGCCTTGGGTTATTTGATAGTGTCATATTCAACGTTTATGTAATGTGTCTTCAGTTCTAATTGAATACACGTTGTGAAAGCACGATAAGGACATGTTTGATAATGGTGGTAAAAGTTACGCGTTGAATCATATACGTTCTTTATGGGTAGAATCAACGTTTGGTTGAATTTGTGTTACGAAAGTCACGTTGCGAAATTCAACGAGTAACGTTTCCTCAACGTCAACTACCACATTTAAACGTATATGATACGTGTGTGTGTTTATTGAGAATATTGTTCTATATTCGTAAATATCAATATTGACCCAATATGGGTAATTACAATTTGTTGAATAAAGTTGAAATGATATTCAACCAATGTGTTATCAAACTTGGAAATACAATATAGTTTTTCATCCCTCGAATCGATATTACTGGCATATTGGGATTGCAATATTTATTCTAGATGTGGAAAACAATATATTGACAATATAGTATTACCGATATTGGTAGAAATTATTCAATCAATATTAACCCAATATTACCTATGACAATCTACATTCAAAACAGGTTCAACCATTATTCCACCAATAATATTCACCCATATTGGGCCAATATTATTGTATTGGCCCGAAATGAAACCAAGATTCAGCTGATATGTTTTCGTGTTTAAATATTTTTTTCTTCAAAGTTGGAACCTCATTTGGAACCTCATTTTCCACCTAGTTATTGCCTAATAATTCATTTGTTTTTTACAAAAATCAGTCTACAATGGCCATGAAACTACGGTTCAGAGAGCACATTGCTCATATTCGATATTCAGGCCCAACATGCTTCAGATCACGACCACCGATTTGATGACATATGTTCAAAATCAGTTAGACAGGTTCCGAGGCATATTTCATGTAGCCAATTGTTCAAGTTTGTACTACAGTAAACGTTTCTGCTTTTCAGTCATTAGTCATTAATTTCCAATAAAAAAATGTTTGTCATGGAATCTACAACAAGTAGAAACAATTCAGAGCTGGTGAAATTCAAAAATTAGATACACAGTGAAAGTAGGCAATCAATCAGAGGAGTAGTAGAGAAAATAAATTCGGAAAATCAGGTAGACTAGGTATAAGAACGAATAATTTGCGTATTCCAGAGAATGAATAAACACCATCTTTCATTAATTGCAGGTACAAAGATGACAGATAGTTCTTATCAATTTTATATTTCATCATACTGACAGAAGTCTCATACCCTGAGAATTAAAAACAAGATCTATTCTAGCGATTCATCATTGTCTACGTTTACTTCAATAGTGTTAATTAAGTAAAATTAAGTTCAACCTTGCTCAAATAATGTATTATGATACCAGTATTTTAGTGAGCCTTTAAAGCAAGCGAAATGAGTTGGAGGGCACGACGCGGAGCCACAACCACCCAAAAATGATTTTTTTTCCAATGTCCATTCTATATCTTCATTCATAAACAAACTCCTCTTCCATTATCGACAGTCATTTTTATATTTAATACAAGAAATGGGAATTCAATTATACAACTACAGTGTTGACTTTTATAGTCCTTTTCCCCATCATGTTTATTTTCGAACGGTTTGACGTACAAACCTGGAACAAAAACCCATTTGAATGGTATCACCGATACTACTTGTTGGAATAAAATATATTGTGATTGCTCGATAAAGGGGTTGAAGGGGTTGGGGGACGTGCATCAATTTAAGAAGTTGAATTACAAATCGTTGAAAATGGAATTGAGTTTTCTTCCACCATCTAATTTTTTTCCGAGAATACGAATTTTTACATTTAATATCACTTTGCCTTTCGAAATTTTTAAGTTGATGTAATTGCAATGTACCTTCTCTCAAGGAGTATAGTATCAGTTATTCAAAATATTTCTTTTTCTATTGTTCCAAATGAAACCGTTGAAATTTATCGAAATATGGGTACCATTCAGATACGTACTAATACTTGGGCCGTGGTGGTCGGCTGGTAGTGCGTTCGCCTCGCATGCGTGGATTCGTGGGTTCGATCGACAGATTCACTGGTCTCGTGCATGGCATCACACGGCAAAAAGTAAGGGCTCCGTCTTACGTAGCTCACACAAGTCTTTCGGAGACTTCTGAGGGTTGCGCGTAGGGGTGCAATTGGTTGACAGTAATAACAATTTTAACAATTTTCAACTTGATATTTCAAGTGAATATGTGATTTTTTTAACGAAATTAGAAAGAATAAGATGGTTGAAAATAGAATTGAATGATGTTATCAACGATGTGTCACTTGTCATCTATGTCATTTGTAATGTTCAAATTGATGTGGTTTTGGTGATACCATTCAAAACGGTTTATTCCATATGTTTCTTCGGCGAACTGTTGAAGAATCACAAGGGTAGTAGTCTATAAAAACCCGCACTATATACATGTAATATCCTTCAATCGTTCATTTCATCACTAAATGAAACCTACTGCTTACGTAGGTATTCTGTTGTTTTCTACATGATTTATGTTATGACTCCATTTATGTCATTTTGAATCTAACTGTACATATATTTCGATAACTCTGACTAATAAATGATTATTCAGAAGAAAAAGTAAAGCTTCCAATCTCCATAATAAACAGAAACAAAGAAGCAAGATTTTTAGGGACATTCGTCAAAACAAAATGTTTACGAACATTTCGAAACCAATCGATCAGTTAATTTAAAATCGAGATTGTTTTTCGGGTTAACCAAAAATCTACTTTATGATCAGATGGAAGATTTGGGACGGAATCCGACTATTGAACATTTGGGCCCTAGCTATGTTGTGCTCACGGACGAGAGCAAAATTTATCTGGTTTACTACTGACATATTGAAATTCCTTTCTATTTTTATCAAACTTGAGAGAAATTGTTATGGACATTCCCACTAAGCAAAGTAACATTTATTCAATATTTCAGTAACCTTTCATGGTAATGTGTAATATCACATTAGAGTTTTTTGCTACCTTACTGCAAAGGTTCAGCAACTACTGAAACGGACGTTCAGCAATATTACAAATGATATATGCCATTATCAATTATTCCAGCAAGATTTCTGCAACATTGCATATAATATTCAGAAAAATTGCAAATGTGATATTGACAATGACGTCTTATGACAATGTTGCAGCAACTACTGAAATGGATTGATGGATGTAATCTTTTATAATTAGTAATTGCAGCAAGGTTACCGCAACATAGAATATAAATTAGTAGAAAACATCATATTCAATATTGTTATATAGCAGCAACTTACCACCAATCTTGTCTATTCCTTTCCATAACATAACAGCAAGATTTCATAAATTACGTTCCAGTAGGTTTGTTCGCTACTGAAGAATTTTTGGATTTTCACTACTTGCTGCTAACATTGACAGAAAATGAAAGCAATCTTCATGGGAGAAAGATCAGTTTTGATATCTTGGAAAATATCATTCAGTATTGACGTGTCCTCTATGGAAATCAGATTCATCATTTTCTAGTTTTTAGAAACAAGCAGTGAAAACCCAAAAAATCTTCTGAAATGATACCTATCAATTTAAATGTCCATTTAAATCTTGGAGGTCAAAAAGACAAAAATTTTAAAATGAAACGTTTAATCAAAATATCACAAAAAAAAACAAATAAGTACTCATATCAAAGTGTCTATAAAAAAAAATCTGTTTGGCCTTATCAGGTACCTGAAACAAAATAATCATTGAATTGCATGTGCAGCTTAAATATCGACATCTTGCTCTACAACCTAACCCTACCAGTAACGTGTTTTTGCGAATTGTAGCCAAGCCATCATATTTATTTCAAATCCATAATCTCTGATGCATGGAAATGAATTTCTCACTGCATCTGGAACAAAAATATGATGAATAAATATATAATTAGTCAACTCAACAATTATGGTCTTATTTCAATGAAGAATGTACAATTGAATTTCTCCTTGATTTATATTCAAATTGAATTGACTCAAGTTTTGAAATTTGTATAGATTTAAATTCTTTGATTCTGAAATTGTCCTTTTTGCTGATTCAATTGCAAAACATGTCACAATGATATTTGTAAAAAACGTTCAAGACTTCTTCCAACACAAGACTTTTCATGCAAGCCACCAATATATTGAAGAACCTGCAACTAAAATCGAAATGTAAAAGTATTCCACATCATTTACAAATGTACCTTCCAAATTGACACTACGACCAGATTTATTCGCAATATAAGGAGAAAAAAATATTTTCTTACCAAACGCAGAATGAGCATACTAGACCATCCTAACCTAAAATAATAAATGATGTATCGCCTCACCTTACATGAAGATGCCTTGAATTTATTAGCATTATCCATTGTGCTGCTTCACTCATTGAACTCTTGATCAAAAAACAAAATTGCAGAAGAATATTTACTTTACTCAGGTACCTAAGTTGAGAACGAATGGAAGTATCCAAAACGAAACTAACGCAAAGGCACGACACACAACAATACAAATGGCACGAGGCGCGTGCTTGTCTGGGATCTGGGTGACTGGGTGTCGCCCCGTTAGTTGGCATCTCATCAAGACCAGGAAATTCAAAATTGGTTGGTTTCCTAATAGATGAAATATTATGTCAAGTTTCTTTACACCTACCATTTAAAATTGTACTAGCGTATCATTTTGTATATTTCTGCGATGATGCAATCGAAAATTGAAAATGTATTGTGTTTTCTAAATACTGTCAATGTTGTTTGTAGTTAGCTCATGTTTGGTTGTAAATATCATGAAATTTCAAACTCAGTGCAACATTGCGATTTGAATTTTTTCGATAGTTCCAAATGTAACTTGCACTCACATTGTTCATAGATAGTTTCTGTATCGGTGCATTTACATTGAACTTTCATGGATCATGTATCGTTGCACTTGAAACTCAATCAATATAACTTACAAACAATTTGTCTGTAGTTTCTTCTGTTATCATAAAAATTTAAATATAGCATTTAGCCGTATACAATATTATATTATCTTTTTACATTACATGTTTAGTGGGTTGCTTTTCAAGAAAGTACAAAAAGTAAGCTAGAATGAGATTTGCGCTCTTGTATAATGAAAGAAAAGAGAGAAGCAAATGTTGACTTTGAATAATTCAAATGATTGCTTTCAAACCACAGATCTGCCTCTTATCCAGGATGAATCAAGCATTCTACAGATTTTGTGAAATATTTTTTATTCGAAAAGAGAAACGTCCAGCAGATAATGGCGCTAACAATATGTAAATATCAGGAGAAGAAAAGTATGTAACCCTATTTCAGGACGTTGATAATTTTTTTTAATGAATTAGATTACCATGTTTTTGAGACCTTCATGTACCTATGACATGAACCACATAATGAAATCACTGAAATTGATAGAAAAAATGTATAGTATGGACATGAAGTGGAAGAAGCTATCAATAGTTATTGACGGTGGATGAATGTTGTGAAATCATTGATTGCTTTGATATATTATATGATAATTGATGAGCTAAAAACATTTTTAATTTGAGGTACAACATTTTTATCATGATAGTACTTTCTCAAAATTGTTTAAAAATTCGTTTACTTTGAATCTGCAATAAAAAAACAATACTGTGCGTCTAGTGTCCATCATATCTGCCTACCAACTTGATGTGACTTCCAAGAAAATATTTGAAACGAGTTCTGTTTGAATGAAATCTTTTTCAGTTCCTTCCACTTCCCAATCAATTTCTATATCAAGTACAACATTCTTCAGGAAATTATTGTAGTGGATGTCAATATATTGCACTGAATTCATAGATTGCATTCAACTCACTCAAACCCCCTCTGCCATGTCATGCTCATGTGTATGTTCAGGTAGGTGTTTACGGAACAGTATTGGTCTTCTGGTTCTTTGAGTTCTGTTTAAAATTTTTTTATTATAACGTTCATAAAAAAAGTTACCTCTAGAGCACAGAAATATACTCTGAGTATGGTGGCAATGAAAATTCGTTATTCCTGAATAAAAGTTATTGTTGAAGAGACCTGGCACCAAATGAATGGAAAATGGCTTTCAGTCAATTTTGACATTTTTTTGGGATATCGTAGTACAAGTAACACAAGACAGAAGGTCACATACTTGATAACGACACTGGATGTTAACTGTTGAAACGTCGTGACTCAAACACATCCAAATAATTTATTTCCTTTGTTTCTAGACAATGGAAGTCCAGAAAAATTCTACCAACAAGTCACAATATGTTACACATGCAAGTTTAAATTAGTTTATAAGTCCAGTTTCGAAGGTATAAATTTTTGAATATTATAAAAATTGCTGTTTTACCAAAACATATTAAAGTTCACTCATCCAAAAGTAATACTTTTTAGATGATTGGTAACAAAATGATTCGCTGATTTGGTGAAAGTCAAATGACATGTCAGTCAGTCGGTCGGTCGTTGAGATAGAAGAAGCCACCTATTATACAGTGTGGGTGAAATATAGCTACAATTTCGAATATTTTGCCAATCTTTACCATATGTCCCATTAGTGAGACTGAGCATTTTTTATTAGGAGAATCCCTATTGGAAATCGTCTCTTATGACAAAAAGATTTTTTCTAAAAGTTTCACCTTCTTTACAATACAGCAATATTTTTTCCAAATGTTTGCTTTTTATACTACATGTTCTCAATAACACCCATACAAAACAGCCTTTTTGAGACAATAAATCCGCTTTGGAGTCTTTGCGAATCTTTACCATCTGTTCCAATAGTGAGACTGGGCATTTCTCATTAGGATAATCCCTATTTGGATTCTTTTCTAATGACAAAAATATTTTTTCTGAAAGTTACTGTTAATATTTTAAAACAACACATTTACATTTTTTTTCGTTACTTGTCAACTGTCTTTATTCTTAATTTACGTCTCAGTGATACCAACATTGATAACAAAATTGTAGAGTCATTATTACCAACATACATTTTAGCATTCAACATTTCCCCTTAATGGCAATACAATTTTGATAACCTTTGCACAACAATGTTACAAAAAAGTTTTTGACATAAAAATTCATAAAATTAAAAAATACAAAATATTACCAATAACACTCATATACAGATCAGACTCGATTAGATTTGAGAATGATTGAACATGATTAAATTTTTGAAATAATCAAATTTGATGTTTGACAATGGTTTTGTGAGAATATCAGCTAATTGATCTTCTTTACTGCAATATTTCAAATCGAACCAGCCTGCTTTAAATTGTTCTCTTATGAAATGATAGCGGACATCAATGTGCTTGCTATTTCGGCTCATCTGTCCTGATTTAATTAATTTGATAGCACTTTGATTGTCTACATGCATAATGACTTTGATTTCAGTCTCTGTCAATTCCTGAAACACAGTTTTCAGGTACTTCACTTCTTTGCAGCATTCAGCTGCAGCAATGTACTCTGCTTCGGTTGTCGACAGAGCAACCATGCTTTGTTTTCAGGAACACCATGATATAGGTCCACCGACCAGCATGATGATGAATCCTGTTGTACTTTTTCTTTCTTCTTTATCGCCTGCATAATCAGCATCGCAGTATTTATGCATAGTCATGTTTTCTTCCATTTTCTGTGATGAATAGCAGATAGATCTGTTTGTTGTTCCTCATGATTTTCTTTCTTGGGATCTTAACTGCAAATGTCATATCTGGTCTGGTTTTACATGAGAGATACATAAGACTTCCCACTGTTTTATCATAAGGGAGATAGCTTTTGTTTTTGTCTTTTGTAGTCTCATTTTCTTGCAGTACAGTTGGAGTTTTCATTGGTTTACATTCTTCCATGTTGTATTTTTTCATAATTTTTTCAGCTATATTCCATCTTCTTTCTTGATGATTTCCATGCCCAAATAATTTTGTAGATTTGTAACAGATATTTGGAATTCATCTCCAAGCTTTTTCAGAAGGGACTCAATTTCTTTAATATTTTCTTCTACAATAATCCTGTCATCCACATGAATTCCTAAATAAAGTTTTTTGGCCTTTTTCTTGAAAATGCATTGATCTGATTTCAGTTGTAGCATATCTTCTTTCAGTAGGAACGTTGTAAGCCTTTTATTCCACTGCTGTGCTTTTTGAGAAGACACACTTTTCCAGGCATATTATATCCTTCTGGCACTTTCATAAAAATTTCTTCATTTAAATTTCCGTTGAGAAAGGCAGATTTTACATCAAAAGTTTGTATATGCAGATTTTGTTGTGAGGCTATTGCAAGTAGAAGTCTGACAGAACTGGTTTCTACCATTGGACTAAATATGTCTTTGAAGTCTATGTCTGACTTTTGCTGACAGCCTCTCACCACCAATCTTGCCTTGTTTCTACCATCATCTTTTACTCTGAAGATCCATCGATTATCCAATATTTCTTTTTTTCTAGCTCTTTCAATGTCCACAAAATTCCAGGTATTATTTTGTTCCAATGCTTCTTTTTCTTCTTCGATGGCAGCCAACCATTTATCTTTAGCTTCATCGTTCAAACAGTATTGGTATATTAGGGGATTTTGGTACACAAGTAAAGTTTCGTCTTCATCTTCAGAATGATATAGTCATCATATTTCTTTGGTTTATTAATATTTCTTCTGTTTCTCAGCCCATACCTTTGGTCTTGATGATTTTCTTCTCCTTGAACATGTTTGTCATTTTCTTTTGGGATTTCATTTTCTTTTTCGTAGTATTCTTGATGCTGATTTTCTCTTTTGTATTGTTTCATGTTTAGTTTTGGATCAGGATCTTGATCTTCCTCTGTTTTATTTCTTGTCATGTTTATTTATTCTTGATCTATGTTTGACATTGTTTTTGATTGAGTTGGCCAAAAACAACATCTCGGTGTACAGTGATTTCCCTTTCTTCTTCGTTCCATAGTCCATACCCGTTTTCAGCATATCCAACAAATCTATACTTCTTGCTTCTCGAATCCAGATTTTTCAGATATCCAAGTTGCTTGGCATATGCTATGCAACCAAATGTTTGAAGTCTTGAAAGATCTTTTTTCTTTCTGAACCATTTTTCAGCAAGTAGTGCTGCGGTAAGCACAGCTTCTCCCCACGTTTCTTTTTCCATACCAGATTCAAAAACCATTGCTCTTGCTTTTATCATGAGAGTCAGATATATTCTTTCTGTTGTACCGTTGTGTTGTGAGGTATGAGGAATGGTATAATTTATTTCAACACCTATTTTCCAGCACCAGGATCTGAAGGTATTGCTTCTGAATTCCCCTCCTCGGTCACATCTCAATTTTGACACTCTTAAATTAAAGTGAGCCTCTGATGCATTTATGTAGGCTTTCAATATTTCTTCTGCTTCAGATTTGTATTTTAACAGAAATACTTTGGAAAAATGGGTGAAGACAACAACAACTGTCATAAAATAGTTTTTTCTATCATATGTGGGTGGGTCTATATCTCCACATAGATTAGCATGTATGATTTCCAGTGGTATTTCTGCCCTTGTTCTTTTTTCATTGAAAGGCAGTCTGGTCTGTCTTGATGACAAGCAAACTTCACAAAGTTCTTTGATTCTTTTTAGGTTTGGTATTCCGTCAGCCATGTTGCTCAACTTTGCCATGTTTTCAAAACTTAGATGTCCTAACCTGCGGCGCCATTCCATTGTTTCATTGTTTCTGCTAGAAGGGCTGTTTTTCTTTTATTGAGGCTTATTTGATGAAGCCTATTTTCTGACTTCAGACCTTCTATAATGACATTTTCATTGTAAAAAATTTTTATGAATAGCACTTCTCCATTTTTTTTAGTTACAGCATTAACTGACATCCGGTTTCTGCTAAGTTCAGGCACAACTGATACATTGGTCAAGTCAACATTGTTTGATTCATTGTCAGGTACAGCTACTGTTTTCATAACAACTCCTTTTTTTAGCACTTTTAACGCTATTTTGTTCTTTTCGAGTGTTGCTCAACATAGATCTCTCTGTAACCATATGACTATTGCATCCGCTGTCTACAATGAATATATCTTCTTCGTCCCCTTCAGTGAGCAGACTATCTTCAACATGGGTGATTTTTTCAACTTCAGTAAGAAAACTAACTTTTTGGTTTTTCTTTATAGAAAAACAATGATTTGCATCATGTCCATCCTTCTTGCAGATAGAGCAGTTGAGTCTTGAATTTGAGTGCTGATCCATCTTTTCTGGCTTGAACCAGCAGTCATCTTCTTTGTGATTTCATGTTTTGCAAATGGTACATTTTTCATTCCTAGGCTTTCGGCATTTGTCAACGGTGTGTCCAAATCTGTCACAGTTGAAACATCTTCCTTCAAATTTATTGTTCTTTTCAATTATGGTTTTGAAGGCTACACTTTCATTCTGATTAGTACCTTTTTTCAACTTATCTTCTTCTGCACTCAGTCTTGCACACAAGTTTTCTAGTGTCTTTTCCCTTTCAGCAAATGTGTCCCAAGCACTAATGAAGTGCTTGTACTCCTCTGGTAAACTCGATAGAATTTTAGCAATTATCATGGAGTCTTTAACTTCTTCATTTGAAGTCTTGAGTTTGTGTGTGATACTTAGAAGTACACTTATGTTTGTTGGCACATCCTTGTTGGACTTAAATTTGAAAGTGTGGAATTCTTGCAGGAGTGTACATTTTTGCTGGGAAGTGTCTTTCTTTTATATTTTCACAAGCATTGAAAACATGTCCTTTGATGACTCACAAGCGATCAGGTTAATTTTAGCACTTTTATCCACTGTTCTAAGGATGTAACTTTTGGCTTGGGCATCCCTTTGTTTCCACTTTTTAGCTTGTGCTTGATTTTCAGATCCAGTTGGTAGTTCTTCATCTCCGGATACAATATCCAACAGGTTTTTTGCTTCGAACATAATCTTTAGCTCAAATTCCCACATCAGAAAAGTGGCGGCATTCTTCAGTTTCGAGATACTTTGGATCTCCTCCATTTCTTCTTTAGTGGCCATTTTTTTTTACTTTTAATGAAAACTCATAGATTTTTTAATTTTATTTCGGCTTGCTGGGCCCATAACCTGTTAATAATTTGCTTGGTTTTGTTTGTAATTCTGTATATTTAATAAAGTAATAAAACAACACATTTACATCTTTTTTCATAACTTGTCAACTGTCTTTATTCTTAATTTACGTTTCAGTGATACCAACATTGATAACAAAATTGTAGAGTCATTATTACCAACATACATTTTAGCATTCAACAGTTACGACATTTTTACAACACAGCAATTTTTTTTCAAATGTTTTATACTACATGTTTTCATCAATACCAATACAAAACAGCCTTTTTGGAGTTCTTGCCAATCTTTACCATCTGTCCCAATAGTGAGACTGGGCATTTCTCATTAGGAGAATCCCTATTGAGATTCTTTTCTCATGACAAAAAGATTTTTTCTGAAAGTTATGACAATTTTACAACACAGCAATTTTTTTCAAATGTTCGCTTTTTATACTACATGTTTTTAACAATACCCATACAAAACAGCCTTAATGAGATAATAAATCCGCTTTGGAGTCAAAACTACTAGGGGAAGACTCATAGCAATTGCTTGATATGGTTAGTTTCTAAAAGTTTCGATCGCATTTTATACGGGGGGGGGGCGTTCACAAATATTATTTGAAATCGGATTGGTAAGTAATATATATATTTGTTGATTATTTTTGAATAGATCTGTCAATTTTAATCATATTTTTCAGCAATACTTCAGAGTAAATCACACTATACTCGGGTAAGAGCTATTTGCACTGGTTGTCCTTAATAACAAACTCAGCTAAGTGGAGGATCAGCTTAAGGTACACCTCAAGGTAAAGATGGTTTGCGCCGTTGACTCCTGGACTGAACCCTACCTGAGTATTGGAAATGTTTGGCAACAGCGCAAAAATGATCACGTAACCAACGACAAAACGTTAAACAACGAAAAGTTTACAAAAATATGCACATTGCGCTGTCAGTTTTGTCTAATTTGAAAGGCTGGCGGAAGTATGGCAAGTAATTCGGAAAATTTGTCTCTACCGGAAAAACTAGCCACAATATCGCCAAGAGAGCTGCATGCACATTAGTTTAAATGCGTAGTTTCTTAGCTGCCCTAACCTGACCTGACTTACCCTAGGTAAACAGAAAAGAATTCATCCAAAATGTTTACGACATAAAGATGTGGTTGACAACTTTGGATGAATAAGAAAAATTGAAAAGGCTCGCCATTTCATTCCACTAGTACAAAGCAACAGAATATTTTTGAGTTCGTGAGTGATATAAATTTAAATAGCAATAGACATTTTGTATTAAGAAATAGGTACAGTGTTGAATCTGAAAATTAGTTTGCTACTTTCACATCATGGGGATATGTCAGCCTCAATCAGGTTTAGTATACAGTGCGTTCATAAAGTGTGGAAACGCTCTATTATCTAACGAGTTGATTATTTTCGGAGGAAAAGCTCGGACAGGTCGATTTTGTATTTTAGTTTTCCACCTTTTTTTAGAAAAAAATAATTTTTTCCCTTACCACCTTTCAAGATATGACGTCATCGATAATTTTATTAAATTGAAAGGGTATATTTTTATATCAAAATTTGAATGCCCATATTTTTCTGAGTTCAACCATACCACATACGTCATATCTTACACTTCGAATTACAGTATTCTGAGTATGAAACCAGTGTTTATATTTCTCAACATTCATTTCATTATTCATTTTGCAATGTAAACCTAAGAATTACTCAGTAGTTAGTACGAGTATATTGCTACACTTGAATAGTAGGCTAAGCAAACATTTGGAAGCCCTTAGCAACCAGACAATAAGTTCTTAGTTACCATTGCATATGTCACACTGGTTTACTTTATACTCAGTATACTGTGATTCGAACTGTAAGATATGACGTTTGTGGTATGGCTGAACTCAAAAAATATGGGCATTCAATTTTTGACATAAAAATATACCCTTTCAATTAAAAAAAAAATATCAATGACGTCATATCATGAAAGGCGGTTGGGGAAAAAAATATTTTTTTCTAAAAAAAGATGGAAAACTAAAATACAGAATCGACCTTTCCGAGCTTTTCCTCCGAAAATAATCAACTCGTAAGATAATAGAGCGTTTCCACACTTTATGAACGCACCGTATACAGAGCTGTAGGTTTGGTCAACCTAAATAAAGGAAAAAATACAATCACATCAGCAAAATCCAGAAAAAGTGCTCGAGATACTTTGAACATAAAGAAAATAGGAAAATATTTCGTGAAGGAAAAGTGAGGTTAAGTAGTTAAGTGGAACATAAGCCTGGAGAATCTGAGGCTTATCTTGACTGAGGCTTATGTTGTCCTCAAATAGCGGTGCAAATCAAAATCGTAATATAAGGTCCACTTAAGTCGTAAGGTAACCTTAAGTTGAACCGGTGCAAAGAGCTGTAAGTCTAATTAATTTCGTGTGTCTGGTTTTAGAAATAAGAATTACAATTTATATTCTAATAAAGATATTATCCAATCTTATTTCTTGAAAAAAATTCGGTGTCCAGATCCATATAAATCCTACACCTCGTACGATTCCATGAATCTAAACCTAGTAATGATTCCGTGAATATCTATAAATAGTGATCATGAACCCTTTACGCAGAAGCCTATAGATTCATGGAATCGTACGAGGTGTAGGATTTATATGGATCTGGACACCGAATTTTTTTCAAGAAATAAGATTGGATAATAATATAAATTCAAATTGACATTCTATAGATTTCAAAAACCAGACACAGGAAATTAATGAAACTCATCCGAGGGTAATTTACTCTGAAGTATAACTGCAAAATATGATTCAAATTGGCATAACCATTCAAAAATAATAAACGAACGTATATATTAGGTACAAAACCTATTTCGACTAATATTTGTAAACGTTTTCCGTATGAAATGTAATCGTAACTATTCGAAGCTAATCATATTAAGCAACTACTATAAGTCTTCCTTGAGTATTTTTAGCTAAAAATCGGATTAACTGACTCAAAAAGGCTGTTTCGTGTGGTAATTGTTGAAAGTCGAAACATTTAGAAAAAATATTTTTGGCATAAGAAAACGATCCCAGTAGGGATGTTCCTATTGAAAATTGCTCAGTCTCGCTAATGGGACCGATGACAGAGATTGGCAAAATATGCTAAATTGTCGATATTTTGGCTCACCCTGTATAAATAGGTGGCGTCTTCTCTTTCAACGACATTCTTCAAACCAGCAATGCTATTATTTTATTACTAATCATCTGAAAAGTAATACTTTTCGATAAGTGTACCTTATGTTTTGGTAAAACAGCAAATTTCATGATTTTGAAAAATTCATTTCTCCGATACTGGATATAGAAATCAATTTGAACCTACATGTGTAACTTCTAGTAACTTGTACTACAATATCTCAAAAATTCATCAAAATTGGCTTCGAGCCATTTTCTGATGTATTTGGTGCGGGGTCCTTTTTAGAAACACTGCAAAGGACTCATTTGATTCAGATTCTGTGTAAAGTATGTAAGATATGAGAAAACGTTCATCATTGATGCTCATTCATACATACCCTTGCAAATATTCTAAATTTTTTTGCGATTGGTAAATTGAAAAAAAAAAAAATTGCAGCATTCATACTCATACGACAAAATACTGCGGTAAATGATGTATTATTCAGTTTGTGTGACCTTTCTGGAATGAAAAAATAGTCTGATTTTTTTAAACGGATTTGAGTAGAATGGAAAACAAAATTTAAAACTCCTCAAAAGTAGAGCTTGTGGGAGCAAGAGAGATCTCGGACCTACAACCCATATAAAAGTGGATTTCGAACCACGTCAGTTCCGTGGCAGGCGGTGGTATCAAAACCGGAACACCTGGGTGGAAGGCAAACGCTCTAACACCACGACCACTTCGCTTAACAAATAATATACAAATATCTCAAGACATTGTCACAAGCATTTCAGCAGGAGGTAACGGTGTTGTCCCCACTGTAGACAACAGTTCTATTGCTGAGAATGGAATAATGTCACTGAGTTAATCTTTTACGATAAATGCACTCTATATTTCCGTTAATTTCTTCAGCTTTGCTGAGATAAAGTAGGTGAATTTCGAATAATCTCAAATTTTTTAAAAATCTTATGAATGCAAATGAAATCGTTCTGTGGTAAAAACTGAAGTTTCAGGTCAGTTGAAATGGCGGAGGTTGTTCGGGATTCGCGTATTCTGCTCTATCACTCAGTCATAATGATGCATGGATTATTATTATTTGTATTATTTCATTAATTTCGCGTTGTCAGTTACAAGATTTCCCCCTGTGAAATGCTTCTGGGCGATACTTATTAGACGGCGATGGACGTTTCCATGCCGAAACTATTAATAAATAAAACTGTCATACTGTCACGTACTTTCGCCTCAAAAAATAACAGTGATACAATCGCCCCTAAGAGAGAAAAACTACGTATAGTCGCCAGGCTGCTGATGGTCCATTTCCTAAATATCAAGCCCAGCTGAAGTATCGAGCTGTTTTCATCAGAAGCTAGTCTTGCAACCGCCAAGGTAAGGATTTCTTGTAATCTGTCGTTAGCTTTCAAATTTCGAATCAAAAATACAAAAGTCCACTAATTCAAACTCAGACATAAATTTGGTCCTTCGAGCCGGATTTGAAGGTTTCTGACCTGATTTTGTGGACCCATAATAATAACATGAATGATTAGTGACTCCTTGAGCAGTCATACTTATCTACTCATAAAGTTCGCCAGATTTGACCTCTCTCCCTCTCTCCCTCTCTCCCTCTCTCCCTCTCTCCCTCTCTCCCTCTCTCCCTCTCTCCCTCTCTCCCTCTCTCCCTCTCTCCCTCTCTCCCTCTCTCCCTCTCTCCCTCTCTCCCTCTCTCCCTCTCTCCCTCTCTCCCTCTCTCCCTCTCTCCCTCTCTCCCTCTCTCCCTCTCTCCCTCTCTCCCTCTCTCCCTCTCTCCCTCTCTCCCTCTCTCCCTCTCTCCCTCTCTCCCTCTCTCCCTCTCTCCCTCTCTCCCTCTCTCCCTCTCTCCCTCTCTCCCTCTCTCCCTCTCTCCCTCTCTCCCTCTCTCCCTCTCTCCCTCTCTCCCTCTCTCCCTCTCTCCCTCTCTCCCTCTCTCCCTCTCTCCCTCTCTCCCTCTCTCCCTCTCTCCCTCTCTCCCTCTCTCCCTCTCTCCCTCTCTCCCTCTCTCCCTCTCTCCCTCTCTCCCTCTCTCCCTCTCTCCCTCTCTCCCTCTCTCCCTCTCTCCCTCTCTCCCTCTCTCCCTCTCTCCCTCTCTCCCTCTCTCCCTCTCTCCCTCTCTCCCTCTCTCCCTCTCTCCCTCTCTCCCTCTCTCCCTCTCTCCCTCTCTCCCTCTCTCCCTCTCTCCCTCTCTCCCTCTCTCCCTCTCTCCCTCTCTCCCTCTCTCCCTCTCTCCCTCTCTCCCTCTCTCCCTCTCTCCCTCTCTCCCTCTCTCCCTCTCTCCCTCTCTCCCTCTCTCCCTCTCTCCCTCTCTCCCTCTCTCCCTCTCTCCCTCTCTCCCTCTCTCCCTCTCTCCCTCTCTCCCTCTCTCCCTCTCTCCCTCTCTCCCTCTCTCCCTCTCTCCCTCTCTCCCTCTCTCCCTCTCTCCCTCTCTCCCTCTCTCCCTCTCTCCCTCTCTCCCTCTCTCCCTCTCTCCCTCTCTCCCTCTCTCCCTCTCTCCCTCTCTCCCTCTCTCCCTCTCTCCCTCTCTCCCTCTCTCCCTCTCTCCCTCTCTCCCTCTCTCCCTCTCTCCCTCTCTCCCTCTCTCCCTCTCTCCCTCTCTCCCTCTCTCCCTCTCTCCCTCTCTCCCTCTCTCCCTCTCTCCCTCTCTCCCTCTCTCCCTCTCTCCCTCTCTCCCTCTCTCCCTCTCTCCCTCTCTCCCTCTCTCCCTCTCTCCCTCTCTCCCTCTCTCCCTCTCTCCCTCTCTCCCTCTCTCCCTCTCTCCCTCTCTCCCTCTCTCCCTCTCTCCCTCTCTCCCTCTCTCCCTCTCTCCCTCTCTCCCTCTCTCCCTCTCTCCCTCTCTCCCTCTCTCCCTCTCTCCCTCTCTCCCAAAAACTCAATCATAAGCAAATCCCCTCATTATTTTTCTGCTCCACATTGATATTATTTGTTGATTGAGTAATTTTTGGCTCAGTTTGGATCAATGGTTCGATTAAGTTCGAGTACCTTTGCTTAGATTAAACAATAGCGTCGGACGCGAGAAAATTGAAGCAACTGAGCGCTGTAAGATCTACTGAGATTATAAAATTAAAAGACGGTAGCTGAATTGTGTATTAGCGATAGGTCTTATCATAACAATTTCAAGTGTAGAGCTAAAGTGATAGAATCTGTTTATGGAACATTCAATAAACATCACTCCTCTATAGTTTCTCTGGTATCTGGTGATCTAGATTCCCAAAATGAATTTTTTTCTGGATTCGAAAATGATTTCTTTCATTGCCAAGCTTTATATATGCAGCTCTTCGATGATAAACTCAGTTCACGTCAACAAAATTTAAAACTTCCAAAAATTGAACTTCCAAAGTTTGACTGTGATCTCAAATCATAGCAAACTTTTAAGGATATGTTTGATTCTCTCATTCATCATAACGATGCACTTTCCAACGTAGAAAAGTTCAATTATTTGATTACTTCATTACGTAACGCTCCGTTAACCCTATTGAAATGTACTCCGCTCACAGGTCAGAACTACACAGTTGCCTATAATGCATTAAATGAACGTTATAATAGTAAACGTTTAATTGCCACATCCCATTGGCACGCGATTGAACAAACTAAGAGGCACATCAGTAATGATAACGCTCATAATCTACGTATTCTCTCTTAGACACATTTTCCGAAAATGTTTCGGTATTAGAAAACCTTGGGTTTCAAGTAAAAAAATGGGACTTTAACTTTTTCAATATGTTATTCGATCGTTAGGATAACAATACTGCCACTCGGTTTGAACTTGAATGTGGATCAGACTTGCAGGATGAAAAATTTTATGAAGCTGTCAAGAATTTTCTCAATAAATAATGCTCATCTTTGGACTCTGTCAATAATTCTAGCCCTAGTTCTTCTAAAAAAAACGAATTTGCTAAAACAAAAGGAAATTTATCACTCTCTCACTCTCCTAAACCCAAATATTCATCTTTTGTAGTTGGATCTCATAACAAAAACTCTTGTCAACTATGTAGTGATGATCATAATATATATAATTGTCCTGTTTTTCTGTCAAAGTCTCCAAATGAGAGGTTTCTATTGACTAAATACTCAGATCAATAAGTAAACATAGATTGGCCCGATGCTATGTAAACATCATATTCACTGAACCGAAGATAATTCTTGCGGAAACTGTTTTGTTTGGGGTTTTTGACATTCGAACCAAAACACAACACCTCTAGCACAGTGCCGTGCTTTTTTAAGGGGGTCAAAATTACTTATGCAAATGCAGTACCTGTGAGCTGCAACAAGTTATGTCGCGGTTTTGTCTTAAAATTCCTAGGGTCAATAAATAGCCGGGGGTTGGCAGCAAATAACTTTTTATCAAAATTTGGGGATTCAAGATAGCGGATTAGTTTTGTGATTTATAATGATATTCTTTCCTTAGTTGGATTCTAGGAGTTTTCAGCTATCAAAAATAAAGCAGTATTTATGGTCTAAAGTAATTAATTCGAGAAATTTAACAAGTTCCTTGACTATATTTCAAGTTTAGTGCCTGGGGGTTTATGTTGTGTAGATCAAGTTTCAACGAATTAATACGAATATTTGAATAAATATGGACCAGTTGCATACAGCCTTTTGTTTACGTAGGTAACATAACTGGTGAGCTTAGACATGCGTAGCCATAGTAATCATCAAATCAAATATTTATTTGTCTGTTAAATTCTTTATGCAACTGGCCCTATGAGTTAAGAAACCTTCTCCAACATCTATAAATAAATTGTTCATTCTGTTGAGTATTATCCTTCCTAAATTTTGGACCAGTTCATTCATATGGCAAGTACCAGTCAGAAAACAACTACTCTCCTGGCTAAGACCACGACGGAGATTGAATTAAATCTAACATATACTTGTGCAACGTTCCTCAAAGCATCAGAGAACGCAAGTGCAGGTGTTTTGTGTTGATGAAGTGTTGTTAAAATTTTCCTGTGTGTTTTCGTGGTTTTTGTCCTGCTTAAACAACTTGAAGTTACATTTGGAATATTTTTCAAAATAGTGCAGTGAGACACAATGTCGAAATACTGCTTTGTTTTCAAAACAAATGATAGTAAACAAACATTCCACAGGCGAGGTTCCAGTGACGTCAAATGCCCGATACAAATCATGCAATCAAACGTATTCGTCAAATATAATATTGGAGGACAAAGAAACTCATTCAAAATTACAGATAAGAAAAGCCTATGGCAAAATGGTGAATTCCTCAATGTTTGTTATTAATATCTGTAAGCAGGGGGAAAAAACATTGAAGCTTATGACAGGAAAATTGAATTTATTTTCCAATAATATTGATATTGTTAAAATTCTAACAGTGAGGACAATTAATGATATACCAAAGGACTTGCTCAAAAGTTTTGGAAATCATTTCTTTGAAGAAGAGCCTTTATCAAACCATAGTTATGCCTTGGTAAAGGCAATACTTCAAATTTTTTTCAAAATCCGAATATACCATGAATTGTCAATAAGCGGAACTGACAAAGTAGAAAGGGTAATGTCTCTTTTGACAAAGACAGTTTTATTTACAAATCAATAAATACCAAGTGTTGAAATCCTCATGTACTGAGCTTTCTTGAGAATCATTCTTTCACATACCCTTTGACACTTTAACAGTAATTAATGAACTAAGAAATATTGTATTCTCTCTTGACATAGCAATTTTTACATTAATAAAACTTAATACGAAATTTGGAATGATTAGTAGGTTTCATAAATGCTTGTACGATTTCAATAAACTACCACAATTTTGAAAAAATTCTAACTCAGTAAACTTGTGTCATCAATGAGAAAAAATAGTGACAGCTCATTGAGATATTTAGTATTTCTTTTAGTAATTCTTTTGTTTTTTTTTGCTGATTTTGTAATGTGATCTGATCTAATGTCTGGTGATATGTATGTATATTATGTTTTGTAATGTTGTATATTAGGCTTAAAATTAAATAAATAATTGTAATATTTGCCAATGTGCCAATAACGTGTGGTATAAGCATATATTTCATTAAATAAATATTTCAATTCCTGTGTTGATGTTGATTTTACCTTATCGTATAACTTGCCATCTTGTGATCACTATATTCCTGTCCAAAATGAATGCGGTAATATAGAGTTCTATTTTTACTTTTGTGTTCAATTACTTTTCCCAGACGTAATCTATAGAAACATTTGTTGCATTATATATTATATAGATTACGTCTGGGAAAAGTATATGGACACAAAAGTAGAAATATAACTCTTTATTAACGCATTCATTTTGGACAGGAATATAGTGATCACAAGATGGCAAGGTATACGATAAGGTAAAATCAACATTAACACATGAATTAAAATATTTATTGAATGAAATATATGCTTATACCACACGTTATTATAACAAATTGGCAAATATCACTATTATTTATTTAATTTGAAGCCTAACATACAATATTACAAATGTGTGAATATAAAGTGTCAAAGTGTATGTGAAAGAATTATTCTCAAGAAAGCTCAGTACATGAGGATTTCAACAATTGGTATTTATTGATTTTTAAATAGAACTGTCTTTGTCAAACGAGACCTGACCACTTCTACTTTGTCAGTTCCGCTTATTGACAATTCAAGGTATAATCAAATTTTGAAAAAAAATTCCTCAAAGAAATGATTTCCAAATATTTAAAGCAAGACCTTTGGTATATCATTAATTATCCTCACTGTTAGAATTTTAACAATGTCAATATTATTGGAAAATAAATTCAATTTTCCTTTCATAAGCCTCAATGTTTTTCCCCCTGCTCACAGATATTTATAACAAACATTGAGGAATTCACCACTTTGCCATAGGCTTTTCGTATCTGTAATTTTTAAAGAGTTTCTTTGTCCTCCAATATTATATTTGACGAATACGTTTGATTGCATGATTTGCATCGTGCATTCGACGCCACTGGAACCTCACCTGTGGAATGTTTGTTTACTATCATTTGTTTTGCAAACAAAGCAGTATTTCGACATTGTGACTCACTAAAGCACTGCACTATTTTGAAAAATATTCCAAATGTAACTTTAAGTTGTATAAGCAGGACAAAAACCACGAAAACAAACAGGAAAATTTCTAACAACACTTCATCAACACAAAACGACAAGGTAGCTGTGGTACAATGGCAGCCACAGCCGGTGTCACAAGCGGTGTTGCCAAGAGTACAATAATTCTAGTAACCGCTCGAAGTGCCTATAATTTCATCAGTTCAAAACGACATATATCCTTCTTTTTGGTAATTTCTTCACACCTTTCTGGACATAAACATTTCTCTAGAATTTTTAGAATAATATATCTGAATATAAAATATGATTGATTATGCATTTATTGGTAGGTTCTTACCAAAGTCATATTTTTTTACCAATTTGACAACAGGGCGTCAATGTTTGAAAACATTGGGGATGAGAGGTGTACGTAAATAAACAAAGTTGTCTTCGGTTCAGTGAATATGATGTTTACGTAGCATCGGGCCGATCTATGATTACTTATTGATCTGAGACTAAATATAATAAATGGTGTACCAACTGCCTTGGGTTCAGGCACACCTCGACATGATGCTCTTCAAAGTCACACTGCCTCACTTCCTCATGTAGGCATCACAAACTCCTCCACATGGACAGGACATCTGCTCAAATGAATAATATAACTCCCCCAAATATATCTTCCTCTAATATGCCGTCTCTTAGCACATTTGTCCCGCAAAAAGATAGTAATGGTCATTGTCAAATTCAGACTTCAACTAATTTGTTCACTCATTCTAACAGAATGGTTCTCTTGTCAAAGGCAATTGTACAGGTAAAAAATAGATATGGTAATTTCCATAAGGTGAGAGCTATAGTGGATAGTACCAGTCAATCTCATTTTATTTCAAGCAAATGTGCAAACAAATTGAATTTAACACAAACAAGTACTGTAGTTGAAATTTCTGGAATAGGTAGGACTGACTCTCATTCCACAAAAATGATTTCTTGCGTAATCACCTTGCAAAAAAGAAGAGCCACGCTTCTCATTAAATGTCATTGTCTTACCTAAAATTTGTTCTGCAATGCCGACTGTAAATATTCCACTTGCTTTCCGTTCTCCAAACTCGATTTAGCCGATCCTGAGTTCAATATTTCCATTCCAGTGGATATACTTTTGGGACCTGACTTATTCGGATATATTTTGACTGGAAATAAATTAGCAAACTCCGTTAACGACCCTGTAGCTCTCGAAACAATATTTGGCTGGATAATCATGGGTAATATGACTTATTTGCAGTCTACTCCTCCGCACGTGAACACTTTTGTCACAACTGATTTCTCACTGGAAAGCATGGTAAAAAAGTTTTGGGAACTGGATCAGGTTCCTTCAACTCTTAGTCGTTCTCCCGAAGATATTTTCGCAGAGAATCATTTTCAAAAAAACTTCTTCTGGTCGTTATAAGGTATGTCTTCCATTCCGCAGTCCAGAACCCATCTTCTTTGGATCTCGTGATATAGCTTTGCGCAGATTCACTTCTCTGGAAAAACGTTCAATCAGTAATCAGGCTTTTGCGCGAACAATATTGCAATTTTATGAGAGACTATTTACACTCAGGACATATGAAACTTGTCCCCAAACAATCTCTTCACTCTCCAGCATATTACATTCCGCATTTATGTGTTGTCCGTCCTGATAGCAGCACCACTAGGTTGATAGTCGTATTCGATGCCTCAGCTAAAGATCTCATGAACACATCTCTCAATGACACTTTGTTTCCGTGTCCAAAACTTCAAATAGACCTTGTTTCTACTTTCTACTACTACAACTGATGTGAAACAAATGTTCAGACAAATATGTTTGTCCGAAAAACATTTTGGCTTCCAAAGAATTTTATGGAGATTCTCAGAGTCAGAACCGATGCCGACTATGTTCTCACCATGGTTAGTTTTGGTTTATGTTCTTCCCCATTTCTTGCCATACGTACTCTCCTCCAGTAGGCTCAAGATCACAAATCGCAGTTTCCTAAAGCTTCTCAAGTGATCAGTAGAGATATCTACATGGACGATATTGTTAGAGGATGTAACTCGATTTCTGAAGCTCTTTCTTTACAGAAGGAATTGGTAGATCTCATGGCGTCTGGATCTCTCGAGCTTCGTAAATGGGCCAGCAACTGCCCCTCTATATTATCTTACCTTTTCTCAGATTGCCTTCAATGTGATCCTTTATCTTTTGATGACGATAGCTAATCAACTGTAAAAATCCTTGGAAATCAGTGGAATCCAACGGATTATTTCTTCTCCTTTCATTTGAGAACTATAAATACTTCTTGTATCAAAAATACTTCTTGTACCAAACGTGCTATTTTGTCAGAGTAAGCCAGGGTTTTTGATCCACTAGTTTTTTTCTGTCCTTCAACCTTATATTTGAAAATACTCATTCAGCGCGTATAGAGTATGGGCATTGATTGGGACCAGGAACCTCCGAAGATCATTCTGAGAATCTGGAGTCAGATAAGGGAAGATTTTAATTCCCTTTGACATTCATATACCAAGATTAGTCGCATCTTCTCAACAATACTTAGAAATCCATTGCTTTTGTGATGCTTCTGAGCAAGGCTATGCTGGAGTTGTCTATATAAGAAGCTTCAGTGAGCAAGGAGAAATTTTGTCATATCTGTTCTGCTCAAAGGTGCTCTTTTATTAGCGAATTCATTAGAATTCATTTAAAATAGTTGAAAAGAAGTCAAATGTTTGCTTGGACAGACTCTACTATAGTCTTGACTTGATTGAATAACTCACCCCACAAGTGGGTAACTTTTGTCTCCAATCGAGAGAACCAAATTCAGGACAAAATTTCCTCATCTCTCTGGAGGCATGTTCGAGGAGATGAAAACCCTGCAGACCCTGCGTCGAGAGGTCAAACTCCTTCAGAGTTGCTGAAGAACGATCTATGGTGGGCGGGGCCTACGTGGTTGAGGCTTCCTGATTCTGAATGGCCTAGCCAACCATCTTTGAATCTCGACACAGAAGAAGAGAAGAGCAAAATTATTATGATTTCTGCTATCGTAATAGATCCTATCAATTATATTCTTGACCGTTTCTCCTCTCTTCCTAAGAAACAACGTATCATCTCTTCTACCCTCAGATTCATCCATAATATCAGACATCCAAACTCTCGGACACAATGTCGAAATACTGCTTCGTTTTCAAAACAAATGATAGTAAACAAACATTCCACAGGCGAGGTTCCAGTGGCGTCAAATGCCCGATACAAATCATGCAATCAAACGTATTCGTCAAATATAATATTGGAGGACAAAGAAACTCATTCAAAATTACAGATAAGAAAAGCCTATGGCAAAATGGTGAATTCCTCAATGTTTGTTATAAATATCTGTAAGCAGGGGGAAAAACATTGAAGCTTATGACAGGAAAATTGAATTTATTTTCCAATAATATTGATATTGTTAAAATTCTAACAGTGAGGACAATTAATGATATACCAAAGGACTTGCTTAAAAGTTTTGGAAATCATTTCTTTGAAGAAGAGCCTTTATCAAACCATAGTTATGCCTTGGTAAAGGCAATACTTCAAATTTTTTTCAAAATCCGAATATACCATGAATTGTCAATAAGCGGAACTGACAAAGTAGAAAGGGTAATGTCTCTTTTGACAAAGACAGTTTTATTTAAAAATCAATAAATACCAAGTGTTGAAATCCGAATGTACTGAGCTTTCTTGAGAATCATTCTTTCACATACACTTTGACACTTTATCAATAATTAATGAACTAAGAAATATTGTATTCTCTCTTGACATAGACATTAGAATAGACATTAGAATTCATTTAAAATAGTTGAAAAGAAGTCAAATGTTTGCTTGGACAGACTCTACTATAGTCTTGACTTGATTGAATAACTCACCCCACAAGTGGGTAACTTTTGTCTCCAATCGAGAGACCCAAATTCAGGACAAAATTTCCTCATCTCTCTGGAGGCATGTTCGAGGAGATGAAAACCCTGCAGACCCTGCGTCGAGAGGTCAAACTCCTTCAGAGTTGCTGAAGAACGATCTATGGTGGGCGGGGCCTACGTGGTTGAGGCTTCCTGATTCTGAATGGCCGAGCCAACCATCTTTGAATCTCGACACAGAAGAAGAGAAGAGAAAAATTATTATGATTTCTGCTATCGTAATAGATCCTATCAATTATATTCTTGACCGTTTCTCCTCTCTTCCTAAGAAACAACGTATCATCTCTTCTACCCTCAGATTCATCCATAATATCAGACATCCAAACTCTCGGAAGTTTGATCACTTCTCTGAAGAGAAAATGGAAGAATCGGTCTGGATGTTAGTGAAACATACTCTAGCGAAATATCTCTTCTGAAGAAGAAAAAATTACTCCCTAAAAATATAAGAAAGCTACATCCCTATGTTGACGAACAGGAAATCCTCAGGGTGGGCGGACGTATCGTTCATTCCCCTTTGTCTTTTGAGCAGAAGCATCCTGCCCTCCTTCCCAACTCGCACCGTCTCACTTATATGATTATTGAATATACCCATGCAACATATTTCCATCCAAGTATACAAACCCTTCATAATCTGCTCATTCAACGTTATTGGATTCCATCACCCAGAAAAATTATCAGAAAAGTGAAATCTAATTGTTATAGGTGTTTTACAGTAAATCCTCCATCCGTTCAACCTCCTATGGGAAATCTACCCCTCTACAGAATCTCAAAACTCAAACCATTTGCTCATATAAATGTTGACCATTTTAGGTGAGCGGTATGTTCGGGATTCACGTATTCTGCTCTATCACTCAGTCATAATGATGCATAGATTATTATTATTTTTATTATTTCATTAATTTCGCGTTGTCAGTTACAAGATTTTCCCCTGTAAAATGCTTCTGGGCGATACTTATTAGACGGTGATGGACGTTTCCATGCCGAAATTATTAATAAATAAAACTGTCATTGTGACATTAAATTCGTAATGTCACGTACTTTCGCCTCATAAAATAACAGCGATACAATCGCCCCTAAGAGAGAAAAACTACGTATAGTCGCCAGGCTGCTGATGGTCCATTTCCTGAATATCAATCCCAGCTGAAGTATTGAGCTGTTTTCATTAGAAACTAGTCTTGCAACCGCCAAGGTAAGGATTTCTTGTAATCTGTCGTTAGCTTTCAAATTTCGAATCAAAAATACAAAAGTCCACTAATTCATACTCAGACATAAATTTGGTCCTTCGAGCCGGATTTGAAGGATCTGACCTGATTTTGTGGATCCATAATAATAATATATGAATGATTAGTGACTCCTTGAGCAGTCATACTTATCTACTCATAAAGTTCGCCAGATTTGACGCATTCTCCCTCTCTCCCTCTCTTTCTCTCTCTCTCTCTCTCTCTCTCTCTCAAATCAAAGTTGATCATATATTCATCGATAAATCACAGCCATTTCACTCAAAACAGAAGTACGTTTATAAAACATTTGCCAAAAACTTAATCATAAGCAAATCCCCTCAATATTTATCTGCTCCACATTGATATTATTTCGAGTACCTTTGCTAAGATTAAACGATAGCGTCGGACGCGAGAAAATTGAAGCAACTGAGCGCTCTAAGATCTACTGAGATTATAAAATTAAATGAGATAAAGAAGGTAGCTGAATTGTGTATTAGCGATAGGTCTTATCATAACAATTTCAAGTGTAGAGCTAAAGTACTAGAATCTGTTTATGGAACATTCAATAAACATCACTCCTCTATAGTTTCTCTGGTATCAGCACAGGAAGGTGGTGATCTAGATACACAAAATGAATTTTTTTCTGGATTCGAAAATGATTTCTTTCATTGTCAAGCTTTATATATGCAGCTCTTCGATGATAAACTCCACTCAACTCTAGATACCGTCGACATGACAGCGTCTAGTTCACGACAACAAAATTTGAAACTTCCAAAAATTGAACTTGCAAAGTTTGACTGTGATCTCAAATCATGGCAAACTTTTAAGGATATGTTTGATTCTCTCATTCATCATAACGATGCACTTTCCAACGTAGAAAAGTTCAATTATTTGATTACTTCATTACGTAACGCTCCGTTAACCCTAGTGAAATGTACTCCGCTCACAGGTCGGAACTACACAGTTGCCTATTATGCATTAAATGAACGTTATAATAGTAAACGTTTAATTGCCACATCCCATTGGCACGCGATTGAGCAAACTAAGAGGCACATCAGTAATGATAACGCTCATAATCTACGTATTCTCTTAGACACATTTTCCGAAAATGTTTCGGTATTAGAAAACCTTGGGTTTCAAGTAAAAAAATGGGACCTTATCTTTTTCAATTTGTTATTCGATCGTTTGGATAACAATACTGCCACTCGGTTTGAACTTGAATGTGGATCACACTTGCAGGATGAAAAATTTTATGAAGCTGTCAAGAATTTTCTCAATAAACAATGCTCATCTTTGGACTCTGTCAATAATTCTAGCCCTAGTTCTTCTAAGAAAAACGAATTTGCTAAAACAAAAGGTAATCTATCACTCTCACTCTCCTAAACCCAAATATTTATCTTTTGTAGTTGGATCTCATAACAAAAACTATTGTCAACTATGTAGTGATGATCATAACATATATAATTGTCCTGTTTTTCTGTCAAAGTCTCCAAATGAGAGGTTTCTATTGACTAAATATAATAAATGGTGTACTAACTGCCTTGGGTTCAGGCACACCTCGACATAATGCTCTTCAAAGTCACACTGCCTCACATCCTCATGTAGGCATTACAAACTCCTTCACATGGACAGGACATCCGCTCAAATGAATAATATAACTCCCCCAAATATATCTTCCTCTAATATGCCGTCTCTTAGCACATTTGTCCCGCAAAAAGATAGTAATGGTCATAGTCAAATTCAGACTTCAACTAATTTGTTCACTCATTCTAACAGCATGGTTCTCTTGTCAAAGGCAATTGTACAGGTACAAAATAGATATGGTAATTTCCATAAGGTGAGAGCTATATTGGATAGTACCAGTCAATCTTATTTCATTTCAAGCAAATGTGCAAACAAATTGAATTAAACAAAAACAAGTACTGTAGTTGAAATTTCTGGAATAGGTAGGACTGACTCTCATTCCACAAAAATGATTTCTTGCGTAATCAAACCTTGCAAAAAAGAAGAGCCACGCTTCTCGTTGAATGTCATTGTCTTGCCTAAAATTTATTCTGCAATGCCGACTGTAAATATTCCACTTGCTATCCGTTCTCTAAACTCGATTTAGCCGATCCTGAGTTCAATATTTCCATTCCAGTGGATGTACTTTTGGGAGCTGACTTATTCGGATATATTTTGACTGGAAATAAATTAGCAAACTCCCTTAACGACCCTGTAGCTCTCGAAACAATATTTGGCTGGATAATCATGGGTAATATGACTTATTCGCAGTCTACTCCTCCGCACGTGAACACTTTTGTCACAACTGATTTCTCACTGGAAAGCATGGTAAAAAAGTTTTGGGAACCGGATCAGGTTCCTTCAACTCTTAGTCGTTCTCCCGAAGATATTTTCACAGAGAATCATTTTCAAAAAAACTTCTTCTGGTCGTTATAAGGTATGTCTTCCATTCCGCAGTCCAGAACCCATCTTCTTTGGATCTCGTGATATAGCTTTGCGCAGATTCACTTCTGTGGAAAAACGTTTAATCAGTAATCAGGCTATTGCGCGAACAATATTGCAATTTTATGAGAGACTATTTGAACTCAGGACATATGAAACTTGTCCCCAAACAATCTCTTCACTCTCCAGCATATTACATTCCGCATTTATGTGTTGTCCGTCCTGATAGCAGCACCACTAGGTTGATAGTCGTATTCGATGCCTCAGCTAAAGATCTCATGAACACATCTCTCAATGACACTTGGTTTCCGTGTCCAAAACTTCAAATAGACCTTGTTTCTACTTTGTTGAGATTTCGACTCCATCCTGTTTTCACAACTGATGTGAAACAAATGTTCAGACAAATATGTTTGTCCGAAAAACATTTTGACTCCCAAAGAATTTTATGGAGATTCTCAGAGTTCGAACCGATGCCGACTATGTTCTCACCACGGTTAGTTTTGGTGTATGTTCTTCCCCATTTCTTGCCATACGTACTCTCCTCCAGTAGGCTCAAGATCACAAATCGCAGTATCCTAAACTTCTCAAGTGATCAGTAGAGATATCTACATGGACGATGTTGTTAGAGGATGTAACTCGATTTCTGAAGCTCTTTCTTTACAGAAGGATTTGGTAGATCTCATGGCGTCTGGATCTCTCGAGCTTCGTGAATGGGCCAGCAACTGCCCCTCTATATTATCTTACCTTTTCTCAGATTGCCTTCAATGTGATCCTTTATCTTTTGATGACTATAGCTTATCAACTGTAAATATCCTTGGAAATCAGTGGAATCCAACGCATGATTTCTTCTCCTTTTATGTGAGAACTATAAATACTTCTTGTACGAAACGTGCTATTTTGTCAGAGTAAGCCAGGGTTTTTGATCCACTAGTTTTTTTCGGTCCTTTAACCTTATATTTGAAAATCCTCATTCAGCGCGTATGGAGTATAGGCATTTATTGGGACCAGGAACCTCCGTAGATCATTCTGGGAATCTGGAGTCAGATAAGGGAAGATTTTAATTCCCTTTGACATTCATATACCAAGATTAGTCGCATCTTCTCAACAATCCTTAGAAATCCATGGCTTTTGTGATGCTTCTGAGCAAGGTTATGCTGGAGTTGTCTATATAAGAAGCTTCAGTGAGCAAGGAGAAATTTTGTCATATCTGTTCTGCTCAAAGGTGCTCTTTTATTAGCGAATTCATTAGAATTCCTTTAAAATAGTTGAAAGATGTCAAATGTTTGCTTGGGCAGACTCTACTATAGTCTTGACTCAATTGAATAACTCACCCCACAAGTGGGTAAATTTGTCTCCAATCGAGAGACCCAAATTCAGGAAAAAATTCACTCGTCTCTCTGGAGGCATGTTCGAGGAGATGAAAACCCTGCAGACCCTGCGTCGAGAGGTCAAAATCCTTCAGAGTTGCTGAAGAACGATCTATGGTGGGCGGGGCCTACGTGGTTGAAGCTTCCTGATTCTGAATGGCCAAGCCAACCATCTTTGAATCTCGACACAGAAGAAGAAAAGAGAAAAACTATTATGATTTCTGCTATTGTAATACATCCTATCAACTATATTCTTGACCGTTTCTCCTCTCTCCCTAAGATACAACGTATCATCTCCTATACCCTCAGATTCATCCGTAATATAAGACATCCAAACTCTCGGAAGTTTGATCACTTCTCTGAAGAGGAAATGGAAGAATCGCTCTGGATGTTAGTGAAACATACACAAAAAAGTATTTTCTCTAGCGAAATATCTCTTCTACAGAGGAAAAAATTACTCCCTGCTGAACTGCTGAAGAGCAAATTGTCTGGCATTTTATTCCAGCGGATGCGCCAAATTTTGGCGATCTCTGGGAATCTGGCGTTAAATGCATCAAATCGCATTTATTCAGAACAATCGGAGAGCAGACTCTTACTTTTGAAGAATTTAATGCCGTTCTGGTACATATAGAGGCAGTCCTGATCTCAAGACCATTGTGTCCCTTACGCTGTGATACAAACGACATGGAAGTATTGACACCGGGGCATTTCCTAACTATGGAACCTCTTAACTCTTTGTCTGATCCCGATCTAGGTAGTATCCAATTGGGACGCTTGTCCAGATGGCAGTTTATGCAGAGAATACACCAAAGCTTTCGGGATAAATAGTATAGAGATTATTTACATACCCTTCTTCAAAGGTCAAAATGGACACAACCATGTACTCCTATTGTGCCAAATAGTCTTTTTCTACTCAAGGAGGATTCTTCTTCTCCTCTCAAATGGAACTTTGGTCGGGTGAAAAAGGTACACTCAGGACTACATGGTATCGCGCGTGTCGTAACTGTTAAAATCCTAAAAGGATCACTGAAACGGCCTGTTTCTAAAGTATGTCCTTTGCCCATGCATAACCATTAGTTGCTTTCTTTTATTTTATTTTTTTTCATTTTAATTTTGAAGTTCAATATTTAGTTTTAGCTTAAAATGTTGACCATTTTAGGTGAGCGGTATGTTCGGGATTCGCGTATTCTGCTCTATCACTCAGTCATAATGATGCATATATTATTATTATTTTTATTATTTTATTAATTTCGCGTTGTCAGTTACAAGATTTTCCCCTGTGAAACGCTTCTGGGCGATACTTATTAGACTGCGATGAACGTTTCCGTGCCGAAATTATTAATAAATAAAACTGTCATTGTGACATTAAATTCATACTGTCACGTACTTTCGCCTCAAAAAATAACAACGATACAATCGCCCCTCAAAGAGAAAAACTACGTATAGTCGCCAGGCTGCTGATGGTCCATTTCCTGGATATCAAGCCCAGATGGAGTATTGAGCTGTTTTCATTAAAAGCTAGTCGTGCAACCGCCAAGGTAAGGATTTCTTGTAATCTGTCGTTAGCTTTCAAATTTCGAATCAAAAATACAACAGTCCACTTATTCATACTCAGACAGAGGTACAGTAAAATCTGATCAGTCTGATCTAAATGCTGTTGTTCCGTGGCTTGTCCGAATTCGCAAAAATGTAAACTACTCGAAATTTAAAGCAGCACGTCTGGCAGCCATTTTGTTCACAAAACATTTGCGGAATTCGCAAGGGTATGTTGTCGACCTTTCAGGATTGGAAAAAAAATTGGTAAATCGATTGAGCATGGCTGACTTGCACATGTCACATGACGACTGGTATGGCGAGAAATTGAGGATAGTTATTTGTGTATTCAAATCACAAAGTGAATAGTTGCCGCTGAACAAAGAGAGTTACCGTTCTGATTAAAACGAAATGAAAATACAAAAAAATTATAAGCATCTTCAACATGGCAAGTGTTTCCGAGTACCTCTAATTTGTGTTTGAAGTTATTGTTCAGATAATTGTGGTACACGCTGAAACCACAGTCAATATGTGTTGAAATGAAAATAGCGTCTGATTTCTTGAAACGGATTTTAGTTGAATGGAAAAATAATTGAAAAACCCCTCAAAAGTAGAGCTTGAGGGAGCAAGAGATATCCGGGACCTACAACCCATATAAAAGTGGATTCCGAACCACTTTAGCTCCGTGGCAGGCGATGGTATCGAAACCGGAACACCTGGGTGGAAGGCAAACGCTCTAACACCACGACCACTTGAATATCTCAAGGCATTGTCACAACAAGCATGTCTACAGGGGGTAACGGTTCTGTACCTGGGGTAAAATCATCAAAACTCGATACGAAGTGAAAATCGCTGTGGTTTACTTATGACATAATTCCACCCCTTACTTCAATCTCTTCAATTTTGTCCCCAGTGTGGACAACAGTTCTATTGCTGAGAATAAAATAATATCACTAAGTTTATCTATTACGATATATGCACACTACATTTTCGTTAATTTCTTCAGCTTCGCTGAGATCAAAGCTGGTAAAGTCGGTGAATTTCGAATAATCTCAAAAATTTCAAAAATCTTATGAATGATGATGATGATGATGAATGATGATTGTGCTTCCTAGAATATAAACCAATTAATGAAGTATTTTTTTATCGTCAATGAGTTCATTCACATCATCCGGATCACTAAAACCATATATTTGGGTATCATCGGCAAAGAAATGCTCACCAATATAACTGTATGATATGAACCAATGTAACAGTGAGGGTGCTGGCAAAAACCAATTCATTCCAAACTAGTGCTAACTGGTTTAGTGAAATGTTCTCAAACTATTGCTAAAAACTAAGTTCTATGTCACTTATTCAAAAAGGATGTTCGTACATGAGTAATCGATAACTATATAATGTTTTTCCAATACTCTAATAATGAACTTTTTTCCATGTCGTACATCCTTCATGGCGGGCACTGTATGTTTGTTTAACGTGATACTCGACTAGAGTTAAAATGTCAGTGAGGTTGGCTTCCCACAGAACTCCGTCATCGTCTCCCCTAATATTATTCATTCTCATTTCAGGTGAGCGGGTCAATGATGAACACGGGCCACAGCATTATATTCACCGTGGAAAACGATACCAGGCATCACATCAATGTGACCGGCGGTCCGCTGTCCTATAAATATCAATTTCAAGAAATCCACATCCACTACGGCCTCCACGACCAATTCGGATCGGAGCACTCAATAAATGGATATGCCTTTCCGGCCGAGGTAAGATTATCGGTATTCGTGTCTTATGAATTCGGGTGATTCATCAATTAAATGATGTACTTCCGTATTGAACTAAGTTTCACATGGAGTGATGCAATATTTCACAATGTAGTATCAAAACTGAAGTAACTGGAATTTAATCTTCTACAGGATCTCTCTATTGAGGCAACTGGCAAGGCACAGCATCAAAGAGAACTCATTGTGAGGAAAGCGTAAAGCGAGTTCCATTTCTATATTCCTACGTAAATTGCGTCCCACCGATAATATCATACTACGTAAACAGAGTTCTAGGTTTCATTATAAGCTTAGTAAATTGAGATCCATATCCCTTCAAGGGTATCACCAATATTAAAAGAATTAAACTGCTTTATCTATTCACCTGTCAACTCAAAATGATTAAATATGACCGATTCTATTTGGGCAAATAAACATTTTCGGTTACGTTTGATATATTTTGGCAGTTACTGAATGGTGGCAGCCTTTTCTCTTATTATTATCATTTGGCGGGGCTGACTATCGGCCAAAGTACAGCTAATTCTGAGTAGAGCCTCTCTATTCTCCGCTGTTAGGTCGATCTCGTGAGTACTGCGGATCGTCTGATGAACTCTTGGAGATTTCTTACGACGTTTCCATGTGAGATGATATCTTCTGCACTGCAGTATCTGGAGATAACCATCCACATGCGAGCCAGGGCTTCGATTTCGAACATTTTGTGGAAGGCTGTTCCTTCTTCCTCATCGCAGAACTTCCATAGTGTGGAGTTTTGGTGGATTCCCAGCATGTACAGTTGTTTTCTCTGGTGGCAGTGCCCCGGTAGGAGACCTACCATCTTTCTGAGAATCTTCCGGCTCAGTTCGACCAGATGCCTTGTGAACCGGTCGGTTGGCCACAATATCATTATCTTTCCGTGAGTATTGCTATAGGCGTTCTCCCAGGAGGATAGGTGTTGGTTCTTATTCCATTTCTTCGTGTCCTGCCCAATGTGCCCAAACAGTATTTCACAGGCTGGTTCCGGTCCTATGAGAGTTGATGCTGCACCCGCTTCTGCACTCTCATTTCTCTGGATGCCCTGGTACCCAGGCAATTTCCTCCTCCTTCTGTGCTCCTAGGTAGCTGAGGATTTTGAGTGTGTCCCAAACTAGTTTGGAAGAAAACTTGCATGATTGCAGTGTCGTTATTGCCACATGACTGACGGAGAGCATGACTATGGGTTGGTTTCTATGTCCTCTTCTGAGAATCATTCTCGTGCAAACTGAAATGGCCATTACCTTGGCTAGGAATATTGAGGCTCAAGTGCCTTGGATATTCATGCTCCTACTTCATTGTCCATTATCTTAGAGCCATCTGTGTACCAAATTTTCCTTTCGACAGCGTTGGTATTGCCTTTGATGTAACTTCCCCATCTTGTATGATGGTGGTGTATCAAAGGAATAGGCTGTAGTCATTTCGTCCAACGGCATCTCAGATGTGTCAATTTTTATATCCTCCATTACGTTCGAGTGGTCTAAGTCATTGCCCTTCCATGGCCAAGGCAATTTAGTTTCTTATGATTTCAAAAATGAATCCAACCTCAAAATAGCTCAAACTTATTGTAATACCATGGAACTGTATGCAACCAAGAAAACATGTGAATAATAGTAATGTTGGTTGCATTTGTTTTTATTTTCGGAATTCCTCACTAGTAATGAGTAATACAGTAAAACGTGACAGAGACACACTCTGTTATTGGTTCAGTTAAACCACGCATTTTCAACTGATTATCTTGTCATTCAACTTCCCGCCATAACATTGACCAATCGCAGATCGCATTCCTATTGGGTTTTACTGCCGTTTCAATAATGATAGAGACTGCAATTTTATAAAGAAAGCCTATATTTTCGTAAATAAGAAAATTTCATAGGGTGCAGGACATAAAAACTCTTTGTTTTGCTGAGCTGTCAAAGTTTTCGATTTCTTAGGTTTGTATCCATCTGCTGTTCGTTTCAGGATTGCGGACAGTTTCGGAAATTTGCTGACATCAATGTTGTGTCTCACGTTCATTTTCATCTTCAGCATAGTATAAATTACCTCCAAAGATGAGGGTTTGATATTTGCAGAAAGTTCTTGGAAATAGGCAAATAACACATTTTCTGAAAACGAAACTGTTCATAAATGTCTCTACCATTCCATGAAATGATTGTATGCACGTTCGTATTGATACTGAGATAGTTCAGGCAGTAATTCACCTGAAACGTAGGGGCGTTGCGCATTGTTAAGGTCGTCCAACTCTGAGCCGAAGGTCTGGAGTTCGAGCCCTAGTTTGAGCTGGTATTCATTTAATTTGATCTAACCGATTAAATTATTAAAAATTTCGTGGCTCGACTGGGGTGAGTCCTGCACCATTCACTGTTGCGTTTCAATCAGCAGTGCTACTCCGAATGTAACATATGGAATTAGTAACTAAGCCAACCCAAAGCACATGGCTAATAACCAAAGCAGTCGATGCCAAAACATCAAAGAAAAAAAATACCTGAAGTTGTTGCTGCTGCTTGCAATATTTCAAGAGGTGTGCCCATGGAAACATCTTCCATATCACTTTGTTTGTGTTAGATTATTATTGGATTCAATCAAGAAAATCATAGATTTCGTGATATTCATATAATTGAGCCTCAATAAAAATGTTTCTTTAATTTCAGTTTGAAATAAAATTCTTTTCATGCAACAGTTCATTTTCTGCAGAAGTTGAATTCCTCTACAATTCTGCTAGTAAGCCAATAGGTTACGGGCCCAGAAATCGTTACTGGATTTTTGAAGGAGATTTCAACACAATGTAGCTGAACTGCAAAAATATTAGTATTCTTAGTAGATTGAAACCTACTGACACAAATTCCTTGACGACCATCAAACATTGTCAAAGTTTCAGCCAACAAAAATCGTGGAATTTTTTGGAAGAAACTACCAATTTTTTGGAAGAAACTACCAAAACCTAACTAAACACTAGAGAATATGACCAACGAAAGAATCAAGCCAAGGTACTGTTTCTCACTTCCATATGTGAAGAAGAGTTTACTCACCTAGTTAATTGCGAAACTGCTAATGAAATGTGAAATAAGATCATCAGCATTCATTAGCAAAAAACTGAAGTATTCAAACACATCGTGTGCTTTTCGCATGAAAGCTGGAATCAATATTACTATATTCATCTCCAAAATAGAATCTTTGGTGAAACAATTAGAAGAAATGGAAGAGAAAATATCAGAAGTAGTCAAAATCTCGAAAATTATAAACAGCTTGCCCGCCATCTTAGAATAAGAAAGTTCTATCTGAACACATAACTGTTTTGAGAAAATGGCCATCCAAAGTTCGTGACAAATGTGTATATTAGCTGAAAGTAAACCACCTTGTGAAGTATTTTGGTGTGTGATTTAAGAATAATAGGGCTAAATTCAAATTCACTCATGTTTATATCTACTCAGATAAACCATTTTATTTTTATTTTTTGAGAAACCCTAATAATAAAAAAAGAGTTCTTTCTGCTACTTACATCTATGTTCATTCTACATAGTGCACGCAGTTGGACAAATCGTAGTTTTGAAACGTTCCAGCTGTCACTTACATCTATGTTCAATTGTCATAGTGAATTCAGTTCAAGAAATCCTAATAATGATTAGTTCTTCCTGCAGCTAACATTACTAACATCTCAGTTCATATTCAGAATATCCGAGTTCCAACAACATCTTTACAACAACCAAGTTCTAACTGATTGCAGATAGAGCCTCACTATACATATCACATGTAGATGGAACTGTCTCTGATTCAGTTGTTGTATTTAATGTGCAGATAGAACTACAAATATTTCAATATTGGCTTCCATCGAGTAGATGGTGGTACAATATGACTTTGAATGAGTAGGGAATCGTAGATAGAACTCAGAAATGCTCAAAGTACACATTTTGCATAACATGCAAATAGATCCTTCATATTCTGAGGCAACGTAAGCCATTGAAATATATGCCGTGACTGCATGGGATTTTGTAGACCCATCGAAGCAAATACAAACCAATCTCATTTCTCGCCTTATGAAAGAAGAACAGAAGAACTCCACAAAAGATGAAAGTAATGCCACTTTTGCTCTACAAGTGCAATCAATAGAAATGAATCCAAGCAATGGTGAACAGTTAAAACTTCGAAGTTACAAGTTCGGTCCTGACCAGGTGTTGTTTCTACGTAAAAATGAAAAATCAGGGTGCATGGGACAAGAGAGAAGTTGTCAAGAAATTGTGACATACAATCAATATTATTCATTCGTTGTCAATAATTTTTCTTCAAATATATTTTAAAGTGAAGTTCATAATACGAAACACGACTATTCATTGAAAAAAGCAAATACAAAAAATACATGTTACATGGTCCAAACGAGCGGATTGGCAAAGAAAGCGATCTTCGACTGAAAATCATCTCTAGAAATCGAAATATTGGAAGCCGCACTACACCGATCAAGGGTGAGACCTTTCCTCCTTACCAGAGTAAATATATCGATATTGGTTGGAGGAGTTTGAATGTCATTGCAGATAAAATTTTGCAAATTTAGTAAAGTAAAGTTTGAGTTGATTCAATATTCATAATGGCTAATGACATGCTAAGTTCATTGATTAAAAAATGAGGTATTTTGAAATCAAAATTGACATTATTTGAAAAATACGTAACGTCATTTCAACATACTGATGGTGATAGGGCTCAGATAATATAGTTAGAATTGAGAGTTTCCAAAATTGAAACGCTCATGAGTGACTTTGACACTGTTCAGACGGATATCGAATTCAAAACGAATTCAGATGATGATCATATCGTTGAACGAGAACATTTCGAAAACAAATGTCATCGATTGGCAGCGCGAGAAAAATTTATATTAGAAAAAATTTATAAAAAAGATAATGTTTCAATCAACAATTCTTTATCAAACGATCTGCACAATACTGTTTTGCCAGAATCGAAGGTACCTAAATTTAATGGGTCTTATGACTCGTGGTTAGAGTTCAGAGAATTGTTCAAATCGTTGGTTCATAATAATAATAAACTAGGTGATATACGAAAATTCAATTACTTAAGATGTGCACTGGTTGACACAGCGCCTCAGGTTATTCAATCAATCGAATTTACAGAGAAAAACTATGCAACGACATGGAACACTTTATGCGAAAGATTCAATAGTAAACATCTTTTAAATCACAATAATTTAAGTGCAATTTTTAAAATAGAAAACATTGTTGTCGTTGCTGCCAGTAAATTACGATTTTTATACGAAAACTTATTTAAACACTTGACCTGTTTGAATCAATTAGGCGAACCGACTGATTCATGGGATACGTTACTCATTTACATTATTCCTAATAAATTAGATAAACAATCAGCCCAAGAATGGGAAAAGCACAAATGTAATCACGATCAAGTCGACCTGACTATATTCAGAGAGTTTCTGAAAAAGCGAGCAAACATGATAGAAACGGTGGAAATAAATTTTCCCAAAAATGACCATAGTCACGAAACGCGAAAGACAGGTACTTACTCAAATCAAAATCCTCATTATTCGAAAAGCGGAAGCAATACGCGAAGTTTTGCAAGTAATTTCAATCAAACTGTGAACAAAAATTCAAATAATTCCGATATGGCGAAACAGATGCTGTTTTATTGTCCAGATTTTCTTAAACTTTCGACCAAAGAACGTTATTCGAAAATAAATTAATTACAATTATGCGTCAACTGTCTACGTCGGAATCATACGGTAAACGATTGCAATTGGTCAGGATGCAAAATGTGCGGGAAAAAACATAATACCGTATTACATGACGCGAGCGAGAAAACGAATACGGCAATTGCTATAAACGAAATTGACATTTCAAAAGTCCAAAATTCGTCATGCGAAGATATTCCTAGATTGGAAGTTACAAAGTGTTCATTGGCAACTGCACAAAGCTCGATTCTTTCAACTGCTAAAGTATCCGTACGAGGACCGAACTCAGATTTCGTAACAGCCCGAGTACTGTTGTGCTGCGGTTCTCAGAGTTTTGTCACGAATAGATTATGCAATAAAATCAATGTGGAGAAATTATAATGAAAATTAGCAGTTTCAGGAATAAGCGAGAATATTTCATATACGAATCATAAGTGTAATATCACTATAATGTCGAAAAATAGTTCATATTCATTCAGTTTGTCTTGTTTCGTGTTAGATAACACAACTTCCGACCTGCCAGATTCCTTTTTTTATTGTATAAATAATTTCTAGTCAGAACAAGTTCTGGTATTAGGAAGTTTGAATGTACATCAATGATAAAATAAAGTAATCTAATTCTAGTACATTATCAAATAATACAAATAATTCATATAGTTTTGTAGTATTCTTATGAACATCATTTCAATAGTAACATTTCTTTCAAATTTTTGGAAAATGAAATTATCATTTTTGAATTTTTTTATTTGTTCTGGTAATTTATTAAATGTTTCTATAGAGCTAAAAATTGGATTTGCTTTTCCTCTGGTGAAATGGATATTGTCCAAGTGAAAGTGGTTCAAAATCCTAGTATTATGACTATGTAATTTGGAATTTTTCTGAATTGTTGTATTACTCTTTTGAATATTCTTGGTTAATTTAAATGCAAATTTAGCTTTGTCAAATGGAACAAGTTGGTTCAATGTCATATTATTGGTGTTTTTGTACAAATCTGATGATGGTGTTGCCCAAGGTTTACCAAATATTACTTTTATTGCTTTATTCATCAATCTATAAATAATTTCTTTTTGTTTTTGACTGCATGATGACTACACTGTGATCATATATCTGATTCGAGAGATAATATGTGCGTTATATATTAACAATTGAATTTTTTTTTTTCAGAAATTGTATTCTTCTGATAGCTCCTATCAGAGGAATAATAGAATTTTATTTTCTCTATATGACTCTCAAAAATTAAATTTTGGTCAATAATCAGACCCAAATACTTGTGTTTCTCAACTTCAGCCATAGTTCTGTTTTTAATTATAATGTTTAATTTGATGTTTTCCATATTCTTTTGTTTAAATATCATATAGACAGTTTTTTCTGAATTAATAGTTAAATTAAGTTCATTCAACCATATTTCAATTGTTTTAATATCTTTTTCCAAATTTGTTTTTAAGGTTTGAACATTTTTAGATTTGTGATAGAGTACAGTATCATCAGCAAAAGAAAAATGCGTTGATATTCATAATGCTATTAACATAAATCAAATAAAGAATTGGTGCCAAAACAGAACCCTGCGGAACTCCAAATGTTGATACTTTTTCGTAACTTTTATATTGGTCAATAAGTGCATATTGTACACGATTTCGGAAATAATTTTGAAATATACTCAATGCATGTCCCCTTATACCCAGGTTATTTAAGATGTCTAATAGAATTGTATGATTGACTGTGACAGCTTTATTAAGATCAATGAATATTGCAACACCATAATTACTTGAATCTAAAGTTTCATAAAATCAGTAACTGCTGCTTGGGTATTGGAATGTTGTTGGAATGCATATTGAAATTTATCAAAACCAATATTAGCATTGATGAAATCAACTTACTGGATTTTCAACACTTATTCAAAAATTTTAGCAAACACATTCAAAAGTGCAATTGGACGATAATTTGAAATGTTTTTTCTGTCACCTCCTTTATAAATAGGTTTCAAAATTGTTCTCTTCAAATAGTCTGGAAAAGTACCATTTTCCATACAATTATTAATAATTAAAGATAAAGGTAAGCTTACTAGATCAACAATATATTTTAAATTGTTTGAAGTAATTTGATCTTCACCAGGTGCTGTATGCGATTTGAGAGTCATAATTATTTTATTAATTTCTTCATCTGAAACTGGCTTCAAAAAAATTGACTTTTTACATGGTGACAAATTTTTCAATGCAGTTTTGAATTGTTTAGATAATGTTAAACCAATTTCTGTGAAGAAGTTAATGAATTCATTACATATATCATTTGCATTATTCAGTAGTTCACCGGTCTTAATCATAATTTGGTTGATTAGTATTTGCTTTTTTTTCTTATCAGTTCCAATGTTATTATTAATCATTTCCCATATTTTTTAGGGTTTGTCCCAGCACTTTCAAATTGTTTATTTAATTTATCTTTCTTTGAATTTTTGCAACAAGTATTTATTTCTTTTTTTAATTTTTTATACGCATCTTTCAATTTGCTATTATTAGGATCTTTTTTCAATCTTTTATAATAATTATCCCGATTTTTCATTTTGTTTAGAATAATTTGTGTTATCCAATTATTATTTTCCCTTGTCCTGAATTTTTTTAAAATGCTCGATTTTTCTCTAGATTCTTTTATAATATTAGCGAGTTCTTGAAATGTTGGTGTATCACATAAGGAATGTAGACTCTCAGAAAAATAATCTCGAAATTTGTTTTTATCCAAAATTTTTATAGACTTTTTGACAATCTTTGGTTTCATCTTTATAATTTTTTTTGTTTTTATATTTACTAATTTATGATCTGAAAGATGAAATTCATCATAGTCAATAAGAAATGCAGAATGATCTTTCGAGACATTTGTTAGAATATGATCCAAAATTTATTTTGCATTATTATGATTTTTTCTAGTAAAATTGTGTTCCTCGACTATGTTGAGTAATTTGTAACCATTAGTTATAAATATGCTTTTGTATTCACCGACAACACAATTTTTCTGTAATAAATTTAAATTCATGTCACCTAATAAAATAAGGCTTTTATAAATCCCTGTAATGTGATTGATAATTTTGAAAAATTCTAAATAGTTTACATTGGGTGGTCGATAAATAATACCAATTTTAGGTTTTGGGTTCAAAGAAAGTATTTCAATCATAATGTAATTACAATTTTCTATCGTTTTCTTCTCGATGATGTCAAATTTGAAATCTTATTTAATGAATATAGATACTCCACCTCCACGACCAGTTTTTCTGCATTCGTGAATTTCTAAATATCCTGGAATTTTTATGAAATGTATTTCATTTGGATATAGCCATGTTTCAGATAGTGTTAAAATATCAAAATCTTCTTTTGTCATATACAGTTCAACATCTGTTAATTTGTTTCTCAAACTTCTTATGTTTAAGTAGGATATTGACAGTTGTTTACTCTTATTAATTTGGGGGTTGTGAGCCATAATCAATTTGGGATTGATATTTGTTTTGATAAAATTTCATGACTGCACAGTTTTTATCATAAGCTGAATGTTTCGTGGGGTGATCTGTTTTGAAATGCAGGTTAGAAAAAGTACAATTTGTACATTTCAGTTCAATGATTTCACAATTAGTCTCTTCATGATTGTTTCCGCATCGAGGGCATATCACAGTATTTCTACAATTCTTTGAAGAGTGATGAAAACGACAACATTTGAAACATTGTGTGATTTGTTTATTTTCATATACATGCAAATTTTGCCAACCTGATGAATAATTTTCCATTATCTTTTTCATATATTATTCTTAGCAAACTTCCATTTACTTCAGCATAAATAGTATAATAATTTTTATGACTGATGTATTTAACAAAATTCACTTGTAATTTATCATTTTCATTGATAGATTGGTTTTGTTTCTAATCATCTCGCATACATTTTCTTTATCTGGTGGTGTTTTTTGCTTCAGACCAACAATTTTAATCCTTGGGTTTAGTAGCTTATTTTCTCCAATTGTATAATTATTTTCAAGTTTGTTTTGAATTTCGTCTTTCAGTTTGTAAAAATCATTTTTTTTCTTTACAATTTATTTCTTTTCCTCCATTTCTTGTTTTTCTTATGGCAGTAACACCAATTTTGAGTTTGCCGAGATCAGAATTTTTAAAAATGTCTTTTTTCGTAGATATTGAGTCTTGATTTGATTTCGGATTGATCACTATGGTTTCAGGAAGCGGGTGATTTTTAATTTCTTTCATCTGACTCACCACTATTTGGGAATATGTAGGAGTGGGAATATTTGGCTTCACATGTATTTTTTCCATCTCTTCAATTTTCTTATTAATTCCACACAGACCATCCATAATTGTATCTTTATCAACAATATTTTTGGTAATCATATCATAATTATATTGTAACCTCTCATTTTCTTTCTGAAGTTGACTTATGTGTTTATCTTTTTCTATTATTAAAAGTTCTTTATTTTCTATTAGGTTCCATAAATGCCGGTTTTCTTCTTTCAGAATTGTTACTGATTCATTTATTTCTTTTTCTTCATTGTAACATTTTATATTACCATCCGTATATGAACAGGACCCTTCTACATAATCAATTTGCATGCACTGGAAGCCTTCATATTTCTCTTGATTTTCTGCATATGTGCTGTTTCTCTTTTAATGTATAGTCATTTTTCTGTTTCACACGATTGTCTATTTGTATCGTACTAATGTCACTTCACTTTTCAAAATGACATTTTTATGAAATGTCAGACTTACATATTCAATATATTTTCTTCTGGAATTTTGATAATCTCGATGAAACCCAATCTGTACACTGTCACTTGAATGTTGTTCTTCTTGGAGATTCTGTTTCAAAAATATTTTGTACTATATTTGAAGAACAAATCAAATGTCTCTTTACTACTCAAAATAATGATCATTGAATTGCAATACTTGATTATTAACTTAGGTTTATCATCTCCAATACTTCAAAATACTCGTTTGGGTTGGGTAATTGCTGGTGCTATGAGTGTACACAAGACCGGACATACTTCCGATTCAAATAAGACGCGTTGTAATTTGAGCTCCAACGTATCCATTCAAGAACAATTGAGTAGATTTTGGGAAGTCGAAGAAGTTGTTACTGAAAAATCGTGGTCAATCGAGGAACAGGAATGCGAAAATCATTTTATTCAAAACTTAAAGACAAACGAAAACGGACGCTACGTAGTCTCAATCCCATTAAAAAAATCCCCCAAATTATTAGGTGACTCACGAGAAAATGCTATTAAACGATTCATTTCCTTAGAAAGACGACTCTTGACTAACGAAAGGTTAAGATCCCTATACATTGAATTTTTAAATGAATACGAGCAACTAGGTCACATGACTAACGTAAGCGACTGTTCGAGAGATGGTGTAGAATATTTCATGCCTCATCACGGAGTGCTGAAGGAATCAAGTAGCTCCACGAAGTTGCGCGTTGTATTTAATGCATCAGCGCCCACTTCTACCGGTCTCTCTTTCAACGATTTACAAATGTGTGGACCTACTATACAACAAGATATTTTATCTATCATTTTACGTTTCCGAATGCAACCCATCGTTTTGTCAAGTGACGTCAAAATGATGTACAGACAAGTTCTAGTCAATTCAGACCAACAAAATTTGCAAAAAATTGTATGGCAAAAAAATCCGAACGAAAGTCTTAATACTTATCAGTTAAATACTATTACTTATGGTACCACCGCAGCATCATTCCTAGCAATCCATTGTTTGCACTAGGTTGCAAACGAATGCGAAACTGAAAACCCACTGATCGCTAGAATAATCCGAAACGACATGTACGTTGACGATTTGTTAACAAGCGTAGAATCCGAAGAACAGGCAAAATTTGTGTAGAACATTTTCCTCAAACGTGGATTTAATCTTCGAAAATGGAAGTCAAATAACAATAATATTTTAGATACAGATAATTTTCTTGAATTATCTATGACAAAAGATCACGAGAGCAAGATATTGGGTCTGTCTTGGGAATGCGGATCTGATATTCTCACTTTTAATATACGAGATATTAATCCTACTAAAATAACAAAACGCCCGATTCTTTCGAGAATAGCAACTATTTTTGATCCATTAGGCTTGGTTAGTCCTTGCATTATTATAGCGAAAATTTTGTTACAGAAATTATGGTCAGAAAAGCTAACGTGGGACGATGTCTCACCAAAGCATATTATATATTCCTAGTTACAATTTTCTTCAGATTTGTTTCTATTGAATGATTTAAAGTTTTCTCGTAACGTTTTATGCGACAAACCAGTATACATATTATTGCATGGGTTTGCGGATGCTTCAGAAACAAGTTACGGTGCCTGCGTTTACGTTGTTTCAAAAAAATTTAAGGGTGACATAAATTCGAATATTTTATGTGCTAAATCAAAAGTCGCACCCTTAAAGTAGTTAACTATGCCTAAGCTTGAATTAAGTGCTAGTTTAATTTTGTCTCGACTTATTGATAAAAAATTGCACAGTCCTCTAATATCGAATTCAACGACATTTATTGTTGGTCCGATGCGACTATTGTATTAGGCTGGTTAAAAATATCACCCAACCTATTAAAACATTTCGTATCACATCGCGTAGCCGAAATACAAAGACTTACACAAAATTTTGAATGGAGACACGTACCTACTTCATATAATCCTGCCGACATTGTGTCACGTGGTTTAAGCCCAAAGGCATTGATTCAATCCAAATTGTGGTTTCACGGACCGCAATGATTATTATGTGATACTTCGGATTGGCCTAGTATATCACTGTCGATGCCCGAATTACCCGAACGGAAATGTTTCATTTCAAACTCTAATATTACTTCTTTATTCGATCATTTTTCGGGATTCAATAAAATGAAGAGAGTTTTTGCTTACATACTGAGGTTCATGAATAACTGTAGGCTAAAGAGTCAAGGAAATTAATTCCTTATTTGACAGTTGAAGAGTCAAAATTAAGCTTCACACTCTTAATCAAAATTGCTCGACAAAAATATTTTGAAGAAGGTTACATATGCTTAAAAAAAGGTCGTAATTTGCAGTCAAATAGTAAAATTTTAAGTTTGCGTCCATTCATTGATCCACAAGGTGTTATGCGTGTTGGAGGCAGACTGACTAATTCAGATTTTCCTTACGATAAAAAATATCATATCTTGTTATAGATTGGCTTAGCTTATATTTGAACATAAACACAAATTTATTACATGCTGGACCTCAACTACTTTTATCTTCTCTTAGAGATACATTTTGAGAAATTGCGTAAAGTGTTCTAGGTACGATGTAAATAATAAGGTGCAGCCTATTAGGGGTGATTTACCTCGTGCTCATGTTCAACCAGTTTCCACTTTCATGATAGTTGGAGTAGATTACGTATTACGATCAAGTAGAGGTGGTAAACCTATTAAATGTTGGGTTTCTTTATTTGTGTGCTTCAGTACTCGAGCGATACATTTAGAGCTAGTGACGCGTTTTTACAAGCTTTTCATCGTTTTATTGGCCGTCGCTGAACACCCTCAGAGGTATTTTCAGACAACGGTACACATTTTGTTAAAACCAATAAAAATTTGGTAGAACTTTTCAAAAATAATCATTCAAACATTTCTAAATACGTTGCCAATATCAGCATTGAATGGCATTTTATACCTGCCAATTCACCACATCTCGGTGGCTTATGGGAAGCAGGAGTGAAAGGTTTAAAACACCATTTACGACGAGTATTGGGATATCAAGTTTTGTTTTTCTTTGATTTTCAAACTCTGCTCATCCGTATCGAAGCAGTGCTCAATTCCCGTCCCTTATTTCCTTTTACCTCCGATCCTGAAGATTTATCTGCTTTGTCTCCCTGTCACTTCTTGATCGGAAGACCTATGATGTCCATAATAGAGTCGTCAGTTGACCACATCAAGGAAAACCGACTATCACAATATCAATTACTACAATAATTGTACGATCACTTTTGGCGTCGTTGGAGTCGTGAATACATCAGTGAACTTCAACAGAGAAGATGCTGGAAAAGGAGCCAAGGAAACTTGGAAAAGGGACAGTTAGTCTTTATTCGTGATGACAACCTTCTACCAACCAGATGGCGTCTAGGTCGCATATTAGACTTCAATTATGGTAGTGATGGATCAGCTCGAGTAGCCTCAATCAAAACAGCAGATGGTATTAGTTCTCGGGCATTAAATAGATTATGTCCACTTCCAGTTATCGGCTGAGTCCTCCAAGGCCGAGGGCATGAACAGTTAAAACCTCGAAGTTACAAGTCCGGTCCTGACCAGGTGTTGTTTCTACGTAAAATTGAAAAATCAGGGTGCATAGGACAAGAGAGAAGTTGTCAAGAAATTGTGACAGACATTCAATATTATTCATTCGTTGTCAATACTTATTCTTCAAATATATTTTAAAGTAAAGTTCTTAATACGAAACACGACTATTCATTGAAAGAAGCAAATAGGAAAGATACAAGTTACAAGAAAGCAAAACATACAGAAACTAGAAAAGGAAACCTGATGTGGATTTTGTAAACGAAGCAGTCATTGGCGAAGAGAATGTCCCATGAGGAAGGCAAATAATAAAGAAAATTCAAGAAGCCAAACAAGTAGATCTGAAAGCCATTCTAGAAATGATAATGCTGAAGCCTTAATATGCGATTATTCCTCAGTAATGGAAGAAATTGAAAACGATCAGATGACAAAGCAGATTCAGGAGCAAGTGCCGACATGTGTTTTCACCCTGAGTGTGGTTCCCTACATTGAAAACTATGGAAAATGACACCATTGTTCGAGTTGCTGATAATGAGACACTGAAACCCGTTTGCATAGGTGGTATCAATACAGAAGCATATGTGAACGGTGAATGGAAAAAAAACCTAACCGATGTTTTGTACGTACCAGAATTGCAAAGAAATCTTCTGTACAACGGAAAAATTACTGTTAGAGGATTCACAGTGGTAGTTAAGCACGACATATATGAATTCTTCAACAGGGAAATCAATAAAAAGTGAAAACCAAAAAGTAAGAAAATTAGATTTGTCGGTTACGACTAGAATTCAAACAAATATCGATTGTGAGATACAGAAAAATTAAATGTTCAACAACAGAATTTGACAGACCAAGACATGTAGTCTCTAAGACGAGTATTTATGGCTCTTTGTACTAATTGAATGAAACATTACCATAAAGTGATGGATTTGAAGAATGGAGTTGCCCTGGTAACGTTTTTCAAACTTCTTTTAAAACAGATTGTGATTATGTGATTGATCAGTCATTAGGTGCGATACATATCAATACGATGAACACTATTTTCGTTATGTGAGTTGAGAAATATTATTCTTTATACGTTCCATAATTTTATACTTCTAGAAACAAAGAAAAATAGCAAAAGAATAGTAATGCATATAAACGTAGTGATAATTTTACGCGTTGATGTAACACAATCAGTTGGCTGTGGAGGGAAGTTCTTTGTAGTTAGTTGCCTTGTTGACGGTTGGGTAGTAAAAAGCAGAAATGAATTGAATTTTTAATAATTAAATTAATTGCAATACGTGCAATTTCTGTTCCTTCTGTTTATCCTGAAAATATAAAGTATGGCCTTAATTCTGAACAAGGATTACAGCCGTCAAGCCAGAGATATTTCCACTGATTGATCTATCGAGTAAATGATTATGGGTAAGGTGATTTCCGAAGGAATTAGGTTGTCATAGGAACATCAACATCTAACTGGCTGAAACTTACAGGTTAAATTTTTTTTAAAGATATATTTAACACATTTGTTTGCTCGAACTGCAGCTATGGCTGCTTTTCTTAAAACGTCATCGTATTCCTTGATATGTTGATGGTCCGTAGTGGCCGTGCTGGTAGAGTGTTCGCCTTTGGCTTGATGGGTCGAGGGCCACAGGCTTGACGGGTCGAGGGTTCACAGCCTCACATGGTCATCGGTCACGTGCATGGCATCACACGTTGAAACGTAATGGCTGCGTCTTCCCTAGTTCACACGAGTCTCTCAAAAACTTCCGAGGGTTGCGCGTAGGGCTGCAATCGGTTGACGGAAATAACAATTTCAACAAAATGTAATAGATATATTTTGATCAATTTGCTCCAGTTGAAATAACAAACAAAAATCTGTTTCAATAACTTTTATTGCTCATTTGCTCATAGAACTTAAAATACACAATCACAACCAAAGACTTAACATAACTTTTCCATCACTCAATATATTTTCTCGATAAACACGAACTTTGATCACGAATACTTTTTTTGAAAATTATAATAATAACAATAAAAAAATGATGATTTTATTGGATAGACATGAAAGTACATATTATGACCCTATGACTAACTGTGACACCCAAATGGCAGAGTTAAATTCCAGGATTAAATCTATAATTGCTATTCCACTTAAACATATATTGCACACATTTTGGTACACGATGTATACATTTCATAAAATAACATTGTTCCTGAGGAGAGTCTTCTGGGGGTGTTTGTCATATTCAATATAATGTTATCTCAAATAAACAGCCATAATTCTTTACTTTATCTGATCCCTGGAACATTTATGACTCTTGTTGATATGTGGAAGGCACGTTATTGTGAATGGCTTCATAAAGGTTTGGTCTCCCAACTGCATTTTTGCGTGCAGCTATTCAGAAAAAATGTTTAACTGTTATCTCTATACCTGCTGTAGATTAATTTACAGCAGGTAGTTTCGCCCAGGGTAATATCTGCATTCCAGTAAAATATCCTGCACGTGAATGGCAGGTGACATGATTCATAAACATAAATATGGGAATCACTATTCTGAATTGCCATTTTCATACCAGTTTTTCCAGTGGTTGAAGGATATGCAGATGATCGATACGTGAATTATTCCAGCTGAGAATTCCAATATCAATTTCTACCATTCCCGTTTCTGACATACTGTATAGTTACCCTCTTCAATTTGTTTAATCATGTTTATATATAGAGTAAAATCGACTCTCATTTTGCAGAAATCTAGAAAAAACTGCAGCATCGGTAGAAATTTTGTACTTAGAAGAAAATGTTAGTGGATATGTTCAAGTTCTGATTAGGAAAGTTTGTTGTAAGTAGGCAAGTCGTTACTGGTATTCTATCAACTTCCGGTTGAAAGTTCACAAAATATTGAAAGCTTAGATCACTCAGATAAATACATAAGAAAAAGTAAATTACGATTATGAGCCCTACAGAAGAGATATATTTTGGAAGAAGAATATCTGATGTTAGCAACGAAGCCGAAGAATGCTAGTGAAATAAATGAGTAGAAATAGAATAGATATCTGCTTGCTACGTAACATACTTACAATGCATTCGTAGCTGGTAAGTGTTGCAACTTACAGAATAAAAATTAGGGTAATGTGCAATAAAATAAAAATACAATCTACTGACAATGAACACTTCTTCAATTATTCATTATTGAATATATACCAAGTACACGCAACAATGAAAACAGTTGAGAATATTAAACCTTATATAATTACCATGGATAACTTACGATATTAGTCTTCTAAATCTGAACGTGATTTTCAGTTTAACAAGGAGTTGAGTAACTAGGTGAAATATGCATTCATTCGTGAAAAATAAAGATTTTTGGAATTCAAAATTAGAAATACACATAACGCACGAAAATATTGGAAGGAATTCAAAGCTATGGATATCAGAGCGATTATAAATCTAACTGAAATACTCTGAACTTCTTCGAAAATAATGTTAAACATGGATTGAACGTATCAAATCTTGTAACCTGGCTCGGCAAAATAGGAATTGATATAATATTACATGTATGTTACACTATTCTTTTGTAAGAGTACATAAGGTCCCTGATTGGGTAATGGTAATATGTACCTTTCTTCGATAAATCGTCATTAAAAAACAGTTTCCTTTTCGAGAACATAAAAAGTTCGTAAGCATCCAGATGTCTTTCCATTACCATCTACGCCACTGATTTTACTTCATGAATTTTCTACTCTTCACCATGTAGTATCATTGTTCCATCAGACCTGAAATCATGAATATTTCCTAGCTGTGTGTTCAAGCAAGAATGTCTTGAGTACGGACAGAGCCGCTACTTCAAATATTGAAACAGCAAGAGGCAAGAAAATTGTTTCGTATCATAAAAAATTCACTCCGCCGACTATAAAGTGGCAGAAATTGGCCAACTCGATAATTTCACTGAATAAAAGAGGATCCGGCCGGAGAGTGGAGACTGAAGTGGTCCGGGTACTTCAATTACGCGATTCTTGGGATAATTTACGATTTCAGGAACGAAATTGCACTTTTATTATATTTGGCAAAGAAGTATCATATCCACCGGACCAAATTCTTGTTGGACGAAATCGGGGTGGGATTTCAGTATTATAATAAATCCACCACAGACGAATTAATTCTGAAAGGATTCATAATGATAACGTAGGGATGTGAAGACTGAATTCATCAAGTTAACCACGATGAAAGTGTGAACAATAATGATAATATTTCTTATTCATTTCATTTACAATGAAAGATGTAAATTGTGAATAAATATCAGGTATTTCAAATTAGACGATCATTTTTTTTTCTTGTTACTAGTTGTGTCATGTTCAGGTTCACTTCAGCCAATACCTGGACTGTGATTCTGAATGTGGGAACTCAGGTCATTTTGTAATATTAATCTTATACAAGATATTTGTATGTTTGAAAGTAGTTGACAATGTTTCATTTTGAGTAGGTTTATTCTGGACTTTCATTCTCTGAAAAAGAACAAAGAAAATTAAACTTACTCAAGATATTTGTAATTATTGAACACTATGCTTGAAATGATATAAAGTTAATTATTAGAAATATTAAAAACTAAAATAGCGGTAGTTGATACGTACACCGATGAATACTATATGAATTTTTTATTTTTCAATATATGAATGAAATATATTTATACAGAGTTAGTAAATGTATGGACCAGCCCATTTTTCTCAGTTGAGGGTTATCACAAAAAAGTTTAGATGAAAGTTGAAGTGGATGTATTTTGCACCTTTGTATGAATTCAAATATGTTTTAGATGTACCATTGGTGGAGGAGTGACGCCATCGGTATTTTTTCAAATGGAACCTCAAGTCATGTTCAGTATCGCTAGAAAGCTTGTTTTTTTCCCAATTCAATAACACTAATATTATTTTGAGTCTCTCGATAGGTACAGTGTGTTTCGTATTTTTGTGTCCACCTCTGTAATTCACTTACCTATTGCTTGATTTGTAGCAAATTCCCTGAGAGCATTTGCTTAATAGTGTTCATGGCATCATTCATAAATTATCTTTTTGTCAAGAGACAAATGAACTGCAGTTTGAGCATTTTATACAGTAATTTTGTTTAAAAACAAAATAAAATGATATTTTCCTTCATACCAAATATTTGTTAATTACTCCATTGATATGGAGTAATTACAGTTTTTAATACTCAAAATCATCCCAAACCTTGTAAGTGAATTTTGTAATGAAACAACTGACAATGTGGCACATGAAAAATATTTTTTCATTAAACCTTATAGAACGGGATCCCACGCCTATTTTAAAAAATGATTAATAACAGGCTGAATCTTCCTGAGTAGCTTCATTTTGCCGAGACGCCCAACTTTTTCCTATACAAAAATTCTCGATAGTGGTAGCTAATAAAATGCGCAGGCGTCAAACATGTCGATTTGGTGAGTGCAAAAAATTCATTAACAGTTAGTTTTTCAGTTGAACCTCGAGATAATTCGATGAAGTACTCGAAAAAACTTTTGTCCTACAAAATGGATGGTAGGACTGAAGATTCCCCCACTCCCAACATGTACGAATGACGTGGTCATAAGTATTCTTTGATAACCAGCAGATTTTTTTACTGTTGCTCGGTTAATATTTGTATAATTGAATGGTCATATTTTCCTACAAATTGAATAGTAGGTGTTCCCAGAAAAATTCTTGATAGCTTGGTAGCTAATGAACTGCGTATGCGAAAGTCATTTTGATTTAGTGAGCGCAAAAATTGTATGACTAACGTGAGTTTTACCCAAATCTGAAGCTCTTGGCTCATGGTGAAACAAACCAATTGGATTAACTTCATTTCAAGGCAGTAAAATCAATCTTTTCCATCGTAAGCCACGGGATAAACTAGCCTACAGATATTTCGATCATACCTTCTGACATAAAAAATTATCAAAATATTTTGTAATTAGGCACATCTGTCCTCATTTTTGATATGATATTTTCTTGAACCTGCCATCCTCATTACGTTGTTCAGTTCACAGATCGATCCTATGGCCAGTTTTCGAGATACATGGTGTCAAAAATTCCATTACTGCTGTTTTGCGAATTATGAATCGATTTGATTTTTTTGCTTTAATTCGAAATCGTTTTTTTTAGAAATAAACACTTCGAATTTAATTTGTAGCTCATGAGTCCCTCCATTCGAATGAGAAATTATATTTCACAAAGGGTGTTGCATTACATAGCATGACAAGACACTGTTCAAAGAAATAGATGAATATTAATACCATTATCATTTTCATTATACAAATTATATGAAAAAGAATGGGTCTTTATCAATTACATGAGGATTCATATTATGATTGCTAGTTGAACAGTTTTTCATGTACACAGTGACGATTTGAATGTTTGAAAGGCTATAACCCAGGTAGCACATGATATCGGCTGAATCTTGGTTCCATATCGGGCCAATTCCATATTGGGCCAATTTTCAATTGAGAATGTTTCTCTTTAAAACATGAATCCCTTCCAAGAGAGGATATCTTGTACGATGGAAAACAGCGACTAAATTCCAACTTTCAGTCGCAGATGATTCCACAACTGACTTTATATTTTCAATGAAATCAACATGCCATACCCATGACAGGTTTTATGTCAGAAAAATATTTTAAAAGTTTCACCCCACAAGAAATAGTCCAACAATTCCTCATTACAGTGTGAAATTGCTTCTGAAGAGCATGTTTTTCAATTCTTCCGACCTCCCTGATGATCTTAGAAGAGTGAAATATCGAAAGAGATGCAATTATTCACGCATCCATGGATTGAGCGATTTTCTGTGAGTGATACTTCTGAAAAACATTTTCCCTTATCTCATTCATAGATAAGAATCGCCAATGGAAACTGGACATTTAATAAATAATCAACTATCTGAATGAAAATGCAAATTTTCACTTTCAGATTTTTTCTCTCAAGTTATATAGGGTCTCCTCAATATCTATCAGATGTAGTTCAATGTCCAGCGTGGCTTTTGCCGGGGTAGTAGTTGTTTTCTGTTAGATATTACAAAAAAGTAACTTCAATTTTATCGTAGGTTTTTTCCATTTCCAGAGGAGTCATGTATTGTTTCAATTTTCAATTGAGAATGTTTCTCTTTAAAAAAAAATTGTACCAATATTTTACCAATATAGGTGTGCTACTTGAGAACTCAACAACAAAGTGGAATAATTATTAGGAATTGTCCATATCCGTTAATTACATTTTTCAGAAATCTGTTCTTGTGATACATCCTTGAATAGCTGGTAAAAAATGCTCTTCCACTACTTTCCCTCCCCTTTCTCATTATTCACGAAATTTTTCTCAGGAATGTTTTTCCAATACTCTAACAATAAACTTTTTTCCCATATGTACCTACATACTTTTTGGCGGTCACTGTTTATGAAACATCGCTGTCCAATAGACCTCTGAGTCTTAGGGAGTACTACATTTGCATTTTTTTGAAATCTTGTTGGATAAGTTGTCATGTTTATCAGATTCTTTTTTACTATATCGATTTGGTCAGTTTTTTAGAATAATATAGTAGTCTGATATTCAGTAATTTCGAATTTTGGAAAGGCAAGTTCGACGAAAATTCTCCTACTCTTTACCAACAAGTACCAAGAATACGCACTTGGAATAAAATATCATTATAGAGGAAGCTACTTGTCGGAACAATAACACGACTTCACAATGAATGCTTTCCAATACCGCCATACTCGTATACTTTTTACCAGTATTGTGCGGACACGTTACTTTCAACGACAGGTTCGTTATAAATCAAATTAAAAATAAGCTCGACACATTATCTTACAGGAAATGGTACTCCACAGTCAGCATAGCTCATAATTATGGAAAAAAATCGGCAGTGCATTTTTTTAGGACAAATATTGTGGGGACGTATTCGTATCCTCACAATAGAAAATGTCCCTACCGTCCAGTAGAATGCACCAGGAAAATGAAATTATTCAAGGAAGATATTATTTATTTTTCAAATTCTTACTGTAATTTCCATACACATATTACACGAAGTCAGACTATTTCAAAAGTAAACATTGTCTTTTTACTGAATTTTTCATCAAAGTCAAAACTTCATTTCCCATTAATTTTCAGGGGTTCCCTTTCTTCAAATTATTTTTCCATGGTTGAATCGAACGGTTACCGCAATTTTCTTGATCTGAATGAGGACCAGAATATTCGAGACTGCAACTTTCCATTAGCATGTATCGAAACCCAAAGCTTTCGTTTCAAAACCGATCGTATATGTACACTCACATCCATTATTCACATTTCATAAACACGTGGCGCAACTCCACTCCTGAAATATAACGAAATAAAATGGGTCCGTTCCCTGAATTGTTGATTCTCATTGCCATCTCTCAAGGCTTAGGACTTAGGATAGAGTTACTTTACACGAAGCCCTAGTGTGGCACCACAGGGACTCGTCGTGTTGGAATTATTCTCATCTCGTTCTCCTTTAACTCAACTCACAGGCAGTATCATTAACTACTTTGTTGTTTTACCTCTTTTATTCCAATCTCGAGAATGTTTGCTCTCGGCATTAGATCATTTAGGGCTCGCCAACTTTCTGAAAGATAGTTTGGGAGGAGCGGATTAAAGGTGGTTCATTGGAGCGGTTTTGTTTTCGAAAGGAATGGACGTTCATTTGTCTGAATTACTCGGTTGATTATAGTGATTATAAGTTACTTTGGCAAGAATTCAGAATGTTTGGAGAATAAGTCAACGTAGAAAAGACATGGCAAGGTTTATGTTGTATCTGGGGTCAACGAATTTTCTTCAACAGCATATGCCACACTGGCAAAAAAACTATGAGGTATTCATTTTTTTTTTCACATTTAGGTACTTCATCTATTCGACTAAGATATTTCACCTATACCAAGGGTCAACGATTTCTGTAGACAGGTCATTGTTTCCAGAATTCTAAGGCTATGCGATTTGAACTTGGCAGGGATATTGGATTCAAGAATTAAGAAATTTTCCAATATTTCATACTTCTCCATCACTTCCGGTTTCACCGAAAACGACCCTAACTTGAAAATTTTAAATAAAACTCCATGTACGAGGATGTATTGATATCAGTTAGCCTAGACCAGTTCCCTGCATAAACAAAATATTGCGTTACCACAGCAACGAACACTATCTTATTAGAAGTGACAGTGTAAGGTTTGACGTCAAGAAAGTAAACCAGAGCTACGCAATAAATTAAAAGAAAAAATATTTCCACCGAAATTGTGAAAATCGAAAAATTGGAGTATCGAGCCATCATCAAGTACCTTTATTTAAAAGGGTTAAGAGGTAAGCAGATTTACGAAGATATGCTTAATACCCTTGGTGATCAATGTTCTTCGTATGCGACCGTGAAAAACTGGACTGCAAGCTTCAAAAGAGGTAAATTTTCCATTGAAGATGATGACCGATCGGGAAGGCCAGTTTCTGTGTCAGTCCCCGAAAATATCGATGCAGTTCATGACATGATTTTAACAGACCGTCGAATTGGGCTAAAACGGATATCTGAAGCACTGACTATTTCATACGAACGCGTTCACGTCAATTTGGACATGAGAGAAATTGCTGCAAAATGGATCACCAAATGTTTGAATATTGACCAAAAGCGTGCAAGGGTAGTAGCATCGCGTATCGATTTGAAAACGATGTGGACTTCTTGAACCGAATTGTCACTATGGATGAGACTTGGGTACATTTCTATGATCCAGAAATAAAGCAACAATCGATGGATTGGCGACACTCCGGTTCTTCAAGACCTAAGAAGTTTCGTGTCCAAAAATCTACTGGAAAAGTTCTTGTTTCAGTTTTTTGGAATTGCCATGGAGTAATCATGATTGATTTTTTGGATAAGGGTAGACCAATAACTGGAGATTACTATTCGACATTACTGACCACTCTACGGAAAAAAATTAAAGAGAAAAGACGTGGAAAGCTATCCAAAGGTGTTTTGTTTTGCAAGACAACGCCCCTGCACACAAATCTCATGTTGCAATGCAAAAAATTCTTGATTTATGGTTTGTATTACTAGAACCTTATTCACCGGATTTGGCTCCGTCTGACTATCATCTCTTTCCTCAACTGAAAATTTTTTTAATAGGTCGTAAATTTTCTTTCAACGAGGAGGTAATGAAAGCTGTGGAGGTCTGGGTTGCAGAGCAAGAAGAAACATTTTTTTGAAAGGTCTAGAGACGTTGCAGGGTCGCTGTAATGAATATGTTAAGTAATAAAATATTTTGACATTGAAATTTTGGATGGTTCTATAATAGGCTAAGAATATTTCAATATATCTTCGTATATTTTAACTGTTTTGGGTACTCGGGATGATTCTTATTGAAATCAAGTTGTTTTGAGATGTAAAATGCACATACTTGATTTTTCAGAATATAAAATATTTTTTCATCTAGAGTGCGTTGGACGTACTTCAACCGATGTGATGTACAAGAATGAAGAAAATAAAAATTTGGATAAAGTTTTCTCCTAAAAGTTGGGTACTTCTGACTGTTTGTAATTTCTAATAAAACAGATTAATTTTTGAAAATGCCGATTTCTTCTTATGACAACATCGTTTAGACAGGCATTTATGATAATAAATGTATTATGATTGTTATCCATCTAATTTTTTATTCGAAACGATCAATGAATTTGATATTTGAAAATTAGAATCTAAGAAATGCCTGTCTGAGAGATGATCTCATTTGAACAAATTGACTTATTAAAAAATTAGTGACATTAGAAAATCTGGGCGTGAAAAACTGTATACTTATACAAGAATTTTTTCGCTTATCTCCATTTCAGTCCAGATGCAAAATTTTGTTTTTTTCTGAAAAATCGAGAGTGTAATTTTTTTCCCCAAAACTGTGAACGTACTCAGAAACGTCCACAGAATCAAAAAAAGGTGGAATATACAGGTTGTTCTATTTGGAATTCCTAAGTTGGGGTCGTTTCCGGAGTGACAGGAAGTTATAGAGGTGTATGAAATGATGGAAAATGAATTCATAAATTCAATACATTTGCCAATTTTAAATCTCATTCGTTTGGAACTCTTGGCTTGTCTAAAGAATACGTCGACATCCTGTATACTTTTTTTTTCTCACAAGGTGGTTGAAACCCTTTATGGGCACCTTATCCGGCCTGACACACACATCCCATAAGGTAGTGTGGGAGTCCCCTGAGTCCGAATTGAATCCCCCTCAGGGTTACCCACTAAACACTCCACCTCGTGCGTGGTAGGATCGTCCAGCCACCCAAGGCTGACCTGATGACACGTAGGCAGATGCCCATTGTATCGTACCTTACCACTTTCGCGGGCCATCAGAAAAATTCTGCAGTCGCTGTTTGAACCAGCGACCGGCAGCGTGAGTGATTTAAACATTCCTCATCAAGACAATTCTTCTGCCTATTATATTGTACGCATCCACTGCTTGGGGGCAGTGCGCGAACAGTTATAGGCAAAGGATACAGGCCTTCTTCAACGTCTGCCTGAGGATGGCAACAGACGCACCACAATATATGCCCAACAGGTTCATATATCGAGACTTAGACATCCACCCAGACTATATCGATAGACTGATCAGACAACATGTGGGGACAACTCTAGACAGAGTAGAGACCCACACGAACCCGCTGCTCACGGAGCTCCACGAGAACAGACGTGAGCAAGACGACAGAGACAGAGACAAATACAGACGTCCAGTAAACCAAGGAGACAACGACACCCCTGAAGAAGTACGGCGGAGGCGAGACCTTCGGCGACGCCAACGTCTACTTCAACAGGCACCAAATCACGATTAATCATGCCTTTATGTTTCAGATACCAAGAAGAACCGACCAAGTAGTAATTTCAATTTCAGTTAACTCAGCACACAGCACTCGGCCCTCAGCCGAGAGTTTTTTCAGGCCTTCAGCCAGTTTCAGGAGGGCACCATGCACAGTAAAGTAAAGTCATTGTTTAAAAGTCAACTCATGTCAGATATAAGGGAGCTTCAAGCCGAGAATTGGCTGGGTACTCCATATCAAACGGTCAGATTTTATTCTGCTGATCGCCAGTCATCAGGATGAGGAACCGCTTTAACGAGCGGGGGTGGTGGATAGGGGGGGTGAGCTTTCGAGTACGTACGAGTGCTGGGGAGTTCATCCTTCCGGGCCTCAACCTTAGGGGGTGCATGGTGGATTTAAACATTGACGCTTTAACCACTCGGCTACCTGGCCCTCTCCTGTATACTACTCAACAATCTCTTCAACCTTTCCAAACTGAACTACAAAGAGAAAGCTTTGTATATGTGGAAAATACTATACCTTGTAGAAGTTGTGACATGAAATATATTGGTTGAACATGCAAATGACTCAATGAAAATAATAATAATGAAACGTCTTCATCTCTCAAATATTTACTACTCCAGATAATAAGTAATACATCAACCGCAAATTGAAAAATCTAATAAGAAGATCCAGCAAAACGCTGTTGATTAGAAAGAAGAAAGACATGTGTAAAATTACACATCAATACGTTGGCATCAAGTTGTAGTCACAATCGGGTCGAAATGATACTGAAGTTATGTTTATTTTATGAATTTTCAGTAGAAATACCACAAGTGATTGAATTTTCGCGATAACTCTAACGATTTATTTCTGAACTAAACTGAATTGCTTTGAGAAAACACCACGAGTCCGAAGGAATTATATCCACCTCTCACAAGGGAAAAAACAATTTTGTCAGGCGAATATGAACGCTTCAGCAGTAACTGAAGAATCGACTTGCCGTGTAAGAGAAACAAGTGAATATTCAAATATTGAGGAATTATCAGTAGGAAAGTCCCTCAAAATGCATGAATTTCATCCATACCATCTTCAACTTCACCAAGAACTCACAAAGAATTATTTTATAACATGAGTTAAATTTTGTCAATAAGCACGAAATGAAAGTCATTCATTTTCCAGAAATGTTACTAGTCAACAAAGCGCCTCATTGAACAGCTTTGTAAACGGAAAAACAAATTCAAAATATGCTACCATTCATTAACCGAAAACAATTCTTCCGACCATGATAGTGTACTTATTCCCAATGTACGTGTGCTAATTGGGTGGGGTGATTGGCTGGATTTGTTTGACTTTTTTCGTCAGATATCATCTTCCTTATATGTTTGAATCTACAATATCCTCATTTTATGACCATTTTGGATCAATGTTGAAAGAAGAGAAGGAATTTCAATAATGTTGATGGGCTAAATGTGTAGAAATGAAAATTTATGACAGGTTTTCTCTTCTTCAATAGAATGATAGGATGATTATCATGATGAATGTGATTCGTTAATTTTTCAGGATGGTCAGGAGTCACTTGACCCAATGTATATGGTTCTTGTATGACCCAAAAAACGTTAGCCTTTCGGTCACTTTCCTAATGAAATCACCAAATCGCAGCTGAAATTGAAAAAAAAAATTATCCTCTGCTTGGCCTCAGAGATATATTGAAGAACAACCAACGTTTCCGTTTCTTCAACCAACTTTACATATCCCCGTGTATCGAAATCACAGTGTTGCAACTATAATTCTAACAAGTCATTGAAAGTCACAGTTGACTTACAGGAAAACCAAAATCTCAACATTGTAGTATGTTCAACAGTGACAATAAAGTTTGACAGTTATTCGTTTCCTCAATGTCCACAAAGACAAAACTTCCGAGAAAACTTCAATCATCGTTCCATAACATCTGTACTTCATTTATTGGTTCTTGTTAGAACGTGAAATGAAATATAAATCTCAAAATTACAACATTATGTTTCATTAAAAGCATAAATCAAGAAGGATGAAGTAATTACTTCCATTGATATCTTTTAAGAATTTAGGAAATCTCAAACTCGCTACAATTAGAAATTCTGAGGCGTCCCGTTCTCGGTCTCCTTATTAAGAACTTTTCAGCGGATGTGCAATAACATTTTTATCCTCGGGATATAAATTTCTGCAATGATAAATGTCAACGGGTGCTAAAAGAATAGAGAGAGTTAAGTGCATTTTTCAATAGTGGTTTAATGAAAAATACCTTATATTATCAAATCAAATCTGAAACATTCCCGTCGCATACAGAAATTCCTGATTATTCTACATATTGAATGAAAGTGATCAATGGGTTTATCATGTCAGGTCGTGGAGTGAGAAAAATATGAAGATATGATGACAATAAATGAAATAAGTTTTAGTTATCAGAGTAAAGATCTATCAATTTTTCATGGATTTACGTTATCACGTTTGATATATACCTATGAGGATTTTTTTAACATATATTAATATGGAGAGAGCGAGATGAAGTATTCAGAAGAACATCTTGTCTGTTCTTTGCCAGGAACCCTGGCAATCCAAAGTAAAGTAGAACCAGTCTAATATAATAAGGTCGTAATTCAATTTTAGCTGACGACCCTCATTATTACTGTTCAGAATACAGATAAGCCATGAAAGTGTGTGCTCCTTAAAATATTCCCAGGTCCGTATTAAAAAATCTCATGAAATAGTTTGGCATTTTAATAGTAGGCTCTCCATTATTTTGGCTTCTGTTGACAGTTTTGTATTCGATTTTATAATAAAAAATATCCTGAGTTGATTTGGAATCCTTGGTAAGGATATGTTTAAATATATGTAAATAATAAAATTTACTTACCTGGCCAACAGACTTTCAGTACCAATGGACTATTTACGAGATTATAGCGATAATGGTCATTTCAGAAACAAAAGGAGAAACGGTAAAGAACATTTAGTCATTACCGACCTAATATTCCGTTGTGTCAGTTGTGTCTATTCGAATTTTGTGTCGTGAAAAATGTGGCGTCCGTGGGCTCATCGTGAAGCTAGTACTTCAACTGGTGATCATTGTACTGCTAGTAGACAAATGTTACACCCTCATGGAAAACAAATTATTTAAAATGTTTATACTTTCCTTCTGGAACGTGGAATGTCCAAGGATCAAGCTGTGCAATAAATTTCTCCTTCAATAAAAACTCTGTATTCCACAGTATTAAAAAAGTAAGTAACCCTATTTTGAAATGCAAAAAACGAACAGACTCTGGTGTTTCAAGGAAACTGGATGTCTGTGATGTAGATATAATTCGAAGAACAATGTATGCCTTATGTGAAGAGCAAATTGTGCCTACATTAGATATTTTGATGCACGACCTGAAAATAATGGTATCCAGTGTTGCAAAGAGACTTTGAGGAAGTCTCTTTTTCGAAACGGATTTAAATTTAGAAAACTCAGTAGTAGCAGAAATATCATAATGGAATCTGTGCGCCTTAAGAAATGGAGATTTGAATATTTATCGGCTATGAACGAGTTCAGAGAATGTAGTAGAACAATAGTTTATTAGTATGAAACTTGGTTCGATACACATGATATTCCAAACAAGAGTTGGGTAGATTCATCTGACTTGTGCCAAACTAATGCGCCGTCTAATGAAGGAAAACGCATTACGATAATTCACGCAGGAACCGAAAGTGGTTTTATTCCAAATGCGTTGTCTTTATCGGCAAATAATCATGATGATACTACAGTCGAGTTATTTGAAGACTGGTTCCAAAATAAACTCATACCAAATATTCCACCAACAGTATCATTGTCATGGATAATGCTAGCTACCACAGTCGAAGAATAGATGAAGCACCATGTTCGAATGACACCAAAGCAACTATACCAGTATATATGTTGAATAATGAAATATACTATGAGGAAAAGTACACAAAAAACAGTTACTAAAAGTTATACATGCACAGTTATTCGATAAAATATAAATGTTTTTGTGATTCATTGGCTGAAAGCTTGGGACATACGGTGCTCAGACTTCCTCCTTATCACTGTATGTTCAACTCAATTGAACATATATGGCAACAGCACAAGTCAGCAGTTCAAAGAAATAATACTTCTTCAACTCAAGTTCAACTGTGGTAGCTCTCATATAATCATATTATGGATTATTTGCGTGGTTATCCGGAAGCATCAACGACATTTATTAATAATTCACTGTTGCATTCCAATTAACAGTGCTGCTCCTAAGATGGCGCATGCAGTTAGTAACAAGGCCTATCTAGAACACGTGGCTAATGACCATAGCAGTCGATGCCAGAACACCAAAAAAAAAAGAGAGTTTTGTTGAAAAGACTGTAACGTTATTTTATTTTACACCATTTGCCTTCTGCATTTATTTCATAATTTCCAAACACAAACAATCCCTATATTACTATCAAAATGTTGCTTCTTCCATCCATCCATCCAACTATTTCTCAAATGAACTCGGGAGTTTCACATGGCGCGGTGTTCTGTGTAGACGTATCCATTGCGTATTTTCATACTACCAGGTAAATCCATTTTACGTCATCATGTTTTGGTAACGTCATATTTCAAGTTATCCCATAGTTATTAATTGTCATTCGTGATTTAGTTGTTTACGTTTGGAACTTTGTTAACACTTTTCATTCCACTTCTTGGGTGTGTGCACTAAGCGGAGTAGGCCATAGACTTGTGGTTGTTGTGACTTTTCCATTCAGCTGGAGTAGCACGGAGTGACGTTTGTTGGTTTCATAACTGAACAGGCGAAATGGGTTATGCCATGCAGTATTACTCAGGCGTGTTTCATTTGAGGATAAAGCTTCATATATCTTTCTAGCTTGTGGAAAAAGATTATTGAGTTGAGAGTGTAATACTCTTCGAGAAGTGTACTTGGCAGCAATGCACATAGATTTGACATTTTGACATGAAGTTTGGAAAGAAGAAGATTAATCAGCGAGGGATTACTTTTGAGATATTTGAGGGAGACTGATGTGCTAAGAATTTTGATTCCATTCGAATCGTCCGTAAGGGATTATATCTCGCAACTGCCAAAAGGTTTCAGTTTTCGTTCAGTCATTTGAATTGCTTTGTGTGCATATTTCTGAACCTTACCTCTCGGGGGACTCTATAACCCAATTATCTCTGGTAAATCTCGCTCATGGTATTCTTCAACATTTGGCAATTCTTTATGTATTTTAGGATCTGATTTGTTAGGCCTATTGGGTACTTTTGGATATTTTGACATCTGAAATACCCTAACGAAAGCATCTTACACTGTGGGAAAAACTAGGCCTATTCTGGACAGAGGTATTCATTAGGACATCCAAGTTCTTGAACAAAATGTCAAGTCCTTGTTGTATTTCAGGGTTTATTTATAGGGAACTATAGTTCTGTCCCTATTGCTGTACTTCTTTCCTTTCTGAAGAAATTTTCCTGACTCCGTTGATGTTTGGTATGTCTTATTTCTTCTTCCACCTACTGTAGCTATCGAATAGGGCAACAGGTACTGGTAGTGTGAACTTCCGACGAGACAACATTGCAGCAACAATCAACCTAGTTCTACCACCTTAGTTTCCTGCTCTTGTAGCAGAGACTGTCAAAGAAGAACCATTGCAGCAACAATCAGCCTGGTTGTACCACCCTAGTTGACCTGACTTGGCACTCCAGATCTGGCGCTAAGTATTCTACCGTGTACTGATATCCTTTTCATAGCCTAGTCTTCAACCTAATGCTGATGTGTGAACGCTACAAGGTAAGGTGCACCATACTATTGCGGATTGTTCAACTGATATTCTTTTCTCCTACCCCATAGCGATAGATGCATTTTGTGTGTGATATTCGATACATTCAATAATTTTTCTATTCATTAGTACCTGTATTACCTCTCCTAAGAGGTTTTTCACTATTTGAAACATATTTGGTCATATTTCTTCAAACAGTGAGCTTTTTATCATTTAGAGTGTGGTAACTTTAATTTTTAATGCTATTCGTGATATATGGGAATCAGTATAAATAATCTATAGGGTGAGGTTGCATTCATATAGCTGGCGCCCACATTCGTACATCTCACAATTTGTTGTTATAACCCACTCCCGTCTCCACTTGAATTAGTCGTGAGCTCCCTGTCACTCTGACAGCTTAGTTGCTATTATAAAAGCCTAAAGCTAATTATACGCGTGGCAATACATTACATATTTTTTATATGAATTTGTATAGATATAATAATTGTCTCATCGAATGGCAGAGTACAGACTACTTGTTGACACAAGTGTTTGCTCTTCCACTCAAACATGAATGACCTGGATGTTTGACTTGGAAAAGAACGAGTCCGGGTGGAAAATGAGTAGTGATGATAATCATAAAATAAACTCCCACGAAAATAACTCATTCATGTATACTAACAAATATTATTCAATTCTTGTTTTACAGAGAATTCAGAAATAGTGTGTCGTTTCACGCTATCCATGTCAAAACATCATGTTTGATTTTTTTTATGAGTTTGAAATTGCAATTTTTTCATATATTCATTTATGAATCGGGTGTATGACCAGTTGTTTCAGGTGAAATATATTCAGTTTTTGTGCTAGGGAGCAGTGAGTCGATTTTTGGAACGAACGTTCGTATCATCTACTTCAGTTCTGAATCGGATTTTGTAGTATAAATATGAAGGCTTCCCGGTGACTTTGATTTTGTGGTGGAGAGTGCACGCATGTATGTGTCTTACACTCTCCATGTTCATCCATCCAATATATTTCATGGATAAGGACGTTAAAGTGCCTATCTTCTATCCAAAAATTATTCGCGTACAACAGTTAAACTGTATAAACTGTATCTGCGGAGTTTAGATGAGATAGCATCAGTGTTTCGGAAAGCATTGTTTAAATTTTTAAGTAAAGTAGTGATCTATCGCTGTAAATTAGTTTTAATTTATAAAAAGCACTACGCAATATCATGGTCACTTGTGAAGAGTATCTTAAATCATTGTCCAACAGGACACCAAGGTTTTTTGAGCTATCTTTCGGTTCAATTGTGTCTTGATTTACTGCAATATGAACTTCGTCATTGCATCTCTTTCTTGATGCCGATCTGCCAAAAAGAAGTTCATTCGATTTAACAGCATTAATGAAAATGCAAAAGTCTTTAGATATGGATGCGTAGAGGCTTTGCTGTATTCTAACAAGACTAGGATGCACAATTTATTCACATCGAGGGTGGTATGGATGTCTGTGACTTTTAGCAGTGCTTTGGTGCGACTATGAGAAGGTCTGAATCAGAGCTGTGCCGAGCACTGACAAAAAGTGCTTCAAGTACTAAGCAATCTTGAAAAGTGCTCGGGAGTCTCGAGCACTAAGCACTTTTTTTCATGAAGTGCTCTCAGTTACTAAGCACTTTCAAAAAGTTATTCGATTTAGCAAGCACTAGGCACTTTTTAAAAGGGCGAGACCGTTAAGGTGGGCGTTCAATTTCGGGTATTTCAAGTTCGTATTGTATTTGGAAACTGTTTCACTTGGAAAACTCAAATTTGGTAGGTGAACTCAGAAAGAATTGGAGTACTTATTGACACTGTTTTGATATCGAAAATTGAGATTTTTTTGATCGGCAATTGAAGGAAATGAGTCAATACTTGCTTTTGTTTTATTTCAATAGAAATACCCATAAAACAGTGCAACATTGACTGCACTTTCACGCAATTTTTCGAGGTATTCTGGGAGAAATGTATCCTCCACTTTTCTGGGTGGCAGTCCAAACAGCGTGAAGAGTTTACTGCCTCGCCCAGTGTTTAACATCGATGAGGTATATCCGGACTCATAATGAGATTAGGTTAGAAGAACTAGTGTCACCAACTCACCTCAATCTCTCAGCGACGAACATCGTCAGTTAGTCCCAATATGTCGTTCGACCATTCCGTCTGATTGGAGATGTTGGACGAGTTTTCTTCGTGCCTACAATGTTCATCGTTTCTTCCTTCATTAAAATCTTAATCCAGCGAAACTCCATGTCTGGATATATTCCCAGCCTATGCGACTGCAGAATCTTTTGGTTGGGAATTGGCACAACTTCAGACTAAAAGGTTGAGGCTTTCGCTGCTAAAGTTTTCAGTGTCACAATTTTCACTCTGGTGAAGGTCGTCGTTTTTTAGAATTTCTTCCTGATGTTTTGCTAGCGCGAGTGGCTAGCTTCTTCAGAGGCTTATACATCATGAATAATCTCCAGATGACTGGACATTCCGTCTGCGGAAATTGTATTTATTCTGACTTAGGTAGTCTTTTGCGTTAATTACCGTATCTGGATTTGGTATATTCTCACTAACCTTAATTGACCCCTTTCTACCTTTCGGCATAATGTCGCTGATATCCTTTCTTAATTCAGAATTTCTCATTACCATAACTGGGTTAGGCATATTTTCGATGTAAAGTCACTTTGACGACTTGTCTGGTCCAGTCTAAAACTATTCTGGAGATTCTTAGATATAATATCATCGTTTGCAATTGCAACTATGATATATAAGTTATATCATGTTTCATACTTGAGGTTCGTCATTAGACGGATATTGTCGGTCGGCCATGGTGCCTTTCTTTGCTTATTTTACAGACCTTACTGGCGAAAGTAGATTGAATACATGCAGTGGAGTTTCGCTGAATATTGTAACTGTCGTAGATTTCATCAACAAGAAAGATGCTTCTGATGATACTTTCTGCATTGTTTCTATAGAAGATAGTCAATCTTATAGGATTATAATTGGATCAAAATGGATGCGACATGTAGGTGGCGATAGTGAGCTCGCATCCAAGTCATGTCGTAACTTCAGTGATCTGGCCTCCAAGTCATGTCGTAACTTGATTGAAACAATGGGACAGCATTACAATCAGGGTTTTTAGAAGAAACCTGCATCAAAATGACGTGAAATATTCATGTTTGTAACTAATCACGCTAACTGACACTCGCGTTTGGGTCCAATCCCTTTTCCACAGGTATTGACTATCTTCTATTTAAACAATGCTTTCATTATTAATATCCAGACAAACAGCTGAATTTTCAAAAAATACTTTCACCTTGCGTCACGAAAACTGTGTTGCTAAGAAACACCACGAGAGCTTGCTCGAGTGGAGTTTTGTACAGCAACACAGTTTGAGCGACTGGCAAGGTGAAAGTATTTTGAAAATTTTACATTTTGAAGGGATATTCGGTCAGACAATTTCATGAATACATTATATTATTATGGACTAAATGCGTATTGCAGGAACGGTTCATCTTTTGTGTCATTAATGTCAGTTGAAAAGTTGAACCGTCAAACTGACGTTTCTATATTTACAGTGATTGTTGTAACTATGGAAACGTATAAATAAGGAAGACGCGAAACACCGATTTGAAAATACCATGGGCTGGAGACAGTGTTTTTGAAAAGTCCTTTTCTCATTGGTTTGAATTCAAAAAAGTTATGGCATTTGATAGGTTTATATGATATGAGGGAAATTGTCAATAGTAATATCCCGACAAAATGCTGAATTTTCAAAAAATACTTTCACCTTGCTGTCATGAAAACTGTGTCGCTTAGAAACACCACGAGAGCTTGCTCGAGTTACATAAAAAGATGGTTGAAGTTTCATCATGACAGACGATAGGTTACTTATATGAAAATTCATTATATACAGATATTGAATAGGCTACGGTATCCCACTTTGATCATCAACACGTTTTCAGCACCAAGCCTTCATTAGGAGAGTAGGTATTTGTCAAATAGTCGTAGAGGAAATGCGCATCAAAATCAATAACATTTTGGTTCACTTATTGATATGGCAATATTGAAAAACACATTAATTTTCTTTCAGTTGAGCACATCGTCAGTGATATCTCCTTGCAGCCTCCCTAACACTCTGAGTAATTGGTTAGAGAAGTATTTGATTGAGTTTTCAATCTCGCATGTCCTAAGAACCAAATAACACTAGCCACATGGGCACATAAACCTAATGTTCTAGTACCAGTTTTACATGTACCAGTGATCGGATCTTCATTTTCAATCATCTCCATATAATACTCAATGAATACCAATGAATACCATTTGTGTAAACCGCGAACCTTTTGGCTTCGAGAAATTCAATGAAAAGTTTACACTTGGGAGAGAAGTTAATAAACGGGTTTCAGAAAAATCGCGTTAACTGCCTCATCCTGTAAGTATTCACACCATGATTGCTATATTCAATCGTTTTTCTAAGTATTTATTTTTTTGAAACATCGCCTATTTAAAAAACTCTTATTACAATATCATTGACCTAATGTAAAAAATTCTCAAATCAGTGCTTTAAACACTGGCCTCGAGAATAACAAAATTTAAAGGTAATACAGTGCTTCAAAGGCAGTTAATTAACGTTTACATAAACATTCAATTCTCTAAAAAACTCTTATAATTATTCAAATCTTGTAAAAACTGCGGTAAATTATTAAATGTTTCGATTGCATCTACAATCGGATTGTTTAAACCTATATTTGTCCATGTATATATTTGATAGATGTTATTATGAGATCTTGTTTGGTAATCATGTACATCAAAGCAAAACTCAATATTTATTTTACTTTTCTGTTGATTATAAAGTATTTTATAAATAAGTTTGCATTGTTCTATATCCAGAATTTCTTTTAATCGAATTAAATTCAATTCTGAATAAATTATATTTGTGCTAGTGAGCTTTCTACCCAAAAATCAAGAAAAATCAACTTACTTACAGTATTTTCCGCAATTGGCATCAGACATTCTACCCAATTTTGTAGCTCACCCTGTAGGGTCAGAATAAAGCCTGATGGAGAAAGTTGCTTCTTTCCACCTCTAGAATGATATTTATTCATTTATTTATTTATTCATTTCATCCTAACAGGTCTACTGGCCTAATTACTAGGACAGATAATACAAAAAAAAACATTTGCATTCACGCACATACAAAGAGATAAATTTGGTGGGGACAGAAGACAAAAAATAAAAACAAATAAAATATGTATATATGTGAGACGCGAATATCAACACAGACGAATTCACGATTTGTCTATTGGTGAGGGTTCTGAATTTTGAAAGAGACACATTCCAATCTTGATCTTGTTGACAACTAATGTCATTTGCCCAACAGAACATGATCAAGATAGGAGAGCGAAAAGTGATTCTTGCATGGGGAAAATTGACAATAGAAGAAGAACGCATAGGTCTGGGAGGTACATTGAATGGTAGAAGCGACAATAACTATGCAGAATTTATGTCGTTATTAATAACTTTAGGTATATACAGTGTCCGGCATTAACCCATTAATGCCCGTATCTTTTTTTCGTTTTGATTTTTGGAAAACTGTAACAAGATGTACTTGTCAATATTTTAATTTTAATTTACCGGATAACACAAAAAAAAGGTGGCACATATATGTGCCACTGGGCAAGTACCACACCAATAAATGAAAATGAACACATTCTGAAATCGAAACCAACATCTCTAAATAATAAAAATAAACGCAATGTAAAAGAAACTATTGTTTATGGTAATTCTCAAAGCAGATATTTGGATGAAGGGCTACTTTGCAGGTATTGCACTCGAAACTTGTTCGGTTAGGACAGGCTTTACATCTTCTCCATTTTGCACTACCTTTGACTATCAAATGATTTTTTTCGTTTACACGTATTTGACTGACAACCGGAGATAACTGCATTGATGATGGTCCTGGTTTCAATGGTGGCTGTCCATAAGTTACTAACAAATACAAAGTAACTTGTCGCCGGAATTCAAGAAGCGGCATGTTTTTGTTTCCAAATCTTCTCCATAACAGCCATGCTTGTACACAAGATTGATCTATTGCCCAGCTAAAGAAAGGCCACCACCATTTTTTAGTTCTTATTGATGTTCTGTACGTGGACAAGAACTGATCATTCAAATCAACGCCTCCCATATTTTTGTTATAGGCGGCTATTGGTGCAGGCATTTGTATCTGGATTTTCTTTTTTTCGCGTTTAGAATATCTATCTACAGTTTTCATAGGTTGGACATGAACGCAGTTAGATATAGCAGTCACAACGGCATTATCATTCCAACGCACGAGCACTAACTTTCCATCGGTTTTGGGCTCCATTGTTCCTCGGCTTGTTTTAGCGAATGATTTGGTATCCGAAAAATTGGCTCCTTTTGGCACTCTATTTTGTCGCAAGGTACCAGTTCCCCCATAGCCTAAACTTGCAAGTCTGTCTAAGAGCGCAACAGATGAAAATAAATTATCAAAAAATAACTTTGTGCCTTTTGGAAGTCCAGTGTGCTCTGCTAATCCCAAGACAACGTCTCCACCTTGACCATATGATGTTTCTGGTAAACGAGTCGAAGATCCACAATAAGGTTCCGCATGATGAAGGAAGCCTGTTGGGTTAGCCAAACACCATAATTTGAAGCCAAACCTTATAGGCTTACCACGAATAAATTGTTTTGCACCGTGGCGACCAAAATAAGGTATAATGCTTTCATCTATACAACAATGTTCTTCTACAGAAAATTGTTTGAAAGCATCATTCAGGTGATCGAAAATCGGTTATAAAACCTATCAGTTTCGTCAATTCGAAAATTATCGGCTACATGTAAATACCGTAGAATTTCGTCAAAGCGGTTTCGCCGTATAGAATCTGCAATCAGTGGACAATTGCAGTCAGCGTCTCTTTTCCAATACATTCTACGTGCAGGTAACGTATGGTATCCGGAAAAAAGTAATACACCAATAACTACCTTTATCTCGTTTTCTGTTACCTGAATATTATGATTTCCTTTTTGACCGGCATATAAATTTGTTTGGGTTGTTATCAGTTGAACCAGTTGCTCAGAAAAAAGTGAAAAGAGTACATCAACAGGTTTGGTAAGAGTATTTTTCAAAAAATCTTCAGTCGATGGGTGTGAAGGCTGAAATTCTGGTATCTCGAATGTCGTTTCGGTTTCATTCCATTTTCTCTCCGTTTGTTTATTTTTTTCCTTTGTCGATTTGGCTATTTGTTTACTTTTGGTCACGGTCCCCGATATTCTCCTTCTTTTAGAGGCGAGTTCAGCAAGAGGAACATCGTCGTCGCTTCCACTAGAGCTTGTTTCCTTTGAAGTACCAGCTTTTACATTGTCATCTGATGTGGTATTTTTATCACTGCTCCTCGTCGTAACACATCTTGACAATAAAATTCTGCTAGGTAAGCGGTTTATGTCACCAGTGGTTTCTAAATCAGAGGCATCAAAATCTTCACAACTGTCCACGCCATTTGTTTCGAAAGGCGGCTCGATTGCAACAGATGAAATATCCAGATTCTCATCGTTCTCGAGTTCTTCTAACAATTCATGAAAACGAAGGCCTCTACCATCTGGACCCCTTGTATACCTATAAGGGCGGAAAATGAAGACCTAACATAAAATGAAAGAAGGTTGTACTCACAATGATTCATCCATATTTTGCGTACCACTCTCAAAATTTTCTAAATATAATCATACAATCAACAAGTGACAAAAAATACGACTGCTCAATGCATAAAATACTCTGCCACTTGTTACGTAGACGATTCACAAATCACAACTGAATATCAAGCATTTATTTCTACCCTGCAGCCCTGCACAGCTGTGACAATACACGGAATCTAAAAATAAACCAGGGTCAAATTCACAGAACTGCTTACCTAGAGCGATATCGAATATGCCCACTGGCACATTCATGTGCCATCAATTTTTATCAAAGTATAAAATATTTTTCGAAATGAAAAGTGAACTTATTTTACTGCAGCATTGTTGTACAATGTATTGAGTATGAGATCAATGTAAAAACTTATTCACTAAAATAATTTAGACCAACAAAAACAAACAATATTTACTAGAGTGCAAACACGTTTGGGAAACTGCTGTGCAACGGGTGGTATTTTGACTTATTAATCAAAAACTACTAACTATAAATTTTAGGAAAAATTACGCCGTGTAAACAACATCACAAAGAATATTTTTTTATATATTCAGCAGTAACAAGTCTTTACAATTTTCAGAAAAAAAAATTAAGATACGTTGGCACATTTATGTGCCGGTGGGCATTAATGGGTTAAGTTCGCAGCATATGGAAAGCTTTTACTATTGATTTCTCAAAAAAAATTATTTTTGATGAAAACATCTGCATCATCCCAAACCTGAATTGCAAATACCAAAATCAAATTTTATACTACCATATACGAGCGATATTGAAAAACATGCCTTGTTTTCAAAAAAATTTGATCCCATCACTTTATTTTTCAAGGTAGAATTAAAAGTAGGGTAAACCTGGGAGAGATGGTGATAGTGGGTGAGACTGTGAATTGCTGTGTTCAAGTGTCTGGTAGTAGATGGCAGCTAATGTACCGTTCGCGCCTTTAGTCACATCCGAGTGATCAACCGGCAACAGGTGGTGTGGCCGGTGCGCTGATATTAGGTAAGAAAATAAATAATTTTGATATTTGCTTCCCTCAGAAATGTTATTCCACTTCGTTTTCATACCAGAGGAAGTAGTGATAAGTTTCTTTTTCGGGTTTTTTTGTGACAGACGATTGCTGAGGACCTTAAAGTAATAAGATAACCTCAAAATTCATACAGCATCAAAGCCGCCTCGTGACAGTCCCGTTCACCATCTCTCCCGTAGAAATGGGATAGATGGTGAACGCTACTGGGGGAGTGATGGTGAACGGTATTTTTGACTAGAATTTTTTTTTGTTGCAAATCGAAATGCCAACTTTTTACCAACGAAAGAAAGGCACCCCACGTGCAGATTGGACCGAGGAACAGTTGCGTAACGCTGTCAGGGCTGTTTAGGTGGAGGGATTAAGTCTAAATTGGGCCTCCAAAAATTTTGGGGTGTCTTGGTCAACTCTTAAAAACCGAATCAAAATTGGCTGCCTTGTAAAAAAGTCACTTGGACCATCTTCAGTCCTTGGAACCGACAACGAAAAGAAGCTAGTTACGCACATTATAAAATTGCAACGATTTGGATTCTCACTAACAAGGAATGACGTACGTGGAATGGCCTATCAATTGGCCGAACAGTTGCACTTGCGTCACAAGTTCAACGTGGAAACCCAAATGGCTGGTTTAGATTGGCTCCATTTATTTTTAAAGAGAAACCCCGAAATCAGCATTAGAAAATCAGAGGGTAATTCACAAGCACGTGCGCGCAACATGAACAAAGAATGTGTAAAGAAGTACTTTGATTTGTTACAAGAAGTGCTATTGACAAATACTCTAGCAGAAAAACCAGCAAACGTGTACAACGTAGATGAAACTGGAGTTCAGTTGAACAATAAACCTGGCTACGTCCTAGCAGCTAAAGGATCGAAGAATGTTTCCAACATCACATCGGGAGAATAAGGGGAAACAATTTCCATCATTACCTGCTGCAACGCGGATGGGACGTTCTTAATCTCAATGCCCTGTCGTCCTTATATTAGATGGACACAGTTCGCATTGCAATTCGATTGCAACGCTTTCGCTTGCTGAAGAACACAGCATAATTTTGCTTTGTCTGCCAAGCCACACCACGCATTACTTACAGCCACTGGACAGGGCCTTTTTCAAATTGTTTAAATCTTTTTACTATAAAGCCTGTAACACATACCTGAGAATGAATCCTAGTAGAAAAATCAATAGGCTGATATTTGGCAAACTTTTTTCAGAAGCTTGGATGCAGGCTGCTACGGTAAATAACGCTGTGCTACTGGCATCGTCCCATTTGATCCTGCAGCTATCCCTGAATACGCCTACTTGACTACAGCGCCTATGGAACCCGAACGAGAAGTACAAACTCAAGACATTCAACTTGAAAGAAACACATCTCCACAACCTGGGTGTTCAACTTCAGACGTTCAGCCTGTAAGAACCACATCTCCCCAACCTGGCTGTTCAACTTCAGACGTTCAGCCTGTAAGAACCACATCTCCCCAACCTGGCTGTTCAACTTCAGACGTTCAGCCTGTAAGAATCACATCTCCCCAACCTGGCTGTTTAACCCAATCTGACGTCGTCGATGTCATGATGGTTAATGAGATGATCGATGATACCAGCTATTTGCAAAGAACACCTTTCCCACAGGATCATTCCAAAGACCATGAACATATTTCTGTCATTAGTGACATTCTAGAAAGTAACACTGCAGTATCGAATGTAACTCCCGGAGCAATGCTGATTCTAATATCTCCAGTACCAGTAATCTCCCAAGTAGAGACCGAATTGAGAACTTGAAGCAGAAACTATCAAAGCTACAAAAGCAGAAAGTATCAAAGCTACCAAAGCAGAAACGTGGTAAGGCAACTGCGAAATCTAAGAAAACAACCAAAGTTGACAACCAAATGAAACAGCCAAAGGCTACCACCAAACAAGCCAAATCAAAGAAGCCTAGATACGAAGATTCGTCGTCTTCTGAATCGTTAAGCGAACCTGAACTGCAAGACGACGACAACGATGAGGAGGAGGTATGCTGTGTAGGGTGCGGAGAAGAATATCGACTAACTCAGAAGCGGGTAGACTGGATAATGTGCGTGCAGTGTAGGTGCTGGCTGCATGAAGACTGTTCGAAATTTGTTACGATGTGTGCTAAACATAAAAAATAACTTGTACTTTGTTTGCAATGTGGTTCACTATCTCTCCCATATAGCGTTCACCATCTCTCCCTACATGTATGGGTGAGATGGTGATTCTTCTTTTTTTACAAAAATAATTTTTTTAAGAATATTCATCGCCATATTTGTATTTTTTGGTTTGTAGAGTGAAGATATTTAGTTTATATGAGAGTATTGTATTATGTTTCGTTTGAATTAAATACCGTTAAAAAACTTTGAGGTCTCAAAACATTATTCACCATATCTCCCCGGTTTACCCTATGGGGAAATATTGTTCAGAATCGAATGTTGAACAGAAATTCAAATCACAGCCACCTATGATCAATTTAATTTTTCCACTTTTTTTCCAATTTTCTCCTCATCGCCCTGTACGATATGAGGAAAACTATGCTAGATGGATATGTTAGATATGATCATATCACTCTCTGGTTGTTCCCTGCCTCCCTTATATCGGAAAATCACGTTAATTGAAATATATGATGGTATTTCACAAAATCTTGCTGCAAATAGTAAATAAAACTGAATTGTTTTTCAATATCGCTCGTATATGGTAGTATAAAATTAAATTTTCTTTCTATCAAGAATTTTTTTTTTTTTGAGAAATCAATAATAATAAAGTTTTCCATATGCTGCTAACTTTATGCCGGACACTGTAGGAAAACTAAAGAAAACATTTTCCGCCTGTGTTCTAGAGAGGATATTTCAAATTCATTTCTTAATTGTGTTTTTCTGATTGTGTTATAATTTAATGAAGTATTTTTTTAAATAGAGAACTTTTAGAAATTTATTTTGCATTTTTTCTAATTCCTGATATTCGCTGCTGCAGATTATGAAGCCATACTCTAGTTTGGATCTCACCAGAGTGAAATAGAGTAGCTTTATAGAATTTGTGTTAGTTTAGAGATTTGTCTGTCGTATTGTGAACCCAAGAGATCGATTTGCAGAATTTATCACATTCGGAATGTGTTTCCTAAGTGATAATTTGTAGTTATGGGTTATCGGTTATCTGGAGCGGATGCCACAACCACCATGGTTCCTGAAATTGGTGGTTGTGGCCTCCGCTCCAGATGCGGACCACATGGTCTTGTGTTAGGACCAAAATTTTAGTTTAAGAAAAAAAAATTTAAAAAACTTTTTTCCCATTGAATGTGATTTTTCCACCATAATATGGTAGGTTAACATATTTTATTGTTATTCATTACTCTTTGGTAACCATTTTGTTTTTCCTTAGATCGACTTGTAACTAACTCATACATTTTGCTGAAGATGAAAGTTTAATCCTTCGAAACATGTCCTCCCCCTTAATGTTAGTCTTCTGACTACATGATATCAACGTGATGTCAGTCTTCTGACTGCATGACAGCTGCATTAAAGAATATTTTTGGTGGAGATAGACTGTAAGTTTTTTTAATTTCCTATTAAAAATAGAAAATATATTGTTCAAAATTGTATAAAAAGCTTCCAATGCCCTGCCTACATCACGCTCCATATAAACTTCATTCTAGTTAGCATCTCGTATAAGTACCGTCATAAGATCAAAATTAGTTTTCATAAAATTATAGTTGAGCTTATTGCTACTTTTTGTATCGTTTTTCGATAGGGGTTCCAAAAAGTTTAAAACTAATGGATTTTCTCCATGTGAAATAGTGTACGACTTTCCTTTTTGGGCTATCACTAAGTCCAATGTTTTCCCTGAAAGTTAGTAACATCGTTATACAGAGTAATGAAATTGAAATTCAAAAATTTATTCAGAATAGATGTTTTTGAGTTAAATGTGGTATCAGGAATGAATGGCCCTCTGATTTCTTGCAGGTTGAAATCTCCGAAAATGAAATTGTCGTTACACGCAGCCACAATATTGTTTTGCAAAAAAGTTACACAAGACTCAAAAATATTATAAGAGATCTCTGGAGGAATATATACACAGGCAATTGTGATTTTGATATTACTTTTTAGTTCAATTTGGATTATTATTGCCTCAAACTCGGCACTATGCTTGATTACTTTTATTATTTTGAATGTTTCACCTAATGCAAGAAGCACTCCATGACCCTTCACTTGTTATTTCTCTGTTTCGATCTGCTCTAATTCAATTATATTATTCCAAATCGACTACTTCATCATCTAAAACTCCTTCTCCTAACCATGTGTCTGTCAACAAAACCACATCACACTCTTCCTCAGAAGTATTTCTAAAAAAATCAATAATTTTTGTGTTCAGTCCCCGTACATTTTGGTAATAAACCGACAGTTCCTTAATTTTATGACTGTGCTCCTGACATTAAATATTACATTTCTCATTAGTTTATGGTGTTATTAACAAAGTAGAGTTAATATTATTACTACAGCATGCTAAAATTACCAAGACACAATATCTTATGTTTTATTATCCAAAATAGAGAAAAAACCGATATACATGGATTGTTCTTAAAAAGAGAAATAAAACTAATTTTCTAGATATGAATTTGTACGTAAGTAGAATCATTTAAGAGTCCATGGGCTCACGGTGAGGATGCGTTTATTAAATATTGCTCGCTCTTGATATGAGTGACATCATTTTGGGATTTTATGTACATACGTCTTCCTCGTATCCATACATTTCTGGGGTTGAATATTGTTTTAGCTTTCCTGAATAATTTGTAGCTCATTTCAACCAGATCTTCATTTATAAAGATGCCACTGCCTTTAAGATTTTTCCTCGAGTTGAATACTTCGTTTCTTTGGATATAAGTTACAAAGTCTGCAATAATTGTTCGTGGGTTATTTTCCTGTAAATGTTGTTAATTTCCAACGATAAACATTTGATTTTCAGATCATTGTTTATCACGCCAATGAAAATCGCCAACAAGTTCTTGTTTTCAGCTTCCTTGATGCCTACCAACCGCAAGCAATTTTTTTTCTGTACCTTTCAATATCATCTATTCTTTACATGTTTTTCTCGATGCTGTTCTTATAAATTTCGACCCTCTTATCTGTTTCATCAGTTTCCTCACATAGTTTATTCAAACTCTTGTTGAAACTGTTCCTTAATTTTTATCATGAATTTTTTATATACCTGGCTTATTCACTGCTTCCATTGCGGTCTCATCCATATTTTGCTGGTTACTACTTCGCGTATCCACGTTCGTAGGCATGGCCTACGTACTATTATGTTGTCGACTTTGTTGTGGGAAAGATTATCAAATAACTGAATCAATCACTTGTATGCTTCCAAATTTTGATTCAGAATTATTGTACAGCTGAACTACACTAATAAGTTTCTAATGAACCACTTCTATTGATTAAAACTACGAGAAAACTTTAAATTTAGCCAAAACTAACAGGAGCACTCGAATACGTTCATACGTGCATGAGCATACGTCGTATATCCAAAAATAAAAGAGATCTGTCGAGCCCCAGGAATACATGTATGCAGTGCCATGTCTTTTCCTCATGAACACCAATACCAGTATATTTATCTCAGTTGGAATGTATATTCAAACTACATTGGGCCCTCAATAAACTAGCTCTATTCTCGTATGTATCTCAGTTGAAAAGGAATTTCCAAATCCATTGGGGCTTCCACAAACTTCCACGAATCCTTTAATCATAATTAACAAAACAAAATCAATTCTCGCGTTCATGCCTTTTCCACATTCACGCATATAAGGGCAACAATCCACTAGGAAATGAAGAAAAACGCTATGGAATGCACAGCCAGTTTTCCTTTTCATCAAACAAAATCGAATATGCCAGACGCGCGCTTCGGTTGGGGTGCGTTGTGGTTGTTCAGTTTAAACCAATTACTTACGAATTGTGAACAGTCATTTGGCATTTAAATAGTTTTGCATCATCATGAATTAGATTCGAGTTCAATTTCCAATTGGAATAAAGTTATCGTTCACCCCATCGAGTTCAATGGGATTAGGAAACAACTCTCTCGCAGAATTGAACGGTTGCACAGTCGATAATTCCTAATTCGATATTTCCTGGATGAAGTTGAAGTTTTTGTTCCTTCAGAAATCTGATTCAAGTTTTTATACTCCAACAAGAATATTCTGCAATATTCTCTTATTCAGTCTTCGATTTGTAGATATTTTGATATCTCAAACATACACCTCCATAACCGAGTATAGGAGATTAATTTCTAAAGCGTTGTTGCCAAGTCGAAAAAAAATCAGTTATTCTGTGACACTGTTGTCGACATAAATTGGATATAGCTGGGGTGTGTCTATAAAGCCAGAGTTAAGTGAAGTCAGTAATTTCACACATCCTGCAAAAATTTACTACGAGAATTATGGTTGACGCCATAACATCTCAAAAAATAATTGATGAAATCATAAAAAATAGAGATGAATTGAAAAACGCAATTAGTGCTAGCGAAGCTAGACTTCTCCTGGAAGTAAAAGACTTGAACTTCAGGATTACACAACTCGAAAAAATCAATGCAGCTCTCAACGGGAAAATCGAAACTCTAGAGAGGGAGAATAAACTGAAAAATATAGTAATATTTGGTCTCAACAAACCAAATAGTGAAATAACGGTCGAGCTCATATGTAGAGAAATTAAAACACTCATTGATGTAGATATCGCAGAGAGTGATATTAGCAATCTCTTCTGCTTAGGAAAGGGCCAGAACTGTCCAATAAAAATTTAGTTCGTTAGATATCTCAAGAAAAAGGATATATTAGAAAATTCCAGAAAACCTAAGGGGACTGGCATTACAATAGCGCATGACCTAACCCAAAAACAAAGAGACGATTATCAAATTCTGAAGCGGCATTGGCTGAAAGAAAAGGAGAATAAGGACGAATGTTTTATACAGCGCAATAAACTTGTGATGAATGGAGTAGAATACACACCTGAAGATATTCTGGAAATTGAAAATACCAAAGAAGGCGGAAAAGCAAACAGTTTACCAGCTACTCCCACCCAACTTACCCAATCTGAGGAGGAAAATCAGGAGCATATCCAGAGACAGAATATATCAAAAAAACTCAAGGAAAAGGAAAGTACACCAAAATCAACTTCTTCAACAGCAACTAATAAGCAAACCACGAAGCCGGTAGACCTCTTGAGGAAATTGCGATCAGGTTCGTCAAGCACTTTCTCTAATTCAAGAAGATAAGAAACACAAAAGAAAGCCAACACAAAGTGTGAAATGAAACAACTGTGTCTATCTTCATGAATTATAATATAGTTTCTAAGTCTAGGGTAGTATTCATAACTCTCATATAAACTCATAAAGAATGAACCCATATATAAACGATTTCAAAATACAAAAAATCGATACATTTGTATTAGAGAATGCAAATGAAACAGACCAGGTTCTTTGTATAAATAATAACTTTCCAAACTTTAAATTAATCCATCAGAACATCCGGAGCCTAACCAAAAATTTTGACGAATTCTTAATTTTCATCAATCAGTTCAACTTTACATTTGACTGTATAGTTTTTAGTGAAACCTGGAAAATACCAAATATAAAAATTATCAATGTAAAGGGTTATAAGACATTATATAATAAGGGCAATTCGAATCAAAATGATGGAGTGGTAATATTTGTAAAATCTGACATCTACCGTAATCACACTTTGGAAGAATTGAATAGCTCTCTTGTAATTAAACTAAAACTCAGTATCGGCGGCAGCTCTGTCATGGTCAATGCAGTATATCGATCACCATCTACTAATGTACATCAATTCAACACCGAATTAAAATTATACCTTGAATCATCTGATAATAAAAATGTGGATTACAATATATTAGTTGGAGATATCAACGTCAATATCCTTAAAAAAAACGATAACGATGTAAGCGAATACCTAGATGTCATGGGTGAACACGGTTTTTTGTCCACAATAAATGCAGTCACGCGTACGATATCAGATTCCTGTATTGATCATATTTTTATTAAAAGCAAGACCAATATCGATTTATTATTACCAATTATAATTCAAACAGATATCACTGACCACTATACCACCCTACTTCAAATAGTAATCGAAAAGGAAAACATTACAAAAAAAGAAAAAAATAAGTTTATTGACCAAATAAATTATAAAAAGCTAACTTCAAATATATCCAAAGTCTCATGGGATGAGGTATATCAGTCAATAAGTGTCGATTCCGCAACAGAAAAATTTATAAATACATTACAAGAAACTATAAAACAGTGTACAAAAAAAATCAAAATCAAAGGTAAAGAAAAAAAAAGAAAGACTGGATATCCAAAACGTTAATACAGTCTGTCAATAAAAAAAACCGTATGTACCTGCAGATGAAAGCAAACCCTGGCAATGAAGATCTTAAAAAAGATTATAAAAATTATAAAAATACGCTTAACAAACTTATAAAGAAAACTAAAACCGACTATTACAAAGCTCGCATTAATGAAAATAGAAATGACTCAAAGAAACTTTGGCACAATATAAACGATATGTTTGGAAAGAGTGAATCAAATGAAATAAACTCAATTAAAGATGAATCAAGAAATATAATCACTGATGCTAAAAAAATTGTCGAAAAATTCAATGACAACTAAATTAATATGGGCCGAAATCTAGCATCCAAAATCAATAGAAATCCAAATTACGTTCCGAATGAGAATGTCTTTAATAACTCAATATTCTTAAGCCCAACATCCCCAAGTGAAATAATCAATATTATTGGAGAGCTGAAAAATAAAAAAGCTCCTGGCGTAGACAACCTGAAATCAGAGACTCTTAAAGAAATTGCAGTTCACATATCAAATCCCTTAGCATATATATTCAATAAATCCATCGAAATGGGAATATATCCAACAAAATTTAAAACCTCTGTAGTAAGTCCCATCTATAAAGGTGGTGACAAAACTGAAGTAACAAACCATAGGCCCATTTCACTAATTTCGAACCTCAGTAAAATATTTGAAAAAATCTTGAAAGCAAGACTAACAAGCTATCTCAATAAAAATAAACTACTTTCGGTAATGCAATTTGGCTTCAAAGAAGGTAAGTCTACCCAGGACGCTATACTGGAATTAACTTCAGAAATCTATGAGACCCTGGATCAAAGTAAGCCGTGTATGACTGTGTTCTTAGACCTCGCAAAGGCCTTTGATACCGTGAGTCACCCTATATTGTTATCATCTTTAGAAAACATGGGAATAAGAAATGATTGCCTCAAACTCTTCAAAACATATCTAGAAGAACGAAAACAATGTGTAAAGATGAATGGAGAAATGAGTAGTTACAAGACTATAGAATATGGTGTTCCACAAGGAACAGTACTGGGACCGATACTATTCTCCATTTACATCAATGGAGTATTTTCTTTGTCAACAAAAGGCAAAATAATTAGCTTCGCAGATGATACTGCAATATTTTATAAGGGTGAAGATTGGGATGAAGTCAAAAGCAATGCGGAGTCAGATCTCAATATTATAAGAGATTGGTTTGATAGCAAACTATTATCCATTAATTTCAAGAAATCGTTCTTCTTACCATTCTCCAACAGAAAATCATCATTGCCACGTTTCACACAAATCAATATTGGAAATAACATCAAGCTTGATTCTGTTACCAAAATAAAATATCTTGGGATCATCCTAGACAGCCATCTAAAATGGGATCTACATATAGATTAAATATTGCGGAAATTGCGATTTGTATTGTACAAATACCGGCAACTCAAAGATATTCTAGATCTGAAGCAAAAAAAAATCATCTATCACAGCCTAGTAGAGAGTCACATTACATATGGTATCTTGGGATGGGGAGGGGTGGCAAAAACGTTCCTTCATCCTCTCGAAATCATCCAAAAGCGGTTCTTGAAATTAATGTTGAGTAAGGAATGGAGATATCCAAGCGATATGCTGTACCAAGAATCGCAAATCCATGACGTTAGACAGTTATTCTATAAAAATGTGAATATTCGTCAACACCAGAATAAAAACATGTTAATCGTTCTCACCCATGACTATAATACTAGGAAAAAAAACAATCTAGGCCCTAAACTCTTCAATACTCCACCTCCCACTATTCAAGCCGAAAATTGTCCCAGAATATTCAAAAAAAAAGTGATTGAGTATATAAAATCTGTCACAAGATCGGATATACATGAATTGATAGACTGAAATATAATTCAAATTGCCCTTAAAATTAGTGCGGTGCAATAGTATTGTACTTCTATGTATATTTCTAAATGGTCTAGTATCTAATTCAAAACTATTTTAACATTATAATATTTTACAGTTTGAAATTTCATAATTAAATTTTATCTCAAATTCTTTACAATTTTTTTTTACAATTTTTACTAAATAAAGACACCAAAGTGTATGAGATTTTATATTTGTAATATTCGTTTCGTGTATTTGTTATTTCATATACCTAGCTAGTTTTAAACTTAGACTTTACATCCTCACAAACAGGTGTGAGCCTCTGTGAGTTTTATTGTTATATTGAACATATCCGTTTTATTCCGTTTGAGTATGTGTATATATATAATCTGTCTTTATATTTGTATATATAATTTAATGTTTTAAAATTAGTATTGAAAGTGTATTCACTATCCTCACAAACAGGTGTAAGCCTCTGTGAGTTTCTGTTTTGAACATATGTCCACTTTATTTTATTTGATGTATTTACTTTCTACAAAATAAACTTCTATTCTATTCTATTCTAGTTAGTATTCAGATGAACTATTTTCCACCTATCTACCGCAGAGCATTGCACTCTTATGAACAAATATGAAAAAATGAAATGATCAGTATTGTCAAGTATCAACACGACAACGTTGAGCAAGCAATGTTATAATATTCAAGGTGTTAATTAAATACGTATTGATAATTTTGAGTGGTGACTCTTCGAGAAATTTCAGATTGAAAAGTTTATATATAAATACAATTAATCCATATTAACGCCCACGGATACCATATGGTATCGCAAATCATCTTCCCCTTCTCCAATGCACCATACTGATTGTTGAAGCAAATTCGTTTTTGTTCTTCGTAAACAGTTGCTTTTGATATTCTGTAGTTGACATTGTATTTGGAGACGTCTCCGCAGTGGTATACTAGTGATTTAAATTGGGTGATTTTATTGTTCACAAAACAATGGACATTCGTTGGTCGTAATTACTTTTTCAACTATTTCTGTTATATTATAGTGAACATGTATTTCGGCTATTTTCAGCTTATGAATAATACAATATTTCTGTATATAGATGAAAAAGATACGTATAATACAGGGTGTACTAAAATGTTTCCAAAGTCACTGATACCATATGGTATCCGTGGGCGTTTTTGGATAATAATGACTTGTAACTAATTTGTAGAAAAAAATTATTATTTCTATAATGTCAAACGGGATTTTCCGCTTTTGCAACCTTTATGCTCGATGACGATGAAGACTTGCTCCTACAAGTTGATGAAATATTTTTGGAATCTCCAGATTTAAATGACGACACATATGAGGCACCGATGGTACTTATGCTAAAAGAGCTACCACAACCAGAATATCTAAGATAGGCCAATAAATTCAAGCCTGAAAATAAGTTGTCGATGTGAATGATATGCGGTATATTTGGTTATGGTAGACATCAAATATAACCGTGAATACATCTTCGTCAATTTAATCAATATTATTGCCGAAAAATACGGATTTTTGCATATTTTGCCGAACGTGAGTAATATGCCCCGACAAATACATAACATTATTGATCGGAATAATCAATTGAAAATATTATATCATTACTATAGCTCTTGAGTGATGATAATTTTGAAAATCGAATGTAAACGTATCATATAAATATATGTTTCCAAGAATCATCTCTCCAACGTTTTCCTGGCATAGATAAAGTATATGTCTGTAATTAATGAATTCATGTATTAAACCAATTTATTCAAAGGCATATAATAAATCTGTTTTACATGCACTAACGAAAAACAAAAATGAGACATCTTCTCAACAAGTTTGATAACTGTCAAGTTGTTGATATTTGAAGATATAAAGACCCAATTTGATGTTTCCATGAAATGAAATCTATTGCAAAATTCCTGTGATGCGCTCCAGAATAAACAACATCCAATTCTTCTTGAAAACTGGTAGACTGACTACACATTTAATATTTTCAAGAAAATAGTTTATTTTTTACAAAACTGACAATATTCAAAACTCAACGTCAAACGCCACTATCGAAAATAATCCAAAGTCAAAATTACAATTCAGTTTTACAGATCAGCCTAGTTACTTTAGCAATAAAGTTCAGCAATAATTGCATTTCTTTTTTTTTTCTTACGAATAGTGGAAACATTGTTATAGTTCAGTGTGTCAATCAGAATGGATTGAGGAAAGGAACCACATGGCCAAAATAATTTTTCCGGGCGTCCAGGGCCAGTTTCACTCAAGCAATATTCCTCAACTTCCTTATTATGTACTCTGCCATCATCATAATCTAGGAAATTTTTCAGGATAGGATGAGTAAAAATACCACATGTTCAAAATATTTGTTTCTGGGCGTCCAGGGCCGGTTTCAGTCCATCTATATTCCTCAACTTCCTTATTGTGGACTCTGCCATCATCCTAATCTTGGAAAGTTTCCAGGATAGGGTGAGGGAAAGAACTACATGTTCAAAACAATATTTTCGGGCGTCCAGTGCCGGTTTCACTACAGGAATATTCATAAACTTCCGTTTTGTTGACTCTGTCATCATTATTATCAAAGAAAATTCACAGGATAGGGTGGGGAAAGAAATCACACCTTCAAAATAATTTGTTTAGGCGTCCAGGGCCACTTTAAAAAAACCCACATGTTCAAAATAATTTTTCCAGGCTTCCAAGGCCGGTTTCACTCCAGCAATATTTTTCAACTTCCTTACTGTGAAATCTGCCATCACTATAATCTAGGAAATTTTACAGGATAGGGTGAGGAAGGAAACTACACGTTCAAAATAAATTTTCCGGTCGTACAGGGCTGGTTTCACTCCAGCAATATTCCTCAACTTCCTTATTGTGGACTCTGCCTTCATCATAACCTAGGAAAGTTTACAGAATAGAATGAGGAGAAAATAGCACCTTCAAAATAATTTTTCCAGGCGTCCAGGGCCGGTTTCACTCCAGCAATATTCCTCAACTTCCTTATTATGGACTCTGCCAATATCATAAGCTAGGAAAGTTTTCTGGATAGAGTGCGGAAAAAAACCACATGTTCAAAATAATCTTTCCGGGATCCAGGGCCGGTTTTAGTCTAGCAATATTCCTCAACTTCCTTATTGGGGACTCTGCCATCATCATAATCTAGTGGAGTCGTCAGAATGAGATGAAGAATAGAACCAAATGTTCAAAAATATTTTTCCGGGCATCCAGAGCCGGTTTCAGTCCAGCAATATACCTCAACTTCCTTATTGTGGACTCTGCCATCATCATAATCTGGGAAAGATTACAGGATAGGGTGAGGAAAAAAGCACATTTTCAGAATAATTTCTCAAGGCGTCCAGGGCTTGTTTCACTCCAGCAATACTCAACTTCCTTATTAAGGACTCTGCCATCATCACAATCTAGAAAAGTTTTCAGGATAGTGTGCGGAAGAAAACCACATCTTCAAAATTATATTTTCAGGCGTCCAGGGCTGGTTTCACTTCAGCAATATTTCTCAACTTCCTTATTATCGACTCTGCCATCAGCATAATCGAGAAAGTTTTTAGAATTGGGTGCGGAAAAAAAAGCACATGTTCAAAATAATTTTACCATCGTCCATGTCGGTTTCACTCCAGCAATAATACCTGGAATCCAGGAAGAATTATTTTGAACATTTGTTTTTTTCCGCACCTTATCCTGAAAACTTTTCTGGATTATGATGATGGCAGAAACCCTAATAAGGAAGTTGAGGAATATTGCTGGAGTGAAACCGGCCCTGGACGCACGGAAGAATTATTTTAAAGAAGTGTTTTTTTTCAGCGACCTATCCTGAAAACTTTTCTGGATTATGATGATGGCAGAGTCCTTAATAAGGAACTTGAGGATCATCGCTGGAGTAAAACTGGCCTTGAACGCCCGCAAAAATTATTTTGAACAAGTGGTTTTTTCCGCACCCTACCCTGAACACTTTTTTTAGATTATGATGATAGCAGAGTCCTTAATAAGGAAGTTGGAGAATATTGCTGGAGTGAAACCGGCCCTGGGCGCCCGGAAATAGTAATTTACGTAACAAGTCCAGAAAATACTGTTTTTTTGGACGAGTAGACCAAATTCTACGAAGTCTACGAGTCCAAAAAAACTGTGTTCGGACGTGTTGCGTACACTATTTTTTCGGCAACCATGTAGAATAACAAATCAATGAGACGTCTAAGAGACGAAGAGAGGTCGACCTTCACTCATCTGTTAACCGGTTGAAAAATACTTCTCAGTTGAATAAATAGACGAAAACGCCTAAAATGGGTTGCCTATGAAAAGGTGGTCATGACTATATACAGTGAGTTTCAAAAATTTGCAACATATGGAAAGTTTTATATTATCGATTTGTCAGAAAATTTTATTCTTGATAAAAATTGGTGTATCACAAAATACTTATATTCAAGTTATCAACATCTAAATTTCCCAACGGTGTACAGGAGGGAACAAAAAATAGAATTATGATCAAGAGTAAACTACCCTGGCTGTGATTCCAAATTTGAATATTTCGATCATTTTAGTTATTATTTGTATTATATATTGAAATTCGAACAGAAGATAGGTACCAACAGAAACGTTCTAATTCTTATTTATATTAAATTTCGTGCACTTCCTTGCCGGACTAGGCCGGGAAGTGCTACTTTCCCAGAGAAAAAGTGTCCGGGAAGTGAACACTTCCCGGATGGTTGCCGAAAAAATTGTTTTGATTATGTGGTTTTTTCCGTACCCTATCCTGAAAACTTCTCCAGATTATGATGATGGCAGAGTCCATAAAAAGGATGATGAGGCTTATAGCTGGAGTGAAACCGGCCCTGGATACCCGGAAAAATTAGTTTAAATATGTGTTATTTTCCTACTCCCTATCCTGAAAACTTTTTTTGACTATAATGATGGCAGACTCCATTTGGCCATGTGGTTCCTTACTTCAATCCATTCTGATTGACATACTGAAATATAAAACTGTTTTCCACTTTGCGTATGAAAAAAAAGAAATGCAAATATTGCTGAACTTTATTGCTAAAGTAAATAGGCTAGGAAAATCAGTGTAAAGGTATGCGCCTATCCAGGTAGCACATCATATCGGCTGAATCTTAGTTTCATATTGGGCCAATATAGATATATTCTAAATGAAAAAATAATATTTGTCCAAAATTGGTAAATATTCAAAAACTATATTATTCTAATGATATTGGTGGATTATTGGTTGATCATGTTGTGAATGTAGCAGCATATAATATTGGGTCAATATTAGTTGGATAATTATTACTTATATCGATAATACAATATTGTCTATATATTGTTTTCAACACCTAAAATAAATATTGCAATCCCCATATTCCGTCATATCAATTCTAGGGATAAAAAATTATATTGTATTTCCAAAATTGATAGCACATTGGTTGAATATCACTTCAACTATATTCAACAAATTATAATAACTCATATTCAGTCAATATTGGTTCAATGATATTTACCAATATCGATAAAATGATATTGTCTCCATATTGTTTTCAACATCTAGAATAAATATTGCAAACCCAATATTCCTCTCATATTTCCTCCAGAAATAAAAACTATATTGTATATCCAAGTGTGACTGCACATTGGTTGAATATGATTTTGCCAATATATTGAGTCAATATTTGTTCAATAATATTTACCGATATCGATAAAACAATATTGTCTCCATATTGTTTACAACATCCAGAATAATATGAATTCTGAATAGTGGCCGAATATTCAGTGAACCATTTTAAAATTATAATATGCTCAAACTTAGATACGAATCTGCTAGTAGACAAAGAGCTGGCTACGTAGGGGTAGGGGTGACTCGGTGCAAAGTGAATTTCAGCACTTGTAGGTTCGGTTGTTACCGACTTAGCGTGAGACGGGTTGCCAGTAGGCACCCCGGAAGAATAACGCGAGGGTAGAAGGTAAAATATGCATTTTTTTACGTTAACTAAGTCATTAGGTGCAGGTCTGAAAATTTGCATAATATTTGGGTTATACAAATAAGTAGAGAAAAATTTGCCAGAAGACTAGGTGGAAGATAAAGACCCGCCAGAAGGCGCTAATGTTGTCAATAATTTTGCAGTAATTATGTGACTCGGTGCACTTCTGGCAATTTCTATACTTATTCTGTTAGTCAAAACTGGATTCCCTGCAAAACGCCAGAAGGCTAAGTGGAAGAATTACAAAAATATTCGCTATATTATGAGCGTCGGCGACCCACTCTATAGATCAATTTTTTTATATTTCAACTCATAAGGTGCACTTCTGGCCATTTATCAACATATTTCACAATATTTTGATATACTCTGATTGCTCAACTGTCAGAAGTAAATTCGGGAGACGATTATTCTTATACAATAACATGAAAATGATTTTTATTCTTACGTCAAATACAATATGTAGATATAAATGTGAAGAGAAGAGTATATTGACCGGCTTGTTATAAGAAACTTGTTTCTATCGGGGATACTGTCAGAAAAAAGAAGTTACTCTCTTTTGCTACCCGAGCTTTTTCGAACGTTTATTCGCTTTTTTGTGGTTACCATATAAATATAGGGACATTAGATGTATAAAATAAATACCAAAGTGATAAACATACTGTGCAAGTTAGGATTTTCTTCGATATTCGTTGAACATATATATATAATTAAAATCCCCGATAGAAACAAGTTTCTTATATAACAAGCCGGTCTTTATTATAGGGTTTCTACCAGTTCATCACATATGGACAAGAAACAACAAGAGACTTCAAGTGCTGGTGTAAAACGAATATGAAAATTGCCTCTAAAGGAGAAGGAAGATATTTCTACTCAAATGTAGAATTATTGTAGAATCAAATAATTAAAAATGTGAAGAATATAGAACACTTGTAAGAAACTAGCAATGAAAGAACTGGACAAGTCATATTCGATTTCAATGAAAAACTAAAAAATAAAATTCTGTTCCTCGAGGTCAAGGTAACGCATGAGAATCTTAAACAGTTAGAAACGCAACTAACAAATTTATCCAATAAAATCACTAAAAAAACTTCCTAATCACTTATGGGACGATTTCAAAAATAAACAACAAGTTAAATACAACCGTACATTCTTCTCATAAGAAAGCGTAATATCAATGAATTCAACAATTTGAAGAATGAGAAAATAGATAATGTAACAGATTTAAACTCTAGTTAACTGACTAAAATAATTTATTTAACTAAATACAATGATACAATAACACAATACTCTAATTTACATAACTCACGGAACTAGGTATTTATATTCGACTTTCACTTCACTGACTATCCGTCTGTCCGCTGCGTAGTTCTTTTTATATCCGACGTTGACTTCTCTGAATGCTCCAGAATTTTCCATCGAATCGCCCAGACTCACCGCACCGTCCAGATTCTTCTCGGTGCAAGCGCATCGACAGTCTCCCGCGGTTGGTCGCTAGCTATACGTGAGAGTTCAGGTCCGGCATCGCCCGCAGCTTCGCCACATTGCCCCCTTCTTAGAGATATTTCGTCCCGAAATGTCATCCTTGGAGTGTGTCGATATTTGCAGGATTCCCCATATCTGCATCGTGAAGTTCGATGGAAATAACACTCCACAGTCTTCATGTTAGGTCGTGGAATAGGATTACAACAAACCAAAATCTGGATGCCGCTGGATCGGAATATCGTCTCCAACATACTTCTTATAACTCTCCAATCCAGCCCATCAATACCACAGGATAATTTTGGGATTGCCAAGTCCACCAGATTCTGGTTCACTATCGTATCTCTTAGTTGGGTGAGGCTCCTCCAGACATCTTCATAGGACGGTTTGTCTTGGGAATGCTTCTTGGTCACCAAGTAGTAGATGTTCCTCTGGCCCTTCTTCAGCTGTAGCACACCTCCAATTTCTGGATTCTGTTTCCGTAGTGTCTGGAGTTGGCCAAATTTCTTGGAGAACACTACAGCGATGCCCCTGGACATTCGAAGATCTTCTGCGACGCAGTGTGCTAGGGCGTAATCGACTGGCACTTTGAAAAGGTCCTGTGGCTCCTCTCGAGTTACCCCGTGTGACACCTTCTGTCCATTTGAGTATAAGGACATGATTTTCTGGAACGTCATCGCATCCTCTGGAGGTCTGAGGGTGCGGACTTGGTCATGATTTCCAGCGTAAGGAGCCAACCTGTTGAAATGAACGACCCTGGGTTTACCTCTGGGTGGCTTGTGGATTCGGTAAAGCAGGTCGTTTATCCTCTTGATGATCTTGTACGGACCTTCCCATGAATTCCGTAATTTCGGTGACAGGCCCCGGCTACGCATCGGGTTGTACAGCCAAACTAGGTCACCAACCTGAAATCCTCCAGCATCGGCATTGATGTCATAAGTCGCTTTCATTCGGTCGCTGGCACTCTGGATGTTCAAACGGACTCGTTCGTGGATGTCCTCCATTCGCTGCCGGAGCTTACTGACGTAGTCCTCTCCCGCGGTATCCTGTCCTGGTGGCATCCCAAACTTTAGGTCACAGGGAAGTCGCAGCTCTCGGCCCATTATTATACTAGCAGGGGTTTGGCCGGTCGACTCGTGTACTGCGGAACGGTAGGCCATCAGGAACAAATGGAGATACTGGTCCCAGTCTCTTTGATGGTCAGAGACTACCTTGGACAAGTGGCGATTGATAGTCCTGTTCATCCGCTGAACCATTCCATTGGACTGTGGATGTAGAGCTGTGGTTCTCGTCTTGCGGATGTTCAGCAGTTGGCACATTTCTTGGAACAGGTTGGATTCAAAATTTCTGCCTTGGTCCGAGTGCAGCTCCAAGGGTACACCGAATCGACATATCCACTCTTTCACCAAGACGTCCGCGACGGTGATGGCTTCCTGGTTGGGCAGGGCATAGGCTTCGGCCCACTTGCTGAAATAGTCCATTGCCACAAGGATGTATTTATTTCCGTGATCTGATACGGGGAACGGGCCGGCGATGTCAATGGCGATTCTCTCGAAAGGACTACCTACGTTATACTGACGCATCGGGGCCTTGGGTCGTGTCCGAGGTCCATTGCTGGCAGCACAAACAGCACACTTTCTGCACCAGTCATTGACATCAACTTGACAATTGACCCAGTAAAACCGTTGCCTTACTTTCTGCAGGGTCTTCGTCACACCCAGATGATGTCCTCCAGCAACTCCATCATGGATCTCTCGGAGTACTTCCTGTCTTCTGTTCTTGGGCACCACAATCTGACGTCTGTCTTCCCCACCATCTTCGGACTCCAATACACGTTTCAGGACCCCATTGTCCAGGGTAAGGGAATTCCATTGGGCCCAGTAGGATTTGAGTGCTGGGGAATATCTTGCAATTTCCTGCCATGTCGGTCTTTGATTACTCTTTTTCCAACCGATGACTAACCCAAGATCTAGATCCTTTTCTTGGTCTTTCTGGACCTCGTTATCATTCCAGTTGTTGTCAACTGCCGTGGTTCTACAAACCGCTGCTTCCTTCTCTTCTGCTCGTCGGCAGTGTGAGCAGTCGTCTGGGCACGGTCTCCTTGACAGGGCATCTGCATTCTTGTGGCCACTCCCAGCTCGATGTTCGATCTCGAAGTCGAATTCTTGGAGTCTTTCGATCCAACGTGCTACTTGGCCCTCGGGGTTTTTGAACTGTAGGAGCCATTTAAGGGCTGCGTGGTCGGTCCTTAACAGAAATCTTCTTCCGTACACGTATTTGTAAAAGTGTTCTACTCCCTTGACAACAGCCAACAAATCTCGTCTGGTGACACAGTAGTTACGCTCCGGTTTACTGAGAGTTTTACTGAAGTATCCGATGACCTTCTCTTGCCCATCCTGGATCTGGGACAAGACAGCTCCAAGTCCCACGTTGCTGGCGTCCGTGTCCAAAATAAATTTTCCACTCGGAAGGGGATAACTTAAAATTGGTGCGTTGATCAATGCCCCCTTCAGCTTCCTGAACGAGTCTTGGCATTCTTCGGACCATTGGAACTTTGTTTGACCTTCCGTGAGCCTGGTCAGTGGTTTAGCGATGTTGGCGAACCCCAGCACATATCGGCGATAGTATGTGCACAAACCAAGGAAACTACGTAGTTGGTGTATGTCTCTAGGAATAGGCCACTCCTTCACTGCTCTGATCTTCTCATCATCCACTGCTACTCCGTGCCCAGAGACAACATGGCCAAGGTAACGTACTTCTTTTTGGAACAGGTGGCATTTCTTGGGGCTCAGCTTCAATCCAGAATTTCTCAGTCGCAGGAATACCTCCTCCAGGTTTTTAACGTGGTCTTCGAACGATTTGCCAACTACAATAATGTCATCGAGATATACCAGACACGTCCTCCATGAAAGCCCTTTCAGAACCGTCTCCATTAATCTCTCGAATGTGGCTGGAGCATTACAAAGCCCGAATGGCATAACGGTGAAATGCCACAGTCCTGAGCCGATAGTGAAGGCTGTCTTTTCTCTATCTTCTCGAGCCAGTTCTACCTGCCAGTATCCACTCTTCATATCAAGGGTCGAGAAAATCGTGGAGCCGGCCAACGTGTCTAGGGTGTCGTCTATTCTCGGAAGAGGGTAACTGTCTTTCTTCGTCACGTTGTTCAGTTGACGATAGTCTACGCAAAAGCGTGTTGATCCATCTTTCTTCTTCACCAGCACGACTGGAGAGGACCATGGACTGTCGGATGGTTCAATAACTCCATCTTTCCCCATTTCACTGACTATTTTGTCAGCCTCTTCCTTCTTGGCAAAAGGAAGTCTTCTAGCTGATTGTCGGATCGGTCGGGCATCCCCAGTATCAATTTTATGCTGAACTACATTCGTTCGGCCCCCTTTTCCTTGTCCGGTATCGAAGATGTCTTGGTACTTCTTGACTAATTCTCTCAATCTGGGCTGTTGGGCTGGTTTAATGCCCTTCGAAGAGAGGGTTACCAATTTTTCCAGTTCCGCTGTCAGGTTGTTGTCTTGACTAACAGTACCATGTACACTCCTGATCACAGAGGAAATTGACGAGCAGTGCCCCAAAACAGTTCGTTTTTTCAAAGTCACTGGGTAATAATTGACATTCATTACCCTTACTGGCACAATTTCATCAGCACGCAGCAAAGTCTTGCCTAGTGCAATCCCTCGTCCAATTTTCTCATCATGAAGCTTGGGCTCGAACATCACCACGCTTCCATTGCTCGCACCTCCGTCCAAGCGAGCCTCAAGTATGGTCTCAGCCCTCTCGGGTACACTTACATCTTCAGCCAGCAGAACACGAACCATCTCTTCACTTCTTCCATGTAGCACCAGCTCTTCTCCGTTCACACGTAGAACGCCATCTTTGAAATTCAATTCAAACCCTCTGGAATTCATGATGTCCATTCCAATAATTGCATCGTCCTCAATGTCCGCTACTAATGCCCGATGTTTCACTTTCGTGCTGCCTAGAATCAGTTCAATCGGTAGCTCTCCATGTACAGTGGCCGGCTCTCCTGTTGCTGTGCGTAGCTTCCAGGATGATGGTTCCATTCTGTCTGATGTCTTAGTAAAAGCAGGCCCAAGGATTGTCCTAGTCGCACCTGTATCCAGCAGCATTGCGCAAGGCTTGTTGTTGATGAAACCGTCTACGAAGGCTCCTTTGTTCTGTCGTTGGAGGACAGCGACATATGCGTTGTTCACCGGGGCTTTCTGAGTATAGGACGACGATTGTCCCTTCTCAACAACCTTCGTTGGTCTCGACTTCTCGAGGGTTGGACATTGACTACGCACGTGTCCAAGTTTCCTACAGTTCCCGCATCTCACTAGTCTTCTCTCAGGTAACATCTCCTTCACGACCTTTCTTATGGCAGCTTCCAGGTTAGTAGGCTCCTGTGGGTTTTCTTCAATAACTCGGACTTTACTCTGGCTTCTGCAGGATTGCTTCGCCGCCTCAAATTCCAAAGCGCGTGCCAGTGCATCCACGAGATGTGTTGGACGAGCTAGTGTCAATGCTTGTCTGGTTTCCTGGTCACGAAGTCCATCTAAGAATTCCTGAACTGCTAGTCGCTCCATTACCTTTTCCGGTGTGGCTGGGTATGCAAGGCGAACCAAGCGTGCAATGTCTGCTTCATACTCCTGTAGGGACTCGCTTGATTTCTGGCAGCGGTTTTTGAGCTGTGAGTGGTATACATGTTCTAGATGGGTCTGTCCATACCGTAATTCGAGATGTTTAATCAGCTGCTCGTAGTCCTCTTGTTCTTGTGCCGTGAGGGTTTGTAGGATATTTGTTGCTTCTCCACGCAACGCCAGTGTTAATGCTACCGCTCTTTCTCCTGCATTCCATCCATTCGCCTTTGCGGCAGCTTCAAACTGTCGGCGATAATTTGCCCATGGTGTTTTTCCATCAAACTGGGGTGGTTTCATGGAGAGTTTTCCTGTTTCCGGACTGATTTTCACATCTTTCAAACCATTTTGAACATCCTCTGAGTTCAAACTCAGTTCCAGTACTGAATTTTCATTGACAGATTCTGTGGTGTGGGTAGTGTCAATTTGCTTTTTCAACTCTCTGATTGTTTCTTTCATTTTGCTGATTTCTTCTTCGATTCCTCCTCTGATTTCATCACTGATTGTTTCCTTCAATTTTCCCATCTCTTCCTCAATTTTATCTTTGATTTTCTCCATCTCTGTCTCGACAGTTCCCATTCTTTCTTCTAATCGGCTCGCCACGCCACAAAGTTCTTCTTTCATGGTATTCGAATTTTCTAGCAGCTTTTCTTCCAAATTCCTCGAACTTTCTTGAAATTCTTCTTTCAGACTATTCGAATTTTCCAGAAGTCTTTCTTCCAAATTTCTCGAAATTTCTTGAAATTCTTCTTTCAGACTATTCGAATTTTCTAGCAGTTTTTCTTGAAGTTCTTCCTTGAGAGTATTCGAATTTTCTAGCAGCTTTCCTTCCAGATTTTTCGAGTTTTCTAGAAGTTTCTCTTGAAGTTCTTCCTTCAGACTCACCGAATTCTGTTGCATTTTGTCTTCCATTCCGTCGAGTTTACTAATTATGGAACTCATATCTATTCCAGAAACTTCGAATAAGAATGTTTCTGGGTCCTCGCCCTCCTGGACTAATCCCTCTGCAAGTCTTGTTTGAAGCACGGCCTTTTTTCCACTTGTGTCAAGTTCCCTCTCCTCCAGTTCTTGCTTCAATTCCGCAACCTTCAATTCAACCAGGCGAACTTTCCTCGAACACATTTTGTCTTAGTCTATGTCTATTTCACGGGTCACCAGTCTATTATTATTATTATTGTCTATTTCACACAGTCTATTTCCCGGACACCAGTCTATTATTATTATTATTGTCTATTTCACACGCGAGAAGTGTCACTTCACGAAAAATGTTTATCAGTCACTGTCTATTTTCGCGAAAACAATTGTCCCAAATACACAAGCTATCTACTTACACGAACACTCTGTATTTTATCTCTAACAATCGCACTTCTGATCACCACTGTAGTAGATTTAAACTCTAGTTAACTGACTAAAATAATTTATTTAACGAAATACAATGATACAATAACACAATACTCTAATTTACATAACTATCACGGAACTAGGTATTTATATTCGACTTTCACTTCACTGACTATCCGTCTATCCGCTGCGTAGTTCTTTTTATATCCGATGTTGACTTCTCTGAATGCTCCAGAATTTTCCATCGAATCGCCCAGACTCACCGCACCGTCCAGATTCTTCTCGGTGCAAGCGCATCGACAGTCTCCCGCGGTTGGTCGCTAGCTATACGTGAGAGTTCAGGTCCGGCATCGCCCGCAGCTTCGCCACAATAAGTTAAAAGTAGTACATAATTGGATGAAGAATCTACTTGATATTGAGATTCCATTGATATCTTGGCATTTCTATCTCTTTGGCACATATTTAGTATACAACCAGAAAAAATAGAAATTGAAATATCTCATTTATTGGCAGATATAAAAATTTTTATAGATAATGTGGACGATAACAAAAGAGATATATGCAAATCACAAATATTTTGATTAATTTTCTTAACAAACCTATATCTAATTGCTATTTTCCATAAATGTATAATAAAAAACTAGACATGTCATCAATGATCATCCTGAAATGATCTTCACCAAATCTGACAAAGTGAATGTCACTGTTATCATATCGAAATTACAATATTTCGATTTATCATTAGGGCAGTTGAATAACGACACATACTAAACTAAATTGAACCGTAATCCAACTTCAACCATTTAACAAAAGTCAAATGCACTCATTAAAAAAAATTATGATAAAAAGCTCATTAGTCTCTATGGCTTACCAAAAACGCACAAATCATCTTCGAGTTGGAAACCAATAATTTCCTCCATTGATGCTCCAATAGTAAAATTTCAGTCAAAGTCAAATATATATTGACAGTTTCCTCAATATCTAAAATGAATATTATGTTAAAGGCTCTTTCGAATTTTCTAATTACATACAACAAATTCAAATGCCAGGTTTTGTCATAATAAGTCTGTAGTTTCACTTTTTAGTAACATTCCACTAAATTTAATAAAGTTTGGTTAGATGTAAGTTACCATACTAAATTAATAGAATCATAGAACTAATAGAATTTATTTTTGACACCACTTTTTTCGTATTTGATAATTCATATTACAAATTCATGAAACTCCAATGCAAGCTACTATCTCCCCAATTGTAGCCCAATATGTAACGGACGATTTATTAGATTTTAGTATACCCAAGTTACAGTTTAGGCTTCCTTTTTAAAAAAATTCTGTTGATGATATCATTTGGTCAGTACCAGTGGACTGCATAGATGATATTCAGTCTACTTTCAACCACTACAAAGCTTTCTTTCATACAGTTTATAGTTGGGAAGCAACATAAAAACTCCGTACCTTTTCCTAGACACTCTACTAATAAAAAAATCTGATAATACTATAATACTTGATTGGTATATAAAGCCCACTAGTTCAGGAAGGTACATCAACTCCTTTTCCAGTCACCCAAAAAAGATGCAATTCAACATTGTATTAGCTCTCAAGAAGAGAATTGAAAAATTAGCGTACCCAACTTTGAGAGACAAAAATTCAAAATTACTGTTAACCCTTTGTGGCCCAAATTAATTTTTTGTCGAAAAACATGCTTTTGCTGTGATAATTAGACTTGATATATTGTATATTAACGACTTCCTAATGAAAAATATTTTTTGTTCACTCAGATTTGGCGGAAACAGGTGGTTTCACCAGGACACTACTGGGAAAATAATAAGAATTCAATGTGTTGATTTCATTTATTTTTTTTATGAAAATACGCAATGCAGTACAAAACTATAAAAATTTATTTTTTATGAAACAGCCCAAAACAGTTTTTTTTATCTGTGAGGCATATGCCGACATTGCAAGAAGAGCAGTGTCATCTAGTTCTGTGAGGTTGACTCTTTGAACTACAGTTTGCACATCTGGTCTTATTACCATGTATTGGCATGTGCGCGGCCTTACCAATGCGCCTTTCTAAGGCAACATATGGCTTATATTTGTTGACGATGGGATCTAAGCTCCTTCTGCCTCTCTGAGGGGTTGCAGGATGAGCTTCAATCAGCCCATTCGCAACAGCAAGCCTGAATTCTTTCAGTGATATCGTTCTCCCGTGGCTGATGCTATTTTCTTGGAACAACAAGAAAGCATTGACAACAGTGAGGTCGATGAAGTGCCAAAAAATTATATGCCACCATTTCTTGCTTTTGCGATCGATTTCATAGCAAGACTTATACATATCGCTTTTGTCAACATATCCCATATGCTGATTATAATCCTTCACTAAACTTATGCAAGTATATTCTTTGCGAGACCCATCTTTCTGTTTTCTGGATATTAGTTGAACATCTTCAGGGTTATGGAAATTGCTGAGGAAATTTACAGCTTTATTATCTTTCCATTTGAGAGCGATAATTCCAGTATCACTAACTTTCCAATCATAATCTCCCCTCTTCATGCATTTATCAGCTGCCAAGTCCTTTGGAAACCATTTTCTATCTTTTCGTGCAGTGCCACAACTATGAATTTTGTCTTTTTGCAGACTTCGTTGTAACAAAACAGAATTGTTCTCCAACTGTGTCAGTTTTTTCCCGAAAAAGTAACATGTTCTCATAAATTGAATATAATAAGTTATTTGCGCATTACCTGTGTATACTTGAAATTGCGATACAAAACCAGATTGATTCGCTCGTACCCTTTTTATGGAATTTATCGGCATATATTGGCGAAATGAAATCCTACTTTTGAACCGAATCATGGATTCATCTATCGATTGACATCTTGAAGGCTTGTAACTTCGAATATAAGTATCTGAAAGCTTATCCAACATGGGGCGAACTTTATATAACTTGTCATACGAAGGTTCTCCTTTCCTTGGCTGAACCAAGTTATCGTTTAGATGAATGTTGCCCAGCAGCCAACTGAATCTATTTCGTGACATGGAAGAGGCAATAAAGTTATCTCGAAGTTCTTCCTTGGAAGACCAATAATCTTTGTAACTCGGCAAGTGTTTTATGCCCATTAGAATATTCAATCCAAGAAAACATTTTATTTCTTCAACCGTTGTCGATATCGTGTGTGCCTGTGCTCCACTTATTCCATTTTGAGTAGCGTACAGATTCGTTTCGAAAACTATTTTCTGCAGAAGATCTTCAGAAAACAGAATATCTTTGTAATTCTTCCACTTGGCCTTCTGGCGTTTTGCAGGGAATCTAGTTTTGAGTAACAGAATAAATATAGAGATTGCCAGAAGTGCACCGAGTCACATGATAATTGCAAATTTTTTCACTACATTAGCGCCTTCTGGCGGGTCTTTGTCTTCCACCTAGTCTTCTGGCAATTATTTCTCTACTTATTTGTGTAACCTCTCATTATTCTGCAAATTATTAGTCTTGCACCTTATGACTTAGTTAACGTAAAAAAATTGCATATTTAACCCTCAACCCCCGCGTTAATCTTCCGGGGTGCCTTCTGGTGGCCCGTCTCACGCTACGTCGGTATCAATTGTATCTGTACATGCTAAAATTTACTTTGCACCGAGTCACCCGTACCTACTCCTACGTAGCCAGCTCTTAGATCATAGGTGGCTCTACATAAAGTTTGTTTTCTAATACCTACGGAGGTATATTAAATACTTCAAATAACTTGTTTTCAATGCAGCTTACTCAGTGGTTATGGCGACCGAAATGCAGACTCTGGTGTCACCTTGAGCAACTGAAAGTCATTTAATAATTCCAATATAGGTGTGCTACTTGGGATCATTCCTTACGATTCAGTATATATTATTCCTCCCTCCTTTCATTCTTTCATCCTTCTCAATAATTTTTCTAAATTTGATGAGGCCACATCATTCTTCCTGCAAAAACGTCATCTATATTTCTTGAAATGAAGACTCAACCACGAATATCAGAGAAAAATATTAATATTCAAGCAGCAATGAAAATGGAATTTTGATGTTTCCGAAAACGGGATAACGTAAATGGATAATTTTGTCACGGGATTAAATGAATACGTTATCCGGCAGATATGTGGATATGCTTAGTTAAAAGCTTCCATTCCATTTCGTAATATGGCTTGACTTATGAGTTTATTGAATATCTCTGGAGGTTCAATCCAATTCTTTGGTCTTGAAATGATAAATGTGACTGTTCGATGAAGTAGTTTTTACATTGAAAACATCCAGTTCACTGAAATCAGTGTCTGTAGATTGTAGAGATGCAGCCAATCAGTTGAAGCACTCAGAAACATAACTATGAGATGAATTTGATGCTGTCCGCAATCTCTGTTGAATTTGATGTTATAATTATTATATGAAATTATATAAAACAATCTATATACAGGGTGTTTCATAATAAATGCGCAGGACTTCAGGATATGATAGCTTGTTCAAAAATATATGAAAAAAAGTCTCTATTAACTTAACCTCTAAAATGCACCATTTTCGAGATACAAGGTGTTGAAATTCAAAAAAAATAATCGTTTTTTGCGAATATCTCTGGAACCGTTCATCGCACAGAAAATAAATTTCGTATGCATTTTTTACTCATAATAAGCTATGTTTTGTGCAGATTTTTTATTTTTTAAAATTCATAATTGGTGAAGATTTTGAAGGGGTAGTGGGTGTTTTTTTCTCCAACTTCTACGCCACTAGAAAATGTATAATTATGAGCAGCCTACATAAACCGCCAATGTTTTCTACACAAATAAGGTACTTCTGGTCATAAGCTCTAAAGTTGACCGTTCTCAAGAAAAATCAACTTTCATGTTGAAAAACATGGTAATTTTTTTTAAATAATTTTTTTCCTAATTACCCAAAAACGTTAGAACAAGTAACAAAACCAAACGTTGACTTCTTAATTGCAAAATAAAAAAAAACAATAACAATCATACTCAGTTGAATTGTTGGAAATGTCCGCCGTTAGCTTCAATGCACGCAGCAATTTTTCGAAGAAAAAAACATTATTTAAACAACATGAAAGTTGATTTTTCTTGAAAACTGGTCAACTTTACAGCTCATGACCAAGAATACCTTTTTTCTGTAGAAAATATTGGCGGTTCATACAGGAGGCTCAAAACTATTATTTTTCCAGTGGCGTAGAAGTTGGAGAAAAAAACACCCACTACCCCTTCAAAATCTTCACCAATTATGAATTTTAAAAAATAAAAAATCTGCACTTATTATGAGTAGAAAATGCCTACGAAATCTGTTTTCTGTGCGATAAACGGTTCCAGAGATATTCGCAAAAAATGATAATTTTTTTAAAATTTCAACACTCTGTATCTCGAAAATGGTGCACTTTAGAGGGTAAGTGAATATAAACTTTTTTTCATATTTTTGGACGAGCTATCACATCCTGAAGTCCTGCGCATTTATTATGAAACACTCCGTATAATGAAAGAGAATTGAATCGAAACGGAAGACTAATAATTTTTCAAGAAAAATAGGTGAAATAATGGGCTATCCAAAAGGAATTGAACTAACTCCCCAAAAAAATTTAGCTGTAAAAAGTTTGCTGAGTAGATGCGCAAAAAATCACATTAATGAACTTGATGATCATTTCTCACAAAAACGAGTCAACAGGAATATGCATATATACTAGCTGGTGTCATCGATTTCAATCTCATAAACAACGTAAGCATAAATGTAGAAGACTACGATACGAAATAGTTATTTTTGTATCTAGTGCGCGAAATGCTACTTTGGTGATCGAGAACTGATTTTTTTTAACGAGGCGCAGCCGAGTTAAAAAAAATAGTCGAGATTACCAAAGTATTTCGCGCATGAGAAGCAAACAAAATTTTTTCTACAAACGTCAAAAATATTGTTCTAAAATAAGTAATAACTATGAAAAATAGTATTGAACTGGCTTAAATAATTTTTCCAAATCAAGTAATTACTGTAACTATGGAAATAAAATGGCATTTGTTGACAATTATTTCAAAGTGACAGTTCCTGATAATTATTTTGGAGTGACTTTTTATTCGCGTCAATTTCGTGCGTGATATTTATTATTGTAAAAGAATGGAAATTTCGAGCGACGATGAACTAAGCAGTACCCCACCTAACTTGATAGATGCGGCCAATTCCGTAATTTCCAACCTTTTACCGGAGAAATCGAGGCGGCAGTATGAAAATGCATATCAGCAATTTAAAGAGTGGTATGAAGCATATGAAGCCAGAAAAATATCTCTCACAATTTGATAGCCTTAATTATTGTTCTACATTAATAAATAAACGATTTCTTGTTTTTTGCTTGATTGAGGAGTTGAGGACCATATAGGTTAGAATATGAAAATCCCATATAGTTTACATGCAGTGTGCGAAATATATTTCGCACATTACTTCGCGCACGTTGTCATGGTAACGAACCTTTTTTTGTTCAAATGGCTTTACTTCAAAGATAAACGAATTCACACAGACAGATAGTTCAACATGTCTGAAGTCATTCAGCTTCAGGTATGATATCACAGATTAGTTACCTACAACTTCATTGATGAAGTGAACCAAAATTAGTGAAACAGAAAATTATAATTTCAAGCATTTTATTGACTATGAAAACTTGAGAGAAAATCTAGAATAAGAAACTTGGATTCGTGTTTATAACGAAAGTAACAATATTTTGACGGACAACTTCATAACCCAACTGAACGTTGTAACTACAAAAACACTTTTTTAAATATGTTACGTGCTCATTTCATACAGCAGTGCCTGTGAGCTGCTCAGATTGGTAAAGGAGGTCATGGGTTTCGTTATCTGCCAGTTTGAAAGATGAATTATCCTTTGACAAAAATTAAACAATCGAAATTGAAGAATATATAGATACAAGGTGTCTGTTTTTTTTAAGGAAATACCAAAAACATGGATTTTGTCAAAGGATGTACTTTGTGCTTCTCAACAGTAAAACAAAATGATTCAGAAAAAAAACTATACTCTCAATAATTCTTTACAAGTTTACAATTGAAATTGTTGACTTTATAATTTTGAATATGCAATGTGAGAAAAAAATTGTTATATAATTGAAACGGTGTGAATTTATAAGTTTGGAAGTCAAAGTTTCTAAAGTTACAATAGAAATAGTTTGAATTTATAAATTTGAAAACAGCCAATATTTTGATTCAATTGATTTGAAAGACTTTTCAGACTTCTCGTCTGAATAATATTTTGATTGCAATTCCATGTTTAAGTTTTCGTTGGCATTAATTTTCTACGATTCGATGCAAATATCAAGGCTGCGTTCAGCGTTCAGCCAGAACCACTGCACTCCAGAATCAACGAATAGGAGAAGTTTCACGTAGATTTCTATTTACAGTACACTCCAGCTCTCGAGAGAGTGTTGCACAGAAACAGTTATTATTTTTGAGTGCTTCCAATGTTAAAGTAAAGTATAACTGATGGCAGTTCACAAACGCAATTAGAGAAGGTAGTAAGTTGAGGCGCGAAGTTTTAAGCTCCGCAAACCACAGCATCCGAACAAAAACCGACGTCATTCTTGACAAGGCCAAAGGCCAGTGTTGAACTTTGTTGGTATTGACTCTTCAGTGAGATTTTTCGTGATGTTGTTGGGAAGTGGTTTCGAAAATGTTTCCTCTAAACTTCCATAGTTACTTTATACAACAAGAATATACCGGGTGTCAGCGGACAGTGGCAGGCCGCTATAGCTCCTTTGTTTTTGAAGATGAATGTAATTTGGAGGAGCTGTATACGAGATGAAACTGCATATTTTGACTGGTGGCTCAGTTTCATAAAACTATCGGTTTTACCAGAAGTGACAATTACTTTAGATTTTCAAATGGGACACCAAGTATATTTTCACTTATTTTGTCTCCATATGACATACTGAATACTACCATGTATCACTTGTCATTGTTAATAACCAATCTTTCAAATAATTTGATATTTACTTTTTATTCGAGAAGGCCATGGATACGTTCAATTCCGTCATTTCCATCCTAAAGGACCTCGCACTTTTTATGGGTAAAATGGTTCTTGGTGAAATTGTCTGAATTTTCAGTATATTCGATGTACTGATTGAACGTGAAAAATCGCAAAGTTCGTTGATGGATACATTTTGTAATACAGGGCGTTCAAGTTGAAAGTCACTATTTTTAATTTAATTATTGTCTCGGGATTTGAAAGTGCCAACTGCATTTTTTTTCACTTTATTCATCAACGTACTTTCAGCGAAGTGGTCGTGGTGTAAGGGCGTTTAGCTTCCACCCAGACGGACCGGGTTCGATCCCCGGTCGCGTGTCACTGAGCTGAAGTGGTTCGGATTCCACTTTTATTTAAACTGTAGGTCCCGGATCTCCCTAGCTCGTACAAGCTCTGCTTTTGAGGGGTTTTCTCCGAAATGCTGGGAGTTTCGTAAAAACAAATTTTACAAAAAAACAAATATTACTGAATATTATTAATAATGAAATATTGATAAAATTATTTTGGCATGCAGTATACTATTTTTATTCCATCATTAATCACAATTCATACAGGGTGATTTGAAAAATTGGTGAAATATATGGCCGTTTCTTTCGTACACATCCTTTATATTCAAGTGAATTATCATCCTCCGAAGATTGCTGATACCGTATAAACATGATTCCGTTGGGATATATAGGGTGGTCTTGAAAATTTTCGATGATGAATATGACAAAATATCAACGTTTCGTAAATGACCCTGTAATTCACGATATATTAGGTGAAATTCTTTTATTATCACATAATAGATTCATCATTCTCTCCTCAACACTGTCCTAAAAATTCAGATTCCTACTATGACTAGTTTCATAGTTATTAATTGAGAAACTCATTACCGTTTGCATGACGAGTTGAAGGAACGTATTCACGCGTACATTCTACTAGTGGCCAAGATTTTTCAGAAATGGTGAAACGTGAGAATGTGGAGATCAAAGTGAATGTAACATCAAATGCAGGGTGATGACCAATGACGGTCCATCCATATAATCGTATATTCAGTTCCTAAATGTAGAGTACCTAAATGGTAGATGGAATTGGATGGACCGTCATTGGTCATCACCCTGCGTATGGTAACTGTACATAAATCAGACTCCGACAAAAAATTTGACATATTTTTATAAAACATTTCAAACTAAGAATCCCGTCTCTGTAAGATTACTGAAATCTGAAGAAATGGTTAGTCTAAACCTTTGGCGGGTATATTTAAAAATACCCTAAATATTTGTGACAGATAGTAATTAGACTCAGGGAACGAAAAAATCGTCAGTGCTGCTCTAACAGTGATTGCGACTACAGTGCAACGTTTGCTCTAAGGTAAGACACGATCAACCATATTTCAAGCTTGCAAATAACACGCTTGCGTCAGTCAAATAAATGTTCCAATTGTTGTATAGTACAAATGTGATATTAAATTGAGTATTTCATTATATTTGTTCGATTTTTGACTTCTCTAAATGGAATAAAAACTTAATGTCTAATTCAGGGACAGAGCCCGACAACCTATAGTTTTAATTTCGACATGTTTTATCGAAAATAGGTACATAGTTCGTTTTATTCATTTTGTGCCATCTTTCTCTATTCATCATTATTTTGAAAAAGAATCAATTCACTTTCTTTTTTATTTTAATACTCATGTGTCAACCTAAATTCGACAGTGATGACGAAAATAGGTAGGTGTACATAATGTCAGTACATATTTTCGTCTTATGGAAAAATAATGTCAAATAATAATTACTTACTCAAGTGTTTCTTGCTTTCTTAAGTAAGCAATACTTAAGTATTTATATAGATGATTTTCTTATAGCTATTATTTTTAGATGTCAATAAAAAAATATGGTATACATAGCAAAGAAAATTTGAAAGCTGCTTTAAATGCCATCAAGAGTGGGACACAAATTGCAACTATGCGGCTTCATCTTTCGGTGCTCCAAGAACCACCCTTATTCGAAAAACTAGTGGAAAAGGACACCGCAAACTCCTTTTGGAATTTGGGTCCCAGTGGATTTTTTTTAATTTTTGGTATGATATAATCCATGTAATTCTCAACCAATGTTACCATTGACCATTGACCACTATAATAGAATGTAGGCGTGAACAAGTTTCTTCAACTCGTCAGGCAAATGGTAATAAGTTTCTCAATCAATAACTATGAAACTAGTCATAGCAGGAAACTAAATCTTTGAGACAGTGTTGACGAAAGAATGATGCATATATTTAATAATAATAAAGTAATTTCACAGAGTTATTCGTTAAATAATTAATTCTGAATCGTTGATATTTTGTCTTTTTTATCATCAAAAATTTTCATGAACACCCTATATATCCCAACGTAATCATGTTTATACGGTATCAGCTATCTTCGGAGGATGATAATTCACTTGAATATACAGGATGTACAGATGTACAGGAAAGTACCGGCCATATATTTCACCAATTTTTCAAAATGTACGAATGTACGAATGTACGAAATGTATGAATTGTAAATAATGATATAATAAGAATAGTATATTGCATGCCAAAATAATTTTGTCAGTTTTTCATTAATACATCGAATTTTCAGACATTACTAAAATGTTTTTATTTTTCACTCTGTACATAACTATATAATCTGCACCATCTGAATGATATTTAGTAATATGAAGGTGTTGATGATAAGAGTGAAAAAAATGCAGTTGGCACTTTCAAATCCCGAGACAATAATCAAATAAATATCACTGATTTTTAACTTGAAAATCTATCCATTAACGAACTTTGCGATTCTGCACGTTCAATCAGTACATCAAATACCATGATATAATGAAAATTCAGACAATTTTACCGAAAACTATTTTACTTATAAAAAGTCCTTTAGGGAAAATGCAACTTTACTGTTTTAAGACAACATGTCTCTGCTATGTAAAATTTGATTTTTAAATTTGTATCACTAATTATTGTCAAATGGCAAAATGGTGGATAGTCGAGTGAGGAAAAAATAGCATTATTTTACGAATAATTTGATACCGCACACTGTTAGGTTTCAAACTTCTATTGAAAAACATGAAATGATCACATTAGATATCTCTTAAAAATGAAGCATTTTTGGGTAAAAATCAAATTCAAATGCATGTAGTCACCTGTAAGCAACAGATCTGATCAAACAAAACGATTATTCCAAAAACTAATAACATAATCTCACATAATTACCTAGTGCGGAAGCGAGGTGAGTCGAAAGAAATTTTTCATGATTTGTTTTATTAGATGTGTTAGTTACAGGTTGCTCGATGCATTTATATCATATTTTATAACCAAATGATGTTAGATCTAACGTAATATTTCAAAGTTTACGAACAGAAGTTTCATTAAAACTTAATAGTGTGCGATATCAAATTATTCGTAATAAAATTATCTTTTTTCGTAACCCGACGAGCCACCATGTTGCCATTTGAAACAATTTCAATTTAATTTCAATTCAATTTAAAAAATGAATTTCATGTATGACGTACATTTTGACCAAAAACAGTTAAGTTGCATTTTTCCCGAAATATTAAAGGGCTGAAATTAGCGATCTGAACTTATTCATGGCCCTCTAGATTGAAGAAAAAAATAAAAATTATGTAAATAAAAATTTGTTACGAAAGGGGACAAATGATCAATGGTTGTATAGAAAGTTTCATGAAGAGACAAAAGAAGTTAAAATATACCGGGTGTCCCACTTACAAATCGAAAGTTTGTGTCACTTCCGGTGAATAAGTTGAATACAAATAAAAATACCCTTTATTGCTAACATTTTGAAAAAAAAATCAAATTTTTATTGTTTGTGCAGTGACAGTGACATAATGCAGAATTATTTCAGTCAATCGCAATAGATACCTATCTGGAAAAATTACAACAAATATTAACTTGTCAGGGTTCATAATAACAATTTCAATTACTGACGTTGCCATAACCGTGAAACCATAATCAGCCAGTTTTCGTAAATTTATGAAATATGGCTTTAATTATTTATCAAAAAAGTGATTTCAGCTCAGAACTTCTACCAGTAAAGTCCAGACTAGTATGTGAAAAAGATATAGTGCATTTGGTGGTTAGTATTGTCAGTGGTATCAGAGGTATCAGAACCCCTCATTCTTGCGTATGATCTACTATGATCTATGATCTTGTGGTCGAAGTTCTCTCTGTTGAAATCAACTTTAGCTATAACAAGAACATTCATATAGGTGATAATTCCAAAGTAGAGGTATTTCTTACATGAAAAAGTGCAGGCCATAACCCGAAAATGTAAACGTTTTCAGGAAAGAAGAGGTAACTAACAGGGGCTGCTCTACTACCTGGATAGAGTTTGTAGTAGCTCATCTGGTATATTTGAGTCTTTACTAAAGCTGAGGTGTTTAAATGTTGAAGTTACACTGAGGTAACTAACCACAAATCAATATCTTGTCTCATATTTGAGTCATATAACACATTGACAAGTGCGATAAATATAATCAAGAACAAATCAAGTTTAGATTTACTTAAAAGTTTGTTACAGAAATGGCAAAGTTTTATATTTTTACAAACATAACATTTGTCTAAACAATAACATATTCAAAATCTGCCGAGTTAAACAATGTTAAACAAGAGTCTTCTCATACAAAATTAAAGAAGGATCCAATCTCAAGCGAGAATGAGGAAAATAATTAGCAGGAAAATATTGTTTTCAGTTGTAATACCACAAGAGAGTGAGAATAAAGTGAAAATAATTCGACAGATTTTTCGAAAACTTGTTGCTAGGCACTAGAGACGAGAGCTCGAAGGGCTCTAGTGGCTATTGCCAAATGGCAACAAGTTTGAGAAAAAATATGGAGAATTATTTTCTACTTTATCGAACTCTCGTGTGGTTTTCGATAGATTATTTTTTGATGCCCCAATCATAGATACATTCTTTATATAACATTTTTATTCATTACGGTTATCTAAATTCATTTTTCAATTTGCATGCAAACTGATGACAGACGTCAAATCAAAAGTATCAGTTGTTGTCACACAATAAAAACAAAATACCACGAATATTCCTGAGGCAATAATCTAAGTAGAAAATTCTCACTATAATGATGTTGTGATTGGTTTTAATGTACATCAGAGCTTTAAATTGATGGTTTTTATTGGTTGCAAGATATGTCGAAAAATAATCAATAAGATAAAGAATGATATATTCAAATTTGAACAGTCATTCAGACTGGCAAACAGGTTAGAAAATTATTGATCATTCTCATCGACAACGATAAATAATTATAGATAATCTCCAGACTGAGGAAAGAGAAAATGTAATTGTTCTTTTTTATCGACAAAGATGAATAGTTATATCGATAATCTCCAAACTGAGGAGAAAGTGTAACAAAAAATTCCCTCGACAAAGACGAATTAAAGATACATCTCCAAACTGAAGAGAGACAGGGAGAATGTACTGAGGAAGTTCGTCGTTAACAAATTTGCAAAGCAAGCATATGGTTGTATTGAGTGTATCTCCTGACTGAATAGCGATATCCAGTTTCACAAAGCAAATGAAATGTTGTTGAGGCATAAGATTTTCTCTTTTGCTAGGCCTTTCCATCTAAACGTAGCTAGGATTGATCCAGAATAGATCGAACCTAGAGTTCAGAGAATCATGAGTCATTCTAGCTCCTGCTCTATAGTCATATAAAATACGCTGTTAGTCAATGCCACCCTTTATCGGCGGGCGACTTTACACTTACTCTTTTCTGTTATTTTTCACAAATTGATTTATTTAATCTAATTCCGCGTAGTTATTCGGAAAGAACAGGTCAGACTAAAAATTCAGTGTATAACACAAAACTTTCATACTTTTTAAAGCTGGTGAATATTAGTATAACTTTTAAAATGAGCTTGAGCCACCCGCTTTCATGGTACCAATATTATCATAATGTATTATTTCAATATCGCTGAATATTTCGAGAATAGTCCACAAATATTATGATAATGTCCAAGTAATATGGACAAACTTCGCGAAATGTTCACATTTTATTCTCGACAATATTATGTCAGAATATTTAGCCAAAATTTTCACAATGCCCCAATTTTCTCTCATATAATTGTGGTACTTCGGTAATGATCCTGGTTCGACAATGAAATTTGTAGGAAGTACTTGTCAGGAAAATCAACAATTCTTTAGTAATCACCAAAAGTGGATCATCTGTAGTGGCAACAAATATTTTTAAAATCATCCAAGACACCCCGACGACTTATATAGGATCAAAATCATAACGTCACGTTATAGACTTGCTAATTAATTGAATCATCTACAACTCTCGGTGGAATACAAAACCTTCCGAACCAAAGACTCATTGAAAAAATTACTGCCTCACTTCAATTATATCAACTTTGGTTTCATAACATCAAACAAAGCTATTTCAATTCATGCTGAATGAAACTGATCATTCCATCCATGAAAAGTAACGCTCATTAGGAATCTTTTTCCGTTTTCTCAAGAGTTCAGTAATCCAATTCCGTAAACCTTCTATAACAAGAACAATTGTGGTCGGAATACAGGAAACAAATCAGAACGATGTTCGTACAACTGAAGGGCACTTTGTAAGTGGGTGATCTCGAGACAATGGGAGAATAAAATCTCTAACTCGCTCTTCACAACCAACTACGATCTCATCCAACGATTGCTGAAGGGCTTTCAATATTTGTTGGGCCAATTTACGAGTACGGTTTGAATTAGCCACTTATGGAAACTAATTGAATGATATTTATGAAAGAAACATTTCATAGTTGATGATGATTGAAAATGATTCGTGCATTCAGATTTAGATAAGAATAATATTGTGATGCACTCGCAATGCCGTTATGTCTCTGGTTATAGGGCTATTTGAAAGAAAACATTTGTTTTTGAGTGTTGAATCAGCTAGAAGAGGGGATCAATCCATGTCTGGAAGTGAAAATCAAAATTGAGCGGTACGAATATTTTTATTGAACCTGACTATGCCAAAAAGCATCATGACCTGGATATACTTAATCATCAACACTTCAGAGACACTCTGATGGTAAAAGTTTTATCCTTTCATTATGACACAATTTTTATGACTGAAATATGGTCAGCCTCTAGCTTTTCAGATGCTGAATTGAACATGTTTGATTATACCATTCATAGAGGACATCAAACACAAGAAACTACCATTAATTTTAGAAGTTGTGGAGTTCTGATTGCTGTTCACAAGCACATGAAATCAAAATTTTTACTGTCTACTCAAAACTATGAACATCTGGTTATAATAATTGGTAACTACTTCTCTTCGAAGTCTTCTAAATATTTCTCATACTGATTTTAATAAAGGAATTGATGTATCCTTGGAGATTTCAACCTACCTTGTAGTGCTTGGATTCTACACAATATTCGTTCGACAGCAGTACTTTTATCGGACTTACTTTTACCCACATTCCATGACCTTTGTCAATATAATTATATCTGTAATCATGTTATCTGAACCCTTGTATTTCAATATAGTACCGCCAGACCTCTATATCATCCATACCCAACCTTCAGTATTGTGTGTGTGATGGTAGATGTGTGTGTGTGAAGGAGAGTTGGTATCGAATCATCCATTTGCCACAGATAGTTAGTTATGCTCCTGTATTTCCATTTGAAATAGTTCAAATATTTAATTTAATTTCTCTAAGGAAATTTATCAAGGAATCGAAAACATTTTTATTGGCAGAATTTAATAAAGTTCTTAAATTGGTAGGAAGTGGTATGTCATTTTTAAGTAGAGAATATAAGATTTTGACGTGATTTTGCTAGTAAAGAGAACAAGCGAAAAATATATGGTTCATATCCTCAAGAGATGCTTTGTCACAGGGACAAATGTTTGTTTCAAGGAGCCCTAATTTATGAAGAAATGAGGAAAACTTGCCATGGCACATTGCACGTGGCACATTGGAATTATCAATGTGAGTAATTTGTCTTGGTGAAGCTGGATGTATTTTAGTGAAGTGGTAACCGTATTTTTCAACGAACATCGTCCATCGAATCTCCCAGCTATTCTCATTTTTTCACGAGTTAATGACATCTTTAAATACGCATCTATCGTTGGTTATTTCCATACGAGCTGTGGCGTTCCTAGCTATAAGGTCTACTTTTTCATTTCCAAATATTCCCGCTAGACCTTTGACCCATTTGAAATTGATCATCTTCCCGCGTATAGATCTATAGACCTGGAATCGGAAATTATTAATGCTTTATATTGAATTGGTGCTCGGTTTATGATCCAATCAAGTGCGTTTTCGATTGCCATGATTTCAGCTGTATATATTGAGCAAATTTCATGGATTTTATATTTCATGGAGAAATTGAGGTTAGAAACAAAGAATGCAAAACCGGTTCCTTTAGAATTTTTGGAACCATCTGTATATATTTTCAGGAAATCATTATAACAATCAATGACAGAAATAAAACGAGCTTGGTTGATTGAATCTATTTCGCAGTATAAGGGAACAATACTTACGGTTGGTTTGACGATTACTGCTGAAAATTCAAGATGAAATATTGGTAATTTTTTATGAGGTGTGGTGAGATCTAAAATTTGTTGAGCGAGTTATTGAAATGGAAAGATTTATATTTACATACCTTTTTGAAAGCTAGGAAGTTGCGTCATATGTCTAAAGGAGTTTCTTGAGCCTCAGCTAATAAACATTGAACAGCTCTGATGCATATTCCTACAGCGCTATATTGGATTCTATCAAGTGAACATTCGTGGCAGAGCCGTACAAAACACATCAATAATCTATCATCGTCCAAATGTATGCCCGATAGAACAGGAGAGCGATGTGTGGATCAGCTCCAGATTTGTTTTTTGTCACGCATTTCAACCAGAGCTGTCCCAAAGCACTGTGCTTAGTGCTCGTGAAAGTGCTTAAAGCATTTTAGTGCTCGTAAGCACTGTACTCCCGAGCACTTTTTGGATGCAGTGCTTAGTGCTTCGAGCATTTTACGAAAAGGCTTAGTGCTTAGTATTCCCGAAAAATGCCTTTTCTCAGCTATGGATCTATGAATGTTGTTGAAGATATAAAATGCGGTCAGCGGCACCACCACCACCACCTCAAGAACTACTGATTGTGGCCTTATATTATGCACATTCTAGGTTCGAGGGCTCAGTCTTGACATAAATTCAGTTAAAAGTGTTTACAGCGCTCGGAGTGAATTTAGTGCTTCACCACACTAAATTAATTAGTGCCACACACAATAAATAATAAATCCACCAAAAATATAACAACATTCTTTTTCATTTGAACCAAATTATTTATTAGAGCTAATCAATATAGAAAATTAATTGAAGAAACTGAAAAATCCGACTGCGGTTTAAACTAAAATGCAAAATTAAGTAATATAATAATTTGTTCATAAAGAAAAATTGGAAGTAGCTGAGACCCATTCTATTTCTACAGATTTTTTTAAGCAAATAGGTTCCGGCTGCTTCAAGTTTTTATTTGATTTGAAAAGATATAACTTATTTTCTGATTTTTATTTTAAAACACAGTCGGGTTATTTGGTTTATTTATTTACTTTCTTTATTTTCAGCTTTAATTATTATTTTGTATCAAGACGGCCAATTTGGCGCAAAAATTCCGCCATTTTGATTTTTCATAATTTTAATATAATAAGTGTCAATTGCGGTATCAAGACCAATCTAACGACCAAAAATTCATCAAAATCGGTTTAGCCGTTTAGTAGTTACATGGAAAAAGCGACTTTGTTTCACAATATTTTGATTTTATATTTCATTTGTTACCTAAAAGGAAGTCTACCGAATGAATATATAAGTTGCCTCACTCCGCTGAAAGTGACGATCCGCCTACCCCCTGCCTCTCGACCCGATTGGGTGGCCCGCGTTCCACGAAAGACTCTCAAGTTTTAGTCCGTCAGATAATGACAGATTTTGCTGACTCATTTTCTTTTTTCACTGTTGAGCAGAAAAAAATTTAATTTTAAAAATCTATCGCTTATGAATATGAACATTTAATTTTCTCGATGTGACTAGTTCTGCCCGTCTAGCGTCTACCGATTGTTATCAAAATCACATTCCTATTTCATTCTTATGGCAGCACCATTGCCTAGCGCGCTCTTACACGAATGAAATATACTATACAATGGTGCTTTCTGTCCGAGAACTGCTGAACTAAGAAATCAGTGAGAATTTTGGTAAGGTAGGAAATATTTCGCGCCGCTTATTTCAATTTGGCTATTCGCAGCCCATTTCGGAAATCATTTTAATCTCCCAAACTACAATGTCTGGATATTCCCTATCAGTTGGAAGTTTCACTGTTTTTATGGGTCTTTCTATTGAAATAAAACAAAAGCAAGTATTGACTCATTTCCTTCAATTGCCGAACAAAAAATCTCAATTTTCGATATCAAATCAATGCCAATATGTTCAATAAGTACTCCAATTCTTTCTGAGTTCACCTACCAAATTTGAGTTTTCCGAATGAAAACGTTTCCAAATGCAATAAGAACTTGAAATACACGAAATTGAACGCCCACCTTAACGGTCTCGCCCTTTTGAAAAGTGCTTAGTGTTTAGTGCCTGCTAAATCGAATTACTTTTTGAAAGAGCTTAGTAATCGCGAGCACTTCATGAAAAAAAGTGATTAGTGCTCGAGACTCCCGAGCACTTTTCAATAATGCTTCGAAGCACTTTTTGTCATTTACTTCTGATATGGTTTATGAGACTGTTCCAAAGAAGTTTTTTATCTAAAACTTCATCTAAGTATTTATATTCGCTTTCCACAGGAATTTCCAGTCCACCATGAGTAATTTTAGCAGGGGTTGAAATCTGTGCCTGGAAAAGAATACGACAGCAGACTTTTCTGGTTATATTGTTAATGCATGATCAGAAAACCAAGTCCTCAGGCAATTGACTATGTATTTCAGAGCTCTGATACAAAGATTATAACTGTTTTGAAAAGTATAAAAATAAAAATCATCCATATATTGGATACATTTGATGTCGGAATATACACATTAAATATAAGTATATACATTAAATAGGAATGGGCTGAGAATAGCTCCTTGGGGCAGACCATGATTGACGAGCCTAGGGCCATGCAAAACATTGTTGTGGTCTCTAATGTAAATTTTTCTTTCCTTGAAGATATTAACGATATTACCAGATATTTGCGGATTTATGTCTATAGTGATGTCAGACTTTCAAGATCAATTTAAAATTAACAGAATCTTAAGCATCTTTCAGGTCAACAAAAAGATAACTGACGAAGGCTTTTTTTGAAAATTCACATTGTATGTCTGTTACCAAGTGAGACAGAGCTTCCATAGTGCCTGTTTCACGTCTGCGCCCATACTGTGAGGACGGTACCTTCGAGTTGTTCTCTAAAAACCATTTTAACCTCGTTTTAAGCATGTTTCAAATGTTTTTGAAATGCACGACTTTAGAGATATTGGTCGGTCGGAGGATGTCAAATTTGGGTTCTTATTTGGTTTCAAAATCAATATTATAATTATTTTCTTGGGTGCATCAGGAATGTTGGGATCCGACCACCACTTATTGAAGTTACTTAATAACACTTGCTTGGCTATGAAAGGTGATTTTTTTATCATATTTTAAGTGATAGAATTATTACCAGGGGATGTTCCTCGACGCGATTCTAGTGTGAATTTAATCACACAAAGAAATCTGATGGTTTTGTCCAATAGTTGATTATCTATGGAGTTGGAGAAAATGGTCCAATCTGCTCCATTTGGTAAAAAGTAGGATGTTCTGGGGTTGAAAATCAAAATGGAGTTTTATAGAGATAAGGTAATGATCTGAACCCTTGAGGTCAGGCAGAAGCGACCATTCTGTTTTGCTGAAAATGTTAGGTGATGCTATTGACAGGTCAACAGCAGATATATTCTCATTTCATCTGGTGAATTTAGTAAGAGATCCGTCGTTTAGGGTTATGAGGTTAGTAGTATTCAATGTATCTTCAAGTCTATTACCACTTGGTAGAACCCCACAAGGAGTGGTGGCAATTAAAGTCTCCACAGAAAATTGTGTCTTGTGAAAATTGAAAAAAATGATTTTCCCAATCCATGGAACATGCATTTATCTTGTGTGACTTGTAAATGAATACAACAGAGATGTTTACGTTTTCAATAGAAAGTGCGCATGTTTCAATATTCTTATTAAAGTTCTGTTTGATATTTAATGTTTCATGGTCAACACTTTTTGATAACAAAATAGCCACTCCGTTGCCATCACTTCTATTTTTTGTACTGTATTGTATCCTTGAAAATACAGGTTTGAATTTGGTTTTAGCCAGGTTTCGCATATCACAATAATATCAAAGGATTCACTAGACGGGGCTAGGTAGCCGAGTGGTTAAAGCTACATGGTTTAATCACTTTGGATGCCAGTCGGCGATGTTTCAAACCACGGTGACTGCAGAAAGTTTTCTGATGGCCCGAGAAAGTGCTAGGAATCGCACGTAAAAAGGTAAGACCTCGTTAATCCTTGACTCGCACAAGTGTCGACATTTGAGGGCTGCCGTTCGTAAGGGGACGACAGCTGGTTAACGGAAAAAACAATTTCAACAACAATTTTAACAAGACAGTAATTTTAATAAATCTGGTTTAGTAGTTTTATTGGTCTAGTAAGTTGACTCATCACTATTGATACTAATAACAGCTGACGAATCAAGCTCGAGGGCAGAAGTTAAGAATTCTCTGGTATTTGTGATGCACTTTAATTTTGTGTAGTGAAATTTTAAACTATAAATTTATAAACATTTCCTACGAGTTTTTCTTTGTATTATATAAAATCATCACGATGTGGATTGGGAATGATAGGAGCGCTTTTTTGAGATTTAGACATACTAAATTTTTTATTCGTAATGGGAGAAGGTGATGATAGTGGAGTCGAAACTTTCCGTTTTTTTTTGTGGGTGCTTGTGTATTAGGTTTATGTAAGATGTAAGCATGTGGTGTGTGCTGAGTGTATAGATGTTGAAGAGGTAGAAAATTTTTAGTGTTATTGAAAATAGCAAACCTATTACTTACAGTAACTTTAGCATAAGATGGATTGTTGACCATATTTTCGGCTTCTTTGAAAGAAATATTACGGAATGCCATTTCTTTTTTGATGTTATGTTGCTTAACATACATGGGGCAACTCTTTGATATTGTGGGATGGTCTCCGCTTTGGCAGTAGATACAAAATGTATCTGAAGAGGTACGCTACTATTATCGTTTTCATCTCCAAACGATTTGCAACTTTCACTATTTTAGTTTTATCACATTCGATAACGATAGGTTCAAGAAGAATGTTTTCTTAAAAAAAAAACAATATTTATTTTTAAAAACAAAGGGAATTTAAATCTTCAAGGATATGCATTGTGTCCACATTATTGGAATCACTGGGTGGTTCAAGGCCGCCCGAGGTCAGACTCATTTATAACAATGCGTTTTTATTGCAGTATAAAATAAAAAAAGTGAATTATAAGAAAAAAAGGTTGAAATCAGTGGCGGCGATAAGGGGCCGGAGAGCCCGCCGTGTGGGGGAGGAGCAGCTCCAGAAGGGGCCACTTCGACCTCTTTGCTATTTTCTAATTTCATTGCCACATGTATGAATATCCTAACAGAATTTGGCGGGTGGGGCCGAGACCTGATCGCCGCCACTGGTTGAAATGAAAGAATTTGATATAGGTATGTACCTATCTGAAGCAAGGTTCTCTCTCTTCAATTATTGTCCGTCGGCTTCCATTCGGCGCCATGTGGACATGTCCCTCTGCGAGAAATCCGTTCCCATCCGGCCTTTAACCGGCGTAGACAGCGAGGTTTTATCAGTGGAATGCAGTTGTCTTGCCCTAGGCAGTACCGCATCCCACATTTTCAACACTTTTTAATTTTTAACAAAACACTTCATATTCAATCTGTCAATTCACGTGTTTAAGACTGCAGACATCACACACATTAACCTGACTTCCATCACGAGACCGCCGTCTGACATCAACCGCTGCCGGAAGTCGAATCCCTGAAGCAAGGTTGATCGCAAAAATATTGCACGCTTGTAAATATTCCAAATGCTCACGAACGACTGTGCTTAGGTATTGATTTTGTTGATTTTTTTTTCATATTTTGGGTCTCACGAAGTGAAAAATCCTGTAATGTTCTGAAAACATCGTGAGAACCGAGGGAAAGTAGGTGGGAATTGATGTTCTTCTTGAATTTCTGGTGGCGGTATTCCTCAGGGAACACCTGATGATAGCCTAATACTGCAAGGTTTTCTATGGCGACCTAGAATATGTAATGAAAATTCAAAAACAACGTCATCGAATTGTGTGCACCATTGAAAACTTTTATAATTCTACATTTTCAATATGGTACTCATAGTAACTGAATTGTATAGATATTGTCAAGAAAAAAGCACACAAAAATGCATATAGCTAGTTCTGAACATGACTACCAGGAGTTTGCAAGACTGAGAACACTCTGCAAACGTTCAACAAACGAATTCTGTCAGAATTATATTTCCAGAACTAAATCTTCAACCCCACATAAAAAAAAACATTTTGAAATATGTTGATGCTAACTGAAAAGCTTCTAATATTATCCAGTGAGTCATCATCATTATAATAGAACAAAAATCTCAAATGGTATTGGAATGGTAAACATATTCACTGAATTAATTTCTTCAGTTCATACTAACTGAAAAAATACCTGTTCAATTCATTAACGTTGTTATCCCCTCCTGCAACATTGAAATATACCGTATTTACACCGAACTCTCTAACTTAGATGCCAACAAAGATATTGGGCCTGATCCTGGGCCTAATAACCTATTGAATTCTTTGGAGCCTGCGCGAGGAGTACACTTAATCAACATGTATTTTTCCAAAGGATGGGATAGGGTGAATCATAATGCTTTGAGTCATAACTTCGATATGATTGTTTACGAGGAAAGCCTTGGAATAATAGCTATCTAGAAATCTGACGTTAGTATGTTCGAAATGTCAACTATAAATCTTGTGAAATTATGGTTATTTCAGGTTTACTTCAAGGATCCCACGCTACGATTCGACATATTTGTGACCGATATCAAGTCTTGTTAATATCAGTCCAAACTTCACCTACGATCCGAAATTGTTTTCTAGAAAGATATATGAATTTGACTGCATGTTGTTAGTCAGATGTAGGAAATCTGACAAACTGGTTTGAGTTGAATGAAACTTGTCATGGTACCCTATTCCTTAGATCAGGTAAATTGGATGAAATAAATTCGACAAAGTTGAAATTCTCTTTTCTATACACATTCCCACGAAGTGTAAAAATTTTGACATGTGCCAAAAAGCAACTACTTCTCGGATAATACCAAAACGAACATTAAACTACATCTGTTAGATATTTCTGCAACGTTCTTCGAATCGGATACTATCCCAAGTACTCACATATTGTAATCAAACTTCACAAATTAACCTTTATTTTGCTTGATATACCTATCTTGTGGCATGTTTCGAGCTTGTTGCTATGGTAATAAAAATAACATTAGAGAACAAGGTTGTTTTTGAGTCCATTCCGTTTCAATATCTACATCACACACATATATTTCGATAGTCAAAAAATTGTAGATTGCATTTTATGGAGATGACACCCAGCAGAAATAGATGATGCCTGTGCCAGGATATTGAAGATCTAATATCATTTGTTAACATGACGAAGGATTATAATCTCATTATGAATGCAAGTGAGTCTATTGTAATTTCATTTGGTCCCTAAAAACACCACCCTTCTTTGAAAAATTCAATTAAAATCATCATATAGGTAGGTATACTCAAAATCTTCAGTTCGTCAGGAATGCTGTTGTAGAGCAGGGCAATTGAAAAAGAGCAGGGCAACTGAAAAAGAGAACTACGGTCGTAGCAAAGTAGTATGAAAAGGTGGAGTAAGTCGAAATTTGAATCAAATAGTATGGTTGTGAATTTCTGTTCGAAATCGTACCTCTCCATGAAGATAAGGAGTTGCTTTTGTCAAAATGATTCTATGATAAATCGTCTTCGTTTTTTTAATTTAGCCACCCAATATTATTCAAGTGACCAGATATGTGAGTACGTCTACCCAGTTTATAGGCCAAACTAACACAAGAGTTTTGAATGAGCTGAAAACGCCGAGGTCACTTTTCGACATGGCAGGATCATCCATAGTAATGCGATAGAACTAGAGACTGGCATAATGTTATTTTCATTTGTCTGATGTCAAGGATTTTTCTATTGGCACAAATTAGTTTCAGATTGCAGCTTGATCTTATAATTATCATAGTAACATGTTCCATGTAGTTGAAGGAAGTATTCAGAATAATTCACAAATTTTTAGACTGATCAGTGGATGGAATTGTAATGGTATCCACACTAATATTCATAGAATTGACGCAACGAGACCTAGCTTGTTTTCTGCCAAATAACATGGCATCAAATGTATACGTATTAAAATGAAAACAAAACTTTCTTGAAATCGACTGAAGAGAACTCCAAGTCTGAATTCAACTGCCTGCTCGCTTCATTCAAATAAATTTCATTAAAGGGTATGTAAAGTTGTATGTTATACGCATAGTAGTGGCACTTGCTGAACTGTATGTGTTTCTGGAATTTAGGTATATAAAGATTGAGTAGCACGGGACCCAATATTGAACCTTGTGGAACACCGTCCTTTACAGTCAAATATACAATACAGTTGTATTATGTTGAAAAAAGTGATGTCGTTCAATAGTTCTATTTTTTTCTCTTCAAATCATCAAAAGGGACTGATGCAAAAAAGTCAAACATATTTTGTTGAAACCTGTCCATCAGACTATGCTGTAGTATCATTCTTTATTCGTTTATCAAGGAATTCGAGTAAATTGAGTATCCAAGGCGGAATTCATGAATAGAAACACGAGCAACTAATATGTTTCACAAACACATCTGTTAAATGTAAATAGATACAAATGCATTAAGTTACTACAACAGTTGCTGTTTGCTGTTGGAAGCCACCGAGAGCCATTAGGGCGCCTTGTTGCCCCCCTCTCTCCCTCTCTTCACCTTGTAATACCAAAGAGATTACAGTTAATCGCGATTTTCAACTTCGGAGCTAGCCGCAGATACTTAGCAATGTGTTGCAGCCCCTTTATATAGTTCGATCTGTGTGGAGGGTCGAAGTCAATAGATTCAGTTGTGGACGTCGTAGTAGTAACCCTTCGGTTTGACCTCTAAACACATGAAATGTTACGTAATGGAAAGTACACATTATATAATAACAAATTGAAAGAGAATAGATATTTGATCAACTAGTGTATTAATGAGATTAATAATCGATATATTTTAACGCGCTCGCTTTTCTCAAGTGTAGAATTGTACGAAGCGAGACAAGAAGAAGGTGAGCCAATCAATAAATGGTATGCAAAAATCCATTAGTCTAGCAACAAATTGTGAATTTGGTTCTTAATTGAGCAGTATATTGCGTGACAAATTCGTATGTATGATGAGGAAGAGCAATATAAGAGATCAGTTATGTGAAGAAAAAGTCAAGGTTGAATTAGATATATTGCTGAAGATAGCACTTTCGAAAGAAGCGCTGAATCAAGCAGAAACTAATGTGAATGTATTGAAAAATTGGAAGATTAAGCAGAAGCAGGGAGATAGAAAGCAAGAACAATTAATAGGCTTTCAGCAGTCAAAATAAAAAAGCGAAGATATCTGTTGGTAAATGCTAATGTGAGTGCTGTGGGCAATTCCATACAGGGCATCAGAAGTGTAAAAACGCCAATTATATTCGTAATATTTGTAAACGTGTCAAACATCTTTCTAAGGTATGTTTCAAGAGTAAAAATTCAAATCAGAATGTAATTGAGGTAGAACAAGATGCAGTAGAAATCAATAACATCTATCTTCATAATGACAAACCTCTTTATTTGAATATTTCCACCAACAACAATATAGTTAGCATGCAGATCTTGCATCATTCTACGAAGTTTTTCAGGATCTCGTATAAAACCGTTGGGTTACATTGAAGTCAACTTGAAATATGAGGACCAGGTATGTAAAAACTTCATTCTTCATATTGTTGAAAATGACAAAGCTAATCAGAATATTCTGGGAAGGGATTTCTTGGAAAAATTCAATTTTCATTTAACTTCAGATATTTTGAATATTCAAAATAACAAAGTCGATAAATTAATCAAGGAGTTTGCTGAAATATTAAACGACGAACTGGGTTGTTTTATATTCAAAAAAATTCATTTGCAGTTAAAAGAAAATGCCAAACCAATTTTTCTAAAACCACGATCTATTCCGATTGCATTCAAACAAGAAGTGGAATATGAGCTAGAAAGACTTGAAAAAGCTGGTATCATTTCACAAATTGAGTCTAGTGAATGGGGTACACCACTAGTAGTACCGGTTTTCAAAGATGATGGAAGTCTAAACTTGGCAGGTGATTTTAAAGTTATTGTCAATAAGTATTTGGTAAATGTAAAATATCCGATTCCAAAAATAGACGAAATTTCTTCTCAATTTAATAGTGGGGGAAGTTTCTCAAAAATTGATTTTAGTAACGTCTATAATCAATTGCAATTGGATGAAGATTCTGGTCTGATTTAATGTTGGTCAACACATAAGGGGTTATTCAGAATGAATAGAGTTCCCTACAGTATCAGTGTAGCACCTGGTTTACTTCAAAGGGCTCTAGAGCAACTGTTCAAAGGATTGAATGGGGTGGCAAACTTTCAAGAAGACATCATCATTACTGGTAAATTTCGGAATGAATATGAATTCAATATAAGGCAAGTTTTTTCTAGGCTTAAAGACGCAGGGTTGAAAATTAAATTATCAAAATGTGCTTTCTTTGAAGATCAAATAACTTATCTAGGGCATAAAATCACCAAGGAAGGTTTGATGAAAAATTCAGATAAAGTGAAAGCAATTTTGAATGTTCCCGAGCCTAAATATATAATACAATTAAAAAGTTTTGCAGGACTATTCAATTATATTATTATCTGCGATATCTTCATTTGTATCATAAAGGTAGCAATGGAAATGGAAACATGATTAGATCATTGATTTACTTGTCAAACAGATGTTTCATTTCTTTTCTGTACTTTTATACTTATTGTATAGTAAACGGGCTCAATTCTGGCTACTAATTATTATAATGACTGAACAAAAGACAATAATAACTAGAAAATGTTTACAAACTGCCAGCCACCAAGTCGAATGCAAGCGTGTCATGTTATGTGAATGAAGTTCACTATATTTACCAAACAGGCCGTAAGTATAGAACTCGACCAGCTGAACACGTAAGAATTATGGACTCTACTCCGAAAAAGAAACAAATTATTTTAATGATTTTTTGCAAATCACATTATCAATGAAAAATATAATTCTGCTCCAAACTCTCACTTAAAAATTGTACAGGTTTGCGAAAAGTGCAAAAAATCTAGAGAATTTTTAAATAAATAGAGCAATAAGAGTCTCAATGCATAAAGAAACAGGCTAGGTTTGTCAGTTCATAACCTTTTGATCCTTGATATCCTTTCTCTATAACTAATAATGCAATCCTTCAATAAGACACTCACACTCATTTGTAAATAATTTCTATTTGAAATTCTCAATAATTTTGTACGAAATCAAATCACAATTTATCCACTTCTCAACATGGTCATGCCATAAAATCTGAAAAAAAAATGCTATGTTATTTGAGTGGATCAATCGTGTTTCTCTCAAACTTGTGGAACACTGGTCGTAATAAGGACCAGTTAATTGAATAAACTCTTTTGCATTTTCAATGCTAGTTTTCCACCCTGAAATGGTAGGTCACATAATTCACTAACGTAATTCCCAATTTTTTTGTAATCCTGTTTGCGTTTCTTCAGATCAACTTGTAACGAATCGCTATTTTGCTGATGATGAATCGACTAAGTACATGGTATCCACAATTTTTTTTAGTGGAGTTAGACTGGAAGTTTTTCTTTCTACCCAGTTGAAATATTTACCTTAATATATTCTGTTGAGAAACTACTTTTCGTTCTTACAAATTGAGTTTCAACCTCCCACTGCGATGCCTCAAAATATCTGAACACACAATTTTTGCAGTTGATTTGTTTCATTATTACCAACTTACAGTAATATTTTGGGAATTTTGCCTCAAGCTCTCTTCACCCAATCTCCACTGTCAACATTGGCCATTCGGTCGAAAGAGCCCCAACCTTCCCTACAAAAGTGGAAGGAAAAATTAATCAATTTGACCCCATGAGTTACTATGGTGGTTACAAGACTTTTTCCACGCAATAGAATTTCTTTGCAGATTTAATTTGTCAAAAAAGATCTTAATATTCTAACCTAATGATACCAGAGGCAGATGAAGTCCTAGAAACGTCAAAGTTTATTTATCAAAATAAGTATTAGTAGTAGTAGTAGTAGTAATTAGTTTGAAGTTTCCTTTCTTGTCCAATAAACAGATTTCAGAATCCGACACGTTACTGAAAAAAATTAATAATTCGAGAGGCCACGTCCTCAATATCGTCCTGAAGTTGAGTTTCTCTGTCGATTTTTCGTGAGTAATGTTCAAAGACCTGAGTCAGCCATCCTATACCTTGGCACTGGTAGGTATATTTCCTCATTCACGTTTCTACGCTTGGTGGGTGTGCATGGAAGTGCGTGTTTTCGTTAACAACTTTACGGACAGACTAGCATACATACAGACAGACAGACATAAGAATGAAGCAAATTAAACAAACACTTGTTATAAAAATCAGCTCTGGAATTGTCATGTTTATTCCACTCTTGCTGAAATAAATGATTTTTAATTGATTAAAATGTTTTTGATAATATTCAAATACATTATGTTTTCGATTTTATTGTTCGGTGAGTAGTGAGTGGACTGTGGGTGTAACTGGAAGAAAACAACAAAGGATATTGATTAAGAATTAGACGTCAGTATAAAATGAATAAAAACTGCAGTTTTAGTGATTATTTCATTCCTGAAATAACCCTAACAAATAAAAAATTATTATCTATCAAAAATCCAACATCTTCATCGAAACAAATAATGTTGTTTCAGAAGAAGGAGAAATGCAGTGCATTCCCTTTGAAACGAGCCACCCTGAATAACTTTTGGTACAATTATTTTCAGGAAAAATAAAAAGACATTTGATGTTACTTCTCCTATCGCACCCCCAGAACATGTCAGCATTTTTTTTGCTGCTTACAGTTCGGGAGCTACAAATTATTTCAGTAGGAAACGAGCCAACCTGAACAACTTTTGGAACAATCATTTTCAGGAAAAATGAAAAACACCTCAAAAATAGTATTTACATTTTGACATTATCAGATTTGATGTTAATTTCCTTATCGCACACCCAGAGCAAGTCACCATTTTATTTTTAATGGATCACCCGATGTTGTTTTGCATTATCGAATGTTCCATGACGAACAGATTTTAACAAAGTAGAATACGAAGGAAGTAGTCCATCCTTGAAGTGGAGTTTCAGTATATAGAGGCTAAGTAAAACTCGAAGTCGTCTCCACAATATATATTTGACCCCTAGGGTAGGGAAAGGTGGGCTGTTGTCAACACAGCTTTGGCAATAAATTGTCAAAAGTGTGGTTGTATCAACATAATACCTTCAAAAACATGTTTTCGAGCTTAGAAATGCTCATCATCAGTTGAAATTACAGGTCAAATTGAAATAAGCAAATACAAGAATTAGAATTTTGAAAATGAGTTTATGAAAAAGTTTTTGAATGGACTTGGAAACCAAAATGTATACTCACATGGCATGGAGGCATAGTAAATTTAAATTATTGACGAAACATTTTAAGACAATAAAACTAGGCGCAGTAAGGTCAACCCCTTGCAGTTGGGCCCCTGTACAATTGCATTACATTTCGAGTTTTGCTTTCGTTTTTCACTGATAGATGGCACCTAATGTCAACAAATCCATTATTACCGATATACTTCAATTTCAACATTCAGACTCGCTCAGCTTTCTTTGTATTTCGACAGCCATTGCCATTGCATATTGTTGTTGTAAATTCTTATAAATTTATAAATTTTTAAACTTTTTCAATGTGGATTTCTCACACAAATGAATGGTCACCCACCATTCCACCTTAATTTAGGACTTACTGCACCTAGTTTTAATGTCTTAAAATGTTTCGTCAATAATTTAAATTTACTATGCCTCCATGCCATGTGAGTATCCATTTTGGTTTCCAAGTCAATCCAAAAATTTTTTCATAAACTCATTTTCAAAATTGTAATTTTTGTATTTGCTTATTTCAGTTTGACCTGTAATTTCAACTGATGATGAGCATTTATATGCTCGAAAACATGTTTTTGATGGTATTATGTTGATACAACCACACTTTTGACAATTTATTGCCAAAGCTGTGTTGACAACAGCCTACCCTTCCCTACCCTAGGGGTCAAATATATATTGTGGAGACGACTTTAAGTTTTACTTAGCCTCTACTTAGCCTCTATAAAGTAGAATACATTATGGTCTGAAGCTCATAGTTTGGAAGCTAAAAATTATTTGAGTTAAAAACGAACCACCCTGAATAGTCTTCTGTACAATCTGTTTCCTAGGTTTTTTAGGTGTTTTTTTTTTTTCGAAGTATACTTCAAAAAAGTCTCGGTTTGCCTAGTTAAGTTTGAATTCGATATTCTCTTCATTTTGTATTTGTCTCATTCTACAATAACGATTACCTACCAGGTGAAGTTACAATTGGTGTTTCTGTTTTTGTGAATTCTTGAGAAGCAATGGTTTATACGCTTCGAGAATGGATTGAAATAGTGAGTTTGTACTACCAGAATAGAAATGGAGCTAAAGCTGCTGCCCGTATGTTCAATGATAATCATCCAGGCAGAAATGTACGATACAAATACGTTTCAGCATTTTAGAAAAAAATTATTTAATAATAAAAAACATAACCGTTCAGGAGTTGTCAACGATAAAGCTACTTCTATTGCAGTATCAGGGCACGTTGGACTAATGGAAAATACGCAATCTCATACTAAGTTTTCTCGAGAATCAGGAATCAGTCGTACAAATGTTTTCTGGATCCTTCATAAGTACAAATTTCATCCATATTAGATTAGACTAGTTCATGAATTGAACGAAGATGATTTCGATAGTTGTATAGAGTATTGTGAAAGTCTAACTGATCGGATCAACTTGTATCAGAATTTCTTGTATTAAATTTGTTTTTCGGATGAAAGACTCGGCAAAATTGTCGATATTGGAGTGATACGAATTCTCATTTATACCGTCAAGTTCATACCCAACGACCTCAAAAACCGAATGTTTGTGCTGGAATTTTAGGTGGCCATATTATAGGACCTTTTTTATAGATGATAATTTGACTGGTGAGTAATATTTGGATATGTTGGAGAATCGAATAATTATTTAAAAATTGTTTAAAATTGTTTAAAATTGTTTTTTCCGTTAACCAGCTGTCGTCCCCATACGAACGGCAGCCCTCAGAAGTCGAAACTTGTGCGAGCTAAGGATTAACGAGGTCTTACCTTTTTACGTGCGATTCCTAGCACTTTCTCGGGCCATCAGAAAAAGTTCTGCAGTCGCTAGGGTTTGAACCTTTGACTGGCAGCCAAAAGTGATTGAAACAATGTCGCTTCAACCACTCGGCCACCTGACCGTGCATCAATAGAGCAATCAAAGAGGATATGAATTCATTCGAAAATGAAATAGTTTTTCAGCAGGATGGTGTACCTCCTCATTATGCAGCTCCAGTGCGACAATTTTTAGATGATCATTTTCGTGGTTGCTGGATTGTCTCAAGAGGTCCTACAGATTGGCCACCAAGGTCTCCGGATCGCATGCCTTTAGATTTCTTTCTATGGAGTCATTTGAAGTCTGAAGTGTATGAGATAGAATCAACAACATTAGAGAAGATTTGAGAGAGAATATCATGAGGCATTGCAGAGAAATAACTCCCGAGATTCTCAACCATGTGAGGGCGGCTATGGAAGATCGTTTGTACTATTGTATGGAAGTTGTTGAAAACGTTTTTGAATATTTACTACAGAAATTTTTTTTCTTCTCATTGTCAAGTCATCAGATTTTGATTCAAGCATTTTATAAAAAATCTCTTTTTCTGATTTATTGCTTCCATATTTGTCTCTAGAACGAATATTTCAAAATATGGTCTTCTATGTAATTGTTGACCTGATTTTTTTTTATTTTTACTGCAAATCATTGTTTCAAAAGTTATTCAGGATAGCTCGTTTTCAACTCAGATAATTTGTAGCTTCCGAACCATAAGCTTCGGACCATATGTTTTATACTTTGTTGAAATCTGCTCATCATGGAGCACCTGATAATGCGAAACAATATAGGGCGAAACGTTAAAAAAAATGCGATAGGGAAAGTTAGATCAAATGAGAATATGTCAAAATGTGTCCTCCTGTATACTATTGTTAACTTGTTTTTTATTTTTCCTGAAAATCATTTCTACAAAAGTTATTCAGGTTGGCTCGTTTTCTACTCAAATAATTTGTAGCTCCCGAACCATAAGCTTCAGACCATATGTTTTGTAATTTGTTGAAAGCTGCTCATCATGGAGCATCTGATAATGCGAAACAATATAGGGTGATCTATTAAAAAGGTGACATGCTCTTGGGGTGCGATAGGGAAAGTTAGATCAAATGGTAATATATCAAAATGTGTCCCCCTGTATACTATTGTTGAAGTGTTTTTATATTTTTTCCTGAAAATCATTGTTCCAAAAGTTATTTAGGTTGGCTAGTTTTCTACTAAAATTATTTGTAGCTCCCGAACCATATGTTTTATAATTTCTTGAAATCTGCTCATCATGGACCATTTGATAAGGCGAAATAATACAGGGTGATCCATTTAAAAAAAAATTGTGAAATGTTCTTGGGGTGCGATAGGGAAAGATAGATCAAATGTGAATATGTCAAAATGTGCCCCCCTGTATACTATTGTTGGTGGTTGACCGGGCCTACAGCCTATGTAATACCGATGAGAGTCTGACCAACGAATTGAACATCATCAAAAAAGATCTGCGACGGAATGGGTACTCCGACAAACATATAACAGCGGTCCTTAACCGCAGAAGAAGCAACACCGAGAAATCAGATGAACCAACACAGCCTACCCTATGTCTTCCCTATGTGAGAGGTTTATCGGATAAGATAAGGCGAATTGGATCAAGGTACAACATCCGAACATGTTTTCGATCAAGTAATACCATACGTAGCCAACTAACAAAAACGAGACCACCCAACGAGAATAGTGACTCCAAAAACTGCATTTACCGTGTTCCGTGTGAATGTGGGATGGATTGTGTTGGATAAACTAAGAGGCCACTAAATGTCAGAATCGGTGAACACAAGAGAAATACTCAGCGAGGAGAAACAGCGAAGTCGGGAATAGCAGATCACGTATGGACTAATCAGCACAGCATCGCATGGTCGGAAGCCAAAGTTATCCACAAAGAACAGCATTGGTATAAGAGAAAGTTTATAGAGTCGGCATATATTCAGAATAATGACGTGTTCAGTCAGCCGAGCATAGAGATTCGTAATGTGTGGAAGCCACTTATCACTCAGCTAGATCGATTGAGATTTCAATAAAAACTCTGTGTCGAGACCTATCAAAATCGGTCATCAATAACAATACTCACCAAAAAAAGGTCTTTGTAACACATTAATTAACATTGATGACCTGAGAGAGACCCCACGAAGATCATAATTACCGTTATAGCAGGTACATCAGTTGCAGGCTATATAATTAGTATCCGGATATCTTGTCGCATTCACCTACTTGATAACGACAGTAGATGTTAACTGTTGAAACGTCGTGACTCAAACACATGCAAAGAATTTATTTTCTATGTTTCTAGACAATGGAAGTCCAGAAGAATTCTACTGTATACTATTGTTGACGTGTTTTTTTATTTTTCCTGAAAATCATTGTGCCAATAGTTATTCAGGGTGGCTCGTTTAAATGGAATGCACTGTATAGTATGAGTTTCGAAATCAAATGAATTTGTATTTCGATAATCATCGATGCGCTTGCTAAATCATATAAGAATACTCCCTTGTTTCGGTTTATCGTTTGTTGAAGTGCTCGTCCAGAAACTTTTGTCTATCGACAGTGGATTATTATTCCACTTTTGGTTAATCATTTCTGCAGGAACTCTCAATGCTGAACAATACAATTGGCCTGCGCTGCATGCTTTCAAATCCTCTTTAGGCATAATACGTATTCCAAGTACCCCGTCGGTAATATTTCAGTCAATTTCTCGTTATTGTGGAATTTGAGAGCCGTATGCAAGGTTCTGAGAAATCTTATCAATCCGTTTGAACGTGGATTATGGGCAGTTATTAGAATATGTTCAAGCCCTAATATTTTACCGCATTCTCGAAGCAACCTGGAATCAAATTGTCGACCTGGATTAGTAGTTACATGGTGAAAATTCCCTCTCATCATTCCTTTATAGAACTCTGACTGTTTCTGCGCCTTAGTCTCAAAGAGAAAATGTTTTAACCCATTGAGAAAAGATCTGTTCATGTAAGATATTTGATGGAGAACAAGAGCCGTGTTTCGTGTGTAATTCTTATGAATTTCTTGGTGGATTCACTTTGAACTCTTTAATTTTCAGCTAATTATCCATTAGGTATAGTTGGGAAGTAAACATTGTTCATCTTTTCCTCCTTGATGGTTCTCATTTCTTTCTGAAGACTTTCATCACCCTATAAGCTAGGAAATTAAAACTCGCCAGTTTGTGCTGAATGTGGTGGTTATAATCAACTGGTATATAATATTTATTAGTGATAGTTCGTTATCTGTATATGTCAATTTCCACATGTTCTCCATCGCTGGTTACCAATGTGTCCAAAAATAGAAATTTTCCGTCAACTTCCATCTCTACCGTAAATTTTATTTGTTTGAATAACAAATTCAATTCCAAAGTATTTAGCATAAGTGAACAGAAGAAAAAAATGCGAGTAAGTAATATCGAAGTATTTGATTCAAAATATTTGAGAGAAAACTTTTAAGCACATATTGAGAAAGGATCTGTGTGTATGAGACACTTTGTTCTATTCATCATGACTTTGCAATAGTGGTAAAACTCCAAATAAAATCGTAAATTGGCAACGCCGCAACAAATATAAAACCATCATTGACCCAACACAGGATAATATGGTTTCTTGAATATTGGTGAAATAATATTCAACCAATGGTCTGTCAAATATACAATATTGTTTTTATTGCTAAAATCGATATGGGAGGAAACATATTATGTAGACATTGTTTTATCGTCATTATTGACAATTATTCAAGCATTATTATCCAAGATTTGTTGAATATTGGTGAAATGCAACAAATGTACTATCACTACAATCAGAATAGGTTGGGCCAGCATTCCACCATTACTATTAACACAACGATGTTTTTTCAATATTTACCCGAATTGGATGAATATTGTTGATGAATCGACAAAAACAGATATCTTTTTCTCCAAACCTGATGAAAGTGTTTTCCGCAAGTTTTGTTAACGGAGGCAGTGACAGTCCCCTAAACGTCAACGAATTTTTGAAACGGTATATTATATTTCAATAGGTGTTCAGAAAATAGGCTTTTTCCGTACGTGCGCGAATTTTATAAGTCAGGTTGAGTTGAACCAAAGTTATATACTTTATTCAAGAGAAATGACACAATAAAAATATGTATATGAATAATGAGTTCAAAATCAAGACTGAAGAGTATAAAAATATAAAATAATATAGCAGCGTCGAAAATTGAAACTGCTGACGCATTTCCGATCGACAGCGTGGTTTCTTGGGAGACGTCGAGTTTGCTGACATGGTCACCGAGTAGGAAATATAATGTTGTTAACATTCACGAGGGCTCTTGGAGAAGTCCTTATATAATTCCTCCCTCATCAGAGAGATCCATTCGGGGGGTGGATGGATCGCCTATTCGTCCTCGTCGATATCAGTGGTACTTGTGGGCATCCGAATGGGTTGGGATCTCTTTCCTTTTACCCCGTTGAGAAAAGATCTGTTCATGTAAGATATTTGATGGAGAACGAGAGCCGTGTTTCGTGTGTAATTCTTATGAATTTCTTGATGGATTCAGGTCCATCTGGTGTTATTTTCTTTTCTTTAATCACTTTGAACTCTTCAATTTTCAGCTTATTATCTATTAGGTATAGTTGGGAAGTAAACATTGTTCATCTTTTTCTCCTTAATGATTCTCATTTCTTTCTGAAGACTTTCATCACCCTATAAGCTAGGAAATCAAAACTCGCCAGTTTTTGCTGAATGTGGTGGTTATAATCAACTGGTATATAATATTTATTAGTGATAGTTCGTTATCTGTATATGTCAATATCCACATGTTCTCCATCGCTGGTTACCAATGTGTCCAAAAATAGAAATTTTCCGTCAACTTCCATCTCTACCGTGAATTTTATTTGTTTGAATAACAAATTCAATTCCAAAGTATTTAGCATAAGTGAACAGAAGAAAAAAATGCGAGTAAGTAATATTAAAGTATTTGATTCAAAATATTTGAGAGAAAACTTTTAAGCACATATTGAGAAAGGATCTGTGCGTATGAGACACTTTGTTCTATTCATCATGACTTTGCAATAGTGGTAAAACTCCAAATAAAATCGTAAATTGGCAACGCCGCAACAAATATAAAACCATCATTGACCCAACACAGGATAATATGGTTTCTTGAATATTGGTGAAATAATATTCAACCAATGGTCTGTCAAATATACAATATTGTTTTTATTGCTAAAATCGATATGGGACGAAACATATTATGTAGACATTGTTTTATCGTCATTATTGACAATTATTCAAGCATTATTATCCAAGATTTGTTAAATATTGGTGAAATAATGTTCAACAAATGTACTATCACTACAATCAGAATAGGTTGGGCCAGCATTCCACCATTATTATTAACACAACGATGTTTTTTCAATATTTACCCAAATTGGATGAATATTGTTGATGAATCGACAAAAACAGATATCTTTTTCTCCAAACCTGATGAAAGTGTTTTCCGCAAGTTTTTTTAACGGAGGCAGTGACAGTCCCCTAAACGTCAACGATTTTTTGAAACGATATACTATATTTCAATAGGAGTTCAGAAAATAGGCTTTTTCCGTACCTGCGCGAATTTTATAAGTCAGGTTGAGTTGAACCAAAATTATATACTTTATTCAAGAGAAATGACACAATAAAAATATGTATATGAATAATGAGTTCAAAATCAAGACTGAAGAGTATAAAAATATAAAATAATATAGCAGCGTCGAAGATTGAAACTGCTGACGCATTTCCGATCGACAGCGAGGTTTCTTGGGAGACGTCGAGTTTGCTGACATGGTCACCGAGTAGGAAATATAATGTTGTTAACATTTACGAGGGCTCTTGGAGAAGTCCTTATATAATTCCTCCCTCATCAGAGAGATCCATTCGGGGGGGTGGATGGATCGCCTATTCGTCCTCGTCGATATCAGTGGTACTTGTGGGCAGCCGAAGGGGTTGGGATCTCTTTCGTTTGGCTGCATGGTTATGGTTGTACTGGTGGAAGGTGGTACGGCCAGGGGTTGGTCTTCTCTTGGAGATAGACATCTGGTTCTGACGATCCTCGTCAGCCAATATATTGCCAACATGAATAAGGCAATTTAAAGTGGTATAGTCCATTTGAATAAAGAATCTTGGAGTGAACTTTTCAAAGTGATTTGTTGAATTCCCTCCTGTTCTCTCTGTAGCTCATTTACTTGGTCCAGGGGTATATCGTGGAGGTTGAGTTCTTGTAGGTGGCTCAAGCTTGCTCTAGGGGTCTTGACCTCCGGTAGTAGTAGTGGCTGGCCAAGAATGATGTCATCTGTGTTGGAGAATGAGTGCCTTGTGGTCTGGAAACTGCAATCAGTTGGCACTTCCACAAAGTAGGCGCCTTTGAGGGTGGCTAGGTCCGTTTTCTGACAGTGGACCTTGACCTTCGTTTCATAGGGGAAAACGGCTATGAAATGGGCATTATTGATTTGCTGAACGATTTCGTGATCAATCCTAATTCGGACAGGTTCACATGTTGACAGCTCATCGGCTTCCAGTTGAAGGAATCGAAAGATACAATCGTTCTGGTTGAACGGCTGGAGTTGATAACCATTTTCGCAAAAATACGTTGGGTCTGTATTTTTGCATTTTCTGTCCTCGTACTTGAAGAATTTACTTCCCATGGCCAGAAAGGATTTGGGAGGAACAAGAATGGTATTGTTTTTGGTGGGTACTGAGTATAGATGGAAATAAGTGTAAGTTTCAGGTAGCATGATAGGGAAGTGTATTATTGTGGTATGATAGGTAACCATGTTGGGTTAAGAACTATCAACAATAATTGTTAAATGCAGGGTAGTTCATTTATTTATTGAGATAAAAACAGTGAGGTACATGAGAGTTGTATCGCTCGCGTTGCTGTTCTCCTTTTGCGCGCGTAGTCCTCTTCTTCGACTTCTTCATCTTTTACATGTAGTCTATTTAGGCGTTTTTACTACATTTATGAAGACAATTCTATCATTAGAACAATATGATTCTACTTTAAGTATCTCATAGTATTTGTGCAACGATGAGAAGTGACTTCCAAACATCAAGTCTTCAGGTGGGTAACTTTTCAATAGGATTTGTATAATGTATTCCAAATATTCGATTTTCATTATACTGTAATGGATTGTTTCTAATCTAGCAAAAGTTATCGCGTTTTCCAAATTGCTTATTATTTCTGTTATAATGTTAAGTACGGCACTGATTTGATCTAAGGCATTCTTGGCTGTGAGATAGCCATTGAAATCGAACATCAATTCCATTAATTCTGAATTGAGTTCTTTAATTTTGTCGGCAATTTGTATTTAATTTTTTTTAAATCATAGATAGAGATTTATTGTAATTATCGATTATTCTGCTATTCAGAGGAATTTGCTTATTCATAGTCACTACAATGTTTTTCTGATTCTCGTTCAGAGTCTCTATGGCACTATCGTATCTTTTTCCGTCCTCTGCATCAAGGTTACCTGAAATACTTTTGAAAATACTTCCAAGACCAGCAATGAGGCCTCTTTTTATTCTTTTAGTGGAGTGGAGAAAATTGAATTTTCCTTTAGCTTGGTTAAGTTACAATAAAATATTATTTTGAACGGTTTTGAGTTCTTCGTCAAAAAGTTTGTTTTTATTATGGATTGTTGTTTTGAATAGTTTAGAATTGATTGCTGATTTTTACGACTTTTCGTACAGCTTTTCGTCAGCTGATTTCACGTCCTCCGAGACGAGATTACAAATAATAACTTTGAATGCGGAGTTTTTCAATGTGTTACTCAGGATTTCACAAAATCGAGGAATATATTCTCGTCTGTCCAAATTAACTGCGAACATTTTTCTTGTTGTAGCAAATTTATGATATCTTTCTCAAAATTATTCAGGGAAATTTGAATATCTATTTTAGTTTTATTTTTGATTGTTCGTTTCATTTTTAGGACTGTTGGCGAATGAACCATCTTTAAAAATAACTGGTTCTGAAAGTTGTTGATGGGCTTTTCTAAAATCGAAACTTCATATACGGGGTTTCTCGACTAGTGTGGACGGTTTCTCTGTCATCAATTTCGTAAGTTTCAATGTCTTTGTCGATTTCGGTATTATTGTCGTCAAGATTTGGGGATTTATCGATACTTTCTCATCTTGATTCATTTTCTTCCTCCGAGTGGTGATTAATTAAAGTCAAGAGGGATTTTACTTTTTTATTAGTATCAATTTTGGTTATTGGTATTCGCGAGAGGACGTCAGTGTTGGCGTCGAGTTTATTGTGCTGCAGGTGAAATTTATGAGGGTATTTTTTGCATACTTCGACTGTTTCTGATTTTGCCTTGCTATTCGAATGATCGGTCTTTATTAATTCATCGATGTCGAATTGATTATTGGCTACGAAAAAGTCAACAAAATTCGTGTTGAAATATTCGAAGTTGTCATTCCTGATAGATATTGATTTAATCGGGTTTAGCAAAGTGAGGTTGGAATCATAAATGGAATTGTTAAAAACTTCAATAATTACCCAACCGTCTGTTAAAATGGTTAAAGTTTCAGGAATTCTAAAATTCTGGAAAATTTGTTGGGGAACTAAAATTTCTCCAGATTTGATAGTTACGGAAATTTTTATTTTGGAAACTGTATTGCCTGGCAAATTCCTTTCAAAAAATGTTTTAGGCACGGCACTGAAATATTCCATTGAGATTCTGGCGTTATTTGTAATAAATTGCAATTTAGCATAATCTAGATTTACATTCAAAAGTTGTATAGTATCCATTCGTAGAAGTCCATCGAACACGCTATGGAACTTGTAAGCGTAGAATTTCAGATATCTTTTATCGTTGAATTCTGCAAACGCAGGTATAGTTAGCGAGAAATCCTATCGAGACGAAGAAAATGCTGTTGAAACAATAAAAGGATCTTTAGCTTTAGATTGTATGTAATATTTATCAAAAATTTCGGGAAGTAAAAACGATTTGGTAGATCCAGTGTCAACAAGTAATTTCAGAGGAGGTTTATTTATTACTGTGGCGAAGCTGCGGGCGATGCCGGACCTGAACTCTTACGTAGCCGGCGCCCGGCCGCGGGTGAACGTCTTTGCGCTTGCACCGAGAAGAATCTGGACGATTCGATGAATCTGGACGATTCGATGGAAAATTCTAGAGTATTCGGAGAAGTCAACAGTGAAAATAAAAAGAACGACGCAGCAGAGGGACGGACAGTCAGTAAAGTGAAAGTCGAATATAAATAGTAGAGTGATTGTAATATAAATTAGAGTATTGTATTTCGTTAAATAAATTATTTTAGAGTAAATTAGAGTTTAAATATACAACATTACAATATATGATAGTTGCCTTTCATCGAATGAACCATAGTATTGAATTACATTTTGAAATTCAAACGGCTGTCCGGCTGAGAAATCCTCGCCCGTTTCGTACGTAGGTGTTTCCGCGAACTCGAAATCATTCTCTGGATCGTATTCAAAACTTTCTTGTTGAGAATAATCAGTATATTCTTCGTTAGGGGATATATCGAATTGTTCGGTATAATTTACTTGTTCTGTATGCCACCTATGGTTCCAATAGCCAAATAATTAGATATAGTGTTCAAAATTTTTCGAACTTTATTCGTTATTAGACTGCCTTAGATTGTTCAAGTCTAGTGACAAACAATTTTCGTTTCGAGGGTCACTGAAATTTAGAATGAGTTCTTTTTTATTTCGTCAATGGTGCTAGAACAGCTCATATTTACAACTTCTCTAGCATAACCCTTCAATTTACTAATAAATGTCCTCAAAATAACTACATTTTGAAAATTATCCTTATTAATTTGATCATAAAAGTGTTTTACAATACCATCTATACTTTCTAGGGAAAATTGCAGTTCATTGACGTCTCCGTCAAAATCTGGGATCTTTTATGCATGAACTTTAGTGAAATTTGATAGCGACATTTATTACTTTTTCTGTCTCTTCGATCAAACTAATAGAATTCAAACTTTGAGTTGAATTATCCAGTTCTGTATCGATAGAAATATCAAGATCACCTAAATCTAATTCTAGATTGTCTGCACGATCACAAAAGGATGAGGATTCACTAGAGGAATCTGACATGAAAAGCAAAAGAGACTTAGTACGAGTTTCTCCATTGATCTCTGTTCTGCTTTGTTGAATCTTATTATTTGGTTCGCCTCGTCTCTGGCCTTGTTCGGTTCTGCACTCCACTTCCAAACTTTCTTCAATAGAGCGATGGAAAGTAGGAACTTTTTCCGGTAGTTGGTTAACTATTGAAATAGATAAAATTTCCTAGATGGATTTTTCCAATTATCCTACTACGACTGCGCCAATTTTATAAGTCAGGGTGAGTTGAACCAAAATTATATACTTTATTCAAGAAAAATGACACAATAAAAATATGTATGTGAATAATTAGTTCAAAATCAAGACTGAAGAGTATAAAAATATAAAATAATATAGCAGCGTCGAAGATTAAAACTGCTGACGCATTTCCGATCGACAGCGAGGTTTTTTGGGAGACGTCGAGTTTGCTGACATGGTCACCGAGTAGGAAATATAATGTTGTTAACATTTACGAGGGCTCTTGGAGAAGTCCTAATATAATTCGCGACAGGTTCCCGTGGGATGGTAGGTTCTAGGTAGGTAGACAAACCCTTCATTTACAGTCTACTAAAATATCGAATCGGAAACAAATTGTTTGGATCAATTCTGTTAGATGAAAATATGTCATTAGTTTGATGAAACCGGTTGGACGATACAAAATATTTCTTTAAAATCATTGGAGAATTTTTTCGTTTTCAGACTGTGGAAGTTCGAAATTTCCAAAAAGCTACCAAGAAACGAATGTCCTCCACAAAACCGAACTTTCATTTAATATTGTTTATACATTTACAATATATCTTTATGCCCAATTTGAGATCAAGAATCAGTCTATCTAGGTTACAGTTTATATCTCTATGTTATTATTTTCAGGATATCGAAGAGTTACTCACTAAATGGACGTACTCTTCAATATATTTCTGTCTCTCAGTACTTGTTTGTATCAATTCTGTTGATGAAAATGTTATTAGTTTCATAATGAAACTGACTGGACGATACAAAATATTGCGTTCAATTCATTCGAGAGTTTTTCACAAAAATTTTATAATTGGAAACAGAATAAATGGATAATTCTTGGTGAGAAAGATGCCATTGACTACAATGCTTGAATACATGTTAAAATATATATATATGTACATTTTCTTAAAACTATGATGCCATTTAACATTTTCGTGGTTGTGGTGCAAAGAGTTGGAATACTTTTTGAGATGAAGTTCATTGCAAAAAGTTTCTCCATCAAAGATAAAATTTACCTATCCTGAAGATTTTCCACAAATAAATCTAACTATCCGAAATGCTGCCTGTTTCGTTTTTGATATCCCGCCCTACATACATACTTCATTTGACTTATCGGTGATGACCAGCTAGAATGACGAAGTCAGTATTGGCATTTGCAAAAACAATCTGCACTTTCCTGAACCACCAACAACAAATGCTGTTGAACATCCGCAAATACATCCACCACAAATTCTATTTACTCCAAGCAAAATCGTAAAAGACGTTCATATCACAAACAAAACCCATTACCGAATGATACAACATTATCTATGAAGTGCAAACGAAATCGTGAGCCTAGAAACAATGCTGGTATTCGAGAACCCAAAATAATAAGCTCTATAAATAGGATTCAAAGTGGAAACAATGAGAAAGTAACAAAGAACTTTCACGTCAGTAATTTCAGAAGGACTGAGCTAGCCTGAATTCTAATGCCGCTATTCACATGGAGTGCATACTAGACATGCATTAATTAAATGTGGTTATCTGCAAGATTCCAATTGCGCCCATAAGGCCGCAAATATCAATTAAGGATGCAAGGACCGGCTCATAACTCACATTACTGGTTACTCACACCAAGATTGCTAACGTTTTGCTAGCTAAGTAATTTCTCTTTGCGAGCGGCACACTTTGAGTCCGGACAGTCCATATCCGAAATTAGTTTCTTCTTCAGTCTTACTGTGAGTAGTTTCGGGATCTCGAGAGAAGATGGAGATAAGTTGTTTTTTTTTCTTTTTGATGATGTTATCAGGATGTTCATAAAGTTCGATGTGGAATCAACTGCGACTGAATGTTGACAAGGGAAATATTCTCAATTGAAAATTGAAAAAGCATGACTGCTCTAGAAATGGAAAAAACTTACTAATAAAATAAAACAATTTGAAAACGACCACTTTACCGGCTAAGGCCAAGCTGGATATTGAACTAGATCTAATAGATATAGTGATCCCGGGGCGTGGCGCAGTGGTAAGAGCGCCCGATTCTGAGACTAAGGTCTGGAATTCGAGCTCTACTTGGCGCTGGGATAATTCTAACCCATTGAATTATCAGAATTTCGTGTCTCGACTGGGGTGAGTTGTGCACAATTCATTGATGGGCTCCAATTGACAGTGCTGCTCCCAAGGTGGCGTATGAGTTAGTTACAAGGCCTACCCAGATCACATGGCTGATGACCCTAGCAGTCGATGCCAAAACACCAAAAAAAAAATGTTAAAAGAACCTCACTTGGAAGAAAAAATCCGAAAATGAATATTTGCATTTTCATTAACATAGTTGAGTTTTTTATTAATTAGTTTCCATTAGAGTTTTTTATAGATGAATACGAAAAGAAAGAATAATACTCTCAGAAATCTCTCATTTCATTGATGCGAGAATTGCATCTTTTTCGCTAAGCATCCAATGAATTTTGATCGAAGAAACTCTATTCCACTCTTTGGTAATCATCGGAGAGATCGGAAGAATTGGAATGCTTACTCCTCAGAAGCAATTCCACTCTGTAATGATGGAATCGTGGGTTATTTCTTGCGCGGTGACACTTTGGAAAACCATTTTTTTTGACATAATGGCTTGTTCATTTTCAATTTTTTTGAAATTATGAACTGGACGTTCACAAAATCAGATGTGGAATCATCTGCTCTTGAAAGACAAACTTTAGTCGCCATTTTCCATCTTTCGGAATAACATTTCGGAAGGTATTAAAATACGACTCCTCTGGAAATGGAAAAAAAGCCGGCAATACAAATAAAGCTGTATTTTGTTATATTTATCAGAATACAATTACTTTCCCTCTCAAGACCGCGTTCAAGAAATTGTGAATAGACCCTAGATTTAAAGAAAAAGTCTTGAAGTGAAAGTTCGCATTTAAATTCAGATAGTAGAAATGAAATGGAGCTATTTCCTTGGCTGAGGCCACGCTGGACATTGAACTACATCTGATAGACATTGGGAAAATAACCTATTTCGGAAAAAAAAACCTGAAATTGAAAATTTCCATTTTCATCCAGATAGAGTCAAACTCGGTCTTAACGTGCGGATGTGACACTCAATCACTGACTCACTCTTTAGTTTAACCTTGTTTCACTGAGTTTAATAAAAGCCTTCCAAATGAAATCGCAATGATAATTAATGAGAGAGTCATATTCAATTTTCATCTTCGAAAAGAAGATGTATTGATAAATAGATTGAAATAGAAAATGAATTTTATAACAAAAATAAAATTCGTTTACAAAAAGTGACAAGTAATACATGGTTGTATTCAGTAAATCAAATGAAGAAAAAAGAAGGAAAAATGTACCGGGTGAGCATAGAGTGAAGGCTTAAGAAGTATGGTTTTAGGGCTTTGGGGCTGTGGTCGGTTCATCTCTACCAATGCCATCAATTATGGTCTATAAGTGTAGGCAAATTAAATGAATAAATATTTTGTAACTTTAATTTTTACATGGGTCCCTTTTTCTAGAAATGATTCATTTTGGTTTCGATTAAACGGTTTTGCAACTAAAAAATGTAGGAAGAATTTGAATAAAATGGCTGGGTTACAATTCAAGTAATGTTCCAAAAAGCCAAAATAGGGTATAATTGAAATATCCAACAAGGAGAATGTGAGTTTTTCACCCACCCAGTTATAATTGAAATGTTTCTGGAAGGTTTCATGTTTAGTGGGTAAAAATAATTTTTAATTACTCCCAGTAACATTTTCTTTATCCATTTTGCTCTAACATCAAACTCAAAGGTACTTTTATCACTGGTCAATTTTATAATAAAAAAGTTTCTCGAATGAAACAACAAATTGTAAAAATTACAAAACCTGACTTTCAATTTTAGATGAGTATAATTGGATATCTAAATGTAGTTTTCAACCCCAACCAACTTCCTTCAATAAATTTTTTTTGATTTTGTCAAGAGTGAAGGTAAGTGCTTCACTATTGAGAACATTTCATATTTTTTGACAACACGTATAACGCTTATAAAAATTAATTTGATTGTCATATTTGAGGTTTTGGGCCAGAACTTTTTATGGGAAATAATTTTTTTTTCTAAATTCCTTAGTTTTCCATAAGTAGATAACTTGAGCGTATAAGGGGAACACTGAAAAATTCACTTCGGTTGGTTCTAGGCTGACGAGCGAGATACCGGGTTGACCTTTGAGGTTTTCCTCAACACTGAGACCAGCTGGGTTATATTATATTGTTCTCTCGTCAGTGGTTCCTAGTTAAATGGGCCAGTGTTTTTCACCAGGTTTAGTAGTCTATTTACTAGGTGTTTCGGATTCATGTCTATTTCTAGGTTGATCTGTCCAAATGTTCTGTTGTGCTTGTTGAGCAGCGCGTCGCATTCGAATATATGTGGAAGGCTGTGTTCTCTTCGTCACCACAGAGTCTACAGTCCACGGTTTCTCTATTCGTTCCTATGGTGTGTAGGTGTTTCCTAAGGCCGCAGTGTCCGATTAGTAAGCCGGTGATCGTGCGTGTCTTAGATCTGTTGAGGTTGAGTGTGTCAGCCGTCAGAGGTGTCTCACCATGGCTGTGTTGTATCGATGCCCTTCGTTGGTCCCAATATGTTTGGTGTTTTGATTTCTTCCACTCATTGATTAGGTTTCCACACCGGGTTTTGCTAATTCCAAACGCTGGTTCTGGACCTGTGAATGCTGATTCAGATGCTCTGTTTGAAAATTGATCTGCTTTTTCATTGCCTTCAATTTCCCTATATCCGGGAACCCACACAATTCTAACTTTGTTGCGTTTTAACAGTTCATTGAGGCTCTGAAGACATTCCCAGACTTGCTTTGAATTTATCTGTATTTAATTCAGAACTTTCATAGAGCTCTGGCTGTCAGATAGAATGTAGATGTGTTTTCTTTCATACCCACGGTCTAGATTCAACTGTATGCATGTCCTTATGGTATGTGTCTCTGCTTGGAATACTGTGGTGTTGCTGCAAAGCGGGACTATCACATTATTTTTTGGCCTCACTCCGTATATTCCTGCTCCTGTTGCTTTATCTGTTTTTGAACCATCTGTGTACCAGATAATGTATCCAGATGATGGTGATTCTACTCCTGAGTTCCATTCGTTTCACTTGAGCTTCGCTTTGAATAGTTTTCCGTAAGAGTATTGTGGAGCATGTAGTCTGTTGTCATTTTCAGTTCGGTTAATGTTGACTTCATGGATGATTTTGGTATTTCCAGGTTGTGGTTGGGTTATCTAAAAAACCTGTTTGAAGCCTGTATGCACTCATCCTCGCATCCCCCATGACTATGATGTCTGAAGGTGGGAGGTTCACGATAATTTCCATAGCAGCGGTTGGAGTGCTATCCATACCACTCATAATATACAGACTGGCTAGCCTCTGTATTATACCAAGTTTTGTTGTCGACTGTCCTTGTTCCATCTTGGGCCACAATTAAAGTGATTCTCTTGAGTCTTATGATCGCGGTGTAAAGCCAGTGCATGTCTTTTGGTTTCAGTTGCACATCATGAACGATGCTTTGGTTTCGTTGACTACATGTTGTAGATGCCTGATCCAGGTTAGTTTCTTGTCCAAGAACAGCCCTAAACATTTGACATGATCAGCATCCAAGCAATAGAGCATAAAATGAGTGAGTTTGTAACAAAAGTACCAGTAGAAAACCGACTGTGCCATCACATGAAATACAGTTCGTAGTTATATTCTGATATGTTTTCGACTCGCAACTGTCATTTATTAAATTGTTATAAACATTTGAATAACAGAAAACGTGTTTTTCAAATTGTTGTTCTTTTAAAATGAAAACTAAATGAGCAATCTAGTTGCTCCAATAAAAAGAATTGTAGAAAATTTAAATACGAACAAAATGGAATGTTTTACGACCTGGGGTGCTATTCTCGAATCATTCGACTTCCAATTCGTATACGAATAAAAGAGACAAACATACATATTTCATGTGCATCAGTGTGAAACAGTAAATCAAATTCGCATGCGTAAATACCTCGAGAATAGGACCCCTGGGTGTCTATTCTCGAGTTCATGCGGAATCATTTTCAAACGTTTGAAGTGACATAGATCAATACAAACACCACGCGCTGGAAAGAGATACAACATTGAATTCGTATACGTTGAAACTCAAGAATAGACCCCCTGGGGGCTATTCTCGAATCATTCGACTTCCAATTCGTATACGAATAAAAGAGACAAAGTTCTGAAGTCTGAAACAGTAAATCAAATTAGCGTACGACCATTAGTAACGGAGAAAAACTGGAAAACCAGAAATTTTGGCGATTTTCTGAAAAATTCATAACTTCGCCATTTTTCAAGAAGTAGGATTGACTTTTTTTGTATTGAATCATGTGTACTCTATGTGTACACAAAACAGGAGCTGTCGGATAATTGGTTTTGGCACAATTGCAATTTAAAATTTTTGCCTGGATGCTCTGGTGATGGTCCGCTTTCAATTTTTCAAATAGATTATGAGTCCGGGATATGAGGGAAATTCTTCTAATGAACATGTTACGTGACAATACGCTTCTCCTCATCTCCCGCTCTCTCCTACCACTCCACCGCTTCCACCAGCTCGGCCGTTTTCAGTCATGTTTGCAAGCATTTTTCACCCATTTCGCAGAAGTTTAGCGCAAAATGAGAATATTCGTTATCTACTTTCAAAATCTGTTTTTGAAAGTGAAATCGGACTATCACTAGAGCATCCAGGCACGCTGCAAAATGGTGTAAAAAAAATTAAATTGCAATTGTGCCAAAACTACTGATCCATATGAGCCTGTTTTGTGCACACATAGAGTACACATGATTCAATACTTTCATGAGAAGGGCCACCCTCTTTATCTTGAAAAATGAGGTAGGTTTTCCTCCGTTACTAATGATTCGATCGGGTCGTAAATCATTTCATTCTGTTCGTATTTCAATTATCTAAAAAAAAAATTCTTTGAAACAACCAGATAGCTCTAGTAGTTTCCGTTTTATGGGCGAAACAAACAAAAATTACGCTTCTTGTTATTTAAATGTTTTTAATAAATTAGTGAATGACAGTTGCGAGTCGAAAATATAACAGAATATCACTACGGACTGTCTTTCATGTGATGACACAATCCGTTTTCTACTACTATTTTCCTAAGGAAAAAATGCTTTATTGATTGGCCTACTGAATCCTTTTGCGTGTAAAGGAAATGAGTGTGGTTTTGCTGATGGGATTTGCCCTCAGTCATTCTTTTTTGTACCATTCCTCGTCGGTCCTCAGTGCATTTTTCATTAGCTCAGAGGTCATTTGGGCATACTTTCCCTGTAAGTTGTTCACATAACCTTGGGAGTAGTATCCCTGACTGCTTGAAGATTCCAGAAGTTCGTCTACTACCATGTCCCACAATAGGAGGATAGTTTCCCCTCCCTGAGGGGTTCTTCTGGTAATTTCCAGCTTCGCGGAGTCTTCAGACATGTTGGTATGGGCCTGTACATTTTGGAGCATAGATGTTATCCACCTGCAGGTGGTTTCGCCAACGCTTCTCCTCCTGGCCGCTGAGACTATACTTTCGAAAGATGTATTGTCAAAGGCTGTAGAAAAGTGCATAGTGCTATTTCTTTTTTCTCCAGAGTGCCCTCCTTCCTTGACACCTGTTGGTGCAAGACCGTCTCGCACGAATTTCCTGTTAGATAGGCAAGCTGGTTTATATTTAATGGCCGGTCTATGAGAGCTGCCTCCCGTATGTGCCTGTTTATCAGTTTTTCTAGTCCTTTCAGGAGAAATTATGATAGGCTCATAGGTCTATAATACTTGGCCTAGTCGTATGAGTTTCGGACAGGTTTCGGAATGAAGACCACGTTTCCAGGTTTGTGGTACCTAGCCAAGTGCTAGACTCATCCTGTACAGTCTGCATAGTTCTGGTGCTAGATCTTCAATTCCCTGCTGTAGTAGGACAGAAAATATTCCATCTGGTCCATGCGATTTATACGAGCTGAAAAAGTTTATTGCCCATACAACTTTCGGGTATGTTACGATCTGCTATACCACCTCCCATTCAGCCCTGTTCGCCCTCAGTTGAAGGTTGACATGGTTTTTAATTGTGGGATTTGTGACAATGGTAGATCCTGGAAAGTGGGTATTGAGCAAAAGTTCAATTGTTTCTTTCCCGGAATTTATGTAGCCTCCAGTGAGTTTTTTGAAAGTCCACACTGGGTTAATGTGGTTTTTTGGAGAGTATGCTGTGGAGTATAGCACTTTCTGAGATTTGTTCTATGTCCTCACAGAACTTCCTCCATGCTTTCCTTTGCTCCCCTCTGATTGTTTCGTTGTATTCCTGTAGTGTTTTGGAATATGCCTTCCACGCACTGTTTTTTTTTCGCTCAATTGAATAGTTAGCGTGTTTTCTTCCGGAGTTTGATGAGTTTGGTGGTCCACCAGCTTACCTTTCCTTTAGTTTGTCTGCTTTTGAGGAGGCAGTTGTTCTGATACGAAGTTATTACGGCCTCTTGAATTTTCTCTGTGGCTTCCTCTATATCATAAGCGCTGTGTGTGTTCGCTTTGATATTCCTCAAATTTTTCAGGTACTTCCCAAGCTCATCTCGATATCTCAGCAAGCTGTTTTTCCTCGGGTTCCGAAACATTTTTGCCGGTTCAATCGTGTTGCCAATCGCCTGGTAAATGTGTCTTTGGTCCGAGTTTGATGGTTAATCTGAGACTGACCACTTCTCAACTTGCTGACCCACCTGTGGGGAGCCTAGGGTAATGTCACTGATTTTCCGTCTCCTTTGGGTCACAAAGGTTGGTTCATTACCCCTATTCAGTACTTCCAGGTTACTGGAGACAATGAATTCAAGCAATTACGCACCTCCTACGTTCGTGTCGGTGCTGCCTCACACTGTTTTGTGTGCGTTTGCATCGGCTCCGATAATTACCAGGAGTTTGTGTGTCTCACAGTGTTGGACCAGTTCCTTCACATGCTCTGATGGTGTAGAACTTGGAGAGTCAAAGAAGCTAGGACGATGTCACTCTTTACTCCATCCCTTGTGTAGGTCTTCTTGATCGCTGTTTTGTCCCTGGAAGAGAATTCAGACATATTCTAATTATCGCAGTATATCACTTCTATCAGATTTTTCCAAAATATTTGAAAAATGCTATTATATACGACTTGAATCGTTCCTAAATAAAGAAAATTTTTTCAGCAGTTACCAATTTGATTTCCGTAAGGGTCGCTCCACCCAAGATGCTATAATATCTTCACCTTATGTCTAATTTTGAACTGAATAATAAGTCCTTAGCGCTCTTTTTTTATTTAAAGAGAGCGTTTGATGTGATAAACATCGATTTAATGCTAGATAATTTTTACAGATGCGGCATGCGTGGTTTGGCATTCGCGTGGATTGAATCTTACCTCACCAATAGGAAAAAAAAACAACTTAAAAGCTAACGACATTTCAGTTCATTCTAGTTTCATTTCTACTACCTGTGGCGTCCCTCAGAGTAGCATACTGGGACCCCTCTTATCTATAATTTTTTTTGATAGCCTTATGCAGTAATTTCCTCATCATTATGTAGCAGCGTTCGCTGACGATGCTGTTGTTACAACTTCTAACAGCAATCTAGATATACTATCTAAAATGTCATCTAGTGCGGTTAATCAAATGATAAACTTCTGCAATGTTAAGGGACTTGTGTTAAACGAAGTCAAAACTGAAATGATACTTTTTAGCCTGACAGATTTGAATAAAACTCTGTTTGAGTAAGGTTATTCTGGACTTTCATTGTCTAAAAAAGAACAAAGAAAAATTCAATTCTCTGCAATTTTTAATCACGGCGTTTCAACTGTTGAAATCTACAGTCGTTATCAAGTGTATAATGATAACGACTGTAGATTTCAACAGTTGAAACGTCGTGATTAAAAATTGCAGAGAATTGAATTTTTCTTTGTTCTTTTTTAGACAATGAAAGTCCAGAATAACCTTACTCAAAGTGAAACATTGTCAACCACTTTCAAACAAAACTCTGTTTGTTAAACTCAACAACAAAACTATTGAACAAACGAGGGTTATCAAATATCTTGGTATATTTATAGACGAGCATCTGATATGGTCGTGTCAAATAGATGCAGTATTAAAAGAACTATCAATCTACCCTTACGTTCTTTGGCAGCTTATGGAGAAAGTAGACGCTAATCTTTTATTACTATATTATTTCGGATATGTTCAATCCTGCCTTTCTTATGTCACCTTATGTTGGGGCAACTGTGCTAGGGCTGATGAGGTCTTCAGTGCTCAAAAGATAATAATTAGAATTATGTCTTAAAGAGAAACATTCTCAATTGAAAATTGAATCAATACATGACTCCTCTGGAAATGGAAAAACCCTACGATAAAATTGAAGTTACTTTTTTGTAATATCTAACAGAAAACAACTACTTCCCCGGCAAAAGCCACGCTGGACATTGAACTACATCTGATAGATATTGAGAAAGACCCTATATAATTCGAGAGAAAAATCTGAAAGTGAAAATTTGCATTTTCATTCAGATAGTTGATTATTTATTGATTACCCATGACAGGTTTTATGTCAGAAAAATATTTTGAAAGTTTCATCCCACAAGAAATAGTCCAACAATTCCTCATTACAGTATGAAATTGCTTCTGAAGAGTATGTTTTCCAATTCTTCCGACCTCCCTGATGATCTTAGAAGAGTGAAATAGATTTTAGTCGACAAAAATGTATTGGAGGCCTAGCGAAAGAGATGCAATTATTCACGCATCAATGGAACGAGCGATTTTCTGTGAGTGATACTTCTGAATAACATTCTCCCTTATCTCATTCATAGATAAGAATCTCCAAAAGAAACTGGAGATTCAATAAATAATCAACTATCTGAATGAAAATGCAAATTTTCACTTTCAGATTTTTCTCTCAAGTTATATAGGGTCTTTCTCAATATCTATCAGATGTAGTTCAATGTCCAGCGTGGCTTTTGCCGGGGAAGTAGTTGTTTTCTGTTAGATATTACAAAAAGGTAACTTCAATTTTATCGTAGGGTTTTTCCATTTCCAGAGGAGTCATGTATTGATTCAATTTTCAATTGAGAATGTTTCTCTTTAAAACATGAATCCCTTCCAAGAGAGGTTATCTTGTACGATGGAAAACAGCTACTAAATTCCAACTTTCAGTCGCAGATGATTCCACAACTGACTTTATGAACATGCTGTTCATATTTTCAATGAAATCAACTTAGAATTATGTCATTTAAACCTTATTCCTATTCTTGTAAAAAATTATTCCCTGAGTTAAATTTACTAACATTTCCCTCCCTGTTCATTTTTGCGTAAATAATGCACGTCAAAAATAACCTATCTGACTATCTAGTTTCTAGAAACAATCAATATTGTCTTAGAGTAAGTATGGATTTGGCCTTACCCAAGCACAAATTGACTATGGTAGCCAACAGTCCTATCGTGCTACCAATTAAATTATACAACAAACTGCCAATTGAATTAAAGAAAATCTCATATAATCATAAATTCAAAAATACTCTGAAAGTTATTTTAATTAAAATTTCATTTTATTCTTTTAATGATTTTGTTAATTGCAACGTCTCTGACCTCGCATTTATTACTTTGTTGTGATGTCTTTTTTGTTTGTTTGTAAAAATCCTTTGTATTATTTGTATTCTACAAATTAAATGTGTTTATTTTCACTATAAACTTTTCTAAGTTTTTTAAACTTATTTTGACATTATCTAATACTGCAAAGTCTATGGAAATAAAGATTTGTATTTGTATTCATTACGTTCATGTCAGTTTTAACAAGTACGCAAATTCTGGCGTTTCCGCAAGTTCGGTTATAAAAGATCTTAACTTTGTAGTGTCTGAAACACGATATGTGCCCTTTTGTTAGCCGGAGTTCTTGAATCAGGGCTACGTCGATATTGCCCTGTGCAAATATTCTGCACAGGGTTGCTGTTGCAGCCTAACTGTGCTTCAGATTGGGGTGAGCCCCAGGAATGCCCTCATTACTCTAGTTTGCAGGTTCTTCAACGATTTTTCTTCTTTTTAGAAAAAAAGAGTTTGGCCAGAGGTCTCCTCTTGTCACTTAGTGACGTGCCAATCTCCAGAGTCGAGCCTCAGATTCTGGGTTGTGACCAACTGGAGAAACTTTTTCGCTTCCAATCCAGCTCTGAGGACTGCCTCCTCCCGAGGGGTTATTCTGGCGATACAATCGAGGAGCCATGATTTCGTGTTTTCGTCCGAACACGTTACGACCCTTACCCGGCTCGCATGCGAAGATTTCTTCTGTGAGAGCGCTCTGCAGAAGAGTCTCTTGGTTCTCTGATAGGTGTTGATCTGGTTAGTTCTCTAGAGCAACATCCATCTTATCTCTTGTGGCCACCTCGTAGCTGCCTTGCTCAGTTTGGTCTACTGATACAGAGGCAGCCACGAGATTGCCGCATCTAGGTTTTTTCAACCACGAGGCGCTCTTTGTGGAAGAGGGGTTACTAAGCTGGGCTCGTTCCCTTTTTTGGAAGTTTGACAGCTGCTTCCAGTTGTGCAGGAGGTTTGCTGTTGCCCAGGTGTTTTTGGATTGCACCGGTTAGAGCAACCTTTCCTGTATTTGATTCTTTCCCAGCTGCCTTAGCCTGCGCCATCTTTATTTTTCCTTTCTGTGTCTCGAAGGGCTTTTACCTGTTGCTCAGATGTAAACGGTTCACATCTGAAGCCACGTTTTGTAGAGTAGGAGGTATTGGAGGTTTGGCATTTTGCTACCGTCTCCAGAAGGCCTACTACTCTTCGGTTCCAAAGGTTTGTCAAGTGTGGTTTGACCCAAACTTGGCTACTCCTTTGTCGCAGTGATGGTTTCTAATACTGGGTGTGAATCAACTGCAATCTCCTCGATGATCATCTTCATCGATGTGGCTGCGTTTTCTTCAGCTGGAAGTTTCCCAGAGAATTTTTTGTGCATTGGTTTTTCATTTGGTTCCCACGAGTGTGGGGAGAAGGAAGTCCATACCTGCAGTGCTCCCTGTACAGAATTGAGGATAGTTACTGTGGGAGGTCACCTGGTATCCCACAGGCTCCGTAAGAGGCGGTGCACTCCCACCGCCACCGCACAGCGCATCCCACAGACCTTCCGGCTAACCGTTACCTGCCGACGCTGCTAGTGGCCGCTCAAGCCCTATCTGCGACGTACAAATAATAAACAGGTCACATTAACCCGGCTGTCGGATGACAGACGGGTATTTGCCTCTAGCTTCAGTGGAGATGGGGTGGTTCATATAAGTTCAACGAAAAGAAAAGAATGTCAAAATGGGCGCCAGGTAAGTTCACCCCTTCCAAATACCCAGTGAGTAAAATCATTAACCTTTAAACCTACCAATTAAAATTAACAAAATTGAACAACCGTCCAACGTCCGAGTATTCACACATTTATTTGTAACCAGTACTTACAAAGAAAAATATATCTGGAAATATTCTGTCAGTTTCAAATTTACAGAAGAGTTAATTATGCGATATGTTATCCATCAATAAATAAGGGACGAAAAGAACAAATCTGTAAACGATATGCAAGTCAGGTGGACCAAAACACGGATTCCGTGGCGGTACGAGCTCAAGCTTAAGCGGGCGCAGGCGGCGGAGGCATGCATAAAAATAATCCCGAAATGCGATACTTCTTTGGGCCCTCAACAGGTAATTAAAAAAAATAGACAACCAATATTTGACTGTATCCTTGAGGAGGAAATACTTAAAACTAGGATATCCCAAACGTTTATTTATGTCTATATTTGCAGCCTAGGAGCCACAATCCGGTCCCATTCCAAATGAATTGTGTCCTCCAGTAACTTTAGCTTCCAGAATAATATTTTCGGCAGTACGTGATTCGATTCGCAGTGATTTGGACATTCCTGCCAGCGATATTTGTTTTGATTATGGCTAACCTCCAAAAGGTGGCTCTGACAGACAATAATTTATTCAACTAATATTATTTTCCTTGCATTCCGAAATCGAGAAATCTAATCAACAGCCAGTCGCTAATATCGGCTGAAATTCCTGCGAGACATAGGACGATGAAATTCAGTTTAGCTGTTCGGCGAGCTCGGCGTATCTGAGATGACGAGACACTTTTTTGCTTTTCTTTACTCTGGGCCAACAAATTTGGTTCGACCACGGAGTAGCTACACCACCGACGGTACGAAGTCTAAACTTCGGGTGGTACTAGTGGAGATCCAGGACAAGAGAGAATAATTGATCAATAATTATGAGAGGGTTGGCATATCGACTACATGAATAAAATATGCATTATAAATCTATTGGTATGATAAAGTTTAGACAATTTCAAACGTAACATATCAAAAAAAGACACCTAACTATAAATATTTATACATACGACGAATTGAATTCGTTCGAGTTTCGCAGTGAAAGAACGATCATAATTTCCCATTTTGTCGATAAATTTTTGACGTTCTGTAGCTATACCTGAAATAAACCTGATTCATCCAGTTTATCGTAGACGCCCGGAGAGTAAAACAAAAGAAAAGCGTAAACCTATCGTGATTATTGCCTCAAATATTTGTCGTCTTCTGTCTCTGGTGCGCTCCGATACAAAATTCGAAGGATTTCTCGCCCGTCAGCCGCTCGCACGTTGAACAAATATTGTGATTACTTCTGCTCGACTCGATATACGATTTCATATTTGATATTTGACGACTTTTCTGCCTTCGCGGCTCCGAATCGAATGTCTATGGCGCCAGAGAGAACAAATCGCGCCTTACATAACGTTTGATTGGATCGAAAAGGATTCACCAGCTTTGATCACCGTCCCAGTGTCGAATAGTTTGGATGGAACTCCCGGAAACATGTTATTAGCAGACGCAACCGACTGTGCGGAATTTTCTGGTTAGGCGTTTGTTTCAGCAATTCTGAATCTTGAGATTCACGTTTGACTCCGCAAAGGGAAAGGCCTGGCGACGAATAGTTTCGATACGGAATAGGCCAGTCAGTTGAGTTATTGTGTATAGGTCAATCACAATGCAAACTTCCACGAAAGTTGTATTTTAGTGCCCAATGAAACAATAAAAATTCGCACCTTCGTACATGAAACAGCATTGAAAATGAAAATTAATACTATTTTATTTAACGAGCAGTAATGTAGTTCATAACTCACGCAGATGAAGTAATTTATCAAGTGAGTTATGACTATTACTGCAAGTTGAATACTACTTTATCTACGACTATAACAATAAATACTAATACACAAGTACAGACAAAAAACTTTATTAACAAAACATTGCTATAAAAACTTTAGTTGAGATTATTCATTTGCATATAAATGTTGATGATGTAGGTACTGGTTGAGGTGTTATAGAACTGTATATTTTATTTGCAGGATCTGTCTTATTCCTTTCGAAATCATCAACATACCCATCAGCCACAGTAGTTGATCGCCAACCGCCATGTCGTTTCAGTGCCGTTATAACTCCTCCAGCATATACTGATAAAGTTGCCGATGAGCGGCGTAAACAATGCCCTTTATATAAATTACAGTCGGGTAATTTTAAAAATGTAGCAATGTCTTTCCCCATTGCTCCAAATTTATTAATGCAATTTTTTTGTGAATGATATTTTCCATTTTGATATTCAAAGAAAAATATCGTTTGCGATATATCAGTAGAACGAAGATTTGAATATTTCTTAACTAAGGTATATCAGTTTCCCGTAACAGTGAATTTTCTGGCAATTTTTGTTTTTGTATTTGGTACACTGACCATAAAAATAGATCCATGATCTTCCTAATCTGTAATTTGCATAGAGTATAATTCTGCTGCACTACAAGCACCCATAATGCCCATTATCAAAGCAACCTAAAATAAATTATTTAATAATAAGAACGATTGAATTATTATGAGATCGATCTACCTTTGTCGCCAGATATTTCTCATCAGGAGCTTCATTTATGAAATTATTAAGTTGATCTGGCGTAAATGTTTTTGTCTTTTCAGCTACATGTTTCTCTGATTGACGTTCAAGAAACGCACGTATTTAAATAATTCTCAATATTGATTCCATTATTTATGTTGAGTGTGCTACTTAGCATGGAGTAAAAAGTCCATAGAGACGATGCTTTATCTTGTTTGATTGATGATCTACTTATTTTGTGGAAGTTCATGATGAAATAAGAAAAGGAAGTAAAAATATAACTTTTGTCCAGTTTCCACTAACACTTTACTACTTTATTACGACCGGTTTCGGCTTTTACACCATTTTCAAGTAACTACAGATTTCATTTTCGTCTTATATCAGACACCGAAGAGAGTATACGTGCTGATATATCGAGTGACTAAGTGCTTAATTGTGTGACGCAAGTGATGGTGATTAGGCGTGAAAATACTTTAACTGTAGATTTCAAAGGTGTAAGGAAGAAACCAACAAATCTTGCTTTACATCGATGGATCAAAGAAAAATTCAAGTTTACTGTGGACCAAATAATTTGTATTCAGTACGACCACATCAAAACAAAGGTTTACATCAAACTAATATCCAGTCTGCTGGTCAAAGCTACCCTGGAAAATTTCCCAAACGGAAACATAGAGTACATAGACGACGAAGGATATCTGTATAATATATATGTCACTGAAGAAACCGAAGACACTATCGTAAAAATCTTCGATTTTCCATGGGAAATGGAAAACAACAGAATACAACAAGCATTGTCCAAATACGGAACCGTAAAGAACCTGAAAAATGAAAAATTCTTTGGAGACGATTTGTATGGTGTAGAAACAGGAGTGAGAACAGCAGTGGTGGCGATGAAAACGCCAATTCCTTCGTACCTAACAATCGATGGTGAGAAGTCTCTGGTTACATACAAAGATCAAGTACGCACATGCATGATCTGTGTGTAATCGGATCATGAAAGGCGTGACTGTCCCAGAAAACCAACAAATAGAATTAGGCAAATCAGGAGACCCAATATGCCCATTTTCAGCCAGGAAAGAGATCCGGAAGATAATAGAAACAGTGTTTCGTACGCAGAGGTTGCAAAGGAAAATACATCCGAAGGCTTCCAGATGGAACCCCAGCAACAAGAAACTGCATCTGCAACACAACCAGAAGTAAATGTACCCGAAATACCAGAAACACAAATAGAAAACACCATACTCACGGATTTCACCAAAACATCTGATGTCGATGAGGATATTATAAACCCCACACCACAGGAAAATACAAGAAAGCGACCTAAAAAAAAAGCAGTTCCAGCGAAGAAGAAAAAAAAGTTCGGAAACTGAAGATTTTCATTAGAGAAAATGAACGGAAATCAGAGGAAGTTTTCTCATCTGAAGAAGAAATGGAAATGGAAGACACCACAAAGAAGAAAAAAGATGCAGAATTCTACTAGGTAACATAGTGAGTTCATGTGTAAACCTGAAATGGAAAATGTATGTATTTTTAATTTTTTTTTGATTTTTTCTGTTCTCTTTGTTTCTCTTTGTGTTTCTCCAACATATTTACATCAATGGCTAATATAAGGACACTTGCGTCTGTGAATTGCAATGGTCTAAAAAATGTAACGAAACAAACGTTACTAAATGACTTCATTAGGAAATATGACATAGACATACTTATTCTACAAGAATTAAATATTGAGAATATGTTTTGTTTGAATGGTTATGAGCTCATAAGTAATGTAGGGCCGCAAGACAGAGGTATCATTGTTAGGTTAGGATATAACGTTAAAGATATATTGTGCTCGCCAGATGGAAGAATTTTGTCTGCTACAATCAGTAACATGCGACTGGTGAATATTTACGCACCATCAGGTTCGCAAAATTACATTGAGCGTAATAGTTTTTTTCAGAATGATCTTGCAATTCATCTAAAATTTGAAATGCCGTTACTGATACTGGGAGATTTCAATTGCATCATCAAACGTAAAGATTCTAGAAATAATACTAATATATCTAAAGTACTCTACAATATTGTACAAAACCTTGATTTTGTAGATATTTGGGAACATATACACAAAAACACAGTTGAATTCACCTATGTGCGAGAAAATTCCGCAACTAGAATTGACAGGGGGTATATAACAAAAGAATACTGTAATCTACTTCATAACTGTCTCGTTAAACCAATTTCGTTTTCTGATCACAGTGCCGTAATTTTTCAGTTAAAAATAACTCCGGGTGAACGATTACACACCCAACATGGTCGGGGATACTGGAAACTAAAAAGTTCTGGTATGAATGAGCAAGCTGTAAATGATTTCAAAGCTGAAACAAATTTATTGAAACAGAATAGATTGCATGATACAGATCTCATGAAATGGTGGTTTGATGTCTTCAAAAAAAAGGCAAAATACTTTTTCAAAAACAGAGAAATAGAAAAAGCCTTGGAGAACAAAAACATGATGGAATTCTATCAAAAAATACTTTTGGAACTGAAAGACAAAATTAATGGTGGCGAAAATTTGACACGGGAGTTCAGAGAAATCAAAAGTACTATTTTTCATATCAAACAGAGACAGGTAGATGAAGCTTTCTTAGAAAAAAATAAAGGAGACGTCAGCGATCGCCGGAATCTTTACGATTTGATGAGAACACGTAAAGGCAATCCTTCTGTTATCACATCTCTAAAAACAGAGGAACAAGTTCTCACTAACTCCAAAGATATTTTATTTCACGCAAAAAATCATTTTCAAAAACTATTCGATAAGTCTGAAAGTATACAAAAAGATACGAGATGTCTTCTGTCCCACACAAAAAAAAAAGTTAAATGATAGTGATAACCAGAGAATAACACAACAAATATCGCTAGAAGAAATTCGTATTGCATTAGACAACATGTCAAGGAAAAAAACACCTGGTATTGATGGACTCACTTACGAATTCTATCGAAATTTCTTCGAAGAAATTGGCGAAGATCTCATGAACCTTTACAATAATATTTTCTTACAACAAACACGTGCACCTAAAGATTTTTCAGATGCTGTGATAATTCTGATCCCGAAGAGTAAAAGGGCAGAATCTCTTGATGAATATCGACCCATTACATTACTGAACACCGACTACAAATTATTGAAAATCTTGGCAAACAGAATACAAAATCTGATAGGCAAAATCGTAGGAATGGAACAAAACTGTTACTCTAATAAATCAATATTCAATAACCTTATGTTGGCTAGGGACACTGTTTTGTGGTTTGACTCGCACAATCGACAGGCAGCTGCCCTCCTCAGTATAGACTTTCACCGAGCTTTCGATAAAGTAAATCACACCTACCTCTGGCAAGTACTAGAACACATGGGTTTCGCCCCATGTGCATACGAAATCTTTATCAATCGGCAAATTCGAAAGTGCTGATAAACGGTTATTTATCGAATAGTTTCAATATTCATACTTCGATCAGACAAGGCTGCCCTTTATCCATGATTTTATTCAGTTTATCTCTAGAACCCTTCCTGAGACTGATTGACTTCACTATACCTGGTGTGACCATAAACAATAATTGCCATAAAGTTATGGCATACGCTGATGATGTTACAGTTTTCATAAAAAATGAACATGATATAAAGAATTTTGAAATAATATTAAGTATATATGAGCGAATGCTAAAATCAATATTGAAAAAACCAACCTACTACCATTAGGGACTTGGACAACACAAACCATAGATAATATCAAGTATCCAGCAAGAAATAAAATAAAAATCCTAGGAGTTTTTATCACAAATAATTTTAAAGAGATGTTGAATGAAAACTGGGAAAAAATCGTAGCGAACATAAATATGACAATAGCACAAAATAGCGTCAGAAAATTTGATCTCATAAAAAAAATCTGTTATTTAAACACGTATATACTGAGTAAGGTGTGGTTCCTGGCACAAATTTTACCTCTACACAAGAGATATAGCCAAAAAATCGTGCTTATAACTGGTAGGTATATATGGCAAGGGCAGCTTTACAAAGTTGCGAGGAATCAGTTATATCTAGGAAAGGAAGAAGGAGGACTGAACTTAATTGACGTACATAACAAAAGTATAGCACTTTTTTTGAAGACGCAATCACGATCATGGTCCACCATTTGTAATAAAATCACTTATCAGTCAACGCTCAATAATATTTTCGAAACAGGAAATTTTTATGATAGAAATGCAGAACTAAAAGAAATACACAAAACAAAAAATGAAATCGATGTTGATTTTCAACAGCATATACTTTTTCATTCCAAATATATTTACGAGGAAATTATGAGCCTGGAAAAAATCAAACCCAATATAGAAAAAAAATACCCAAGACTTGACTGGAATAGAGTTTGGTCTTTCATCAGAAATAAACACATACCGTCAAACTGGAGAGCAGCGACTTACAAAGCTGTAAATGAAATCTATCCGGTATCAAAAAAACTGCATAGTCACGGAATCGGAAACACCGCGAAGTGTACCCTTTGTGACGAAGATGATTTAATGCATAGATTGGCAAAAGGTTCACATGCGAAAGAATTATGGAAATGGGCAGACACATTTCTTGAGCGACATTTCAAAGTACAAATTCGAAATGAGGATATAAAAAACTTACTTGAAAAGAAGTTCGTGTCAAAACAGAAGGAAAATCTCTGGATCTGGATAGTATGTGCCGTGATATATTTCAATCTTGAAGTTAAAAAAGATCTTGATGAATTTATAGATATAATAAAAGAAGAAAGATTAAAAAATGTCCGATATGGTGAAACAAAGTATTTCTCTAAGAATATGTTCTCATTTTGAAGAGTACTTTAATTTGATTTGAAAAATTGTATTTGTAAAGTAAAGATATAAATAATATATAAATGTAAAAGATATAAATATATAAATGTAAAGATGTATGAATATGTGTTATATGATTTTTTTTTGTTTATTGATAGCAGAGCGATAAGTACAAAACTAGCTACATATACTAATAGGAATAATATCATTCTGTAAATGTTGTGTACACATTTTTTTTCTAGTCAGTAAAGGATTTTATAAAAAAAAATCAAGTTCGTGAATATTTATACATAAGAAAGTAATTAAGGAAAGGTTGGGTTAAAATTACCTAACTGATGATTCAAAACAAGTTGGGAAAATACCTAGAATCTACCTGATGAGTCAATCTAATTTATCTAATAGGGGTTCATACAATCGGTTACATAATTCTAACTGGTAATTGAGGGTATCAAAATGGGGGTTTTTATTCAATTTGTTTATTTCCAAGGCTTCCAACAAGTTCATTTCTCTTCCTTTATTGCACGTATGAAGGATTTTCATGTTATTTTTATTTATTGTATGATTCGTTTCTTGCAAATGTCTATATATAGCTGATTTTTTATCTGACAACAATAAGGTACCGTGAACATGTGTTATCAGATAAAAAATCAGCGATATATAGACATTTGCAAGAAACGAATCATACAATAAATAAAAATAACAAGAAAATCCTTCATACGTGCAATAAAGGAAGAGAAATGAACTTGTTGGAAGCCTTGGAAATGAACAAATTGAATAAAAACCCCAATTTTGATACCCTCAATGACCAGTTAGAGTTATGTAGCTCTCCACTTCTGAATTTATGACTTTTGATAACAAAGTTGGACCCCTAGATAAATTAGATTGACACATCAGGTAGATTCCAGGTATTTTCCCAACTTGTTTTGAAACATCAGTTAGGTAATTTAAACCCAACCTTTCTTTAATTACTTTCTTATGTATAAATTGTCACGAACTTGATGAAATCTGTAGTTACTTGAAAATGGTGTAAAAGCCGAAACCGGTCGTAATAAAGTAGTAAAGTGTTAGTTGAAACTGGACAAAAGTTATATTTTTTCTTCCTTTTCTTATTTCACGATGCTTTATATTTAGTGCTACGTTCATTAAAACATTTCAAAAGTACATTTACTGTAAACGATGACCTGATGTTCTTACTGCTACACCAATCTTGAATATTATTTAATTTGACCGATTAAATTATTCAAATCTCGTGGCTGGACTGGGGTGAGTCCTGCACGATTCACTGTTGCGTTCCAATTAACAGTGCTGCTCCTAAGGTGGCGCATGGAGTTAGTTACAAGGCCTATCCAGAACACGTGGCTAATGACCATAGCAGTCGATGCCAAGACACCAAAGAAAAAAAAAACAAAAGAAAAATAAGAATTCGGTATTAACTTAGTTTGAAAACGTCAAAATTAATCATGTGACATTTCTCCCCATCCGGCTTGTGCTTGTACAGAAGTACAGAGTACAGAGCCACGTTGATTTTGGTTCGTAAATACCTCCAAGAAATTTCAATTTATTATAGTAAGTTATAGTAGTGAGTTATTATAACTTACGCTGTTTGTTTACAGATACTATAACCTGCTTAAAAGCAGTTGAATTATTGTTATATTATATAATAGGAGTAGATCTCTGATTATTTGGTAGAAACAAATGCAAAAGAGTCGCGAGATTACGAAAGTAAAGAAAATATCATCATTTATCGTTCCCCAGTTTTGCGAGCATATCCAAGTTTTGCATCTGAATAAATGAATAATTTATTCATACTTCTGTTGATAACTAAGACAGAAAAAATATAAAAGTTCGGCAAACGCATAGAAACGTTTCTCACTATGTCATGAATCTCACCGAAACTTTGCCACCTCCTTTGATGATGGCAACATATATTTTTGGTTTATTCTATACTAAAAAGGTTTGTTTGCTACCTTCATTCATTATGGAATCAATGCAGAAGTTTTTGAATTGGTCGGAAATGTGAGGAGTAATTTCCCAGAAAACTAAATTTTCCACGACCATAGATTCCAGAAACTTTGACAAATTTGAAAAGAAGGAAAATTGTTTTTATTTGACCAAATTTTCAAAATCTGTGGTGGTGGAAATTTTTTTCTAGAACATCATTATCCACTAGCACCACCAACTCAAGAAACGATTTTTTGCGTCATTTTCATAGCATAGCATAGCAAGCGAAAAAGTACTGCAATATCTCTTCTTCATATAGTTTCCAATATTTAGAAGTAATACTGTAATCACAATATTCCTCCTATAATGATTCTAGGGGTGAAGAACTATATTGTTAATTTAGCTTTGATAGCAAATTGGTTGATTATTATTTCACAAATATTCAACCACCTGGATGAAAATCTGCTTGGTGGCTCTACCTATGTTCTATTTCTATTTCGTCAAGAGATTGGATATACTGGGAGAAATATAACCATAGGGTGAGCCACAATAGGCCATTGGCCGCAGTGGAGGGCCTGATACGGGCCCACTCACGTTCAAAACCTAAACCTAAGCTATGTTCTAAAACCTAAGAACATTTACTGAATACTTCTCACAACTTGTTTTCATGACAGTACTCAGTGGTTATGGCAAAAAAGGCATACTCTAGTGTCACCTTCACTGTAATTGTAGAAGCTCTGAGTTATTCGACATTCAATAATTCACCAAGGCATATTCACTTTGAATATATCCAAATGTTATAATACCAGTATCGCTGAATGTTTCGAGGCCGCTATTTCTTCAAGAATATTTCACCAATGTCATTTTAAAATGTCCGAAAATTATTGGACCAATATCGCAAAATGTTTACATTTCATTTCTCGCCAATTTAACGTTTGTATATTTTGCCAATATTTTCATGATATTGTAGCAATATCGCTGATAATTTCACTCGCCGTATGAAACCCTCCTTTTCTACAATATTAGGACCCATTAGGTACTTATGTCTCGATAATACGTAGTTCCTTCCTTCTGAGCCGCTATATAGTCAAAAACGGTCTTAACGTGCAGGTTCAAAGGTCAGCGTGCATATGAATCAAATTAAAAAACCTAGTGGTAACCAAAATATTCTGTAATTATTTATTGAGGTATATTTCCACGATATCATTCGTGTTTAGCACGAAAATCGTTTCATTGGAATAAATAGTACAGTTGCGAAAGCAGTTACTCGCAGCGATACCTTTTGAACTGCCATAGCACCTTTCTAAAAAACTCCGTGGAAGAGAATAATTGTTTGATGAAGAGAAAAAAATATGAATAAAACTCATTTTAACAAGATAAACTCAGAAACACTCACTGTCACTAATAAAATCATCACTTTCGGAATTGTTTTCAAATGGAACTATTATCACATGTGCTACTTCGACATCGAGTAAGCGCTCTCGATCTCACCAATCCCTTATCAATTTTTCGGTATGTTCAACCAATTTCTTCCAATATTCCTCCGTAATGTGGTTCAGTGCAGCTTCCCAAACCATCTCCACATCATCGGATTTAAGGCCATTACCCACATGTTTCTCATAGAATGATTTAGCCCCAGCCCATATTAGTTCTATTGCATTGAACTGGCAATGGTATGGTGGTAGCCGTAATACCTCATGACTATGCTCACGTAATATCTCATCCGCGGCATACATTGTAGGTTTTTTTTATGGATTTTGCAATCGAGAGAAGTTGGATTTCAACATATTTTGTAACACATTTTACTTGTGTGATTCTAACCACTCATAAATGTCACTTTTCCTCCAAGAAGAATTAGGCTGTTTACTTAATATTCTTGAATGATAAGAGACATTGTCCAAAATAATTAAAGACGGTTCTTCTAAATTAGGTATCAACCGTTCTCTAAGCCACTTTTTGAACATGTCACAATTCATGTTATCATGATAATCCAAACTTTTTGACTTTGAAGAAAAAATCAAACTGGCTTCTGGAACGAAGCCTATTGAAGAACCGGCATGTAATATAATGTACCGTTTTCCCGGACTGCATCCGCTTTTTCTTTTAACGCTCTCTACGGACTCATCATGCCACGATTTTGACCAACTCCCATTCGAAAATATCCACGATTCGTCTAAAAACACAATTTGTCTTAATTTTGAATTTAAATTTTCTGTGAATTTTTTCAAAAACTGAATACGTTTACTTACAATTTGAGGCATTTCACATAAATATCTTCGGTTACAATCTTCTTTGAAGCGACAACCCAAGTTTTTAATCAATTTTGACAACGCAGTAAGTCCAATTTCTAAAACACCTCGCTTCTTCAGAGCATCCTTCAAAACTGGAAGCGTCACGTTTGTTTTCAATTTATATAAATCATAAATCACATTGCGTACTTCCATTATGACACCATCTCTCAATTCTTCAGTCTATGGGTTTTTCTTTTAAATTTTTTGTAAATTTTGGGGATTATATTATTATTCTTTTTCTCGTACACAATTTTCTGCAAAGATCTTAAACTTACTCACAGTGCTCTTGCTACTGTTTCCTGTATATTATTATAAGACGAAATTTTATTTCGTTTTACAGTTTCGAAAACTCAAACTGTCAAATATACAGAACTGTCATCCATTAATCAAAACAAAGCCGGTGAGTCTGAAAGTTTAGAGCAGCTGAAAAATATCAACACATCTTCTTTTTGCATGTGCAAATCGTATAAGTCTATCTTATTTATCGTTGGGATTTCATTTGAAAGTGTATGATTTAACCCAGATAGCCCTACCATCCTTTTAAAAGAACGCACTACTAAGTATTTCTTTCCAGCTAATTCTGCTACTGGAATACAGGTGGCAGCCGACCATCACAAAATATGGAGTGATGAGACGCCACCTGCAGTGCAAGTTTCCAGTAATTGCTAGATTGCCGACAGTTAGACACGTGTGTTTGTTTGTTATTTCAGTGGCCATTGACGATGAGTAACTCTAGGTAGGTGATTGTTATTGATAAGAGTAGTTACGACCGTTAAATTTCATACCTGAGTAAACTAATGAAGAAGGAACTGTTTCATTATGATAACATTGATTTTTCATTTGAATTTTTCAAAATAAATGGCAAGAAACAACACTGTCCTTTTAAAAGGGCAGTAGGTCTATCCACTGCTATTGACTTTTTTCTTGTTATATTGGAAAAAGCCGCTGACCCTATCCGAGTTGCTGGCAGAATTGGAAGATGACGAGGATGCTGTGCTTCCAGAAGAAATAGTGATTTTTCCTCCAGAAAATGCTAACGAAGGTTGTGACACTGATGAAGATTCAGGGGATGAGAACATCGTTGAGCCTAATAATTTACCTGGAGCACAAGTGCTAGCAGAAATTGAAGTTCAAATGCCATCAGAATTAGAAGAAGAACATGGGCAGGCATGGGATAGTGACGACGACAATCCGCTGTCAACATTCGTAGAAAGAAGACCAAAAAAAGTGAAAGAATTTCACTACGAAAAACAAGATTTGGTCGTGACGGATTTTGCAGATTGGGAAGTTCCGTCATCTGCGGCGATCAACCTTTCACCTTGCGACATTTTTCGATTGTTCTTTGATGAAGAAGTGATAGGTATGATTGTATTATTTACGAATACATACGCACAACAAAAAAATCAAGCACGGGATATTACTCCAGATGAGATATTTTGTTTCATTGGAGTTCTTCTACTTAGTGGTTACGTGTCTTCACCACGAAAAAAGATGTATAGGTGAAATAGGGATGATACCAATAACAAATTAGTATGTGAAGCCATATCGCGCGATAGATTTCAATATATTATGAGTAATATTCATGCCAACGATAATACACAACTAGATAAGTCTGATGAATACTCCAAACTGAGACCTTTATTCGATATCCTCAACAAAAATTTTCTCGAATTTGCTCCACCCGAGGAAAATCACAGCATAGATGAGTCTATAATTCCATATTACGGTCGTCACAGCTGTAAACAGTTCATTAGAAACAAACCAATTCGTTGGGGATACAAAGTTTGGATTGGTGCTTTAAGGCTAGGATATATTGTTCACTTTGATCCCTACGAAGGATCTTCATCTACACTGCCTGATAGATACAAACATTTGGGGCATCTGTAGTTCTAAAATATGCAGATATTCTGGAAAAAATGCCTTATCAGCCATTCCATTTATATTGTGACAACTTCTTCAGCTCACTCTCTCTCTTCAAAGAATTAAAACTCCGAAAAATGAAAGCTACAGGTACGATCAGGAAAAATCGAGTTCCAAAGTCTCCTTTTACCTCAGGCAAATTAGTAAAAAATAAAGAACGTGGTTATGTTGAGTACTTTTTGGCTGACAAGGAAATTGTCATCTATAAATGGAATGACAATAGTGTTGTGAGTATAGCTTCTAACGCTCTCACAGTTTTTCCAATAAACAAAGTGAAACGCTTTTCACAACCAAAAAAAAATACATCCAGGTAGATCAACAGAGACTCATGAGATCCTACAACGAAAATATGGGAGGTGTGGATCGTGGTGACCAAAATTTGAGTGAATATAGAGTATCAATAAGAGGGAAAAAATGGTATTTTCCGTTGTTTACTCACTGCATAGACATGGCTGTTCAAAATTCTTGGCAACTGCACAAGAGTAATGGTGGAAAGCTGGAACAATTAGAGTTCCGAAGATCTATAGCTACGCAGCTTCTGGAAACCCACGAAAGAAAAACAAAAAGGGGCCTTCAAAACCGCCCAAAAATTCTCATGAGTTTTCTCGTAATGACAGAATAGACCACCTAGTTCTGTACAACGAAAATCAGCGACGATGCGCTGTATGCTACAAAAAATCTAATTTCATTTGTCGAAAGTGTAATGTCGGTTTACATCCAAAGGATTGTTTTGTAATATTTCATACAAATTAATTATCATTAATTTTCTGCATTGTATCTTTATTAACATTAATTTTATTTCATAGTAGTGGATAGACCTACCGTCCTTTTAAAAAGACAGCTTGTCTAGGTCAGTCGTGACCGTGTGAATTTTTTTATTATTTTTGTGAGATTCTACCCCCTTCATGAAACAAACATCAGAAGAAAAACTTAGAATTTTCGGAAACAATGAGTTTCAGGGCTGTATGGGTTAACACAATGGAAAAAGATAAGACTAGAAAGTTAGTCGGTGATTAACAGCTCTTTGCACCGGTTCAACTTAAGGTTACGTTAAGACTTAAGTGGACCTTATATTACGATTTTGGTTTGCACCGCTATTTGAGGACAACATAAGCCTCAGTCAAGATAACCCTCAGATTCTCCAGGCTTAGGTTCAGGTTCCATTTAACTACTTAACCTCACTATTCCTACACGAAATATTTTCCTATTTTCTTTATGTTCAAAGTATTTGGAGCACTTTTTCTAGATTTTGCTGATGTTATTGTATTTTTCCCTCTATTTAGGGTGACCAAACCTACAGCTCTCTATATACTAAACCTGATTGTGGCTGATATATCCCTATGATGTGAAAGTGGAAAAATAATTTTCAGATTCAACACGGTACCTATTTCTTAATACGAAATGTCTATTGATATTTAAATTTATATTACTCACGAACTTAAAAATATTCTGTTGCTTTGTACTAGAGGAACGGAAATGCGAGTCTTTTCAATTTTTCTTATTCATTCAAAATTGTCAACCACATCTTTGAGTCGTAAAAATTTTGGATGGATACTTTTCTGTTAACCTAGGGTAAGTCAGGTCAGGTTGGGGCAGCTAATAAACTACGCATTTTAACTGATGCATGCAGATCTCTTGGCGATATTGTGGCTAGTTTTCCCGGTGGAGACAAATTTTCCAAATTACTTGCCATATTCCCGCCAGGCTTTCAAATTAGACAAAACTGACAGCGCAATGTGTATATATTTTTTTTAATTTTGCGTTTTTTAACTCGTTGGTTACGTGATCATTTTTGCGCTGTTGCCAAACATTTCCAATACTCAGGTAAAGTTCAGGTCAGGAGTCAACGGTGCAAACCATCTTTACCTTAAGGTGTTACCTTAATCTGAGTTTGTTATTAAGGACAACCGGTGCAAATGGCTGTAAGTCTCACACCCATACTTACGTTGAGACCGATTTTGACTATAATACCACTTTGTCATGGCAACCATGCATAAAAACAACAAGGGATAATATAATTTCATCTTGCTACTAATATGAATGCCAGTCTGCCAGATTTCATGTCTATCAGACATTATCTATAACTATTGAAGAATCCACTTACTTTTTTGGTTCGTGAAATTATCTCAATAAATACTACTCGGGTCCACAATGATAGTACCTATAATTCTGTCAGAAATATCGAGCAATATTTATGTGCATTGCCCTATCCCTTATCTAGATAAAAAGTTTCACTTGACACCAATATTTTCAGAAGTCTAGGCAATGATATCAATTTCTCATTTTACACTACGAATTCTATTTCCAAATTGTCAATTAATACCAAAGACAAAGAACCTCTTCTCCATAAGTCAGGTGTTTACAGAATGTCTTGCGCACAGCCTGGGTGTCCAGCTCAATATGACTTACAGAGTTACAGGAAAATTTAAACAAGAGTTCTGGAACATTCTAAACTAATTGAGAGTTCTAGAAACCCACACTTAACTCAATAGAATACCAAAAGTTCTTCTGCTAACCACATTCTTAATCATCATCATAACTTTGATATTAATACAGATTTAGATTTTACATGTTTGCTAAAAAGGTTCCTTACTCAATTTTTTTGAAAATTTTGAAATCAATTCTGCCATAGACAACCCTAAGGTTGTTTCTCTCAGCGAACAAGTACAATTCGATTACAAAAAGTTTTTTAATTACCTTAATTTTCTCTATTGCCGCTTGCCTTGATCTTCTGCAAAATAATTCGTTCGATGGTATTTGTAGAACTGCCCCTTCCCCCTTTTTGGACAAAAGGTGTTTCGTATGGTTCTGTGATGTGGTACATTCGTTTCTTTTCTTGGATAACGATAGATGTCTCACTTTATTGAGCTGACCGGAGTAACTTATTTGTCAATATGTTCTGATCCTTTCCTTTTATGCTACACTTATGATTCAATGTACTAGGATGTGGTCATGGATAGGCAACGTGCGAGCTCTCTGTCCCAAATATTAGTTGCTCATTGTGAGTTTGTCACATGTTTCTTTCCCAAAAGTGTTCTGTGCTGGGAGTTCGCATGTTGTTTCATGTCACATTATGTTATTTTAATGAATGGCTTCACCATAATGTAATGATTGTTCCTCTCCATGTAAGTAAAGTTACAATGTATTTTAGGACCTAGAGTTACATTATTTTCTCTTTTATTGTAGAATTTATTCAGCTGATGATGTACCCAAATAGGTTCGAAACATGTACTTTTTCTTCAACATCTAACTAATCGATGGTTATTTGCCTATCCACCACTACATAACCAGTCGTTTCGATATAACATTGTGGAGATGACCTCGAGATTTTATTCTTCGTAAATTCCATACCACCCCACTTCGAGACACCAAGGACTTCTACCGCAGGATAATCTTTCTTGCTGACTCATGACTAATTGGTAACTCGTAGCTTATTTCTCTAGTAGAAGCAATAGGATTCTTCCCTACAATCACAAAAACATTGATTTATGTAACCTCATCAATAATAAACGTTTTATGGTTGAAAATTTCTCGTCGTAGTTGTTTCTCCACAAAGAGGAAATATTGAAAACATGCCGATGATGTTTGTTGGGATACCTTTCAGTATACAAACTTGATGCGTTCCTCGAATTTTTCTTGCATTCGCCGTAAAATAATAGCATGTCTACTTTCTGGTCTCTTGTTGACAACTTTTTTGAGGAAAACTACCTACACACTCAGAACGAATTCATAAAATTATTGATGTAAAATAATTTCTCACTTGTCAAAGTTATTTTTGTTTCCGAAGCACACTTTTCATTTGTCAAACAGTGATAATTCTGCGAATAGCAGATCTACAAGGATTTGTTTGAGGAATTGAAAATTGTACAATATCATATGTGAAGTGTTTCGTCAAGAATTTCAAAGTTTGGTTTAGTTACTAGCGGATAAGGTGCCTTCGAAATTATTGACTTATTTAAAAACTGGTTGATTTACATAATAATCTAAATTTTTTGTTTGGATCGTAAAATTGATGTAATGAATTAGTGCAATAGAATTTGTATCCATCGAAATTTCGATCCGAAACCATCAATGGATTCGTCGTTGAATTAGATTTTGAAAAATGCCTGTCTAAAAGTTGTTGTCATTCACAAAAATTTACTTTTTCAATAATTAGTGGTATTAGAAATTTCAAACTCTATTAGTATAAGTACTGAATTAGGCGAATAAAACTCTTCACACGCATATTCTTCTGAAAAATCAAGTTTGTGAAATTTTTTGTCTCAAAACTATGAGATCGAACTCACAATCGTGCCTAGAATCGAAAATATTAAAAATATACAGGGTGTCCTATTTGGAATTCCCAAGTTGACTGGAATATACAATATTTCACAAATTTCTCAAGAACTTCGATTGCGATTACAAAAACCCACTGGAGAGCCCTATATTTTGCATAATTCCGAGAAACCGCATCAAACTCAACAAGAAACAATATCACGCCACTGAAAAGCAAAAAAGTAATATCAACCAACAGTCAACTTTTAACTTCGACCGGTATTTAATACTCTAGGAAACTACAAGGGCGGAAAAAATACTAAAACGGATTCACTGTTTTAAATTCTTCATAATCAGAGAATCTGGAAGATATGCAGTCTCATTTTTGTTGATGATAACCTACATCTATTAAAATCATATTTACCACATAATACTAATCCAAACAAGCTGTTGAACAGGTTGATTTTGTATAATACTCTTTCAATTCAAAATGATGAAACAAATAGCATCCATTTAACAATACCTTATGTTAAACTAGGTACAGTACTGAACCCGGATAATATAAAAATTTCATATAAAAATGAGTATACAACAAAACAAACATTTTTCATAAGGATAAAAATACCACACTTTTTGAACATAAATCAAATGTTATTTATAAAACTTCGTGTAGTCATTTTGAGAAATGTTATATAGGACAAACGAAATGGTACACAACAACGAGAATGAAAGAACATAGGCGGAATTTAAAGAAGAAAAATCCCACACCTTGTTGACCATGCCCAGAAGAATAATCATAATTTCAATTTTGAGAACACAAAAGTGGTGGGCAATTGAAACTATCTTTTCGAACGTACCTTCCAGGAGATGATTAGTATCGTAAAAAATGATTCTGTCAAATTATGGAAAAGATATTAAAAATCTAAACAGCGCCTACCTAAATTTAATCTATCGTGCAAAAGAAATGAAATGTCCCATTTAGATTTTTTTATATTCATGAAACAATACATTCGACCCATGTTCACTTCAGTAGTCGTTCAGAGTTTGCAATGCTCGGAGATATTTTCCAATTTCGAGGAAACTTTTATTCAATTTCAGTTGTGTCTAGTTATTTTATTTTTATGTCAAGTGATATACTTTATTTTGACGAAGGAAAACCAAAACACAACACGTAAGTCTACCTGATAAATATAAAAAACAGACTGGTTTCTGAGTTTGGCTGGTATTTTTAGTTAGTTTTTTTTTCTGATATAGACTTTTACACGTTATTTCATATTGAAAAATTCAAATGGATATTTTTTTAATTTTATATTTGTATACATGTCAGTTTTGTCCATAATTTTATATTTTAGAGCACTGAGGATGCCGAAACGTTGCCCGGTTGAAAAATACTGGTTATTCTTTAGGACGACCTAACCCCAACAACTATATTTAATAATTATATTGATGGTCGAAACTTCACTTTATAAACTGATATTTCATGTATGTCTTTTTATTTGCCATGATTCTGCATGCCATTCTATATCTACTGGCCCGAAAGCTGTGAAACACACCGTATATGGTACAATTTCATCACACACATTTACTTATATGGAAACGTTTATTCAAAATTCAGCCCCAATGACAAGTGGTGACTTTATAATAATATGGCATACAACATACAATGCATTTGGAATAAGAAGTTTTCATGTTCAGTGATTTCTGAGATATTTCAGGAATATTGTATGATACTGCAAGCGTGAACACTCTGTATCTCAGAAACTATGTAGTTGTGGTCATTATAGTTTCGCCGAAGTTTTTCTTCATAACATATCACGAGAAATCTCAAATCAATGAGAGTACATTTGAAACACCCCTTGACTAAAATATACAATTTTTCACAAACTCAAGAACGTCGATTGTGATTAGGAAAACCCACTGGAAAGCCCTATATTTTGCATAATTCCGAGAAACCGCATCAAACTCGAACAAGAAACAATATCACGCCACCGAAAGGCAAAAAAGTAATATCAACCATCAGTCAACCTTTAACTTCGACCGGTATTTAATATTTGAGGGAACTACAAGGGTGGAAAAAATAATAAAACGGAATCACTGGGGAGTGAAAGGGCAGGGGTGGAGAAAATTCGATAAACGCCAAAGCAATAAAGTGATGATTGGGCCGATCTGTGAGAATGGAAAGACGCATACTACACATTCCGTTTTGTTTCAGATCCAGATTTTCGGCTTCAACTCCCAGCTCTATTCCAACTTCTCGGAGGCAATGCACAAAGCTCAAGGGATTGTCGTTATTTCGCTACTGTTACAGGTGAGTTTTTCTGATGGCTCCCAAAAGGAATGTTTGAAATTGTATACCAGGTCAACCAAATTCACTGATTCGAATAGGGGTTTTATTGAAATAGTTTCAATGTGAATGTGGCAGAGACGTTGACATTTTTACATTAACATTACTCCGTTATGTGAGTATGTATTCCTTTTGTTACTTGTTTATTTGGCACTAGAAAACTCTTCCTGATTTAATAGAATAACGTCATTAATATGAACTTTCCAGTCTGTACGCCACTGTTTCAAAATGATAACTTGATCGTTGTCATGTACACTGCTTTTCTTATTTTACAGGTCTATGGTCTAAAGAGTCGCTATTTAATGGGTCGTTGATTAGCGATTGTAGTTCAATTTACGATTACGCCAATCTTAACGAAAATTCAGAAATTCGTATTCTTTGAACACTGTCGTTTCGGCCTCAGTGGTTACCAAATGAATGACAACAAACATTTTTAAGATGAGTAGTACACGTAAATTCTTGTCAATTTGTGACTGAGTGATAGATGAAAACATAATTTTAAACTGTCTGTGTCAGTTATTCGATGGAAATTTGAGTCAACCTTGGAAATTGGTGAATATTGCGAAATTGTAAAAAAGTAGTAAAACTATTACATAGGCAACAATTTTCCGACTATTCGGATGAATGAGAAAAAATTACTTGTTTCGTACAAACAAGTATGAACCAAATGATCAAACCAAATGATCAACCGATATTTCTGATACTTCGTGAATACACCTGCTTACAGAAGACTGGGACATGGCACACGATTTATCTTTTGCAATAGATTTCTGGTAATTGCCATGGACAAAAAATGCAATGATGGAAGAAAACTGTGCAATTGGTTATAGAATGAAAATTCATAATTTTTTGTTCAATTGTATTACACGAAGTAAGGTTTCCTCAATCCAAAGCGGAAACGCGGGAACCGCTGCGATTATTTGTATTCCGAGATGCAGTCAAGCATATTCCGTTCCCGCTCTCGTCCCCACGTTCCCGCTTGAGAAAACCTGTATTGTCTTGTTCATGCGGGACATTGCAGAGTGATCGCTCATTTCGTTAAATAACTCCCAAGTGAATCTAAAGTCTTCCCGAAAATCTGGGGTCTCGAAAGGGTTGCTGATATCTCGCAACTACCTATTGAATCTTCGATTCCATTCTCTACCGAACAACAGTTCTTCCCAGATTACAAACAATACATCTGCTTAAATTGATCCATTTCTATTGGATAAGTATTGAAATCTTTCAACGAACAAATAAGAATCAATTCACAGCTATATTATCGTTGACAGTTACGACAGCCAAATAGATGTCGTCTGCTCAGCGATGTTTTGGCAACGATATATCGTCAAACAACGATGAAGAAACAGATACCTAGTGAATAGGATTTTGTGACTTTGTCGTCATTTAACGGTTTATCGCTTGATAACGACTGCTAACGATATCGTTAGAAGATAGTGAATAGATCTGTTAGTACTTCCCTTGCCGTTCTAGCTCGGGTAAAATTCCGTTAACCGGGCGCTACAAGATATCAAACATTTTTTTTGGGACTTACGTTGTTTGACCTCCTGTACAAAAAATTCAAATGAAATTTTTGGCGGTCTCTAGTAATTTCGGAGATACGGGCCTTTTTTTAATGAAAACTGGAATTTTCTAACACACGTTTCTTCTTTGAAAAACATACTCAAATGCCTCCTTATTTTCACCAGCACAATATACACACCCTAATTCACTGGTTTTACACTTTATTTTCATTGAAACAGTTTTTAATCATTGAAACAGTTTTTTATCAACAAATTCCAGCTTTTTTAGCAACAATAAAATCAACAAATTCATGCTGATTTGTTGAGTGAAAATCTGTCATGTCAGATGTCAGGTTGGTAACAATGGAAATAACGTAACTCACCATCAGATAAGTCTAGCTAACATTGAAATTGCCTTTAAGGCATATTTGAATATCAAATATAACTCAGGGCCTAATTGTGAGCTTTCATCGTGACGTCACAGGCATAGCCCTCACTGAACGTGTATTATTTGTCTTACAACGATACACTACTCTCAATCATCATCTTGGTAGTGCCATATATAAATTAATTTGATTTAATTTTTTATTGTCTGTCGAACTGTGCACATACACTGTGTACCACAATTGAATATATTTTATTAGTAAGGGACGTGACTATTTCTTTTATTCTGGTCCAAGTAATTCATGAACATAATTGAAAACAAAACCTCTATATATTTATTCATTATATTTATCCCATTGTAGGTATCTATTGCTTATTATATCAGTTATATTAGGGCAGTGGGTTGTCCCATTCCTGCAGCGTGGTTTCGTATTTTTCACTGGCGATAAATCCGTAGTGCTCTGGAAAATTGAAGCCCATATTCTCATCTAAATCAATTTTTATTGTCGAATCCACGCCAACTGAGCTACTGAGTATGTTACGGGCGTGAAATATCTTTTCATATTCACTGCTCTCCCTCTCCTAAATTTCGCCCTCATCACATCAAGAAACTGTTACAAACCTGGCATATTCAACGGAAGCCTTGTTAATTGTTCTAGAAATAATCGAAAACCTTTGATGAATTTGATAGAAACATCTAGAAACACTTATTTTTGATCTAAATCAAACGTTGAATAATTTTATTGTATCCTCAAGAGTTTCCTAATTATTTGAGAACAATATTTTGATATATGAAGCAATGAATGTGGAGATTCATCTTCAGTTAAGAAGTAGTTCAGTAACTGGCAGTTAGTGATTATTGAAGTGATAACTGTAGTACAGTGTTATCAAGTTAGGTTCACCAAATGGTATCTCCACAGTAGCATATCACTTATTTAAAACCAGAAAACTGAACATTCGATGACAGCGGTGGAATAAGTGATACGGAAGAAAGAAAAGTGAAGCTGTTTTTCAGTAGTTGATGGTGAATACTCGAGTCAACAATTACGAAATGGCGACATCAGTAGACGTACTCCAGTTTTTGAAAGAACAAGAAGCCAAAACGTCACATGAACAAGAACTCCAATAACAACTCGAAATTTGAAAAGAACAAGAAGAACGGATAGAGCTTCTTCAACAATTTGAAATAACAAGAAGAATTAAAACGAGAGATCAAGATGAAACAAGAAAAAGAGGAGCATCAAAAACAGTTTGTTCAGCAATTACAACTACATGTTGATCTTGTGCAACCTATCAGTCAAAGTCAGCAGTGGTTCCAGGATGAAATCACCGATATAATTCAACTCAGGGGGTCAGAGGTACAGTTCAAGATAGGTGAACGAGTGGCTCGAGATGTGGACAAGATAGATGAATGGGTGGCAATAGTGGTGAAGAAGAAAGACGAACGGTGGAGAGGTGGACAAAGTTAAGAAAGAAGTGGAAAGATCAAGAAGAGGCTAGAAATAATACACCTTTCACACAACCAGGTTTTCGTTGAGGAAATCTCCTTACCAGCAGGGGTCATTTTCAATGACATTCAAAAGGCAAACACAACTCAAAATTTTGAAGCCTCCAACATTTGATGGGCCATATTCGTGGAATATGTACCTATCGATGCCAATTCGAAGCGGCAGTAAAAGGTTAGACCATGTCCTCCCAAGAGGAATGGCCACTTATTACTGTGTCAACGGGTTCAATCGTTCGAGGACATCTCTGACAAATCTAACTAACCTAACGAAATCTTGCAGGAGTATGGGGCTGATAGATTTAGAGCGACTCATAAATTTAGCCTACCTACAAGCTGCGAAGTGCAGACTTTCATTACCGGCTTGAATTATACTGATATGCAGAAATCCTTTCAAGTAGAAAGGCTTCAAACCATGAGCGCAGCACTCATACCATCACTGGAGTTCGAGGCGGCAAAAAACGCATGATGAAATACAAGATCCAAGTTAGAGAAGTTAAATTCAACGAAGGTTCTTCTACAAGCAAGGCGCTATTTACTGAAATATTGGACTTCAAATCAGCATTGTGCAACGAAGTACCTTCTTCAGAAAACAGAAAGAGGCGAAGCTATAACTGCGGGAAAACCAGACATATGCAGAAGAGCTGTTTGAAGAGAAGAATATCCAGAATGAGTCCAAGGAGAGAAAATTCATAGTCGACATGCCAGATTAAACCCTTCTTGCTTCGGAGGAGAACAACAAGGCCATTCAATCAGCGACTTCAAAACGTCGTTCATAACAGATGGGAGATTTTGGACACCTAAGAGAATACGTTCTACCAAGATACCGAACCTGACAATGAAGAGAAACAGACAGAATCCTACAGCAACAGCAGTTTACTTCCAGCTTCCAAGAAGTTTTGTTGGTTATCCCTATGAATCTGTGTAATGTACTGGGTTAGGTGGCCTATGTATTTAACCATATGTATTCACGCCTAAGCACTGAACAGAGCATTTGCCTTTTTTATAATAATATTCTCAATTTGAAAATAAAATTGGCCTTCCATACTTCCTCAGCAATTGCTGTAATTATCCCAAGGCTACTTAGATCAGAGATGCAGCTTCTTCAAGGTCAATCGTTCGTCCAGACACTCGTACATATCCAGGTAGGTCTATGGACTAAACTAGACTAGACTATAGAAGCAATGCAAAAGAGTTGAAAAAATTATAACAATTTGAAGTATGTCCATAGCTGGCTGAAAATTAAATTAGATCTGTAAGACAGGAAGTATCCAAGATCGGTTCAGTTGCCAAATGATACTGGACTCAGTGAAATTTCTCATATATTTGCATCGCAAATGGAAGAGCCCACTGGTCCTGCCGAATGCAATAAATACAAATGTGATTGCAGTCGTGCAAAAGGGCACCTTCGAATCAAGAGGATACTGGGTCAAATTCGAGAACGATTCCATTTGCATTATTACCGCCGAGATGTGGAAGAATAGTCCGGTGTCTATTCTGGAATTCAAACCCACAACCCTACGTTTGAGAAGCGAACGGTTCATAATTTGGAGTGTCATCCAGAAATGTAGAAAAAAAAGTTGATCTAGAAAACACTGATAAAGTTCATGAGTTAGGCAGATGTTACCTTCAAATGTCCAATTCCAATAAAATATTGAAGAGTCCATCTACTCCCAAACAAATTGAAATAACTGATAAAATTGTGGTATCAACTCTTCAAGAAACATCTAGCGGTTCGGAGCAGCAGCAAGGTTACATTTTCATTTTCGGGAATTTATACTTACTTATCAATTATCATTCTAATAAACGGAACTTTTTGTAATACATGGTTATTGAAAAGTTAACTCTGTTGAAAATAAATTTTTCTAAAAATAATTTGATGTGAATCATTTTGGAAGTGAGAAGAAAAAACGGTTTCGCATAAATAGAGATGGAAAAATGTGAAGTTTTTTTGACAGTTGTACAACGAAACTGTTAGTGAAAGAATGAAGTGGACATTTATTCGAAATCATCCCCATTATATGGCAAAGTATTAGTAGGAACAGAGGAGTCTTAATAAACTATGTTATGTTCTCAGGCTGCTTTTACATTCGCCTTCTAACCGTAGTCATAATCATTCACTCAATATCATAATACGACCCTGTCGACCTGACATTTCTCGTTAACTGCAAAATACCAGTACGTTTTTGAATAATTCATACTTTCCATCCAGAGCAAGATAACTTCTGGATGAAATCGATTTTCCACATTGTTTACTATCTGATCTTTCCTCTTGGGATAGTGAAGCAATTAAATATAGCTCCAGTTCAGCTATAAAGTTGCGAAGCGGAAACTGGCGCTGCAGCACGAATATGTATTCTTTTAATTAGAGGAGTATTCAAACGTGAAAGTTGGGAAAATGGAAATGAGAGAATAACGGTGAAAAAGTCAGGAGATCGCTCCTATACAAATTGGGTAGTAAATATATAATGATTAAATATGCTTAGAGTTCATCGATTGTGAGTAATATATGATTTGTTGCGTTTTCGGGTTTCACTTAGTAAGTGATACGGTAATGCACAACTGTCTTCATCATGTCAACCCAACTGTTATACACTGACACTTCAAACAGTTGTTATTGATCAACAACTGTCAATCATTGAACTGCTAATGTCATATATCGCAAATGGATTCATTATATGAGGAAAGATATAATTTATCTAAATCTAGCAATCCTAGATTACAAAAAGAAAATTCGACGACGTTTTATATCGCAAATGGATATGATGAAAGATATAATTCATCTAAATCTAGCAATCCTATATTACGGAAAGAAAATTCGACGACATTTTGGAAAAAAAAACAAAATTGTGGTTCTAGTAATTCCGATTAAATTTTTCTAACGTTTCTAAATGTTTCAAACGTACTGCCTCGAGGGGGAAACCGCTGGGGAATTTTGGTGGAATTAGTGGAATTTGCTGAAAATTATGGGTATAAGTAGGAAATTAGGTGTATTAGTTGAAAATTATTGGGCATTATTGGATATTTCTCGGGAATTAGTGGTATTAGTAGAAAATTAATGGGCATTAGTCAGTATTGCAGAAATTATTTCGTGCAAGAAGGACAAAAAAAGGTCCTCAACCCATGGAATCAGGAATTTGCGGATAACTGAAAACATTGGTGTTGGAATCAGAATTGTGGAATGAAAAACACAAAAATTCGTATTTCTGTTGCTTTTATTCCTTTGGTATTAGAGGAATTAGTGGCATAAGTTCGAGGTACTATTCGGGATTTACTTTGGTATTAGATGAATTACTCAGGATTTTTGGGAATTAGTGTACCTAAACAATTTTCTCAGCGGTTTTTTCCTCGTATTGCCTGTACAATCTCTTTGTAGCTTGGAATATATTCCTCTCTTTCTCTGAGGTTGGTGGAGCCAAACAGCTTCCCTGGAATTTTCCTAGAATATTTCTGTTTCAATTTGTTACTGGACATTCAGAAAACGATGCCCGCACTACTCACGAACTTTGTCGATGTGATCTGAAATAAAAATCCCTTCACATTTCTGGATGGCATTCCAAAAGTTTCAGCATTTTTTCTCGAATTCCAGTTTGAGTTGAAGAACATAGATCACAACTACCACACTATTTATAATAACAATAATAGAGATAAAACGCCATCATCACTTTCCACATACAGTAAATATAAATCAACAATATTTTCGAAGAAATTGAAAAATATTGAAATAAATTAATTTCCTCTAATGAGGCAACCACTAAAAATCAAAATAGACTCGTTCTCGAATTCAAGCTAGGGTTCTCTCGATTCCGAACTGTACACCCCCACAACTATTATGAAGTTGTTCATCACATTTTTGATACAGTACCAGTTGGTACACTTCAGTTGCTCTCTAATTTTCTATGGCAATGAGTCATCTCAGATACATGGGAAATTCCACTGACCCCAGCATCCTTCCGAAACTGTACCAAACTTGGGACCTATTATTGGGGTTCACAGTTTTATCAAGAAGTTCAAGATACGTTTGTCCGTTGAGGTTACCATCAATAAAATATGGACCTACAATATGGTGTTCCAGAATACCAGCCCAAATATTCAATTTCTGGGGAATATGTGAATGAGTTTTCCTGTACCAATGGGGATTTACGTCACTTCAGTATCTGCAGTTGTGCCTATTCACATATCCATTCAAATAAGAGGAAGACTCGTCAGAAAAGGACACATTGTAGAGGTGATTATTATCACCAATCAGTAATTGACTGATGATTTCACAAAACTCTGTACGTCTGTCAGGATCATCTTCTTTTAATTCTTGTACATTCTGCAAATTATAAGGATGGAATTGTGCTTCTTTCAGAATTCGATGTACGTTGCTTTTAGAATCTCCAACTTGTCTTGAGGTTGAATGTTGTCCATCACTGCATCTCCTACAACTGCAACAGCGACCCCTCCATTTCTAATAGGCTTCTCTCGTTCATGTTTTTTATTCAGCAATGATCCCGACTCCATGAACTTATTCATCAATTGAAGCACGTACTGATATGATGTTTTTTTTCAAAATAAGCAGCTACAATGGATATTGTTCTTGTATAGTGTTAGACCGTCAGATAGTGACAGATTTAGGTGCCCCATTTTCGCATACAAGCCTCGAATAGGGTTGAAAAGTACATCGATGTTGAGTGAAATGGAGGGAAATTTACGAATGGCTCCTGGGGAGAACATATGGAAAAATCAAAAATAATTTCCATTAAACTTTCCGAAGACAAAATCTACTCATCCATTCGCGCCACTCAAGTCATTATGTTTTTCGGTCTTGTGAAAATCTGTTGAAATCTCGATTTTTCCTTACAAGATTACGCCCTTATTCTAACCCTTTAGCCACCTGCATTTGGTATTCCGAAGTCAGGTTCTATTAATTATTGATTAGGTGAACACGGCTTGCGTGAAAATATGGGCAACATACTCATTTTATTTCTGTTCTGGAAAATCGAATTTTCCATATGTTCTCCCCGGGAGCCATTCGTGAATTTCCCTCTATTTACTCAACATCGATGTACTTTTCAACCCTATTTGAGGCTTGTATGCCAAAAAGGGGGAACCTAAATCTGTCACTATCTGACGGTCTAAATAAACCATTTATTTTTCACTTGTCCATTACTGCTTTATAATACATTGGCAACGGTTGCTATTTACAGACCCATAACGCCCGGGGCGTTATGGAGGGCATTATGAATGAGCGCCAGCTAACTGTTTTTTTTTCTGATGTGGTTCAATAAATTCAAAAAAAAGTTTTATTTATAACTGTACATAAAAAAGGAACGATTATTTTCTCTCAAATAGGAATTACAATTCTCAAATGTTCCTGAAAAATTAGGACTAATTTTGAAGTTCTGTGAGTTGACCGATGATGAACTCCTCAATGTGCATTCGGTTTCGTTCAGAACGTCAACATTTTCTTTTTCGGAAACGGAATGGGCTATCATTGTAGTAATTTTGTTCTTCGAGTAGATACTTTCTTCAATATAGCTCTCCGCTACCGTACTACTCTTCCATTCCCCATGTAATTTTAGTGTTTCAAAGGAAGCACCACCTTGAACAAGAAGCGTTGACGACGTTCGGCGTAGACACTGTCTGGTGTAATCTTTCGGGTTTTACAAATTAACGTATTTCGCTATGAAAGAAGAAACACTTCCTATGGCATTTTTACCTACAGGTAATTAAATGCATTTATTATTTCTGTAGGTTAAAAAAAAACATACGATGTTTACATCCTTTTGGTCGTAGTGCAATATAATTTTGAACTATTTCGCTTTCTTCAACAATGGTGAAACTTTTTGTGGTGCAGGTCTTGGTATGTAATTTTAGTGTTTCAAAGGAATCACCACCTTGAACAAGAAGCGTTGACGACGTTCGGCGTAGACACTGTCTGGTGTAATCTTTCGGGTTTTCCAAATTTAGGTATTTCGCTATGAAAGAAGAAACACTTCCTATGGCATTTTTACCTACAGGTAACTAAATGCATTTATTATTTCTGTAGGTTAAAAAAAAACCTACGATGTTTTCATCCTTTTGGTCGTAGTGCAATATACTTTTTAACTATTTCGCTTTCTTCAACAATGGTGAAACTTTTTGTGGTGCAGGTCTTGGTATTTGGTACCTTGATCAGTAAAACGGCTCCTCTGTGTTCAATGTCATCAATTGTCATGCCGTGGTGGTCGGCTGGTAGTACGTTCACCTCGCATGCGTGGGGTCGTGGGTTCGATCCACCGATTCACCGGTCTCGTGCATGGCACCACACGTTGAAAGGTAAGGGCTGCGTCTTCGCTGGCTCACACAAATATCTCGAAGACTTCTGAGGGTTGCACGTAGGGGTGCAATCGGTTGACGGAACTAACAATTTTAACAATTAACAATCACGTCTTAAGCCTCCAAATACGCCCATTACCAGAACAAATTTATGTAGAAGAGAATTATCATCTGGAGCTTTCCTTATGAAAAGTAATACTTGTCCACCTTCCAATACCTTTGATTTTTTAGGAATGTGTCCTTTTGATTTAACTTTGAGAAATGCCATCAGTTAACTGAATGCTGATATATTGATGTTTTCTTTAACAATCAATGTTGATTTTAGCTGTGAGTATTTGGTCCATAGACTATTTACACTATATTTTTCAGACTAAAATACTGTAAAATAAATTAAAAATATTAATATTTTTCATGAGATAAACTTCCTGGAAGTATGCCATTAAGACAGTTTCATTCATGGTATTCACTGTGTTTTCATCTTTCCAGTTCAGAAAATGCTCATACTCCTTCTCGTACAAGTATTTGGATTTCACAGGAAGTAAATTTCCCAACGCGTTTTCAGCTATGAGCGTCACATTCTGTGGGATCTCCATAATTATCATGAACACAACCGTTTTTAGTTTCCTACACTAACAAGATTGTCAATTCTTACAAAAATGCAGCTCCATTTTATTAAATAAACAACCCTTAGCCTCTTCAATGTTCCATGGCAATTGTATAAAAGCTCACTTGTGCTCAGTTGCCGTCCAGAACGTATTAAATACTATGAGAAGAAATTTATGAAGTAAACAACGTCGTTTAAGATAATTTTTTCGTGAAAAATAAAATCTTTTTTGCACCACGAGCGTTACTAGATCCCTCGGGCCAAAGGCCCTCGGGTGAATGTTACCCTCCGAGCGTTAGGATCTATATAACACTTGGTACGTAAATAGCTATTTCGAAAGGTTTCAAATTGTTGAATGAAGTGACTCGAATTCATCAAATACCAAGGCGTAAACAAATATATGCTTATACAAAAACACAAGGCGACAATTATTTATTTTTTTTCATAAAAACGCCTGTCTCACCTTCTAAACGATTATTTCTGACAGCTTATCATTTTTCAATACAGTGGCGTACACACAGTGAACCTTTCTTACGATGATAACATTTTAGGTGATGAAAAATAAAAATATCTTGATAAAACTTAGTTTTCATTAAAACTTCAACAACACTTGATCGATCCTCAATTTCAGTACACCAATGTATTTGGGATTGAATTCCCTTCAAATTGATGCATCACAACTAAAGTAGTCCCATTGAAAATTCTGAAGTAGGGGGTAAAAGTGTCCCCCCTTGACATAAAAATTGATGGATCTGAGCGATTTTCAATTTTTTTTTCACGAGTTCAGAGATTAGGGGGGTTACTAGTTTTAGCTGGGACACTCTGTATATAATCCATTGATCATATGCTTGGGGCTTGACGTCATCTCTGTTATTTTTCATTGCACACACTGCATTCTGACTCATTTATGAATTCTCTCCATGATTTTAATTCTATATGAGGATGAACAGTTTTTGAGTTAAGGATTTGAATTATTTTCGAAAAAGTGACTGATGATGCAGACTCTCGAACACCCCTCATTTTTGTGTAAATTTTCTGTCAAAATAAATCAAGAACTGAGTGAATCATAAATCTCAAAGGTTGAGCGGATCAGGTCCCAATTTCACATTCACTGAACAATCTACAGGGTGCGCAAAAATGTAAGTCCAATAATTAAATGAGAAAAGTAACAAAATCTGAACTTTTTAAAATATTCCTCATCAGAAGTTATTTTCACTTGATAACGTACTCCCCAAATTTTCATCGAGACATCTACTTCCTGTCTAATTTTCATTGAATATCTCATGATGAAGTAAAATAACAATTTTAAATTCAGTTTGAATGCTTATCAAGAACGTGTGACACTTTTGTTAACTTCAAACACAATGATTTTCTTCAACTATTCAGCATTTTTCACATCTCCGTATGACGTCTCCTACAGCTCGTCTTAACGTTTCCGGTGGAATAGAGTTGAAAGCAATACGAACTCAACAAAAATCTCCTTTTATTTCTGGAATATGAAAAAAGCACCACGTGAAAGAAACCCATTGGGGTTGAATTGGGCGATCTCGGTTGCCATAATTGAGATCAGTCTCATTTAAATACATCTTCACCATCTGCCGAGTATGTGGAGGTGCTCCATTATGTTAATATCAAATTTTTCTATGGTTAATGAGCGTCAGACGTTCGAGATTTGCAATACCATACAGTTTTGGTTGAGAGCACGAATCTGACAATAAACAACTTTTTTCTATTCGCCATCAAACATTGTGCTGAAGGATGGATGGACAGCAGCCTACTGAAATATTAACATTTAGGTGATTTTGCAACTTTGAGTCATGTTCACCGAGAAAAACGGTCCGAATGCACTATTTTGATAATAGCAATATGATTCTCACTTACGAGCGCTAAAGTGCAGCATTTTCTGGAACTAATAAAAGAACACTGACAATGCAGTAATTACCATCATCAAAGTTTCCATACTTCGGTCAACGGCAGCACTGAGTACAAATAACTTGTTCCTTATCATAACTAAAGATATATATTTGGATTGTTATTGATAGTTACAAGCACACAGTGTTAGTTCCAAAGACTCTTCGTTTTGGAGGTAGTCTACTTTGGTATTTTCATTAATATCAGAGTAATTAAAAAGATCACAGGCATGCGCAAATGCATCAACGGCCAATGGCAACGCTTCCCGAGCTAGTCTTGCATTTTACGATATCAGAACATTTATACGATTATCAGTATCAGTGTTCGATCAGAGTGTGAAATTACTGAAAGTTTGGAGATTATCAACATTTTTCGATAGTTTTCATTTACGAGAAACAGAACATCTACTAATACTAAAATTACTGCGACTGACGCACCGTATACCTGTGTCGAATAAGACGCAAAAACTTCTCGCCTTCCGCGAGGTATCTAACAATACGTTTTATCAATAAAATCCAGTGGATTTATGGACAGCAAGTCACAAGAGAAACTTGAAATGAACGTTTTTCTGTTTAAATAAGGCCTTTGTCAGTCTCGAGCGTTTACATTGCAAACATTTCCGAGTCGTTCGACAAACAGCAATTTGTTTGAAAAGTACCGTCATAGTCCCGCATTTCAAGGGTTTGCACTGAAGTGTTGGACCTTAACTTTTTCTGATATTCTCGAAATTAAAATATTAGCTCTACTTCAAAGATATATTTTTATAGTGAATCACTTGGCGACATAAAACATATCGAATTAATAAATATATGGAATATCACGTTTTCATATATTTCGTTTGGAATGTAAATATATCATATCTACAAGAAAAATGAAGAATATTGCTGAAATTGATAAAAATGTTGAAAAAAAATTATATATACTGCCCATCACAATGTATGTAATATATGGAAAAAAGTATATTATCAAAAATAAATCGAACGCACTGTATATCAAAATGATGATAAAATATTTTATTATACAGTGCGTTCGATCTATTTTTGACAATATTTATTTTTTTTCTTTGGTGTTTTGGCATCGACTGCTATGGTCATTAGCCATGTGTTATGGGTAAGCCTTGTTACTAACTCCATACGCCACCTTAGGAGCAGCACTGTTAGTTGGAACGCAACAGTGAATCGTGCAGGACTCACCCCAGTACAGCCACGAGATTTTATAAACTTAATAGGTCAAATTAAATTAAAAAATACCAGCCGCAACTGGGGCTCGAACTCCGGTCCTTTCGACTCAGAGTTGGATGCTCTAACCACTGCTCCACGCCCCGACATTTTTTGACAATATTATCAGAATATCTAAAAATTATATCTGGGTCTAATAGGCTGACTGAATTTTGCTTCTTCTGCTATACCACCAATGGCCGGTTTTTCAATGCAGTGTTGAATATAAGTGTTAACTGACACTGGGGTTACGCTATCCCCAGGTCAAAGTGGGTGTCAGAAGCCCATCCTTTTATCAATTACAAATTACAGAGAGAGTTACGAAAACCTTGAATATCTTGGGGTTGGTAATACTTGCGACAGTGTTTACGCTCCCTATGGATTGAGATTGGTTGAAAAATTCTGACAACTACCAGGATACAGATTCAAAATTCAAATGTTCAACTTCAAACTGTCATTAGACATTCAAAAATCAAAATAATTAACAAATTTGAAACTTCAGAAGAAAAAAAATAGGACCCAGGATAACAATGAGTGTAATGAAAAGTACCCTGGGCCCAAATTTCTCCCTAGCGGACAGGTTGCTATTAATTAAAGTCGCCAATGAATACAAGAGTGTAATTGAATCCAGAAAAACTGATAGATAATTTCGGAGGGAAAAATAATGTGTCTGGCAAAAGTTGGGCAAAGAATTTAATGTTTCTAGTGAATGAGCAGTAGGTTCTTGTATTTGGTAGCCCTAAGGTGTGTTCAGTGACAAATATTTCGAATATTTTTCGTTTCTGGCCCAGAAATGTGAGGCAATTGAAAGAGAAATATAAAGCAAAAGATCTGATGAGATAGTACATGCTGTAGATATACTAACATCACCATTAGCATAATATCTCAATGTTAGCAACAATTTATTCATCTCACTCATCTCATCAAACACTTCGATAATTATATTATCACTGTTTGTAGTACACGAATCGACACATGACTTCGCAAACGTTAGATTTCTCAAAACTTTTGTAGGTTAAGTCGGGGATAACAGAGAAAACCTCCACCTTAAAGCTGGAGGTAAATTAACCCTGACTTTGACCCGAAGATCTTTTTAACCTGGACTTCCTAAATAGTTTATCCTGGAGTTAGCATTTACCCCAAGGTCAAACTAACCTAACCCAGCATATTGGTAATTCCCAGAATAACTGATCTTGGTTTCGTTGCTCCAGCGATTCCATTGGCTACGATCTATCAACTGAACCAAGATCAGTTGATCTGTCGATCATCCTGGAATGAACAACCGGCCCTAAGACAAAAGTATTTTGCCATCAGAAGCTTTTCAAGACTGTTCTTGGTTGATGAAAAACTTCACATTCCGGATAATACTGCTGATTACCACAGACCTACTATCTTTCTGCAAAAATTACAGGATTGTTTTCTTCATGAGAGCCTAAACATAAAAAAAAACACAGATAGATAGAAATCTCTTGCGCGGAGTTTGGGACACCAAAAAGAAACGCTGAAAAATCTACAGAAAGGAAATTCATGCAGTCGTGTAACTATTCTGTCAGCCGATCTATTGATAAACAAAATCGTTATAAAGTTCAATCAAGCAACTGGATTGTGATGGCGTTATATAGGGTGTTTTCACCCAAGCAACAGCCACACAACTTCTAATGACGTTAATTTGGTAACATGATTTGCGTGTTATAACTCATTCTGATATTTCTGTATACATTGCAGACTTTTACTATAAATTATGGGCGCGAGTGTTTGTAGGGGGTGATTACTTGTCGAAAATTAAAAGAGTTCTTTCATGTAAACAAAGGCTCTTAGGCCTACCCTTGAAAAGTTACACGCTTTCAAAAATGAGAAAAAAAAAATGTTTATTCACGCTTTTGTGAAACTGTTGAAGAAATTGCAATTTGTGGACGTGTTCTGCCAATAAAAAGGCTACATATGATTTTTTTTTTATTTTTTTTAACTTTCAAAGGAGTGGAACGTGCAATCTCTATTTGATTTTTTGCAGAACTTTTTTACAAAAATAAAATTCATTTTGAAGATATTTGTTGAAGAGAATGATGTGGTGCTTGACTTTTTTACCACCTTTGTTGTTTCCGCGAAAGCAATAGTTTCTTATTAAAACAATAATATACAATATCGTGCATGGACGTATCTTCTGTGAATGAAATGGAGAAAAATCTAGTAGGTGACTGTCACGTTCTGTTTTATCATTTTATGTAGGCATGTACCAGTATCGTAATGTAAAAATACCGAGAGAAAACTGCTGGGGAATTTTGGTGTACATACTTTGGGTTTTAGTGGTATCAGTTCGGTATTAGTGGGGAATTAGAGGAATTAGTTGAAATTTAGTGGATATTACTCGGGAAGTAGAGGTATTAGTCGAAAATTAATAGGCATTAGTTGGGAACTCGAGGAATTACTCGAGTAATACATGGGTATTACAGGAATTATTTCCTTGAAATACACAAAAAGGTCTTTAACCCATGGAATCGGGAATTTCCGAAAATCAGAGAACACCGGTAGAATGAAAAAAAAAATGTGCTTAACAAAAAGCTTAACATTCGGACAGAGATCAGTATTTCTATTTGTTATATTACTTGGGTATTTGAGGTGTTACTTGGACATTGATGGCATAACTCAGGAACTACTTGGGTATTAGAGTGATTGGTTAAATTTTTTGGGTTTCCCCCTCGAAAAATACAATCAAACAAACATTACAAAATTATGTGTATTACAACAAAGAAAAGGACAAGATGAAACTGAACAAAGTTATGAAAACTGCTAGAAATAACCACCTCCAACCATTAGACAGGAATCATGATATCGTCTCATAGATTGGCGCAAACGTTGAACTATTCCGGGTGTGTTTTGGATTCGTAGCCTGCAATGCTGTAATTCCTTTAATGATTTACACATTCAATGTGGGTTCCATAAACCAAGGACCTACGGTGACTCCAGATGGGAAAATCCAAGGTGTTCAAGTCTGGAGATCTTGAAGGCCAAGGTTTAGGTCCTGCTCTGTCTATCCAACAATTTGGATTCACATCGTCCAAATACTGACGAGCAGTTATGCTAAAATGGGCAGGAGCACAATCGTACATAAAACAGATTCGCGGTTGAATTGCAGAAGAACATTTTCAAGTTGAATGGGTAGCTGCTCCTGGAGAAGATTTGTATGGGATGTACCATTTAACCTCAATGGTAGAAAATAAGGTCAAATAATATTTTAGAAAAGAATTCCGACTCACACCCAAGTAGCACATCATATCGGATGAATCTACATTTCATATTGGGCCAATATAGATATATTGTAAATTAAAAAATAGGATTGGTCTAATATTGGTGAATATTCAAAAAACAATATTATATTAATAATATTGGTGGAATATTGGTTTAACCTGTTCTGAATATAGATTGTTACATGTAATATTACGTAAATATTGGTTGAATAATTTCTACCAATATCGATAATACAATATTGTCTATATATTATTTTCCACATCTAGAATAAATATTGCAATCCCAATATTCCAATCATATCGATTCTAGGGATTGAAAACTATATTGTATTTCCGAGTTTACTAGCACATTTGTTGAATATATTTTCGACATTATTCGACAAATTGTAATAACTCATATCGGGTCAATATTGTTTTCATATAGTTTTCAACATGTAAAATAAATATTGCAATCCCAATTATTCCTCTCATATCAATTCTGGGAATAAAAACTATATTGTATATCCAAGTGTAATTACACATTGGTTCAATATCATTTTGCCAATATTCAACAAATCTTATTAATTAATTTGATTCAATAATATTTACCGATATCGTTAAAACAATATTGTCCACATATTGTTTCCTACATCTAGATTGAGATGAATTTAGAATATTGGGTGAATATTCAATGAAATATTAAAATTGTATCATGATCAAACCTGGACAAAAATCCGCTAGGTGGCTCTATATATAGAACGTCATGCAAAACATACGAAAATATATTAAATACTTCCCATAACATGTTTTCAGTGGTTATGGCGATCAAAAGGCAGACTCTGGTGTCACCTTGATCAACTAAACACATTTAATAATTCACCAAGGTATACTCACTTCCGCCAATATATTCGAATGATATTGTACCAATATCGATGATTGTTTCAAGGCTATAGTGATTCAAGAATATTTCAGCAATACTATTTTTGAAATGTCTGAACAATGTTCGACCAATATCGCAAAATGTGCACATTTTACTTCTCAACAATATAACGTTTGAATATTTTGCAAATATTGGCAGAATATTGTACCAAAATCGCCAAATATTTTGAGGCCAATACTTCTTTGAGAATATTTCGCCAATATCATTTAAGTAATAATGGACCAATATCGCCGAATGTTCACATTTTTTTCTTGCCAATATTGTATTTCAAATATTTTACCAATATGTTCACAATATTGTGCCATCATTTTACCAACATAGGTGTGCTACTTGGGAACATTAAGTGAAAATTCATATTGAAATTGCAAGTGGATTATCTTCGGCTCATAGATGGTTGTTGTGAACATTTTCAATTCCCTGCTTCGAAAAGTTAGATTTGTCAGTAAATAAATACGTTTTCTAAAAATTGTGCATTTTGGGTATTCATTTGGAAACTTCATTGACAAAAGTTCACTCGATGGGGAAAATCTCGTTGCAAAGGCATGTACCCGTTGAATATGATAAGAATGCAATTGCTGATCGTTTAAAATTTTGCAGTTTATTGCAAACATTCATTGCGTTGCAATTTGCCTTGTACTCAATTTCGGGCGATCTCCAATCATTTTAACCTTCCGTTACTCGCACGCGGACTCTCAGTCCGGTTAAATTTGAATATTGCCGCCATCTCGAAATGCACCGCTTCCGCCAGCCATCGTTCTCAGTACCTTTCGAACATGAGCTGTCATGACTTAGTAATCAGTGATTGAGGACTGTGAGTCCGGCGCGTGTAGATACGTTACAAAAATTTTAAATCTTTTATGTCGTTAAAAACAGCAAAAGGTAATATTTTTAGTATTTTTCACATAGGTACATAATCTAAATATGGTCAGGTTAGAAGAAAAGGTTACATAGAATTTTGTGGATAAACAATTTTTTTTCAGGATGTCTTACGAAAAAGAGCAGGAATATTTACAAAAATTACTGGAAGATGCAATGTTAGAGGATGATGATGTAGACATTGAGTACGATGATGAGGAAAATGATTTAGAGAAAGATCATTTGGAAGAACAATTGGACAATTCAGATTCAGAGCAGGAAATTTCTGACACTGAACAAGAAACATCAGAATCATTAGACGGTCCATTTTTTATAGGAAAAGATAAAACCACTGAGTGGAGAAAACACCAACCGCCAAAAAATGTTAGGACAAGGGCTGAAAAATTAATAAAACAGCTACCCGGGCCAAAGGCATCTACCAAGAATTTGACAGTTCCACTTGAGATCTGGAAATTCTTTTTTACTGATGAAATTTTGAATACCATTGTGGAGCATACGAATAAACGCATTAGTGCAACTGCAGCGAATTATACTCGAGAAAGAGACGCTGCTCTTACAAATGTATCTGAGATTCAAGCATTATTTGAGTTACTCTACATGTCTGGAGTTCTCAAATCTAGTCGGTTGCATGTGAGAGAGTTGTTTAGTAATAATGGCACTGGTGTGGAGATATTTCGTTTGGTAATGTCAGTAAACAGGTTTCAATTCCTGCTGAAACATCTGAGTTTTGATGATATTCAAACACGGGATGAGCGAAAAAAAGTAGATAAATCAGCTCCTATTAGAGAAGTGTTTGATGCTATTATCAAAAAATGCAAAGAAGCATACACCTTTCCATTATGTTACGATTGATGAAATATTGGCGGCCTTCCGAGGGCGCTGTGGCTTTAGGCAATATATTTCCAGCAAGCCAAACAAGTATGGTATAAAGATTTTTGCCGTAGTGGACGCAAAGTGTTATCTTGTGTGTAATCGGAAGTTTATGTCGGGACGCAGCCAGATGGTCCTTATGCTGTCGACACTGCTGCAAAAGCTGTAGTTGAGTCTGTGAATTTATAAATGGCTCTGGACGAAATATAACAACCGACAACTGGTTTACCAGTATACCGTTATTAGAGTCGCTCCGCTCTAAGAAACTAACATTGCTGGGTACAATCCGCAAGAATAAAAGAGAGTTACCAATAGAATTTTCTAGTCATGATAAAGCGCGACCTGTTCAATCTAGTATGTTTGCTTTTCGTGAACATGTAACGCTGGTTTCCTACAAACCCAAACCCAAAAAGAATGTATTATTAGTATCCAGCCTACATCATGACGACAACATTGACCCGATTACAGGAAAACCAGAAATGATTATGGACCATAATAATACTAAGGGTAGCGTCGATACAGTTGACAAACTTTGCGCTACATATGATTGTGCAAGAAACACCCGAAAATGGACAATGGTCGTATTTTATTGTTTGCTAAATGTTGTTGGCATCAATACAATGGTGGTTCACAAGTTTAACAGTCCCAATAATAGGAGAAGAAGAGAGTTTTTGCGAAATTTGTCTTTTCAATTAGTAGACAATCATTTACGTCAACGGGCTCAACTGACTTGCTTGCCAAGACAGATATCATCAAAAATCAGAGAACTAATTGAATATGAGGAACCAAAACAACGTCCAGCAGCAGTAACTGAAAACAATGTTCTTAGACGAGGCCGATGTGGTTTTTGCGACCGAAAAAAAAATCGACCTACCAAATACTCTTGCATAAGGTGTGAAAAATATATGTGTCTGGAACATTGTACTTTTATATGTTCGGAATGTATTAAAAATGGTACTGATTAAATAAAAATGTTTAATAATACTTGTTTTTTCTTGATCATTCACATACAAGGTTTTATTGGTTGAAAAACTACTATTTCACAAGTTGCGGACTCTCAGTTCGGCGCGTGTACTCTTGTGGAAAATTGTCACGCGTGTAGCGGAAGGTTAGGAACCTCTTCTTTCAGTGCCACCGTTGCTATTACTCGTGGACGACCACGACCAGTTTTTCATTTTCTAAAAGTTCCTTCATTAACATAGACGTTGTTGAAGACGTGCCAAAATTGTGTGACGTGGTATCACGCGCTGAGGATACATCTCTATATGAGCCGTTTTGTTTCCAAATTATTTCCGTTGGCACGACCATACATAAAATTCATATCGGCCATTTCTGCGTTAGTCATTCGTATTGAAGATTCGAAAGTCAAAATTGAACTTTCAACTACTGCATGAAAATCGAAGCGACTTGACAGCAATTGTATCTAATTTTTTCAATGAGAAACTAATGCTTCTATGAAAACAATACAAGAGATGAAGAAGTTTTGCAAAAAATATTTCTTCTGAAAGATGTTTTTAAAATGAGAAATTTTGTTTCGTTGATAAATTGACGCAGTTATGCAAAAAGTAACCAAGCGACAAAAAGTTACGTTTGAAATATTGACCTTCAAAGATTATGAATCATAATTAAATCAGTAAAATTGTTTTGATTATTTTCTCCTTTTACAACACGTAGAAAAACATCATGATTTTATTGGAAAAAAATCCCGATTAAAATTTTCTCGAACAACAGATTTATATTGAAAACAAGTGCGTTGGTTCCATTTTGCATTTTGCATTCTCAGGGAATTTTGGCAAACCTGAAGAGTGAAATACAGGAATAATTTAATTTATATATATTTATAAAATCAAAAATATGCAATATCTTTCATACTGTAGGATAGGTTCAAACACGAATGTCATCTTCCACTGTCTCGTCTGCGAAAATTGTGGAATAAAATGGTCTGCAATCGTTTGGTATCAGATGCAAGAGCGACTTTATGCTATTCATAGTCTAAGAGCCGGAGAAAGGTCAATCTTCACCCATCAGTTTCCCGGATGGAACACATAGATTAATACGCCTAATATACCATTTGCCTATCAAAATGTGGTCATGGCTATTGTTGATTCAATTAATTTCAATTATTTTTTTATCTGTGCTGCACCCATTTCTTAACCAAATGAATTATGTTTCAACCAATAGTTTATAATATGAAGAATATGCCTAGGTAGTATTGCCTACTCATTTCTGATTACGACTACCAAGCAATCAATTCAATGATTTTTTTCATTTGTGCTGCACCCATTTGTTAACCAAATGAATTTTGTTTTAACCGATATAGTTTAAAATATAAAGAATATGCCAAGGTAGTATTGCCTACTCATTTCTGATCATGACCACCTGGCACGCAGGTATAAATAGGTAAGTAAATTTAGGTAGCTTCTCTAATCTATTAACCAATCTAAATATCTATCTATATATTAAACTTAAAATATGTTTGTTTCATCAAGTTGGGAGATGGTTGAAGGTCGACCTCTCTTCGCTTCAAGTACTATCAATTTTTCCTCGCAATTCCTTTTCCTGTTTGCCAAAGGTTTTGTTTCTCTGTATTCCACTATCCAGAAGTCGACCATGAATTCATTCGGAAATATATATTTTCCCTTGAAGAAACCAGATGGGACGAAGATTCTGCTCAGATATCTGCTCGAAGACGACCAACGGGTTCTGCCAACACAGCAGGTCCCCCATGGGGACTGGCAACTGGCAGAGAGGGTCGTTACGTCTGATGCCATAGCCTGGGCAGTGAACGAGTTCAACCCATATAAGGCAGCAGTTCCTGACGGAATTTTCCCGGCAATGCTACAGAGGGGCCTGGAACTTCTTACCCCAATCTTGGGAAGAATATTCCGGTCCAGTATAGCGCTAGGGTACGTACCAAAGGTCTGGAAGTCAGCAAGAGTTAGTCTTCATCCCCAAGGCGGGAAAAAAATACTACACGATAGCAGAGTCCTTTAGACCCATCAGCCTAACACCTTTCCTGTTTAAAATGCTAGAAAAGGTGTTAGAGAGGCCCCTGAGGGTGAGCCCTTTCCACAGAAATCAACATGCATACAGAAAGGAAAAGTCTACTGAATCGGCCCTCCACGCTGTAGAGAGAAGGATCGAAAGGACACTAAGGTTCAAAGAGGTAACATTAGGATTGTTTTTCAATGTGGAAGGGGCAATCGATGAGGCAAAAACAGCGACAAACTAATGGCCAGAGGAATGCCTCACTCGATGGTCAGCTGGGTTGTATCGTCGCTTACGAGGAGAAAGGTGGAGGTATCCCGGGGATACATCAGACTGGAATCTGAGGTGGAGGGGGGGTGCTGCCCTCAGGGAAGCTGCCTCTCTCCATCTGTGGTGCTTAGTAATTGATGAACTCCTGGGTAAACTCATGGATGAACTCCTGGGTAAACTCATAGATGATGGTGTCGAAGAGCAGGCATACGCGGACGACGGAGTTGTCTTAATCAGTGGACAATTCATCGGAGTCGTTTGCGACAGTATGCAGGCTGCGTGCAGAATAATTGAGAGATGGTGCGGTGAAGCAGGGCACTCAGTAAATCCGACAGAAACAGAGATGATCCTGTTCACCAAACGGAGGAAGAAATATGGATTCAGGCCACCTACCATATTTGGGCAATAGCTGGAGTTATTCCAGTATGTCAAATACCTGCGGGTTGTCTAATAGCCGTATGCATAGTCAATTCCAGCGACTCGCCAGAGTTTCGCCGCTCGCTACACAAGAACTATAATGCACAGTCGAGCTCCAAAAAAGTGGTACATCGCCAGCGTTTCGCCAAAATGTGACTTATCGCGTAGTTATCACTTTTTTGGAGCTCGACTGTGCATTATAATGCTTGTGTAGCGAACGGCGAAACTCTGGCGAGTCGCTGGCGATTGACTATGCATACGGCTGTTAGACTCCTAACTTTCATGGAAAATCACTCTGTATTCATAATCATGTTTGTTTTGTTGATATTCAAGTTCAGAAATTATGTTCACTAATGTCACATATATGTCAAGTTCTTTTGCTTAATAAAACCTAATTTGGAAGGTATTTTTTTTACTACAATTTATTAAGCAAAAATAAAAATAATAAAAGCAATAAGAAACATGGAGAAATTCCTAAAACCAGAACGATTTGATGCAGACCCAAATAAACCTCACGCTGACCAAGAATGGGAACACTGGCTGACAACTTTTGAAAACTTCATTTCATCCCTGGAAAATGTAACAGAAAATGATAAACTGAAACTCCTAATTACACATGTAAGTATGAATATATTAATCAATGCAATTCATACGAAAATGCAATCGATATGTTGAAATCAGTATTTGTCAAACCGAAGAATGAAATCTTTGCTAGGTATTGTTTATCTACTCGTAAACAGCAGAATATTGAATCTATAGACCAGTATTTACAAGTTCTGAAGCTGTTAAGTAAATCATGTAATTTCAAAGCAAATACAGCAAACCAAATTCGAGATGAATACATAAATGGATTGCAATCACAACAAATTCGACAACGGCTTTTGGAAAATAAAACCCTTTCACTACAAGAAGCAGAAACCCAAGCTCTTTCTTGAGAATCTGCACAAAGACACTCTGGAGCTTACACAGCATCACCAAACTTCGTTTGCGGTATACAGGATAACAAGGAATTAAGTGGAAATATTGATGATCAATCAGCTGCAACTAAATGTTATTTTTGTGGTAATAAACGACATCTTAGAAGTATATGCCCGGCACGAGAAGTAACTTGCCGAAATTGTAATAGGAAGGGACACTTTTCGAAAGTTTGTCTTAGCAAGAATTATAAAAACAGCTGCTTCTATGATTGAACCGACAAATCTCTTAGCTGCTGCACCAAAATTTTTAACTAAGTCTTTGACGAAGATTAAAATTAATAATTGTCTAACTGATGCTCTTATTGATACAGGAAGTTCAGAAACGTTCCTAAATGAAGATTTTGTTCATAATCAAAATATCCTTATACATCCAAGTAAAGGTCAAATCTCGATGGCCAGTACCAATCTGTATTCGAAAATAAAAGGACACTGTTTTGTGAATATTGAACTTCTGAGTCTCAAGTATAATAATTTCAAGATTTCGATTTTACCAGAACTGTGTGCTGATATAATCATTGGACATGATATACTATCACAACATTCAAAGATTGAACTTGAGTTTGGTGGTTCAAGAACTCCTTTAGCAATATGTAGTTTAGCAGTAGCAAAAATAGAACCAGTATCTATTTTTCACAATTTGTCACCAGACTGCAGACCTATAACAACGAAATCAAGGAAGCAAACAGAGGATGATGCAAAGTTCATATCTTCTGAAGTGAAGAAACTGTTAGAAGAAGAAATTATTGAAAAAAGCTGTTCACCGTGGAGGGCACAAGCTCTCGTTTCTAAATCTGAGAATCGAAAAAAACGAATGGTAATAGATTATTCGCAAACAATCAACCGGTTCACTTATTTGGATGCATACCCTTTGCCAAACATTGAAGATGTGGTATCTGCAGTCTCCAAATTTCGTATATTCAGCACAATTGATCTCCGTAGTGCGTATCACCAACTACCTATAAAAATGGATGAACGGCAATATACTGCATTTGAAGCTGACGGTCAGTTATTTCAATTCAAAAGAGTTCCTTTCGGGGTAACCAATGGAGTTGCTTGGTTTCAAAGAGTAATTGATGAAATAATCAAGAACGAGAAGCTGGTAGGAGTCTTCGCTTACTTAGACGATATTACAGTTTGTGGAAAAACAAAAATCGAACTCGATGAAAATTTGAATAAATTTTTGGCAGCAATACAAAAATACAACTTAACAATTAATGAAACCAAAAGTATATTTTCTACAACAGTTATCAAATTGCTTGGATACCTGATTGAAGATGGATTCATCAAGCCAGACCCCTCAAGATTAGAACCTTTGACGAATTTGCCTGTCCCAGAGAATTCACAATCATTACAGAGAGCATTAGGTATGTTTTCACATTACTCCAGATGGATTCCTCGATATTCTCAGAAAATTCATAATTTGGTGAACACAAAATCATTCCCTTTGTCACCTTCAGTTGAATCTGATTTTGAGAACATAAAAAAAGATATCATTCAGTCTGTTGTAATGTCTATTGATCCTACTATACCTTTCGTAGTGGAAACGGATGCTTCCGATCATGCTATAGCTGCTTGCCTCAGCCAATTGAAAAGACCAGTTGCTTTATTTTCAAGGACGTTGTCACTAAGTGAACAGCGACATTCAGCAGTTGAAAAAGAAGCTGATGCAATTGTAGAATCCCTCAAGAAGTGGCGACATTACTTGATTGGAAAGAAGTTCACTTTGATTACTGACCAGAAATCTGTTTCTTTTATGTTCAACATGCAGCATATAAGCAAAATTAAAAACGAAAAAATTTTGAGATGGCGACTGGAACTTTCTTGTTACAATTTCGATATTATTTACAGACCAGGAGTTAATAACACAGTTGCGGACACATTTTCTAGGATTTGTGGATCTACGAGTAATAATACTTTATTTGACCTCCATCAAGCTTTATGTCATCCTGGTATCACACGCATGTATCATTGGATAAAATCTAAAAATATGCCTTATTCTATTGACGAGGTTCGGAAAATTACAAATTCTTGTTCAAGTTGTGCCGAAATAAAACCAAAATTCATAAACAGACAAGGTAAACTTATCAAAGCTACCCAACCTTTTGAGAGATTGAACATGGATTTTAAAGGCCCCCTTCCTTCATGCACAAGAAATATATATCTATTGACGATAGTTGACGAATTTTCACGATTTCCTTTCGCATTCCCTTGTGCTGATACTTCATCCAGTACCGTGTTTGAACCAATTATTCTCAATCTTTGGAATGCCCTCATACATACATACAGATCAAGGACCTTGTTTTATGTCTAGAGAACTCAAATCATTTTTATATGACAGAGGTGTAGCAACAAGTCGTAGTACTCCATACAACCCAGAAGGAAACGGACAAATTGAACGCTTCAACGGTATCATTTGGAAGACTATATCACTAGCTGTGAAAACGAAAGAGCTCAGGATAAATCAATGGGAAAGAGTATTTACCTGAAGCATTACATTCAATACGATCATTACTTTGTACTGCAATCAACTGTACTCCACATGAAAGACTGTTCAGTTATACAAGAAAATCATCGTTTGGAACTACACTACCTAGTTGGCTTGCTGAATCAGGACCAGTTTTAGTAAGAAAACATGTCAGAAATAACAAATATGAACCACTTGTGGAAGAGGCAGAACTAATTGAGGCAAACCCTGAATATGCGTTAGTACGATTTTTAAATGGGAGAGAAACGAACATTTCTATAAAACATTTGGCTCCTCGTGGAGATCTTGAAATTGTCGATGAGACCCTACAAGAACACGTGACAAAAGAAAAAACGGATATCCAGATCGAGGGTAATACTTTAGAAATGCAACCTGACACTGATACCCCTACTACCTCAACTCAAAGTTCTACGTACAACAAAATGTCAGATCTAGCTGAAGTGGAAGGCAGACCTGAGAGAATTCGTCGTAGACCTGAATATTTAAAGGATTATGTTTCGAAATAATACAGGGGGAAAATGTAGTGAAATCACTCTGTATTCATAATCATGTTTGTTTTGTTGATATTCAAGTTCAGAAATTATGTTCACTAATGTCACATATATGTCAAGTTCTTTTGCTTAATAAAACCTGATTTGGAAGGTATTTTTTTAATACAGTCCGCACGTAGATGGGGTTACTCAAAGGTCAGTAGCAATCCTATGGCAACTGCGGAGAATAGTAGGAAGCAATTGGGGGGCATCAATGTAGAAATCATGCGCTGGAGGTATACGGCAGTCGTAAGACCAAAGATCCATTATGGGTATGGTGGGTGACCAGACGCACAGAGCAAGGCCCAGAGATTGACCTGCTTGGTAATAACGGGCGCAATGAGAACGACTTCAACCGCAGTGTTGGGGGCACTTCTGAGGCTGCCACCGCTTCCAGTCTGAATCAAGAAGGAGGCAATGGCAGCCCGTTTGTTGAGGATGCGGGACTCGGGAGTCTAAGTAAACGAAGTACCGATGAAAGGTCATGCGGAAATCGCGAATTGGGCGGAGCAGGAGATCCCGATCTCTGCCCTTAGAGTAAAAAGCGCACAAGACAGACTGCGATGGAATAGCGAGTTTGCTCTCACCATTCCGAGCAGAGAACAATGGGAACGATACACGGTGGAAAAAGCCTAATATGTTATAAGGACGATTCGCGTCTGACTGACAAACAGGCTTCGGGTGCCGGAGGCAAGACGTGAAAGAAGGGTCCGAACAGAGAATTTATATCTGTTCGGATAGTCAGGCAGCGCTCAGAGCCATCTGCCATCCTAAACCAAGCCCAACGCTTGTACAGGAATGCAGAGATACGCTCGAGAAACTAGCTGAAACGAAGGAAGTTTAGCTGGTATGAGTCCCGGGTCACAGAGGGGTGCGCGGAAACGAGTTGGCAGATGGAATTGCCAGATCCGGATTCGCAACGCCGTTCTGTGGGCCGCAGCCTGTACTAGGCATCGCAAGAAGCCAAACCTATTCAGCCTTCGACGAGTGGACAGAAGAAGAGCTCAATAAGCTTTGGAGGGATAACACTGGCTGTAGCCAGTCTAAAGACTTTATGGCCGGCTCCAATAAGTCAAGGACGACATGACTCTTAGGCAGAAACCGCCAAGCTGATTGGTTGGTTGGTTAAAGGCTGACGAGCGAGATACCGGGTTTACCTTGAGGTTTTCCTTAACACTGAGACCAGCTGGGATCTATTGTATTGTTCTGTCTACAGTGGTTCCTAGTTTGGACCTGTATTTTTCACCAGGTTTAATAGTCTATCTACTAGGTGTGTCGGATTCATGCCTGTTTCTAGGTTGATCTCTCCGAACATTTTGTTGCGCTTGTTGAGCAGCGCGTCGCATTCGAAGATGAAGTGAGAGGCTGTTTCCTCCTCGTCACCACAGAGTCTATAGTCCACGGTTTCTCTATTTATTTCCATGGTGTGTAGGTGTTTCCTAAGGCCGCAGTGTCCGGTGAGTAAGCCGGTGATCTTGCATATCTCAAATCTTTTGAGGTTGAGTGTGTCAGCTGTCAGTGTTTGGCTCAGGTGCCTCACCATTGCTGTGCAATGTCGATGCCCTTCGATTTGGTCCCTATACGTTTGGTGTTTTGATTTCTTCCACTCATTGATTAGGTTTCCGCATCGGGTGAAACCGCCAAGCACTACGCCTCCTTACAGGAATACTGACAGGACATAACAAGTTAGGCAGACACCTATCACTTATAGGTATGGAAGACAGCCCCACTTGCCGCAAATGCGAAGAAGACAAAGAAACTTCATCTCACTTCCTCGGCGAGTGTGGGGCATACGGGAGGCTAAGATTTGGAACCTTCGGAGTTGAGAAACTCCAACAAGAGGAAATAATCGACTTGGAGTGGTCGGACATACTGATCTTCATTAGGAGGTCACAAAGGTTCGATAAGGAAAACTAGGAGGATGAGTGTAGATTAGTGGAAAAAAGAGGATGGCAAAAAGGGTCCATGAGGGACAACTTGCCTGGCTGCGGTTGTGGCCTTCCCAAAGAACCACTATTACTACTACATATATTTTGACCGCCATCGCTCCAGGATGCAAACTTTGCAACATTGGTCAGTAGAATAAGGTCGGTCTCTGATCAAAACTATTTTCCTCGTTTTCAACCAACTTATGTTTCCTCCATAACCCATCTTCTTGCGATTGGTAATCTGTTTTTCTATATTTTGTGCAATCCCAAAACAATGCCACTATCTATTGGAGTCAATATCAAGTGATTTTTTCACCTCGGAATCATCTCCATAGTACTTCGTCATATCATTACTCATCACTGATGAAGAACATGGGTTGAATAGCTATTATTTGGCATTTTATAACTCTTTCCGAATTGTTCAAATAGGATCCATCTCAATGTTATACCGAGAAATTCTCGAACGGCGATATACAAAAAAGAACCATTCCACGTGGTTCTTTTTTGCATAACATCTTAGTTGATTCCAACGATTTGAGATAGTTTTCACATCGAAAACAAATGCCTAAATATACGAAATCTGCTTGGTCATTTATTGCTAAAAATGGAATGGATATTTAGCCATCGATTCATGCATAGAACTCAGTTTCGACGATCATGTCGTGTGGTTCCTTTTTGCATAATTACGTCCAAATGGAATAGGGGTTGCAAGTTCCACCCCTTTTAAAGATCACAAAAATTCTCATATGCAGCATTTTCATTGGTAGACTCGCCCATTAATTTGTTTCTTCAGAATTTCAAAAAATAAAACAAAAACTTTTTTTCAAATACAGTCCTAAGAGCTTTTATTTACATGATAGACCGCCTTCAATTTTTGACAAGTAATCACTACCTAAAAACTTTCGTACTAATTTGGAAGCACCCTGTAAAACATCAAGGCGAGACATGTTCTCTGAATCTAACGATGTTAGTTTATCTCCTGTTGTTACCGCAGGCAGGCACTTTTTGTCCAGCGCCGAAGGCCCAGCCTGTGAAATTGACTGACAATAAACCCAAGGATCTCGATTACTGTATTACACAAATCTGTAATATGATATTATGCCGCCGTAGAGATGAGTTCAACTATTTGTCTCCATCCATATTTTTGAAGTCATCGCGGCCCAGTGAACAATAAACCATTCCTTTCCCGAAGGACCCAAGCAACAGCCACCCAACTTCTAATGACGTTAATTTGGTAACATGATTTGCTTGCAAGACTATTATTCATTCTGGGATTTCTGTATACATTGCAGACTCTTACTATAAATTATGGGTGAGGTATCAGTGGATTTAATTATAACTTAGGTGTATTTCAGAGGTAGTTAACACAAGGGAAGAGGAAGTTCAAGTGTCGCGTATTTATAATGAACTTTGTCGTCGTTACAGATTCATCAGAACGTTCGGGGGAGCCAAAACTAATTAAAATCGCGTAATTAATTCTGGAACTGGGTTCTTTTTTATGGTTCTATCGAATTGATGAGATTTTCGCAGGTTTACTTTTCATTATGAATTAATTTTCGCGGCCATCATTTGTGAAGAGGTGTTAATTCGTTTGTTTGTGTAGGATTATGTACAGCGACTATCGTTTAAAAACAGAAGGGAAAAAATAACACAAATTATGTGAAATGTGCTTGAAGAGGAAATTTGAAAGAGATAGAAATATTTATACCATTTAGACGATCAACGTCCGAAATGTGAAATGTGTTGAAAAATTTGTCAAAATATTACCGTCACACTCAACCTCAATTAGGCTAGCACCAAATCGAATTTTAAATACTTAAATTAAGGAAAAGAGTAACAAGCAAGGACCGGGTGCAAAGTGTTGAGGTTCCAAATTTATAGAAAAAAATTATTTAAACACAAAAACACTAAAATTGGTGACATGGAGTGCAGTTTAGGGGTTGAAAATGTTTTTTTTGTGATTTCTGGCGAATCGTCACCTCGTGACGGAAAATGTTCAGAAGAAAAGTTAAGGTAATGAAAAAATCAAAAACTTTTGTACTAACATTTTTTGACCTTTCCCTCAAATCAACCGTCAAAATGGCGAAAACATAAAATTTGGAAGGATATGTCTTTTTTGGTGTCGAATGAGCATGATATGTTCGCAATTCTGGAGAGGACTAGTTTTCGAATTATGTACATTTCTCGAAAAGAGTTCCCTAATCTTCCTCGAAAATTGTCTTGGTATTTTTTTGTATTTCGAAGTTCTTTAAGTGTTCATTTTAATTGTTAAAATGCCTTCTTCCGAATGCTCTATTTAACTTGGTGGTTTATTGGTCGTAAAACCTTAAAATTGAGAAACATAGTCTCTCTGAAACAGGATTTTCTGCATATTTTCAACGATTCTTAACTTTCATCATTATTTTAATAACAAACGGTAGTTCATATTGAATTATTTATAATAAAATATTTGAATTCGTAATGACACTACAAAATTCATTTATCAATAACGTTTTCATTCTTTTTCACAACTGCATATTGAAAATCATTGAAAATATTGAGAAATTCATGATTCAGAGATACTTGTAGGTTTTTCTCAATTTTAAGCGGTTTACCGATCAGTAAACCCTCTAGTTACATAGACCATTTTGAAGTAGACGTTTCAACAATTGAAATAAAAACTTGTATAGACATCCAACATACAAAAAACTCCAAAGCAATTGTTCGTGGAAGATAAGAAGATAAGGGTACTGTTTTCGGAAAATGTCGACAAAAACTCGACAAATAGTCATCTTCTGAATTGCGGAAAAATAACGCTCATTCGTCACCCAAAAAAACAATATTATAGTATAAGCTGATACAAATTTTCATCCAAACCAAATCATTTACACACGAGGAAAAAATTAAATAATAAAAAATTGGGTTTTCGCCATTTTGAGGATATGTCGAAAAGTGTTGAAAACAAAAGTTATTGATTTTTTTTTAAACTATAACTTTTCTAATATTTTCTGCTTGGTCATGTTTCGCCGCAGATCGCAAAAAAATGTTTTCAAAGCATAAACTGCATACCCATTTCACCATTTGAAGTGATTTCGTGTTTAAATATTTTTGTTCCTCAAAGGTGGAACCTCAATAACATTTTCCACGGTCTTTCGCTGTAACTTTTTCTTTTTCACAAAAATTATAGGCACCAGTCTACATTTGAATTTTGGTGGTTTCTTCTGAGTGAAAACTGTGAAGGTAAATTATTGCGGCATTACTCAATTATTGTTTGGTGTACTCACCTGCTATCCATGTGAAAGACGATACATACGAGGATATATTGAAAAATTCTTAGCCTTCTATAGAATCGAACAAAATTTTAATGTCAAAATATTTTTTTAATCAACATATTCTTCTCTTAATTGGATACATTTATTACAGCGAACCTGCAACGTCTCTAGACCTTTCAAAAAAAATGTTTCTTCTTGCTCTGCAAACCAGACCTCCACAGCTTTTATAACCTCCTCGTTGGAAGAAATTTTACGATATTTTAAACTTTTATTCAGTTAAGGAAAGAGATGATAGTCGGACGGAGCCAAATCTGGTGAATAAGGTGGATGTTGTAGTAATTCAAACCTTAAATCACGAATGTTTTGCATGGCAACATGAGATTTGTGTGCAGGGGCGATGTCCTGCAAAAACAAAATACCTTTGGATAGCTTTCCGCGTCTTTTCTCTTTAATTTTTCCCGTAAAGTGGTCAGTAATGTCGAATAGTAATATCCTGTTATTGTTCTACCCTTGTCCAAAAAATCAATCATGATTACTCCATGGCAATCCCAAAAAACTGAAGCAAGAACTTTTCCAGCAGATTTTTGGACACGAAACTTCTCAGGTCTTGGAGAACCGGAGTGTCGCAATTCCATCAATTGTTGCTTTGTTTCTGGATCGTAGAATTGTACCCAAGTCTCATCCATAGTAACAATTCGGTTTAAGAAGTCTACATCGTTTTCAAATCGAGCACAGATCGAACGCGATGGTACTACCCTTGCACGCTTTTGGTCAACATTCAAACATTTGGGGATCCATTTTGCAGCAATTATTCTCATGTCCAAATTGACGTGAACTATATGATGAACGCGTTCGTATGAAATATTCATTGCTTCAGATATCTATTTTGGCCCAATTCTACGGTCTATTAAGATCATGTCATGAACTGCATCGATATTTTCAGGGACTGACACAGAAACTGGCCTTCCCGATCGGTTATCATCTTCAATGGAAAATTTACCTCTTTTGAAGCTTGCAGTCCAATTTTTCACGGTCGCATACGAAGGACATTGATCACCAAGGGTATTAAGCATATCTTCGTAAATCTGCTTACTTCTTAACCCTTTTAAATACAGGTACTTGATGATGGCAAGATACTCCAATTTTTCGATTTTCACAAATTCGGTGTACATATGTTTTCTTTCAATTTATTGCGTAACTCTGGTTTACTTTTTTGACGTCAAATTTGACACTGACACTTCTAAGTTATTCTTCGTTGCTATGGAAACATAATATTTTGTTTATGCAGGGAACTGGTCTAGGCTAACTAGATATCAATACATCCTCGTAAGGACTACTTTATGAACAAATTTTAATTTGTATAGTATATTTCAAGAATAACGTATAGCAAATTCTCAGAAAAGAAACTAATTTGGTAATTTGGTTCTGCCATATTTATCTCCACCTCATTTCCATATTTTGATGGCAGTCCGAGAACCTTTCTTCTAGTTCCTCTCGAAAGTGGTCACATTTGGTGGCTAATAGATGTCTGTATTCTTTTTTTTTTTTCTGGTAGGTTTGTATTACACTGCCTAAACAGGATGTGTATGTATTACTTTCCATGACTTTTGAATAACAAAAATGGGTAAAAGCCTCCCTCTCAGAGTAATGTATGGTTTGTTGGTGACGTAAAGATTCAGCTCAGAATGCTTACTCTCTCGAAGACTATCTGCGGCTAATCCAATGGGTTTTTGTCTGGAGAGCTCTCTATTTTACTAGAATCCATTTCAAACAAAGTAGTGATTTCTGCTTTCCCCACTGCACTAATTCCGAGTGCAACTCAAACTATTTCTCCTTACGTTCATGATCCGAACATTCACTATTGATTTTTATTGTGAGTTTCGAATTAAGAATTTTCAAATTTCCAATAGACTCAACTTCAAAGTATATACAAGGTTAAGTGGAAGATCAACTTCGTAGTGAAATTCAATTAATTCTTGAAGACTAACTTCGCTTTTTGATTCCATCAGTTTCGAATATTAGCAGTAGCATATACTTGTATTACAGATATTTTGGAACAATGAATACGAATATTATTACTATAATACTCCTTCGCTGTCCGAAGACAACTCTCTTCGCTTCTTACCTCAAAACTCTCTGACTAGATTGTCAACTCATCAGGTAAGGTGCAAAGTAATCTGGGCTACCGGTCTAACGAAAGCGTTGAATTAAAATCTCAACCCACTTGTTTCAAATATTTGTCTGATCCCGTCTCAACGACAGATTCATTCATCTAAAGATAATTCTTCATACTTATTAATAGTTATATTCATTCCGAACTGGGGATCGTCTCTTTCATGGCTGCATAATATTCCCTCTCGATAGTCTAAACATTATTGATGTTTCCACTAGAAATTAATGGGGAAGTTTCTTCTCGATTATGAATAATAAACAATTTTCCAGTGACTGGATGTGTTCAGGGCCGAATGAAGAATGAATTGCAATACTAATTTTAACGTAAACACACAATAGTCCAGGAGCCTTTTAACCCGGGAGCGGTCGCTACCCTTCCCATTCCGCGATCGGTCGCGTGTTAGATTTGATATAACATTACGAAAAACCTACTACTATTATGTGAAATTAATTCATTTCATTAAGGTTTTTATTTCAAATAACACATCATAATTTAACATATACATGTACTCCATCAAAATGTGAGTTACAAAGATTCTTCACTGGAGTTTTCACACTGAATACAAATGTATGTGGTTTTTGAAGTGTGTTCCTTACAAATTGGCGAAACACAAGTTCCACACTGATGTTGGGTAAATCGGTTCTTCCTTATTGGGCAGTATTTACACCTCAGTTTGTGTGGATGCTGTTGGTTTTGCAATAGTGCGACAGCCGGAGTAGTTGGTTTGCCAATAATGTTGATTATTTTTTGTCGAAGAGGAATGGATAAGTTCGAAATAGAAGAACGATTCTGTAGATGGTGTATTGTAAGCTGTTTTGACAGCTCGGTAATAAATGTTCTCCTTGGTCTCAACTGAGCGGTGTTATGCTTCTGAATTATCTGTGCATTTATTGTAGCAATATTCAATAACGAATAAAATACAGTTAGTGGCCAACGATTACTAATTCTTGCTACCGAGTATTCAGATTTCAAGCGATCTACCACGTCCTCTCCTCCTTTTGTAGAATTATAGAATGTTTTGATCTCGGGTTTTTTAGCTTCTTTGGAAGATGCATCTATTTCATCACCATCATGTAGAGTCGATAACATTAGGACATTTTTATTTTTCTTGGGTACATAGGAAGCGAGAACACAGCTATTGCCATCTTTTCCAAAACCGAAAATACTACTGCACACAGGTCGATTTTTTACTTGAAGGAATTCTGGTGGTATTTCCCGTTTATTTTTTCGAAGCGTGCCAACCATCGTGAGTTTGTGATTTACAAGCAAATCATTAGCAAGTGGTATGGAGGAAAAGTAATTGTCCATTGTCATGTTTCGTCCAGACTTATCAATGGTGGATATAAGACGTTTTACGACACTGGAAGCATCATTTGGTAAACAATATGGACCTTCTGGTTGCTGGCCAGCATATATTTCCATGTTGTGGGTGTAAAATGTCCTGGCATCAGCTAAGGTGTATATTTTTATGCCATATTTGGCAGGCTTATTTGCGATGTACTGTCTGAAGCGACACCTTCCACGAAAAGCATCCAACATTTCATCTATTGTAACATATTCTGAAACAGTAAAATTTGAAGAGCACGCTTTCACGAAATTGTCAAAAATGAACCGAATTGGAGCTAAATTATCATATTTGATCCTATTTCTCTGGTGTTCATATCGTCAAATCGTAAAGCCCGTAGAATGACATGAAATCTTCGTTCTGACATCACAGCTACGAAGTATTCTGGTGCCGTACCGTCGGTACTCCACAATTCGGACGTATTCAAATGCTGTCCCTTTTTGACACCCGCCATGTATAGAAGCCCCAAGAATGCATACATTTCGTCGAAATCGATAGGTGGACAATCTCTAGAACGTGAATATGATTCCCTCAGTATTTCTAATTTTTGATTCGTAAAAGTAACAATTCGTTCAATGACTGCATCAGGAAGAAATAATTTCCAGCAATCTAAAGTGGTTTTAGCACCCTTGGCAATGGCCTTCACGCCGGGTAGTTGTGTTATAAGGTTATGAGCACGTGTCTTACTCCTAGGCTTGTTCGGTTTGTGCTTTAGCCACTCTGTAAGATTTTTACCCTGAAAAATAGGTCCCTTTCGTGTTCGCGGTTGTGCAACAGGTTGAGTAACAGGAACATCGTCAATCTCACTCTCATTTGACTGTTCAGTGTCCGTATTATGCAAACTATGTTCAGAGGGGGAGTCATTCAGATCCTGATCGGAACCCTCGGGTTCTTCTGTGTCAGTTGGGATTTCTTCAAACCATTTCAATAGGGTTTCTTCCTCCTTCTTGTCCATTTTCGAAAATTGAACCCTAAAAATCAAAACAAGATAAGATATCACTAACACCTAATTGTACAAGCAGGAATAACTTACCAAAACTTTAAAACACCATATATGAAAATACAGAAAACAAAATAAATTCTGTAGACGTGATGGGTCGCGTCGTTAGATTTTTTCTAACAAATCCGTGTACGTTATCCGTCGCGTGTTAGAATAAAACTGAAATCTCCTTCCTACGCTCAACATATATATCGAGTCGAATGCCGAACTGTCATACGCTATCGTAGTACCTCCCCCCAGGCATTCCTAATTGGAAAAGAAATTATAACCAATATGTCAAGTTTTATGAGCGGAAAACGAAAATTGTTAGATTTTTTCTAACATTAGCGACCACTCCCGGGTTAAAATATATCGGGCTGTGCTGGACCCAATTCTGAAGTTATCGAAAATTTGAAGCATTGTTTAGGGATGGTGGAGGGCGTGTTTGCTGAGTTTTCGAACACGAGGACCCTGAGCTCTTTACAGAGGGGAGGGGAAAACGTGATTTTTCCGGACTGTTTTCGATATCTTCTAGAATATGTGGTTTATCGAAAATCGGAAAAACCACGAGAAAGAACATTAAATTTCTCTTGGAATTCGTTTACCGAAAGTTTTTTTCGACGACATAATAACCAAGATACAGGCGGTTAAAAAAGGTCAAAGGACCCCGCACTTTTCTTATATATGTAAAGTAGCGACCAGTCAAATTTTCTGAAAGTTTGGTATGTTGTTGTACCCGACTCAGTAACCAAAAGTGTCAATGGGCTCAACCCAATCCGATTGCTAGTTTTCTAAATACGGGGTGTTAAATTTGAAAATTGCCCAAATTTTCGGATTTTTTTTTTATTTATTAAAAGTTAGATCGGATTTCTGTTGCATACAGATGTTTACTACATGTTCTACTAATGAAATTAGTGGATACGTATGATTAAAAATATTTATATTTACAAGGTGATTCACGAATATATGACGGTAGTTTTTTGCCAAAATTCACTTTTTCTACTGTGACGTCAGGGAGGAATATTTTTGAAACGTTCTCTTCAATAAAGTATATTGACGAGAAAATATTGCACAGTACATATTTTTTATACCGGGTGTTTCACAGAGAGAACCACTAGACAAAATTATTTTCTTTTAGGATTAATTCGAAACCCTGTATTTATGGATTGATTTTTGGGAAAAGTAATACCACAAACATATGTGTGTCTCTAATCTCCAAAATATTCAAGGTGGTTTATTCATAGGAAAGTATTCTATTTTGGGAAAAGTACAAAAAACATGAACAACCTGTATTCAAAAATTTCCCCGGTCAGATGAAACTATTTTCTCACTATATATTGATTTTTGTACCATCTTCAGGAGGTATGAAATCTGAATCTGATACTATGACCAGTTTTCGAGATACCGGGCGTTAAAGTGGAAAATTACTGATTTTTATCAGTTTTTTCTTCAAATTGAATAGCCGTATTGATTTTATGTTGAGCCTATGAGTTTAATATGAGTTTCGGTCAGATGTACATGGAAAGGTTCACCTAAAAATATTTACTGTTACAGGGTTATTCACGAATAAATCACAATAGGTTTTTGCAAATACTCAAAATTCTACAGTTTCGTCAAAGATAAATTATTCCATGAATTTAATACCAAGTTGTTCACAATTTTGAGTCTGAAATGATTACTTTTCATACAGGGTGAGACATACAGCCAACCATACCAAAAATAATTATGCTTTGAAATAATTGAAATGAGAACTTTTTTAGTGAATTTTGAGTAACTGTATAACATTACATCAAGTATGCATTACCGTAAGAATTTTAAATATACAAGGTGATTTAGTTATAATCACCTACCAAAAATATACATCTTTGTCCGATATAAGTAATTGACCACCTTTTATACACGTGGCAGCAAAAATAATAATAAGAAACTTTTTCATTTATTCATCACTTTACAAACAAATATAAATTCACATTTATGATTCTTCTATGATATAGGTACAATATCTATGAAGCATTTTGTTTCTATTCAGCATCAGAGTGCTGGTAACGGAATAGTATATTACTCGCTCTACACGTATATCGTGAAGTACCTACCTATACAAATAGGTTCGAATTATACCTACACAAGAAGATGGATCATTATCATCTCTTTGAAGGTGATAGCGAAGTGAGTAAGCGCGCTCATAAAGTTACTCAAAATTCACTAAAAATGTACTAATTTCAATTATTTCAAAGCATAATTATTTTTGGTGTGGTTGGCTGTATGGCTCACCCTGTATGAAAAGTAATCATTTCAGACTCAAAATTGTAAACGACTAGGTATTAACTTCATGGAATAATTTATCTGTGACGAAACGGTAGAATTTTGAGTATTTGCAAAAACCTATTGTGATTTATTCGTGAATAACCCTGTAACAGTAAATATTTTTAGCTGAACCTTTCCATGTACATCTGACCGAAACTTATATTGAACCATAGGCGCGACATAAAATCAAATATGGCTTTTCAATTTGAAGAAAAAACTGATAAAATCAGTAATTTTCCACTTTAACGCCCTGTATCTCGAAAACTGGTCATAGTAACGGATTCAGAATTCATACCTCTGAAGATGGTATGAAAATCAATATATAGTATGAAAATAGTTACATTTGACCAGGGAAATTTTTGAATACAGGTTGTTCATGTTTTTTGTACTTTTCCCAAAATAGAATACATTCCTATGAATAAACCACTTTGAATATTTTGGAGATTAGAGACACACATATGTTTGTGGTATTACTTTTCCCAAAAATCAATCCATAAATACAGGGTTTCGAATTAATCCTAAAAGAAAATAATTTTGTCTAGTGGTTCTCTCTGTGAAACACCCTGTATAAAAAATATGTATTGTGCAATATTTTCACGTCAAAATACTTCATCGAAGAGAACGTTTAAAAAATATGCCTCCCTGACGTCACAGTAGAAAAAGTGAATTTTGGCAAAAAACTACCGTCATACATTTGTGAGTCACCTGGTAAATATACATATTCTTAATCATACGTATCCACTAATTTCATCAGTAGAACATGTATTAAACAGCTGTATGCAACAGAAATCTGATCTAACTTTTGATAAATAAAAAATAAATCCGAAAATTTGGACAATTTTCAACTTCAACACCCCGTATTTAGAAAACTAGCCATCGGATTGGGTTGGGCCCATTGACACTTTTGGTCACTGAGTCGGGTACAACAACATACCAAACTTTCAGAAAATTTGACCGGTCGCCACTTTACATAAGAAAAGTGTGGAGTCCTTTCTCAAAATGTTAGAAAATGCATAAAATAGAAATTTTGGGCTGATCAAATTATATTTTTACACATACCTATGAAAATGTACACATATTTTTTTCAACGACAACATTTTCAAAATTATTTTCTTTCTTTCTTTCTTTTGAATTATTAATCAGTTTTGACAAATAATTAGGATTTCGCTGTTATGAACAAACCTAATTTGTTTACCGTTTCAGTAATTTGCATACCGGAATTTTGGAGTTTCTGAAAGTAAGCTGTGTCATCACAAGCAAGTATTACCTCCAAACTAGTTTGCCATTATGTACTAATGAATAAATACGAAATGCGAAGTGTTCATTTGGCACTTGTGAATCGTAAGCTCCCCGTTATCAAAAATCAGTTCTCCGTTACTAAAAAGGAGGTATCTGTTATTATACTATCGTAACAAGTTGTGACTAAGTTGTAAGTAAAATATCAGTAATCCCTCAAAATTAGAAACAAGAAATTTATCGTCATCCCTCTCTCATTCAACGGACCTGCACCACAAAACAGGCAGAAAATTACCTGAGGAACATGTTCAAAAATGAGCTTGCCCCCTCCCCTGTCTCCCTTCAATGAAGAAGGAATGCATAATGGCAAAAAATCATCCTTATACGAGACATTCATTCCTGTACAAGAATACATGGACGTCGGCAAGGGAACATGTTCAGTCATCGACGGAGGCTACCTGCTGCTCATGGCTGTCTGGAGCAAATCAAGAGAAGCTACGTTTGCTTTATATGTTAAATATGTTGGGCGACATTTTGGCACCAATGCTATCGTAGTTTTTGACGGATACCCCTTAGACCTCAACTACCAGAGCACCAAAGCAGCTGAAAGGTATAGACGCTCCTTGCTCAATTCATCTACCAAATTCTCCTTCAATAAGTCTACAACCAGCAGTACAACAGGCAACATTTCTGGCAAATGATACTAACAAGAAATATTTTATCGCCTTGCTTATTTCGGAAATGAAAGCTAATGGCAGTCACTTAAAGCAGGCCGAAGAAGACGCTGACGTCTTGATAGTGGGGACTGCTATCTCTCAAGCTATGAGCTATGAGCTACGAGAGCGTCACTATCACCGGTGAAGATGTCGACCTGCTGACGGCGTTGGGTTCTTCCAAAAAGAACATTTTTTCCAGAAGAGTGGAAAAGGTAACATCCAAAGCATCCTATATTCATCGCATTCCTTCAAATTGATTTTCAAGGACATCATTTTCCTACAAACGATAACTGGATGCGATGCCATTTCAGCTCCCTTTGGAATTGAAAAAAAAGAAGGCCCTGCAAGTGCTCGGAAAATAACCGTGTCTTTCCGACACAGTCAGCAGTCAGTGTTCCTGCAAAAAAGCATACCTCTTATGCATGTGCAAGAACTGCGCTGGAAATGGCTGCGAGAACTCTCCAGAGGCTGAATTCAACGACGAAGACACCGATGAAGAAAACTATGACCAGAATACTGTCTTTGATCAGATGTGTGCTCGCGAGGAGGAGGCAGTCGAGAGCGACGACGACTACCCTCTTCCTGCTAAGAAACTGTGAAGTAATTTGTAAATAATTCATTTTGAATTCTTTTTATATTATAAATTTTTCAATATCATAATCGTAAATGTTTTTTAGCCCAAAACTGCATTTTTCTGCATTTTCTCAAAATTTGAGTTTGACATTTTTTTGACCGCCTATATCTCGGTCATTATTTCGTGGAAAAGAACTTTTCATCAATGAATTTCGTAGTTTTTCCGGATTTTTGATAAACTACTTGGTTAAGATGATATAGCCAAGAAACTGAAAAAAGTCCTGATAAATCACGTCGCTCCCTCCCCCCTGTAAAGAGGTCCTCGTGTTCGAAAACTTAGCAAACACACCCTCCACCATGCCTTAACAATACCTCAAATTTTCGATAACTTCAGAATTGAGTCCAGTTAGAATGTACATGGCTACTACTGGACTACAACGTTAACACGTAAAATCGATGTTATTTTCGGAAGTTCCTATAAAAACTTACTCAGTATTGGAAATTACTCGTTCAGTTTCAATTGGTCAACCCTGATTCCAAGACCCAATTCAATTAGCAGCAATAAATGTCATTAGCAGGTTATTTATTGAAGCTTCGTTAGAGAGCACATTAGGAGCCACTGTTTTGAGTGTAGAAACCTACTAATCTAGATAACAAGGTTGTCGAAATACGCATCAAGGACACCACATAAATCCAATCGTTTTTATATAGTAAATTCATAATGTATAATAGAATTCGAGAAGACAGTGTTATCCGAATTCGTGCATCAGAAACAGGCGATGATTTATAACAAATATTGAAAATGATAATTCTTCCTATTCTGATTATTACAAAAGCGTAGAAAGGCCACAAAGAATAAAAAAATATAATTCCGACTTCAAAACTCGGAATTAGCCAAAATCCGACTACGCAATTAGGATAATTCTGACTTTACAACTCGGAATTAGTATAATTTCGACCTTACAACTCGGAATTAGCCTTATTATGACTTCACAACTCGAAATCAGCCCAATTTCAACTTCACAACTCGGAATTAGTATAATCATTACATTTCCACGAGTTAACATTGGAGTTATAGTGAAAATGTAAACTTGAACCGTCTAGCTAGTCGAATATCCAGGGGTTTTAACCTGGCACAATTCAGTTGAAATGGTTTTTGGCACACAAGCAGCTTTTGAGGAGTAGGTACTTTGGAAAAAAAAAATAGGTCTGCACGCGAGCACCTATGGAAAGTGGGGAAAACTTCCAGGAAAACTCGGAAATTCGGTATTCCATCACCAACTTGGAAGAGCTTGAAAATTTCGATATAATGTATAGGAAAAACTTGAAGAGCGTGAAACTCTTCACAAAGAAGGTATTCACATATTTTTTCAAAAATTGCTTCCTATGAGAGGTAATCAGCGAGCTATAATTGATATTTTCAGATTTCCGCGCGAACAACTCGGGATTTCATAAGATTTGCCCCGACACTGGACTAAATTATCTCTATTTCTCTTGTTATGGGTCAAAAATCCTCAAACTGAACGGTATTTTGAAGGGAAATCCTTCAACAATTATCATATATAGCTGGTGGGTGTCGGCAGAAGTGTTTGTATTCGATATTCGATGGTGAAATAATTATCTTCGATAAATAAGCAATGTAATTTTACAATTTCTTTTACGTTTCATTCCCAATTTATCTTGGGCCTACTAAATCTAGTTTTTCTGTACCCGTTGTTTTAAGTTCGCTCATTTTTTACAATCGACGTAACTATATCAGAGTGAATATCATTGAAGAAGCGTACTTGTGATTTTATTGGCAAAACTCTCTACTTTCAGAATATGTATCTAAACACCTCTGATGAAAAAGTTTTCATTCTCCCGAGTTTACTTTATCGATTATTTCATTCACACATTGCTACTCCAATGAAATATCATGATTGAAGTCACAATGTGTGATATGAGAGGCTATTTAGGTAAACAAGCGGATATTTAGGTAAACACGGCTATTTAGGTAAACACGGCTATTCGTGTAAACAAAGCTCTCTTTTGTTTGTGTTGACAAAGTTTGACATAACTTGGTCGCTCATAATTGAAATGTCTCGTTTTTGTTATATTCTATGACAGAAATAAATTAATGCATATATAAGCGAATCCATTCCAGAAAATACTGTAAGAGTAAAGAGTCTGTCTGGAGACATTTTATGTCTTTTTGTTAGCAGAAGAAATACGAATTTTGTGCAACTACCCCAACTCTCATGATTGCCGAAATCCTTATAGATTGGGCATGGAATATGCATACAGAAAATGGCGAGGAATATAAAAAGTACACGGTTAAAGTGATGTGGAATTCAACTGCGAAAAGTCTCCAGTAATTTTAGTTCAATGAGATATATCCATTTGAAGAAATCGAATTTCAAAGAGCTAGGAATGCGCGTAATGCAAAAAGTCGAAACCTGCATTCTTGGCCAGGTAGCCGAGTGGTTGAAGCGACATTGTCCCAATCACTTTTAGCTGCTAGTCAAAGGTTCAAACCCTAGCGACTGCAGAACTTTTTCTGATGGCCCGAGAAAGTGCTAGGAATCGCACGTAAAAAGGTAAGACCTCGTTAATCTTAGCTCGCACAAGTTTCGACTTCTGAGGGCTGCCGTTCGTCAGGGGACGACAGCTGGTTAACGGAAAAAACAATTTTAACAATTTTTTTTTGTCCTCAAAAAAGGAAGGAAAGTTAAATGTTGAAACGATCGAGTATATAAATGATTTGATGCTGTTCATGAAATAATCTTCCTAAATATCACTCTACCATGACAAATAGAGACTATTATTTACTTTAATTCATCTCGAGTAACTTGTATTTTGAGACAATTCAATTGGACCATATGAACATTAATAATCAAAGAATAACTCCCTTGCGCTAAAGCTCTCGGAAGTTATTCGGATTATTAAGGTTCATATGGTCTAATTAAATTGTCAAAATACAAGGTACTCTCGATAGAATTATGGAGAAAATAATAGTCATGGTCTTGGGATATTACCTACGACTATAGCTTTGTAAAATCTGAAAATCTGTAGTTGAGAATATGATCTTTCTCGAGGTGTCTTTTATTTTTCTGTTGAAAATCTCAGGCCAGTTTTATTTTGAAATTCCAAGCGGTAAATTTCCACCTCGGGAACCGAGTCGGCACAAATGTTCGCGGGGCGTTTTCTTCGCAGGACGTGTTGTAAACAAGATAGAATGTTTGTTTGGAGATGTTTTTCTGAAAAACTTCATTAAAAATTGTGTCAAAGAGTATATATATTATAATATCTGTGTTTTCATAATGTGTGATTCCGTGAAATGTTAAATTTGTCAAAAAACATTGAAGGAAGGAGAAGTAACCACAGTACTTACGAGTATGCCGACTTTGCGCGGTCTTGCTATCGAAAGAAATTATGGCAGATACAGGGCCATTGAACATTCATCAGAGTTGGAAGTGCACCGTACTTGTTACAAAAATTACACTAAGCGTACCAGAAATAAAGCACTCCAACAAAAGAATGCTGAATTTCCAGCAGTCAGACCAAATTTTTTATACAGAGTGTTTCATAATAAATGGGCAGGACTTCCGGACGTGATAGCTCGTTCAAAAATATGAAAAAGTTTCTATTAACTTTTCCTCTAAAATTCAACAGTTTCGAGATACAAGGTGTTTAAATTAAGAAAAAAAAATTGTTTTTTGCGAATATCTCTGGAACCGTTTATCGCACAGAAAACAGATTTTGAATGAATTTTCTACTCATAATAAGCTATGTTTTGTGCGTATTTTTTATTTTTTTAAATTCGTAATTGGTGAAGATTTCGAAGGGGTAGTGGGTGTTTTTTTCTCCAACTTCTACGCCACTGGAAAAAGTATGATTTTTGAGCCGCCTACTTGAACCGCCAATGTTTTCTACACAAAAAAGGTAATCTTGGTCTTAAGCTCTAAAGTTGACCGTAGTAGAAGTAATTTTTTTCCTAATTATACAAAATTCATTCAAACGTTAAAACAAGTAACAAAACCAAACGTTCACTTCTTAATTGCCAAATAAAAAACCAATAACAATCATACTCAGTAGAATTGTTGGAAATGTCCGCCGTTAGCTTCAATGCACGCAGCAATTTTTCGAGGAAAAAATATCATTTAAACAACATGAAAGTTGATTTTTCTTGAAAACAGTCAACTTTAGAGCTTATGACCAAGAGTACCTTTTTTGTGTAGAAAACATTGTTTATATAAGAGGCTCAAAACTGTACTTTTTCTAGTGGCGTAGAAGTTGGAGAAAAAAACACCCACTACCCCTTCAAAATCTTCACTAATTATGAATTTGAAAAAAAAATCCGCACAAAACATACCTTATTATGGGTAAAAAATGCATACGAAATCTGTTTTCTGTGCGATAAACGGTTACAGAGATATTCGCAAAAAACTATTATTCTTTTTTAAATTTCAACACCCTGTATCTCGAAAATGGTACCTTTTAGAGGGTAAGTTAATGGAAACTTTTTTTCATATTTTTGGACGAGCTATTACATCCTGAAGTCCTGCGCATTTATTATGAAACACCCTGTATAGTCCACCCGAAAAGAAACTGAGCAGAAGTGCTGGTGAATTAGATTTCCAACAAAATTGCTTTTCTTCTGGTGAAAACCTGGATGAGCAGAACTCAGCAAAAAGGAATGTCGAAATATTATTTGTTCGAAAATTCTAATTTCTTAAAAACTTCATTCGCTTCATATAACAGTTTTTTTCCACAATTTACAAATTTATTTCAATTGATGTCTGAAGCTAGTAAATAAGATATTCTTTAGCGTTAAATGATTGCAACTCTTAGAATTTGCTAGCAAATTCAGAACCATCAGTCGTTTGTAACTAGCAAATAAACTTTATAACAAACAATTACCGTGCCAATCTGAATTCAGTCCACTCAAAACACGAAATCACACAGTAACAGCCCAATTACTTGAGCATGCGCGTCGCCCACCTCGCTCCAGAGGCCATTACCGAGAAACCACACTTCAGGGCCACGTTTCTCAAAAATGAAACATTTTTAGAAAAAACTTGTCGATGCTTTTTTTGTGAAAATTCTCACGCCCTACAAGTTTGTTTTCATATATTATGTCGAAATTTTCAACCACTTCCGAGTTATGTTGATGGAATACCGATTTTCAGAAATTTTCAAGGAATTTTCCCCACTTGCTCGCGTGCAGAACATTTTTTTTTATCCCAAATAACTCTTGAAAAACTGCCCGTGAACCAAAAATCATTTCTAATGGTTTTGGTGAACAGGTTTTAGTTACATTTTTGCTACAGGGGCTGGATTATTAATAATTATATTCATTCCGAATTGGGGATCGTGTCTTTCATGCCTGCATAAAATTCCCACTAGAAATTCATGAGGATGTTCCTGCTCGATTATGAATGATATGCAATTTTCCAGTGACTGAGTATGTTCAGGACCATAATGAAGAATAAATTGCAATACTAATTGTAACGTAAACACGCAACCTAAACACGTAAAATCGATGTTATTTACGAAAGTTCCTATAAAAACTTACTCAGTATTGGAAATGACTCGTTCAATTGCAGTTGGTCAACCCTGATTCCAAAACCCAATTAAATTAGCAGCAATAATTGTCATTAGCAGGTTATTTATTGAAGCTTCGTTAGGGGAGCACATTGGGAGCCACTGTTTTGAGTGTAGAAACCTATCAAGATAACATGGTTGTCAAAATACGCATCGAGGGCACCACATAAATCCAGCAATCATTTTTATATCGTTTATTGATAATGTTTAATCGGATTCATATTGAGAAGACAGTGTTGCCCGAGTTCATTCATCAGAAACAGGCGATGATTTATATTAAAAATTATGTCCTTACGCAAGTACGCTATCCTGTTGTGGTGTGACTGAAGTGGGAATGATATTTCTTTCTGTTCTGTAATGTTGCAACGAAAGCGGAGAAAGTCTACAAAGTATTAAAAAATATAATTTTGACTTCACCACTCGGAATTAGACTAAAATTCCGACTTCGCATCTCGGAATTAGTGTAATTCTGACTACAACTCGAAATTAGTATAATTCCTACCTTACAATTCGAAATCATCCCAATTCCGACTTCACAACTCGGAATTAGCCTAATTCTGACTTCACAACGCGGAATTAGTGAATTGTACGAAAGTGTAGAAGGCCACAACAAATTTTATTTTCGTTTCGAAATAAATTCTGACTTTCAACTCGGAATTCCGAGTTGCAAGTCGGAATTCCGACTTGCAACTCGGATTCCGACTTACTTCTCAGAATTACGACTTGCATCTCGGAATTCCGACTTACATCTCGGAATTCCGAATTGCAACTCGGAATTCCGACTTGCATCTCGGAATTCCGGCTTGCAAGTCGGAATTCCGACTTGCATCTCGGAATTCCGACTTGCAACTTGGAATTACGACTTGCATCTCGGAATTCCGACTTGCATCTCGGAATTCCGACTTGCATCTCGGAATTCCGACTTGCATCTCGGAATTCCGACTTGCATCTCGGAATTCCGACTTGCATCTCGCAATTTTGACTTGCAACTTGGAATTCTGATTCACATCTCGTATTCATATACAGGGTGGCCCACCATATTCGCCTCGGTATTTTTACGAGAAATGAGGAGAGTTGGGGAAAAATATTTAGCACAGTCATATGTGGGTCCATGAGGAGCATATTCCAAAATCATTTTAAAATATATAGGGTGATCCCCAAAAAAATTACATACCAAAGTTAAATTTTTTCTTATGGACCACCCTATATTTTTTATATTTTTAGATACTATAGACAAAATAAAGGTGAGTTACTATTATATTTCCCATACTTAAAACTGACCGTTTCTGAGAAATTTTGAGGAATTTAAAAATACAGACCGTAATTTAAAAATTGTTTTCACCCTGTAACGTGCAACGAGGTACTGCTCAAAGGTTAGAGTTGACTACTACATGAAATTTTTAATGCAATATTATACAGAGTGGCGAAAAAAATTGCCTCAAAATTTGGACACACATTTAATTAAATAACTTCTTAAAGTTGAATGGAATACCCCGTATATAGTGGCGTAATTTGACGAAGAATTAGATTCTTTTCAAAAGTATATAAAGGTTTCCTATACTTATATCTCTTCTGCTTTTTACACAAAAGGAGTTTTTATATTTTACTTATGAGTAATTTTTTTATCTTATAAATGAAACACACTGTATTGAAATAAAAAGCTTAAAAAGCGTTTTGAAAACCTTTTTATTAAGGAATACGTAGATTCGCTAGAAGCACAAGTTTAAATTTTTGAAAGTACGGTGTATATAAAGTTAAATGCAGGCAAATGTGAAAACTCAAATTTATTGCCATTTCTGAAATATTAAAGTATTCTTCAAAATAAGAAGATGCACGTGTCTTAATTATTGAGGAGAAATATGTTAAATTCGCTTTTTTCTTAGCAAATTAGACTTCATATTGAAATAAATACCAAAATTACAATATGGGGTCAATAAAAACATACATTTACTATTTCCTATAAAACCTGTTATACTATTTTTTCAATAATAGTAGGCTCTGGCCTAGATGACGTTAATTATTATTATGAAACAAAAAGTATTGGACAGTGACACAACTTGGTAATCAAACCATTATCATTGTTGTAACTAGTTTAAAATTATTGTCTTTTTGAAATATTGTAAAATGAGAACTTATACCCAGGATGAACGAATTGTTATAATTTTGATAATCGGTGAGTGAAGAAAACTGTTTATTAGCGTCAAGAGTATATGCCCAAAGATATCCTAATAGGCGTTCATTGGAAAAGTTGTTGCAGCTTTTCCGAAGAACAGGCAGTGTCTTATAATATGCAAGAACGGCAAAAACCGGTTACTGGAAATGAAGACAATGAATATTTAGTGATGTTATCTCTAGTTGAACACCCTCACACAAGTCAGCGAAAAATATGTGAAACAACTGGAATAAGCAGACAGAGTATCCAAACAATAATTAAAGCACTAATTCCACCCGTATCGCATTCAACGACATCAACAGCTTATTGAAGAACATTATGATCAACGACTGAATTTTTGTTTATGGGTTTTAGAAAAGTTTGGTGATGAAGAAATTTTTTTTCCGATAAGTCAACTTTTCATAACAATATATTAGTTAACAGACATAACTTTCACTATTACAGTGACGAAAACCCTAATATTTTTAGAACCCTTGATCACCAGCCAGATGGTCTGATAATGTGTGGGGTGGAATGATTGGAACGCAAGTAGTAGGTCCTTACTTTTTTGATGGTCACTTAAACGGCGTCATGTTTCTCGGATTTATTAGGGATAATTTGCCTGTGCTGTTGGAAAGTATAACTATTAATATTCATCAACAGATAAGGATATAGCTAGATGGTGCTCCTGCACACTTTGATAGACGTGTTAGAAACGAGTTAGATCGACAATATCCAAATAGATGGATAGGACGAGGAGGTCCACAGAACTGGCCAGCTAGGTCTCAGGACCTTACAAGTCACGACTATTTTTTAAATCAAAAGTATTGTTCACGATACACCGCCAACGACACCTCAGGATATGAAAGTACGAAAAAGAAATGCGTTTCGTTCCATACCGCAAAATATGCTATCCAGATTTCAGCACTCATTTCAAGAAGGAGTTCGCCTATGCATCGAGAATAATGGACACCATTTTGAGCATTTATTGGGATAATAAACCTTTTAAGATTCCTAATTTGTTGATAAGATGACTTCAAAAATGCTTTTTTGCTTTTCATTACAATACAGTTTGTTTCATTTGTAAGATAAAAAAATTACACATTAGTAAAATATAAAAACGCCTTTTTGTGTAAAAAGCAGAAGAGATAGGTATAGGGAACCCCAAAATAGTTTTGAAGGGAATCTAATTCTGCGTCAAATTACGCCACTAAATACGGGGTGTTTCATTCAAATTTAACAAGTTATTTAATTAAATGTGTATCCAAATTTTGAGGCAATTTTTTTCGCCACTTTGTATAATATTGCATTAAAAATTTCATGTAGTAGTTTACTTTAACCTTTGAGCTGAGCAGTACATTTAATCACGAGCAGCTCGTAACACCTTACAGGGTGAAAACAATTTTCAAATTATGGTCTGTATTTTTATATTTCTCAAAATTTCTCAGAAACGTTCAGTTTTGAGTATGGGAAATATAATAGTAACTCACCTTTATTTTGTCTATAGTATCTAAAAATATAAAAAAACATGTGGTGTTCCATAAGAAATAATATAACTTAAGTATTTAATTTTTTTTGGGGATTACCCTACACATTTCAAAATAATTTTGGAATATGCTCCTTATGGACCGTGCTAAATGTTTTTTTCTAACTCTCCTCATTTCTCGTAGAATTACCGAGGCGAATGTGGTGGGCCACCCTGTATATGAATACGAGTTGTGAATCAGAATTCCGAGTTGCAAGTTGGAATTCCGAGATGTAAGTCGGAATTCCGAGATGCAAGTCGGAATTCCGAGATGCAAGTCTTAATTCCGAATTGAAAGTCGGAATTCCGAGATGCAAGTCGGAATTCCGAGTTGCAAGTCGGAATTCCGAGATGCAAGTTGGAATTCCGAGATGCAAGTCGGAATTCCGAGATGCAAGTCGGAATTCCGAGATGCAAGTCTGAATTCCGAGTTGCAGTCGGAATTCCGAGTGGCAAGTCGGAATTCCGAGTTGCAAGTCGGAATTCCGAGATGCAAGTCGGAATTTATTTCGAAACGAAAATAAAATTTGTTGTGGCCCTTCTCGCTTTCGTAGAATTGCGATTCCACGAAAATGAAAAAAAAGTGAAAATGTAAACTTGAACCGTCCAGCTAGTCCAATATCCAGAGGTTTTGACTTGGCACTGAATCCAGTAAAAATGATTTTTGGCACACAAGCAGTTTTTGAGTAGTACTTTTAGAGAAAAATTGTTCTACACGCGAGTACCTATGGAAAGTAGGTAAAACTTCCGGGAAAACTCAGAAATTCGATTCCATCATTATCTTGGATGAGCTTGAAAATTATGATATAATGTAAAGAAAGAACTTGCAGAGTGTGAAAATCTCTACAAAAATAAGTCAAAACACATTTTTTCAAAAATTGAATCCTAGGAGAGGTAATCAGCTATAATTGATATTTTCAGATTTCCGCGCGAACAACTCGGGATTTCATAAGATTTACTCCGACACTCGACTGTAATCTCTTCATCTCCCATGTTATTGGTCAAAACGGTATTTCGAAGGGAAATCATTCAACAGTTATTATTCAGTGAGCACGTAAAGGTTGGAACAAATTCGTTGAAAGCTTGATATGGCCATTGGGGAAAAAAGCTCAGACCAGTCGATTTTGTTTTTCAGTTGCGCAATTTTTGGGATACTCAAATTTTTGAAGACGACATCGCTGTTTGAGTTATGACGTCATTGAGCATGCGCGTCGCCCCCTCGCTCCAGGGGCCCATTACCGAGAAACCACACTTCAGGGCCACGTTTCTCAGCAATGGAAATTAATTTGTAAAAACATGTCGATGCTTTTTGTTTCCATACATTATATCGAAATTTTCAACCACTTCCAAGTTATTGATGGAATACCGATGTTCCGAATTTTTCCGGGAATTTTTCCCACTTTTCATAGGTGCTCGCGTGCAGAACAATTTTTTTCTCTCAAAGTACTATTCAAAAACTGCCCGTGTACTAAAAATCATTTCTACTGGTTTCAGTGTCAGGCATTTTTGCTTCACGGGTTGGCAATGCGACCTATAAAGCTACCAAATGTGTTTGAACGCTTGACGGTTACACTAGATTTTTGGAAACCTGATTCTACTCATCGCATTTGTACCAGTCTACCCGACATACTGCATATTTACATTATGACTCCATCCTAACCACCCATGAGTCCGCAAAGACCACCGCATTATTATAGCTGTGTGTTTATGTTTTTCTTCGTTTTTCAATTATGTGCTCACAGCACCGACAATGTTGCCAGCAATGACAACAAAATAGAAACCCTTTGATGTTTACCGCCTCCCAATGGGAACGCAAAAAGTTGCTGCAGCACAACACGTTTTATTTATGAAAAGGTGCAGATTTGTTGTTAAATTGTTGAAAAACATTGAGTTGATTTTATGTTTTGTTGGATTGATGTAGATACGGCATAAGTGTTGAACACGTGTTTTTTCCTTTTTTCTCAAAAAGTTGCAACGAGAAACAACACGTTTTGTTGACGAAAAGTATCAGATTTCTTGTTAAATTGTTGAAAACATTGGGAAGATGTTTTGTTATTGTTTTGTTGGTTTGATGTGGACCCGGCATAAGAGTTGAACACGTGTTTTTTCTTTTTTTGATGGAAACGAATCCATTAATAAAATAAAACCTGTCAGATTAGCAAAATGAAGTAATGTAACGATCAATAATGAAAATTTTGCTGAGAAGAAAAGTTGCTAACTGTAGTATATGTAACTGATAAGGAGGTAAAACAAAATATGATTATGTGCGAAAAGTTAAACTTTCCCGCACGTTATTGCCGATGCCGATATGACGCGAAGCTGAGTTCGGGCAAGCAGTCGCGTGCGGGAAAGATGCGTCCTAATAATATTACGTAAATAATAACTATCCATAAATAGACATGAACTGATGAGTATGGACGTTAGTGATCAATGTTTACACTACACAATGTATACATTACGCTAATTCCGAGTTTGTAAAGTCGAAATTATACTAATTCCGAGTTGTGAAGTCAGAATTATACTAATTTCGAGTTGGGAAGACGTAATTATACTAATTACGAGTTGTAAAGTCGGAATTATACTAATTCCGAGTTGTAAAGTCGGAATTATGCTAATTCCGAGTTTCGAAGTCGGAATTCACTATTTTCCTAAAACTCCTCAATCGAAATTAATGTTATTTTTAGAAACCATTTTGCATTTGGTCCCCACCTTGTGAAAGATTCAACTCAACATTCAGTTATAAAAAAATTAGAGCCTTTGAAACAGGAAAAATTAGAAAATGTAAACTCTTGTGACGTAGAATGTCTTCACTAGATGCTAGTATTTTTTGTTGACCTAAGTTGATACTACTGATATTAGTCTGACAACAGTGGAAGCGCTGACATTCGCTGACATTGTTTATGTTGTTCTTGTCGTGAAATTGTTATTGGAAGATTACTTTTACAACTTGTGGAAATGGAGAAAAACTTTTTTAAAACTTCCAGTGGAAATATGACACCCGTAAATTATATAATGATTCACGCATTTTTATCTGGCAATCCAAACTATTTGAGAGTGGAGATGAAAGGTATGAAAAAGATGAAGAAAGTTCTGTTTGTTTGGACATATTCTGATGGCATGAATATCCTTTACTTATAAAGTTCATTTATAGGGCTGCTAAATCAGGCTATGATGATGATGCTGTGTGTTATATGCAGCTGAAAAGGTAGGGTTCTATTTCTATTAAGAGTCGAATAGTTCCTGAGCACAAAGTACGAAGTAAACCATACTTTGCTGTAGCTACTATTGACGACATCAGTAATGATGAAATAAAAAATCGTTACTTGAATTTTGTGTAGCATCCCAAGGTAAGATTTCGAGCATACAACATAGATTTTGGTATTTTTTGCTGTCACTTTTTGTACTGGTTTCTCCGTCGAACCAATGAAATGAGTCCCACATCGGTGAAGTGTTATTCAAGAATCGATAGTAAATATAAATTAGCAATGCTTTTTTCATCAACAGTGAGCTCTGACAGATCGTACATTGGATGACACTAGTGACTTGACAATAGTCAATCGACAAATGCCTCCACGATTCCAACGATGTCGGATTGTGTCAGTGACGTAAAATGTCTGTGGGAGAACACTTCTGAAATCCGAATTATCATAACTAAATACAGGCGAAAAACGATATGTGAAAATTGAACGAATATATATACCGATATATTAGAGATATGAAGATTTCAATGACGTACATTTTGAAATTTAGGAAATCAGCGAATTATGCAAATTCCGAGTTGTGAAGTCGGAATTATATTTTTTCATTCTTTGTGGCTCTCCTACGCTCTCATAGGAAAGCGTAGGTTTTGTAGATTGTTGCGTATTCTTAAGTATTAGCCGTGTTTACACAGAACAACTTGAAGAAGTTACACGCACAAAAATCTTGAAAACTGTTTATTTCAATTTCCGGTACAACGAGAAGCTGCATACGTTTGGGAAATGAAACACACATTATGTCCTTATGCCTTGCGATATAATGTACTGACGTTACGGCTTATAACGCCCACTGAATAAGTTACCTAAAGGTTTGAAAATTGTCTACTTGAAAGTGAACGCTCATTCGAAAGTGAAATCAACAGAATTAAAAATACCTATGTGCAGTTGAGAAAAAGGTGAATAGATGTTAACGTGGAAACGTTACCAAGTAGCACACCTATATTGGTAAAATATTGGTACATATTGTGAACATATTGGCGAAATATTTGAAATGCAATATTGGCGAGAAAGAAAATGTGAACATTCGGCGATATTGGTCCAATATTACTTGAATAATATTGGCGAAATATTCTCAAACCAATATTGTCCTCAAAATATTCGGCGATATTGGTATAATATCGCTGATACAATATTGACACAATATTCAATAGTTATATCATTGTTTAAATAGAACATAGTTAGTCAATGCCTGTGGAAAAGGTATTGGACACAAACGCGAGTGTCATCTAGCGTGATTAGTTACAAACATGAATATTTGACGTCATTTTAATGCAGGTTTCTTAAAAAAACCCTGATTTTAATGCTTTTCCATTGTTTTAATCAAGTTGCGACATGACTTGGAGGCCGGATCACTGAAGTTACGACATGACTTGGATGCGAGCTCACTATCGCCATCTACATGTCGCATCCATTTTGATCCAATTATAATCCCATAAGGTTGACTAACTATCTTCTATATAAACAATGGTTATATTGTCGAGAAGTAAAATGTGAACATTTTGCGATATTGGTCGAATATTGTTTAAATATTTCACAAATAGTTTTGGTGAAATATTTTCGAAGCGATAATGGCCTCAAAATATTTATCGATATTGGAACAATATCATTTGGATATATTGGAGGATGTCAATATACCTTGGTAAATTATTAAATGTCTTTTAGTTGATGAAGGTGACACCAGAGTCTGCATTTTGATCGCCATAACCACTGAGTGAGCTGTCTTGAAAACAAGTTGAGGGAAGTATTTAATAAACTTTCGTAGGTTTTAGAAGACGTTCTATATGTAGAGCCATCTAGCGGATTTTTATCCAGGTTTGATCATGATATAATTTTAATGTTTCTTTGAATATTCAGCCAATATTCAAATTTCATCTCAATCTAAATGTAGGAAACAATATGAAGGCAATATTGTTTTAACGATATCGATAAATATTATTGAACCAATATTGACCGAATATTAATTAATAAGATTTGTTGAATTTTGGCGAAATGATATTCAACGAATATGTAATCACACTTGGAGGTACAATATAGATTTTATTCCTAGAATCGATATGAGGGGAATATTGGGATTGCAATATTTATTCTAGATGTTGAAAACGATGTGAAGACAATATTGTTTTATCGATATTGCTAAATATCATTTAACCAATATTGACTCAATATGAGTTATTACAATTTGTGAAATAAAGTGGAAATGATATTCAACCAATATGCTATCAAACTTGGAAATTCAATATAGTTATTTTTTCCTATAATCGATATGACTGGAATATTTGGATTGCAATATTTATTATAGATGTGGAAAACAATATATAACCAATATTGTATTATCGATATTGGTAGATTTTATTCAACCAATATTGACCCAATATTTCATGTAATAATCTAAATTCAAAACTAGTTCAACCAATATTCCACAAATATTATTAATATAATATTGTTTTTTGAATATTCACCCATATTGGACCAATATTGATATTTCATTTACAATATATCTATATTGGCCCAATATGGAACCAAAATTCAGCCAATATGATGTGCTACCTGGGTTGCATTCGGTTGCTCTGAAAAACGTTGGTTTTGAATGTTTCGAAAGAAGATGCACTCGTACGTTTCGAGATGTTGCAGTTTAATGTTCCAATAAAGCAAAACTTTTGCATTTGACAATCATGAAAAAAATTGCATTCAATATTGAGGAAAAGTTGCATTCGAATGTTTCGAAAGAAGTAACAGTAGGATGTTCCAAAAAAAAAGTTGTTTTCGGTGATTTTACGGTAGGTTGCAATCGATAGAGACATGAGACATGAGACCGGAGACTGCTGTGAGCATTTTATTAAATATTCCTATCTTCTCGATACTTTGTATACCACAACATGTCTTCATAATAAACTTTAGAACTCGCAATTACCATAGGTAACTTAACATAAATCAGTTTGCAAAATGTGTCATGTGGCCAATGAGGATATTATAAAAATCTGGTCCTCTTGCAAGGTAGTGAAGATAGTAATTCTTTACAAATTAATAGTGATTGTTGCTCTATTAAATAGAATACTCCCGTTTTGAGATATTTGTTCATCCATCTCAATTTGGATTTGACCTTAGATTAAAGAAACAGGAGATATAACGTTGTTAACGGCGCAACCTGCCAATTCCCCCTGGTGACCCCACTCCCCGGCTCCGCCAATAAAATCGTATATCCCCTCCGACGTAACTACTTTGAATTAAGTGACCGCCTCAAAGTTTGATATTTAGAGGTTATATGTTGCATAAATATAAATTATATTTAGTGTAAAGTGAAATTTTGTTAAGAAACAAGTTTAATTTTATTTGTTTTGTGTACTATTTATATTAAACATGACCCGGTGTATTTTGAAGCATTGCAAATATCACCCAACTGCAGCTTGTAAGGGGGATATTAAATCTGTTCATCTGTTCCGGTAAGTTTATAGGGTTTAGAGGGAAGTGATCTAGGTATCAGGGCCGTATTTCTTTCACAGTCGCGGTTAAAAATTCTAATTTTTATCTTTTTTCTGTCTTTTTTGTTGATAATTAAAAAACTACAGCTCCGATCAAAAAAAATTTAATTAGGAAATTGAAGGTATTAAGAAGATCTTTCAACTGAGTAACTTATAATTTTTTGATATCATTGATACTTATCGAGTCATATCGGAAAAACCGTAAAAAATCGTGTTTTCTATAACTCGTTTATTGTAAGGTATTGAAAATTGTTATATTCACTTTTTTGTAGCCTATGGCAAGCCAAAATAGTCTTCATTCATTTTTCAAAATATTTGAAGTTTTCTCAAAAAAGATGCTCGGGGAATGATGCTACAGTAACGATTCAGGGCTTATTTTTTTCTATAAGAGTTGTTCTTTCATATTATCGAATAAGTATATCCATTTTATTCATTTTCAGTGTCAAAAAATTACTTAAAAAAATTGCACAATTTTTTTAAATGTTTTTTCTAAATAAATTTCTTAATTTTGTTTTTATTGAATTGACTTTTATGAAAATATATTTCTAGCATGACTTCACGCATTAAAAAAAAATGAATTTCTACGATCACTAGGAGCCGAGATAATTTTTTTATTTCAAAAAAATTTCGAAGGCGCAATAATCATCGTACAGCAGTCACCTTCATGGATATGGTTGAAAACCTATATTTTCGATAATAAAATACTAGGATATGTCTAGTTCATTTGCAGTATTGTTAATTGATGAACAAAGTGAAGCGTGCAGGCGCGGAGCGATGCAATTTTAGCGGGTGGCGCAGTGGGGATACAAGTACTGTTGACATTAAAGACACTTTCGTCCTGACAGTGTTATTGAAAAAGGAATGAAAAGTTATTGGTTGAATTTCAAGTACTAGTGTACATTGCAAAAGAAAACGTACCTGAACAACAAGCGGAGATACTCAATATTTTTCAAGCACAAGCCACTTTGAACGCACGAAATAAGTTTTCAGTGCTATCCCCTCTCCGCCACCCGCTACAGCTATCGCGATCCGCGCCTGCACGCCTCACTTTATTCACCAATTAATAATGCTGCAAATGAACTCTACATATCCTAGCATGTTTTTATTGAAAATATAGGTATTCAACCTTTATATCCATATGAAGGTGATTGCTGTACGATGATTATTGCGTCTTCTAGATACTTTTGAAATAAAAAAATTATCTCGACTAATAGTGATCGTAGGAATTCAATATTTTTTCTGAATGCTTGAAATCATGCTAGGAATCCATTTTCATGAAAGTCATTCATATAAAAACAAAATTGACCAATGTTTTTAAAAAAAAAAACACGCAAAAAAATTGTGCAATTTTTTTTAGGTAATTTTTTTACCCTTAAAATTTAGAAAAAACAATATACCCATTCGATAATATGAAAGAACAACTCTTACAGAAAAAATAAGCCATGAATCGTTACTGTAGCATCATTCCCCGAGCAAGCGTAGCCATATTGAGACATCATCTTTTTTGAGATAACTTCATATATTTTGAAAAATAATCAATACTTATCAATTTTTCAAAGAAAGACTTCTTTGGCTTGTCATATAGGGTACACATAACGGTAAGTAACAAGTTTGAATACCTTACAGTTAACGAGTAATAAAAAACCCGATTTTTCCGAAATAACTCGAAAAGTATCAATGATATCGGAAAATTTTTAGTATTTTAATTGATAGATCTTTTTGATACCTACAATTTCCTTATTCAACTTTTTTCGATCGGAGCTGTAGTTTTTTAGTTATCAACAAAAATCTGCTTTTCGCAACCTTGCCTATTTTTTAGGTTATGTTCGGTAATCACGATCGAGTCGCATGAAAAAGAAACTCATGCTGAATTTCAATTTTCTATACGCTCATATTTTATGTTTTCGGATATTTATTTTTGCACGCACTTCCCTATTGCTTGGACTACAAGTATTACAACCGTGTAGCAGCTTGGTTTCTTCTCAGAATGAAGCCACGACTTCCGATTTTCATTCGAATTTGGAATTTTGAACAAATTTGCCCAAACAATCATCTGCATTAAAGGAACTTCGCGTAGGTTGCATTTTTGAGAATTATACCTAATTTTACCTGGTATGAGGGTCAGACCTCAAGTATTTTTGGAAAAATGGAGATCCTCTGTTTAGTTTTAATGCTAGTGAAATTAATTAGATTGTATTTTCTTACAGGATACACCCCAAAAAATTAAAATGAGGAAACAGTTGTCGGCAGCCAAAAAAAATCAAAAGGCTTAGGGAGAGTCCTCAGTCAGATAGGACCAAATGAAGAATTCCTTCGAAGACAGTTACATTCTGTGGGAAAATACGGAAGCAATCTGAAATAATTTTCTTAACACTGCATTATTATTCAGTGAAAGCATATAACTATGTACGAAAAACGTTCAACTCAGCACTTCCTCATCCAAAAACAATTTCAAGATGATATACAAATGTTAATGGTGAGGCAAGGTTTATCAACGAAGTTTTTAAGTTACTTGAACTAAAAGTTGAACAAACTGATTATAAACTTTTCTGTAACTTAACTGTGGATGAAATGGCTATTCGTCAGCATGTACAGTGGGATGGAAAGAGATGGTTTTGTTGATTTTGGGGTGGATACAAAAATAGATTGCAATCCTGTTGCTAAAGAAGCTTTTGTATTTATGCTCGTTTGTATCAATCAGTCATGAAAGCTTCCTATAGGATATTTTCTGAATGACAGTTTGACAGGTTGTCAAAAACATAATCTGATGCTCCATTGTCTTCAGTTATTGAACGAAACAGGTGTGCAGTTAGTTTATGTAACTTTTAATGGGGCAACCAATAATGTCACTATGGCAAAGGAGTTAGGCTGTAGTTTTGATACCTTCAATTTGAAATCAACAGTTCGTGATCCTAGCTCAGGTTGAGATATCGCTTTTCTTCGATCCCTGTCACATAATAAAGTTATTGAGAAACACATTGGGGGATAAATTAGTTTTGATTAACAACAATGGTGATCACATAAAATGGGATTTTTTCATAAAACTCAATGAACTTCAGGAGCAAGGTGTTCATTTCAGAAATAAATTAAGAAAGTCTCACATTATTTATAAGAATCGAAAAATGAAAGCTAGGTTAGCTACACAATTATTCAGCAGCTCTGTAACACATGCTTTCGAATATTTGAATGAAACTTTGAAAATTGAAAAATTCGAAAATTGTGAACCATTAGAACCATCAATGATTTATTTGATAAAATGAATTCCAGGAATATGTTTCCAAAAAATTTCAAACAACCAATAATAAACACAGAAAATTTTGAAAATATCAACAAAGTTTCAACGGACTCATCAGAATATTTTACTTCACTTACATTAACTAGTGGTTCACGTCTGTCAAAGTGGAAGGAATATGGGAGTCAAAGGTTTTTTATTCTGCATTGAAAGCTTGAGACATTTATACAAAAACTAAATGAAAGTGTCTCATTATCGTTAAAATACGTACCGTCATGTAAAATGAGTCAGGATCATGTAGAACTATTTTTTGGTCTGGTAAGGTCGATGGGGGGATACAACAACAATCCAACTGCGAAACATTTCAAAACTGCCTACAAAAAAATGTTGGTTAATCTTGAACTAAGAGGCTCTTTTATGGGAAATTGTATTCCATTAGAGACGATTTCAATTACGACACCTAGTGAAATAATAAATCAATCATGGGCAGGGGGAGGATAACGGAGGAAGATGAAGGTGACATAGAGATATTAGATATTTTCCGTGACAATTTATTCAACACCAATTTGACAGAGTATAAAAAATTAATTATATATAAATGTCTGGATATGTTGTTCATAAAATTACAATTTGATAAAACTCATATGTTCAATATATATAAATACCAGGGTGCACCATCACAACAAAAATTTGATAAATCTAAATGTGTTCGATCAGTGTATAACAAACTTGAACTATTTAAAAGTCAATAACTTTTGAGTGTTTTCTCGTTATCAAGAATTATGAAAAAACCATATTGTTCATTTTTGTGTATATTATTCAGTCTTAGTTATCAGTTAGTTTTTGGAATAGCTTGTTTAGAAGGCCAGATTTAAAAATAAATCTGCCAAAAAATCTTTGTTTGTTTCTTTGATAGTGATTGAGTAAAACCTGTAGTTACTGAAATAATTGTCTCATATATTAAAACCGACACGATATTATGAGCAGGTACGAAATATTACCATTTATAAAACAAGACCCTTCTAGTCTTATAAACGAGCAGGAGGTATATTCGATTCTTCTGAATAACCTTTTATTAAGTAAAGTGAATAACAGACATATTTGCCTTAATCTAACAGTTACAGGTAAATATGGCGAAACCACAATATTTTACACAGTTTTTATAACCTTATTCACCGAATTTGTCTCCAAACTTACATACTAATTTATATATTCTTCTACAAAGCGTTGAAAAATCATACCGTGCCATCAATCTTTAGTACTCCTTAAAATGAATTCTTAACCTAATTTAAATTATTTATAGAAAAAACATATTTTTGTCAATACACACCTGTAGCAATTTTTCAGGTAAGCAATTCGAATATTTGAATCTGGTCTGAAGATTTTTTTTATGAAGGTAAACTCCTATTATGAAAGTGCACGTCCACTCATTCCAATGAAGATAATATTTTGGGTAAATGAACTAACATTTTGCCTGAATACGAGTTTGTACCGCATCCCACTCCACGGCTCTAACACGAAATATTTTGCAGGCTTCGCGCACAACACAGCATAAGTAACAACACAGCATAAGTAACAATTGTTACTTATGCTGTGACGCTTATTTGTATAGTCGTGTTATATCTCCGGTTTCTTCAATCTAAGGATTTGACCATAGTAGAATATCTTTGATTTGTTAATAACTTTGTAAACTCGTGATCCGCCTTGTAGCACAACTGCTGTGCTGTAATGAAAAACGCAATTATAATAAAGGTACACGATGGAATTTGCATGATTACTCGGCGGCTTAAAGAGTGTTTTAAAAGTTGGACTACGATACAATTTGCATAACAAGAAGGGCGGATTCTCGTTCCACTTTCGTTTATGTCTCTCTAGCCACTTCCGGCGCTACCAAGATATGGCAAATTGTATCGTAATTTTATGGCTATTTTTGGATGGAAGCAAATTACAAATTTGACTTTGCATATTTACTGCCTGCTCTGTGTGTATCTACGGAGCACTTTACGAGTATATTAAAAGGAAATGAGAATATTCCGTTCAGATTGCGAAGTAGTAAGTTCCTTGGGATTTGCAGGAAGTCATTGTCTTCCAAAACGAAAATGCTTTTCGTAATTTTGATAAACAATTGCAAATTTTTGTTTACGTCTTGATAGATATAATGACAGTTCATTCAAATAGGAATTCCTAATATACACTAATAAAACCAATTTACTTATTATACAAAGTACATTCACATAAGATTCAATATACTCAATTAACAAAGATATTATTCTTATATTCACATTTATATACAAGAAAGAAAAAAATACATCATTAAACTATTCTATGAACCATTGAAAGAAGTGAGAAATAAAATTTAGTGTATGAACAACATTGCGAAAATTTGTAACTATCTGAAAATGGGGCAAGAGTAAACTAACTACCTTACTTTTCAATAAAAATAGTTGCAGAGGATTATCTACAGAAATTATTATTTATATTATTTCGACGATTGTGCGTAAAGTGGTACTTTTCCGCACGCATTTGCGTTCGTAAAGTTACGCATTTCCGCACCCCGTGCGGATAAGATTTTTTTCGCACTGAGTAAATCTATAAAGATTGACATACTTGACAAATCTTGCCAAAAAATGTGTGATTTTAAGAAATAAAATGAGATAAAATATCATGGAATCGAATAAGGTGTAAATTTTGAAATAGAAAAAAGTCTTTTATTATTTGGATGGATAATGTTCCATATCCCATCACTGTACTGGTATTGAGCCGTGGTGGAAATTTTTGGAGAAAAGGGTACTTCGACATTGTCAAGTTTATTCATATTATTTATTCGTACTCTCCGTAAAACCTTCGAACTTGTTCGAAGTTCCGCATGTAATCTTCCTGGAGTCTTTGCTTCCCTGATTTTCCTGGCGGGTGGCGCTACGACTGGCTAAGTGTAAGTCGCTGCTTCATTCGTAGGGATTTTTTTTGATTTATACGGCATCAACTTCTAAGATTATTAGCCGTTTTTCCAAGAAGTTCATCAGACTTCTAATTGTTCCCTTATCATTAGCCAAACTATCTACAATTGATGTCTTCAAGTTAGACTGCCTTCTGTGTATATCGTAAGCACCACATTCCTCTTGGATGTGCTGTACTGTCAAGTGAACTTGGCAACGTTGGCAGGTGGGCCTATCTTGTATAGAAAATAAATATCCTTGGGTAAGCATCGTATGACCAATTCGGAGACGGTTGAGATCAACTTGTTCCCTTCTGGCCAGCTTGAGAGGGTTAGACCATTTCTCGAATAGATGTTTCACCATTTTTAATTTCTATTTATCATTGTTCCAGACATTTTGAATGTTTTTCATTTCTGTTTCCTTGTTGGCTAATTTCTGGTCGTATGGGTGAATAGAAACGTATTCGTGATACTGTGAGTTGGCTGCTCTTTTAGCAGCCATGTCGACTGATTCATTTTCCCTTATTCCACAGTGGCTTGGTATCCAGAGGAACGCTATGGTTTTGCCTGATTGTTTGGCAAGGCAAAGTCGAGTGATGATATTAGCGACTAGAGGATCGAACGTAAATTCATTTTGCATGGCTTTCAGAGAGCTCAAACAGTCAGAGCATATCAGAAAGTATTTGCTATCATTAGCGAATTCACAATAAAATATAGCTTGCATAATAGCGTAGAGTTCTGCAGTGAAAATACGTGCTGCTATGTGGAGTGTTCATGAGTAATCGTGTTTTTGTACAACAAATGCATAACCAACCCCATTTTTTGGGGAAAATTGGGAAATTTATCAATATTCTCGTAATATTCTAATATCAGTTGATGGGTATTCAACTCCAATTTTTTTTGTTCTCTCTCTGTTGCGTAACATTTTATGTCTGAGAGAGTCCATGGAGGAAGTTCTGGAAACTGTATGCTGAACATATTTTGAATACAGATCAGGTTATCTTCTCTGATGCGTGTTCCCATCAGTCTCGTGATAGTTGGCTTTGCAGAAAACTTATTGAGAATGTCATCATGACCGTGCAATATATCAAAATTTGAGTGGTGTGGTTGGGCATATTTTTTATTGCATAGTTAGAGAGGAGTCTGGTTCTTCTGAATTCAATTGGAGGAAAGGCTGATATGCAGTTTAGTGATAATGTCGGGCTTGTTCTGAATGCTCCATTTGCCAGTCGTATCGTAGGGCGGTGTTCTGAATCCCATCTAAAGCTTTCAGACGGCTTTTCCTGGCAGACGAGTAGACTGTACATCCGTAATCTATTCGAGAGAGGGTCAGACTTTGATAAATATTCAGCAGTTCCTCCTGATCTGCGCCCCATCTTATCCCAGCTAATGTTTTCATGACATTCAGTGATTTTTGGCATCTTACCCTAAGATCGCACAGGTGCGGACCCCATGTGAGTTTGGAGTCAAAGGTAAAGCCTAGATATTTAATAGAGTCCTGGAATTCTATTCGAACCCCATTCAGATTGACATTTGGTACATCATGGCGTTTCCTTTTTCTACAGAAATGTATGGCTTTTGTTTTAGAAGTGGAGAATTTGAAACCATTCTCAGTAGCTCCTCTGTATAGGTTATCAATATCCCCTTGCAAAATTATATAAACTATTGATTATAATTCATTGGGCGACTCTAAAGTTGGCGGACCTACTCTTGCACTGATGAGAGGCAAGAACTTCGAAATATATCTGCAGGTGGTCCCAGCCGGATGAAGAATAATTTTTTGTTTATTTACAATAAGCACTTGCAATTAAGTCTTTTCAGCAGAACTTTGCATAAATATCTGCCAGTTGTGGTGAACATATTTGAAGAGGAAGGTTATTTCGACTTTTTCGATTCAATTCATATAATTTATTTGTAATCTTCTGCAAAATCTTTGAACTTGTTCTAAGTTCAGTAAAAAAATACCATTTTTTTCATTTCAGATGGGTGATTTGTCGAATGCTGAGCTCAGGATATTGACAGATCAACTGGATAAAATACGATACGGAGGTAAGACAACTAAATATTTTTATTTCCCTGACACTTGATTGCACACATTCCTCTACATCCATAAAATAAATGATCAGTTTTGTGTGTAGACTTAGAGGTTTCCTTGAACAAAATATCACTTTTTGAATGAACAAGTACGAATTGAAGAAAAAACGTGTCTGGTATACGATCTGCATTGGTTTCGGAAACAAATACCTAATGCGTTGTTCAAAAAGGTAAAACTTATAGTCAAACTCCACCAAATATAATCTATATTGTGAATGTGGGTGTAGTCGGAGGAATCACATCAGCACATTACAGGATGAAGTATGAGCTGTTTGTGTTCTCATTTCATTCATAACAGTATAGCAGAGAGTAGAGTAGAGTAGATCGTGTAGGTGAAAGATCGTCTGAAATATTCAGTTCTGAAGTGTGCAAGATTTACTCAATAGCCCCCTGTTTCTAATATTCAAGTTATGCACGTCGCACGTCTGTATGATATGATATTTTGTTATACAGATAGTGTGGTTATTTTTCACTAATGTTTTTTCAAACAGAAAAACAGTATATGTTCGTGTGTTATACATCTTTAGCCATCCAATTTCATGAAGTTTGTGAGAAATCCTTTTCCTTCTGACTCAATAAATAAAACGAGGACAAGAATTTCTGTTCTTATGAAGAGTACCTAGTTGAATTTGGATTATAGCCGCACATATCACATACCACGTGACTTCAATAATGAAATTTTATGGGTGCATCCATGTGTAAATTGAATAAACACAATAATAATTTGTCCCACAACTCGACACGATAAATGTGCTCATATAGTTTTTGGTTATTAGCAACGGTTTCGGAGACATGATCGATAATACTTCGAACAAAGTTATACTCTGATTTACTCCGAGCTGGAAGTTAAATGCTGAAGTTAAATGCTGAAGTTGATGTATTTAAGGGATATTTTATCTATGAATATGTTGAATCACCTCTAAAGTATACGAGCATGAAAGTTGCGAAATGGGGTGTATAAAGCAAGTAAGTAAGGGAAATATCTATGGCGACAAAGATGAATAAACAACATTGCGTTGTCATTCAGCGAGAATGTACAAGATGGTTCAAATTCGAGTCTGATCATTGGGATACAGGTCGGTTAAAATGCGGTAAAGTTGCGTAATGTGATGCCCAACGGAACGCCATCAAGGCAACTTCAGTTTTGATTTTCAGACATCACCTTCAACTCATTTTTCACAAATTAAATGCTGATCTGAATTTTTTTATTTATTTTTTTATTAGCCTTTGTGTCATGTTTAGAAATAGGTTTAATTTAACTGTACTAATTTAACTGTAATTCTAAGTGCGCGTGCGCGAAGGACCAGAGTCAGTAGAGTGTGATGGGAGAAAACTTCAACTACGAACAAGTTGTTCCAGAACTTCAAGTGATGACTTCTAATTAACTTCTAAACGATTCACGCTTTATTGTGTTAAATAATGTGCATACATCAAACTTATTATGTTGTGTGGTGTGTATAAATCATAGTGTACCAATAGGATTATCATAAACGGAGTTAAGGACCCACTAGCTGGTTCAAGAACTCTTCAAGGTAACCATACTTATTTTATCACACACTTCAACATAAAAACTGGCGACGAGGACTTCAGGTGTTCAAGGGACTTCCGGTAATTCGTAAATTTCTTCATAACTTAGTGTTTTGCGAATACGTTCGGAGTGAAAAAAAAATGCTTTCAACTCCAGCAAATAAGCTGTGGATTCACGAGCCAGTGGCCGCAGTGTATCTAGCAAGAAAGGGTAAACGAAAACGAAGGCATTCAAGATCTCGTACACCAAACGTGGAAGGAAGTCGAGAGAGGGCAAGAAAGAGAGGAAGTAGTAGAACGACGAGTAGGAGAGAAACAGAGCGAGAATACCCTGAGGATCGACATCACACGCCGGAACTCTCAACTTCAACTACGAACTCTAATATGAACGCAGGTTTGCTAGAATAAGTTGACAATTTGCGACGAGAAAATCGTTCGAAATTGGGTATGTCGATGAAAGATGTAGATATTGTGGCGAAGCTGCGGGCGATGCCGGACCTGAACTCTCACGTATAGCTAGCGACCAACCGCGGGAGACTGTCGATGCGCTTGCACCGAGAAGAATCTGGGCGCCGCGGTGAGTCTGGGCGATTCGATGGAAAATTCTGGAGCATTCAGAGAAGTCAACGTCGGATATAAAAAGAACTACGCAGCGGACAGACGGATAGTCAGTGAAGTGAAAGTCGAATATAAATACCTAGTCCCGTAATTGTTATGTAAATTAGAGTATTGTGTTATTGAATCATTGTATTTCGTTAAATAAATTATTTTAGTCAGTTAATTAGAGTATAAATCTACAACAGTGGTGATCAGAAGTGCGATTGTTAGAGATAAAATACAGAGTGTTCGTGTAAGTAGACAGCTTGTGTATTTCGGACAATTATTTTCGCGTGTGAAATAGACAATAATAATAATAATAATAGACTGGTGGCCGTGGAATAGACTGTGTGAAATAGACAATAATAGTAGTAATAGGCTAGTGTCCGGGAAATAGACTGTGTGAGATAGACAATAATAATAATAATAATAGACTGGTGACCCGTGAGACATAGACTAAGACAAAATGTGTTCGAGGAAAGTTCGCCTGGTTGAATTGAAGGTTGCGGAATTGAAGCAAGAACTGGAGAAGAGGGAACTTGACACAAGTGGTAAAAAGACCGTGCTTCAAACAAGACTTGCCGAGGGATTAGTTCAGGAGGGCGAGGACCCAGAAACATTTTTATTCGAAGTTTCTGGAATTGATTTGGGTTCCATAATGAATAAACTCGATGAAAATTCCAAATCAATGAAAGAAGAACTGCAACAAAATTCAAGAAACCTGGAAGAAAAACTTCAAGAAAGTTCGAAAAATCTGGAAGAAAAGCTTCTAGAAAATTCGAAGGGTTTAAGGGAAGAGCTTCTAGAAAACTCGAAGAACATGAAAGAAGAACTTTGTGGCGTGGCGAATCGATTAGAAGAAAGAATGGGGACTGTTGAGACAGAGATGGAGAAAATCAAAGATGGAATTGAGCAAGAGATGGGGAAATTGAAGGAAACCATCAGTGATGAAATCAGAGGCGGCATCAAAGATGAAATTGAGGAAGAGATGGGAAAATTGAAGGAAACAATTAGTGACGAAATCAAAGGCGGACTCGAGGCGGAAATCATCAAAATAAAGGAGAAAATCAGTAAGTTGGAAAACCAGAATGACACTACCCACACCACAGAATCTGTCAATGAAAATTCAATGCTGGAACTGAGTTTGAACTTAGATGATGTTCAAAGGGGTTTGAAAGATGTAAAAATCAGTCCAGAAACAGGAAAACTCTCTATGAAACCACCTCAGTTTGATGGAAAAACACCATGGGCAAACTACCGCCGACAATTTGAAGCTGCAGCAAAGGCGAATGGATGGAATGCAGGAGATACAGCTGTGGCACTAACACTGGCGTTGCGTGGAGAAGCAACGAATATTCTACAAACCCTCACGGCACAAGAGCAAGAGGACTACGAGCAGCTGATCAAACATCTAGAATTACGGTATGGACAGACTCATCTAGAACATGTATACCACTCACAGCTCAAAAACCGCTGCCAGAAGTCAAGCGAATCCCTACAGGAATTTGAAGCCGACATTGCACGCTTGGTTCGCCTTGCATATCCAGCTACACCAGAAAAGGTAATGGAACGACTAGCAGTTCAGGCATTCTTAGATGGACTTCGTGACCAGGAAACGAGACAAGCATTAACACTAGCTCGTCCAACACATCTCGTGGATGCACTGGCACGCGCTTTGGAATTTGAGGCAGCGAAGCAATCCTGCAGAAGCCAAAGTAAAGTCCGAGTTATTGAAGGAGACCCACAGGAGCCTGCTAACCTGGAAGCTGCCATAAGGAAGGTGGTGAAGGAATTGTTGCCTGAGAGAAGACTAGTGAGATGCCGGAACTGTAGGAAACTTGGACACGTGCGTAGTCAATGTCCAACCCTCAAGAGGTCGAAACCAACGAAGGTTGTTGAGAAGGGGCTATCGTCGGCCATTACTCAGAGAGCCCCGGTGAACAACGCATATGTCGCTGTCCTCCAACGACAGAACAAAGGAGCCTTTGTAGACGGTTTCATCAACAACAAGCCTTGCGCAATGCTGCTGGATACAGGTGCGACTAGGACAATCCTTGGACCTGCTTTTATTAAAACACCAGAGAGGATGGAACCAACATCCTGGAAGCTACGCACAGCAACAGGAGAGCCGGCCACTGTACATGGTGAGCTACCGATTGAACTGATTCTAGGCAACACAAAAGTGAAACATCGGGCATTAGTAGCGGACATTGAGGACGACGCAATTATTGGAATGGACATCATGAATTCCAGAGGGTTTGAATTGAACTTCAAAGATGGCGTCCTACGTGTGAACGGAGAAGAGCTGGTGCTACATGGAAGAAGTGAAGGGATGATTCGTGTTCTGCTGGTTGAAGATGTAAGTGTACCCGAGAGGGCTGAGACCATACTGGAGGCTCGCTTGGACGGAGGTGCGAGCAATGGAAGCGTGGTGATGTTCGAGCCCAAGCTTCATGATGAGAAAATTGGACGAGGTATTGCACTAGGCAAGACTTTGTTGCGTGCTGATAAATTTGTGCCAGTAAGGGTAATGAATGTCAATTATTACCCAGTGACCTTGAAGAAAGGAACTGTTTTGGGGCACTGTTCGTCAATTTCCTCTGTGATCAGGAGTGTACACGGTACTGTTAGTCAAGACAACAACCTGACAGCGGAACTGGAAAAATTGGTTACCATCTCTTCCAAGGGCATTAAACCAGCCCAACAGCCCAGATTGAGAGAATTAGTCAAGAAGTACCAAGACATCTTCGATACCGGACAAGGAAAAGGGGGTCGAACGAATGTAGGTCAACATAAAATTGATACTGGGGATGCCCGACCAATCCGACAATCAGCTAGAAGACTTCCTCTTGCCAAGAAAGAAGAGGCTGACAAAATAGTCAGTGATATGGGGAAAGATGGAGTTATTGAACCAACCGACAGTCCATGGTCCTCTCCAGTCGTGCTGGTGAAGAAGAAAGACGGATCAACACGCTTTTGCGTAGATTATCGTCAACTGAACAACGTGACGAAGAAAGACAGTTACCCTCTTCCGAGAATAGACGACACCCTAGACACGTTGGCCGGCTCCACGATTTTCTCGACCCTTGATCTGAAGAGTGGATACTGGCAGGTAGAACTGGCTCGAGCAGATAGAGAAAAGACAGCCTTCACCATCGGCTCGGGACTGTGGCATTTCACCGTTATGCCATTCGGACTTTGTAATGCTCCAGCAACATTCGAGAGATTGATGGAGACGGTTCTGAAAGGACTCTCATGGAGGACGTGTCTGGTATATCTCGATGACATTATTGTAGTTGGCAAATCGTTCGAAGACCACGTTAAAAACCTGGAGGAGGTATTCATGCGACTGAAAAACTCTGGATTGAAGCTGAGCCCCAAGAAATGCCACCTGTTCCAAAAAGAAGTACGTTACCTTGGCCATGTTGTCTCTGGGCGCGGAGTAGCAGTGGATGACGAGAAGATTAAAGCAGTGAAGGAGTGGCCTATCCCGAAAGACATACACCAACTACGTAGTTTCCTTAGTTTGTGCACATACTATCGCCGATATGTGCTGGGATTTGCCAACATCGCTAAACCACTGACCAGGCTCACGGAAAGTCAAACAAAATTCCAATGGTCCGAAGAATGCCAAGACTCGTTCAGGAAGCTGAAAGGGGCATTGATCAACGCACCGATTCTGAGTTATCCCCTTCCGAGTGGAAAATTCATTTTGGACACGGACGCCAGCAACGTGGGACTTGGAGCTGTCTTGTCCCAGATCCAGGATGGGCAAGAGAAGGTGATCGGATACTTCAGTAAAACTCTCAGTAAACCGGAGCGTAACTACTGCGTCACCAGACGAGAACTGTTGGCTGTTGTCAAGGGAGTAGAACACTTTTACAAATACGTGTACGGAAGAAGATTTCTGTTGAGGACCGACCACGCAGCCCTTAAATGGCTTCTACACTTCAAAAATCCCGAGGGCCAAGTAGCACGTTGGATCGAAAGACTCCAAGAATTTGACTTCGAGATCGAACATCGAGCAGGGAGTGGCCACAAGAACGCAGATGCCCTGTCAAGGAGACCATGCCCAGACGACTGCTCACACTGCCGATGAGCAGAAGAGGAGGAAGCAGCGATTTGTAGAACCACGGCAGTTGACAATAACTGGAATGACAACGAGGTCCAGAAAGACCAAGAAAGAGATCCGGATCTTGGTTTAGTCATCGGTTGGAAAAATAGTAATCAAAGACCGACATGGCAGGAAATCGCAAGATATTCCCCAGCAGTTAAATCCTACTGGGCCCAATGGAATTCCCTTACCCTGGACAATGGGGTCCTGAAACGTCCGAAGATGGTGGGGAGGACAGACGTCAGATAGTGGTGCCCAAGAACAGAAGACAGGAAGTACTCCGAGAGATCCATGATGGAGTTGCTGGAGGATATCTGGGTGTGACGAAGACCCTGCAGAAAGTAAGACAACGGTTTTACTGGGTCAATTGTCAAGTTGATGTCAATGACTGGTGCAGAAAGTGTGCTGTTTGTGCTGCCAGCAATGGACCTCGGACACGACCCAAGGCCCCGATGCGACAGTATAATGTAGGTAGTCCATTCGAAAGAATCGCCATTGACATCGCCGGCCCGTTCCCCGTATCAGATCATGGAAATAAATACATCCTTGTGGCAATGGACTATTTCAGCAAGTGGGCCAAAGCCTATGCCCTGCCCAACCAGGAAGCCATCACCGTCGCGGACGTCTTGGTGAAAGAGTGGATATGTCGATTCGGTGTCCCCTTGGAGCTGCACTCGGACCAAGGCAGAAATTTCGAATCCAACCTGTTCCAAGAAATCTGCCAACTGCTGAACATCCGCAAGACGAGAACCACAGCTCTACATCCACAGTCCGATGGAATGGTTGAGCGGATGAACAGGACTATCAATCGCCACTTGTCCAAGGTAGTCTCTGACCATCAAAGAGACTGGGATCAGTATCTCCATTTGTTTCTGATGGCCTACCGTTCCGCAGTACACGAGTCGACCGGACAAACCCCTGCTAGTATCATAATGGGCCGAGAGCTGCGACTTCCCTGTGACCTAAAGTTTGGGATGCCACCAGGACAGGAAACCGCGGGAGAGGACTACGTCAGTAAACTCCGGCAGCGAATGGAGGACATCCACGAACGAGTCCGTTTGAACATCCAGAGTGCCAGCGACCGAATGAAAGCGACTTATGACATCAATGCCGATGCTGGAGGATTTCAGGTTGGTGACCTAGTTTGGCTGTACAACCCGATGCGTCGCCGGGGCCTGTCACCGAAATTACGGAATTCATGGGAAGGTCCGTACAAGATCATCAAGAGGATAAACGACCTGCTTTACCGAATCCACAAGCCACCCAGAGGTAAACCCAGGGTCGTTCATTTCAACAGGTTGGCCCCTTACGCTGGAAATCATGACCAAGTCCGCACCCTCAGACCACCAGAGGATGCGATGACGTTCCAGAAATTCATGTCCTTATACTCAAATGGACAGAAAGTGTCACACGGGGTAACTCGGGAGGAGCCACGGGACCTTTTCAAAGTGCCAGTCGATTACGCCCTAGCACACTGCGTCGCAGAAGATCTTCGAATGTCCAGGGGCATCGCTGTAGTGTTCTCCAAGAAATTTGGCCAACTCCAGACACTACGGAAACAGAATCCAGAAATTGGAGGTGTGCTACAGCTGAAGAAGGGCCAGAGGAACATCTACTACTTGGTGACCAAGAAGCATTCCCAAGACAAACCGTCCTATGAAGATGTCTGGAGGAGCCTCACCCAACTAAGAGATACGATGGTGAACCAGAATCTGGTGGACTTGGCAATCCCAAAATTATCCTGTGGTATTGATGGGCTGGATTGGAGAGTTATAAGAAGTATGTTGGAGACGATATTCCGATCCAGCGGCATCCAGATTTTGGTTTGTTGTAATCCTATTCCACGACCTAACATGAAGACTGTGGAGTGTTATTTTCATCGAACTTCACGATGCAGATATGGGGAATCCTGCAAATATCGACACACTCCAAGGATGACATTTCGGGACGAAATATCTCTAAGAAGGGGGCAATGTGGCGAAGCTGCGGGCGATGCCGGACCTGAACTCTCACGTATAGCTAGCGACCAACCGCGGGAGACTGTCGATGCGCTTGCACCGAGAAGAATCTGGGCGCCGCGGTGAGTCTGGGCGATTCGATGGAAAATTCTGGAGCATTCAGAGAAATCAACGTCGGATATAAAAAGAACTACGCAGCGGACAGACGGATAGTCAGTAAAGTGAAAGTCGAATATAAATACCTAGTCCCGTAATTGTTATGTAAATTAGAGTATTGTGTTATTGAATCATTGTATTTCGTTAAATAAATTATTTTAGTCAGTTAATTAGAGTATAAATCTACAACAATATAACCGAATTTAATCCTCTTAAAGATGATGTAGTAGAATGGATTCCAAAAATTGATGAGCATGCAACCATATATCATTAGGATGAGTTGAATATTTGTCATATTGCTATAAATAAATTGAAGGGTTCTGCAGAAAGTTGGTACAAAAGATTGTCTTCTATTCATAAAACTTGGGATGAATGGAAAATATTGTTGACTGTTACGTTTCCTTCCACTAGAGACCTTCACGGTATGATGGCAGAAATGCTAGCTTTGCATCCGAAGTCAAATCAGAGCTTATCCGAATACTGTTTCGATAAATTGTCTTTGATCAGAAAAATGAACTTAAACTTGAGCGGTTCTGACGAGGTTAACCTAATTGTAGGCAGTCTTGACAACAATTCAATAAGATTTGCCGTCAAGGCGGCTAATATCGATGATCCTTCCAAATTGGCGGTTTACTTGAAAGCTTTTGAACCGACAGTATCGAGTTCGCGTTCTTATGAAAGACAGTAAAGAAACACTGCTAGCAGTAGTAAGGTTGTGCAAAAATCAAATCATGCTGTTGATCGCCGAAATAGGGAGATCATATGCTACAATTGTAATAAAGTGAGGCATAAGCAATTCAACTGTTCACAAATACAAGGTGATATAACAAAATGTTGCCAATATTGTCGACAGAAGAGGCACACTGTCGAGAATTGTTTCAAAAAAATAGAAATGTTTCCACGAATAACAAAGCCCAATCAACAAATGTTAGTGGTATGAGAAATGCAAAGCAAGTATTTCTGATTTCGGGGAAAGGTGCTAAAAACAAATTTCACAAAGAAATCCTAGTTAATGGTGAAAGAATGCTCGCTTATAACATATCAGTTAGCTAAAAAGCTGCAACTGAAAATCATAGTATTATCGAATGACGTTATTTTAACGGTTTTTGGGGGTACTGAAATTGTAGTATCAAAGCGAGCCGGATGTAAGGTAATCATTGAAGAGGTCGAGTTGCAAATTGATTTACTTCTTGTAGACAAATGTATACCGGGCATCGATATAGTGATAGGGTAGAATTTTACCGAAGACCCTTTTATCAAATACTCACGTATAGGTTCTGGTTTGACATTTAGCCAGGCTTTGACTGTGAATGTTGTGAATACGCAAACTCAGTGTATCCATATTGGCGTAACCAATGAGGAGATCCTATCTGAGGTACGAGAGCTTGTTAATGAGTTTTCTTCATTTTTCCCAAGTTCTGGGAAAAAAATGGGCACTATTAGTGGAACCAGAATGGCGATCAAATTAAATTCTGAAATTCCAACTGTACAACGTCCTTATCGGTTGTCCGAAGCCAAAAAGGATAGATTACGCGAATTAATCAACGAACTATTGAAAAATGGAACCATCAGACCTTCTTATTCGCCATTTGCAAGTCCCGTTATAATGGTAAAAAAGAAAAATGGCCAAACTCGGCTATGTGTTGACTATAGGATGCGCAATAAACAAATAGTGAAAGAGAACTACCCTCTACCTGTGATTGAGGATTTGATAGACAGACTTTCCGGACAAATTTACAATTTTGGATTTGAAGTCTGGTTATCATCAGATACAGTTAACGGAAGAGTCTGTTCCTTTCACAGCCTTCATCACAACAGAAGGCAAGTTTGAGTATTTCAAGGTTCCATTCGGCCTTATGAATGATCCTTATGTTTTTCAACTTACTGTCGATGATATTCTTGGTGAATTGAGATACCTAGACGATGTACTTATTCCTTCAAAAACTATACCAGAAGGTATCGATGTCCTGCGTCAGGACCTTGAGCGCTTCAGAAACCATGGTGTGCAATTGAATGTTGAAAATTGTTCATTTTTGACAGATGAGATAAATTCAACCTAGTTCATTGAAAGTAAATGCAATACAAGGAATTCCTTGCCCAAGTAATATACACCAAGTCAGACCATTTCTGGGCTTAGTTGGACATTTTCGCAAGTTTATTCCAAAGTTCGCCCTTCAGGCGAAACCATCGACCAAACTGCTCAAAAAGAATCAATCTTGGACATGGCAGTCCGAACAGGAAAATGCGTTTAAATTCTTTAAGGAACTGCTTACAACTTCTCCGGTACTCACTTTGTTTGATTGTAAAAGAAAAACAATCCTTTACACCGACGCCAGCCGTTTGGACTTTGCTGGAATGCTAGTACAGTTATACGATGGCAATGAGAAAGCTGTTGGGTACTTCAGTAAGGCAACAACGCCCACTGAGAAGAGGTATCATTCATTCGAATTAGAAGCCCTTGCTATAGTTCGCGCGGTTAAAAGATTTAGACACTACTTACTAGGGGTAAGGTTTACGATATTCACTGACTGCGCTGCTGTTAGAAGTACCATGTCTAAGAAAGATCTCAATCAGAGAATTGGAAGGTGGGTTTTAGAGTTACAGGACTACGATTTCGACATAAAGCACAAACCAGGGTCAAAAATGACACATGTTGATGCACTGAGCCGTAACCCAACAACAGAAAACGCGCATCATGGTGTATATGCTGCCATTTTGTTCGAGGACGATTGGTTGTTGGTGACTCAAGAATCTGATGCAAACATTAGAGCAATAAAGAATATTCTGTTGTCGGGTAACCAAAATAACAACAGAGAAATTTTCAATAGTTATGATCTGAGAAGGGGGAGAGTATACCGTCGGACTGATCACGGTAACAGGGCAGTTTTGCCAAAGGCGTGTATTTGGCAAATACTGAGATTCAACCAAGACGATGTTGGCCATTTTGCGGTCGATAAAACATTCGAGTTGGTCTCTAGTAAATTTTAGTTTCCTAAAATGAGAAAATGTATTACTAAATACGTCAAAGCCTGTATAAATTTTCTGTTCCATAAGTCTGCTTCTGGAAAAAGACCCGGATTCTTACAACCAATCCCCAAAGTTGCTCGACCTTTTCATACGGTTCATGTAGATCACGTTGGCCCCTTCTGTAGAACCAAACAGAAAAATACGCATGTACTGGTCATTGTTGATGCATTCACGAAATTTACTTGTACAAGACCGGTCAAAAATACGAAAACTAAGTATGTACTCGATGTTTTGAGGGAACTCATTCAAACCTTTGGCGTACCTAAGCGAATAATTAGTGACAGGGGTACAGCGTTCACTTCCAAGAAGTTCAGAGAGTTCTGTGCTGAGAGGCAGATCAATCACCACCTAAATGCAGTTGGAATGCCTCGGGGAAATGGACAGGTGGAGAGGTACAATAAAACCATCCTGGATTATCTCGCAACCATGGGTGCGAACAAGGCAGATGACGAATGGGACGAGAATATTTCGAAAATTCAACTGGGCATAAATAATACATGGAATAGAGCTATCGGTACAAGTCCAGCTGAAGTACTTCTGGGGTACAGGGCGGGCTCTAATAATGCAGGAAGTGTTGAAGAAGAAAAGGTAGACGTAACTAAACTACGCAATGTAATCGTTCGAAACATTGAGTCGAATCAGGATCGTCAAAAGAGAGACTTTGACGCTCATCGAGCAGAACCTGCAAGGCTCCGTACAGGAGAGCTTGTGTTGGTGAAGATTTCGTCTATTGTTAGCTCAGGAACGAGTCGCAAATTAGTCCCTAAATGGAAAGGTCCATTTATGGTATCGAAAGTTTTTGAAAATGATCGATATGAAGTTGTCGATATACCAGGTGCAAATAGATCTCGAAATCCATATAGGGGAGTATACGCATTAGAGCACATGAAGAGATGGACTTCCTACGATGTCGTTCATAAAAATTAGGTAAGCCCTTTGTAGGCCGTCGGGACTTCTGGTCCCTGTGCTATGTAGGCCGTCGGTACTTCTGGTCCCTGTGCTATGTGGGCCGTCGGGACTTGTGGTACCTGTGCTATGTAGGCCATCGGGACTTCTGGTCCTTGTGCTATGTAGGCCGTCGGTACTTCTGGTCCCTGTGCTATGTGGACCGTCGGGACTTGTGGTACCTGTGCTATGTAGGCCGTCGGAACTTCTGGTCCCTGTGCTATGTAGGCCGTCGGTACTTCTGGTCTCTGGGCTATGTGGTCCGTCGGGACTGTGGTACCTGTGCTATGTAGGCCGTCGGGACTTCTGGTCCCTGTGCTATGTAGGCCGTCGGTACCTCTGGTCCCTGTGCCATGTAGGCCGTCGGGACTTCTGGCCCCTGTGCTTTGTAGACTGTCGGTACTTCTGGTCCCTGTGTTCTGTAGGCCATGGGAACTTTTGGTTCCTGTGCTCTGAAAGCCGTTGAGATTCCTAGCATAATGAGTAATGGGATGATGGTGCAATGATAGAATCAAGTTCAGATAATAGAATGATATCGAGAACTGTCAGTTAGTTGCTATCCGTTGTGCGGGCTGTTCAGACGTTTTTGTAATTGTCGTGTTGGAAATCGTTTGTTGTGGAATAAAATATTGAAAATAGAAGTGTTTAATTAGTATACCAGTTCACACATATAAGGATTTGTTGGCGAAACTAAAAAATAATTACAAAAAGGTAACATTTACTTCTACGGAACGATTTTCATTCTTCACAATGAAACAGCATTCGGGACAGTCACTTCAAGAGTTTGCCAATAAATTACAAGATATGACAACTAACTGCAGTTTTCCACAAGATTTTTTACAAGATGTCCTTATAACAGCTTTGGTAATGGGAATTTCAGATAACAATATTCGAAGAAATCTACTTCAACAAGACTTGAAGGAATTCAATAAGACAATAGAGACAGCAAAAATACTGGCTACCATTTATAATACAGGGAGTACACAGTTTCAAGATTCTGAGAAATCTGTGAACAAAACATTTCGAATGCGAACTTCATCGATTTCTTCTAGGAACACTAATAGTTTGGTCCACTCTTCTCCCACCTATTCTCAAAATAGAAAACAAATGACACCATGTCATAGCTGCGGGTCGCAACATACGAGGGACAGTTGTAAATTCAGATCAGCTGTTTGCCATATATGTTCCAAAATTGAACATATAGCAAAAGTATGTAGGTCTAAGAATAATAACACGCCATTAAGAGAGGAAAAGCGCTCGCGAAGCAAATCTCCATACCGTTTCAACTCAGTGCATGCAACAACTCCAGGAGATAATGTAAACTCCTATTATTTTGCTGAGCAATATTCTTTGCCTTCCTGCAGTCAAGATTTTTATGTTTTTTCTGTGAATCAAATAGGTACTGGTCAAAAATTCATAGTTCCTGTGGAGGTAGAAAACCACATTATTCAAATGGAGCTAGACACAGGGAGTTGCGTGACTATAGTAAACAGGGATACTTATTTCAAACTGAAGTCACCTAAGGTTAGTAGTCCAACCACTTCATTGGTCAGTTACTCGGGACATACAATTTCCTTATTTGAAGAAACATTCGTAAACGTGAAATTCCGAGGAAAATCTGCTAACCTCAAATTATATTTTGCTGAACGTAATACAAATAATCTACTTGGAAGGGATTGGATTGAGAATCTCAACCTCACTTCCTTGAGTCTTTAGGACTTATATGATTCATCTGTGTTATCCATTTTGTTGAGGAATAAAAAACCAAAATAAGTTAGTTTTTCAAATATTCCTGAGAGATTACCAGTACAAAACTCTAAAAATTTCAATAATTTAGGGCAACTTCTACATGCATATGGAGATATTTTCAGGGATGAATTAGGTCATTGCACTCAATTTGAAGCTCATCTATATTTGAAACATTCTGTTTAGCCAGTTTACCAAAAGGCAACACCCGTTCCATTCGCTGTGAAAGATGCAGTAGAAAGTGAATTGAATCGTCTTGTAGAAAATAATGTCCTTGAGCCAATAGATTTTTCTGAATGGGCCGCTCCAATAGTAGTTGTGAGGAAGCCAGGAGGAAAGTTCAGAATTTGTGGCGACTTCAGTACAGGGCTGAACAGATCTCTCAATATCCAGAAATATCCGCTGCCAACGGCAGACCAAATTTTTTCTTTACTACTGGGTGGACAACATTTCACAGTGATAGATTTCTCCGAAGCCTACTTTCAGATCCGCATTGATGAAGAAAGTAAGAAACTTCTTGTGATGAATACGCACAAAGGTTTATTTCGCTTCAATCGTTTAGCATTCGGAGTTGCTGCAGCTGCTGCAATATATCAAAAAGTGATGGATCAAATGCCCTCAGGCCTGTCAGGAGTTCTTTCGTACCTGGATAATATCATCATAACAGGAACTTCATTCCAAAATCATCTACAAAATGTTCAGAACGTTTTGGAAAGAATCAAAATGTACAATTTCAGAATGAAAGTTTCGAAATCGTCATTTCTACAACCTTCCGTGGAGTTCCTAGGGTTCATTGTAGATAAACACGGAATCCACAAATCTCCTGAAAAGACAAGAGCAATTGTGGACATGCCCCCACCTACAGATTTGAAGAGCTTACAATCTTTCTTGGGTATGGTTAACTATTATGCAAAATTCACTCATCATCTATCGGATTTATCCTATCCTTTGAATCTGCTTAGAAAAAAGGATACCACATTTCTGTGGAATAAGGATTGTGAAGCAGCATTCAACAGAATAAAAGATCAGTACCTCGTACATTTCGATCCTTCCAAGGAGTTAGTGTTGGCCGCTAACGCGTCCTCGGAGGGGGTTGGCTGCGTCATTTATCACAGGTTTTCAGATGGCACTGAAAGACCCATAGCGTATGCCTCCAAGTCACTAACCGCTGCAGAGAAAAAATACAGCCAGATAGAGAGAGAGGCCTCGCTATCGTTTTCGGAGTAAGAAAATTCCACAAATATCTGTGGGGGAGGAAATTCAGACTCAGCACAGATCATCAACCTTTAGTGACCTTGTGGTGGTTTACCTGAGATGTTAAGGTTGGTCGAGCGGGAACGTGGTTTTCTTAATAGGTTGCTGCTGTGTGAATTAAACTCCCAAATTCGTGAAATAAATCTATTGGATTAAACTGGATCAAATGTTACAGATCAGATGTTTGATAGACAAATACTGGTACTAGACTGTCTTGAGTTCCTATGAAAAGTTCTTTTAAATGACCACTATCACGTGTTGCATGTCATATGCTGGACGCGCCAAAAGGCAGCTTCTTATTGGTTGAGACACAATGTTACGAACTCAAGTTATCCCATATCAAAAGTATAGTCATCATTTTAATATCAAGAAATAAAATACATACTCAGCTAATGATACAATTGAAATGTTCCTAGAACGAATGTGTTTGCAGAAACAAAAGCAATGAAATGAAAATGACTGGAAATACTGAGTGAACAAAATATCTATACTATATTACAACCTCGTTTGGGAATCTTAAGGGAGTGTCTACTACAACAGCAAACCGTATACAAAGATGGGCTATATTTCTGATGGGCTACACTTATGAGATAGAGTACATCCAAACTACAAAATTTGGCCATGCAGACGGATTATCCAGACTACCCGCTGGACCAGATTTTCATTTTGATGAGAATGATTTTGGCATGAATTTCGTTATTTCACAATTTCAAGAGGAAATTCAGAACGAAATGCCCGTGAAGGCTAGAGAAATCGCTACAGAAACTGACAAGGACCCTACATTGAAAAAGGTGAAGGAAGCCATTTTGTCAGGCTAGCCTACATTCATACTAGAAGATGCCCTTCAACCCTACTTTCGGAAAAGAAATTAACTTACAGTTGCATTCGGTTGCATTTTATAGGGTATTCGAACAATAATTCCGCCCAAATTTCAGGATTTTATTCTTAAATATCTACATGCTACACACCAAGGGATTGTTAGGACGAAATCAGAGGCAAGAAGATTCCTATTGTCGCCTAGTCTAGAAGTAGACATCAAAAATATAGCTCATAACTGCGAAGCGTGTACTGCACTATCGAGAGATCCACCGAAAGTTCCTGATAATCCATGGCCACTACCAGAATTTTCATACAAGAGACTACATATCGATTTTGCCGGTCCATTTGTGGATAAAATGTTCCTTATAGTAATTGATGCACACTCCAAATGGACGGAAGTTATTCTGATGAAAGATATAACTGCGGAATCTACAATAAAAGCAATAAAAACTTTATTTATACGTTACGGATTATGTGAAGAAATTGTATCGGACAATGTCACTGCTTCCACTTCAGAAAATTTCAGATAATTTTGTGAGAATTTTGGAATAAAATGCAAAAAAAATCATGCTCAGTCCAATGGGCAAGCAGAAAGAAATGTACAAACTTTCAAAAATGCTATAAAGATGATTGTATATGAGAATCCGAGAGCGAATATACAGGAGAGTATTAAAATTTTTTTATTCAGATACAGAGCAACTCCTCATGCGACAACCAAAGTTACACCTAGTGAGAGATTTCTTAAGATGCAAATGAGAACTCAATTAGATTTACTTCGGCCCACCAGTCCGAGGAAAGAGGAAGAGAAAACCGAGGACAGAAAAAACAGACACGAGAAGATTTTTCAAGAAGGAGAAGAAGTGTTAGTGAAAGACTATAGAAGAAAACCTGTTATATGGAAGAAAGGTCGCATAGAAAAAAAGGGAAGGATACAGAGTTTGGTCAGTTGCCGTGGAAAATTGCCACTGGAGGAGACATTCAAACCAAATACGAAAATTCAAAGGAACCAACAATGTGGAGGAAAATATACCCTTTGCAAATCTTGATATGGGAAATACGGATTTGCAGACAGCTACAACCCCTAATCATCAAGAGCCTTTGGCTCAAAGAAGAAGTTCACTTTTAGCACATCGTAAACCAAAGAGGGACATACACCCACCACGACGGTTGATTGATGAATTGGCTGAAGAGGCTTTGCATTAAGAGAAGGGCTGTTGTCATGTTTAGAAATAGGTTTAATTTAACTGTACTAATTTAAGTGTAATTCTGAGTGCGCGTGCGCGAAGGACCAGAGTCAGTAGAGTGTCATGGGAGAAAACTTCAACTACGAACAAGTTGTTCCAGAACTTCAAGTGATGACTTCTAAACGATTCACGCTTTATTGTGTTAAATAATGTGCATACTTATTTTATCACACACTCCAACATTAAACTTCTTTACCTGAAATGTACACCTACCACAACAACAAATTTTCAGGATTTTTCCTTTGCTAACCCACTGGTAGACCAATAATTATTCTTCAAAAACTATAGATGTGTAAGCGAATTTAACGCACTGTGTTTAGTGCTAGTGTAGGCTAGTGTAGGCATAGTGTAGGCTGGTGTAGGCATTCTGGGCTTTCTGGGATCGTGAGCACTGTGCTCGCGAACACTTTTGCAAATCGGTGTTCCATGCTTAGTGCTTCGAGCACTTTATAAAAGGGCCTACTGCTCATGAAAATTACTCGTGTGCACTTTGGAATGCTTCCTAGCACTCGAAAGTGCTCGCGAGTACTCGAAAGTGCTCGCGAGTACTCAAAAGAGCTTGCGAGCTCTCAATGTCTGATCTCAAAGACCTTTACATACTAATTTGGACAAGAATTTATCAGCTGAAACTCTAAACAGCAAATCACTTTTTTGACACTCTGTTGATCAGAAACTGTAGAAAGGATCTATTTGTGACTGAACAGCGTGAATTGCGGTCGATGGTAGATTAGACGTTTATGGAGAACGCAAAGCTGGATTTTCCTGAAAATTTCACATCTCACATTTATAATACCTAATACACCATCATAAACACTCGAAGGGTGAACCCAAAGACATAGCCTGTACGGGTAGAGGGCGGCTATGATTATCATTGGCCAAGGCGCTCCAGGGTGACTTACTGATTTTTGGTGGCGTATTCACTGTTCAGCTGCACGAAAACCTGGAAGCATCACCCCTGTAAACTTCGAGCCATAGTGGATGAAATCATTCTGTAATCTTACAAACTTCATCTCGTTCATTACTGATAATTCGGGATACATTTGGTTAAACTTTCCGGCTATGTTTTAAAGAGAATCATTCTCAATTGAAAATTGAATCAATACCTCACTCCTCTGGAAAAGGAAAAAACCCTACGAAAAAATTGAAGTTACTTTTCTGTAAAATCTAACAGAAAACAACTACTTCCCCGGCTAATGCCACGCTGGACATTGAACTACATCTGATAGATATTGAGAAAGACCCTATATAACTTGAAAGAAAAAATCTAAAAGTGAAAATTTGCATTTTCATTCAGATAATTGATTATTTATTAAATGTACAGTTTCCATTGGAGATTCTCATCTATGAATGAGATGAGGGAGAATTTTATTCAGAAGTATCACTCTGGCAATGATTTGAGCACATTGTTCCTGTATAATAAATAATTTCATGACAACTTCGATTGAATTATCAATAGTTGCATTTATTTTGGGACATTGTTTCAAACATCTCCAATTACTATTTGTAAAATCACTTATAAAAATCACCAAACTGTCATAACTTGATATTTTCACGGCCACCTAAAATTAAATTCTTTAAAAAATTATTTTCCCCAAAAAGCTGCGTCATTGAGAAAACTTGATGATTTAGGTAAAGGGACAAGTTATGTTATTTCAAAGCATTTTTCTTCTTCTTTCAGGTTATCCGGTAATATTCCTGGAGTTTCATTTGAAAAAACGAAATCTTGACCACTTTGATGCATAACCGTAATAATAATAATTTAGTACGACCCTGTATGATATGGAGTAGATTTCCCTGTGTGAATCAAATTATTCAAGTTTGGTCTGACTACCTTCAAAATATTATCCTTACATGAATTGAGAGTACAGCTTGGCAAACATAGCTGCAATTGTAAAAGTATTCACGCCCATGATGCGCATTAGTTGTACGACGGAGTATCCAGCGATATTCACGTGATTGTTCGCGCAAGAAGTGGAAATTTCACAATCTCAGCTATGTTTGCCAAACTGTACTCATCTACTTAAGTTCAATTTACGATATGTTTTGGACCTCAAATAATTTTTTTTTATCTCGAAAATAGATTGAGGTAGGTATTGGGCATTATCAACAAGAAAGTATTATAATGGATGGACTATTAAGAAAATCTTCTAACCCAATATTAGCCGTGAGTCACAATGTGTAACACTAGTGTCAGTAACTACAACAGAATATTTCAGAAAAATCAGAGGAGTTCCATTTTTCATAAGGAAAGTTCGGGGTCAACTACGAATGCGTAGAACGGACATGCGATATTTTTTTCCTAATTTCGAGTTATTACGCGAAATCAAGCAAGATTTGCGTGAATGTATTTATATTTCTGCAAGTGCTGTTCCTGTATAAATCTCAGTATAAATACTGCAGTGTAATGGATGAAATGATTTCGTATTGAAAAGAGGAACATTCTCAATTGAAAATTAAACCAAACATGACTCCAACGGAATGGAAAAAACCTACGATAAATATGAAGCTACTTTTTTGTAATGTCTAACAGAAAACCACTACTGGACATTCTCCCTTATCTCATTTTCTCATTTGTATAAAGTGCGGCTTTTTTGTACCCGCCCTGTTAAGTTTTGAATGGTTAGACAAACATACATGGAACAAAAACCATTTCAAATGGTATCACCGAAACTACTTTATGAAATAAAAGACATTGGAGCACCACGTTCCAATCGCTTCATTCAAATCGCTTTCAAATGCTGATAATCACTCGGTTCTTAGCATTTACACTGACGTTCTTTCATTATTGAGCATTATTGCGGGTGAATGTAAAGCTACCTATTGTGGTTACCCGAATTGAGGGGTGGGAAGGCACATCAATTTAGAAATATCAAATATCATGGGGTGTCAAATTACACATCGTTAAAAAAATTGTTCAAATTTATCGAGATAAGAGTTCCATTTAGATCCGCACTTTTGTTTGATATTTCAGAGTGCATATGGTAAAAAAAAATTGAAAGAATCCGAAAAAATTCAAATGAATGAAAAGAGAACTGAAACATATTTCCAACCATGTGTCACTTGACCCCGATGCTATTTGAAATTAATACATTCCTTTCCTTTCCGCCCCCTCTGTCAAGCAATCACGTTGTCCTCTACTTCAAAATAGTAGTATCGGTGATAACATTCAAAATGATGGGTTTTGTTCTATGTTTGTACGTCAAACCGTCCAAAAGTTAACTGGGGGATGGGGGAATAAAAAAGCCTGCACTGTACCTATATGAATCTCCAATGGAAACTGATCATTTGAGAAATAATCAACTGTCTGAATGAAAAAGATGATTTTTTATTTCAAGTTAGGTTCTTGTCACAAAATCTATCAGATGTAGTTCAATATCCAGCGTGGCTTTAGCCGGGGAAGTAGTTGTTTTCTGTTAGATTTTACAAAAATTGGCTTCTTTTCATTTCAACTATATGAATGAAAATGCAAATTTTCACTTTTGGGAGTAATATAGGGTCTTTTCACAATATAAGTATATGAGATGTACTTCAATATCCAGTGTGGCTTTAGACAGGGAACTGGAGGTTTTCTGTTGAACAAAAAAGTAACTTCATATTTATCGTAGATTTTTTCCAGAGCAGTCCTGTTTGGTTTATTTTTCAATTGTTTCCCTTTTCAATACGAAATTATTTCATCCATTGCACTGCACCATTTATACCGAGATTTATATAGGAGCAGCACTTGCACAAATCTGAATGCATTTACGCAGATCTAGCTTAATTTTGAAAACTTGAAATTAGCCTAATTAATTTCGAGTCACGGACTTTTTTACTTCCGCCCCTACAGTTAAATTTTGAACGGTTTGACGCACAAACAAAACCATCATTTTGAATGTTATCACCGATAATACTGTTTTGGAATAGAGGACATCGTGATTGCTTGTGACAGAGGGGGCGGAGAGGCACAGCAATTTTTCAATTTCAAATAGCATCGCGCGGGGTCAAGTGACACATCGATGAAGAGATAATTCACTTCTCTGTACATACATCTGAATTTTTTCGGATTCTGGTAATATTTTTTTTTCCCATATGCACTCTGAAATATCAAATGAGACTGCGGATCTAAATGGAACTCTTATCTCGATAAATTTGAAAGGTTTGATGTGGAACAATGACACAAAAAATATTTTGAATGATAGTACGATACTACTTTTTAAGAAAAGATACATTGCAATTCTCCGACAGAGGGTGCTTGTGGTATATCAACTTGAAAACTTAGCAAAGGCAAAAAGATCGAATTTATGAAAATGAGTTTATACAAAAATAAAAATATATATATGGTTGAAAATAAAATTGAATTATCTCTTCAACGATGTGTAATTTGACCCTCATGATATTTGAAATTTCTAAATTGATGTTCCTCCCCACCCCTCATTTCGGGTAACCACAATGTCTTTCATTTCATAAAGTAGCATCGGTGATGCAATTTGAAATGGTTTTTGTTCCATTTTTGTATGTCAAACCCTTCAAAAAAAAAACAAAATGAGAAAATGAGATAATTGAGAATGTCCATCGTGGCTTTAGCCAAGGAAGTAGTGCTAGACATTACAAAAAAGTAGCTTCATTTTTATCGTAGGTTTTTTCTGTTCCAGAGGAGTCATGGTTGGTTTAATTTGCAATTGAGAATGTTTCTCTTTTCAATACGAAATCATTTCATCCATTGCACTGCACCATTTATACCGAGATTTATGCAGGAGCAGAAATCTGAATCCATTCGTAATTAGTGTTAATTTCGAGTTGTGACTAGAAATTGAGATAATTTCGAGTTGTAACTCCAAAATAAGCTTAATTTCGAGTTATAACTCGAAATTAGCCTAATTTCGAGTTGTAACTCTGAATTAAGAAAAAAAAATCGTATGTCCGTTTTACGCCTTCGTAGTTGACCCTGAAATTTCTCTATGTAAAATAGAACTCCGCTGATTTTCCTGATATTTTCTGTTACTGGCACTAGTAGTACACATTGTGACTCACGGCCGATATTGGGTCAAAAGATTTGCTTACCTATTTTATCGACCTAAAATTTTTTTATGCCTCCTTGCCGCTTCTATCAAAATGTCCTACCTATTAATTTTTTTTGTATAGAACACCCAGTATATTAATATATTTTCCTAATAGTCCATAAATTATAATAGTTTTTTGTTGATAATGCCCAGTACCTATCCCAATCTATTTTCGAGAAAAAAAATTATTTGAGGTCTAAAACATAGTGCTAATTGAACTTAAGTAAATGAGTACTCTCAATTCTTGTAAGGATAATATTTTAAAGGTATTCAGACCAAACTTGAATAATTTGATTCACAAAGAGAAATCGACTTCATATCATATAGAGCATAATAAAATAATACCTGGCTAATTTCGTGTTGTAATTCGAAATTAAGCTTTATTTCGAGTTGTAACTCGAAATTAGTGTTAATTTCGAGTTATAACTCGAAATTAGCTTGGTTTCGAGTTGTAATTCAAAATTGAGTTAACTTCGAGTTGTAACTCCAAAATGAGCCTAATTTCGAGTTGTAACTCAAAATTAGTGTTAAGTCGAAATTAAGAAAAGAAAGATTGCATTGCATGTACACTTTACGCCGTCGTACATTTGAGCAGTGCCTAGAATTCACGAAAAAAACCAATGTAAACTCAACATTGATAATGATTCAATATCTTTAATTTCAAATAGGTAAAACCCGTTGATGTCACAGGATATTGCATTGTTTGACAGGCACTATTATTTACAAATAGTATCCTGTCTAGTTGGTTTCTCAATAGCGATACTTCCAATTTGTTCACCCATAGTCAAGACCCAATAGTCCAAGAAACGAGAAAGCGGCCCAATGTTAAATGTGCAAAAATTAATATCCAAAAAATAAAAATATGAGCGTATAGGAAATTAAAATTCAGGATGAGTTTCTATTTCATGCGACTCGATCCTGATTACCGAACATAACCTAAAAAATTGGCAAAGTTGCGAAAAATGTTTTTTTGTTGATAATTAAAAAACTACAGCTCCGATCAAAAAAAGTTAAATTAGGAAATTGTAGGTATTGAAAAACACAAAATTTTTGATATCATTGATACTTATCGAGTTATATAGGAAAACCCGTAAAAAATCGTGTCTTCTATAACTCGTTTATTGTAAGGTATTGAAAATTGTTACTTACAGTTTTGTGTAACCTATGGCAGGCCAAACAAGGCTTTTTCAGAAAAATTGATGAATATTGATTATTTTTCAAAATATATGAAGTTTTCTCAAAAAAGATGCTCTCTCAATATGGCTACTCTTGCTCGGGTAATGATGCTACAGTTACGATTCTGGACTTATTTTTTTCTGTAAAAGTTGTACTTTCATAATATTATCAAATAAGAATATTGATATTATTTATTTTAAGTGTCAAAAAATTACTTAGAAAAATTGCGCATTGTTTTCACTTGTTTTTTCTAAATAAATTTCTCAATTTTGTTTTTATAGAAATGACTTTTATGAAAATAGATTTCAAGCGTAACTTCACTCATTAAACAAAAAATTTAATTCCTACAACCACTAGGAGCCGAGATAATTTTTTTTAATCTGGAAGGCGCGATTAATCATCGTACAGCAGTCACCTTCATGGATATTGAGGTTGAAAACCTATATTTTCGATAAAGATTACTAGGATATTCGCAGCATTATTACTTGGTGAACAAAGTGAGGCGTGCAGGCGCGGAGCGATGCAATTTTAGCGGGTGTCGCAGTGGGGATACAAATACTGTTGACATTAAATAAACTTTCGTCCTGACAGTGTTATTGAAAAAGTTATTGGTTCAATTTCAAGTACTTGTGTACATTGCAAAAGAAAACTTACGTGAACAACAAGCCGAGATACTCAATATTTTTCAAGCACAAGCACTTTGAACACACGAAATAAGTTATCAGTGCTATCCCCATTCCGCCACCCGCTACAGCTTTCGCGATCCGCGCCTGCACGCCTCACTTTATTCATCAATTAATATTACTGCAAATGAACTAGACATATCGTAGTATTTTTTTATTGAAAATATAGGTATTCAACCTTAATATCAATGAAGGTGACTGCTGTACGATGATTATTGCGTCTTCCAGATTCTTTTGAAATAAAATAAAATGATCTCGGCTCCTAGGGATCGTAGGAATTCAATTCTTGCTAGGAATCCATTTTCATAAAAGTCTTTTGAATAAAAACAAAATTGAGCAATGTATTTGAAAAAAAAAGTTTTAAAAAAATTATACAATTTTTTAAAAGTAATTTTTCGACCCCTAAAATAAAAAAAATGAATATACGAGAATATATTGAAAAATTCTTAGCCTACTATAGAACCAAACAAAATTTCAATGTCAAAATATTTTATTACTCAACATATTCTCCTCTTATTTGGATACATTTATTACAGCGAACCTGCAACGTCTCTAGACCTTTCAAAAAAATATTTCTTCTTGCTCTGCAAACCAGACCTCCACAGCTTTTATTACCTCCTCGTTGGAAGAAAATTAACGACCTTTTAAACTTTTTTTCAGTTGAGGAAAGAGATGATAGTCGGACGGAGCCAAATCTGATGAATAAGAGGGGTGTTCTAGAAATTCAAACCCTACTACTACTTGCACGCTTTTTGTCAACAATCAAACATTTGGGGATCCATTTTGCAGCAATTTTTCTCATGTCCAAATTAACGTGAACTTTATGATGAATGCGTTCGTATGAAATATTCAGTACTTCAGATATCCGTTTTAGCCCAATTCGACGGTCTGTTAAAATCATGTCATGAACTGCATCGATATTTCCGGGGACTGACACAGAAACTGGCCTTCCCGATCGGTCATCATCTTCAATGGAAAATTTACCTCTTTTGAAGCTTGCAGTCCAATTTTTCACTGTCGCATACGAAGGACATTGATCACCAATGGTATTAAGCATATCTTCCTAAATCTGCTTACCACTTAACCCTTTTAAATACAGGTACTTGATGATGGCTCGATACTCCAATTTTTCGATTTTCACAATTTCGGTAGACATATTTTTGCTTTTAATTTATTGCGTAACTCTGGTTTACATTTTTGACGTCAAACTTGACACTGACACTGACACTTCTAATAGGTTATTCTTCGTTGCTATGGAAAAGCAATAATTTGTTTATGCAGTGAACTGGTCTAGGCTAACTAGATATCAATACATCCTCGTACTTATTCAATAATATGAAAGAACAACTCTTACACAAAAGAAAAAAGCCATGAATCATTACTGTAGCATCATTCCCCGAGCAAGAGTAGCCATATTGAGAGAGTATCTTTTTTGAGAAAACTTCATATATTTTGAAATATGATCAATTTTTATCAATTTTTCAAAGAGAGACTTTTTTGGCTTGTCATAGGCTACACATAACGGTAAGTAACAATTTTGAATACCTTACAGTTAACGAGTTATAGAAAACCCGATTTTTCACAGTTTTTCCGATATGACTCGAAAAGTATCAATGACATCGGAAAATTATACATAATTCAATTGATAGATCTTTTTGATACCTACATTTTCTTAATTTCACTTTTTTCGATCGGAGTTGAGGTTTTTTAGTTATCAACAAAAAACTGCTTTTCGCAACATTGCCAATTTTTTAGATTATGTTCGGTAATCACGATCGAGTTGCATGAAATAGAAACTTATGCTGAATTTCAATTTCCTATACGCCCATATTTTTTGTTTCCGGATATTGATATTTACATGCACTTTTCACTATTGCTTGGACTATAATTAGATTATCTTGATGAAAAGCAGATTTAGGAAAAAAGTATACAGTTGATAAAGGAGAAGCATGTCAAACGTTCTCATCGATTATTACAAAATCTTTTCCCATCGCAAACTATTCAGGTTTGTGCAAATATTGTGCAAATATAATTTTTCTATCCACAGGGGAGGAGGTGGAGGTGAAGCGACTGTCTGTTCGCGGACTGCTCCCCGAAACCGAATTCTACATGACGTACGACGGATCTACGACCATGCCAGCTTGCCACGAGACAGTCACATGGATGATCCTCAACAAGCCAATTTACATCACGAAGCAACAGGTATGTGGTAGCGTAGGAGAGTGAATTAGTGGTTATAGACCGTGAGCTGTGAGCTTAGTGCTTACATCGACAGCGGCTCGGGGGTATATCGGGCGAATTGAGTCGATGTTGGAATGTTAAAGAAAAACTGTTAATAATTTTTGTTGACTGCAGTTTTTCATGATTTTGTTCCATTTCGCATTAGATTATACGACTAATAAATTATGGCAAGTGAGATTGTATATTGGATTATTGTTGTACCTGGTTTTCTTTTCTGATGGTGAATACTTTCGATCTTCTATTTGATGTACAGTGCCCATTTTGGGTGAGACAGCCGGGTTTCTCGCTTGTTATTTAAGATAGAGCCTTTCGGTTTTCACGTTTGCTACTTTTTTGTGGAACTCAAGTTGGCCTAACCAGATTTTGCATAACTGTTTCCGTTTATGAGATACAGGGCGATTTTTAAAATTAATACTTATCGGACCCCTCCTTTATCTCCGAAGTTATTAGAAATAATGCTGAGCTGAAAACTAACATCTGAAACAGAATTCTGCGTACTCATTTTTTTTTCGGAGCAGGGTTTTGAAGAAACGACACAAACCAATATTTTTTCAATGGAACACCCTGTATTTTATAACTTCGTTGAATTTTTTATTGTTTTCCCTTCAAAATGATGCATGATACTATATAGGTATGATGTGCAGAAATGATAAAACACAGTAAAACATCACATAATGATGATTTTTTGTCAGTGGGCCATGGATTTCCCATATAAAAAAATAATCAAATGCATAATTTTCATTTGTGATTTTTTTTTAAAGGAGGGTAAGAAAATAAAGATAGTACCCTCATAAATAACACGAAAAACAAAACTTAGGTACCTACCTAATAGCAACAAATAAATAATACAAAAATTCATAATACAAATCAGATACAAAAGAAATACTCAATAAAATATTCTTCATTATTACAGATTTTCAATATTACAAAATATCTCACTGAATAAACTGTTGAAATTGCTGTCCATTTCACTAATACATAATTGACAAACCTTTTAAATACGCCTGAGTGCATTTTATATTATAAAAGGGCGGTTTTGTAATTCTTGGAAAGCTGCCTCTGTTGATGCACGAAGTTCTTCGGGACTGTTATGTCGTTACTGTATATTTTATTTTTCAAATAGCCTTAAAAAAAAGTTTAATATGGACAGATCAGGTGACCTTGGAGGCCACCTGATGGGTCCATGAGTTTCAATACAACAACCCTAAAATTATTTACTCATATCTGCCCAGTCAAGCTTGAATTGTGGGCAGGGGCGCCGTCCTGTTGGAAATATTACGAAAGGAGAGGAAAACATCTTTCAGTAGTTACGGTAACACGTCTTCTAAAATTGTCAAGTACCTATTTGCGTCAAGAGATCCTTCAAAAATGCGGTATATGATTTTTTTCCCCAATATGAAACATGCCACATCAAAACCAAATCGACCCTGTTGTTGTCGTTCAAAAATTGAGTGCTGGTTTACATCATACCAATGCCTTGTATTGTATCTTGCCTGTTTGATATACCAGCACTGCTTATACGAGGATATATTGAAAAATTCTTAGCCTACTAAAGAACAAAACAAAATTTCAATGTCAAAATATTTTATTACTCAACATATTCTCCTCCTAATTGGACTCATCCATTACAGTGACCCTGCAACGTCTCTAGACCATTCAAAAAAAAATATTTCTTCTTGCTCTGCAAACCAGACCTCCACAGCTTTTATTACCTCCTCGTTGGAAGAAAATTTACAACCTTTAAAACCTCTTTTAAGTTGGGGAAAGAGATGACAGTCGGACGGAGCCAAATCTGGTGAATGAGGGGGGTGTTCTAGTAATTCAAACCCTAAATCACGAATTTTTTGCATGGCAACATGAGATTTGTATGCAGGGGCGTTGTCCAGCAAATCAAATCACCTTTGGATAGCTTTCCACGTCTTTTCTCTTTAATTTTTTCCCGTAGAGTGGTCAGTAATGTTGAATAGTAATCTCCAGTTATTGTTGAACTGCATCGATATTTTCGGGGACTTACACAGAAACTGGTCTTTCCGATCGGTCATCATCTTCAATGGAAAATTTACCTCTTTTGAAGCTTGCAGTCCAATTTTTCACTGTCGCATATACGAAGGACATTGATCACCAAGGGTATTAGGCATATCTTCGTAAATCTGCTTACCTCTTAACCCTATTAAATACAGGTACTTGATGATAGCTCGATACTCCAATTTTTCGATTTTCACAATTTCGGTGGACATATTTTTTCTTTTAATTTAAACTCTGGTTTACTTTTATGACGTCAAACTCTACACTAACACTTCTAATAAGTTATTGTTCATTGCAATGGTAACGCAATATTTTGTTTATGCAGGGAACTGGTCTAGGCTAACTAGATGTCAATACATCCTCGTATATGATTTGTCTGACCAATTAACTTTTTTTGCAAAATCCATGTCTCTCTGAGCATGGTTCAAAAACCAATTGCAGAAATTCAAACGTCTTGCTGCATCACCAGGATACAAGTGTTGGACAATATTGACTTTGTAGGGTTTCAACTTATACATTCTTAAATTTCTGTGTACCCGTGATCTGGAAATGCCAGTTTCATTTTCTAATTTTGCACAAGAAGTCTGATGATAGGCATGAACGCTAGCTAACACATTTATTTCATCTACTTCTTGATTCTCTTTATTATAAACCGAGGGCCGAGGTTTAGAATATGCACTATAAATCAGTAAATTATGCTTTAGTCTGAATATAGTTGCTCGACTAGGTTGATACTTCTCTGAATATATGGAAGTTTTTGAATCACGATGTGAGGAAATATCTTGTGGTAAAATTATCGGGGGTAATACCACGAGTGCTCGCAATACTATCGATAGTAATTCTGTCAGAAATCAACGAGATGAAATTGTTTGGTAATACCACGAGTCCTTTAGGACAAGTGGTGTTACCTCAAAGCAATTTGAACGAGTTTCAGATTTCTGACAGAATTATCGATAGTATTGTGAGCACGAGTAGTATTTATTGAGATAATTTCACGAACCAACAATGTAGAAACAGTTGCAATAGTTATATATAATGACTGATAGACATGAAGTCTGTCAGACTGACATTTATATTAGTAGCAAGATGATATTGAGTTCTCCTTTGTTGTTTGGATACGTGGTTGCCATGTGGTATTTTTTGGCTTGAAAGCTAGGAACAGCGTATCATCGAGGCATACGTCCCTTATTGTTCCTAATATTGCAGGAAAGGAGGGTTTCATACGGCGAGTGAAATTATCGACGTCATACCTGTTCAGATATAGTTCCAAAGCTTCTCAAACGTTTGCATTGCATTGAAACATTGTATAATGTCATATTTTTCATTGTTCCAGCCATTATAAGTTCTTAATTAACAAATTCACATACAATTATTTGGTATGTAGAATGTGGATTTTGACCTAACATTTCTGGAGTATTGACATTTTATGTATAATGGAATCAGGAGAATTTTCCAAAAGATGAAAAAATCTGAATGTGAAAAATTTTTCACTCAGTTATATAGGGTCTTTCTCAATATCTATCAGATGTAGTTCAATGTCCAGCGTGGCTTTAGCCGAAGAAGTAGTTGTTTTCTGTTAGATATTACAAAAAAGTAAGTTCAATTTTATCGTATGATTTTTCCATTTCCAGAGGAGTCATGTATTGATTCAATTTTCAATTGAGAATGTTTCTCTTTGAATCATGAATCCCTTCCAAGAGAGGTTATCTTGTACGATGGAAAATAGCGACTAAATTCCAACTTTCAGTCGCAGATGATTCCACAACTGACTTTATGAACATCCTGTTCCTGTTCATATTTTCAATGAAATCAACATGCCATACCCATGGCAGAAAAATATTTTCAAAGTTTCACCGCACAAGAAATAGTCCAACAATTCCTCATTACGGTGTGAAATTGCTTCTGAAGAGTATGTTTTCCAATTCTCCCGACCTCCCTGATGATCTTAGAAGAGTGAAATAGATTTTTGTCCGCCAATATGTATTGGAGGCCTAGCGAAAGAGATGCAATACACGCATCAATGGAATGAGCGATTTTCTGTGAGTGATACTTCTGAATAACATTCTTCCTTATCTCATTCATAGATAAGAATCTCCGATGGAAACTGGACATTTAATAAATAATCAACTAACTATCTGAATGAAAATGCAAATTTTCACTTTCAGATTTTTTCTCTCAGTTACATAGGGTCTTTCTCAATATCTATCAGATGTAGTTCAATGTCCAACGTGGCTTTAGCTGGGGAAGTAGTTGTTTTCTGTTAGATATTACAAAAAAGTAACTTCAATTTTATCGTAGGGTTTTTCCATTTCCATAGGAGTCATGTATTGATTCAATTTTCGATTGAGAATGTTTCTCTTAAAACATGAATCCCTTCAAAGAAGTGTTATCTTGTACAATGGAAAATAATGACTAGGTTCCAACTTTCAGTCGCAGATGATTCCACAACTGACTTTATGAACATTTTCAATGAAATCAATCCATAATATGTTTTTCCCAATTTTTCAATTTTCAGTTGCTCATAGATATGAAAATGTGATTCTTGATTAGTTTCTAGAGTGATAATGGAACATTTTTGGGCACTTTGTGACAAAAAAGACATTTTAAAATCAACCGAGCATATTGGATGAATAAGAATTGGTGAAATAGCCAGCTACATATGACACCCTGTATATCTCAATGAGTCAGCATTTAGTTATGTGGTTCTGTGACATTCCAAAAACAGGAGTTAGGGTTAATTTTTCAATGAAAGATCCTTCATATATTTTTTTCCAATTTTTCACTATTCAAGTGGTCACAGTTTGCCATGGAAAAGTAATATTTGGTTATATTCCTAAGTATCAATTGAATATTTTTGGTGATTTTCTATATAGCAAATGAGTTCACCTTTCCTAAGTGCAACAGACAGTGGCATTAGAGAGATGCAGAAGAGAAGAGAGGAGTATCTCTGAATTACGCCCCTCTTAGAGATTACTCACTCTGTACTTGATCAGATCTCATGCGAGTTTTCCAGAGCGGCATCAGTTGTCCAATGCATTTCATCATTCCTTAGGTAACCACAAGGCATCTGATGAAATATATTATGAGCTCATGTGATATAATATCTCAAACTTGTGGTAATCAATAGATCTCAAATTAGTTTTTGCTAGTTTTCACGGTTTATCTTGTTGATCCTCTTTTTTAACCCTTTCTCATGTGTCATGTACTCTTCGTGGGCTTGTCTGAAAGTTTGAAGAGTCTCTCCGAACTCATTATGGAGCCTTATAGTTTTTCTTTTAGTTCCTTTCCGCTTTTTTCTTATACTTTCTGTCCACCGTCATGGTGTTTTCCTTGTCAGCTGCAATAGTAACAGTACTTTGTTGAGCTGACTCTCTGGAAGCATCTACTGAAGTGTCCTTATTGTGTTCTTCACGCGCCCCTAGTATTTTCGAAATGTTTTAGGCAAGTGTTTCCTTATCCAGAAATGTTTGATTTCGTGCCCTTTTTCTCTTGTAATTATAGCCATTCGCGCAGTATATGATATGGCTGTTACCTAGTAATATCCTTTCTAGCATAGTGAGTGTAGTATTGAAGATTTTGCTCACTTTTCAGTAGATTTGAAGACGATGATGATGTAGGTCTGAAGAATAAATTAGTGCCACGAAAGCCTTAACCATTTTTTCAGTGCCAAAGAAATATTTGAAATTTCCACCATTCACAAGCATCGAGTTTCAGAAAGGATGGGTTTTAACTGAAATTAAAATTATGTGACTTTTTCATGGAATTACCTGCCACATTCCGATATTGCGTGTGATTGAAACGTCAACTTTCCAATAAAGCAACATCAATTTTCCAGCTTACAAAAAATCACAATTACCGGCACACCCGACCAAAAATGAAAACTTCAAAGCTAATTATTATAGAAGGTAGGAACGGCGACATTAATAAGCGTAATTTACGACACCGATGCATATCTCACGTTTCTTTAGCAGCACTTAACAAATTGCCCGAGCTTACGCCGTAACTATATTACACTCTCTGTTGACATTCTTAATTCGATTATACGTTTACTCGTCAGGGAGGCGCATACAAAATTAGCCACCTATAGGATAATTGAATTTTAATGCTTGGTTCTGGTTCTTCTCCGAGGGTCGTATCTGAATTTGATTGACGGAGAGCGTAGTTTGTTGGAATTAAGGGCCTGTGATTTTCAGCAGCTCCCAAAGTTCCGGACCAAGATCAATTAACACAGATTTGATTAAATTTTTAGGAGGATACGATTAACCGTTTTCAGAAAAGAAGGGATTTCTCAAATAGGTACGTACATTTTTTGCCTACATTTTTTATAAATCGCAAAACTCTTTATCTCTTAACCGAAGTAGCACAATTATATTGAGAGAATATTGCTACTATATTATGATAACACTGGCTAAATGTTTGAAACGTTATATTGGCGAGAAAATTAAATTTGAACATTTCGCGATATTGGTCAAATAACACTTGAATAATATTGGTGAAATACTCTTTAAGCAATATCGACCTTAATACATTGACCAATATTGGAATAGTCTTTCCAATATCAATTGCAGAGCATAAGAACTGGGTTCAAAGCCTTACCGACAATTTCGTTTGATATGCCGACACCTCATTCAATAGATGATTTATGACTCTCCAGCCAAATATTTTACATTTCGCCACACGTCAATTAAGATCACGTGGACCGCGGCGTTTCCTTTGAATCTATATGAGTTGTTGCAATTGGTAGTGGAAAGACTATACACTAATATTGTTCAAGTATTGGTACAATATCATGAAAATATTGTTAAAATATTCAATATTGTTCAAGGAGCTGAATTATTTGGCAGAAATTTCCATATTTTTCATATAACTCGACTCTAGTATGCTATTTTCTGGCTCCGCAATAGAATTTATGTCAAATTTGATGACATAGTCAAAAAATAGGTACATACTGTTGAACCGTTTTTCCAGTGATGGTTCAGGAAATATATCTGAAGATTTCTCAGGTATACCTGTTAGACCAACATAAATCAAATGCATGCGGATTTTTATCAGAACAGACTCAGCAGTTCCCACGTAAGTCTGCTACACACCCGCATACAAGTCGGCCAATTTGGCTTGGACAAACCAAATTGAGTTGGAACTTGAGTTGGGTTTGAAGTTGGGCATCTGGAATTCGGTCAAAACCGATTGCGTACAGTCTTCCGAATTGCAACTCGAGGCGTGTGTAGCGAAGATCACATTGTCGACAGAGTTGTGGTGGTTAAACCGAGTTAAACATTGTTTTGTTGAGAAAGTATAAGGAATATTGACTGTGGAAATGGTTGATTTAAGAAGTTTTTCAAAGAGATTTTTTATCAAGATTACAAGAAAAATCCATGTCTATGGAAAACTAATAGTGAAGATTATAGCAATAAACAGAAAAAGAAGGCTGCGTACCAAATATTGACGAAAAAAACTGAATGAAGTAGAAAAAAATGCAACCAACGACAATTTTGTGAAAAAAATTAATTTGCTGAGGACGTGTTTTCGAAAAGGAAGATCCCAGATGAGCACCAAGAAGTACTGAAGTTGTTGCAGAAGTCGCCGAGTAAGTTGGTACGTGTGGAGGCGAGAGCGAGCACCAGACTTTATAGCCGATTTTGCTTGACAAGACAAATTGGCCCACTTGCATGCGTACGAGGATATATTGATATCTAGTTAGCCTAGACCAGTTCCCTGCATAAACAAAATATTGCGTTACCATAGCAACGCACAATAACTTATTAGAAGTGTCAGTGTAAATTTTGACGTCAAAAAAGTAAACCAGAGTTACTCAATAAATTAAAAGAAAAAATAGTCCACCGAAATTGTGAAAATCTAAAAATTGGAGAGTCGAGCCATCATCAAGTACCTGTATTTAAAAGGGTTAAGAGGTAAGCAGATTTACGAAGATATGCTTAATACCTTGGTGATCAATATCCTTCGTATGCGACCGTGAAAAATTGGACTGCAAGCTTCAAAAGAGGTAAATTTTCCACTGAAGATGATGACCGATCGAGAAGGCCAGTTTCTGTGTCAGTCACCGAAAATATCGATGCAGTTCATGACATAATCTTAACAGACCGTCGAATTGGGCTAAAACGGATATCTGAAGCACTGCATACGAACGCGTTCATCATATAGTTCACGTCAATTTGGACATGAGAAAAATTGCTGCAAAATGGATCCCCAAGTGATTGAATGTTGACCAAAAGCATGCAAGAGTAGTATCATCTCGTTCGATCTGTGCTCGATTTGAAAACGATGTAGATATCCTAAACCGAATTGTTACTATGGGTACATTTCTACGATCCAGGAACAAAGCAACAATCGATGGAATGGCGACACTGCGGTTCTCCAAGACCTAAGAAGTTTCTTGTCCAAAAATCTGCTGGAAAAGTTCTTGCTTCAGTTTTTTGGGATTGCCATGGAGTAATCATGACTGATTTCTTGGATAAGGGTAGAACAATAACTGGAGATTACTATTCGACATTACTGACCACTCTACGGGAAAAAATTAAAGAGAAAATACGCGAAAAGCTATCCAAAGGTGTTTTGTTCTTGCAGGATAACGCCCCTGCACACAAATCTCATGTTTCCATGCAAAAAATTCGTGATTTAAAGTTTGAATTACTAGAACACCCCCCGTATTCACCAGATTTGGCTCCGTCCGACTATCATTTCTCTCCTCAACTGAAAAAAAGTTGAAAAGGTCGTAAAATTTCTTCCAACGAGGAGGTAATAAAAGCTTTGGATGTCTGGTTTGCAGAGCAAGAAAAAAAATTTTTTTTGAAAGGTCTAGAGACGTTGCAGGTTCGCTGTAATAAATGTATCCAATTAAGAGGGGAATATGTTGAGTAATAAAATATTTTGACACTGAAATTTTGTTTGGTTCTATAGTAGGCTAAGAATTTTTCAATATATCCTCGTATCTGTAGCAGGCTTTAGATCGCTTACAAAATGAAGTAAATTCATTTCAACTTCGGACATCGTCGAAAAACACAAGGTCCCAATAACTGATAAATATTTATATTGAACTCAAATGAAATCTATGTAAAATATGACAGACCTGTTATAGTATATAAAGTCTCAGCAGTAAGATGTGAAAAAATCAGAAGCAATAATGATGTTAGGAACAATGATGTTGTGACGAAGACATAAAATACTCAATTAATAGTCGTGATGTAAGTGGCGCAGAGGTAGCTTATACTACCAGTTAGACGATGGAGCTTACATAGTATCGGTAAAATTTGGAAATTGGTATTTTCAACCAACAGCGATCATTCAGCTTATGAAATCGGAATGAAGTACAGCGCTGCAGTCGAATTTGAGCATCATTTAGCGGATATTTCTAGCGGTGATTGCTAAAGGGTTTCAACCAATATTGACCAAATATAGGTTAATACGATTTGTTGAAAAAGGGTAGAATAGTGTTCAACCAATATGCTATCAAACTTGGATACACTATATAGTTTTTCATCTCTATGAAAAGAATATTGGGATTGCAATATTTATTCTACTTATTGGAAAAAATATATAGACAATATTGTTTAATAGATATTGATGAAATTCATTCAACCAATATTGACCCATTATTATATATGTGTGTTATGAGTATATAATAATATTTTATATGTATTCAGAGCAATTCGAGCCAATATTCTACCAATATAATAGATATAATATTGCTTTGAGGTGGATGGTAGATCAGCAGTTCGATGTGTTGGCCGTTGAATCTTCCGCTAGCATCTGACCCGGATCGAATCTGGAGTAAGAGGGAAATTTTTTCAAGTACATCGATATCGATAGGCGAACTTATTCCTTGTTGTGAAGCAGTACTTAACAAATTACCCAAGCTCACACCGTAACTATATTACACTCTCTGTTGACATTCTCAGTTCAATTATACGTTTACTCCACAGGGAGGCGCATACAAAATTAGCCACCTATAGGATAGTTTAATTTTAATGCTTGGTTCTGGTTCTTCTCCCAGGGTCGTATCTGAATTCAATTGACAGAAAGCGTAGTTTGTTGGAATTGAGGGCCTGATTTCCAGCAACTCGCAAAATACTGGAGCAAGATCAATTAACCAGATTTGATAAAATTTTCAGGAGAGTACTATTATAAACCGTTCTCAGAAAAGAAGGATTTTTTTAAATCGTCAAGTACATATTTTATAAAGCCCAAAACTCTTCATCTCTTGACTCAAGTCTTTATATTGGGAGAATATAGGTACAATATTATGGAAACATTGGCTGAATATTTTGAACATTATATTGGCCAGAAAAAAAATATGATTATTTCGTGATAATGGTCCAATATTTTCGAAGCAATATTGGCCTTGAAAAATTAAGCGATATTGCTAAAAGATTGAAATAATTGGCAGAATATTGAAACGCAATAATGATGAGGAAATTATGTGAACATTGTAGCATGTAAATTTTCGCTACTTTATTTTGTTAATATTTAGAAAGCTTTAGGGCAAGGTTGACTTCTCCCTGTGGTGACCTACTTTCAATGAGCCTTAACACAACATACATATATGCTTATAGTTGGTTGTTTAACGTCATTCATAGAAACCTTATCAACATTCCCATGGTAATTTCCATTCAAAAACCACATTTAATTATCAATTTACATTTCACAAGTTGTTACTACAAGGAAAATAATTAAGTTCTGGATGCACCATCAGTATAAATCATAACTTTTCTATTTTCTCATTAAAACTGCGTACGTTGTGGTTCTCTTTGGTTTTCGGAGTACTTAGCTTTTGTATTACTTCTTACTAGGAAAGTGTGATGTTTTGCGCTTTGCAAGTGTCGATCTAAAAATTATTAAAGGTGAATAAGAAATTTTTTCAAAAAAAAATACATCCTACTCACTTTGGCATCCAATGTTGTCTTCAAACGAATTTTCGTGAGTGCTTCATTTGTATGTCTGAGTTCTGGTTATTGAGAAGGTTCATAAAGAGAGTCTTCGAATCATTGTGTCTGTTTCAATTTTCTGGATTTAATGTATTTAAAAACCAAATGTTTTGATTACTTTCATGTTCATTTTTATTTTTATTTGTCATCTGACCGATATTTCAACTGTCAGCTGTCAACTGTTTCATATTTTAAACTATCAGTGTAGCCAACTTAGCTTTTGGGGTGTCTGATCAGAGACAACCAAACACATCATTATTTTTTAGCTGATCAGATTTGTCGGTTATGCATGGAACATGCAAATATTGAAATATCTGAATATTGGTAACCTAACTTCCTGGATGAAAGAATATTCAAGGTGGATTTCGTTTCCGGCTGAGATACGAGGAGTCTGATAGTAGAATTGGTGGATGCTACAGGTGTCTAGCCATAAAATGGTTCCTGGTTTTGTTCGGCTGACGACTCCTGAATTTGTAGAGTGATCCTTCGTGGATATTCCATTCTACTCATCTCACCATCAACCTCAGACTCCTGGCTTTTGGTAGATGCCTATCTTGGACAGTTACGACAATTTGGCGTTTGAAAACTTTGTACCACGCCGACACTTTTTTTTACAAGATAAAACCCTTTACGGAAGGTGAGTTTTCCAACATTCTTTTTCATCGTTTTTATGCTAGCGACTGTTAAGAACAGTTATTCACTAAAAAACATTTATAGGGTTGTTGTACCCGGAGAAATTTAACCCAGGAAATTGTCACTGTTCTTGTCTGGTTGGGTATCTCCCAAGCTTTGGTTGAGCCCCACGTCTTCCTGTTGAGGATATTTATGGTATTATGGCTCCAGTATGAGCTCATTTGCACGAAGTGTAGACTACCTGGTATCGCCTGATCAATTGCAGATTGTTGTCAGATATGCCTTCTTCGTTGAAAGTCCTTGTAGACTGCCTTCCATCATCACTTCAGTCCTGGTTGGTCTCGGATCTAGTCCAAAATCTTCACGTTGGTGTCACCAGAGGTACAGGTTCCACTAACTATTTTAATTTTGATTATTTATTATTATTCAATATTGATATTATCTCCGGTTGAAGTTTATATGTTTCAAAGACGATCTGTAAACCACCACAAAATGCGCTGGTATATCGAATTTTGAATATTATTACAATCAAAGTCTTATTTTTTGAAACTGTTACTCTGACCAGTGAAGATTGATTCATATTAAATGTTAGTGTGTTTATTTATGTTTCATTTGTTTATTGATTAACACTTTTCATCTTGACAACATCGTATGGTAAAGTCTCTTATAGTTTTGGGTATAACATCTAATTGTCGTTATTCGGTTGCTCAACTTTCCAAGTAAGTACTCTTTGACATGGACATATTAAAAGTTGCGCCCCCTCTTATTTTTGTGACCATTTTGTTACTGATCAATGATATAATTCTGTTATAGAGTATAAACGAACCCATAGTGCCTACCGACGAAGACCTGACGTCTGCATTCATTTTATCCTTTTCATTTTATTTTAAAGAAAATAGGGTTGCAACATTTTGCGATATTTGTCCATATCGATTGGAAGTTTTGAAAATAGTATTGATGCAATTTCAGCTTCAGGATATTCAGCGATATTGGTACAATATCATTCGGATGAATTGTTAGAATATTCAAAGCGAATATACAGGGTGTCCCACGAAGTTTTGGACAGGGAAAATCTCGGAACTCGAAAGTTGTGGAGAATTGTTATTTTGGAGTTCTGAATTAAAGCAATTGTTGCAGATTTTTTTGATACTATGTAACCAATGAGCCTTTTGTTTTCGGTCACGTGATATCTGATTCAAAATCTTTTATGGGACACCCTGTATATTTTGGCAATTTCAACGAAATATCACACTTGTGGTCTCAAACGATTGATTCTAGAAATGCAGGTACTTCAATATCCTTTGTCCTACGACGATTTTTAATAATATATGGATAATTAATTTAATTTTGCCTTGTTTCAATCATCACATGAAATATAGAACTGCTCAAATACACAGGGTCAACCTAAACCTGAATAATTTGGCAATTGCTCGTTTCAGACGTCGCGGGACAGAGGGTATTGAAGTACGTGTATTTTTTGAATTGATCGTTTTAGACTAAAAGTGTGATAGTTTGTTGAAATTGTTTCATCGGGAGGAACATAAAAATGCCAAGATATACAGGGTGTTCTATTAATAATTTTGAATCTGATGTCACGTGACCAAGAACAAAAAGCTCATTGGGTAACATTATATCAAAAAAAGGTGTACCAATTGCTTTTATTCAGAACCCCAAAATTACAATTCTCCACTTCTTTCGAGTTCCGAGATATTCCCTGTTTTATACTTCGTGGGCCACCCTGTATTTCTCTGGTGAATTATCAAACGTTGAACAACTTGAATTTTTTTCAATGACGGTTCTCCTTCAATTATGGTGTCCTCATAGTCTGCCGTTTTGGTTGCCATGACCACGGAGTGAAGTGTCTTGAAAACAAGTTGTGAAAATCATTCAATTTTTTTTGCCCTTTTTCAGCTATTTTAAGCACGCCTCAGTGTGTATAAATCGAACTTTCAAAAACTAAAAGTAACCATGGCAGCAACTCGAGAAACGTGAAGTCTGAATGACTATATTTTGATTATTGATCTGTCAGGAGTACCCTGTAACGTCAAATAAAATATTACTAACGAATGCAAGAGAGCACACTCGTTTATTTATATCTGGTTAACTTTTCTATCCATTTGATGAACCGTCATATTCTTTTTTATACGTTTCATTAGATTTTTGCGAGTATTTGTGATTTCAAAGTGTACCAATAAAAAAAATAGCGTGAAGTATTCGAGGATAACTGGTCTTTCAAACACTTGCTTTAAAATCGCTCATGTTTGAAAGACCTTTTTATCCACTCATGCTCTAATATACTATTCTTGAGTTTTAGATAACAATGTTGATGTCGTGCCACCAAGCGGTTTCTTACTCAGGATTAATCATACTTGGAAATACAATATTGTTTTTCATCACTAGAATCGACATGAGAGGAATATGGAAAAAGCAATATTTATTTTAGATGTTGGGAATAATATTGTTTATGATAGACATTATAGTTTTATCTTTATTGGTGAAAGTTATTCAACCAAAATTACCCAACCATAGGTTTTTGATTTGTTGACTACCCAGGTAGCACACATCAAATCGGCTAAATTCCAATTTTATATACGGCTAATATACGTTTATTGTGAATATGAGGATAATTATGATCCATTATTGGTAAGTACTGGAAAATAATATTAGATTAGTAACACTAGCTGAACCTGTCTTGAATGTAGATTTTCACATATAATATTGGGACAATATTGTTTGAGTAATTTCCATCAATAGCAATAGAACAATATTGTCTTCATATTATTTCCAACATGTACAATTAATATTGCAATCCCAATATTCCTCTCATATCGAATCTGGAAATATGAAACTATATTGTTTATCCAAGTTTGGTATCATATTGCTCGAATATTAAGTATTCCATACATACTCAAGTAGTACACCTATATTGGTGGAATATTGGTACACAATACCGTGAACATATGTTGGCAAAATATTTGAAACGAAATATTGGCGAGAAAAAATTGTGAACATTCGGCTATAATGGTCCAATAATACTTGAATTATATTGGGGAAAAATTCTTGAAGCAATATTTGCCTGAAAATATTCAGCGATATAGGAACAATATTGCTGTTTCAATATTATGTACAAAATATGCAAACGTTATATTTGCGAGAAATGGAATGTGAACATTGTGCATTGATCAAATATTGTTTGGATATTTCGAGAATAGTATTGGTGGAATATTCTTGAACAATTATAATAATAATGATAATGATAATAGGACCTTATTATTTTCCAAACATAGTACATATAAATTAATAAATAAACAACATTCTTGAAGAAATTGGAAAATAAAAAGCGAAATTAATTTTCTCTGATGAAGCAGTCAGTCACTTCATCAGGAAAATGTTCTTCCATTAACCCTTACTTTAGCCCTAATGTCCTCAAAACACTCAGCGATATAAGTACAATATCATTTGGATATGTTGGTTTAATATTCCAACTGAATATGACTGGGTGATTTATTAAATGTCGAATAACTTCTGCAATTACATTTCCCGTACAGTTTATCAAGTTTACACAAGAGTCTGCTTTTTGGTCGCTTTAACCAATGAGTAAACTGTCTTGAAAACAAGTTGTAAGAAATCCTTAATATGTTTTCCTAGGTTTTAGATAGATAGATATGGCTTTATTGTCTAAAATGTAATACATTTTGTTGACAGAGAATGTCATGTTTATAAATAAATATATAGAATGTAACTGAAACAAATTTGGAAGATTGTATGGTATTCACAAAAATGCAAATGTACAATGTAATCATAAAGAAACCAACGTGAAAGATGAAAACAAAAAATGTACAGGTTTGCTAGCAATAACAACAAAACAGTATTAGAATTTCTTTATATGAATCGTAATATATAGAAAGACTAGAATCTATATGCAAAATACTCTTTCAAACTGTAAAAGCACTTTCCCATGACAAACAAGGTTTGTACCAATTGTCTGCATTGTTTATGGTCAATGACCAACTTCACTTCAATCCATGTGAAGTTGGTAAATGATTATATATTTGAGACTGCCTGGTCAAAGATGATGTGGGAAGTGGAAGGGCAAGTGTATTTCTCTCGGAATGGTTAACAAACTTTTCATTTAGTTTGTGATGTAAGCAGACAGTCTCTAAAATGAATATTTCAAATATCGTTAATATTTTGTTTCTCCAATAAATTGGCATACACGAGTCACGCAACTTCTATTTGAACATTATTCTCATCTCTTTTCTGTTAGAGCCTCAAGAATTAATCCCATACCGTAGGTTACTCTCCATGAGTGCATAGTATGCCGATATTGATGCAAAAAATCCGAGTTCTCGAGATTTAACATTTATGGCAAAGCAGCCAAATGACAATTTCTATTTATTTCTGTCTCAAATTTCAAGCTACTGTCAATGCAAATACTGAGGAATTCAGTTACAGGTTTACTTTCAATCATTCTATCATCTAGAATTACTTGTTTTTGATCCCACTTGAATGCTACCAGATTTGATTAAGACACATACAATGATTACATATTGGATTGACACATTTTTTTAAATTTTTGTACATCTACGTGGATAAATCGAGTCAAATTATTAGGATATCTATTCCACCAATAAAGTACCGTGGTGTCATACGCAAACAAGGTGAATGCTCCAGATATTGCAAGTTCTGCCATATCGTTAATATGAAGCGAGAATAAAATTCCGGCGGTTTTTTATCCAGGTTTGATCATTACATATATTAATATGGCTTATTGAATATTCGGCTAATCTTCAAAATTGAATAATGGTTGTAGGTATATTCTTTCTGATATTGTATCAATATTATTATTACATCACAAGCGTGAGTTGTCGTTATAATTTTAATCCTTATGAGGTGATATGATTTGCTGAATATTTGTGAAATGATATTCAACAGATATGCTATCAAACTTGGATATATAACATTGCTTTTTATCTCTAGAAAAGATATGAAGACAATATTGTTTTATCGACATTGGTAAAAATCATTCAACCAATATTCTCCCAATGACCCAATATAAGTAATTACAATTTCTTGAGTATAGTTGAACTAATATTCAACCAATGTGATATCAAACTTGGATATACTATATAGATTTTCATACCAATAATCGATTTTATTGGAATATTGGTATTGCAATAGTTATTCCAAATGTTGGAAATAATATCTAGACAATATTGTCTTGTCACTATTAGAAGACATTACTCAACCAATATTGATGAAATATTATATGTAAAATTCTACATTCAGAATAGGTTGAACCAATACTATTAATATCATATTGTTTATTAAATATTCGCCTACATTGAATCATTATTATTTTTTCATTTACAATATATCTATAGCGGCCCAAAATGAATCTATGAGGCGCCATTTGGTTAAAAACAGTTTTTGCAAATACATAAAATTTTCTGTCAGTATATTTATCAGTTGTGGCAATAATTTTCATTTTGCTATATTTTGATGTATTCATTTTTGTTCTAAAACAATATATTTACTTTTCAAATGTTCGAAATATATAAATATAATATATTTATAAGTTCGATCTATTTTATGTTGTTAGGAGATGTTACGCGATTCATTACACTCTCAAGAATATAGCGGCCGAATGATATCGTAGCCGCCAGAATATATTCTCAGAATACTTTTTCCTAATTTTTTTTCAAATAATCATTGGATTATTCAAATCTAATACCTTAGAACTGAAAAAATTAAAGAGTGTATTGAATTGTGTCGGCTGCGCCATCTCTTGACGGCATAAAATAGATCGAATTAATAAATAAATGGGCATTCGCGTTTCAATATATTTGCAACGCTTGAAATGTAAAAATATATATGATGGAAAATGAATATATTAGAATGCAAAATAAAAAAATATTGCTACAAATAATAAATATATTGACTCAAAAGTTTACATATATATTATGTACAAAAACACTTTTTACCCAAATGGCACCCGCCTCTTACGAAACCAAGATTCAGCCAATATGAGGCGCTACCTGGGTAGAATTATCCTCTCGTATCTTTTACCACCATTGTGTCTCCGAGTAGGCAGGCTGCAGAGTAATACACTCTGCACCCAAGCATGACCTATATTCACTGGTGCAGGGCTGGAGCCACATTTCTTTCCCTGAGTGCTGATGGGACAGACGCATATGATGTGTTATCAAACGCACCTTACATATCATGAAACGCTGTGCGTGCAATCTCCCCATTCAGAGATTTCTCCGTTCATTCGACAAGGCTATGAAGTGCCGTTTGACAGGATATTCCTGGTTGAAAGCTGTGGGTACTCCAAAATAATTGGATACTCCGTTTTATTATGTACGATATTATTATCAACCACTTTTTCTATTATTTTAAGCATGAACAATGGAAGTAAAATTAGTCTGACTACCTGTGCCTGGGCGTAGGATGGTTTTCCTGGCTTAGTATGGCTTTTTTGTACAGAATGAGGTAACATACAGAGGTAACCAGTTGAACTTTCTCCGCGGTCAGTATCTGTATTTACTGGTCATCAGAACTTTATTCGTGCACACCATAGTTTTCATTTCCGCATCAAAAAAAAATGTGAATAGATGCCTATCGTGGTAATGGTCATGGCGGTGGGTGGGGGACGCAAGCGTCTACGACTAGTTGGAGTTCTTTGCAGCTTAACTTCAGTATCTTGGCCGTCCTTGCCCTGTCAGGCGCCGATATCATCTGTTTTGACTTCCACTCAGCCGTCTATCCCTCTCCACACTTGTCCTAATGTACCAACGGCCCACTCATTCAGTGCCATTGTTACCTGTCTCCTTGTTATGCCGAGTAGGAGTTCGGGCCCGTAGGAGGGTTTCCCGGCTCCTTGCTTGGCTAGCTGGTCCGCCTGCTCGTTGCCTTCAATTCCTGCATGTCACGGGACCCACATCAGCGTTATTTTCTTCTTAGTCGCAAGCTTTTCCAGGGCATCTCTGCACTCCTGCAGCAGTTTTGACCTGGTTTGGGTGGCATTCAGAGCTCTGATGGCGGCCTGACTGTCCAAGCAGACACACTCAGTCGACAGAGCTCAGAGAGTACAGACGTGCTTCGAGTCGCTCCAGTGGTCTAGCCAGTGCGCAGGTTTACCAGCCGAAGCACTTTAGTTATTGCATTGGCTTTTTTATGCCAAAATCTCGGTTCACCACACTTTCCATAATCGTTAGAAAAATCAGTGAAAACGGACACAGTGACAAGGACACAGATAGTTATAACAAGTGATAGACAAAGACACAACAGTTAAGTGAAAGGACACATCGGAAAGTGAAAAAAGACACAGCTAGTATTAAGGAGATAAGTGCAGTGATCTCCAGGGGCACAGCCACTGGAGCCTGGGAACTTTACAAAGTAAGTTAGTTTTAATATAAAGTGATATATAGACACGTTTCTAAATCAGTGAAATAGACACTCAAACACCAGCCGGTGAAACAAATTGTTTCAGTCGGCTTTTTTTATCAAAAAACCTTGTTTTTTTGTGACATTTTTTATCAACACATAAACAGAACTCGGCCAAATAGACAATAAAAAACGTACATTCCTTAAATAATTCACCGATCTCCACTAGTGATATCGACAAATCAAACGTAAAAGTGCACACATACACGTGAATATACAGAGTGAACATAAACAAGAATAACAAGGAAATGAACATACGAGATACAGGACAATTAGTAAACACCCCGACAACCCTGATAGCACCGGCACTCAGAGACCCGAGAGAACAGGAGGCAATCGCACAAAGAAGCACTAGGACCAATCAGACACCACCTTTCGCAGATGAGAACACAATGAAAAAATCAAGAACAGACGGAGTAACCCTGAACGACACAATAATATACAACGCAGACGATAGCGACGAAGAAGAAGGAGCGACAGGAACAAACCAAATCACAGGAACCAACGAACAGGACAACGAAAACCAAAAAGAGACAAACACACCAGACGAAGACGAAAGGGACATGGAGGACGTTATCAAGGCAGTGGACATAATAACACGCACAGTAGCCAGCGAAAATAACGGCAAACTAACAAAAGCCGACCAAGTAGCAATCAGATCAGCCACACAAGAAGTCATGGCAAAACTGACGAGGACGGTGAGAAGAATAGGGGCATTTGTAGACCGCAAACACCAGACTCAACGGTCAGGTACAACTGTGGAGGGCGAGGGCACAAATAAATCAACAAAGAAAGGAAGAATTCCCAAACCTATCAGGCACGGATCAAATGGCGAACATGATCCGACAGGCAATAGAAGAACAAAGGCAACAACAGCCAACAACATCCAGACCACCATTCATGCCACCACCAACAACAGGGATCACACCTAGACAACAAGACATAACATTTCAACCAAACATACAGGAACAACAACCGACTTATGCAAAAATGTCAACGACACCAAGAAACCAGATGAAGGATGGAAAACACCACCAAAAAGGCACGAGATGATAATCAGGATCCCAGAAAACTCGGACACACAAATCACCACGGGAGCCATCAAGGAAGTGCTGCTCTCTGGAGATAAAGACACGAGAGGACTAAGAAGTATTCGACAGCTACAAAGTGGAGCAGTCATCGTGCAAGGAAAGGACGAGAAACAAATCAAGGCAGTACAGGAACAACTGAAGAAGAACCCGACACTACAAGCAAAGAACATGGGAGAAGAACAACCGACTCTTATGATAACGGGGCTGAAAGTCGGTTTGAACGACGAGGAAATCGTAGAAAGTATGATAAATGAAAACGACATCCTAACAAACGAACACGGACAAGAACACGTAACAAACAACATAAAAATAGTTCACAAACGACCCTGCACAAACCCTAGGAGACAGAATATTATTGTCGAGACCTCGCCACAAATTTTCAGGACCCTTATAGGACTAGGAGAGGTTAGCATAGACTATTATGCGGAGTAGAAGAGTACATACGCGTAGCAATGTGTTTCCGATGCAGCCGCTTCGGACACGTAGCCAAGCACTGCAGATAGGTGCTACCGATGCGGAGGACAACATCAAGGAACGGCATGCGAAAACCCACCCAACTGCCCAAACTGTGAACAACTCAAGATAGCACCACGAGGACACGAAGCCAAGGACATCAATTGCCCTATATACTTGAGGAAGGTCCAGCAATCGAGGGGGTACGTGAATTACAACAGAACTTAGAATAATAAATAAAAGACATTATCATATGAAGCTGCTACAAATAAACATTGGAAAAGGCAAAGCCGCCACAGACCAACTGACACAAACAATCAAAGACAGGAACATAAAAATTATAATGATTCAAGAGATCTACAAAAAAATGACTTCGACAGAGACCACAAACTATACCGATACAGTGACGATGCAAAAACGGGAACGCTAATACACAATAGCATAAAAGACGTAATACAACTAAACTAACGACAATACAACCACAATACAAATAGGGAGGGATAAAGATAAAATCACAATATATACGATGAACCAGGGGAACAGTTGAACAGGAGATTCGAACAAATAAAGGTCAAGGTAAACAAAATAAAAGGGAGGGTGATAATAGTGGGTGATTTTAATGCAAAAAATACAGTATGGGGAAGGCGCGAGAAGGACTTAGGGGAAACAAATAATGGACTGGACAGTGACACAAGGCTACATTATAGAAAACGACAGACTGGACATCGCAACATATAGTTGCAACAGAGGACAAAGCTGGGTGGATCTGACCATGACAAAAAACATAGACATCCACAACTGGGCGGTAACAGACGAAGACACACTCAGCGACCACCAATATATAACCTACGACATAGGACAGACAATACAGCAACAAAACAAAACAAGAATTATCTCCAACATTAAAAAAGCAGACTGGGGCAGATTTTCACTAAAACTCACTAAATACCGTCCACCAGACACGACAGACATTAATGTGCTAACGAAACATTTGCAAGAAGCATGTGAGGCAGCATGCAAAGAAGCCATAACAACGGAAAAAGCAAGACAAAGACAAAACCAAATCTGGTGGAAAGAGGAATTGACAAAACTAAGAAGAGACACAAACAGAGAGAGGAAGAGATGGCAGATAGATAGACAGAACGGAAACAAAAGACGACAATATGACGAACCAAAAAGACGGTACAAAGAAGCGATCAAGCAAACAAAGAGGACATCAATAGGAGAATATATAACGGAAACATGCCAAAGTGACCCGTGGGGCCTCGCTTATAAGATCTCGATACAAAGAACAGATGGGACATGGACAGAGACAGAAGAAGAAATACACGAGGAACTCATAAGGAAATACTTCCCGAAGGATAATGAAAATCTGCCAGAACATACAGACATACTAGAAAACATACAAAGACAAAACACACAAGCAAGCGACGACATAGAATTCACAATAGGATAACTGACGGATATAGCGGACAACTTGAAGCCCAACAAAGCAGCAGCCGAGGACGGTGTGCCAAACGAATCCGCACGATGGATAATCAGAGCCATGGGTACACACGTACTGGAAATTTTTAATATGTCCCTTAACCAGAAACGTGGAAAATGGCCAACATCGTGTGGATACCGAAAAAAGTTAAAGGGCACAGACCGATCTCGCTGCTGCCAACACTGGGAAAACTTCTAGACAAACTACTGACAAAACGACTGACATAACACCTGGAGACCAAAAACAAGATAGACAAACGACAATACGGCTTCCGCAAGACAATCAACACCACGGACGCGATAAAACAAATAATCAAGACAATACGAAACAACAAACAGAACAAACCACACACCTAGGTAGTAACACTGGACATCGCAAACGCATTTAACAGCGCATGGACACCAAACATACAAAACATGTTGACAAGGAAACGTATACCAAACAATATACAACAGGTAAGTATGGACTCTCTAACAAACAGGAAAATAACTGGCGGACCCATTACAAGAACGACAGAAAGAGGCTCTCTACAGGGATCGAGCCTGGGTCCCATACTGTGGACAACGGTTAGGGAGGACTGATTTGAGACCGTGGACAGCAAGACAGACAACGACGACACGATAGCCATCCAGGCGTTTGCGGACGACCAGGTCATTATAATTGCGGGCAGATCGAACATGCAAATCTAAAAAAAGTGGAGCAAGATCTGGGACGGCTGCAGCGCCTGGGCGTCTAGGAACAAACTGGAATATAAAAAAGAAAAAACGGAGACTATGTACATAACAGGGACATCACTGACCACACCACCAAACATAAACATGGACGGACACACAACAAAAAATCTGGAGACAATTAAATACCTAGGACTGACAATAGACAGAAAAATGCTCTGGGTTGAACACGTGAAAAACATACGAACAAAGACACAAATCATCGCCAACAAGCTCTTCGTGGTGGCGGTGAGAGAGTGGGGCGCGGACAAAGAAGTGCTCAAAATAATATATGAGAAAGCAGTAAAGCCACTGGTCATGTATGCAGCGGAAGTCTGGGGACAAAGATCACATGACACAAGAATACAAAGGCACCTCCGAGCGATTGAGCGCCCATTCCTCTTGGCCAACACAAGGGCTTACAGAACGGCACCGACGGATGCACTGCATGTACTGACAGGGACAACACCTTTGCAAATAGATGCAGAAATATAATATACACACGCGCGCACACACAGACAAGACATACAAACAAACAAGATCAAACATGCACACAAACCACACCCAGCCAAAACACAAAGACAACCGCAAACACCAAAAAACTACGAGACACACATGTATACAGACGGAACACTCGATGAACAAGAACACAGGGCCTTTGGGATAGCAAAAACGAGAGATAACACAACATGGATACTAACAGGAAAACGAATAACAAACGGAAAGGATATACACAATACAGAACTAGAAGCGATACACGAAGCCATCACAAGCCTGAAAATCACAGACCGGAACACCAACATACGGATTCACAAAGAGCCATACAAATGATAAACAACGCAAAGAGCACCAACCCAACAATAGCCAGCATACAAAAACACATACAAGATAAACACGACCTAGGTCAAACAGTCACGCTTTCACATACAAATAGAACACAAGAAGGAATAAAGAAAGCAGAACAAGTAGCAAAAACACATCTAACGCAACAAGAAATCCAACACACACACAAAACCAAAAGAGAGCTGAGAGATCAAACACAAGGACAAATATATGGCATGGCAAGTACACTGGGATACAACGCGCACAGGCAGAACAACACATAACATCTTCCCAAAGGACTTGGAAACACACAAACATACTACAAACGGTTCAACCTCAGAGCAACAGACGGGACATGTCCATGCGGACAAAGCGATGAAGACATTACACACATAATAAACAACTGCACGCTGGCAAAACGGACAAACTCCAGGGAAATACTAACACAGAGACTTACAGAAAACGACATGACATACCCACCAGTATTCAACGACAGGACGAAACTAAATAGGCAGATCACATAATATATAAACAACTGGGGAAATGAACTTATAAACGACGACGACCGATAGGAACGGTAGCACCTTGATAGACGGCCCCCTCATGAAAGACCTCGTCAAGTAGAATGCAATCAGGACAACATAATGTATCTAGATTTAAGAAAACAAATGTAAAAACAAACACAAAAATTAAATAAAATAAAGTCTTCTGGACCAGCTGATTTTTGGGAGTGCGGAGTTGGGAAGGGTTTCCTTGACAGAGTTTTGCCAGAGAGATGGTAGATCCACGGCCTCATACCGAAAGGGAGAAGGGCCATCTGAGAGACACCTAGTGTCTCCCAGAAAATCGTATTTGCCATGTCCAAGCAGACATGTACATGTCTTACTGGGCCGGACCTAACCTCTTTCATTCTGGTTGCCTCCAGGATAGCATACACCTCTGCTTGGAAAACTGTTGTCAGAGAACCTAGCATATGGGCTCTTTTCTCTCCATTTTTCAAGTAAACCCCTGCTCCGGTTTATCCTTTCTTCAGTTTGGACCCGTCTGTAAAACAGACCAGGCTTTCTGGGAAAAAGGTTGCTCTTCCCACTATCTTCTGTCTGTGATCTCTAGTAAGTGGGATCGTCCTTTTCCACCAAATTGTATCCTCTGCCTGTATCACTTTGATATTGGATAGTGGTATTTCTTTCTCCGCTACCACAGCGATTTCGATGTGCCCTGTGTACCCCTATGCTCGCCAGCTCCCTGAGTCCCGCATTCTCAGATAGGACGCCATCGCTTCCTTCTTCATACAAGTTGGAAGCAATGGCAGACTCAGGAGGGCGTCTAGGGCTGTCGAGGGTGTCGTCCTCATCGCTCCGGTTATTCCCCTACAAGCTAGTCTTTGCATTTTTCAGCTTGTTGGTTGTGGTTATCGTGGTAACTTATTAACTTATGTATCTGAACAATACACAAACATAGTTTATGAACTGTCCTTCTAGTTAGAGAGATCCGGGTCTGAACCCGCAATGAGAAACATCATGTCTTTCGTTCGGTGAGAGAAAAGTTCGTCCCTCGAAAACCCCCAATTCCAAATGGGTTTGAAATCGGGCCGGACCCACTCCAGTACTCCAACTTATTCGATGTCTTTCGTTATGATAATTTTGTTAAGAAAGTGACTACTAATCATCGGATAAAGCGGTAGACGATTTGGTTGGGGTGCACTTCGAGAAACCTATTTTTGAAGATTTTGAACCTCATAATCGCAAAATAAACAAATTGAAAAACCCGCCAAGTTAAAAAATCGAAAACTGCACTTGGGTTCAATCTTAACCTTCCATCTTTTGCATGGAGTTTCTTCAGTGTCTACAAAACCTGATTTCCAAAGTGATAACTATTTGGCCAACTTTTCACCCCTTCTCATCTCTTTGTATTTCTCCTATTTTTTGTTTATTCCTGATCTTTTTTGTTTTAAAATTCTTCACCTAGATATTTCACTGTATAAGCTTCAATGAACTCACCTCAACTAGTAGTCAGTGATAACAGAAATATATTTCAACCCTATCTGGGATGTTCACCCTCACCGTCTCGAATAATCTATTTGAGGGAGGAAGACTACATAAATGATTTTAAGAAAATGAATGAATTATTTGGCATTAGGCTTGTTTACAGTTTATGTATGAATGAAGTTATGAACAATTATTACCAAAAGATAAATTAATGAATGTACAATGACTTTTTACCAACAACCGTTGATGAGCCAAACGCCAAAGAATTCATTTGTTGGCATTCACAGATCTCCCTGAGATTATTTATGTGCTCTTCCGATCAGCTCTTCTATAGGTGTTGAAATATATTCCTGTTATGGTCAACTACTAATTGAAGTGAGTTTATGAAAGTGTATACACTGAATTATCGTTGAGAAACAAAAGGGTGAGAAGGAGTAGAAATTTTACTAAAAAAGTCTTCTCTTTGAAAATAGCAATTTGTTTAACACGGGAGGAAAGGGCTACTTTTCCTCCCGAGGAAGAAGTTCACTGCCCGACGCGTAGCGGAGGGCAGTAATCATTCAAGGGAGAAAAAGGCACTTTACTCTCATGTTAAACATATGATTTTTCCGCTTCCCCCAAATAACAAGTTATTTTTATAGTTATTTATGCAACAAGTAAAAAAAGTGAATGTTTATTGCACTCGACGTGAAATTGGCCGACGAGGCCATTAGACCGAGTTGGACAACACGTCGAGTGCAATAAACAATTTTTGCACGAGTTGCATACAACATTTTTTCTACGTTCATGCAAAAAGCAAAAAATGATTTATTGAGGTGCGGCACTAGGTGTAGGAAAATGAAAAGCGCAACTTGCATACTTTATTATTAATATCGATTTGCATTGAAACAGGAACTAATACGTTACGAACAATTTAACTCAAACTTTATTTTTACCCTCAATGTTGAAAGTGAATGAACAATTGGTGCAATTATCAATATGAATATTTCGTAGTGAAGTACCTATTGCCAATTTCACAGAATATCTGCTAAATATGTAGTAGGTTTAAACGTTTATGTTTGTCATGATGACAGCACGTTGAAGTAGAATGACAGATGAGTGCAATAAAAACTTTATTGCACTAGTGCAATAAAGAACTTCTTTTTCCTCTGAATATAGTTCAATAAAGTTTTGCTTTTTGCATGAATGTAGAAAAAATAATTTATTTACGAATCTAACAAACAAAATTCATCAAAGAACTAGAACTAAGAAGCAGGTACAGTATAACTTATAGGCACGTTGTTTTCATTCTTGCATCCTGAATATTTCCAATTTGTGGTAGAGTAGGTATTTATACTAATGTAAAACTTGCAGTTTTGAGCAGTTGTTATTTGGATACCACTAGAAGTGAGAGCTGGAGCCAATGCAGGTTTCGTGATATTTTCAACAACATTATTTTACAGCTGGTATTCCCCGGAAGTACTCGTACAAGGTTGTTCTGAAACTATTCCCGATATAATTTATGGCCTTAGGCAGTTTTAAAAATTCTGCAAATTTTTTAGGTATTCTAGCAATAGTATTTTTTCCAAACATTCGGTTGATACAGTTTCCTGCTCTATAGCAGACAAATAAACGTGTATGATCTGTTTTAGGACGTGGCGATATATATTTCTATAAATGTCAATATAATTAGGGCCATTCGCCGGTGAAGCATTGATTACAAACGTTTTAGAATCTGGTATATTTACTATTGAAATTTAACCTTTATCTTCAAGTCTGTAGTGGCCACACCTGCATGCTCCTGAAATTCCGAAAATGAGGGGAACCTACAAAACAAAGAAAAAATAATTTGAAAAGAAGGAAAAAAGCTGTTGCCACCGGAATTGGAACCAACACCTACAAGCCTATCATGAACTGTGAGCAACTCAACTAAACTCAAATTTGAGTTGAGTTGCGCTATCGGGACTCACAGACAACTTTTGCGGATTCATGAACATGGCGTGTGTTGTAGCTCTATTACAATATTCAACATTTAACTTTTATTTTCTTAATAGGTATATTAACTTCTTGGAAATATCTAACCTTCATTAATAAATATATATCATCGAGGGCTTCTAGTAAAAAAGGAATTTACTATCTCTGTTAATAAGGTTTTTGCCTTATTAGTTTTATTTCCCTGGTTTTGTCTTTTCAAGAAAGCAATTAATTTTGGGTATTTAATATCTACATTTTCTTTTATTTGAAGCATGGTATGTAGCATCTAATACTTGGACCACAATGTAGCGGCTTCTAATGTATTTGCTTATAGCGAAAAATACCCCAAAATAATATTCTTTGAGTAAGTACGAATATGCTTTTCTTCGGCCAATTGCTTGAAATGTAAATACTGTTTTTCGTATTTTTCTTTAGATTTGGGGTAGTACTGTTACATTAAATTGTTCCAAAATATCCGGTGATGTATTATTTATATCTTCAAATTCACAAGAATCACTCATTTCTTAAATATTATTTCATATTTTGTAGATATATTATAGCGTTACACTCTTTGATACTGTCAATGTGTCAATCGACCATAGCATGCTATAATATTTCTGTCCCAAATTAGAAAACCTGGATTAATCTATAAATTGAAGTCAAATTAATAATATAAAAATCGTTGAATTGAAATAAAAATTTACTGATTGCTACCATTTTGTAAAATACAGGGTGTTCTATAAATGAACGGTAAAATTCATACTATATAATAGAATATAGTTTAAATCTTCAATGCCGTATAAGTTATTTCACTGATGGTGTACCATGACGTAACTTTCACTTTTTCTCTCTAGGGAGGAAAAGTAAGAATTTGCTCCCCACAATGAGGCCAGAAAATGTAAACTTTTGATAGACGTAGGCCGTAAAAAGGTTTTCTGGCCCCTGAAGAATCTCCATTTGAAATTTGGAAGCTGAAGATTGAACTCAAGTGCCATTTTCGATTTTTAAACTTAGTCCCTCCTACGAGTATTTTGATTCGTTTATTCAGTCAACCCTGAGGCCGGCACTACTGGAAAAGTCGTCCATTCAGATTTTACAGATGTGAAGTTCATATCAAAGTAAAGGAAGGCGAAATTAGGTATATGATATCAGAAGTAATGGAAGACATATAGAAATCGTCGAAAAAGTCGATAGATATTTTTCTCATCTTACTGGAGTGCCCGATTTAAAAAATATTTGGAATTTGTGGTTTTCGAGGGATGGATCATTACTCTCAAAACTATCTACACTACTCCAGTCTATTTCAGTTTTATTTTTTGAGAGAGGGTGATCGTAGACGTTCTGACGACGCTTCTTTGTCATAAACGTAACAGTGCATGCATATTCTTTTTGCTATTCATCAAGAATTCATTATACGGGTAGATTTGCATGTTTGACTTACTTTAGCACACAATTATAAAAATGAACTGTTCCGTGTATCTGTGAGCACGCATCCCACTTCAGAAAGAATATTAAACGAACTTCTTTACCGTAATAATGACTCTTTTCACTTCATAATGAACTGTTTCTCTTTATAACAAGGCAACTTCTGTGAACACGTAATGGGTTGCTTGTGAAAGAGGATTCTGAAATTCAAAGAAGACGGGCTCACATCCGATTCAACACGTGTTCCGATCAAACGATGGATGTTCTGGCGTGGGAGTGTAGAAGTTTCAGATTCAAGTATATTTTTATTAATTACACAATTATAAAAATTGGATTTCAAGTCATTAAACGAAGTTTCTCAGGTGTATTTGTGAGAAAGTTTCAATACAGTTTTCCTAGAAACCATTTTTCGATGTTGAAACGAAGCAAATTTTGGGACTGAATTATCGAAATTCTAACATAACCTATCATACCCAATTTCCTATGGCTCAGTATGAATTGTAATGTATTATGTTGATGAATATATTATTATCATTACTGTTGTACAATTTGTTTTTTTTATTCTCAAATACTTAAAATTAAATACTTTCACCAGTGTTTGGACAATTTACCACTTTTCCATTTGAATCAGTCGAAATGGTGGTAAACATGGTTATTACGGTTCAATAGTTGTTACTACCCAAGTAGCACACGTTTATTGGTAGAATATTGGTACAATATTGTGAACCTGTGGGCAAAATATTTTGAATGCAATATTGGCGAGAAAAGAATGTGAACATTAGGCGATATTGGACCAATATCACTTGAATAATATCGACGAAATATTGTCGAAGCAATATTATCCTCAAAATATTCTACAATATCGCTGGCAAAATATTCAAACGTTATATTGCCGAGAAATAAAATGTGAACATTTTGCGATATTGGTCAAATGATATTTGAACATTACAAAAATAGTAGTGCGGAAATATTTTGAAAGCAATCATGGCCTCTACACACTCATCGATATTGGTGAAATATCATCTGGATATATCGGGGGAAGTGAATATTCCTTGGTGAATTATTATATGTCTTCCAGTTGATCAATCTGCTTTGAAAACAAGTTATTCAAAGTATTTAATATATATTCGTAGGTGTTAGAAGACGTTCTATATGTAGAGCCACCTAGCGAATTTTTACCCAGGTTTGATCATAATCTACTTTTAATATGGTTCATTGAATATTTGGCCAATATTTAAAATTCATCTTATTCTAGATGTTGGAAACAAAATGGAGACAATATTCCCGGTGAACATTCAGCTTAACAATTATAAATCATATAATGCCATGGTTTTCATCAGATGTCTTCCTAACTACGGCGAATAAGTCGAAGAGATTTTGAGAATAGCGTTAAGAAGGGGTGATCTTACAGGGTGATACAACAAAATTCCGTGACAACCCGTACAGACTGAGAAAAAGCAATTTTTCAGATAAAATTTAAAAAACGATATCTTCCTAACTACGGCGAATAAGTCGAAGAGATTTTGAGAATAGCGTTGGGAAGGGGTGATCTTACAGGGTGATACAACGAAATTCCGTGACAACGGTATTTTGTTTCTTGATGCTTTGGTGGGCTCCTGAAAATTTAAACTGTGAAAAACTATGGCCTTGTATATCTGAGGGCATGGTAAGGACATAATTAGAATTGAATTAGTTACTTTTTACTTCAAACATTTTAGAAATTATCGAAATCAAACTAACCAAAGACCAAACTATAAACAAAGAGCAAGCTCGAAAACGAACTTTTCTAGTTAAATTAATGTTTCATGTAATGTAGGAAACACTGGGATGGCTATATTCACTCTTGTGCAAAACCAATATCTATTGAATATTTCAGGAATATCAATAAGTGCACCGTAATTGACCAATCTGTTGAATGTTGATATTTTCAGATTTTCAATATTCAATATTTAAAATTATTCAAGGTTTACCATAATAGCACCGAATAAGGATCACAATTTGTGATTCGTGAAGAAAGTAATCATGTAGGATAGTATCACGACTGTCACTATCTTCGAGTAGTCTGATGAACAGAAGATACCTACTGAAGATTCTATGTGAGCGCGAGTATTTCATTATTACTAACATAGAAGGAAATCAATATAAGTATTGCTGATATAAATATACAAATAAATATTAACTTGAAAATTTGAGAATTCTGGCCGATTTGTGATAAACCTCATAATTATTATGGTAATATTGGCGCTGAGTTCATCTGAAAAATAGCTTTTTCTCAGTCTGTACGGATTGTCACCAAATTTTGTTGTATCACCCTGTAAGATCACCCATTCTTAATGCTATTCTCAAAATCTCTTCGACTTATTCGCCGTAGTTAGAAACATATCGTATTTTAAATTTTATCTGAAAAATTAGTTTTTCTCAGTCTGTACGGATTGTCACGGAATTTTGTTGTATCACCCTGTAAGATCACCCCTTCCTAACGCTATTCTCAAAATCTCTTCGACTTATTCGCCGTAGTTAGGAAGATATCGTTTTTTCAGTTTCATCTGAAAAATAGCTTTTTCTCAGTCTGTACGGGTTGTTACCAAATTTTGTTGTATCACCCTGTAAGATCATCCCCTTTTAACGCTATCCTCAAAATCTCTTCGACTTATTCGCCGTAGTTAGGAAGATATCGTTTTTTAAATTTCATCTGAAAAATTGCTTTTTCTCAGTCTGTACGGGTTGTCACGGAATTTAATTGTATCACTCTGTAAGATCACCCCTTCCCAACGCTATTCTCAAAATCTCTTCGACTTATTCGCCGTAGTTAGGAAGATATCGTTTTTTCAGTTTCATCTGAAAAATTGTTTTTTTTTCAGTCTGTACGAGTTGTCACCAAATTTCGTTGTATCATCCTGTAATATCACCCCTTCTTAACGCTATTCTCGAAATCTCTTCGACTTATTCGTCGTTGTTAGGAAGATATCATTTTTTCTATTTTATCTGATAAATTGCTTTTTCTCAGTCTGTACGGGTTATCACCAAATTTCGTTGTTTCACCCTGTAAGATCACCCCTTCTTAACGCTATTCTCAAAATCACTTCGACTTATTCGCCGTAGTTAGGAAGATATCGTTTTTTAAATTTTATCTGAAAAATTGCTTTTTCTCAGTCTGTACGGGTTGTCACGGAATTTAGTTGTATCACCCTGTAAGTTCAGCCCTTCCTAATGCTATTCTCAAAATCTCTTCGACTTATTCGCCGTAGTTAGGAAGATATCGTTTTTTCAGTTTCATCTGAAAAATTGCTTTTTCTCAGTCTGTACGGGTTGTCACCAAATTTCGTTGTATCATCCTGTAAGATCACCCCTTCTTAATGCTATTCTCAAAATCTCTTCGACTTATTCACCGTAGTTAGGAAGACATCGTTTTTTATATTTCATCTGAAAAATTGCTTTTTCTCAGTCTGTACGGGTTGTCACAGAATTTCGTTATATTATCCTGTAAGACCACCCCTTCCTAACGCTATTCTCAAAATCTCTTCGACTTATTCGCCGTAGTTAGGAAGATATCGTTTTTTCAGTTTCATCTGAAAATTTGTTTTTTCTCAGTCTGTACGGGTTGTCACCAAATTTCGTTGTATCACCCTGTAAGATCACTCCTTCCTAACGCTATTCCCAAAATCTCTTCGACCTATTCGCCGTAGTTAGGAAGATATCGTTTTTCAGTTTCATCTGAAAAATTGTTTTTTCCTTGTCTGTACGAGTTGTCACCAAATTTAGTTGTATCACCCTGTAAGATCACCCCTTCCTAATGGTATTCTCAAAATCTCTTCGACTTATTCACCGTAGTTAGGAAGACATCGTTTTTTAAATTTCATCTGAAAAATTGCTTTTTCTCAATCTGTACGGGTTGTCACGGAATTTCGTTGTATCACCTTGTAAGATCACCCCTTCCTAACGCTATTCTCAAAATCTCTTCGACTTATTCGCCGTAGTTAGGAAGTTATCGTTTTTTCAGTTTCATCTGAAAATTTGTTTTTTCTCAGTCTGTACGGGTTGTCACCAAATTTAGTTGTATCACCCTGTAAGATCACCCCTTCCTAATGGTATTCTCAAAATCTCTTCGACTTATTCACCGTAGTTAGGAAGACATCGTTTTTTAAATTTCATCTGAAAAATTGCTTTTTCTCAATCTGTACGGGTTGTCACGGAATTTCGTTGTATCACCTCGTAAGATCACCCCTTCTTTACGCTATTCTCAAAATCTCTTCGACTTATTCGCCGTAGTTAGGAAGTTATCGTTTTTTCAGTTTCATCTGAAAATTTGTTTTTTCTCAGTCTGTACGGGTTGTCACCAAATTTAGTTGTATCACCCTGTAAGATCACCCCTTCCTAATGGTATTCTCAAAATATCTTCGACTTATTCACCGTAGTTAGGAAGACAACGTTTTTTAAATTTCATCTGAAAAATTGCTTTTTCTCAATCTGTACGGGTTGTCACGGAATTTCGTTGTATCACCTTGTAAGATCACCCCTTCCTAACGCTATTCTCAAAATCTCTTCGACTTATTCGCCGTTGTTAGGAAGTTATCGTTTTTTCAGTTTCATCTGAAAATTTGTTTTTTCTCAGTCTGTACGGGTTGTCACCAAATTTAGTTGTATCACCCTGTAAGATCACCCCTTCTTAACGCTATTCTCAAAATCTCTTCGACTTATTCGCCGTAGTTAGGATTATATCGTTTTTTAAATTTTATCTGAAAAATTGCTTTTTCTCAATCTGTACGGGTTTTCACGAAATTTCGTTGTATCGCCCTGTAAGATCATCCCTTCTTAACGCTATTCTCAAAATCTCTTCGACTTATTCGCCGTAGTTTGGAAGACATCGTTTTTTCAGTTTCATCTGAAAAATTGCTTTTTTTCAGTCTGTACGGGTTGTCACGAAATTTCGTTGTATCACCCTGTAAGATCACCCTTTCTGAACGCTATTCTCAAAATCTCTTCGACTTATTCGCCAAAGGTAGGAAGATATAATTTTTTCAATTTTATCTTGTTGCTCGCCCTGTACTCTTTAGCAGCTCATGAAATTGCATAGCACTTTTCTCGTGGATTTCGTCAAGACACCCATATAACACACTCAATTGCTCATTGAAAAATGATATTATTGGATTTTGGGAAAAACAGATCTCATATTTATTTCGTTTTCACATAATTGCTTGCTCCCTGTCCAGATTATTCATCCTGCAAAGTCTGATATACTCATTCCCTATATAAACATTGTGCTCAACATTTTTGAGAAATCTTGCAACGCCGCCCATAAATTCTGCTCTATCCCAACTTCGACAGCCACCACGTCAGAAACTGTGGCTAGGAAAGTGTGGGTAACTCCACACTAATATGGTAAATACATCTTCGCGAATATAATCAATATTATGACCAAATAACTACGTATTATTGAATTTTTTGCAGAACTTAAGTCATAAGCCCCAAGAAAAATATTTAATTATTGATCAAAATAAACAATGAAAATTATTGTATCATTGATATATATCCTAAGTGATGATAATTTTGAAATCCGAAAATAGACGTATCATTTTCCAAGAATCATCTCTCCTTAGTTTTCCTGGCATAAGGCAAAATATAAATATTTTATATATTTCCTGATATAGTATTAAAAATATTGTAGTGAATTCGATTCATTTAACGACCGAATAACCATGTATTTTTGCACACTTTGCCTGACGTAAGTTGAGTAAACAAAGAAGTATATCCATTTATTGATCAAAATAATCGATATAAACTATTCCATCGTGGATATATCTCCTGGGTGATGATAATTTTGAAAATCGAAAGTAGATGTGTTATTTAAATACGTTACCACACTTTCTCTCTTCAAAGTTATCCTGGTGTCAGACAAAATATGTGTACTTTTCGTTTTCCATGATATGGTTAAAAAACGTTTAATTCAGATCAATACAATTTCTGACCAAATACCCATGTATTTTTGCATACTCTTTCCAACGTCAGCTGAATACCTGAACAAATATGTTCACTTTTATTGATGTAAATAATAAATAAAAATTATTATATCTTCAATACATCTCTTGAACGATGATAATTTTGGAAATCAAATATAAACATATTATTTATATATGTTTCCAAACATTGTCTCTCCATAGTTTTCATGGAAACAACAAAATATGAATATTTTGCATATTTCCTAATGAAGTAATGGAAATAATATATTAAATTAGATACATTTAACGACCAAATAATTATGTATTTTTGCACACTTTGCCTGACTTCAGTTGACTAATTGAAAATATTAATTAATTTATTGATACAAATAATCGATATAAACTATTCCATCATGGATATATCTCCTGGGTGATGATGATTTTGAATATCGAATGTTAATGTATTATTCAGATATGTTTCCAATCTTCGTATTTCCAGAGTTTTTCTGGTTACAGACAAAATATGTGTATTTTCAGTTTTTCACATTATAGTAATACATTTTCTGACCGTATAATTATGTATTTTTGCATATTTTTTCCAACGTAAGTTGGATACCTGAAAAACTATGTTCACTTATTGATGTAAATAATCAATATAAACATTATTATATCATCAATGTATCTCTTGAGTGATGGTAATTTTGAAAATCGAGAATAAACATTTATTGATCCAAATTATCATTATAAACTATTATATTGTTGATATATCTCCTGGGTGATGATACTTTTTAAAATCAAAAGTGAACGTATCATTTATATTTGTTTACAAAAATCGTCCTTTCAAAGTTTTCCTGGTATCAGACGATATATACATATTTTTCATTTCTCGTAACATAGTAATGAAAATGTTTTATTCAAATTGATACATTTCACGACCAAATAATTATGTATTTTTGCATACTTTGCCTGATGTAAGTTAAATTCCTGAAAAAATATGTTATTGATCAATATAATCAATATGAAGTATATTCTACCCAACGATAGGTGTCGCTGCTATTGAAGTTACGAAGCATCATCTCAAACTCAGTAACAGTGTATAGATACTATCAAAAGCTTTTGTGAATTTTCCATTAGTTATTGGGCCCCGTGGGTTACCATGACAACATGCACAGAAGGCATTAGCTGATATCCTGTACCACCCACCATATACCATGATGACCGTTTATAGTCTTTGGACATTGTGCATAATACGTCATTTTGATGATGAAAATATGATCAATGAAGTATGACGTTGATACAACGTTTAAAGTTGGGACACATCGCCTCAGAAAAGACCGTAAACATGACCTTTGAATCACTTACTTGACATATATTATGATAGGTTCTTTGGACATTGTGGTGAAAATAAGATCAATGAAATATGACGTTGATACAACGCTGAATGTTGGGAATTATTGCCTCAGAAAAGAGCGTTGTATTGGAAACATAAGTTTTGAATCAGTTACTTGACATATATTATGATATGCTAATTGGACATCGAGCATGATAAGTCATTTTGATAATGAAATTATGATCATTGAAGTATGACGTTGATACAACGCTGAAAATTGGGACTTATCGCTTCAGAAAATACGTATAATGGATACGTATTGATAATGTTGACCATCATTCATGAGACGTTAAGTTTATGTTCCACGTATGTGAAAATTTGAGGTTGTTTTACCGATATCGGTAAATATTATATCGAACCCATATCGACCCAATATAAGATAATTAGATTTGTTGAATATTGGCAAAATTATATTCAACTAATTTGCAATCACACTTGGATAAAAGAAATAGTTTTTATTTCTGGAAACGATATGAAAGGAATATTGGGAATGCAATATTTATTTTAGATGAAGAAAACAGAGTTCTTTGGGAGATCGTACAGTAACGAACAGTTGTTGCCGACCGATGATGAACACTTTACTTCCATATATAAGTAAATAATCCTTTGAGGAACCATATTGAAATTTGGAGGTCTATGACACTAATAGTATAATTAATAAATGCCTGGTCTTGAAGAATCCTGCATTGGCTCAACGGCAGGGGCTTTCTCCTAATTCAGAAAGTTAGCAGCACGTTCCAGTGTACTTCCAATGATCTCCATGAATGCTCACAAAGGTGATCTAGGTATACTGACCATCCCATACCATGAAGTAAATCAACCATAAAAATTGTAGAAATCCCATACCATTTTCCATCAAAAGAGTACCAGTCTGCGACAGGCAGGGTGCCAATAATAAGCAAAATAAATTGACATATCTGTACGAGGTGGGTCCATTAACATTAAGTAATAATAATTTCCCAAAATGGCAAGGGTAATTATTCTTTTTGCTATTCATCAAGAATTCATTATACGGGTAGATTTGCATGTTTGACTTACTTTAGCACACAATTATAAAAATGAACTGTTCCGTGTATCTGTGAGCACGCATCCCACTTCAGAAAGAATATTAAACGAACTTCTTTACCGTAATAATGACTCTTTTCACTTCATAATGAACTGTTTCTCTTTATAACAAGGCAACTTCTGTGAACACGTAATGGGTTGCTTGTGAAAGAGGATTCTGAAATTCAAAGAAGACGGGCTCACATCCGATTCAACACGTGTTCCGATCAAACGATGGATGTTCTGGCGTGGGAGTGTAGAAGTTTCAGATTCAAGTATATTTTTATTAATTACACAATTATAAAAATTGGATTTCAAGTCATTAAACGAAGTTTCTCAGGTGTATTTGTGAGAAAGTTTCAATACAGTTTTCCTAGAAACCATTTTTCGATGTTGAAACGAAGCAAATTTTGGGACTGAATTATCGAAATTCTAACATAACCTATCATACCCAATTTCCTATGGCTCAGTATGAATTGTAATGTATTATGTTGATGAATATATTATTATCATTACTGTTGTACAATTTGTTTTTTTTATTCTCAAATACTTAAAATTAAATACTTTCACCAGTGTTTGGACAATTTACCACTTTTCCATTTGAATCAGTCGAAATGGTGGTAAACATGGTTATTACGGTTCAATAGTTGTTACTACCCAAGTAGCACACGTTTATTGGTAGAATATTGGTACAATATTGTGAACCTGTGGGCAAAATATTTTGAATGCAATATTGGCGAGAAAAGAATGTGAACATTAGGCGATATTGGACCAATATCACTTGAATAATATCGACGAAATATTGTCGAAGCAATATTATCCTCAAAATATTCTACAATATCGCTGGCAAAATATTCAAACGTTATATTGCCGAGAAATAAAATGTGAACATTTTGCGATATTGGTCAAATGATATTTGAACATTACAAAAATAGTAGTGCGGAAATATTTTGAAAGCAATCATGGCCTCTACACACTCATCGATATTGGTGAAATATCATCTGGATATATCGGGGGAAGTGAATATTCCTTGGTGAATTATTATATGTCTTCCAGTTGATCAATCTGCTTTGAAAACAAGTTATTCAAAGTATTTAATATATATTCGTAGGTGTTAGAAGACGTTCTATATGTAGAGCCACCTAGCGAATTTTTACCCAGGTTTGATCATAATCTACTTTTAATATGGTTCATTGAATATTTGGCCAATATTTAAAATTCATCTTATTCTAGATGTTGGAAACAAAATGGAGACAATATTCCCGGTGAACATTCAGCTTAACAATTATAAATCATATAATGCCATGGTTTTCATCAGATGTCTTCCTAACTACGGCGAATAAGTCGAAGAGATTTTGAGAATAGCGTTAAGAAGGGGTGATCTTACAGGGTGATACAACAAAATTCCGTGACAACCCGTACAGACTGAGAAAAAGCAATTTTTCAGATAAAATTTAAAAAACGATATCTTCCTAACTACGGCGAATAAGTCGAAGAGATTTTGAGAATAGCGTTGGGAAGGGGTGATCTTACAGGGTGATACAACGAAATTCCGTGACAACGGTATTTTGTTTCTTGATGCTTTGGTGGGCTCCTGAAAATTTAAACTGTGAAAAACTATGGCCTTGTATATCTGAGGGCATGGTAAGGACATAATTAGAATTGAATTAGTTACTTTTTACTTCAAACATTTTAGAAATTATCGAAATCAAACTAACCAAAGACCAAACTATAAACAAAGAGCAAGCTCGAAAACGAACTTTTCTAGTTAAATTAACGTTTCATGTAATGTAGGAAACACTGGGATGGCTATATTCACTCTTGTGCAAAACCAATATCTATTGAATATTTCAGGAATATCAATAAGTGCACCGTAATTGACCAATCTGTTGAATGTTGATATTTTCAGATTTTCAATATTCAATATTTAAAATTATTCAAGGTTTACCATAATAGCACCGAATAAGGATCACAATTTGTGATTCGTGAAGAAAGTAATCATGTAGGATAGTATCACGACTGTCACTATCTTCGAGTAGTCTGATGAACAGAAGATACCTACTGAAGATTCTATGTGAGCGCGAGTATTTCATTATTACTAACATAGAAGGAAATCAATATAAGTATTGCTGATATAAATATACAAATAAATATTAACTTGAAAATTTGAGAATTCTGGCCGATTTGTGATAAACCTCATAATTATTATGGTAATATTGGCGCTGAGTTCATCTGAAAAATAGCTTTTTCTCAGTCTGTACGGATTGTCACCAAATTTTGTTGTATCACCCTGTAAGATCACCCATTCTTAATGCTATTCTCAAAATCTCTTCGACTTATTCGCCGTAGTTAGAAACATATCGTATTTTAAATTTTATCTGAAAAATTAGTTTTTCTCAGTCTGTACGGATTGTCACGGAATTTTGTTGTATCACCCTGTAAGATCACCCCTTCCTAACGCTATTCTCAAAATCTCTTCGACTTATTCGCCGTAGTTAGGAAGATATCGTTTTTTCAGTTTCATCTGAAAAATAGCTTTTTCTCAGTCTGTACGGGTTGTTACCAAATTTTGTTGTATCACCCTGTAAGATCATCCCCTTTTAACGCTATCCTCAAAATCTCTTCGACTTATTCGCCGTAGTTAGGAAGATATCGTTTTTTAAATTTCATCTGAAAAATTGCTTTTTCTCAGTCTGTACGGGTTGTCACGGAATTTAATTGTATCACTCTGTAAGATCACCCCTTCCCAACGCTATTCTCAAAATCTCTTCGACTTATTCGCCGTAGTTAGGAAGATATCGTTTTTTCAGTTTCATCTGAAAAATTGTTTTTTTTTCAGTCTGTACGAGTTGTCACCAAATTTCGTTGTATCATCCTGTAATATCACCCCTTCTTAACGCTATTCTCGAAATCTCTTCGACTTATTCGTCGTTGTTAGGAAGATATCATTTTTTCTATTTTATCTGATAAATTGCTTTTTCTCAGTCTGTACGGGTTATCACCAAATTTCGTTGTTTCACCCTGTAAGATCACCCCTTCTTAACGCTATTCTCAAAATCACTTCGACTTATTCGCCGTAGTTAGGAAGATATCGTTTTTTAAATTTTATCTGAAAAATTGCTTTTTCTCAGTCTGTACGGGTTGTCACGGAATTTAGTTGTATCACCCTGTAAGTTCAGCCCTTCCTAATGCTATTCTCAAAATCTCTTCGACTTATTCGCCGTAGTTAGGAAGATATCGTTTTTTCAGTTTCATCTGAAAAATTGCTTTTTCTCAGTCTGTACGGGTTGTCACCAAATTTCGTTGTATCATCCTGTAAGATCACCCCTTCTTAATGCTATTCTCAAAATCTCTTCGACTTATTCACCGTAGTTAGGAAGACATCGTTTTTTATATTTCATCTGAAAAATTGCTTTTTCTCAGTCTGTACGGGTTGTCACAGAATTTCGTTATATTATCCTGTAAGACCACCCCTTCCTAACGCTATTCTCAAAATCTCTTCGACTTATTCGCCGTAGTTAGGAAGATATCGTTTTTTCAGTTTCATCTGAAAATTTGTTTTTTCTCAGTCTGTACGGGTTGTCACCAAATTTCGTTGTATCACCCTGTAAGATCACTCCTTCCTAACGCTATTCCCAAAATCTCTTCGACCTATTCGCCGTAGTTAGGAAGATATCGTTTTTCAGTTTCATCTGAAAAATTGTTTTTTCCTTGTCTGTACGAGTTGTCACCAAATTTAGTTGTATCACCCTGTAAGATCACCCCTTCCTAATGGTATTCTCAAAATCTCTTCGACTTATTCACCGTAGTTAGGAAGACATCGTTTTTTAAATTTCATCTGAAAAATTGCTTTTTCTCAATCTGTACGGGTTGTCACGGAATTTCGTTGTATCACCTTGTAAGATCACCCCTTCCTAACGCTATTCTCAAAATCTCTTCGACTTATTCGCCGTAGTTAGGAAGTTATCGTTTTTTCAGTTTCATCTGAAAATTTGTTTTTTCTCAGTCTGTACGGGTTGTCACCAAATTTAGTTGTATCACCCTGTAAGATCACCCCTTCCTAATGGTATTCTCAAAATCTCTTCGACTTATTCACCGTAGTTAGGAAGACATCGTTTTTTAAATTTCATCTGAAAAATTGCTTTTTCTCAATCTGTACGGGTTGTCACGGAATTTCGTTGTATCACCTCGTAAGATCACCCCTTCTTTACGCTATTCTCAAAATCTCTTCGACTTATTCGCCGTAGTTAGGAAGTTATCGTTTTTTCAGTTTCATCTGAAAATTTGTTTTTTCTCAGTCTGTACGGGTTGTCACCAAATTTAGTTGTATCACCCTGTAAGATCACCCCTTCCTAATGGTATTCTCAAAATATCTTCGACTTATTCACCGTAGTTAGGAAGACAACGTTTTTTAAATTTCATCTGAAAAATTGCTTTTTCTCAATCTGTACGGGTTGTCACGGAATTTCGTTGTATCACCTTGTAAGATCACCCCTTCCTAACGCTATTCTCAAAATCTCTTCGACTTATTCGCCGTTGTTAGGAAGTTATCGTTTTTTCAGTTTCATCTGAAAATTTGTTTTTTCTCAGTCTGTACGGGTTGTCACCAAATTTAGTTGTATCACCCTGTAAGATCACCCCTTCTTAACGCTATTCTCAAAATCTCTTCGACTTATTCGCCGTAGTTAGGATTATATCGTTTTTTAAATTTTATCTGAAAAATTGCTTTTTCTCAATCTGTACGGGTTTTCACGAAATTTCGTTGTATCGCCCTGTAAGATCATCCCTTCTTAACGCTATTCTCAAAATCTCTTCGACTTATTCGCCGTAGTTTGGAAGACATCGTTTTTTCAGTTTCATCTGAAAAATTGCTTTTTTTCAGTCTGTACGGGTTGTCACGAAATTTCGTTGTATCACCCTGTAAGATCACCCTTTCTGAACGCTATTCTCAAAATCTCTTCGACTTATTCGCCAAAGGTAGGAAGATATAATTTTTTCAATTTTATCTTGTTGCTCGCCCTGTACTCTTTAGCAGCTCATGAAATTGCATAGCACTTTTCTCGTGGATTTCGTCAAGACACCCATATAACACACTCAATTGCTCATTGAAAAATGATATTATTGGATTTTGGGAAAAACAGATCTCATATTTATTTCGTTTTCACATAATTGCTTGCTCCCTGTCCAGATTATTCATCCTGCAAAGTCTGATATACTCATTCCCTATATAAACATTGTGCTCAACATTTTTGAGAAATCTTGCAACGCCGCCCATAAATTCTGCTCTATCCCAACTTCGACAGCCACCACGTCAGAAACTGTGGCTAGGAAAGTGTGGGTAACTCTACACTAATATGGTAAATACATCTTCGCGAATATAATCAATATTATGACCAAATAACTACGTATTATTGAATTTTTTGCAGAACTTAAGTCATAAGCCCCAAATAAAATATTTAATTATTGATCAAAATAAACAATGAAAATTATTGTATCATTGATATATATCTTAAGTGATGATAATTTTGAAATCCGAAAATAGACGTATCATTTTCCAAGAATCATCTCTCCTTAGTTTTCCTGGCATAAGGCAAAATATAAATATTTTATATATTTCCTGATATAGTATTAAAAATATTGTAGTGAATTCGATTCATTTAACGACCGAATAACCATGTATTTTTGCACACTTTGCCTGACGTAAGTTGAGTAAACAAAGAAGTATATCCATTTATTGATCAAAATAATCGATATAAACTATTCCATCGTGGATATATCTCCTGGGTGATGATAATTTTGAAAATCGAAAGTAGATGTGTTATTTAAATACGTTACCACACTTTCTCTCTTCAAAGTTATCCTGGTGTCAGACAAAATATGTGTACTTTTCGTTTTCCATGATATGGTTAAAAAACGTTTAATTCAGATCAATACAATTTCTGACCAAATACCCATGTATTTTTGCATACTTTTTCCAACGTCAGCTGAATACCTGAACAAATATGTTCACTTTTATTGATGTAAATAATAAATAAAAATTATTATATCTTCAATACATCTCTTGAACGATGATAATTTTGGAAATCAAATATAAACATATTATTTATATATGTTTCCAAACATTGTCTCTCCATAGTTTTCATGGAAACAACAAAATATGAATATTTTGCATATTTCCTAATGAAGTAATGGAAATAATATATTAAATTAGATACATTTAACGACCAAATAATTATGTATTTTTGCACACTTTGCCTGACTTCAGTTGACTAATTGAAAATATTAATTAATTTATTGATACAAATAATCGATATAAACTATTCCATCATGGATATATCTCCTGGGTGATGATGATTTTGAATATCGAATGTTAATGTATTATTCAGATATGTTTCCAATCTTCGTATTTCCAGAGTTTTTCTGGTTACAGACAAAATATGTGTATTTTCAGTTTTTCACATTATAGTAATACATTTTCTGACCGTATAATTATGTATTTTTGCATATTTTTTCCAACGTAAGTTGGATACCTGAAAAACTATGTTCACTTATTGATGTAAATAATCAATATAAACATTATTATATCATCAATGTATCTCTTGAGTGATGGTAATTTTGAAAATCGAGAATAAACATTTATTGATCCAAATTATCATTATAAACTATTATATTGTTGATATATCTCCTGGGTGATGATACTTTTTAAAATCAAAAGTGAACGTATCATTTATATTTGTTTACAAAAATCGTCCTTTCAAAGTTTTCCTGGTATCAGACGATATATACATATTTTTCATTTCTCGTAACATAGTAATGAAAATGTTTTATTCAAATTGATACATTTCACGACCAAATAATTATGTATTTTTGCATACTTTGCCTGATGTAAGTTAAATTCCTGAAAAAATATGTTATTGATCAATATAATCAATATGAAGTATATTCTACCCAACGATAGGTGTCGCTGCTATTGAAGTTACGAAGCATCATCTCAAACTCAGTAACAGTGTATAGATACTATCAAAAGCTTTTGTGAATTTTCCATTAGTTATTGGGCCCCGTGGGTTACCATGACAACATGCACAGAAGGCATTAGCTGATATCCTGTACCACCCACCATATACCATGATGACCGTTTATAGTCTTTGGACATTGTGCATAATACGTCATTTTGATGATGAAAATATGATCAATGAAGTATGACGTTGATACAACGTTTAAAGTTGGGACACATCGCCTCAGAAAAGACCGTAACATGACCTTTGAATCACTTACTTGACATATATTATGATAGGTTCTTTGGACATTGTGGTGAAAATAAGATCAATGAAATATGACGTTGATACAACGCTGAATGTTGGGAATTATTGCCTCAGAAAAGAGCGTTGTATTGGAAACATAAGTTTTGAATCAGGTACTTGACATATATTATGATATGCTAATTGGACATCGAGCATGATAAGTCATTTTGATAATGAAATTATGATCATTGAAGTATGACGTTGATACAACGCTGAAAATTGGGACTTATCGCTTCAGAAAATACGTATAATGGATACGTATTGATAATGTTGACCATCATTCATGAGACGTTAAGTTTATGTTCCACGTATGTGAAAATTTGAGGTTGTTTTACCGATATCGGTAAATATTATATCGAACCCATATCGACCCAATATAAGATAATTAGATTTGTTGAATATTGGCAAAATTATATTCAACTAATTTGCAATCACACTTGGATAAAAGAAATAGTTTTTATTTCTGGAAACGATATGAAAGGAATATTGGGAATGCAATATTTATTTTAGATGAAGAAAACAGAGTTCTTTGGGAGATCGTACAGTAACGAACAGTTGTTGCCGACCGATGATGAACACTTTACTTCCATATATAAGTAAATAATCCTTTGAGGAACCATATTGAAATTTGGAGGTCTATGACACTAATAGTATAATTAATAAATGCCTGGTCTTGAAGAATCCTGCATTGGCTCAACGGCAGGGGCTTTCTCCTAATTCAGAAAGTTAGCAGCACGTTCCAGTGTACTTCCAATGATCTCCATGAATGCTCACAAAGGTGATCTAGGTATACTGACCATCCCATACCATGAAGTAAATCAACCATAAAAATTGTAGAAATCCCATACCATTCTCCATCAAAAGAGTACCAGTCTGCGACAGGCAGGGTGCCAATAATAAGCAAAATAAATTGACATATCTGTACGAGGTGGGTCCATTAACATTAAGTAATAATAATTTCCCAAAATGGCAAGGGTAATTATTCTTTTTGCTATTCATCAAGAATTCATTATACGGGTAGATTTGCATGTTTGACTTACTTTAGCACACAATTATAAAAATGAACTGTTCCGTGTATCTGTGAGCACGCATCCCACTTCAGAAAGAATATTAAACGAACTTCTTTACCGTAATAATGACTCTTTTCACTTCATAATGAACTGTTTCTCTTTATAACAAGGCAACTTCTGTGAACACGTAATGGGTTGCTTGTGAAAGAGGATTCTGAAATTCAAAGAAGACGGGCTCACATCCGATTCAACACGTGTTCCGATCAAACGATGGATGTTCTGGCGTGGGAGTGTAGAAGTTTCAGATTCAAGTATATTTTTATTAATTACACAATTATAAAAATTGGATTTCAAGTCATTAAACGAAGTTTCTCAGGTGTATTTGTGAGAAAGTTTCAATACAGTTTTCCTAGAAACCATTTTTCGATGTTGAAACGAAGCAAATTTTGGGACTGAATTATCGAAATTCTAACATAACCTATCATACCCAATTTCCTATGGCTCAGTATGAATTGTAATGTATTATGTTGATGAATATATTATTATCATTACTGTTGTACAATTTGTTTTTTTTATTCTCAAATACTTAAAATTAAATACTTTCACCAGTGTTTGGACAATTTACCACTTTTCCATTTGAATCAGTCGAAATGGTGGTAAACATGGTTATTACGGTTCAATAGTTGTTACTACCCAAGTAGCACACGTTTATTGGTAGAATATTGGTACAATATTGTGAACCTGTGGGCAAAATATTTTGAATGCAATATTGGCGAGAAAAGAATGTGAACATTAGGCGATATTGGACCAATATCACTTGAATAATATCGACGAAATATTGTCGAAGCAATATTATCCTCAAAATATTCTACAATATCGCTGGCAAAATATTCAAACGTTATATTGCCGAGAAATAAAATGTGAACATTTTGCGATATTGGTCAAATGATATTTGAACATTACAAAAATAGTAGTGCGGAAATATTTTGAAAGCAATCATGGCCTCTACACACTCATCGATATTGGTGAAATATCATCTGGATATATCGGGGGAAGTGAATATTCCTTGGTGAATTATTATATGTCTTCCAGTTGATCAATCTGCTTTGAAAACAAGTTATTCAAAGTATTTAATATATATTCGTAGGTGTTAGAAGACGTTCTATATGTAGAGCCACCTAGCGAATTTTTACCCAGGTTTGATCATAATCTACTTTTGATATGGTTCATTGAATATTTGGCCAATATTTAAAATTCATCTTATTCTAGATGTTGGAAACAAAATGGAGACAATATTCCCGGTGAACATTCAGCTTAACAATTATAAATCATATAATGCCATGGTTTTCATCAGATGTCTTCCTAACTACGGCGAATAAGTCGAAGAGATTTTGAGAATAGCGTTAAGAAGGGGTGATCTTACAGGGTGATACAACAAAATTCCGTGACAACCCGTACAGACTGAGAAAAAGCAATTTTTCAGATAAAATTTAAAAAACGATATCTTCCTAACTACGGCGAATAAGTCGAAGAGATTTTGAGAATAGCGTTGGGAAGGGGTGATCTTACAGGGTGATACAACGAAATTCCGTGACAACGGTATTTTGTTTCTTGATGCTTTGGTGGGCTCCTGAAAATTTAAACTGTGAAAAACTATGGCCTTGTATATCTGAGGGCATGGTAAGGACATAATTAGAATTGAATTAGTTACTTTTTACTTCAAACATTTTAGAAATTATCGAAATCAAACTAACCAAAGACCAAACTATAAACAAAGAGCAAGCTCGAAAACGAACTTTTCTAGTTAAATTAACGTTTCATGTAATGTAGGAAACACTGGGATGGCTATATTCACTCTTGTGCAAAACCAATATCTATTGAATATTTCAGGAATATCAATAAGTGCACCGTAATTGACCAATCTGTTTAATGTTGATATTTTCAGATTTTCAATATTCAATATTTAAAATTATTCAAGGTTTACCATAATAGCACCGAATAAGGATCACAATTTGTGATTCGTGAAGAAAGTAATCATGTGGGATAGTATCACGACTGTCACTATCTTCGAGTAGTCTGATGAACAGAAGATACCTACTGAAGATTCTATGTGAGCGCGAGTATTTCATTATTACTAACATAGAAGGAAATCAATATAAGTATTGCTGATATAAATATACAAATAAATATTAACTTGAAAATTTGAGAATTCTGGCCGATTTGTGATAAACCTCATAATTATTATGGTAATATTGGCGCTGAGTTCATCTGAAAAATAGCTTTTTCTCAGTCTGTACGGATTGTCACCAAATTTTGTTGTATCACCCTGTAAGATCACCCATTCTTAATGCTATTCTCAAAATCTCTTCGACTTATTCGCCGTAGTTAGAAACATATCGTATTTTAAATTTTATCTGAAAAATTAGTTTTTCTCAGTCTGTACGGATTGTCACGGAATTTTGTTGTATCACCCTGTAAGATCACCCCTTCCTAACGCTATTCTCAAAATCTCTTCGACTTATTCGCCGTAGTTAGGAAGATATCGTTTTTTCAGTTTCATCTGAAAAATAGCTTTTTCTCAGTCTGTACGGGTTGTTACCAAATTTTGTTGTATCACCCTGTAAGATCATCCCCTTTTAACGCTATCCTCAAAATCTCTTCGACTTATTCGCCGTAGTTAGGAAGATATCGTTTTTTAAATTTCATCTGAAAAATTGCTTTTTCTCAGTCTGTACGGGTTGTCACGGAATTTAATTGTATCACTCTGTAAGATCACCCCTTCCCAACGCTATTCTCAAAATCTCTTCGACTTATTCGCCGTAGTTAGGAAGATATCGTTTTTTCAGTTTCATCTGAAAAATTGTTTTTTTTTCAGTCTGTACGAGTTGTCACCAAATTTCGTTGTATCATCCTGTAATATCACCCCTTCTTAACGCTATTCTCGAAATCTCTTCGACTTATTCGTCGTTGTTAGGAAGATATCATTTTTTCTATTTTATCTGATAAATTGCTTTTTCTCAGTCTGTACGGGTTATCACCAAATTTCGTTATTTCACCCTGTAAGATCACCCCTTCTTAACGCTATTCTCAAAATCACTTCGACTTATTCGCCGTAGTTAGGAAGATATCGTTTTTTAAATTTTATCTGAAAAATTGCTTTTTCTCAGTCTGTACGGGTTGTCACGGAATTTAGTTGTATCACCCTGTAAGTTCAGCCCTTCCTAATGCTATTCTCAAAATCTCTTCGACTTATTCGCCGTAGTTAGGAAGATATCGTTTTTTCAGTTTCATCTGAAAAATTGCTTTTTCTCAGTCTGTACGGGTTGTCACCAAATTTCGTTGTATCATCCTGTAAGATCACCCCTTCTTAATGCTATTCTCAAAATCTCTTCGACTTATTCACCGTAGTTAGGAAGACATCGTTTTTTATATTTCATCTGAAAAATTGCTTTTTCTCAGTCTGTACGGGTTGTCACAGAATTTCGTTATATTATCCTGTAAGACCACCCCTTCCTAACGCTATTCTCAAAATCTCTTCGACTTATTCGCCGTAGTTAGGAAGATATCGTTTTTTCAGTTTCATCTGAAAATTTGTTTTTTCTCAGTCTGTACGGGTTGTCACCAAATTTCGTTGTATCACCCTGTAAGATCACTCCTTCCTAACGCTATTCCCAAAATCTCTTCGACCTATTCGCCGTAGTTAGGAAGATATCGTTTTTCAGTTTCATCTGAAAAATTGTTTTTTCCTTGTCTGTACGAGTTGTCACCAAATTTAGTTGTATCACCCTGTAAGATCACCCCTTCCTAATGGTATTCTCAAAATCTCTTCGACTTATTCACCGTAGTTAGGAAGACATCGTTTTTTAAATTTCATCTGAAAAATTGCTTTTTCTCAATCTGTACGGGTTGTCACGGAATTTCGTTGTATCACCTCGTAAGATCACCCCTTCTTTACGCTATTCTCAAAATCTCTTCGACTTATTCGCCGTAGTTAGGAAGTTATCGTTTTTTCAGTTTCATCTGAAAATTTGTTTTTTCTCAGTCTGTACGGGTTGTCACCAAATTTAGTTGTATCACCCTGTAAGATCACCCCTTCCTAATGGTATTCTCAAAATATCTTCGACTTATTCACCGTAGTTAGGAAGACAACGTTTTTTAAATTTCATCTGAAAAATTGCTTTTTCTCAATCTGTACGGGTTGTCACGGAATTTCGTTGTATCACCTTGTAAGATCACCCCTTCCTAACGCTATTCTCAAAATCTCTTCGACTTATTCGCCGTTGTTAGGAAGTTATCGTTTTTTCAGTTTCATCTGAAAATTTGTTTTTTCTCAGTCTGTACGGGTTGTCACCAAATTTAGTTGTATCACCCTGTAAGATCACCCCTTCTTAACGCTATTCTCAAAATCTCTTCGACTTATTCGCCGTAGTTAGGATTATATCGTTTTTTAAATTTTATCTGAAAAATTGCTTTTTCTCAATCTGTACGGGTTTTCACGAAATTTCGTTGTATCGCCCTGTAAGATCATCCCTTCTTAACGCTATTCTCAAAATCTCTTCGACTTATTCGCCGTAGTTTGGAAGACATCGTTTTTTCAGTTTCATCTGAAAAATTGCTTTTTTTCAGTCTGTACGGGTTGTCACGAAATTTCGTTGTATCACCCTGTAAGATCACCCTTTCTGAACGCTATTCTCAAAATCTCTTCGACTTATTCGCCAAAGGTAGGAAGATATAATTTTTTCAATTTTATCTTGTTGCTCGCCCTGTACTCTTTAGCAGCTCATGAAATTGCATAGCACTTTTCTCGTGGATTTCGTCAAGACACCCATATAACACACTCAATTGCTCATTGAAAAATGATATTATTGGATTTTGGGAAAAACAGATCTCATATTTATTTCGTTTTCACATAATTGCTTGCTCCCTGTCCAGATTATTCATCCTGCAAAGTCTGATATACTCATTCCCTATATAAACATTGTGCTCAACATTTTTGAGAAATCTTGCAACGCCGCCCATAAATTCTGCTCTATCCCAACTTCGACAGCCACCACGTCAGAAACTGTGGCTAGGAAAGTGTGGGTAACTCTACACTAATATGGTAAATACATCTTCGCGAATATAATCAATATTATGACCAAATAACTACGTATTATTGAATTTTTTGCAGAACTTAAGTCATAAGCCCCAAGAAAAATATTTAATTATTGATCAAAATAAACAATGAAAATTATTGTATCATTGATATATATCTTAAGTGATGATAATTTTGAAATCCGAAAATAGACGTATCATTTTCCAAGAATCATCTCTCCTTAGTTTTCCTGGCATAAGGCAAAATATAAATATTTTATATATTTCCTGATATAGTATTAAAAATATTGTAGTGAATTCGATTCATTTAACGACCGAATAACCATGTATTTTTGCACACTTTGCCTGACGTAAGTTGAGTAAACAAAGAAGTATATCCATTTATTGATCAAAATAATCGATATAAACTATTCCATCGTGGATATATCTCCTGGGTGATGATAATTTTGAAAATCGAAAGTAGATGTGTTATTTAAATACGTTACCACACTTTCTCTCTTCAAAGTTATCCTGGTGTCAGACAAAATATGTGTACTTTTCGTTTTCCATGATATGGTTAAAAAACGTTTAATTCAGATCAATACAATTTCTAACCAAATACCCATGTATTTTTGCATACTTTTTCCAACGTCAGCTGAATACCTGAACAAATATGTTCACTTTTATTGATGTAAATAATAAATAAAAATTATTATATCTTCAATACATCTCTTGAACGATGATAATTTTGGAAATCAAATATAAACATATTATTTATATATGTTTCCAAACATTGTCTCTCCATAGTTTTCATGGAAACAACAAAATATGAATATTTTGCATATTTCCTAATGAAGTAATGGAAATAATATATTAAATTAGATACATTTAACGACCAAATAATTATGTATTTTTGCACACTTTGCCTGACTTCAGTTGACTAATTGAAAATATTAATTAATTTATTGATACAAATAATCGATATAAACTATTCCATCATGGATATATCTCCTGGGTGATGATGATTTTGAATATCGAATGTTAATGTATTATTCAGATATGTTTCCAATCTTCGTATTTCCAGAGTTTTTCTGGTTACAGACAAAATATGTGTATTTTCAGTTTTTCACATTATAGTAATACATTTTCTGACCGTATAATTATGTATTTTTGCATATTTTTTCCAACGTAAGTTGGATACCTGAAAAACTATGTTCACTTATTGATGTAAATAATCAATATAAACATTATTATATCATCAATGTATCTCTTGAGTGATGGTAATTTTGAAAATCGAGAATAAACATTTATTGATCCAAATTATCATTATAAACTATTATATTGTTGATATATCTCCTGGGTGATGATACTTTTTAAAATCAAAAGTGAACGTATCATTTATATTTGTTTACAAAAATCGTCCTTTCAAAGTTTTCCTGGTATCAGACGATATATACATATTTTTCATTTCTCGTAACATAGTAATGAAAATGTTTTATTCAAATTGATACATTTCACGACCAAATAATTATGTATTTTTGCATACTTTGCCTGATGTAAGTTAAATTCCTGAAAAAATATGTTATTGATCAATATAATCAATATGAAGTATATTCTACCCAACGATAGGTGTCGCTGCTATTGAAGTTACGAAGCATCATCTCAAACTCAGTAACAGTGTATAGATACTATCAAAAGCTTTTGTGAATTTTCCATTAGTTATTGGGCCCCGTGGGTTACCATGACAACATGCACAGAAGGCATTAGCTGATATCCTGTACCACCCACCATATACCATGATGACCGTTTATAGTCTTTGGACATTGTGCATAATACGTCATTTTGATGATGAAAATATGATCAATGAAGTATGACGTTGATACAACGTTTAAAGTTGGGACACATCGCCTCAGAAAAGACCGTAAACATGACCTTTGAATCACTTACTTGACATATATTATGATAGGTTCTTTGGACATTGTGGTGAAAATAAGATCAATGAAATATGACGTTGATACAACGCTGAATGTTGGGAATTATTGCCTCAGAAAAGAGCGTTGTATTGGAAACATAAGTTTTGAATCAGTTACTTGACATATATTATGATATGCTAATTGGACATCGAGCATGATAAGTCATTTTGATAATGAAATTATGATCATTGAAGTATGACGTTGATACAACGCTGAAAATTGGGACTTATCGCTTCAGAAAATACGTATAATGGATACGTATTGATAATGTTGACCATCATTCATGAGACGTTAAGTTTATGTTCCACGTATGTGAAAATTTGAGGTTGTTTTACCGATATCGGTAAATATTATATCGAACCCATATCGACCCAATATAAGATAATTAGATTTGTTGAATATTGGCAAAATTATATTCAACTAATTTGCAATCACACTTGGATAAAAGAAATAGTTTTTATTTCTGGAAACGATATGAAAGGAATATTGGGAATGCAATATTTATTTTAGATGAAGAAAACAGAGTTCTTTGGGAGATCGTACAGTAACGAACAGTTGTTGCCGACCGATGATGAACACTTTACTTCCATATATAAGTAAATAATCCTTTGAGGAACCATATTGAAATTTGGAGGTCTATGACACTAATAGTATAATTAATAAATGCCTGGTCTTGAAGAATCCTGCATTGGCTCAACGGCAGGGGCTTTCTCCTAATTCAGAAAGTTAGCAGCACGTTCCAGTGTACTTCCAATGATCTCCATGAATGCTCACAAAGGTGATCTAGGTATACTGACCATCCCATACCATGAAGTAAATCAACCATAAAAATTGTAGAAATCCCATACCATTTTCCATCAAAAGAGTACCAGTCTGCGACAGGCAGGGTGCCAATAATAAGCAAAATAAATTGACATATCTGTACGAGGTGGGTCCATTAACATTAAGTAATAATAATTTCCCAAAATGGCAAGGGTAATTATTCCATGACCAAACAAAATGTGAATCTCACAACATCAAATAACCCTATAAAAAAAATCTCTGTTTCATTTACTGGTTCATTGGAAATGTTTATAACTTACCTCGCTCGGAGGGTTATTTGGGAATAAAATCTTTCAGAAAATCAATGCTCCATGTTTTGGAGGAGTAAAAAAAGAAATCTAATTGCATCCGCAGGGTCACTCAGTTGAAATGTTGCCTTTACGGCTTGGAGAGCTATTACTCATCCCAAAAATAATTATTTGGGCACAATTTTGTGCTAAACGAAGCCATCTCACCTATCCGACTTTTAGGAAGAATCACTCTCTTCGATCACTCAAAATGGCCAAAAGCAGCTCAAATTGACGTCTCATCCGTTCAGCTTGACGACTCCCCTTCTCAATTTTTTGGTATGTCGTAGTTCTGTCAGAACTCAGAAAAAAACGTGGCGTCATCTACTGTCTGCCACTTACACCTCTAAATGGTACATACAATTAGCTTACAATAAGACAAGAATTTTAGGATAAGGCAAGAGCTTTGCGATATTTATTACAGAAAACTGTTTTATCTCAAGATTTGAACACTTGTTAGATTAATGTTGCCAACTGACCTCATTGAATAAAATTTCATGAAACACATACGTAGCACAGACAGATTCCTGTAATAGTATTCCAAAATGATTAATAAAATAGCGTTCTGTAATCATCAATTGCATGACAGCGCCACCTGCTAAGCGGTAGCTGTAGTAGCAGACGAGCGTCATTTGCAAGTAAATCACATTAACTTATAGGTGACAATTGTGCTACAAAATGAACGCTACAGTACACCTACTACGTAGGCTTATCATGGCAAGTACCTGTCAGAAAACAACAACTCCCTGGCTAAGTCCACGACGGGTATTGAATTAAATCTAACATATACTTGTACAACGTCCCTCAAAGCATCAGAGGACACAGTTGCAAGTGCTCTCTGTGACCAACCAGCAGAATTATGTTTTGATTTGGACAGGGTGACCACCTGCAGACTAGTTTCGAGGTTGTTGCCTGTCATCAGTGCAAGGGTAGGTCAACACAGACAGCACTGAAATCATCCACCGTCCAAATCATCACACACTCCGCTGGTTTGGTCAACTCTGGTTCACGCGATGAAGCGGTTTCTAGGCCGCTCCACCTAGCGAGCAGAAGAAGAATACTCCGAATCTTCGGGTTAAGAGATTAATTCGAAGAGAACAGAGTTCTTTTGGAGATCGTTTAGTAACGAAGAGTCGTTGCCGACCGATGATGAACCCTTTACCTGTCAGAAAACAACTACTCCCCTGGCTAAAACCACGACGGGTATTGAATTAAATCTAACAGATACTGATAAACATAAAAAAATAATTCTGCTGGTTGGTCACAGAGGGCACTTGTAACTGCGTCCTCCGATGCTTCGAGGAAAGCTGCACAAGTGTCTGTTAGATTTAATTCAATACCCGTCGTGGTCTCAGCCAAGGGAGTAGTTGTAAGCATACGTAGTAGGTGTATATGGAAGTAAAGGATTCATCATCGGTCGGCAACGACTGTTCGTTATTTATTTTAGATGTTGAAAACAATATGAACACAATATTATTTTATCGATATTGGTAAATATCTTTGAACCTATATTGACCCAATAGGAGTTATTATAATTTTTTGAATACAGTTGAAATAATATATAACAAATGTGCTATCAATCTTGAAAATATATTATAGTTTTTATCCTTATAATCGATATGACTGGAATATTGGGATAGCAATAGGTATTCATTCTAGATGTTGAAGACAATATAGAGACAATATTATTTCATCGATATTGGTGAATATCATTAAACCAATATTGACCCAATATGAGTTATTATAATTCGTTGAATATAGTTGAAATAATATTAAACCAATGTGCTATCAATCTAGAAAATACAACATAGATTTTATCCCTAGAATCGATATGACTGGAATATTGAGATTGCAATATTGATTCTAGATGTTGAAAACAATATTTAGATAAATTTTGTATTATCCATATTGGTAAAAAAATTTCAATCAATATTGACCCAATATTACATATGACAATCTACATTCAGAACAGGTTCAACCGATATTCCACCAATGTTATTAATATAATATTGTTTTTTAAAAATTCACCCATATTGGACCAATATTATTTTTTCATTTACAAATAATCTATATTGGCCCAATATGAATCCAAGATTCAGCCGAATGTTGTGCTACCAGGGTAGTAGAGTTTTCATTCCAACCAGACATCATTTCCTAGCACAAAAGGTTATTCAAATTAATTTATAATAATGACTTAAACAAATGTTCCAGTATTTATTACATCAGTTTATTCTACTCGATAACATTTCGTCTAAAATACCTAAATCCAAATATCAAAAAGTGAATGAACGAAAGGATAGTGTGATTGGTCGGTTCAAAAAGAAGGGAGACTAGGAATTTGGTTTTCTAGTGGCAGATGTAACGAGTCACAATGACTTAGCTTTGATGAAAATGTTTGTGAACAGATCTTGTTACAGGATGCTCATATGGTTTGCCGAGGATTGAGACCTACTAGGTGAAAAAATGTATGACTTTTTCTGATGTGTTCCATTGAACAGATTGACAAGCGTAAGGATGTCTGAGATGCGCAAACGATAGAAAGCGTTAGAAAATGTGCGACAAAGATCGACTACTGTTTAATAAGGCAGAGCGATTGAGCACCTGTCCCACTCCAGGGTTTTGTCTACTGCGCAACCAATTCTCGGAGGCATTCTTAATACGCTTGTCGATCAGTAAGCGCCGGTATAAAAACTGACGAAGGCACCGCTCTGCCTTTTATTTAATGGTATCTGCTGCGATGAAACTCTGTTTCACGAGAATAGCGTTTTAATATAGCACTTATTCAATAAATTCAAGACTATTATTCTACTAACCCTCAACAAATGTTATGACATTTTTGAATCGAAGTTTTCTTAAAAGATGAGGAAGTAACTTGAAAGTATTTAGGCTAGCTTGACGTTGGAGTAGAAATAAAAAAGCCTTCATTTATATTTTCTATAAATGGTACAAAATATTCCCCGGTATTTTTTTTTTGAATTGGTCCAATGGTCAAAATGAAAGCTCATCTTCTTGAAACAAACATTTTTTGGTTACCTCTGTACAAAAATCGTTCCATTTGTAATTATTCATATCGTGCCTAGTTAGACAGTCGGAATTTCGCACAAGTCGATCGAATGACTTCCGAAATATTATTTATTCATCATAATATAGCGATCCACGTCCTCAATAACTCAATCGTGATTTCCTGCGAAAAATCTGGAGGAAGATAAAAAGGTTCGATAAAATGTACATGTTAATTTATAGGCGGCGGTGACCGCGATCATGGGCGTAGTGGATTTTTGGTTGAATATATTTCACTTCAATATTATATAATCTCGAGGACTCACGAAAAAAAATATATACAAGGACCAGCTATTCCGGTTTTCTTATTTTTTGTTGCTTCGTCATTCTATTTTGATTCTTCGATTATTGGTGGCGAAAATGAGGTCATCTAGTTATTGAAAAAATTAATTTAGTTCGAAAAATAGAAACTACCCAAACACCAAAACTACGTGAGTTTGCACTCGACACGCGTTTCGCCAAAAAGGTCAGCAACTTCCGGAGCTAAGAGCTTCTAACTACTTTTATATTCATAATACTTATTTGAGTGGTTTAGCGCACTAGTTATCCACGCCAATATCAAATTGTCATATGTAATTGTTTACCTAATTTGAATTTACCTAGTAAACTACCTGGTTACTTACCAGAGTGGTCGAGTGCACTCATTATCCACGCCTACATAAAATGGCCTGCTCTTATTGTTCACCTGTTTTTTTGGAATTTTCCTTCTCTAAATTAATTTTATACCTACTTGCGTTGCCCTTAACTGAATACATTTCTGGGAAATCAATGACTATCAGCTTCACTATGACAAGGAGAGATCTTAATTGTAATATGATCTTGAACAATGGAATATAGCCCTTTATCCATACTATTTTTACAATTGGCAATTTCCATACTCTCGAATGCAATGAGAATTATTTGGTTAAGTAGATGATCGTGATTCAAAGCATGTTGGGCCAAACTCGATTTATCTGGTAGCAAAACTCGGACATGGGCAATGTGCTCCTAGAACCGTTCCCTCACTGCTATTTTGGTTTCACCAGCACATTTCTTCTCGTAGTACTCACACGCTGATTTCGTAAACCTCCAACTCTTGCTCTGTCTTATCTTAGGGAGTACCCAAGTATTGTTGGAGTGTATACGAAATTTTGTATAACAATTTCTATATTGAGGGTTCTGGAAATGCCTTCGACACTCCAATTAACTTATGGTTCGAATGGGATAACGACATGTTCAGAAGGGTTTTCCTCCTTTTGAAGGGTTGAAGAGATACGAAGGGTATTCTCATGTCTTAATCAGTTTGTCCACCAAGTCTACAGAATAACGGTTCACCTCAGCCGCCTCCTTAATGATAATTTACTAAGTTTTTGATCTCTGTATTCTGAGTGGGAATCACAAGGAGTTGATTTGATAAAAAATTGAGTATCGCCATATTGTGTTGTGTCAAGCGGGTGGGAACTGCCAGGGATATTTACGAGTGTACTCGTGTCCTTTCTGTAGACATCAAATTCAAACTGATTTTGGTCGTTTCTAATTACTGACACATCTTAAAATGGCAAATATTTTTTGTTTTTAGTTTTCAGACTATATCGTCCGACTAGTCAATTCTTAAACAAAATTATATCTGTCGACCTTTTTTCTACCTAGGATAGAGAATACATCATCCAAAAAATTTATCCATAACCTAAAAAAATAACTGAAGCTCTCTTGCTTCCATTTCAAACATACTCATGAAAAAAATTGCTACGAAGGAAGACAGAGTGTTACCAATGGCTGTACGTCCGAGTTGTTCGTAGAAGCAGTTATCGAACTGAAAGCAATTCTGCCAGATGCTTGAATGCTTTCAGACTATTCCATAATTAAAACCGTTTGTCACCAGTAATTCTCTCAGATATTCCGAAATTTTGTGAATTGGGGCACTTGGAAAGAAAAAACTTACTCCAAAGAGGTCAAAATTTCTCCTTCTTCTTTCATGTTCCCAAGCTTTTCAGTAAATCATATTGAGTATTGCAAACTCAACCAAGGCTGTACCACTGGAAGATTCTCACCCTCTTTGATCTTCTAGTTTTCCACCAGTTGCAACTTGCAAAAAGATCAATTTTTTGAAGCCAGGAAATTCTAAAATCTTGCTGCGACTGTATTCTCCACATTCCTTGTCGCATGGTAAAATCGTTAGTCACAAATGATATACGATGTCTACAGATGACAATCACCCTAAAGAAACAGATTTACATCTGATAATTAACGGTTTTCAAGATAGCAATGGTGTAGTAGAGACTACTACTGATGTTGTAGAACGTTTTGTTTTGGCACTGTATGAATGCATATAAAGACATCATTTCTCTGGGCGCCTACCGTCACCAATGTTTTCTTTCCCAAGGTCGTTCACTGAACGCAAGTTTATTATTGCATTAATACCACCCATTGTTGTACCAATTCAAGGCCTATTATCAAATCTAATATCTACGGAGCATTGAACAAAAAGTGAAAAAATGGGGCCTGTTTCGGTTCGTGAGAATAAATATACCAATATTTATAATAATTGTGTCTTTATTGTTGCTATCACATAACAATCGGTGACATAACAAGGGACAGCTTCTCTTACACCTAACCTCCTAGTGGCCAACAATTGAAAATACGAAATTGTCAGTGAAATGACATGATTCCGGAATAATATACCTAGGTGTGAGAAGAAAGATAACAATATTGTGTAAATTTCAATATTTTTGAGATAGGGGGACCCAAGGATACGTGAAAGCTTCATTACTTTTTTGCTACCCTAACTATATCAACTTGATTTTTTTTCAACGATTGGTCTGACAATGAGGCGCATTCTAAAATTATTTCTATTTATATAATAATAATAATTTATTCATCATTGATGTAATACAAATTAGTACAATACGCAGTATTGTTAACATATAACATATGACAAATAACACAAAACATCAATTATAAAGAAATGGTAATGAAAAAATATATATCGTCAATAATAAAGAAAAACTAAGTTCTGTTCATTTAATTTTCAACATCCAATCTTGGAATAATTTTTGGATTCGCCACAGAATTTTCAATCTAATGCATCCGAGTTTATTTGACTCACTTATAATATATATAATATATACAATATGTAAGTAGGAACTCAGACCACAACCTCATCTCCTTTCCTATTTTCCTTAACCATTGTGCAGCACCATATGGTACACAGACAGCCGACTAGGATGGTCTTCACATGTTTTTTCAGTATATCCATGGAAAAGAGGATTATTGTCTTTTCGAGATCCAACACAATGTGCCGAGACGATTTCTGAAATCATAATGATATGGAGGCAAACAGATATACTGAACAGGTTGAGAAGAACATCATCTGATGAACCCTGGTTCAATAAAAACTGCTCTAGAGCTGTCACATAAACGCTTACCATCGATTGTACAAAAGTCAGAGCCCTGAGAACAGGATCAGAATATGTTGAAGCTAGAAACGTATGTAAGGAAACAATGAGTCAGTCTCTTACGCCGCCAATATACCCAGTCAACACAGAATGTTGTCAGGGATAGTAGTGGAATTCACATTCATGTTTCAGATCACACCAGTGAATCGCAAAGTGACTTCCATCATTATCGCATAATGGTCTATTCGGTGCCCCGTTGGTCATGTCGAGACATATTTATGTGATGCAAAATGTGACTCGAAATTAGTCCAATGCAACATTCCATTTATATTTCTGAATCGAATGCACATTGAGACCCTTTCGATATGACGATGTGAAATTGAATATTTAAAAATGCGCTTCACTTTCTGATTCTTCTGAATGTCAAGAATAAAATAAACCTCTCCATGTTTCAACATAAATAGGAATTATAATTTTTTTTTTGCATTTTGCAGTCAGTAGCACAATATAAAAGATGTCTCGATAATCGCAGTTTTTTTATGGAAATAATGAGTTGATAGTAAAGTGTTTACTACCAAACTGTTCCTCATAAGATTTACTATGAAATGATGATAACGACATAACAAAGTGAGTTATGATTTAGAAGTTATTCTAGTTATTACGAACATTAAAAGTGACAGTGGGTGAATGAGTTGAAACAAAAAAGACGCAAAAACGCGATAAGGAATCCTTTCTTTTATATTCTAAAACTGCCAATAAATTCTGCCCAACCAGGACCGAACTCGCATTATTCAAGAATTATTTTACTAAAGTTGTGCAGGAACATTAAAATGCCCGATGAAAAACAACAGGTTAAACAAAGCAAAAAAGAAATAAGTGTAGAAGATGTTTACATGTTACTCGAAGTGATGAATAAGAACCTCACAGAAAAGTTTGAAAGTATTGATAAAGAGATAAAATCTCTCACTGCTGTTGTAGAACAAAAACACAGTGACACCGAAGAAAAAATTACAAAATTTGAGACCGAGAACTTACATCTCAAAAATCGTCTGGAACAATCGGAAAAAAGCCACAAGAGTAACAATTTGATAATTTATGGTGTCCAGGAAGATCAAGGAGAAACCTCATCAGAATTAATAAGAATTGTTTTGAAAATATTTCTTGAAATACTCAAAATAAAAGTTGAAACAATAGAAATAACCAATACACTTAGAATTGGAAATAGTCATTCATCATCAAGACCAATTTTATTAACACTGATTTCAAAACTGAGGAAAATTGAGATCATTAAAAACTGCAAAAAATTAAAAGGTTCTAATATTGCAACCTCTGAAGATCTAACCAAGAAAGAACAAGAAGAACGTACAATTCTATTACGACACTTGAAAGAGGCAAAGGCCAACAATCGCCAAGCAACATTGAGAGGCAATAAACTCGTAATCGAATGAATTACCTACACACTTACTGATATTCAAACAAAAAATATCCACCAAGACAATATTAACGATCAATCCTTGAAATATACGGAAATAAATAGTCATAGTGATCCATCAACACCCCTACCAAGAGGAAAGGAATTCTTGGAACTCTCTGAGGAAGAGATACACACAAAACGCGAGGAAGAAAATATTGAAGAACCAGCCAAGAAAATTACTCAAATTCTAAAGCACCAACCATCAGATCTTCTAGTAAATCATCCAAAATTACACCCAGAAGAAACCTATAAAGAAAAACTGAAATCATCTTTATCTTCAAGTCCCAAGAAGATTGAAGATATCGTCCAACAGTTTTGTGTGATATGTGAGTAATTCGAAATTAATTAATTAAAAATAATAATGAACCAGTACATAAGAGACTTCAAACTTGAAAAATTGACAACATTTTCCTTAAATAACTCTCAAGAAACAAAAGAAGTACTACAAATCAATAACAATTCTCACGATTTCAAAATAATCCATAACAATATCTGCAGTATTGGAAAAAATATAGATGAATTCAATATTTTCCTTGAAGGGCTTGATACTTCCTTTGACTGTAATGTATTAACAGAGACCAGAAAGATTCCTGATATTTCAATTTATAATATTATAGGATACACAACGATTTATAACCAGGGCAATTTGAACCAAAATGATGGTACCATCGTGTTTATTAAATCAGACTCATACCAGTCCCACACCCTAATAGAATTAAATGGTAGTATTTTGATAAAAGCGAGAATTAAAATTAAAAACGAAAATTTCTGCATATACGCCTATTACAGATCTCCTGCGAGTGATGTAGACTCATTTTTGCATAAACTGAATAACATATTAAATGAAGAAAATGAAAATTATCAATACAAATTATTTATAGGTGACATAAACATTGACCTAATGAGAGATAGCGATGATTAAAAAAACTACCTAGATCTGATGGGCGAACATGGTTACCAGTCTGCGATAAATACCCCAACAAGAGTTCAAAAAAACTCAAAAACGTGTTTAGACCATATTTTCATATACGTTAAAAACAACAATTTTGACACAGTTTTGCCCATAACCGTAGCTACATCGATAACAGATCATTATACAACTATACTACAAATAGTACTGGAGACAAAACAAAATTCCGAAAAATTAAAGACTAAAAACTTTTTTGAAATAATCGATGATAACAAATTACTAGACTTAGTACAGGCGATCGAATGGGATGAACTTTTTGATCAAAAGCTAGAGTTGGAAACCTTTGCTGAAAAATTCATCGATATTTTGAACGGATTTGTACAGAGTTCTAAAAAATCAATCAAAATAAGAAATACAGAAAGAAAACGAAAAAAATGGATAACTAAATCTCTGATCAAGCTCGTTAATAGAAAAAATGATATGTACCGTAAGTGGAATACTACTCCAACAAATATTTTATTAAAAAACAAGTACTTATATGGAAATGAAAATAAAAGTTGAAGGTTTGATAAAAAATGCAAAAATTGATTAATATAGAAAACGCGTTGAGAAAGAACAGAATGATTCCAAGAAATTATGGCAAACTGTAAATAAAATCCTCAAAATTCAGAAAAAAAATGATATCCACGATAGAAAATCAAAATGGCGATTTGACAAGTAATCCTAAAGAAATAGCAGAAATATTTAACTCTTTTTTCGTAAATATTGGGAAAGAACTTGCACAAAAAATAAACAGGAATCTAAATTATATTCCAAAACAAAAAAAAAACTCTCAATTCATTATTTCTTGCACCAACAAATGAACGGGAAGTAATGAATACTATTCTTCAATTGAAAAACAAAAAAGCTCCTAGTTATGATTGTTTGAAAGCTGAAACTTTGAAGAAATTATCGACCCATATAAGCATGCCTCTAACATACGTCATTAATCAATCTTTTGAACTAGGAATTTTTCCTTCTGCATTCAAGTTATCGATAGTCACTCCTATATTTAAAAGATATTTAAAAGTGGAGATAAAAACAATGTTAGTAACTAAAGACCAATCTCTCTCATTACTTCACTGAGTAAAGTATTCGAAAAAATCATCAAAATAAGGCTAAATAACTTTTTAAAAAATATAGCATTTTGTCCAATTCGCAGTACGGTTTCCAGGAAGGAAAATCCACTCAAGATGCAATACATGTATTACTAAGTAAGTATTGATAAAAGTATTCCGTCGATAGGAGCTTTCTTAGACCTGTCAAAGGCTTTTGACACGGTTGATCATTCTGTACTTCTAGATACACTAGACGACATTGGAATTAGAGGTACAGCTCACAATTTATTCAAAAATTATCTAACCGAAAGGAAGCAAAGAGTGAAAATAGGAAATGATATGAGTACAGAAGAAACAATAAAATGTGGGGTTCCGCAAGGCACAGTGTTAGGGCCGGTTCTATTTATTATTTATCTGAATAATTTATTCGAACAACAAAGGGATGGACAAAGCAAAAAATTGGTATGACCTTAAAATTAAAGCTGAAAATGATCTGACTCATATTAAAGACTGGTTTGACAGTAGACTATTATCCATCAATTTTAGTAAAACCAATTATTTGCCATTCAGTAGCTTTGAGAACTCTCTTCCAAATTATAACCTGGCAATTGAAAACAACTTCATTATAAAGCCTGTATAAAAATTGAAATATCTAGAAATCTTTTTGGCCCCCCACCTTAGATGGAACCACCATGTTGAATATCTTGTGAAGAAGTTACGGTGTATTCTGTATAGGTTTGAGCAAGTGATAGTGCACCTTGATTTTAAAGTAAAAAGTAATGGTTTACCAGAGTTTAGTGGAGTCGCATTTAACCTACGGAATCATTGGATGGGGAGGAGTTCCTCGAACTTACCTTAACACCCTTGAGATCTCTCAAAGGAGGTTTCTCAGACTTATGCTTCAAAAAGAAAGTAGGTATTCTAGTGACTTACTTTACTCTGAAACAAACACCTTAGATATTAGGCAATTATTCATTATACAAATAGCCATTAGACAATATTCAAACAAAAAAGAACTAATAGCGTTAACACATCCATATAGTACAAGGAGAAAAACAATTCATAATATTTGGCATCACTAAGTGGTAACAGTGATGTCTAAATGCAACTCGTTTTGATCTTTTTCTGAAACTGTGGGAAGAAACTTCACATCTAGCCAATATTTTTTCCAACACGTTGATGGAGTTTTATCCGACATTCTAGCTATGAATCGTCGTGCTCCGCAGGAATAAATTCCAGCACCAACACTGTTCTTCCTTCACATCAATTATTCATTGAAAGCTACCTCATGCCTAGTGTATAGCTTGGCAGACGATAGTATAATGCTTTCTTTTCCAAAATTCTGATATCAGCCCGTGAAACTAGAAGAGAATGGGAAATGAACGTGAACGAATTGAATATGGACCTATTGGCAAAAATTGTAACCAAAGCATGTATTTTCTCTAGGAAGGCCGATCTTACATTGGGCAACGTAATTATGTCAGGATTATCAGTACTATTTCGATGCTATCTATTACCATCAGCAATACAATGTCATGGGAAAGCAATGTGAGTTTCGTTGCCAAAATTGCCTCTCAAAAACTTGGTTTTGTGTTCAGTGCCAAGAGATTTTTCACTTTGCGTTAGTCGATTAAGATTTATAGAGCACAGTTATCAGCTGTCCTGGAATACTCATTCCACATATAAGGTGCAGCCCGTAAACACATGCTGAATTTTCAAGATTTTCTGTCCAAAAACGAACCACTCGACTCATTGGTGATGCTGAGCTAACATGTTCGCTTACTCCTTTTGAACACCGCAGAAAGATTGGCAATTTGTCTCTGTTTCACAAATATTGTCATTCAGAAATAACATCAATCGTTTCACCGTTAGCGGTCCTTTCATGAGTGACCTGTCGAGCTCAGTCTTTACATCCCTTTGTCGTCATTTTGGCGACATGCCTATCATCTCTTTTTCAAAACTTAATTTTTCAATGAATTGCAAAGCTTTGGAACCCACTTCCTCGGGAGGTTTCCCCAAATGCATACAGCCTGCTAAAATTCAAGTAGAACACCAACTCTCACCTACTTTTCGTCGGCTCTCACGATATACTTTGAACAGGATTTTCATCAGGATATTCTCTTCAGAATGGTATGGATGTATCAAATTCACCTATTCGACAAACAATTTTTTTAATAATTACTAAATATTTGATGTGCATTTGAAAAACTCGAGCTATTGCCATAGTCAGGTGATATAGAATAATCATATCACATCAATCAAACAGGTAGTAACTATCAACACTCTTACCGATCAGGTAATCCGGGATAATCCCAATAAAGTAATTAGCCAGGCAGCAACTATTGATATTGATGAGCTTTTAATCCGCCGCTCTTCAAGACGACAATATCTTACGCTAAATATGATCGCCGTAGTTGTGAGCGAAACGTCCACAGATACCGCCCCGGCAAAGGTGAGCCGTCCACGGCCTTCAGACCCGGAAACAACCCTTCTTCATCACACTTACTGCTGCGAAAGGCAAACATTCAATTGTGAAAATCATCTCGATCATTGTGGCCACAGTGCTTGTGTTTTTAGTCAATGTTTCCGATTCCATCTTTCCGGCCTCAACCTTGTAATGTTGCTACACATCCACTGGTTTTTTTTTTAACTATCCCGTCAAAATTCTTTCATTCTTTGATGGGATAATTCCTCATGGTGGTTGCTACTAGAGTATATGTATTTTATGCCGTTATTAATTGGTATGAACACTAGAACAAGAGACTGGTTATCAGACTGCAAACAAACAATCAGGGTCGTCTCACAAAACCTCGCACTGAAAATAATGTATTTCAGTTAATTCTATTCTACTTCCCTACAAATATAATTTTTTTCATGAAAAGAGCCCCTAGTTGCTAGGGACTGTTGAGGTCTTTGGTATGACGTCATTTATTAGACATTTGACGTCTTCTAAGGGTCCTGCAGGTCTTCACAACGTCGTCTTTTATGGACCTCTTCTCAAACGTCAGAACGACGTCCTGCTGATGACGTCTTATGGCTGTGATATTTTGACGTTTTTTCAAAGTCTCTGAAAGGTAACCTTCTGACGTAAGTTGGTCAATTGGTGGACCAAATTTGGACGTCATTTGTGATATTTTGACGTATTTTCAATATCTGGGAGGTAACTTCTTGACCAAATTAGGACGTCATTTCGACGTCACCGTGCTACCTGGATTGGGTGCTCAACCAGTTTTGGTGTAGTGTATTACCTATTTCAATCTATTTTATTAGCATCAGCACGACTATTTCTTTATTCTGGTCTAAGTAGTCCAGTTACAGGAGTGAACAAACACATGTATTCATACGATATCATTTATATACCATCAAATCCATATTTTCCATCCATATCATTGAGTTTTAGATATTAGTGCAGTAGGTTGTCCCATTCGAGCAAGGTGGTCCTGGATTTGGACTGGGGATAAATTCGTAGTGCTCTGGAAAATTGAACGAACGATTGGCAAAACTTATTTTAATTGTCATTTCCACGGCCAACTGAGCTGCTGTGACAGTTAGAGGTTGGTAACATCATTTGCACATTCAATGCTCACGTCCCTTGAATTTTGCCGCTAACAGGACCCTTGTTCATAAATAAGTGGTTCAACTTATAACTTAAAATAAAGGAGTAACATTAATTACCCACTGAAAACAATATACCATTTAATATTACTTTTTGTACTCATTTTGACCACTCTTTTTTTTCAAACGGCTTTCCTTTCCTCTTGACGTCTTTTCAATGTAAGCGATCTCATTCTTCCTTTGCTACGCCACTGGTCCTGATCCACTGGCCGCTAAAATAAATTGTCTGAACTCATGACGAGTCAACACGCACCCTACAGGAAACTCCAATAAAAGCTTCATTTGCAAAATAATGGCTGCTCGAATTATTCAACTCTATTGCTACATTGTACGGTTTTAATTTAACGATTGATTTCGAATTTTACATACAAGTACAAAAGTTGAATAATACATTCGAGTAAATTTCTCTTCCAGCATCAATCGATGAGCGATTGCTCGCAAAGCTTTTTTGTGTTGATTTGTGATAAAGTGAAGCGACGTTTTCTGAATTATCCTGTTTCAAACTATAAAAACCATACGCCGGCAGTGAACAAAAGTGTAAGAACTTCAATACAATACGAAATGAAACAATAATAAAATTACAATAAAAAATTAATATGCGCTCTGTAGCGACTTAGATAGATGCGGTGACGCAATCACTATTACAGTTTATGTATAGAAAAACAAACTTCTGACAATCCTTCTATAGGATACCTCAATCGGTCGACCACTATCATTGAATACTGCACGGCCACCTAAAATAAGAAACAACGTGCAGTATTCACTTTTTGGTATTTACTGGCACTTATTTCTAGATATAATAGTTCCATTATTTGATCGTTAAATAATACATATTGCCAGGAAACCACGAGGTGAAGTACGCCCCCCAATCCTGCCAATGCTGCCAACTTTAGACCAATCTTTTTGCTGCCCACCTTTTCTAAACTGATTGAGAAGGTTGTGAAAATTAGAAAGATGAGTATTCTCAAAAACACAACGTTATGAATTCGTTTCAATTCTAGTTCTAAAGAGCAAAAGGAACAATGACTTCGAAATGTATACTCCTACCTAAACGAGGGTGATGTTACAGCAGCGGTTTTTTGTGATTTGACGAAAGCCTTCGACTGTGTCAACTACAATATCCTGCTAAATAAATTAGATAGATATTTTAGAGATACAGTCCTGAAATGGTTTGAGGCGTACTTATTAGGTCGAACTCAGTGCGTGTCTCATCATAACAAATTATCAAAGAAACCAGAGATAAAATGGGGTGTACCACAAGGACCTTTGCTCGGCCCATTGCTCTTTTTGATCAATATTAATGACCTAACCTCGATAAAAATTATGGAAAATATCACTCAGTTTGCAGATGATACTGTCCTATTATGGAAAAATGGAAATTACATAGATTTGCATCAACAAATCGAAATGGATGTTGTCAAGATTGAAATGTGGTGTGATGCAAATACGCTATCTTCAAACAAAGAAAAACAAATATCATCACTTTCAAAGGTCATCTGCCAGAAATTTATCTGGGAAATCAGGAAATTAGCAGTGAGAAATCAACCAAATTCCTCGGCTCATACATTGATGATAAGCTAAAGTTTGAGGGTCATACAGAGACGTTGGGAAAAAATGCCTCATTGGAACTCGGTAGGGACATGGGCAGAATAGTTTACTTTGCAGTAATTGATTCACATCTCCAATACGTAATTTGCTTTTGGGGATCTTGTAGTGGTTTTTAACTTGATTTGATATTCGTTTTGCATAAAAGAGCAATAAGATACATGAACAAAGCGAAGCCTAGGGACTCTAAGCATTTATTTATAGAACAAAAAATAGTATCACTACCTTGTATCTACATATTGGAAACATAAAGTTCACAATACACTACTAGACAAGCCCCCAGTGCAACCTTACCACTTCCTAGGTCCTCACTAGAAAAAAAATCATTTATTTATAACAGATAGAAAATGTTCAATCACCTACCTAATGCAACAAAAAAGATTACTGACGAAAGGACATAATTTTTTTTATTTTACAAGGCTTTGTCAATAGGATCCTCATATTCCGACAATAAAGCATATTTTGACTTGATTTGATTTGATGTTAGGAGACGTTCTATATGTAGAGCTACCTAGCAGATTTCTATCTAGGTTTGATCATATTATAATTTTAATATGGTACATTGAATATTCGGCCAATATTTGAAATTCATCTCATTCTAGATGTTGAAAACAATATGAAGACAATATTGTTTATTCGATATCGGTGAATATTATCGAACCAATAGTGACCCAATAAAAGTTAATAAGATTTGTTGAATATTGGCGAAATAATATTCAACCAATATGCAGTCACACTTGGATATACAATATAGGTTTTATTTCTAGTAACGATATGAGAGGAATATTGGGATTGCTATATTTATTCTAGATGTTGAAAACAACATGGAGACAGTATTGTTTTATCGATATAGCTAAATATCGATAAACCAATATTGACCCAATACGAGTTGATACAATTTGTTGAATATAGTTGAAATATTATTCAACCAATGTGCTATCAAACTCGAAAATACAGTATAGTTTTCAATGCCTAGAATCGATATGACTGGAATAATGGGAGTGCAGTATTCATCCTAGATGTTGAAAATAATACGTAGACAATATTGTATTATCGAAATCGGTAAAAATTAATCAACCAATATTGACCCAATATTACATGTGACAGAACGAGTTCAACCAATATTCCTCCAATAATAATTTTTCATTTACAATATATTCATATTGGCCCAATATGAAACCAAGATTCAGTCGATATGATGTGCTACCTGGGATTCGCTGGATGAATTCTATTCAGAAGGATTCTTAATTTTAGACTTCACTTAGTCTTACATCACTCCACTCTATAGGGTAGGAACACCAGTGATGGACACATTAACTTAGATATGTTTTAAAATATTACTGAAGTAATGTATATATTTGATGTATATTCTTCAGATCTAAAATAATCAATATTTTGGAAATTTTTATATCACCCTAATACGTTGGAGATAACAGATATCTTCTTTCAGAAATGTATGTTGTCCCATAAAAAAAAAAGATTTTCGACCCAGTCCATTTGTATGATACCGAATATGGACATATGCAGAACCAGTAATGGACATTTTATTATTATCAGAATTCAGAAAAGTTGCAAATAACAAACTACGAAATACAAATAATATTACACTACAAATCATCATCAGAATAATCCATTTCGCTGAAAGATTCTTCGTCATTACTCTCGTTCATCTCATTACAAATTTTACACAAAATTTCATCTGTGTCTGATGTGTCCAGCTGCTTTCAGTTTCTTTTCTTCTCTCAATCGTTTTCTCGTTGCAATGTCAATTTCTTTTTGCTTTTTTTTCGTTCTCTTTTTTCTCATAACAATGTTGCCACATTTGAGATGTTAATACTGACGGCACCTTTTCTTTAGCTTTTGTTTTCTGACTTGGTTCTTTTTCCTTTGGCCAAAATAATACCTTCGTAAATGGAGACACGTTAGAATCATTCAAATTTGAAGCGTCCACTTGTACAAGTGAGACTTCATTATTTTTGAGTGGTGTAGAATGTACATTAACATATAGCTCTTCCAATAAAACGTTATTATTTTCTTTGGAAGTTGATGGAGGATGGAAGACAGCCACGTCTAGAGGCTGTAAGACATGAGTAGCATTCGGATGAAGAGCTACCAGAATTATTTATTTTTCCTGTAAGAATAGGCTAAGTTGGATTGTCAAATGCGACTTATGGCCGTCGACAAAAAATAGAACAGGGCGCAGTATGTTTTCTCTCTTAGCCATGACTCGAATACCTTACACATATATTCATAAAATACTTCGCCGTTCATCTAGCCTGAATCCGACTTTCTCACTCCCCATCATTTGGGAATAGAACATACAATATCTGCTGGAGGTCTCTTATATGGAAACACTGGCATAGGAGGGGCAATTTTTCCTGACCCAGAAACAGTGAAAAGAACTGTTATGTTTTCTTTTTTTGACGTTTCACTGACATAATATATGTTTTTTCCACCACGAGGTGTAAGGATTTTCCCAGTTTTGGGACATAGTGCGAACGCCGTTTCATCAGAGTTGAAAATCCCGTTTCCATCTTTCAGTACTTCTAGATAATTATTTTCTTCCAAATATGTGGACACTTCTGAAAACCAATTCTTTATATGTGATTCGCAAAGCTGACTTCGATATCCAGTCAATTTCTCAGCTGTTTTCAGTGAAATAGATGGGTGGCTTCTCAGGAATCCACGAAACCATTTTTTTTCCTGATCTTCCATCAGTAAATGTGTTACTTCTATTGACCTCCTTCATGAGATTAGAAACAGTGTCAAGTAAAGCAGTTTTGGTGATTGGAAATCTGGCTTTAGCTACGTCTATAATCCATTGGGCTATTCTACCCTCCTCTTCTTTGGTAAGGACTGGAGATGGTCCCATGGAACACACAAGAGGACTTATACCCTTATCTTTGTTCCTGAGAGTTATTCTTGGTACTCCCTACATCTTACTGGCAGTGGCAATAGGTGTGCCAGATTAAACTGCAGAATACGCTTTATTCATATTTTCCTCAGAATATCTCCTCTTCTTCTTTTCCTCCATAGTCTAAGAAAAAGAAAAGAAAACAGCTCAGTGAAGAAGTACCAACAATGAATATCACTGGAAACTCTTAAAGATAAAACAAGAACCTGTCCAATATTGGACTAGTACGAAAATAGAATAAATAACCCATTATGGACATCCTGTCCAAAATTGGTGACGTTGACAAATCGACGAACCAATAATGGACACAACCTAATATCTATTTACATCTTACTTTGCACATTCGAGGGGCTTCACATGCATCTACTGTTTATACTGAGTCGACTAAATGTTGAACAACGTTTATAACACTTGAAACTAATATGTGAGAGCTTATTTTTCATACTTACATTTTTAAGCCTGACAACAAGAAACACAGCAACAGTATCACGATGCCGGACGTTTGCACATTATTGCGCGGGAAACCAGCAAATTATATGGCTGATAATACGTTGCCTACAGGATTCTTGACAAGTAGCATATACAAGTGAAGGATTCGCCAAACAGATGGCTCTCTCGACACAACAATTTTTATTATTGGTGTTTCAATTTGAGGGTGTCCATAATTAAGTACATGTTCAAAACTGGTGCCCTGGCCCTATAATTTTAAATCAAATAATAATAATAAATGTTCTTTATGAACCAGAATTACATTATCCTAATGATAAAATATCTGTTCTCCTTTTTTGTATAATAGTATAATATCTTAATTTTTAAACGATTGAATGAAGGTTTGATGTTATTTGTTGTAAATTTTGTGACCATAATTACGTGTAGGTATGTGTTATTTTATAAATTTTATATTGTAACATGTGACTTTCTTAATTGTAGTAACAGTGTTTGTGAAATTTTTTATATCTCATATTTTTTATTTATATGAATCGATCTATTTTTAAGCTTTTGCTTTGTCAATAATAATTTTCATCTTCCGATAATAAATCGAATTTTGATTTGATTTCATTTGAATTTTTATATGGTGTTGAAGATTCATATTTCAAATTTGGTATGTCTCCATAGTACTCAATACGCGTATTTTTACGCTACATCTGGGAATTCACCACTATTGATTACACCGGAAGTGACCTCAAACTTCTCTGTTTTCAGATTACAACCTGTATATTATTTTTGATTATCCGCAAGAGCTTCGAATTTGTGACAAATTTTTTTTTCAAAATTGGAAATCTATTTAAAAGTGACGGAGATACAGTTGATTGTTCAATCGAACAAGGTTGGCCCTGACAATGAAAATTAAATTATCACAACTGACAAACGGCGTTGACAGCTACCAGAGAAAGCTTCGGGTGAGATGCAGTTGAATATTGGTGTTCTCATGGGATTTTACCTTCAATACTTTCCAATAATCACCAATAATTTCCTCGAAACAAAATGGAGTACAGAGAGAAATGCTGACAATCACCATTCGTCAAATTGAGACATGCTCTTTTCACTACGTCAAGTTAAAAAATTATGAATGATCTCATAATCGTATGAAAATATTGGTGAATTCCGATAGAAACCAGGGATGTGAGATATTTTATTATGATTGTTCTCAATATTGGATATTATTCGTCGAAGGCGGCTTTGAACATACGAAATCTGAACAGAAAATCATATTTTATTTTTAAAAACGAGAGTTTCATGTACATATTGAATACTGGAGACAAGCAAGATGCTGAAAATAGTCCAATACGAAAAAGCGAAATATTTTTCGAAATACACACGCTTTTTATATTTCATGGTTTTCAGAAATCATGAATTATACCATTACTCGATCGAAAATCGTAATTATTAGGAATATACAGAAGATAATGATGTATGGAGAATTAATTCAAAAATATTTTATTGAACGAAACGAAATGTCTAACCATAAAAAAACTAGGTAAAAATTCAACTATGTGCTGGTGCTAGTCACTTACCACTAACGAACAATTAGAATGACAAAAAACAGTTCTTTACAAGAACTATTCAAACGGTTCTCTAATATGTTTCTGCAGAAAACGGAACGTCTCATTATTGCTTCCATATCCCCAATTAACTGAGCATGATAGGCCAATCAATAGGGCATTTTTTCCTAACAAAAATACTAGTAGAAAATTAACTGTACCATCACATGGAAGACAGTCCATAGTTATATTGTGTTATGTTTTCGACTCGCAACTGTCATTTATTGATTTGTTATAATCATTTAAATAACAAAAAACATGTTTTTTACATTGGTTTGCTTATAAAATGAAAATTTAACGATTCTTTGAAAAATTCATAATTCCGACATTTTTCAAGAAATAGGGTTGGCCCTCATGAAAGTATTGAATCATATGTACTCTGTGTGTGCACAAAACAGGCTGTGACGGATCATTGGTTTTGGCACAATTGCAATTTGTTTTTTTTTGTGCACTATTTATTTTGCAGCATGCCTGTATACTCTAGTGATAGTCCGATTTCAATTTCTAAAACACATTTTGAAAATAGAAGTACAGTACCACAAAACGTATATTCTCATTTTGATGCTCAAACGCTGCGACATGGGTGAAAAATGTTTGCAAACTGGACTGAAAACGGCCGACCTGGTGAAAGCGGTCGAGTGGTAGAAGTGAGCGGGAGATGAGGGGAACCGTATTATTACGTAATCCGTTCAATAGAAGAATACCCCTCATCTCCTAGACTCTCCTGCCACTCGGCAGCTAACGTGGGCTCGGCCGTTTTCAGTCATATTTCATGTAATGTTTCACCCATTTTTCATCATTGCAGCGCAATATGAGAATATACGATTTGTAGTACTATACTTCTACTTTCATAATATGTTTGAGAAATTGAAATCGGGATATCACTAGAGCATCCAGGCACGCTGCAAGATAGTGCAAAAATAATTTAAATTGCAATTGTGCCAAAACTAACTATCTGACAGCGCCTGTTTTGTGCACACATAAAGTACACATGATTCAATACTTTCCTGATGAAGGCCAATCCTACTTCTTGAAAAATGGCGGAGCTATAAATTTTTCGAAAAAATCGCAAAATTTTCTTGTTTTTCAAGTTTTTCTCAGTTACTGATGATCCGAAAGAGTTGCGAAACATCCCATTTTATTTGTATTTCAATTATCTACAATTATTTCATCCAGATTCCTCTATTAGTTTTTATTTTATTAGCAAAATAATTTTGAAAAAACACGTTTTTTGTTATTTAAATGTTTATATAAATTAATAAATGACAGTTGCGAGTCGAAAACATAACACAATATAACTACTGACTGGCACAGTCGGTTTCATACTTGCATTTTTGTTAAAAACTCACTCATTTTATGATAATATATTGCTTGGTGTATGAGTAATATCAGCAATTGCTGCTCTAAGGCGTTGTTTCAAATCATCCCTTGATGTAGGTCTAAAACAGTAACTCTGGTTCTTCAGGTCACCCCATATGGAAAAATCAAGTGGTGTGAGGTCGGGTGACCTCAGAGGCTATCTTATAGGACCATTCGTGCCACCATCTATTGGGGAATTGTTTATCAAGGTGACTAGTCACTACTCGAGAATTGTGAGAAGGTGCACCATCCTGCTGAAAATACATGTCTTCCTAGAAATCTAAAGATATATTCTCTGTTAAACCAATTATTTTGTTTTATCGGAGAAAATCAAGTTTTTGTCAGTGAATAAAAAGAATTGAATAAAACTGATTGAAAAATAATTTTCAAAGAGAAGCTTTTCCCCATATGACTAAAAATGTTGAGATAAGTTTTTGTACGAATGCACTAAAAATCAGAAAAATAATTTCTTTCATTGTTCTATCAGAGCTGTTCAGTAATTAATTTTTTTTTATCACTTGGGTGTGGTTTTTCAAAGAATATATATCATTCAAAGTGTAAAATAACTTAAATATTTTATAACCATGAATATGACATAAGGATAGATATGATCAAAACATTTCGTATAATGTAAAAATCTGCTTTTAGCTGAAGAGTGGAATTGTACAAGTTTTGTCTGCTTCAAGTGAGAAGAAAAATCAATCCGCAATGGCGCTGTTGCCAAAAACCTATTACAGAGAACGAATGAAATCAATGAAGCTAAATCAATTTTAAATTCATCACAGGGCTATATCAGATCGAGATTCTGTGGGCATAACTCTCCATACAAAATGCAAAAAGTTGTGTTGCTTTCTCTTCATTAACGAAGATTTGACGAATGAAAACCTTGGCACTTTGGAGAAAAACCGAAAACTAGCAGATCTTGCTTTTTTGGTGGAGTACAGTCAGGATTTGTTTCCCTTATTTTCTTGTTGCAGGCGAGGTTGCAAATTGATGAAAACATTGTGAGAGAGGACATCTTCATTTGCTTCCATTATTCATAACTTTTGTAAAAATCCTGAAAATCATTTTGATACAAATTAATTAATTGATGAAAAAATCCGTTTGAGGCAAAAGGTTACGAATTAAAGCACTTCTCAAGAACTATGTTTTGGTTATTATTCCGAGTTTGCAGAATCTTTGGAATTTTTTCCGAAAAAGTTGGACTAAAAACATGTAAGTATTTTTTGATAAAACAAACATTTCCGTTTTGTTTGAATGATTGCAAATTTATCCGAAAATGTAAACTTCTATTTGTCAACAATAACAAAAAAGACTATCAGGTGCCAAATCGTAGATGTGTTTCAAAGGTTTTTTTTTTCATTGGTGTTTTGGCATCGACTGCTATTAGCCATGTGTTCTTTATAGCAGCACTGTTAATTGGAACGCAACAGTGAATCGTGCAGGACTCACCCTACTCGAGCAACGAGACTTTGATAATTTAATCGGTTAAATTAAATTGAAAAATCCCAGCCCAACCAGGGTTCGAACTCCGAACCTTTCGACTCAGAGTCGGACGCTCTAACCACTGCGCAACGCCCCGACATGTTTCAGAGTATTACTGATACAATGTTGAATAGATGATGTGTTAAGTTGAGAGGTATCTATAACCTATCACATTACTGGTTAGAATTATGTAACTGAAGAACACCACAAAATATTTCATATTTTTGAGCATCATTAAAAAAAATCACAGACGTTTATAGGACCGCGCAGGGTGAAAAGCCATACTGAAGTCCATATATACTAAATCAACTTGATTTCAAAATTCAAGAATATTAGACACATACTGCTGGGTGAGAGTTCACAAATTTAAAGTTGTCCCAGTAAAGTTAGTGCGAAAGAGGGCTCTAGCTTCTTAAAATTGCTCGAGTGCTGGATATTGCTTTAATCCCTGTTGTGGGTTTTGAATAACAGGTGTATGAGTTTGCGACGGTTTATAGGAAGTGCATCAGGTTTGAGAACCTATAAACCGCAAAGTTTTCGGACTTTTTTCAGTTTCTTGCGTATGCCGTTCAGACGCAATCGCCCGTCAAAGATAGGCGATTTTTTACCAACTTCGCGAAAAAGTTGAAAACACTCAACTTCTAAAACCACTCCGACTGAAAAATATTATGAAAAATATTATGGGTCCAAAGTTGTGGAGAATTCAATTTCTAATCAGCCTTCATCTGAATTTGGAATTTTTCTCTGTTCAATGCTGGTATATGAATTTTAAACCAAAAAAGGTCGTAGTGCTAAATTTCCGCTTATGCAGACCAACGCAGGAAACTTCGTCTGAACACAAAACCTCTCACTTTCTAGCACTTTCTCAAGTAAAGGTAAGTATAATTGACTCAATCTGAATTCAGAACAATTTCGAGTAACTTAGGACAAATTATATTACTATATGGTTTCATAACTTTATTCACTAAATTACTGATATTTTAGAACTAGTTTATCATAACGTGTCACACAATAAATTTCGTTTCTATTTTATAAAAATGTAGTGTTGCTAAACAATGTAAAATTAGTTGAGAGAAGCAGCCAAAGACTATCGATGACCGCAACGAAGCCAAAAGAATGATTTCTTTCCAATGAAAATAACTAGAAACGACTAATTGCGATGCTCATAGAAAAGTTCATGGGTGCACGCATTCAAGTTAGACGGCCGTTGAGGATACAGATACCACGATTGTGGCTACTGCAGTGGAAAAATTGAAATATGGAGAGAAAGTGTTCATCGTGGGGGAGGACACAGATTCAATGGTTTTGCTGACTAACCAAATATTACTCAACAGCGAAGATGAATCACAGTTAATTGACAACATATTCCTAATGAAACCTGGAAAAGGCAATCAGCAAACCGTGATCTACAGTCCTAACCATAGCACGCTATCAGTATATGCAAATTGACACATCTTGTTTCTCCATGCCTTCAGCGGCTGTGACACAACCTTTTCATTTTCCCGACAAGGCAAGGTTAAATTTATCATCACCCTAGCCAAAAATCCTGATCGTCTGAATGTTGTCTCAATTTTCCTCTATCATAAAGCCACTCCTGACCAGGTTGCGGAGGCTGGAGCGAAGTTCATTACAGCAGTTTACTCAGGCAGTAGAGGGCGATCTCTCAACCAACTGAGATTTCAACTGTTCCAGAGGGCCCTCTCAAAAAACTCTTCCAACTTGGCATCGTTGCGCCCCAGTGAACTGGCCGCTCGCCAACATTGTTTCAGGGCGTTCATGCAGGTGCAGATGTGGAGAGACAGACAGATCAATGCAGAAGGAATGGGGATGGAAATCGGCCCCAGGTGGTTTCATACCCATCCAAACCACTCAGCCTCCAGCACCAAAGGAATTGCTCAAGTCCATTTTCTGCGCCCGCAAAAAAGGGTGCAAGAATGCATGCTCCTGTAAAATGTACTGCAAGTGGCATACGTGTCTCAATTCTGTGAGTGAGCAACATGAAATCACCCTCGAGTACTTCGAAATCCAGTCTGAAGGGAGTGCGTTGGAAGACAAAGATGATCTGGAGGCAGAAGAGGGAGCAGTCGTAGAAGAAGAGAAAGCAAGAACAAGAACTTGATTCTGATGACGACTTTCCCGAACAGTCTAAAAGGAAACGAACCAGGTACGACATGTAAATCATGGTGATTCATACATTGTAGTACAGTAATTCCTGATAATCAGTAATAATACAAAACTATTCTTTTGCCTACAGGATTTACTAAGACTGGAACCGAGAAATAGAAGCACGCAGGCAAGAAATGACGGATGTCACAATCCCCTCTTAATTGTAATGACCCATTTAATTAACTCCCTCTCAATTGTAATGACACAATCAATTAGTTATACAGTGTGTCCCACTTTGAGCAGCCACTTCCTCATATTTCATTGAGAATAAAATAATTTGAAAAACTTTCGTTTCCATATCATAGTACCTACCTTCATGTTGACGAAACATTTGTATATCCATTTTCCACGGCTAACTATGACTAATTGAAAAATTAACTGTACTGTACGTACTGTTGTTCGGTGATCCTCTGGTACCTGATTAATGATTGATCGGGTACTATAGTTACGTACGTAATCAGATCTTGAGAAATTTGACCCTACGACCTTTTTTGGTTTGAAATTCATATCTCAGCACTGCGTTAGCAACTTTCAAATTCCATATATCATCTGACTAAAAATTCAATTTCCTACAACTTTGGTCTTATGACAATTTTCAATTGAAGTAGTCATTTTCAACCAACAGGCGTAAAGATTTTAGTGTTGTCAACTTTTTCGCCAAGTTTGTAATAATCGCATATCTTTGACGGTCGATTGCGGCTGAACGGCCTGACCGATAATAATGTTTTACACACCATCCGATGCAAATCTCATTTTGCTTTGAAAAACAATTCATAGACATTTTCTGTAGGCTAAGTTATCGGGTTTTTGGCAAAAAACTGAAAAAAGTGTAAAAAATTCGCGCTTTTTTGCTCTCAAGTCTGAGCACAACCTAGAGACCATCGCATACTCATATACCCGTTATTCAGAACCCCAAGAGGGATTGAAAGAATATCCAGCTCTCGAGCTACTTTTAGAAGCTAGAACACTAATTAGCCTGGGCTATATCTGATTTTACTAAACCATGTTGGAATTCAGAAATAGAAGTTCGGACATGATTGTAAATTGAATCAAACAAAATCATTTTCGTTAAGAGTAAACACTATACCTTGATGACACAGGAATCGGTTTCATGTCTTTAGTTTTTTTTAAAGGCTATTTTTTTGGGAATACATGATTCAGCGCATTTGTGTAAATTCGTGATCCTACGTGGTACTGTAACGTTCTTAGAACATCGTGAAAGCCGAAGAAAAGTAGGTAAAAATTAGTGTTATTTTCGAATTCCTTCAGGCTGTATGCCGCAGAAATCACCTCCCAAAGCAGCCTGATGAATGTAGAAAATTGTTACTGTATGGACACATTTCTGTAATTTTTCGACGATTTTATCTACCAGCTTCATTACAGCGTATTTTTTCCATAGATACATATCCATGTTAGCTGTTCATCAGAAAAAGCTTCAATGACATCACCACGATCGATTTCAAAGAAAGAGGGGATTTTAATCGATATGGTCGTGATTATAATCAACGATTCCTTTTGACAAACATTTTTTCATTGGCCTTTCTACGCCTACGTAGATTAATGAATGAGGCCTCATGCTATTCGAAACATATTCCAATCACTGTATTCCCCACATCGAATCGATATTATGCCAATACATTGTACGAAATTACTAATTTGCCGGTTAATTCAGCGGCTGATATTTTAATGTCCATTACCATTTGGCTGGCTGCTAGATACAGAGTAATTACGCTCATACAGTATCATTATCAATATGCAGCATATTTCTGAATTAATGAGGGTTGCAAATAGGGCAGAAAATGTCAGGGTATCTTCGTGTGCCAAATGAAATGGAACAATTCCACTTGCATTCTGATTAGACGTGAATGCAAATGTTCCAATTTATTTATCTACGATCGATGAATTCATTATGGATGATTTATTGTTAATGGGTTACTTTTCGAAGCTTTTCAAGAGTTGTTGATAAGATAGGTAACTGTAGTGGATAAGTCGGGTGGTATCGATCAGGAAACCAAACAACCATTGGTGCGTTTACAGTTTCGTCGCATTTGTTTTGGATGATACGGATTTGGTCGAATTAACGGAAACTATAAAACATATAGGAAATAAAACGTTCTGAGCCTATATATTCACACAAGAACTTCTGGTACATTTAATCAATGAGTCTTTTTCTGAGGGACTTTTTCCGAATTTCTTGAAAATTAGTGTTGTTATTCCTCTTCGCAGGGACAGAGATACTTCGGATCCTGCAAATTTTTGTCATATTTCTCTCATTTCAACTTTTGAAAAAATTATCGAGAAAATGGTCAAAATTAGATTGATAAAGTTTCTATCCGTTCGAAAGGTTCTGAATCCTCAACAATTTGGTTTCCAACCACAGAAAAGTACAGGAGACGCTGTTTTCTCTTTTCTGAAACATTTATACAGTAGTCAATCTCAAAGAAGTTTGCGCGGCAGTGTTTTGTGATCTATCAAAAGCTTTCAATTGAGTCAATCATGGAATACTCCTGCACAAGCTTCATCTTTATGGTTTCAGAAATCAGAGCTTCATTTGGAATAAGTCTTACCTGAGTGAGCGTACGCAATTCGTCAGAACCAACACTAAGGGCGGGTTATTATATACAAAACAAATTCAACAATAGTTCGAGTAATCTCGCGTCAGTTGCTAGGGATTAGCAAATGGAATTTCTAGTTCTTTGGCAACTGAAATTAGTTTAGTTGAACTGTTGTTGAGCTTGTTCTGTACAACCCGCCCTAACTCAGAAACTATATCGGTCAAACATGGTGTGCTTCTCAGGGCTCTGTGCTGGGACCTATCCTGTTCTTATTGTATTTAATGATACAACGTACAGAGTCCTGCCGGCAGTACGAAAACACCTCATTTGAGTACGCTAGAAATCGCTTAATATTAGGAATATGAAACCTAACTGAAGGACAATTTGTATTCATTTCAGAAGCCAATGAAATGCTCCATAAGTGCATTTTTGTCCGAGGGCGCTATCTGTATTGGTTCCAAAGTTATGCTTGCTTGAACTTGTCAGTCGGTTACTCTGAAATGATGAATTCAGACACGCGTATTTCCACGCCAGCAACGGCTTTTGATACGAAAAATGACCATTCGTGGAGTACATCGCAATTTGGCGAAGACTGGAATACCGCCAGGTTTTTTGGAATAATAAAAAAAGTATTCAAATCGAAAAATCTGGCAAGTGTCGAGTGGGACATTGATGGAAGCACCACGAAGATTAGTTCTCTCACAATGAGAAGGATGGTATGCCAGCAGTTATTCAAATTAAAAGAAAGACAAAAGGCGTTGGCTGCGAATGCAAAACCATTGCCGATGTGCAGTCTGACATAATGATAGGGTTAGAGATAAATGAAGGGAAGCAGGCTATGGAGAGCAAGCAAAAGAAAAAGAATTAGGTGCCGGAACCGCCACAACACTTAGATTAACTAGATAAGTGGTTCTGGTCATATTGTAATTGGTGACTCCTGCTTTGCCTCAGTTAAAGCAGCAGTAGAATTTCATAAGAGGGGTCTTTATTTTCTAGGAATTGTGAAAACGGCAACCCGACATTATCCAATGCAAGAAGCAAGGCAACGTTGTCCATTGGAAAGAGGTAAATGTGCCATAGCAACCACCGTGATTACAGGACCGCTTGTTGATAAAAAGAAAACAAAACGACGTCGTCAACAAGAAAGTGATGAATCTATTTCAGCACCCACTGTAACTATAGAACCATCAGTCAAATTAACATGTATAGCTTGGCGTGACAAAAAAGTACACACATTCATACAACCCTGCAGGGCGAACCCGCGAGAAAAAAAGAACAGATTCAAGGGGAACACGGTTATCAAACAAGTGGAAAGATAAAAACTTATTGAGGAGTACTTCAATGGTGCCCCAGCGATCGATATTCACAACCATATTCGTCAAAGTGGTTTAGCCCTTGAGGCAGCATGGAATACCCAGAAGTGGCAGCATCGGACGTTTGCTAGCATGTTTGGTATAATAGAAGCAAATGCTTTTTTGGGTTTTTGGCCTATACATATTTTAAAAAAGATTCTACAAAGAAGCATATTGATTTTACTACATCTCTAACTTTGCACCTGATAAATATTCAATCAATCAGAAAATCCTTCAGTTCTGCATGAACAGGAGAATATACCTCCTAGGCATGATTGGTTACACACACTCATCGCTCTAAGCAGTGAAGATGTTCGTCAAAGAGTGCAGAGAAAGTGTATTATTTGTAGTCGAATAAGACATTTACAACAAAAGTCCAGTTATAGGTGCAGTGCTTGTGGCGTACGTGCTGTAATGTGTTCCCGAACAAGAGGAAGAAATTGTTTCACCTACCATATTCAGCATGGTATTCCAGCCTAAAGGACTGAAAATGTATTTTTGTAACGTTTGATTTCGTTTTCTCCTCTAGTTTGAAATTCAAAAATAACATTTTTTTATTTTATCTTGCTCAATGGAATACAAATTTATTTATAAAGATATTTGAAATCATATCGAATTATCTCAATTACATAAATAAAAATATATTTCCGTTTGAGGCGATGGAGGTACTTCTGGCAGCACAATTTGAGATTAAGGTGAGTCCTGCCAGCAGGTCTTCGATTTATGGAAGTTATATTTTATTCACATTTTGCTGAATGTACAGCTGGTAGTACGTTACGTTCTGCATGCAGGTTAACTTTATGAGCGGAATAATGTCCTGCTAGTAGGACAGGGCTCTCTGTACAAAAGTCATTCCGGAAGCGCTTCCAGCAGGACAAAGCTCTCTACACTCTATCATTAAACGATTTGGCTAATCTTGAGAGATGGCAGTTTCACTATATTTGCAGACAACGCGACCATCTTGTGGCATAAAGCCGACATTAACAGGCTGGATATCAGGCATTTTTAATGATATATTCAGAATAAATAGGTGGTTCGACTCCAATTTGCTCTCGTCAGGTAAAGATGAAGCCAAATTCTTATCATTCAAGTGTAATTTATCAGATAATCCTTTAAGCACCAAGGTTGTCATTGAACAAAAGAATACTTATACATTTTCTCAACAACCTCAATTTTGAGAAACATGTGAAGTCCGTGAATGGAAAACTAGCATCTGAGTGTTATGCTGTGCGAATGGTGTCAAGAGAACTGGGAACATCCACTGCGAAGGTATTGATATGATAGAATCACATATCAGATAATACGGTATTTCATTTTGGGGTTTCTGCAGCCAACAAAATGTATATAGTAGTTCTTCAAAAATGTGCAGTTCGATACCTTTGCAAAGTTGGACCCAGAGTATCTTGTAAACCGCTGTTCGGTCAAATAAAAATGCTGACCCTTCCGTCGTTATTCAATCTGGAAACAGTGTCTAGTATATGAAAACCAAGCATCATACGATCACTCGTCAAAATAAGAATTGGAGACTTCCTATTCTGTCTTCAAAATATAACTATTAATTTTCTATAGTGCAATCAAATTATTTTCCTACCACTTCCAAACACATCGTTTCGCCGTCTCATTTAAGGAGATCTGTCAAAAGATCGATGAGGTGTTATATAGTATACAAGAGTTTCTTGAAAAAGATTGGAATAGATTATGTGTAAGTATATATATATTTAATAAATGTGTTTACATATATGGATAATTATATTTGATCCTTAAGAAATTTTATTATTCTCATTTCTGAATTGTATTATTGGATGTTTGTTCCCTTTTGTTATTTTTATTCTGTTTTCGTGAATATGTATTTATTATAATTGTGACAATATTTCAGTACCTGCTCCATACAATTTATTTTTATATATACCATTTTATTCAATTTTATATTTACTGTGACTTCATCAATGAGATTTATATCTTTTAATTTTGACTTGATTTTAGGCGACGTCATACTTAGGGTACAAACATACTGGAACGTCGCGACAAGAGGCAATCGACGTGACTAGCTACTCTCGGAGAATATTTTGGAGCTTTTTATTTTGGGGTGGCATATAGCAAGGAGGTGAACAACGCGATGATGGACGTATCTTGGGCAACGATTCTCGATTTAATTTCGGTATTTATTCACGCGCATCAGCCGCTACTAGCGCGGAAGTGTGAGTGCATGCAGGCCTTTGTATTATTACTTGCAGGAAAAAGAGTGCATTTTGAATTATTTTGTTGTTCTCCACTCAAATTCGCTTCATACTCAATAGAAATATTTTCAAAATTATTTATCTCTAGACTGGCTGGCATTGTTTCTACAGTCCGAGTACATACGTTTACACGTTATTCTCAAATGAAAAATTCAAATAGTTTTCTTGTTCTAATTTGAGTACATACTTGTTTGTGATTGTGCATAATTTTATATATCAGAACCCTGAGATTGGCGACATATATTGTCGAAACGTTGACATATTGGAAAATACTGTTTTTTATTTAGGACGTCCTAACTGATAATCTGTAATCAAAATTAACATAGACGGTCAAAACTTCATCACTATATAACATAATTTTTTTGGGATCAAGTAACAAACTGGACTGATAGATATAAAATTACATTTTTTGAGGGTGAGATAGATATGAACATTTCTCATGGAGAAATGTTACTTCAAACTTCACTGACTTACAGTAAAAAAATATGTCAAATATGCCAAATTCCTAACCCAGTGTAAAAGATACGAACTTCTTCTCATTCACTACACATCCAGACCTGTCTACATTTTCTTTGAGAAAAACCATTATCCAATAGGCCCTACAAAATTTTCAAAGATTTTCAGAAACAAATACCTACTGAAAGTTGAAATTTTTATGATTCATTGAAAAGTAAACTTGATGAAATACCTACATAAGAAAAGAAGAAGTAGTAGAGTTGTGCCAAAACTCATTTTTGAGGAAAATGAGTGGGTTAGCTGATTTGCGAATAAACATCCTAATGTTGTAATACCTGAACTTTCCCTCATAGTCTAAGAGCCAACGACACTAGTCCAATAGTGATAAAACTTTTCAGTTTGATACATATCACTCGTTTTCTCATTACTTGGAGAACACGAAATGTCACTGCTGCCTTGCACAGACCGAACGATGCGTCAAACTATTTTTTTTTCTTGTTATCATAACACATTTCGATTTTCGAACATTTCAAAAAATGGAAAGGCATCTTGAAAATGATGAAATTCAGAGTCAGAAAATCCACTGCTACCTTCTGTAAACAGTACCCTACACAAGAGCCACAATAGGCCATTGGCCGCAGTGGAGGGCCTGATACGGGCCCACTCACGTTCAAACCTAACCTAACCCTACATGGTAGCAGCAGCAGTTGAAAGTTGTACAAATTTCGCCGTGTAATTCGGTTTCAACAACATAGACCCGGTTCTTTTTGATTTTAACGTATGGAATACGCGTACTGCTATTATTTACAATAATCTATGAGTGTCGTTGATTGTTTAAACAAATGAAACTGCATTTTTCATTATACCGTAGTTTTCCTTGTTTTATTTTCCTATATTCGTAAAGATCCTGAAAAGCTCGAAATGGATTATTGAAATATTGAAACTGTCTTAGCATTACCAAACATTTTATTACATTATAAAAATTATATATATATTTACATCCCTCGGTTATAAACTCATAGCTGGTGCCTATAATTTTTATGAAAAAGAAAATAAGTTACAGGCAAAAAACAGAAGGAAAATGTTGTTGAGGTTCCAATTCTGAGGAAAAAAATATTTAAGCACAAAAACACTTAAAATGGTGAAAAGGAATGAAGTTTAGGGGTTAAAAATGTTTTTTTGTGATTTGTGGCGGAAAGTAACCATCTAGGGAAGAATGTTCAATAGAAAAGTTGTTGACATCATAAAAATTGAAAACTTTTCACTTCAACACTTTTTGACGTAACCTCAAATTAACCGTCTAAATAGATTTTTTGGTATATAAATTTCTTCTTGCGTAAAAATGATTGAACTCTGCCAAACCGAGCTTTCCATTTTTTAGGGGTAAAACTACCCCTTATTTAAAAAAAATCCAAAAATGTAGATTTTAGCATACTCTTTAAGCTTAACCCAGGTAGCACATCATATCGGCTGAATCTTAGTTTCATATTGGGCCAATATAGATATATTGTAAATGAAAAAATAATATTTGTCCAAAATGGGTAAATATTCAAAAACAGTATTATTCTAATGATATTGGTGGATTATTGATTGATCCTGTTGTGAATGTAGTCGCATATAATATTGGGTCAATATTGGTTGAATAATTATTACTTATATCGATAATACAATATTGTCTACATATTGTTTTCCACATCTAGAATAAATATTGCAATCCAAATGTTCCAGTCATATCGATTATAGGAAAAAAAAAACTATATTGTATTTCCAAGTTTGATAGCATATTGGTTGAATATGATTTCCACTTTATTTGACAAATTGTAATAACTCATATTGAGTCAATATTGATTGAATGATATTTACCAATATCGATAAAACAATATTGTCTTCACATCGTTTTCAACATCTAGAATAAATATTGCAATCACAATATTCCCCTCATATCGATTCTAGGAATAAAAACTATATTGTCCCTCCAAGCGTGATTACACATTGGTTGAATATCATTTCGCCAATATTCAACAAATCTTATTAACTTTTATTGGGTCAATATTGGTTCAATAATATTTATCGATATCGTTAAAACAATATTGTCTTCATATTGTTTCCTACATCTAGACTGAGATGAAATTTGAATATTGGCCGAATATTCAATGAAACATTAAATTATATCATGATCAAACCTGGATAAAAATCCGCTAGGAGGCTCTACATATGGAACGTCTTCTAAAACCTACGAAAGTATATTAAATACTTCCCATAACTTGTTTTCAAGACAGCTCACTCAGTGGTTGGCGATCAAAAGGCAGACTCTGGTGTTACCTTCATCAACTAGAAGACATTTAATAATTTACGAAGGTATATTGACATCCTCCAATATATCCAAATGATATTGTACGAATATCGATAAATATTTTGAGGCCATTATTGCTTCAAGAATATCGAAAAATGTTCACATTTTATATCGCAAAATGTTCACATTTTACTTCTCGACAATATAACTTTTGAATATTATGCCAATATTGTCAGAATATTGTATCAGCGATATTGTACCAATATCGCCGAATATTTTGCCAATATTATTCAAGTAATATCGGACTGTTAGCTTCTTTTTCGGTAAATTTACCAATTAATTGAATGAAGATATGGATTTTCTTTTCTATTTATTTTCTCTTGTCAAAATCTCATGTTTTCATGACAACAACACAAATAGTACAATATACAGGTGGAAATTCTAATACACTACTTAACATGCCGCCCGCCTTGAAAGGGCAGGGAACTTTCAAATGAAAATAGAGAACTACAAAGTTATTTAGTGTCACTGTCAATTGGAAGTACGCAAAGTTTCGAAACTGTTCGCTGAACTTCATTACCGTTGCACAGTCTAATTGTAGCCACACGAACAAGACCATCATTGCCGGAATGGATACCAGTGACTCGTCCCATCTTCCACTTCAACGGTGGTTGGTTGTCTTCTTTCAGGAGAACCAAACTACCAATTTTCAGAAGAGTTGCTACATTTTTTCTCCACTTCACTCGTTCTTGTAATGTCGAAATATACTCCAAATGCCATTTTTTCCAAAATTCCTGTAGAACCTGCTGCATCCTCTGGTATTTGCTCAGTCGTGACTCTTTAATATCATGCAAAGATGGATCAGGAAGGGCTGTCATTGTCTTGCCAATTAAAAAATGGGCTGGTGTCAAGGGTTCAAAATCGGCTGGATCTGACGATAGGGGCGTCAGAGGTCTTGAGTTAATTATGCACTCAATCTGAGTGAGTACCGTGAGAAGGTCTTCATAAGTTAATTGCATACCACCGACAACTCGTTTCAAATGATATTTAATTTTTTTCACACCTGCTTCCCACAATCCACCAAAATTGGGAGATCTTGCAGGTATAAAATGCCAGAAAATGTTTTCCTTGGATAAAGCCTCCTTTATCGTATCAGAGGAAGACCAAAGAAATGAATGGAATTCTTTCAATTGTGCATTAGCTCCTACGAATGTGGAACCATTATCTGAATAAAATTGACTTGGTTTTCCCCTTCGAGCTATAAAACGTTTCAATGTTGCAAGAAAAGCCTCTGTTGATAAATCAGTTACGAGATCGATATGTACTGCTTTAGTGGACATACAAATGAACAAACATATATAGGACTTAATAATTTTTGCTCCTCTCAATTTCCGATCTCTTATCAAAATAGGACCAGCGTAGTCTATACCAACATTAGAAAAAGGGAAATTTTGAGATACACGTACCTCTGGCAAGTTACCCATTAAATATTTTTCAGTGAGTGGCTTCGCTCTAAAACAAGTCACACAATTACGAGTTATCTTTCTAGCTGCATTACGACCACAAAGTGGCCAATATCTTTCTCTTATAGAAAATAGCAATTGTTGAGGACCACAATGCAGAAGTCTTATATGTTCATTGGATAAAATAAGATTAGTTAATGTATGTTTTGGGGATAAAATGATTGGATGTTTTTTGTCATAATCGTATTTTGAGTTTTTCAATCTGCCCCCAACTCTCAAAATAGATTCATTGTCAAGAAATGGATTCAAAGATAGAAGTCGACTTTTACTATCGATTGGTTTATTGCGAAATAATTCATGACATTCTGCCGGGAAACTTTGTTGCTGACTAATTCTAATCAATATGTTCATTGCATTTTTCAGTTCACTCATTGCCAATGTCCCATTTTGACGATTGTGCTTGGACTTTCTTGAATTGGAAATATAACGTGTACAATAAGCTATAACCCTCTGTAATTTAATCAGTGAGGAATAAGAACTGAAGATATCGAAATTTACATTGTTGGTGGAAAAAGTTGAAATAGTTCTTTTCTCAGGAAGCTCTTCAAATTCAAAATTTTCAGTTGATGAAAAATGCCATTGGGATTCACTTGCCGATAACCATGGAGGTCCTTCCCACCAAAGGCTTGATTGAATAATAGCGTTGGCTTGCATACCTCGAGAAATTAAATCAGCAGGGTTATCTCCTGATTTTACATGATTCCAATCACTTGGATTGGTTATTGTTTGGATTTCGCCCACCCTATTAGCTACAAAAGTTTTCCAACTCCTAGCAGGTGCCTTAATCCAACCCAATGTTATGGTGGAATCACACCAATAATATTTTCTTGAAATATTCAAATGCAAAGTGTCGCAAACCTTCTTTACTAGTTGTGCAAGTAGAGTGGCGCCACAAAGTTCTAACCTCGGCAAAGAAATTTGTTTCAATGGTGCAACTCTAGATTTGGCACATAGTAATCTGGAAATATAAGACCCTGTATCATTTTTTGATCGTATATAAATGCATGTGCCATAGGCATATTCAGATGCATCGCAAAAACCGTGGAGTTCAATAAAAATAGAATTAAATGATCGAATGAACCTTGGTATTTTAAAATTATTGATAACATGTAGATTTTGTCTGAATTTTATCCATTGTGTATATATATTTTGTGGAACTGCTTCGTCCCAGGTAAGACAAGCTTGCCATAATTGCTGAAGAATTAACTTAGCTTGTATAATTATAGGACCCAAGAGTCCCAATGGATCAAATATCTGAGAAGTGACGGAAAGTATGGATCGTTTAGTGACAGATCCCATTGGAACATTGCTGATGGAATATTGAATAGTATCCATACATGCATTCCATAACACTCCTAATGTTTTATTATTCTCATTTGGACCTAATTGGATAACACTCATATCGATATCATCGATTTCAAATCTATCGCTTATATCTCGTCTATTAGTCAGCCACTTTCGTAAATGAAAACCAGCTGAAGATAGAATAGAAGAAACATTTTTCTGAATTGTAATTATTTGATCGACTGAATCTGAACCAGTCAAGAGATCATCCATATAGAAATCGTTTTTAATCACCCATGCCGCGTCAGGGAATTGAATTTTATTATCTTCTGCCAATTGAAACAATGTTCTTACAGCCAGATATGGAGCTGAAGCAGTACCATATGTAACTGTATTAAGTTCGAAGCATTTCAGCGGATCGGAAGGATTTTCCCTCCATAGAATTCGCTGTAATCTCCTCTGGTCTTTATGAATGAGTATTTCTCTGAACATTTTTGATATATCTGCATTGATAACAATTGAATGTTGTCGAAATCTAAGAAGAATTGAAAATAGATCTGATTGTATTGTAGGGCCATTGAATTGTATATCGTTGAGCGATACCCCACTGTTCGACTTGGCACTCGCGTCAAAAACAACCCTTACTTTAGTAGTCAAACTAGATTCTTTCACTATTGCATGGTGTGGAAGATAGTAAGAAGGATCACTAGAATCTTGTTCGTCAACTCGTGTCATGTGACCTAACTTCTCATACTCCCGCATGAAAGAAATATATTCCTCTTTTAATTGTTTATTTTTATCTAGTTTTCGTTCAATTGCTAAAAATCTATTCAGAGCCATATTTCGTGAATCACCTAGGAGTCCTGTATCATCATGAATTGGCATTTTAACAATAAATCGACCATCTTGATCTCGGATAAAGTTATTCATGAAATGTGATTCACAAAATTTGTCAGAATCGGATAATATTTTTTCAGACTTATGGCATTCTTCTATTTGCCAGAACCTTACTAAATTATCATTTATAGACTTTTCATATTGCACATTCAAACAACTGATAGAATGATTGACTTGTAAAGGAATATTCAAATTTCCTGATACTATCCAACCGAACACGGTTTTTTGAAGAATGGGTTTACCGTTACCCAATAGAATTTGACCAACACTAAGCAAATTCCAAAAAATATTAGCTCCCAGTAACATGTCAATTTTACCGGGTTTATTGAATTCGGAATCCGACAATTGTATATTGGGAGGAATTTCCAAATTACGAATGTCGACGAATGTATTTGGTAAATGATCGGTTATTTTTGGTAATATAAAACAAGAGAATCGACAGTTGAATTGACTGGTACGGGATTTAATTTCAACTGATACTTTATTTTTAATATAGGCTAAAGATTGACTCACCCCTTTAATAGCAATATTAGTTGGAATTCTTTTCAGATTTAATCTATGACATAGCTGCTCAGTTATGAAGGAACTCTGTGAACCATTGTCAAGAAGTACTCGTGCTAAATGAAATTTTCCTTTATTGTCTTTTATTTGAACACAAGCAGTGGAAAGCAACACTTGACTATCCACGAAATTGTTGAAAACATGAGAAGTCACTGTTGGATTCTCGGTTGTATTTTGATTATGATTCAAAGAGTTTTCCTCATTTGATGGATTATTATTTTCATTATTCTCAATATGAATCAGCGAATTGTGTTTGCGATTGCACCATTTACAATGTGCATATGTACAGTTGGATGCGAAATGTCCCGGTCTGAGACAATTGATACACAATTTTTTATTTTTCAATTCTGTTATCCTCGAGGATATAGGTAGTTTCAAAAATTCGTCACACGTATAGATCGTGTGTTCCCCTTTACAGAAATAACATTTAGGTTTATTGATACTGACATGGGTGTGACCCTTTGATTGTAATTTCTTCGAAGACTGACCAGCTTTTACTGAATCACTCAAATTGTAATCCAATTTTTCAAGAACTTCACATCTTTGTTTCAGAAAGGTATTCATGTCATCCATAGATGGAACTGTACCTTTAAATTTGAATGATTCCCACTCTCTACGAGTGATTGTATCGAATTTACAAACAATTATATATATAATTATAGTATCCCACGTCTCAACTGGTATTTGTAAACTTTTCAAAGATCGTAGATTTTTTGTAATATTATCATATAGTTTTCTCAAATCTGAATGGCATTCCCTTTGTATAACTGGAAATTCGAAAATAGCTTTAATATGATTGAAGATAATCAAGGACTTGTTTTCGAAACGATCACTCAGCAATTGCCAAGCAATTTGATAGTTTGTTGAAGATACTTCTAGAGATTGTATGACTTCACTAGCCTCATTTTGTAGAGATGATTTCAAATAATAAAATTTCTCTATATCATTTAACGATTTGTTATCATGCACCAAAGCAGTAAAGGCATCTCGAAACTCAAGCCACTTGCCATATGAACCACAAAACGTTGGCAAACGAATGGGGGGATATTTTACCTTATGTAAATCTGATCGTTCTCCCGAATCATAACTACCATTTAAATTACCACTCAAACGCATACTATTCTGAGAAACAGTTTGTTGAACTTCATTGGCAATAGCTGAATTCAATGGAGGCTGAATATTCGAAGAAGCAATGCTAGTATTGTTAACTTTATTTTCTTGGAAAGAAGTTAGAATTTGTTTAGCTTTACTTATAGATACGTAATAGTTTGTTTCAAATTCTTCGCGAATCACTTCTTCATTTTGATTATTTTCTTCATTTAACTTGACCTCTATTTGCGATTGTAACTCATTGAATGAACCAAGAATCGGTTCAATGGTTTCTAATCTTTTTCCTAATTGTAAAATGATTTTTTCATTTAATTGTTCATTGTCAATTGTATTCAGGAATGTTCTGAATCGTGTTAAGTAACCTTTGAATTGGCCTCTTTTTATTTTCATTTCGGAAATTTCCATTTTGAAAATATCAAAACAAATAATTCTGAATCTCAAAAATTAAATATGTCTCCTGGACTATAAAAGCAAAACAACTATGAAATATCAATGTCAATGAAAGTGTCAATTGAAACGAGATTGTCAGAAATATTGCAAATAACTACAACCTGATGGTACTACTCATTAGAACACATAAATTACTCAAAAACAGCAGGAAGAATCTTCAGATATAGAAATAGAACTGACTTACGTAACCTCTTGAATTCGGTACCCGGTCTCTGAATTTCTTCTCAATGCTGGACTCTTCAATAGATATCCGGCTCGAAGGACCATGTTGATTCTGAATATTGTTTAAAGCGGACTGTTAGCTTCTTTTTCGGTAAATTTACCAATTAATTGAATGAAGATATGGATTTTCTTTTCTATTTATTTTCTCTTGTCAAAATCTCATGTTTTCATGACAACAACACAAATAGTACAATATACAGGTGGAAATTCTAATACACTACTTAACAAATATTGCATTTCAAATATTTCGCCAATATGTTCACAATATTGTACCAATATTTTACCAATATAGGTGTGCTACTTGGCAAGCTTTAAGCTTAAGCTTATAGCTCCTGAAGATGCTAACTTTGTTGGCGAATCGCGCGTCGAGTGTGATTGTGACGTAGTTTTGGTGTTTGGGTAGTTTCTTTTTTCTTGAATTGTATTCACACCAAAGGTTTCAAAATATTTATTTATTTGACTATTTATACCTAAGCACCTAATGCAGTTGTGTTGATTACTTTACTTATTTTGTATCAATAATTCTGAAATGGCGTCGAAAAGAGGTACTGTGTGTTTTTATCGTGGATGTTCTTCCAGATATGACCAACAAGGAATTAGTTTCTTTTCCTTTCCGAAAGACCCAGTGAGGTATGTATCAAGTGGATGAGTGAAATGGCTTTGGTTCTGAACCACAGGTTGTCTTGAGAGTCAGTGAACTGAATGGTACTATGAAATAGGCATACTTCTATGCATTTTTTTAAACTGTGTGTATGAATCAAGATTGTGCATTTTGCGTCTAGTATTTTCGAAGAATCTCTTCTGAGAATCCGCAGTCAGCATTAATAATATACTTACTGAACTCCACATGGAGATGAATATTCTGTATGAAATTCACTAAGGTTTAGACAAACGAAACACTTATTTCATATTCAACTTGCCCACATGAATGCCTTTTGAATATGATGGTATATGAGTGAAAAAATGCCAAGTCTGCAAATTTTCCGACAAAAGAGACTTTTATTCATTTTAATTCAATCCAAACTTGTGAAAGTTTCAACAAATTTATAAAACTTATTTGAAGCTTTTTCTGATCAGTTTACAACCATATACAATTCATGAATAATTTAATTTGAATAATTTTTCATGTAAAACTTATGAGTGGCGTTGATTCGATTTATGTTGTTTTATGTCTTTGTCTTGTAAATGTAAAACATTTTCCGAATGTTTTATTATTATTAAAAACTGGATTTGCGGCAAAATTGGAAATAGTCGATTCCAGTTGAAAGAAGTTAATATAGAAGCACTTTCGCTTCACATCAGTCCTTCTGTCAGTGCTCTTCTTGCTATCAACTGCTTGAGGAACGTCAGTTTTTGATATCTAGCTAAGTACTAACTGCGCTATCATCTTTTTGTCTCATAACTCGTAATGCTACCTTTTACATTGAGAAATACCGAAATTCGACAAAAATAGACATGCTAATTGTAACAAAACTATACGAGATACCATTTCAATAATTTTTCCAATCTCAGTACCAAAAATTACTGATTACATTTGAGACAATTTGTTTATCGTCAGTGACAAATTTGCAAATGCACTCTGTATAAAATAGCACATTCATTGATTCATTGCCCGTCATGGTGCTAGCCATGAAAGTAGTTATTTTCTATCGAATATGTACTGCATTTGGAGGAGGTGAGGGTATTTCATTTTTTGATGATGGGATAACTTGTAGAAAATTATGGAATGACTTTCAATTATTCATCAAAACATTCAACCGTTAACACTTGTTCATACCTTCGCGAATTTCGCAATTTCTCTGCGAATGAAATGGCTGCTAGTCATGCGGGACCAACTATTGAAGCGGAACCTGTCGGCAGTCATTTTATTTGCAGAAAAATTGCGAAATTCGCGAGGGTATGAACGAGACTGTACTTATACCTTCATGAAGTACTGATGTTGTTTTGAATTAGTTTTCTGAGTGTAGCAAGTTTTATTCTTGAATTATGAACATAGTAATTTTTCTCCCTCAACATCAAAGGTGCCGACTTTAGCTTCGCTTCTGTGTAGTTCAATATTCTGTGTCCTAGATAAAAAAGTAACCGTCAAAAATAATTCTTAGCAAAATTATAGAAACTCTCGACCAGGACAGCTTCAATACTAGCATATTCATTGAAGGACTAAACACGGCCCATTTCAACTCGATAATTGATATTCCTAAACAACTTTCTATAAGTACACATTTTTTACCACAATTGGTTTTTTACAAACAACCTAGTACCTACCTATTGGTTTGTCTCCAACTCGATGTGTAAACATTGTTCCGTGAATGTCTCTAATTCGTTGTATCTTGTGTGTCTGTGTATACTTCAGTTTAGATTTTATTGAAGTCTCACCTCCCCCCACCCCCTTTTTTACTATTTCAATTCACTGTAAATATTATGTCTTCTAATCAGTAAAATTCTTGTTATTCTTTAAAATAGGTACATTGTTACAGATCTCTGATGATGGAGTTATTAAAATCTGGAACTTTGGCAAGAACACAATAGTTTTTCTTCTACTGAACCGATCCATATTCAGAAAAAACTTCCTCAAGAAATATTATGATTACCATCCTTGAGTATAATTTGATATAATCAACCAAAAAACTAATATCATAGCAGTACCTCTTTACGAAACGATTTTTCTTTTTTATAAAATTAACGTACCCATATTCATACTATACCATTTCAAAGTGAAAAATATCATTTTCCTTTTCCAAAATACCTGAATCATATTTTTAATTCGTCCAAAACGAAAAATTATTCATAGCAATTCCCAGTATAATGTTCAATTTGAACTTTCTTATTTCTGAAAATCTTCTAATTATTGACTAACTAGACTAGACAAGATAACACCACAAAAATTATCATATATTACGTACGGTATGATGAAAATTCCTCCACTCAGTAAAATATCGCTCTAATATGGGGAAGCCGCAAAACTATTTTTCGAAATTAAGATTATTCATACGCTAATTTTGTCAAATGATATTCAGCGCGAAAACTTTACGTTTACAACTTAAAATGTAATTCAAAGTCTGACAGAGTTTCCGTTTCCCGGAGCAGGACGAAATTTATGTTGCGGAGACTCTCCTAATCTGAATTCAGCACCGGCCTCGGCTGTTGGTTCTCCGCTTTCGACTTTCTACAGTCGCTCAAACGGCTCAAATTGCCGAGATTTCCAAACCCAGTTCGTTTGTCGACTCGTCGCAGAAAATTCATATCTGACACATACAAAATATAATCTGGACTGATGCGGGCAACAGATTTTGAAAATACGTTGCTAGTTTCTTTTCCTCTTACCCCTATAGAATTTTCCTTCGTCAAATAAGGGAGGAAACTCATATTTTTTATCTCTAGTTAGGAAAGTACTTCCCCCCCCTCGTTTCAAGTAAGTTGTGAACGATGAAACGTGTGAATCAATTATATTCAAATTGTTTCCGTAATTTTTGGAACATATTGTATTCTAGTAAAAATCAAACATGAATTATACTTCAACGGTAGGTTTCCAATAGCTATTTGCATATTTAGAGCGCAAAATGATTGATTGTCACTCGACAAAGAGATCAATCTTTGGTTAGCGACAATGACACTTTGTGCTCCAAATACACACATTATTTTTTCTACAAACGCTGCTCTTAGACAAAAAAAACGATTCAACCTAGGCACATAATATTACCTATGAGAAAATATAACACTCAATATCCCTCCCAAATGTGCTAGGAATCGCACGTAAAAAGGTAAGACCTCGTTAGTCCTTAGCTCTCACAAGTTTCGACTTCTGAGGGCTGCCGTTCGTAAGAGGACGACAAACGAAAAAAAAACAATTTCAAAAAATGGATGAGCTATCCAAATACCCAATAATTTATATCTCTAATAGAAGAAAAAGAGGAAAATTACTCGCTTGAAAAATAAATCGATTGCTGAGATCGAACCTGGTGTACCTTCAGTTTACTGGTCAGCGTTACTTACCACTACACTGTAAGTAATTCAGATACCTATAAATGAATTTTCTGTACTTTTTATCATGCAAGTATAGGTACGTTTAAAACAAATGAATTTTCAAAAAAAGGTTTATCAAGTGGGTAGGAGGAAAAATCTAATGTACTACTACCTACGGTTGAGTGTAAGAGAGTACCAACCTGTCCTATACGGGTGAAGCGCTAACTCTGCCTTTTGATAGTCTCTGTAACCTGTCCTACTATCAATAAAAGCAACTTATCATTATTATTATTATTACTACATGAGAGTGAAGTGCCTTTCCCTCCCATGGATATTTACTGCCATCCGCTTCGCGTCGGGCAGTAAACTACATGCTGCGGGAGGAAAAGTGGCACTTTTCTCCCTAGTATTATAAATAGCTATTTACATACCAAGGAAGGAAAATCATGCTTTATCTCCCGCGGATAGTTTGATTCCCGACGCGAAGCGAAGAGCATTAATATCCGCGGGAGGAAAAGCATTTTCCTCCTGAGGTATGTATATAGTTTTTTCTACTACCTTTAGGTCGTCATTTTTATAACGTCCTAAAAATTATAATGCGTGCATACTTATAAGAACAACTGCAGAAAGTTGTGGAACTATATAATGCGGCTATATGACAAAATATTAAGTAAGCGTTGCGTCGGCGTGCTGACAACGATTTGTTGCTATGGTGTTGGTTGGTAATACAAACATTACATTTATCATAAGCTGTCACGTTGTTTACCCTTTTAAGTTGCTTCTAAGTTTTGAAAATGAGTTCTAGCGAAGACGACCTGCCAAAAGATCTCGCTGAAGAGGCAAAATTGATTTCAATGCATCTTCTTCCTGATAAATCGAGAGGAAAACTACTATTTTCCTCCCGGCGGGAGGAAAAGTACTTCCTCCCTTCCTTAGGAGTCGAAAATAAAGTTTTTCAGTGAGGTAGTAGAAAATAGCTATTTCACTAGTGGGCGGTACAGTACACTTTACCGCCCGGTTTTACAGGTGTAAGGTTATACTTTAGAGCCCGCGGGTCCATTATGGCCCACGGGCCGTAGAGTTGGTAATATTCTAAAATTGTCCATGTTTACACATCAATTCATGTAAGACCTAACACGAAACAATCAATTCACTTCAATGAATAAATACTCATTTAACAACATTTATTCATCATCTAAATTATTGAGGCCATAAGCGTTAATATCAAAATTTTATATTAACAATGCAGTTGGTTCAGTTACCAATATTAAGGATGGGATATCAGGTAGCTTTACATTCACTCGCAATAATGCGCAATTGGAGCGCCACGTTCCAATCGCGCACGAAAAAACGTCAGCGTAAATGCTAAGAACCGAGTGATTACTAGCATTTACACTGACGTTCTTTGGTGCGCGATTGGAACGTGGTGCTCCAATCACGCGTGATTGCGCGTGAATGTAAAGCTACCTATTCCCCCTTTCCTTGAATATAATTATTCCTTATGGATAGCTTCTTTACAAACATCCTCATCGTTATGAGATCAAGTATTCTTCGAGAATACTTTTAGTTTGAATATGAATTTGGAGACCCACTTGCACTATATCAATAAAGCACTTGTATTTTGATAGTTTTACCAGCAACTGTATTTCAGAACATATTTGGCAATATACAGGGTGACCCAAGGTATAACCGGCAAACGTTCAGGATCGGTTTTGTAAGCAAAAATAAAATTTTTGTATCCTATAATTATGTGTCTTAACTTTCTTCGTTTTCGAGATACAGGGTGTTAAAGTACCTTGGCCTATATGCTCTCCTGACCTAATCCCTATAGATTTTCATATAGAGTACAATGAAAACTAAAGTTTATGCTGAGCCCATCAGGTGTTTTCCTAGAAAAGATCGTTCGAGCAATACGAGAAATAGAACCAGCAAAATTCCGAGCAGCTGCAGACTTTGTCATTCGTAGGTGCGAACTTTGCATTGAAAAAACTGGTGGTCATTTTGAATAGATTTTTCTTTTTCCGTTTTCTAATGAAATACAATGAATACATTTGTTCGAATATTAATTTCTCATGTAGTTTTTTTCTTGGTACAAGGAATCTGTTTTCAAATTGTTTTTCAGAAGGGAAGCAAGATACTGAAAAAATCAAATTCACAAAAAAAGTATTTTTAGTTGCTGAATCCAGAAAAAAATTGATCATGCAAAAAAACAGTGAAGTACAATGATTTGCCCTAATATTAATTAGGTTACTCTTTGGGACGCCACTGGAATTAGTAATTTTGCTATGCGAGAATATCTGTTTTTATTAGTATAAGTCAAAAGGTTTTTGAATAACTGATAATAAACTGAATTTTTTCAAAACGTTGAACACTCAGTATGTCGAAAACGAAGAAAGTTAAAACATATTCATATGGGAGAATCATATATGAGTTATCAGTCTTAGTCATTGTTGATATTCAACATAGGATTGCCCCTGAGTATTCAAACTAAGTCTCAAGTGAGAATTCTGAGATCAGTTAAATTTTGACGTTTCTTGACAATTAAATTATTGCAACCGTCAGGCATTTCGTTTCTCTACTGGGTGAGTAAACCTCAGTTAATCGGTATTTCGGAATTCCTGTTTTAGATTCAAACAATGATAATGATAAATTGAAGAATTTTGAAACTATTAGATTTCAGTTAATAGGTATCTTTCACAGGTATCGTTCGGGCACCATACTTGTGATTATTAAAGTGAAATATAATGTATGAAACGTGTAGCCCATTGAAATTCAAGTATTTATGATTCGTGCTTAACCACTAGTGCATAAAATTTTGTATGTATCAGGTGCGTAAAAAGCGTTTATGCACTAGCGAGTGGTAAAGTACACTTTACCGCCCGGTTCGCCGGGCGTAAAGTGGCACTTTACCGCCCGTGGGCGCATTATGGCCCGGCGGGCCGTAAAGTAGACAAAATTCTCAAATTGTCTATACTCACACTAACGCCATCGGGCCATCATCCACGCCGCAGGCCATAAACGCCTACTTTACGCCCTTGATACATAAATAACTATTATGGCCTTCAGCGTGTTATGGCCCTCGGCTGATGCCATCGTGTCATCATTCACGCCTCAGGCCATAAACGCCTACTTTACGACCTTATGATAGCTCTTCCTATCAAACTAGTTATTTCGTAATATAAAACTAGCATTTCCGTCCGATATAACTAGTTGTCCTGTTTTCTGAAACTGGAATGCTTGTCTTACGAACCCTGTTCCATTTTCATATAGGTAGTAACCTTCTCAAATAAAAATAGTTGTCCGTAAGCCTATATTTACCGGGTTAGTCAAAAGTATGGATTCGCCTATTTTTCTCAGCTGATATGGGAGCCATTATGAGAGATATTGATATGAAAAAAGATGAGGAGTATTCTACTTTGCACCTTTCCATGTATTTAATAGTTATTTATGCAACAAGTGCAAAAAGTGAATGTTTATTGCACTCGACGTGTTGAAATTTTTTTTTAATTTCAAAAACTGTAGTATTTCTGGCAAAAGATAACACTCCGCTGGTTTGATCAACTATGGTTCACGCGGTGAAGCGGTTTCTAGGCCGCTCCACCTAGCGAGCAGAGGGAGAACACTGCGAATCTCTGGGTTAAGAGATTTAATAGAAGAAAACAGAGTTCTTTGGGAGATCTTTCAGAAACGAACAGTCGTTACGGACCGATGATGAACCCTTTACCTTCAGCCAGGGGAGTAGTTGTTTTCTGACAGGTAATTGCCATAATAAGCATACGTAGTAGTTGTATATGGGAGTAAAGGGTTCATCATCGGTCGGTAACGACGGTTCGTTAGTTAAAAATTTGTTGAAAATGGCACTTGAAAGTGTTGAAAGCGATAGCAATCCAAAGATTATTAACATACATCATAACACACTCATCAATATGTATTAAATTTTTTTATCAATTAATTAAATTCTGAGCGTCAAGCACATTGTTATAAACTTAGGTGTTCTGATAAAATTCGTTGAGATTATTACACGATTTCACCATAAGAAACTTTTTGACAGATTTCCTAAACTTGTGCTCATTTTCAATTTTTTTTAGGTGAAAGGGCACATGATTGAATAACTTTTTTCTTTCATAGATCAGGGAGTTCTTGGTTAGAGTTGATGTGGGAATAGGCATTTCAATTTTCATTGAAGAGCTGCGGGTATTATGTGCCGACTATGGACCGTTTTCGATTCAACTTAAAAAAGGACTCAAGTTGATACATTAGAATCGATAGAGTGTTTGTTGCTAATTCTCGATGATTAGAGAATTTTCAATTGTAGATACGTCTTATGGCAATTATCGTCGGTGAGCCAATATCCATAAATCGGTTTAGCCATTTCACTATTCGTCTATAATTTCATCGAAACAAAAACTACAATTTCTCAAGAATATTTTAATAAAAAACATATAAAGGCATGATAATAGTGAGAACGTCAAATAACTTCACTGACATATAACGAATTTGAATGTCTCAATGACAATCACGATTTTCAAAGAATAATATTCGCTTGAATTGAAAGTAATGCACAAAAGCACAAAAATACAAGTAAAACTTTATATTTAGATATGAGTTTGAAATCCACAGGATCACTCAATTTGAAAGAAACACTGCAGAGGCTTGAGTCCGAGCAATAAAAGATATAGAGGTGTCAATTCTATATGCACAACAAACATTTGTTATGAAAGCTACATAACACTTTGCTTTGTTACAGATTGTGGGTGAGGGTAACCTCCGCTTTTAGAGTGGGAGATTCGTTATTGTTATGATATCCAGATGTAAGCTTAGACCCTGTGGCTTGCTGATAAATTTTTCTCATGTTATGTGTTTAATTAAACATAATGCATAATCAAACACTGACGATGCAGAGAAATTTGTTCTTGATAGACGACCACATGCCTGGTTGGAAAGCACGTGCGTTGTCAAGATGTCAATCCTGACGATTGAGGCTTGGAATGCGCACCAACCACCGGCGGAATTGCTGTAGGTTTCCCTGCAGTTGAAAGGTGAATGCGCTACCTATAATTACTAAGTCGCCCTGGAGCGCCACGGAAAATAATAGCCGCCTTGTACCCGTACAGGCTATGCCTTTGGGTTCACTCTACGATGAATAGGTGCAAAAATAAGTGACAATTGTACATGACGTGGGAATTGTCAAAACTCCACGTGTATTTACATAGGATACACAATTTTTTCTACGATCGTTAAAAAGTTTTAATTTTATTCGTCAATTATTGCGAATGCAGAAAGGTAGTGACTATTTCTGTGTGACAATAAAAATTAAATTGCTCCAAAGTTATGAACACTTACTTTTGATAGGAGTTCAATCGATCAGAAATACTTTATTACTTTATCAGCAAGAATACATTTTTTTAGAGTGATTCTTCAACTTGTGTAGAGTTTGGCTTCGATAGCGATCGATTTTACAAGTCTTTCTGGTAGGAAAACGAGAATTTCTTATGCAGGTATTATTCAACTTCTTTTTCTCAAACAATAATATTGATGTGTTAGTCATTATTGTGTATTGTTTAGGCATGGGCAAGTATCTCCGAAGCCAGCTGTGCTTACATAACAGACAAGCTCTATTTTGAAATACTCTTGATTTGCTCACAGGGTGGAGCGGCGACTTGCTTATTGTAAATAATCTGTCCAGCTCCAGACAAAGTAAAATTTTGGATAGCATTCTTTATTTCTTTGCTGAAGTACTCTAATTTCTTGTATCTCGTTGCTACTTTTGAATGCTTTTTTCTTGTATCATCTGTGTCCATATCATCGGTTTAACAATCACGAATTCTTCTGAAGTATTTCATACACACAGACACACTCACGAATGCTAAATTATTACATTGTTATAGTTGCAGATCAGTGAAGTAAATTTCATTACCAATAAATTGAAACTAAAACAAAAATATCAAACTATGTATTCAGTACTCGAAAGACATTCCAACAAGATCAAAATCTTTATGAATAACTAAGCACAAAATTATCAATGGAATAGTTCGGAAAACATATCTTCACTTCGAGGCTATAAATCCTATACTGTAACCTGCAATTCCTCAGAAAATTTTATTCCCCATAAAATTTCCTGTATCTCCCCAAGCTCCCAATTCAGTATCCAAACTGTTTAAAAGGGGCGTGAAAAATTAGAAATACAATACACAATTTTATTTTGAAGATGTGGTTTATATTTTGAGAGAAAGCTTTATAAAGGGAATGCTATTCTTCTTTGATAAAATAAGTTATAATTTTGGAGTCTATCACTATGAGACTAGATCCACAAGTTTCAGAAAAAAAACAAATCATTCCGGTATCCATTAGATTGAGTCTATAAAATGAGTGGATCATAATTTGAATTTGGTTATGAAGAGTTGAGTTTGCTAACTTACTTTCTTACTTTTCAGTATACCTACCTATCCTGCAACAAGTTTTTGATGGAAAATCGTTTTTAGAGTCGACTCACATGGTAAAAAAATTTTTTCACTACTATTTCAACAAATACTGTATTTTTGTAGCAAAATCGGGATAAAAATGAATAGGTCGTTAGTGAATGCAAATCAAATATGGTTTATGCCTTGATTTCCATTCTGCGACGCCCATGGTTTGATTCGACAAAACATAAATAAAAAGTAAACAGACGTAAACAAACATCATTGCCAGGTTAAGAGTGAATATGATAAGGAATATCAACCTGATTTGAATATGATTCGAGCCGTGATGTTTGTGAACACGTTGGGTATGTTGCTTTCAAGAAAGAGACAAAAAATCCTCCTCCATAATTTTCATTGCGACCCATAAGCGCATCATGATCACCCACCCTTATTTTCACATCGTTGCTTCCACGCGTTTTCAAAATTTTCATTTGATAGTTCATCGCCCTGTATTTTGGAAAAGACGAACTTACGTCAAGCGTTTATAGGAAACTTATTTTCGACGTCAGCAATACAATCATGAGTTGTCTACATCATGGGTCAAATAAACTACAATGCAACGTTATGATTGGTGTTTAACGGCCGTCTCGAATTTAAACTTTTTTTAGAGCAATCTGAAAACTTGGTTGTTTGTTTAGTAATTATAGACGCACGCTATTGAAACATATTCAGTAGCTGGATTTCATACACGTGATCAATATTATTAAAAATGGTCGAATTTGTGCCATTATCGAAAGGTGAAGGAATGTGAAGTAGCTCTAGTCACGGAATAGAAAATCAAGTACTTGAAAAAACTTTTGACAATGGATGTCGCGTGATTTTGAACATGTGCAGTATTCCAGATGACTCTGTTGGTATGATGATTCTATATACTTTATACTTAGACAGATTCATTTTGCAATCGTACACAATGGCTCAAGCACGTCTATAGGTGAAAAATTATTATGTGAAAATAATATTTTAATATTTGGAAAACTTTTAGTTCGTAAAATATATCGCACACCGATCAAATTTAGTAAATACTTCAGCTGTTAAAAATTACAGTAGAACATAAACACACATTTTTACGAATTTGGAATTTTTCAAAACTACAAAAAAATTCTTTCTTTTTCTTCTTCATGCTGCAGCACGTATGCCTCTCGGCTTGTACCCATTGAGTTCCCACATGTTTGGAGTCTCTTCGATAAAAATTGGTTGGAGGCACCTGTAGATGTTCCTCCAGTCATTGTTTCGTGGTCACTTGAGAGGTTTCCTTGCTAAAATTTGTTTTCGGTTACACTGGTTCACTTTTACAGGATGCCTGCCTCCGAACCTAAGGTTGCCATCTCATGGGTACTCATGGGTGTTCCTCTATTCGGCGCCCTCGGGGCAGTTGGCTTTGCTCCCACGAATGGGCTCTCGAGGTCCCTGCCTTGGTTCCCGTGCTAGATGTGTCTTTTAGTCGCTTCTTATGGCAGACATACCGCACCTGACATTCGATACTTTCTCATCCCAAGTCCCAAGAGAGGTGGTTTCCGCGGTCTCTTGGGACCTGCTATTTTATGTTTTGGGGGTACCTACGATTCTTCCCGTTTCCTGTTCCAAGGTGTCTGCATCCGCACTCAAGTTTGCCACTTCGGAAGCTCCCTTGTGGATAATGAAAAGTTTACATTGACCAAATATATTGTTTCGTCCAAAGAGCAGTTAATATTTATTTGAAATTCATAGTATATTAGTATTTTTCGTAGACCACTCCTGTCGAATTAATTTTACCTATGGAAACAATTTTTGATAATAACTTTCAAAGAATTCCATCAATTTCTATGGAATAATTTGAAAGTTATTGATAAAAGTATTGTTCATGACGCACTTTCTAGCAGCAAATAACTCCAAAATGGAAAGAAAATGGGTAACTCCAGTGTCATCTTCACTCATGCCACATGTTCCTGAAATATAGACAATATTTGTGGAGTTATTAAAATCGGTATCCTTTTAAACAATTCATTCAAAATAAATTAATATTGATCAGTTCTTGGTACTGAAACATGGTTGAATACGATACATCTACATTCTCTTAGACAATTCCATAGCTCCTCAGAATGTTGATGAAGATAGGTTAAAATTAGAAAGCATATTTTTATTAGGTATATAAATTTACCAAAATTTATCAAATCAAAACATGGGTTTGAAAAATGTAGGTCCAATGAAAGACGATCAAGTTTTTTTTTTAACACATAACGTCATACCTTTTTCACAATTGAAATTCTTTCGTTTTCGTTTCAAATCATCGACCTCTCCTGGGAATCTTATATGGATGGATAGACCATCCCTACTTTCTGGAATTGATGGTTTCCAGTGGGTTTTCGTTGATTTTCTACAACTTATTTTTTTTACGAGAAATCATGCACATCAATAGGCATATACAAGAATTTATGATTTGGAATCTAGAAACAACATAAAAAACATTGGAACACAGAAACTTCCCAAACACAATTGAGAATAATTTGGAAGTCAGTGTCTGTTGGAAATTCAGGAGTATAAGAAATTTTTTTTTGAGGCGATATGAGTGAAACAACACAATAATATTACAAAATGTGACAAATACTTGAAAAATATACCTTGTTTCATTTTCATTGTCATTGTAAGATATTAAACTTTCACCGAGTATTTATTAGCTGGTGCTGCATGAATCCATAATGAATCAAAACAAATGGATAATTGAATTGAAACAATTGAGATTCTAAATCAAAACAAATAAAATACTGAATCGAATCAAATGAAATACTGAATTGAAACAAGTGAAACGAAGCGAATGAAATATCTGACTAACTCAATTGAAACATCTTGGAAACATTCGATATATTGAATCAAACATATAACATTCAGAAGATATCATATGTATTAGGTACTCGGAACTCGAATGAAAGTACCTGAACCGAATAAACAACCAAGTAACTTTCGAAAAAACTCTCTGGTTCCTCGATATCATTTCACCACAGGAAATCTCTAACTTCATCCATTTCACACAGCACGATGAAAAAACTGAATAATTGTATTTTTACTGACATTGTGTCTTTAGCTTGGAGAGGATTGAAGATGAATACACAAAGAATGGGTCCCGTTACGCTACACTGAACATTCAACACTCATTATGTCACACCGACTCATGCAAAAATGACCGGTTTATGTGATAGAAGAAGAATTGTAGGAAACAATTGGGGCACCAATCCAGAGATCATGCGCTGGCTATACACGGCAGTAGTAAGACCAAAGATCCATTATGGGTCATTGGTGTGGTGGCCAGTCGCACAGGGTAGCACAATAGGCCGAAAACTCAGCAAGGTTCAGAGGTTGGCCTGTTTGGTAATAACGGGCGCAATGAGAACGACTCCAACCGCAGTGTTGGAGGTACTGCTGAGGCTGTCGCCGCTTCCAGTCTGGATCAAGAAGGAGGCAATGCGGGACTCGGGAGTCTGGGTGAACGAAGGAGCGATGATAGGTAATGCGGAAATCGCGAAGTGGGCGGAACAGGAGATCTCTGCCCTCAGAGTGAAAAGCGCACAAGGCAGACTGCGATGGAATAGAGAGTTTACTCTTATAATTCCGAGCAGAGAACAATGGAAAGGAAAAACGGTAGAGTTTAGCACAGTAAGCCTAATATTTTATACGGACGATTCGCGTCTAACTGACAAACAGGCACTGGGTGCCGGAATCTACCTGGAGGGAAGAGAAGAACGAGAGAGCTACGCTTTGGGCAGATACACAACAGTTTTTTAAGCTGAAGTGTTCGCCATCCTATCGTAGCTACGAGAGAAGAGGTGTAAGATGGATTCGAACAGAGAATTTATATCTGTTCGGATAGTCAGGCAGCGCTCAGAGCCATCTGCCATCCTAAACCAAGCTCAGCGCTTGTGCAGGAATGCGGAGACGCGCTCGAGAAGCTAGCTGAAACGAAGGAATTTCTGCTGGTATGCGTCCCGGGACACAGAGGGGTACGCTGAAACGTGGTGGCAGATGGACTTGCCAGATCCGGATCTGCAACGCCGTTCTGTGGACCGGAGCCTGTACTAGGCATCGCAAGAAGCCGAACCTCTTCAGCCCTCGACGAATGGGCAGAAGAAGAGCTGAATGAACTTTGGAGGGATAACACCGGCTGCAGGCAGTCGAAAGACTTCGTGGCCGGCTCCAATGAGTCAAGGACGACATGTCTCTCAGGCACAAACCGCCAAGCACTACGCGTCCTTATAGGAATACTAACAGGACATGACAAGCTAGGCAGACACCTATCACTTATAGGTATAGAAGACAGCCCCACTGCCGCAAATGCGAAGAATACGTAGAAACTTCATCTCACTTCTTCGGCGAGTATGACGAATACGGGAGGCTAATATTTCGAACCTTCGGAGTTGAGAAACTGCAACAAGAGGAACTAATCGACTTGGAGTGGTCGGACATACTGACCTTCATTAGGTCACAAAGGTTCTAAAAGAAAAACTAGGAGGATGAATGTAGATGAGTGGAGAACAGGGGATGGCAAAAAGGGTCCATGTGGGTCTACTTGCCTGGCTGCGGTTGCGGTCTACCGAAAGAACTACTACTACTACTAGGTGAAAGAAAGGATCAGCGTATCGAATTAACAAAAAATTGTTTAATTCAAATCAAATGAATATTGAGTCAAAGAAATAGAAAAAGAATCTTATTCGTCCTTGGAAATTACAATTCCTACTATTAACCATTATCTTAAGTAATAAATACCTCTTTTACAAGCACCCTATCGATGAGTTTCCTCCACCTGATTAACATTTTTTTTTGTTTTTTTTTCAACATTCTGCGATGTCACGTGAAAAGATGGATAATAAATAAAACTTGTTTATAAAAAAGTTAGCATGTACATTTTTCCAAAACTTTTTTGTTCATGCATACAACAAAAATGTGAGTTTTATCTTTCTTTATTCACATTACAAAAAAATATAATAAATTATTCAAATTCTTCAGAATCACATCATTCTATTATTTAGGTGAAATTAACTGATTTATTTCATCCAAAACTATAATGTTGGAATGAATTGAAAATCACTCAACCCAAGTATTTATATTTGAAATGAACCATACCTAATACCATTCTAATACACTATTCATACATTTCTTTTTTTCTGTGCATGGGCACGTTTGCACCTTTATCATCATCCACTCAAATCTACAAAATCAATTTGCTTACATATTTCGACTCCTTCATGCGACCGAACTGGGTTTGGAAATTTATCCTCGAACCGAGTGCGTTTTGCGTTATATCGTCGACTTGAGGCTTTTATTCGGAAGCAACGATGCGTAAGGGGTTTTTAGAGCTCCACTTCGCGCCCAGCTTCCCATTTTATCATTAGATTTAACGCAAATTAGGCATCTATTAATTTATTAGTTCCGTCAGGATATCAAAGTGGAGATCTGCTCTAAAAGAATTCGGTTAACTTATTTCGATGTCGTTAAGTTGGTTGTCCACATTATTGTCTGGTTTGTTTCATCCGCTTCTTTAGCTTCGCTACCCACGAACAGAAGTTGTGAAATGGGATAACGTAATGAGACTGTTGAACACAATATTTGGTTTGTGTAGTACAACTAACGCATGTAGAACATAAAAGAACAAAATCCAGCAAGCATTTGGAAACTGAGCTGTGTTGAAGGCAAAATTAATGGGAGGTGAGCAATGAATGTGCAAAGATGTTTAACGCCCGTAACGTACCGTCAAATGGGTTTAAGTGAATAAAAAAGTATTGAGACAAAAAATATACCAAAAATATTGTGGGTCTTGGCACCCTTTTGGGATGGCTCGTGTCGAAAATAATTTTCAAAAAACTAAGGAAAGGCCTTATTTTTTTTGGAAAATATGATTCACTTCAACCACTACTTTGGGGTAAAATGAATGAAGTATTAAAACCGCGTGAAAACCCATTTTAAAATACTCACAGAAAAAATGAATAAAATATTATTATTTTTAAGCTAAAACTTGAAAAAATACGAAAAAAATAACAAAAGCTTTATTCTGCATCACAATACATTAGAGAAAGGTGAGAAATAAACTAAAACATTATTCTTTATCAGTGTCATCACAATAACAAAAAATAAAAAAAAATGGTGTTCTCAAATAATGAAAACTTGTAGAAATTACAATCATTCTAACCTTTTCATTTCTTCGTTGTCGATGTTGAAAGCAAACTTTCCCTTTTTTACTGGTAGGTGGTGAATTTTTCTAATTATTTGGTAATTGGTAATTAAACAAACATCTTCAATTGCCGGATAAACAAAATAGCCTCTCTCAGAAAATTATTTTTTTGTCATGGCATTTATTGTAAGTTGATCACCACAAGTATTTTCTATTTTGCCTCATGGCATTTATTTTAAGTTAAATAATCTATCTCGCTTCTCAGTGGCGAACTTTACTATGACAAATTCGCCAACGGCTGGTTTTATGGAAGGCTGTATCATCATGTCATTGTTGGTAGCTTTTGATGTTGAAGGCTGGGGTTAAAATCTTCATCATCATCATTTTCAATATTTTCCGGATTGCTTAAGGCAAATTCTTCATTTTGCTCCTTGTTTTTCTTTTTATGTATTTTTTTGGACGGTCTTTTTTTGGTGTTTGGGAATCTATTAATGTAGGTAATAAATCTTCGCTTAAGACACTTCTTCCCGCTTGGATATCAATTTTGTTACCTCTTTCTATTGCTTGGTTAAGGGTGGTCCTCAAATTTTCTAGGTGACACATTTGTTTGATTCCAGGCACGGTTATCATTTTCTACAGTGTCTCTCTCAACATTCATTGGAATTTTATTTAAAACTTTGTTGGGATTAAAGGGCACAATTCCACATGCACTAAAACCTGCAATTGAATTTTCTTTAGATCTCATGACAATCTTGTCAATAGCCTCTTTGAGCAGCTTTAGGAACATAGTTTTTGGAACCACTCCCCTGTGCTTTAGTTTCCACTTTTCTAAAACTGCCCTCCAAGAAGTTTTTAAATGCCTGAATAATACAACATAAAGCGGTTGGAGCAGATGTGTTGAGTTCGGGGGCAGAAGGGCAAATTTGATGGAATTATTCTCACATTCTTGAATAACATTTACTTATAGTGATGTGACTATTTAAATTATCCCCTATTACAACTGTTGGATTAGATAATCTTTTGAAATACGGAATAACAATAGTGTTGAACCAGTCCTCAAACCATCCGCTCATGCTTCTGTTGTACCTAGCTCCCTCCTCAATTCCCCCCTCTGTCTTGCCTTCACAGGAGTGTGTTGCCTTATACACGACGTAGGGAGGTAGTAATGTGCCATCTGCAAAGATTGCAAACATCACCGTTGTACTGGTTTTTGTGGCGTCAATTAATCGATGTGCGTGTTTTGCACCTCTTCTAGTAATAACTTCAGGTGACCCGTGATCCATATCTGTCCAAAATATTCTTGAATAACTTCATAAGTTAATGCGCCTCCATCGCGTTTTGTGTTTTCAGCTAATTCCACAGTAAGGTCTCTATATCTGTTCAAGAAACACTTAAACCAATCCATTCCAGGCATATTGTCTTCAAATCTTGTTTCTTTCATTCCAAGTTTGTTAAGGTACCTATTGCTGTACGATTGTACTAATTTCTGTACTTTTTAAAGGAAATCCCCACTCGGCACAAATTTGGAGTGTTTCCTTCAGTCTAAGTTCTTGTACGTCACTGAGTGCAGATTGCCTACCATACTTCAAAGGGTGAAGTCCATGATACATTCTTTGTACTGTAGAATATGGTACACCATACAGTTCTGCAGCTTGTCTAATAGTTAAAGCACCTCGTTTAACCGCTGCTACTGCTTTGCAAACAAATACTTTGGCAGGGCCAGGTAGCCGAGTGGTTAAAGCGACATTGTTTTAGTCACTGACTGCCAGTCGGCGATGGTTCAAACCATGGCGACTGCAGAACTTTTTTTGATGGCCCAAGAAAGTGCTAGGAATCGTACGTAAAAAGGTGAGACCTCGTTAATCCTTGGCTCGCACAAGTTTCGACTTCTGAGGGCTGCCGTTCGTAAGGGGACGACAGCTGGTTAATGGAAAAAACAATTGTAAACAATTTATTTTTTTATTTTTTTATAATTGCATATTTCTTGGGGCCTCAACTTTTTAAAAATTTATTCTCGGAATGCTAAAATTAAATCAAATTATTAGGAATTCAAAATTAATTCATAGTATAGCAAAATGTAACCTAAAAAATATTCAGTCACACAATATAACCCCACTTTCACAGAAATCAGAATAATTCATTTTACCCATTATAGTGACCACTTTAAAGTAAAAAAAATGCCTAAATTCAGAGCACGAAAGTAAATAAAATTATAAAGTTAGTGCCTCCACAATCAATCGCTTACACAGTTTCATAAAAATAGCAAAATTTGTTGAAGCCTAAAGTGTGGTCGTGATACTCGCGTGGCGAAACAACCCCCTTCACTTACTTAGATGTACTGGCGAGACGACCGGGATGCGAAAACATTTAAGTCTTGCAGTTGGAGCAAACAGCCCTCTCTTTTTTCCGGAGACACTCGACTGATTCATTTCACCCACTATGGTTCACTTAACCCCGTTTGACGTACCCAATAGCTCAGTTGGACGTAGATTAGACAATAAAAATAGGTTTCCATAGGAATGAAACATGGGTTTTAATTTTCCGGAGAGCAACGGATTCATCGCTAGTGAAAAATCTGAAAGCACCCTATGGAATGGGACAATCCACTGTACCAATATTACTGAAATAATATCGTTGACACGAAGCTCTCGAGCGGGTATCTGAAGACGTTTCGAAGAGACTGAAGAATGTCTTTGAAAAGAGCAGCATGCAGTATAACATCAGGCGGCGCTTCCAGGTGAACCAAAAGGTATGGAAGAAGAATTATGGCAAATCGGATGCGTCCAATGGAGAAACGGCAAACTCTCTGCACAATTCGAGGGTCCATACAAAATGATTAGGTTTGTGTTTCCCTGGTATTATAAGCTAGCCGATAAAGATGGTCAAAGTAAAGGCATATTGCATGTCCAAGATATAAATGCTCACCCGCCAGAAGATAGTAACCCTCAAAAACTTCAGATACGACCCAACAATGACGAGCATGATACAAAGTTTTGTCAAACTTTTCTTCAGCAAAGGTAGGAGTTCAAACAAATATAACAGGCTAAGGTGACTTTCGTGTCATATTTTCTTTCTGTGCCAATATTAGCTGACTTGCCCTTGGGACTGAGGCCGCATTCTGTGATTTGTGAAACGCAAGGATCGAACTTACCTTGTCTCAATTTTCAGATGGCTTCTGTTGAAACATGTGCGTTCAATCACCAATAGTGGATTTTTGTACGCCAGAAGAGAAAGAAATACTAATAATATTACATTTTATTTTATCTTCAGTGATAATTCACCATTTCATATGGGATTTTGCAAATCCAAATTCGAACTGATTTCTACTAGGCCACACACCACCTAAGGTAAGGATGCCTCTACCATGTCCTTGAAGGGGCTCTCAGGAGGCTATGTTACACAGTTCTTCATTATCGCAGATTTGTTTATTCTAGGCCTCTTATTATTTCTACTTCCCCTCTGCTTGGTCTGCTGCATGCTACTGGAGGCTTCGAGCTCATATACCGGGTGGCTACGGAAGTATTGCCTACGGAATATCTCAGTTATTGTATGAAGTAGGTTTGTGAAATTTGGAGCGTCGATATAATGACATAAGAGCTAGAATTTGAGCATATTGACATGTCGAAGTAAACTCCCGGTCTGACCGGAAGTAACATCAACTTTCTTATTTTAAATGGAAACTCTATTTTTTTTTTTTCGCTTCATTCAGCATTCAATTCTCTTTCTAATGACATATCACATGTTGGTATCTAATCAGAAACTAGATCAGAAAAAAATTATTATTGAAATTCACCGAGTAGGCCGTGGAAGCAAAATGAAAGCCAAAAATTGAAAAGTTGGCTATGGAAACCATACGTCACTTGATAACAGTTGCTACTACTGTGATATTTTATTTTCATTCGTCGGCGTTATAAAAAGCCGCCAAAAAAAATATTGGAAAAATTGGGAAAAAAACAATAATCTGTAGGTCCATAACTTAAATAGGAACATACAACTTTTTCTTGCCTGTACTATTCAGCATAACCATTTCTTTCTAATGATATAATAGAAAGTAATTTTTTGAAATGAAATACCAAAAAATCCAATTATTATTCTTCAAATAACGAAAAAACAGATTTATCGAAAAAAAAATTCAAATTGAGAGGATTAAAGATAAAATAAATTCAAAACAAATGTTCGAAATGCATTCCCTCAGCGTCAATACATTTATTGACTCTGGTGATAATTTCATGTAAAACGTTTCTCAACATTTGGGGCGTGATATCTTGGAAAGCTCTACGAATTTTTACTTCTAGCTCATGTAGAGTTGTAGGATGTGTGGAATACACCCTATTTTTAAGATGCCCCATAGAAAAAAGTCGCACGCAGTAAGATCAGGTTACCTTGGTGGCCACCTGACTGGACCATGGGTTGTTATAAGTCTCTCTTGAAAGCGATTTTGAAGATAATTTCTCGCTATTCTTGAATTATGCGGAGGGGCGCCATCTTGCTGGAAGTACATTCTCTCAGTTATTTCCGCTTGTAGGTTGTTAATGAATTCCGAAATTTCATTCGTAAAAAATTAAAGTATCTCTCTCCGGTTAGTTGGCCTTGAAAAAGAATGGGGCCAACAATATGAGTTCCAACTATTCCTGCCCAAACATTCACACCAAATCTCTCCTGGAAGCCGCCTTTTCGAAACCGGTGCTCGTTTGCTATCGCCCAGTACCTGGAACAAAAGACCGTTCACACTTTTAGCACTTTACACTTCGACTATCGACAATAATCCAAATAAAGTACAGTACCTACCTTGTATTATTCCTGTTAAATAATCCATTGTTGGTAAATCTTGACTCGTCCGTAAACAAGATATAACAGTTAAATAGGTGATTCTCAGCATTTTGTCGAAGAAACCAATTACAATATTCCAGGCGCCTTTCACCGTCATTTTCATACAAATGTTGATGCAACTGATACTTGAAGGATTTCAATCGATGTTTTTTCAAAATTTTCCCAACAGAGTCCTTACTTATAGCTAATTCGGCGCCAATCTGCCTTGAGGAAATAGTGTATCATATTGTACTAAAGCTAATACATTAATTTCAGATTCCTCATTAATAACAAATGCTTCTTGGTCTTCGTGAACATCAGGCTCAGTTCTAAATTTTTCTTCAAGCCACTGGAAATAACTTCTTGACAGTTGTTGCCTCCCTGGATATCGCTCTAAATAAAATCGTTCAGCGGCATAAGATGGCATGTCAATTTGTTCGGTTCGTGAATAACGGGGCATTTTTTTAATATTCCACTATCTGATTTCGATTTCCAAACCCTTTTAAAATGGCAGAATCAAAAACACTACTTCGAACGTCAAAATAATATGGATAGCAGCGTTCGTGACAGCTCTCATTTCTTTTTTGTTTCATTCTAAAATACATCTTAATCAGCCTACTTGTTAATATTTTGGTTCGAATGATTATTGCAATGGAATGATTATTCTGAATAGCACAAACATCGTCCATAGGTAGATATTAGAATATCTACAGGATATAATTTATCATTCCACATTATTTTTAATTTTATTTTTGCGTATGGCGATAATCTGTTTTGTTATTTGAAGAATAATAATTGGATTTTTCGGTATCTCAGTTCAAAAAATTATTTTCTATTATATATAGAAAGGGAAGGTTATGCTGAATAGTACAGGCAAGAAAAAGTTGTATGTTCCTATTCATATTATCAATAATATGATGGAAAATGGAATCTGCCCTACTGAATTTAAAATCGCGGTAATAAAACCTTTGCACAAAAAAGGCGACAAAACCTTACCGTCAAATTTCAGACCAATATCTCTGGTAACTAACTATGCTAAAATCTTCGAGAAAGTTATTAAAATTAGACTAGAGCTGTTTCTGGAGAAACATAAAATAATTGCTGAAAATTAGTTCGGATTTAAGAGCGGAAAATCTACAGAAGGAGCCATTGCGTCACTAACTCAGAAACTATATGATGCAATCGATAACAGCCAACCTGCCATCTGCGTGTTTCTGGATCGTGCAAAGGCGTTCGACACTGTCGACCACGAACAGTTGTTGGAATCCTTGGAAGATATAGGAATACGAGGACTGGCTCATGATTTATTCAGATCATATCTGTCAAAATTGACGATACATATAGTAGATTTAAATTGGTTAAATGCGGAGTGCCGCAGGGGACGGTCCTCGGACCAATTCTTTTCATCATATACATAAATAATTTACTCACCATTAGAACCTCTGGACACATTATAAGCTTTGCCGATGATACTGTCATATGGTATATATCAAACAGTTGGAATGACCTAAAGCATAAAATTGAATCAGAAATGAATAATATTATTGATTGGTTTAATTATAAATTACTTACCATAAATTTTGACAAAACAATGTTCCTCCCAATAACAAGCTACAAAAACAAACTACCTCACTACAACACCCTAGAGATAAATAATCACAATAAAACAATAACAATAAAACTTACTGAGAATGTAAAATATCTGGGGATTATTATAGATTGTCATCTTCGTAGGAATAATCACGTTAATAACGTTGTTAATACAATCAGAACATTTTTGGGACGATTCAAATACCTCACAAAAATCTTACCTTTACACCTACTCAAAATGCTTTATGTTACTCTTGTAGACTCCCGTATAGCATATGGAATTATCGGATGGGGTGGCATCACGAATGTATATCTAGAAAAATTGAACACACTACAGAAATATTTCTTGAAAATCATATTAAAAAAGAAAGAACCTACCCATCAGATAACCTATACAAAGAAGCTAGGACACTAGATATTCGACAGATATTCTTTCTTAAATCAGTGTGTTTTTTACACAAAAATAGGAAACATATCGACTTTCTTTCGCATAATTACCCAACAAGGGCTAAATATTCGAATAAGGTTAAAACTACATCAGCGATAAAAACAGTGGGTACAAAATGTCTTGCGTTTCTAGGACCAAGATTTATGAATATTATTTCAGAAAGCTCCCTTTTGAACAATTCTAATTCTGAAATACATTATAGGAATAAGGTCAAGTCATTTCTATTAAGCAACCAGAGACAACTTATTCATAACTTCTTTAACTAAAAAAAGCCAAGATAATTATATGTACATCAACTCAGTCATATTCTTACATAGATCCTTTTTCAATGTTTGTATATGTATGTAGTAATTATGTTGATATATAATATGTGTTTGAGTATATGTGTGCTTCTATGTTTATGTTTACTATATGTATGTATATATATATATATATGTATGTGTGTGTGTATATATGTATGTATATACGAGTATATATGTATATATATATATATATATATATATGTCTTTGAGTACTTCTTCTCAAAATTCAGTGTAGGATTCGCATCTCACACGTGAAAAAAAAAGACACGGACAGCAAAATTCTTGTTCTTCTTCTATTCATTTGTTTGTGTCATAAAAACCTATTTCTAATTCATTATTATGTTTATTATATTATATCTATTGTGAGTATTTCCATTTCCGGTGAGATTCAATTATTTTGTTAAGTCATTATTAAATACCTCTTAGATTATAAGTATTTTATATTGAAGAAATGCTAGTGAAAAATAGACATTGCAGTGACTAGTTCAACCTCAATTCTTAATTTTTATTATCTAATTTTATGTATACACATTTGCACCACGGACAGCCTATGGCTTTGTGGTTCTCCATGTTTATTTGTAATTTTTTTTGATGTAATTTATATCCATTTTAATGAAATAAACAAGCTTATTATAAGTTATGGACCTACAGAGTATTGTTTTTTTTCCCAATTTTTCCAATATTTTTTTTGGCGGCTTTTTATAACGCCGACGAATGAAAATAAAATATCACAGTAGTAGCAACTGTTGTCAAGTGACGTAAGGTTTCCATAGCCAACTTTTCAAATTTTGGCTTTCATTTTGCTTCCACGGCCTACTCGGTGAATTTCAATAATAATTTTTTTCTGATCTAGTTTCTGGTTAGATACCAACTTGTGATATGTCATTAGAAAGGAAATTGAATGCTGAATAAAGCGAAAAGAAAAAAAAATAGGGTTTCCATTTAAAATAAGAAAGTTGATGTTATTTCCAGTCAGACCGGAAGTTAACTTCGACATGTCAATATGCTCAAATTTGAGCTCTTATGTCATTATATCGACGCTCCAAATTTCACAAACCTACTTCATACAATAACTGAGATATTCCGTAGCCACTCGGTATACCAACCTCCAGGAGCACTCCTACTTCCACAGACAGATCTTGAACTGAACTCAGTATCATTGAGTATCAAGCTGATCTTTCCTTCTTGCTAACGCTTATTTGCATGCATACAAAAAAAAAGTTTTCAACATATAGCAGCCTGCTTTATCCTAAGAAAATTATTCTGTTATATATAATTTATAAAATGTGTCTTTATTCGAAGAAATTTATTTTTTCACTGCGATTTACTCCAATCAAAAATATTTACTTTGAAACAAAAAATCAGCAATACTCTATTCAAGGAATTAGGATTTCTTTATCGAAGAAATTTCGTTTTCTCCGTTCAACAAATTACGATTTCTCTGTCCAAGAAATTATATTTTCTCTTTCAAAGATATTACGATTTCTCTTTCCAAAAAATTACGTTTTCTCTATCCAAGAAATACGTTTACTCTATACAAGAAATTAAATTTTTTTTGTCCAAGAAATTAGATTTTCTTTATCTGAGGAATAACGTTTTCTCCGTTCAAGAAATTACGTTTTCTCTGTCCAAGAAATTACATTTTCTCTTTCCAAGAAGTAACGATTTCTCTGTAATAGCATTTACTTTTTTTTATCAAAGAGTTTTCTACATTTTCTTGAGTATAGAAAACAAAAGTTCTTGTGCGAAGTAATCGTGTTTACTCTATTGAAACTGTTATTGTTCTTTTTCTGATAATTTACAATTTCTTGAATTTAAAAAATCAAAAGTTTTGAAAGAAGTAATTATGTTCTCTTAGTCGAAGATAATAATGCACTCCTAATGAAACATTTCATTCCCCCATAAAGAGAAAAATATTTTCTATGAATAAAAAAACTAATTCAAGAAATAGAAAACTACCGAAATCACAAAATTTACGACAATTTCACTAGACGCGCGTTTCGCCAACAAAGTTAGCATCTTCAAGAGCTGAGGCCTTCAGCTCCTGCGAAACGACCGTCGAGTGAAATTGACGTAAATTTTGGTGTTTGGGTAGTTTTCTATTTCATGAATAAATTATATCCGGTTGAGAATTTTTTGTACAGAAAAAATACTTTTTGGCTTATGAAGAATGTTATGTTTTAGATAGCGTGGATCATTATCTTCAAGTGAGGGAACATGGTAACCTAGTTCTTCCAGAACGAAAGGTGCGTCCAGTGACATAGTTTGGGATGTTTTCTTTTCTATCATTTTTATCTAAGAAATAGCATTTTTGCAAAAGCTGAACTAATAAATTTTTAATGCGAATTTTTAATTGAAAAACTATCAAAGATACCTAGGAAAAATAAGTGTAAATGTATTTGAGGAAGAAAAACGTTCTGCAGAAATATAGCAATGTATGATTTTCGACGATGGCCATTAGTGTACTTATTTCTTTGAAGGTGTGAGGCTTGAAGGAAAACGTGAAGTATCAAAGACAGTTAGTTATATTATCACACTGTAGCAGTCTTTCTAAGATATCACAAAGTAACCTTATTCTATGAAATATCAAGACAAGAATTAAACATTTAAATCAATAACTCGTTACTTTCTCAAAAGCAATATGTTAAGGAAATACATTCAATAAAATCCAAAAAAACATAGTATAATGATAAATAGGAAGAAATACATGAAATATCTTAACAAGGTATTGAAGGCTCTCAAACATGAATCAAATTGATATTTCACCATAACTAGTACTAAGTGATACTACCTTAAACTATATATCTAACAAATATGGCTGTACGTCTGTTTTCCTGTATATTATGCTTCCTTGTCTCCACTGCAGCAACATCCTCAGGTTGCTGAAAAATTATAATCATGAAAAATTTCGACGTACACATGAACATGATAATGACTTTGTTAATAATATTATAATCTGTATTTTTCCTGTTGGATATGAAAAATTCTGAGGCTTTAATTTCCTTAGTTTTGGAGTAAAATTTTCAAGAGAGTGAAGATAACCACGCCAGGGAAACAGAAAATTTATTTTTTTTAATAATTTACAGAATCGAAAATAATTCTTCTATGCATAAGGAAATATTACTACTGCAAATCCCTACAAGTCGATAGGTAATAATATTATATTTCGAATAGACTTTAACAGAAAACGCATTAGTGAAAGTCCAAATTTTAAAGTGTTATTTTGATAGTCATTATATTGAAGAATCAATGAACTTATTCATGGTGGCTTTTGATAAAATGCGGTACAAATTATGACATACTCCATACTGGAACTTCAGAATAGTATATTCTGTAACAAGGTTAGAATGAAAATTCGATGCGAGTGGAAAATTCCGAGAGTGAGCCGAAGGCGAGCGTGAGGAACCACGAGCATCACGAATTTTCATTCTAACCGAGTAGCAGACTATACTTTCTCCACGATCAAAGATAGGAAACTTGACAGAAATAATTTTGACACTTACTCAAATTTTGCCACTACGATGACAATCAACTGCGTCAAGGCTAATGTTATTATTGCTAACCAGTGTGAGAATATTATTCTATCAAAAGAGAGATAATGTAAATACATTCAAATTGCATGGGGGCAGAGGTGTTGCAGAATATTTCTTCAATCTCAAGAGAGAGAATTCCAGCATTCTGTAATCAAATTTGATTTCAGAATTGGCAAATTCTGTGATGATCGTGGAGAAATTTTAATAATAATGTAATTACCACAAAGTTCGCAATATTGTAGGATGGTTGTACAGGCTATGCGGCCTCACAAGCTCTTCGACCCATTAGATCTTATCCTCATGAAAAAAAGAAATACATGACGCATATTTCTCACTGACAACTACTTATCTAAGTATAATACCATGATGGTAATTCAAATATTTCCTTCCTTCAGGCACATTGAATATATTTTTTCCTATTTTCCTTTGGTGTTTATAGTGGAATCGACTGCTACGGTAATTAGCCACTATGTCTTCTGCTCGGTAGGCCTTGTTACTCACCCCAGTCGAGATACGAGATTTTGATAACTCAAAAGGTTAAATTTGATTTAAAAAATCCCAGCCATAACTGGGGCTCGAACTCCGGTCCTTATGGCCCAGAGTCGGACGCTCTCACAACTGCGCCACGCCCGACATAAAATATCAATTATCTCTCAGATGTAGTTCAATATCCGTCATAGTATTAGTCAGGGAATTCTACTCTATTGAAATTAATTGAGAGAGAGGAATTTCAATATTGTAAAAAGTATTCGATTTGAATAATGTTCCACTCTCCAGTAAACTGATCGGACTATTGCCGATTCTTTCGCATTTAATTAAACAGGTGATATTCAACGACTCTTGTTGAAAAATACGTAAAAATACATTACTGTGAAAAGAGTTGCATGGTGTAAAAATGTCTGAACATAACCATATAACTCAAAATAGAAAATTGCAGCTGAAATAATAATTTGAAAATACAGTTAGTATCAAAAAAGAGTGTGCTAATAGTGATTTCGAATAACAATTTTATTTTGGTTTCAGTTCTGTAGCTCGATTGAAATTCATTTGAAAATTCATTGGTCACTGTTTCAATATTTCATAACTGAGGTAACTTGCAAACACCTTTTTTATAATTTTTTTTTTGCTGAAGATATTTCTGGTGTTCAAGAACCACTTTGAACGTAACTTTTGCTTCATTCAACCCTGTATTGCCTCTTCTGCGGTTTTTGAGATGAGGATGTTAACACTGTGAATTTAGAACAAAAAAGTATGTATCAGATCAACAATCTTTCTTGTCAAAACAAGAAAATGCATTTTATAATAATAATATAGGTTTATTCACTCAGTAATCATAATTCATGAAGGAAAGACAACTCTAGTGTGAAGTAAACACAGGATCCCACTAAGGCATAGCCAGCGCGTGGGCTTCTGAATGCTATCAACAAATGAGAGCTTTTTTCATTATCAGAGTATTCAACAAAACCTAATAGATGTTTGAACAATATGTTGAATTATAACATATTGAGCATTTTTGTTATAATTCACCATATTGTTCAAACATCTATTATGTTTTGTTGAATACTCTGATAATGAAAAAAACTCTCATTTGTTGATACCATTCAGAAGCCCACGCGCTGGCTATGCCTTAGTGGGATCCTGTGTTTACTTCACACTAGATTTTATTGGTTATAAATAATGTTTTGCTATGAAACAATCAACTTTGTCGTTATAACTGAATAAATTATATAATTCAGTTTATGTAGACAAAATCTTCTGAAATTTTTTTGTTCAGTATATTTAATTTCAATAATGGAATTTATCTAAGTTCGCTAGATACCATCAAGTTTCACTCTTGTTTCCCATTACATCTGTCCTCTTTATTTTAAATTATATAAAAGACTAACCTAAAAATACACCGAACAAAACACTGAAAACTCAAACGTGAGGAGCTATCATATTATTATGAATGTGGTTATACTTGGTAGATACGACTGGTCTCCAACACAACCCTGTTCCGAGTTTGATTACAGAAATTGCAATTTATCTACTAACTGACATACATGGCTTGGTAAGAAAATATGAAAAATACCAGAGACACTAGTGACTCGACTTTCATTACTGTCTGCTAAGTAAAAAACTGGGCTTGTTGTTGAAATACGGTTGTACTGTAAACAATGACTGAATGATGGATCATCTTATTTAGAATTCAAGTAATTATAATATTTTTAACATTGCAAAACTAACTTTTATAGGAATATTCTGAATTAAATGAAAATAATATAGTTTTACTCACCCCTAAAATCCACAATATATTCTCCTGGCACACCCACTCTCTTCTGTGTTGTCAATTCATGATCAAAAATAATTTAACCTATTTACCGGCCGCTGCATAAGAACTACCACGTTTCAAACACCAAGGTGAAATGGCTGAAAAGGACACACATAGCAGTTCATCGCATCGATTTCTGCCGAAAACAAACGAAAACAATTTAAAAATTGTGTGTTCATTGAATTAAGAAAATATAACAAAATATTTTCTTGAGTTGAGTAATGTTTGTGAATAATAATTCAATTTGAGAACATCATTTCTTGGTCTGAAAAGACCATCCTGTGTTGATGTTAGAGAAAATATTCTTAATATTTCTTGAACCAAGAAAGTTTTGTGAGAAATTTCTTAATTCGATAACCAAACATTTCTTTAAATATGGACAATTCATAAATTGAACAAAATGGATTACTAAAACGATGAACATTATTGACAATATTAGTTACTCTTCTTAGTTCCTTGTTCTTGACCCGATTCTCAATGTTATTAGGTGTCTGGGATTCAAACATGATATTGTCGTAAATATTGAGTACTGCCCTTTGAATTGTTTTAGTACATTGATCCATTCATCTTATTGTTTATTAATTCGTCCACGATATAGAAGTTCATTGTCATATGCGACCGACATTGAAATGAGCGAAGTCGCGTGACGAGCTAAAATCGTTGACCGAATGAAATAAACATATTTCCTTATATAAATACAAGACGAATGGAGCGATGAGATAGTTGTTAATAGACTCCTATAGAGGAGAGAGCCCTACTGCTTAGTTAGCCTCGTAGGCTAGGCCCTTCTGGCCTCAGCTCTAAGTATTGGTCTAGTGATGGTTTTGGTAAGAGTTTCATTTGTTCCGTATAATATTATTGAGTGTCCCTTATTTTATGTATGTATATAACTTCCCCCAGAATCCCCGTTGTTGTACAATAAACGTTTATATTCCTTTGATACTATTGAGTTTATATAGCTACCGTGATAGCTACACCCCAAGTTGCATTTTGTATAAGGGAAACAACCCCTTATACGGCTCAGGATGCTACTCTAGTAGCCCTAGTCGCGACAATATCCAGTTTCGAATCTCGTCAACAGTTCCGTTTGAAAATATTCAATTGCTCAGAAAGTGATTTTATATTTCTCCAGGGAATTGACCACTTTTGCTATTATCAACTTTGAAATTTATTGAAAGAAGATCACCTCAAAACATTTTTGCTTTTTTATGTCCAAGAAATTAGGTTTTCTTTATCCAAGAAATTACGTTTTCTCCGTTCAAGAAAATACGTTTTCTCTGTCCAAGAAATTACATTTTCTATTTCTAAGAAAATACGTTTTCTCTGTCCAAGAAATTACATTTACTCTTTCTAAGAAATTACGATTTCTCTATCCAAGAAATTACCCACTATTGAGAACTTCAAATACTCCATTTGAAAGAATAATTTTATCTATTATATATAACAGAATTATATTCTTGGAATAACGAAAGCTGCATTATTTCGAAAACTTGTTCGTTTTCATGCAAATCTGAATCAAAACCTGTTTTTGTACATGCGTACTGTAATGAATGATTATTTTCATAAGTTTTTGATAATCAATCAATGTCATAATTATTTTAATAAGTGAATACCTTCGCAAATTCATTCCTTCATTTCGAAGTGACAAAGGCAGTTCTGGTCAAAAATAGGTTGCAGTGTTGAGTAATTCATCGAAAAATATAAAATTGTTTTTTACAACCAGATTGAAGAATAGTCGATTACTCCAAATAATATTCCAATTTTCTCACCCTGCAGAAATGATTATTACTCTTGAGCATTTGAAAAATTTCAAAATTAAATAAATCAGAAATGTTATTTGAAGGAAATATTAGTATAGTTTGAGAACAATATTATCTTGAAAGGAGAAAATTGAATATTTTGTACTGAAACACACAAAATGTTTTGACGAATACTTTAGTTCTCTCAATACAAGAATATTTTCTCAAAATTAGAAAATTGCTCAAGAATATTAAAGTTTTGAAAGAAAACTTTCGATTTGATCACAATAACCAAATTTTCTTGATTAGAAACGATATTCTATCAATTCAATTCAATAATTTTGAAATTGTTAAGTTGAGAAGTAATTTTTATGTGTGTGTCGGTTGCTTATTTAGAAGTTCACAGAAACCATTGTTAGATGACTCCTGCCAACTCTAAGAACAGACAAGTGAAATCCCTATAAGCATGGCTTGCCATTGAGTCTTGACTCAAGCTTGTACGACGTAGTGATATTGATAGAGACCGCTACACCTATCTGACCTTCGTTTTCGATAAACCTGAAAAGAAAGGGTACCTCAATTGAACAACTTCAACATTATATTAAACAGTATAATTTCAAATAATTTAGATAGAAAGGTATTTACTATTACTAACTGTGCTGACATTTCTGCAATTCTGTGAAACATTAACGCCTATGATTTGAAGTGATATATCAAGTACCTACCAATAGATCTCCTTACTTGTTACTTTGTCTCGACTCTAATCTCATTTAACACCTATTACCCAGCATCCCTCTACAACTGAAGCTTTTGTCGGGAAACATTAAAGAAGCCCATTTGCAACCCTCCTACAAACTCACAAGCAGCACCAAAAACTATATATTATGGTATCAAAATAGTATATAAAAATGTATACGTTTTGTTTCCAATTCTGTTAACGGATTACTTGGACCTTAATTTAAAAAAAGTCACGATCCTTACTAATCAAATTTATTGAATTATGTTACACAGTTCGGGCAGACAATAGAAAACGAAATGAATAGAACTTATAATGGCACCTCCAAGTCATGTGGACGCTATGTATGATGGAGAGTGAATCGTTTTGTGACTTGATCTGGACTTATCCGAGTTGACAGTATGTAGGTCTTTACAAATAAGGCCAATTGTAGTTTCTCAATCCATTGCACTGGTGAGCACAGGTTTGCACAGTGGAAACGATACAATCAAAGGAAGATTACGTAGAAAGCTGGGACAAATAGGTACCAATCATAGCAAGTGGAACAGAGTAGGAACACCAAACACCCTAGAATAAACAATACCAGTCAGACTTCTGATTATACTTTTATAGGACCATTAGTAGACCCAAATATTGATATATAAACCTCTATCAAGTGGAAGGGTTCTTGTAACAGCCTTGATGGTTTGTTTGCTGTCTAATAGCTTGTTCCTTTTTCCAGCGGTTTTTCTCATAAGGAATGGCACTACAAGCCCTAAAATACACAACGGAATATGCCTAAAGATCGAGAGACAATGTTGTTTAGATGTGTTTACTTGAACCTCAAAAATCCTGCTGCAGCAGAAGAAAATTTCCGAGAAATATACAGCGTCAATAATTGCAAACAATATGAGGAAATTTCTAGATATGAAATATCCCAAGAACCATCAATGACGAACGGAATAATTTCGACTCGGAAAATTCAAAGGAAGGCCACTATATCCCTTCACAATCAGAGGCAACACGGAATTTGTCACTATTAGACAGTCCGCCATAGCCGCCCAGAGGCGCTTTCCCATTGAGAGCTTATTGAACTTGATTGTTCGTGGTCTATGAGATCACTCCAGGAACTAGAATAGAATATAATATATGGTTATTCACTAGGTAACAAACAAAAATATTTTGCAAAACAGAATATATACATAAATACCTATTGAATAATCAAAAACGCCATGTAGTCCTGGAAAGGACTGTCTATGGAAGTGGTTTATGTTCATTTGCTTTCATGAAAGCGTGCGTGTAATACAAAAAATATTAAATGTATATAAAACCTTATTGAAATAGCATAACAATAAATAAGTAAAATATAAAGACAACACAAACTAAGTAAGTATACAAGAAAAAAAAAATATATATAAATATATATATATATATATATATATACAAAGCAGGAATTTTTTTTTTTTTTTGGGTATAGCAGCAAGCAAAACGTGTACTCTTTTAACACTATATTTCCGATATTTCAACAGTGAATACTGTCATCTTCAGGGAAGCTACAAGTAACAAGCAAAATTGTACGATTAATGGAAAGAAAACTTTGAAGAAGAACCACTTACTGTGTTGATGAGAATGATTGCTATGGATGTAATATTAAAAATTATAAACAACATGTCATGTAAGTCACATGTGACAAAGATGAACAAAACACATTAAAATACGTCAAACAATAAAAATATTAATATTAAGTCATTGTTATAAAATTTGTTTAAACATTTATTTGAATTATCTCCACACGTGGAGAGATTCAAATGTAACATAAGAAATTTGGTTAGGATTATTCGACAACAGACAGTTGACATTATTGACATTAGATGTCAGACACTTTTGAAGTGTGACACGAAACCACGAATTGGCCGCTGCTAGTGGGTGAAATTAACCAATTGTCTCAACTCAAAAGAGATGAAGTGTTCCCTAAGGGAGAATTATTTAAGTTATGTGTAATATTATTGTCGATGAGGAGTAAATATGAATAAATTTCACTTAAGTGATTAACGTCAGTTTTTTTATTTAAGCAAGAATCTGATTGAGAGATGAAAGCCATTTCCATGAAAAGTCTTTTAGTGGTATTGTTTTCTTTAGTCAAAATTTTTGTATTACTATAATTCATGTTATGACCAGTGCTATTAACATGTTCACTTAATGCACATCTTTCAGGATGGCATCTACAGTCACTTTTATGTGCAGTGATTCTATCTTTTAATGTCCTCGAAGTCTGACCTATGTAAGTTTTATCGCAATTCGAGCAAGGAATACAATACACCAACTGTGATTGTGAAGTTAAAGGTGTTTTATCTTTAACTTTGGTAAAAATGGAATTAATTGTTAATATTGTTTTATTTGCAATTTTTATGTTCTCAAAAACTTTGAAGATTCTAGCAAGCCTGGGTGAGACATCTGCGATATAAGGAAGAGAAGTGAAAAAATATTGGATTTGGATCCTATCTGCATCATTTGTAGGATCCAAATCCAATATTTTTTCACTTCTCTTCCTTATATCGCAGATGTCTCACCCAGGCTTGCTAGAATCTTCAAAGTTTTTGAGAACATAAAAATTGCAAATAAAACAATATTAACAATTAATTCCATTTTTACCAAAGTTAAAGATAAAACACCTTTAACTTCACAATCACAGTTGGTGTATTGTATTCCTTGCTCGAATTGCGATAAAACTTACATAGGTCAGACTTCGAGGACATTAAAAGATAGAATCACTGCACATAAAAGTGACTGTAGATGCCATCCTGAAAGATGTGCATTAAGTGAACATGTTAATAGCACTGGTCATAACATGAATTATAGTAATACAAAAATTTTGACTAAAGAAAACAATACCACTAAAAGACTTTTCATGGAAATGGCTTTCATCTCTCAATCAGATTCTTGCTTAAATAAAAAAACTGACGTTAATCACTTAAGTGAAATTTATTCATATTTACTCCTCATCGACAATAATATTACACATAACTTAAATAATTCTCCCTTAGGGAACACTTCATCTCTTTTGAGTTGAGACAATTGGTTAATTTCACCCACTAGCAGCGGCCAATTCGTGGTTTCGTGTCACACTTCAAAAGTGTCTGACATCTAATGTCAATAATGTCAACTGTCTGTTGTCGAATAATCCTAACCAAATTTCTTATGTTACATTTGAATCTCTCCACGTGTGGAGATAATTCAAATAAATGTTTAAACAAATTTTATAACAATGACTTAATATTAATATTTTTATTGTTTGACGTATTTTAATGTGTTTTGTTCATCTTTGTCACATGTGACTTACATGACATGTTGTTTATAATTTTTAATATTACATCCATAGCAATCATTCTCATCAACACAGTAAGTGGTTCTTCTTCAAAGTTTTCTTTCCATTAATCGTACAATTTTGCTTGTTACTTGTAGCTTCCCTGAAGATGACAGTATTCACTGTTGAAATATCGGAAATATAGTGTTAAAAGAGTACACGTTTTGCTTGCTGCTATACCCAAAAAAATTTCCTGCTTTGTATCCTAACTAGTCAGCAAAGACTACCCTTCTACTATATATATATATATATATATATATATATATATATATATATATATATATATATATATATATATATATATATATATATATATATATATAAATAAAGGTGAAGAATGAAGGAATTAGGGCATATTATGATGACTTGAGAACACTCTATTTGTTCCTCAATCAATAATTGAATGAAAGTATGCTCTTCCACGTTGCAGAATCCATTTTTTAAAATTATTTTTGAACAACAGTTTTGATTCGATATTTCTTATATTTTCAGGAAGATTATCGTTTAGTTTTGGGGAATTATACATTAGAGATCGTTGCCCTAACGCTTTGTTGGCTCTTGGTAGATATGCGTTATTCATTCTCATGCTCCGTGTATTATGAGAGTGGTCAGGTTTATTGAGATAGGTTGACTCATTTGAGAATATAAATATCATCAGCACTGACTTGACATATATTTGTCTAATATCTAACATTTCAAGATCGTTGAAGAGTTTTTCGGATGGGTATCGGTATGGTTTGAATTATATCATTTCAATTCTCTTCTGGAGTACCAGCAGGGGTTCCATCAGAGTCTTTCGTGCCCCGCCCCATCCTATTATACCATAGATCAATAACGACTCTTCGATCGCAAAATATATCTCCTTCAGTTTTTGAAGTGGAAGTATATATCGACATTGGTAGAACTTGTACAATAGAGAACGAATTCTTTTCTTGAGATTTTCTGTGTAACTCGGAACTACTTTTTGTGACAATTGAAAAGCGAATCAGGTGAACAGAACACCCAGAGATTCAGTGTTGCCAACTGAAACAAGACGAAAGTGTCCCATCTTTGTTCTTATATACGAACCAAACGGAAGGTCAACTATAACGATTGGAAAATTAAGCTGCTTACATAATAATGGGTAAAAAATGTTACGGTTATCTGTTCTAACCACAGAGCGGTAGGGTTGTGACGAACAGTATGTATACCAAATAATGCTGTCATTCCGCAAAATAGTTCTACTGATAACTGTTATCTGGAAAATGCGGGTTGCAAAAATTATTGGAACTTTAACATTGTAAGGTAATATTTACTTTTAGTTTGAGGTTAGTTCATGTCTGTTCGAATTAGTAGGGCAGAGGTAAGTACTAAAACCGAAAAAGAGGACAATGATCAAGTCATCATTTTGAAACAGTGGCGTACAGAGTGGAAAGTTTATCACAGTGACACAGAATTACCGAAGTTGTTATATCAGAACGAATAGAGTTTTCATATTGCGAAATAAATCCGTAACAACTGTCTTATCAGACAACTATTGGGGCAGGGTTGGATTGAGAAAATATTGAATATTCATTTAATTTTTTGGGATTTCATTGAGGTAAGGATGCTATTCAGATCCGTGCTCATACTTGATATTTCGAGTGCATATTGTCAGAAAAAAGAGAATTGAATCTCTTCTCAACAATATGTCACTTTACCCTCCATGCCATTTGTAATTCTTAATTCTTAAATTAATTTGCCTGCCCCCTCCGCTCATATATCGAGCAATCACAATGTATTTCATTTCAAAAAGTAGGCTCAGTGATACCCTTCAAAACGGTTTCTGTCTTATGTTTATACGTCGAACTGTTCAAAAATTAACAGGGGTGGGAAAGTGATAATAATCCTCACTGAATAGTCGATTCGTGTTGCAAGCGAGATGAAATAAGTGATGTTGACTTGTTCGTGGGTAGGTGGAAAGAGCGATGTAAATACATGGTCGTTCACGACGAGCGTTCGTTAGGAATATGTGGAGAACGATTCAAAATAAAAACTTGAAATTTTGTTGTAGTGTGTATTACAAAATGGCCTTCTCAACTAAAATATTTTCAACGTCCGGTCTCTTTCCATTATACCGGAAGTTGAGGGCAACTTCCTTATTTCAAATGGAACACCCTGTATTTTATTACATTTTTGAACTTCTTAGCACATTTTAGGCCCAGTTTGTATAACAATGCCTATACCTAATTTTGTTGGTTTTCGAGATATTGATTTTTTTCTGAAAAATTTGACAGTTACAGCACCACTCCGAAAAAATCATAACTCATAGACAGTAACAGTTAAAAATGTGAAATTTCCCAGAATCACACCTTGAGCATCAAGTCATGAACAGGTCCATCGAATTTTCGAAAATAATTTACAGGGTGTTCGAAATTTCCACCTAAAACATAACATAGAGAAAACTGATGAAACACTATTTTTTCAAATGGAAACCATACACTATTCTATTATTTTTGGATACTACGAAGAAAATGGTACATGTAATTCGTAGTTTTCTATTTGTGTGCAAAATGTCTCGTTAGGGGTATTCTAATGAAGATTTCCTGAATTTAATAATCATTTATGGCGAATGCAATAAGATAATGAACAGAACTTATCGTGTTTTTGCAGAAAGATTTCCAAATCTATACAGACCCAATAAAAATATTCTGAGAAGACTTCTAAAAAACTGACGTGATTTCGGATCTTTTTCGTCTGTCATCAACAACAAAAAACCACTCGTAAGCAATGAGGACATCGAAATTGTAGTTTTGGCTTACTTCACAGCCTATCCAGAAAATTCGTTGAAAGACGCAGAAAAGCACTTAGAATTTCATGTTCTTCAATAAACCGGATTTTAATCAAACATAAGTAGCGTTCCTTTAAATATCACCAGTTTCGAAATCTGAAACCTCGCGACTCACCTGCACGAGTGGAATTCTGCGAATGGTTTCTTATCAAGATACAGGAGGACCATGAGTTCATGAAGAACATTATATGGACAGATGAAGCCAAATTTGCCAAGAATGGTATGTACAACCGTCATAATAGCCATTTTCCAGGATTCATGGAGTTTTAATGTTTTTTGCGCTATAAAGGAAGACCGAATTTTATGTTTATATCTTTATGATGAGAATTTGAATAGCGATAGATATTCGCATATAATTAGGAAAGTGGTTGGTGAATCCATAAGGCATGTTTCTGAACAATACCATTCCAAGTTATGGTATCAGATGGATGGAGCACCTGCACATACTACTGCTACCGTTACTGGGTTGTTATATGGGATGTTCCAAGATCAGTAGCTTTGCTACAATGGGCCATTTAAATTTCCTTCTCGCTCTCCAGACCTGACGCCACTGGACTTCTTTATCTGGGGATATATCAAAGAAAATGTTCATGCGGATCCTGTGAGTGATAAGGAAAACATGAAACGAAGGGTTCTGAAAGCTTTGATTAATTTGATTCCTGACTCTATACAGAAAGCTACAAATAGTGGTGTGCGAAAAAGAATATATTCTTGTTAAGAACAAAACGGCAATGTCTTTGAACATCTGTCGAAATGAACCACAATATTATTTGAATTTAAAGAAATTAAGTTAAATTCTAAAATTAAAGTAAAATCTAACATTAAAAAATATAAAAAAATATAAACAAATTAAAATTACTGTATTCGATATCAATAAACAAAGATATAATTCATCTCTCTGGTACTATTTCATTTTATTCCATCCATTTTCATGTTGAGTTACCTTTTACCAACGACAGAGTAAATATTAGTTCATTTGTTTTCAAAGCTTTCTTCGTTTGGTATTGCTTCGAATGACTTACATTTCAAATATTTCCCAAAAGCGGATAAATCTTGTCAGGGGTGTATTTTAGGTGTAGGACAGTCTTCATGAACTTGATATCTTTTTTCCGTAGTATCCAAAAATAATAGTGTATGGTTTCCATTTGAAAAAATCGTGTTTCATCAGTTTTATCGATGTTATGTTTTAGGTAGAAATTTCGAGCACCCTGTAAATTATTTTTAAAAATTCGATGGACCTGTTCATGACTTGATGCTTAAGGTGTGATTCTGGGAAATTTCACATTTTCAACTGTTACTGTCTATGAGTTATGTTTTTTTGGAGTGGTGCTGAAACTGTCAAATTTGGGTATAGGCATTGTTATATAAAGTGGGCCTAAAATGGGCTGAGAAATTCAAAAATGTAATAAAATACAGGGTCTTCCATTTGAAATAAGGAAGTTGCTATCAACTTCCGGTATAACGGAAAAAGACCGGAAGTTGAAAATATATTATTTGTGAAGGCCATTTTGTAAAACACACTACCACAAAATATCAAGTTTTTATTTTGAATAGTTCTCCATATATTCCTAACGAACGCTCGTCGTGAAAGACCCTGTATACAATATCCAGAAGTTTCTGGAAGCGGAAATAGACTACATCAAAGATCTAAGCTGAATTGGGTAAGCTGAAAAACAACTAGGATTAGTGCAGACAAATCTTGGAAGGAACAAGATGATCAGAGAAAGACAACAGATTCCAGTTATCGTCCTTTCATGCATCACAGGTACCTCCAAGAAAATCGGAAGAATCGAAATCGGGAAGAATACACCAAGAGCTGCTTTCAATCCATCAGTACCTTCCAAAGCTTCCTCACAAAGACTCAAATCAGAAAATAGAACAGAACCCACTGAAAACTGTATTTGAGATTGAATGAAGAAAAGTTGTATTCCGTGCAGAAATTTATTTATAAAATTATAGCAAAGCACTTTCAACTATAAAGTCAACATCAGTGAGTACCTGTAAATAAGTGACATTGAATTGAATTTAAGAAATTTTGATAATGAGAATTTTGAAAATTGAAAAGTTACTTACTCATCAGGTGTACAAGAGCCAGACCATAAAAATATCATGTGTCCAGAGGACCATGTAAAATTTAAAAACGGGACATCATATGAATAACATTTAAAAAAAGTCCTTATTCCAGGATTTACCTGGATAAAAGTTTCAACAGGCAGGGTAACACATGTCTGTTGGAGCTTAGTCTACTGTTAAACTGAATGAATGAAATTTACATTGTGTCAAAAGTTGACAAGGACGTTTGGCTTAGAACATTAAATTCTAAAAACCCTTATCTGTGTTTTGAAAATTGAATAATGACCAAATAGTCAAATTGATCTGTAAATCTATTCATAGTTCTGTTAATGTAAACCTAAGGAATTGTGACAAACCGGGAGAAAAGTCTAATGAGAACCTCAACCCGATGTGCACAGAACCAGGTTCAAGAAACAGTCTCTTGGGAATTTGTGAAACCAATTCTTAGCTCAGGATCATGGGACAGGTCTAATGAGAACCTTCACACTTCCCAAAGCGTCAAAAAGGTAGCCCAAAATCAAGAGGCACCATTAACACAATCATAAAAGATTTAAGAATGTTTCAACAGGCAGAGTAACACTTGTCTGCTGAAGCTTAGTCTACTGTCTAACTAAATGAATGAAAATTGCCATTGTGTCGAAAGTTGACAATGACAATGAAGTTATGGTCTAAAAAATGACCTATAATAGAAATATTGATTTGTGTTTTGAAATTGATAATTTATTATTGATAGTTCAACATCATGAGAAACCAGATGGGAACATAAGATCATGAGATAAGTCTAATGAGAACTTTTCCAATCTCAATAGTAACAAAGAGGGTGACCAAAATGATGAACCCATACCAGAAAATTTTTAAAAATTTTCCAAAAATTGATCTGTGAATCTATTTATAGTTCTGTTGATCCAAACCCAAGGAAATATGACAAACCGGGAGAAAAGTCTAATGAGAACTACAACCCGATGTGAACAAAACCAGGCTTAAGACACAGTCTCTTGGGAATTTGAGAAACCAATTCTATGCTCTAGATCATGGGACAGGTCTAATGAGAACCTACCCAATCCCAAGGCGCCAAAAAGGTTGCCCAAAACCAAGAGGTACTACAAATCGAAAAGATTTAAGAAATTTTCAAATTGTTTCATATTTATTCAATTCAGTGATTTTATTAATCAAAACCAAGGAAATTGCTGAACCAAGAGAAAGTCTAATGAGAACTTGACACGGCACATGCAAAAACCCAAGTTGTAGAAAATTAGAACCTGAAGTTGAAATTATAAGTTTCAAATTGAAAGCAATAGATTATGTTCTGAGAATTGGAAGGAAAGTCGAGAGGGAGGGAACTAAGCAAACTGCAAAACGGGTTCAAGCCATATCATCATTGAGAAAGAGTTCAAGAGCAATTAAATAAGTGAATAATTTAAATTTATGAAAAGTTTCTACTTTGAACGTCTATGAAGAGGAATGTAAGCTCTGTTTAAATTAACTTGAGTGTTGAGACACTTGTTAATATATAAATCTTCAAGAAAATCTAATCTATTGTAATTTTTGGAACTCATCTCCTGTAAAATTTTTTAATTCCTATTTGGACTAAAGTTGTGGTTGTTAAACCTCAAATGTTGAGCAAATGCTAAAATTTTGTTGGGATTTAAATGTTCGGTTATACGGGCTTTCAAATGTCTGCAAGTTCTTCCAATGTAGGCTGAATCACAATCATCACAGTTTAACTTGTATATGCCACTTTTTGAAAGTTTATCAATTTTATCTTTTGTGTCGACCAGGTATCTGTTGAGGCTATGGTTAGTTTTAAAAGAAATTTTAATGTTGTTTATGTTGCTTTTGATGCAACCAGATATTTTATTAGAAATATTGTCATTTAAAAAAGGAAGTGAAACAAATTGTGCTATTGAATCTACTTTGGGGTAGGCATCATTAAGTTCTTTTTTGTTTTTGATTTTTTGGATCAAACTATTAATAATATTCGGGTTATAATTGTTATTTGAGGCTATTTGTTTAACGATATTCAATTCATTTTGACAACTGACTGTAGAAAAGGGCATATTCAAAAGTCTATTAATGTAACAATTGAACGCTGCCATTTTATGTTGATGGGGGTGGTTGGAGAAGCTGGGTATAACGTGATCGGTTTGTGTGGGTTTTCTGTATTTGAGATGTCCCACATGAATATGGAGATTTCTGCATCGGAAAGACTGAAAGACCATTATTAGTAAGAATAACCAAATACAAATATTGGACTCTCAGGAAAGAGGCTGGTGGTCTACAAATAGAGAAACATTAGTTCAGATACAAATTCAAGAAAACCCCGTATATCAAATTCATTGAAGCAGTTTTTTTGGCTGCACCCTCAGGATGCTTTTCTGAGATAGGAATGACAATGGCCCAACTTTTTAACGAGCGTTACCAATCACGATTTTGTTGAATGAATTCGAAAAAAAACAAATCTTTTCGGTACCTGCAATGAAGTGGAACGTGAGGAAAGTACTTTCAATAATTTATTTATTGAGTAACAAACAGACATTAGCCTAATTACATGTTACTACACATAATTCAAAAATATTGCATTATCTAAACTAATATACCATAACAATTTGCTTATAATAGCCTACATAAATCCGAGAACAATTGACAAGAAAGAAAGAGAGAGAGAGAGAGTACTATTGGTAATCATTCCTATGAAAATAAACGAAAGAGAAAAGAAGAAAGAGGTAGTGGCTGCAGATAATCATACATATATAGAGTTGGTGTCTTCATTGAGTAGCTGATACTATATTCGATATATCCCTTTTAAACCTTGATATATTATCCGAGAATATGTCATATTGAGAGTTATTATTATAGAATGCATTGTAAAGTGAACACATACGATGCAATACACCACACTGATTGCCGTTGAATATATTTTGCCTTACTCGAAGGTCTCGGAACGGGATAGAAAAACAGATTTTTCCAAGTAGATAGGTGCATTCTATTCTGTTATTGATTAAATTGTTGATAAAAATTATGTTCCGAATTTCTCTACGCATTTCCAATTCAACAATATTGAATTCAGTGCGGATGGGTTCATAGGTTGAAAAAGGTAGATTGATTCCATAGACTTTGTAATACAGGAATTTTATAAAATAATTCTAAATCAATTCCACCGATTTTTTGAGGGTTTCTTTATTGGGATCCCAAACCACTGATGCATATTCTAACCTGCTGCGAACTAAGGAGTCATAAAGAGTTTCGATACATTGAACATCACGAAACTCCGAAGTTGTCCTTTTCACGAATCCGAGTAACTTTCTAGCTTTTTTTGTTATATGTTCTACATGTGCATCGAATTTTAAGTCAGATTTGAATATTACCCCCAAGTCCTTGCTTTTATCTTCTCTGGCCATAATTTGCCCTTGTAGTGAATATATAAAATTATGCGGATTTTTTATATTCGAATAAGTAATGATTTTACATTTTCCAAAATTTAGGTGAAGTTAATTTTTCGTTGTCCACTCATATGTCTTGTCCAGATCATTTTGGAGCATTAAGTAGTCATTAACGTCTCTTATTTCTCTGAAAACTTTGAAATCGTCAGCATATAGTAGACATTTTGATTCAACTACTGAAGGAAGATCGTTTATGAAGATCAGGAAAAGTAAGGGACCAAAATTAGATCCTTGTGGTACACCCGAACCCGCCAAAAAAAATGAGATTCTTCACCGCTAAAACTGACATACTGTTTCTTAAGTACGTAATGAAAAATGTAATGAGATGATCACTGAATCAGTAAAGTTTTAGTTTAGTTAGCAGTATTTCGTGGATAACTTTATCAAATGCTTTGGCAAAGACTGTGTACACACAATCCAGTTGCGACTTACTATCTATTGCTTTTTGTGCATTGTCCATAAAAACTAAAAGGTTTGTATCAATTGACTTTTTACGGCAGAACCCATGCTGTTCATCTACAAATTTATTTTCTAAATGCCAATAAATCTTCTCATATGTAATGAATTCAAAAATTTTGGCAGGACAATTGAGAGTTGCAATAGGTCTGTAGTTACCGATATGCTGCTTGTCGCCATTCTTATGGATAGGCGTTAATTTGGCCATTTTGAATTCCTCGGGTAAAATATCGGTTTTTAATGAGAGATTGTTGATAACTAAAAGAGGATATAGGAGGTGTTCTTTGCATGCTTTGAAAGCATATGCTGGAATATTATCAGGACCTGCTGAATGTTTCGGCTTCAATTTTCAATTTTTTGAAAGCCAATTCCAGTTCTCCATAACTCAAACTGTCAAAATTTAGAATTTCATTATGATAATGTATCATGTTTTCTGCCATTGTATTTATGTTGTCCATATCATAGTTTGAGTCGTCTCCGAACACTGAGCCAAAGTTGTCAGCAAATGAGAAATTCAAGGATGTAAACGTGAATTGTGAAGATTCATTTATTTCGCGTCGAATCTTACTGTGATTAACCCAAGCGGATAGTTTCTTGTGATATTGTACCGGAACGCAGTTCAAACATAACAGGTCATAATTGCAATGATCCTTGAGGGTTCTAACTATAGCTAATGTAACTGAAGCTCCAATTAATTTGACGCAATATATAAAGGAAAACTAATATTCCAAAATTAATTACTCAGAGCTTTGTGAAATAACAGTAATTATCAAAGCTCCTCTGTCACGTAACGACACGTTATAGTTCAGTGGCAGCGCAGTTTGTTGTTGTTGAATCTCTGAATAGTTGTTACCTTGTAACCCTTCGTGTGGAACATTTGTTGTTCTCCAAACTGAATGTGACGACATACAGCACGTAAAGTTTGAGTTAACAATCATTTGATTACTTGTTTATTTGACCTTTAACAAGTACAATCACGATATATCCTATGACAATTGTCATGTAAAAGACCATAAAATGTAGGGAAACAAATTGAATGAAGTTAGAGATTCAAAATATCTTCAACTCTCAAAACTCAACTCAAAATTTGGAGAAGTAATCAAGTGACTTCCAGGTTGACTTTGTCCATTCTAGTCATTCAGTAATCATTAACAAACGTCGATTCAAAAAGTAACGTATTAGATTTTTTCAAAAACACAATTTTAAACAGATACTTGCGCTGAAGACCTACCGGATTCTATAGTCTTATTCTGGCACATAAGTTAACGCAACAATGTCTAAAGATGTAATGAAACGAAAACTGGAAATTTTATGGTGAGCAAAGTAAAGAAGAAATACACTGAAAAAACAGTTTGGTTTTACTAGCTATAAAAATGATTAACTGTGCAAAATGGCAACTTGATTAATAAGGACTCATTCAAGGTCATGCTATTTTCATTCTTTCTTAATATTAATTTATTAATAGTAAATAACCGTTCTGGTCTCATTTTTGTAAATGCTTCATAACTATCTTTAAACAAGGTGTAACAAAATACAATAAAAATATTTCAATGGTGCATTCCTGGAGTCAAAATAAACCTTTTTCTACAAACGCTTAACAAAGTAGCCTTTGTCGCTTTCAGATTTCGACGCAAAATTGACGTTTTCCGTGAAATGCGCGGAAATATTTCGAAAACGCTCGCTTCTCCAACGTATTTCTGCATGATGATTGATGATAGTGACAGCGAATTATCAAACACTCCTCCTGATGTAGCAGAAAGTGCAAAAATTGTTACTTTGAATCTCCGACCAGAGAAATCAAGGAATTAGAATACGGTAAATTCATGACGTGGTGCCAGTCAAAACATTCACCACTGAAGATATTCACAAATTTTTACAAGAAGCGCCCGATGGAGAATATCTACCAAAAAAGGTAAATTTTAATATTTCATGCTTTTAGTAGTTTGAAAACCGATTAATATTTTTTGAATTTAGTGCAATTTGGTTAGCATATACATTATGAAAGTTTGTTATAATGTTATGTACTTTTGTTGAATAAAGCATCTTTCTTTTTTTGAAAACTGCGTTTGTAGAAAAATTTTTGTGTGTATGTCTAGCACAAAGTGTCATTGTCGCTCTCCAAAGATTACCGCGCTCCGCTTCGCGTCGCGCGGTAACTCTCTTTGTCAAGCGACAATATATCACTTTGCGCTCTTAATAGACAAATAGCTATTTTCTCATATGAATAAAATAATAAAATAAATATGCAACAGTCCAAAAGTTTAGGTTGTTTCATGGTCAAGTTAAAATTTTATTTTTTTGGAGGAGATGTAAAATGTTGGCAATGAAAACTGTAGGCCACCATCATTCACCCCCTTGTATAACGATCACGTTATTTTTTAACCTAGAAATGAATGAAGAGTCCTAAGGTTGAGTGGAACAACAATTGATAGCGGCTGTTCTAAAGATTAGTCTCTACAAAAATTGAACTTTGCCTTCTATTTTAATTTCGCACCAATGTAATTATATATGTAATTTCATTTGGTATCATTTTAGAGAAAGGAAGTGATGAAGACGATTATTATTATTATTACTATCATTAAATAACAAAAGCCTTTGAATTTTTCAGACATTTGATTCATAATTATAGACACAGTTCAAAATTTACGAGTTTCTTTTCGCTCAACTTGCAATGTATTTGGCTAGGGGGGTACACTTAAGGGCATGAGTTAATGTCTCATTTATACCCCATGAACACGCTGGCGAAATGTGTGTATTGAATTTTGAAACTCCCTATATATTTAGTTCATAAACTGACAAACGCCTAAGAGCATCAACTCATCACAATGAAATTACTGTTTATAGTTATTACGTGGCATACAAATTATTCTGGAAATTATGCTTGTTTACTCGTAAAATATAAAAAAATACACAATGTCAGTAGTGAACAAATATTTTGTATTGTGTGAAAAATTTTTTTAGTAAGTATATATTTTTTTACGATGTTTGTATTTGTGATAAATGCTAGATATTTTAATTTTGAAAATGTATTTTTTTAATTATTGAAACCACATCTTATTATGAACGTCGCGTTGCAACAAAATATGCTAGGAATATTTCGCATATTATTGGTATACTATACCATTCTCGCCCATCACGGCATTTCTTATTCTAACCTTCGGTTTGGATGAATTACAATCATCCAATAAGATGCTGTGTACTCAGATTGATAGCTGCTTCTGGATACAACGCGACAAAAGGAGATTCATTTCATAATCACATGATGAATAATATCATATTCGCATATGAAGGCACATAGAAAAAAATTACGGAATTATAAATTGTCTATTGTTGTTAATGATGGTATTAGGACATTTGGGCGCGGCCAACTGGGCGCGAGTCAACTGGGCGCGGCCAACTGGGCGCAGGGACAACTGGGCGCAAGGACTACCGGGCGCAGGGACAACTGGGCGCCAAAAACACAATAATTCTTAATAATAATTCAAGTTCCAAGCTCCCAACTTGCGAGCTAAGTTAGTTTGGTCAGGTTAGATCAGACTAATAAAATACTACACTTAAAATGAATTTTTATTCAACTTCCAAGCTCCCAACTTGCGAGCTAGGTTAGTTTGGTCAGGTTAGATCAGACTTATAAAACAGAACTCTCTTCAACGTTTTCATACCTTTCATCTCCACTCTCGAATAGTTTGGATTGCGAGATAAAAATGCGTGAATCATTATATAATTTACGAGTGGCAAATTTCCACTGCTAGTTTTAAAAAAGTTTTTCCCCATTTTCACAAGTTGTGAAAGTGATCTTCCAATAACAATTTCACGACAAGGACAACATAAACAATGTCAGCAAATATCAGCGGTTCCATTGTTGTTAGATTCATATCAGTATCATCAACTTAGGTCAACAAAAAATACTAGAATCTATTGAAGACATTCTACGTCACAAGAGTATACATATTCTAATTTTTCCTATGTTTCAAAGGCTCTAATTTTTTTATAACTGAATGTTGAGTTGAATTTTTTACAATGCCTGTGTAATTGGTGTTGGACGCAAACGCGAGTGTAATCTAGCGTGATTAGTTACAAACTTGAATATTTCACGTCATTTTAATGTAGGTTTCTTCAAAAAACCCTGATTTTAATGCAGTCCCATTGTTTCAATCAAGTTACGACATGACTTGGAGGACAGATCACTGAAGTTACGACATGACTTGAATGCGAGCTCACTATCGCCATCTACATGTCGCATCCATTTTGATCCAATTATAATCCCATAAGGTTGACTAACTATCTTCTATATAAACAATGGTAATACTCTAATATGGTGTACGATTTAAAATAATCAACCATAAAATGTCAATGTTGTCATGAACTTCCAAAACAAGTTTCAACATTGAAATCTTGGTTCACAGCAAGTTAGGAGAACAGACCTCTGATTTTCTTTTCGTATAGGCTAATAATACATCTTCATTAACCACCTTTACATTCTTGCTTTTTCGCCACTTTTCAAAAATTTCATATTCTTTTTGTTATCGCTCTTGTGTTATTTTCGGCAGTAAATCAACACTCGCTGCGCACATGATTCTCCCAATATTGCTATACAAATTTGATTTTGTTCCTCAATCTCATCCATGGTCCGCGAACACAGAAAACTGACGTTGTTATAATATTGTCTTGATATTGTTGAGCTGTTACATGACAACACGATATTGGGATTTTTCTGTAGAATTACGAGGTACGTGGTTTGTTCTTTCCTAGGAATGAAAATGTAATCTTTCAGCGGGATTACGAAATGTCTTGAACGACACACGGCCGATACGCGAATAACGGATTCGGTTGCTATAATCCTCGGCTGCGCCTCGGATTACAATATTCAACCTCATCCGTTATTTGCTATGGGCCTTGTAACGTTAATAACTATAATCTAACCTGAAACCTGAATTTGTTTTATTATTATTTATTGTTCACCTGGACTCGTTCTTTTGCAAGTCAGACCTCCGGGCCTTTCATAACAGATGTGCGTTATGAAATTTTGGAATCTTATGTCAGGGTGACATCTAAAAACTTTTCAACCGCTAGCCGCTTACAATTCGCAACAGAGCTCACGCTCGAGTTGGAAGAAGTTACCGCCATATTGATAACTTTCTGGAAAGACTTGATGGGTGCTATTTAAACTTCAATCGATATTTTTTCTATTTGATTTTACTAATATTCAACATTTGGTCTTTCGAACCGGATTATTTCAGTCTCAATTTTCAACCTACCTAAAGTTTCGTCTTTACCGGTTAAAACACTTATATAGAGATTTAACTGAATAACCTATAAGTAGGTTAGTGGAGTAGACTGAAAATCTCAAAAAATAAACATCATCAAAGAAATGTCTAGAAGTGAGGATAGAAAGAAAGTGAAATGTGTTTAAACTTTTTGCGATATATGCACTGGGAAACCAATTATGTGCAACCAGTGCCATACAACATTACATGCTGGGCACCATACTGAATACTTCGTAAGAAAAATTGAATAATGAGTTCAAGTTTGTTTATTTCCTTTTTCATTTTGGCATGTCACACCTTACAGAATGTCAGCTAGGTCTTGCCCAATATTTATTTTCGAATTTGAAAAACATGTAAGTACCTTGTGGTGCAGTCAACTATTCTCTCTATTGATATAAAATGTAAAATAAGCCAAGGAAGTCTGACACAGACTTGAGTTTACCTCTACATTTCTTATATGACTATAAAAGTGGCCTATTAGAGTGCGCCCATAAGAGTGGCTAAATCATTCAGATTATGGTCTAAGAGCTGGCTACGTACGAGTACGGATGACTCGGTGCAAAGTAAATTTTAGCATATACAGGTTCAGTTGTTACCGACGTAACGTGAGACGGGCCTCCAGAAGGCACCCCGGAAGAATAACGCGAGGGTAGAGGGTTAAATGTGCAATTTTTTTACGTTAGCTAAGTCATAAGGTGCAAGACTGAAAATTTTCAGAATAGACGGAGGTTATACAAATGAGTAGAAAAAAATTGCCAGAAGACTAGGTGGAGGATAAAGACCTGCCAGAAGGCGCTAATGTTGTGAAAAATTTTGCAATAATTATGTGACTCGGTGCACTTCTGGCAATTTCTGTACTTATTCTGTTACTCAAAACTGGATTCCCTGCAAAGCGCAAGAAGGGTAAGTGGAAGAATTACAATGATATTCGCGACACTATGAGCGGGGGCGGCCCACTCTATGGATCAATTTATTTTATATTTTATCTCATAAGGTGCACTTCTGGCGATTTGTCAATATAATTCACAAAATTTTAATATACTGATCGTTCAAATGTCCGAAGTAAATTCGGGAGACATTGATTGTTTTTATACAATAAACATGAAAATGATTTTTATTTATACATCTAATACAATATATAGAGTAAAGTATATCGACCGGCTTGTGACCTAAATACTTTTTATCACAATTCATGCAGGGAATTTGATATACTACATTTGACTTTTCAGTAATGGGATCTCTTTGTTTCAATTCAGTTTTCTAATGGTTTAATTTTCTTTTAGTCAATTTTCTTGAATACATTAACAATTTTGCTAGAAAGTTCAGGTATATATGGTATAGAAGAATATTTGATAGTTTGTAAATCTTCAGTTTGATAGCGACTTGTATTTGTTTCATTAATTATGTAAGTGGTATTGTACAATAATAACTATAAGAATTGGGACAGACAAGAATTATTTAAAAGTATCTTATACAGTAATTTTGAATTTCATTCTCTCAAAGTTGGGTGGGCTAATTTTTCAATTCTATTCTGGAGAGCTAATACAAGGTTGAATTGCATCTTTTTTGGGTGCCTGGAAAAGTAGTTGATGTACCTTCCTGAACTAGAGGGCTTCATATACCAATTAAGTATTATAGTATTATCAGATTTTCTTATTAGTAGAGTGTCTAGGAAAGGTACGGAGTTATTATGTTGCTTCTCAACTGTAAACTGTATAAAAGGTTTGTAGTAGTTGAAAGTAGATTGAAACTCATCTATGCAGTCTACTGGTACTGCACAAATGATATCATCAACAGAATTTTTCAAAAAGGAAGCCTAAACTGTAATTTGGGTATACTAAAATCTAATAAATCGTTCATCACATATTGGGCTACAATTGCGGAAAGAGTAGCTCCCATTGGAGTCCCATGAATCAGTTTGTAATATGAATGAACAAATACGAAAAAAGTAGTATTAAAAATAAATTCTATGACTTCTGTGAAAACAGATGTTTTTAATATAGTATGGTAACTTATATCTAACCAATGTTTATCAATACTTAACTTCATTAAATTTAGTGGAATGTTACTAAAAAGTGAAACTACAGATTTATTATGACAAAACATTCTGGCATTTGAATTTGTTGTATGTAATTAGAAAATTTGAATGAGTCTTTAACATTATATTCATTTCATGTACTGAGGAAACTGTCAATATTTTTTTGAATAACTCTGAAATTTTACTATTAGGAGGAATTATTGGTCTCAAACTCGAAGTTGATTTGTGAGTTTTTGGTAAGCCATAATACTTTGGTGTGATGGAATTGTATATAGTGAATTCCTTTTTGTCAGAGAGACTAATGAGCTTTTTATTATAAATTTTTTTAATGAGTGCATTTGACTTTTTTTGGATGGTTGAAGTTGGATTACGGTTCAATTTAGTATAGTATGTGTCGTTATTCAACTGTCCTAATGATAAATTCAAATATTGTAATTTCGACATGATAACAGTGACATTAACTTTGTCATATTTGGTAATGATCATTTCAGGATGATCATTAATGAAATGTCTAGTTTTTTATGAATGTATGAAAAATAACGATTAGAGTTAGGTTTGTGAAGAAAATTAGTCAAAATATTTGTGATTTGATTATATATCTTTTGAATGAGTAATTTCAATTTCTTTAGTTTCTTGTTGTACACTGAATTTGTGCCCAACAGATAGAAATGCCAAGATATCACTGGAATCTCAATATCAGTTAGATTCTTCACCCAATTATCTACTACTTTTAACTCTTCTATTTTCTTATTCTTCAAACTGTTGAACTTATTGATATTACGCTTTCTTATGAGGAAAAATATGTACGGTTGTATTTAACTTGATGTTTATTTTTGAAATCGTCCTATAAGTGATTGGGAAGTATTTAGTGATTTCGTTGGATAAATTGGTTAATAGCGTTTCTAAGTGTTTAAGATTCTCATGCGTCACCTTGATCTCGAGGGACAGAATTTTATTTCTAAGTTTTTCATTGAAATCGAATATGAGTTGTCCAGTTCTTCCATTGTTGGTTTCTAACAAGTTTTATATATTCTTCATATGTTTGATTATATGATTCGGAAGGGTACGGTGCGTTCTACATTTGAGTAGAAATATCTTCCTTTTCCTCTAGAGGCAATTTTCATGTTCGTTTTATACCAGCACTTGAGGCCTCTTGTAGTTTCTTGTCCATATGTTATTAACTGGTAGAACCCCCCCATCTTTCATAAAGAGAAAAGTGTATCGACCTGCTTGTTATACAGGGTGTTTCTTAAGTACGTGTAGAAAATTTAGGAGCGTATTGCTGACATCAAAACAAGAAGAAAATTTCCCATAAACATATGTCCACAAGTTATTCGTTTCTGAGATACAGAGTGTCAAAGTTGAATTCTTATTTTTATTTTTTGTGAATAATTTCAAAATAATTTTGGTATTTGGGTAAAGTTTGGTATCTGGGAATATTTATTATTTAGTTTGTGTAAAAAATGTATTATTGATAGAGGTCACTGCGAGCAACTGTTTTCGAGTTATTGAGATTTGAAATAATCGATGCAAATGATTTTGAATGACAAGATTTTTAATTCAAAATAAATTCAATTAGAAATTAGTTTTTTCACAATTAACACAAAATTTGATTTTGTCATTGAAAAATCATCCCAGATACCAAACTTTACTCGAATATCACAAATATTTTGGCATTTATTCACAAAATAACAAATGTAATAATTAAACTTTGACACTCTGTATCTTAGAAACGAATAACTTGTGGACATGTGTTTATGAAAACATTTTTCTTATTTCGACGTCAGCAACATGCTCTTGAAGTTTCTATACGTACTTAAGAAACACCCTGTATAAGAAACTTGTTTCTATCGGGGATTTTAATTATATACATGTTCAACGAATATCGAAGGATATCTCAACTTGCACAGTATGTTTATCACTTTGGTATATATTTTATACATCTAATGTCCCTACATTTATATTTTAGCCCTCGAGAAAGCGAATAAATGGTCGCGAAAGCTCGGGTAGCAAAAGAGAGTAACTCCTTTTTTCTGACCGTATCCCCGATAGAAACAAGTATCTTATAACAAGCCGGTCGATATACTTTTCTCTTCACATTTATATCTACATATTGTATGTAAGTAAAAATAAAAATTATTTTAATGTTATTGTAAAAACAATCAATGTCTCCCGAATTTACTTCTGACAGTTGAGCAATAAGTATATCAAAATATTGTAAAATATGTTGACAAATCGCCTTATGAGATAAAATATAGAATATAAAAGAAATTGATCCATAGAGTGGGCCGCCGACGCTCACTGTATCGCGAATATCATTGTAAATCTTCCACATAGACTTCTGGCGATTTGCAGGGAATCCAGTTTTGAGTAACAGAATAAGTATACAAATTGTCAGAAGTGCACCGAGTCACATAATTATTGCAACATTTTTCACATTAGCGCCTTCTGGCGGGTCTTTATCTTCCACCTAGTCTTCTGGCAATTTTTTCTCTTCTTATTTGTAAAACCTCCGAATATTCTGCAAATTTTCAGTCCTGCACCTTATGACTTACTTAACGTTAAAAAAAATGCATATTTAACCCTCTACCCTCGCGTTTTTCTTCCGGGGTGAATTCTAGTGGCCCGTCTGACGCTACGTCGTTAACAACCGAACCTGTACATGCTAAAATTTACTTACCGAGTCACCTGTACCTCTACGTAGCCAGCTCTCCGTCTATTAGGCTGACTCCGCTAAAATGGCAAGTTGTCTGAAAGTGTCCTGACACTCTCATTGCCGGTCTTTTCACTTACAGATAAAGTCCTTGATAACTGTATCTTTCAGATATCCTTCTTCTACCGTCTTTTCACCTTCAGGTATACATATGCGATAGATAAATGATATGATCTATTTGGAGGATAACTTGTCTGGCACTTTGGGTTCGAGATAAAGCAGTATTCGTTGGATAAAGGCCACAAAACAATTCCGTTTTTCCGAATTTAATGTTTCATGAGGAAGTGAGTGTAAAGAATTATCAACTTTAGCTTTGACAGTGCGGTTAATGTTGAAGTTTAAAATTGAGATATTGCAAAATTTTTAATTTTGTAACAATGGACGAAGTCCAAGATATAGATTTGCTGTTATACGACGATTTAACTGAAATAATTAATTTTGGAATGCGAGAATATAATATCAGACACCGAACAGACCATTTTTACTATTGGGATAACCAAACGTTTACGACTATCTAAACCAACCGTAACTTTATTATCAGAAGAAATCCGGAATCTTACAGAAACGTAAAGGTCCAGAGCTAACTGCTTGTTGTTAAATATATACTTATGCCGTTTATGCCCAATTACATCATTTATTATGTGTAATGTGTATATTTGTATGCGAATATTATCGAGTACATTTTTTATACGAATCATGATCGAGCCCTCACACCTATGAATGAATTATTATTGACATTGAGATATATAGCAACTGGTAGTTTCTATATGACAGTGAGAGATTTTGAAGGTATTCACAAATCAACTGCTGGAGGAATAATCAATGAAGTTGTAACTGCTATTTTTCGCCTCAGAGAACGTTACATCACATTTCCAGAAAGTGAAGTAGAGAAGCAAATTATTAAAATGGACTTTCAGGGAATGTCGCGCTTTCCAAAGGTGTTTGGAGTTATAGATTGCACACATATTAAAATTCAGTCCCCAGGTGGAGAAAGAGCTGAGATATTTAAAAAAACAAAACTATACTTTTTTATGAATTGTCTCAAGCAATATCTGATGCCAATGATACAGGGTGTCCGGTAAACCTTGTACAATATTGAAACTGGTGATAGACCAGGTCATGACTGTTCAAAATATCGGAATTTCCTCTCAGTAATAATCACACCATTTTTGAGATAATGAGCATTTTTTAAATTTCTGGAAATCACTACCTCATCTTGGATTTTTGAGTGCCATGTCTACAAATTGGGACCAATTCAAATATCTTTGGTGCTGAAGATTACTGATGAGTGATGCTTTCAGATGTATAAAACAGTTTTTCAGAAAACGATACCATTTTTCAAGAAATGAGGGTAAAATGTCAGATTTGAGTTTCACCAATTTTTTTAACAACAGTTTGACATTATTGTTTAAAAAAACATAACCAAGTGGAGTTGGATATTCATAAAAAAAGAATGCCCATTTTGTCCAGACTCTACCATGGTATAAAACATACAATAATTATTTTTGGAAGGAGTAGAATTTCGATTATATTAGAGTGTGATGTTATTCTGAGCTAAAATCAACTCCATTAAACTATGTCAGTAATGTCTTATATTTTTATCCTATCAAGATAAACTGATTGAATAATTATGAGTAATAACGAATCAACTGCTTAGAAGCATTCAATGAGATGTAATGTAAAAACTAGTTCAACGTTTTTTTTTAATCAACATACACTATAACCACAATAACGATTATTCAACATCGCACATATTACAAAAAATTTATTTTCCATCCACTCGTACGCAGAAACGACATCTTTTCAAGAAAACCTTTTCAAATGATTCATAGGTTATAGCCCCCAAATCAGCGATTCTCTGAGCGGCATTGTGCATATGCGCATATTTTCGGGGAGTATATCGTGTGTACGGTATGATGAAGAAACAAATACCGCTGAATAAAACAGGCCGAATGATTTCAAAAAACTACGACAGAAGTCACGAGTTGTTCAAACAAAATGTGACAGCCACCTACTAGACTTTTTCGATTCTATTTACAGAAAAAGATCCGTTCATGCACAATACTTTATTTTATTTTTTCATTAGGAAACTACTGCTTCTACGGACATAACACAGGAGTTAAAAAAGTTTTTAATTTTAGACAAGGATTCACCTCCCAAAAAATGCTGCACTTATTTGGTTACACCCTGTATATCTGACGGTCTCTGAAACTTCGGTGGAATCTGGATTTTGGACAATTGCGACATTTATCACAAGAATTCGTATTAATCGGTGCCATGTCGGATAACGACATTTCATTTCGATAATTTTATTAGGCCTAATTATATGAAAAGTTAATTTTGTTGACATACTATTTAATGCTACCAAGCAGTCTATTCTTTATTATTAATAATCATTTCCACATTTTATTTTGATAAAATCGAAATAAAATAATTTTTGGGCGTAAGTATAAAAGTTGATGGAAGCCTAGAATAAAACCACGCCTAATTCAATGGAAATCACTTTCTCCAAAAATAATTATAGTTTGTTTTATACCATGGTAGAGTCTGGACAAAATGAGCAATCTTTTGAAATGTCCACTTCTTGTTTCTTTCAGACAATAATATCAAACTCAAATCTGTCATTTTACTTTCTGAAAAACAATTCTGTGCGTCTGAAAGCATCACTCAAATATATTTGAATTCATCTCAATTTGTATACAGGGCATTCAAAAATCCATGGTTAGGTAGCGATTTTCCAGATATTCTTAAAATGCCCATTATCTCGTAAACGGTGATATTTTCACTGAGGTGAAATTCCGATATTCTTAACAGTCATGACCTGGTCTATCACCAGTTCCAATATTGTACAAGGTTTACCGGACACCCTGTATAATTAGGGATTCAGTTTGTCGTTAGACAGGAAGTTCACATGATACAGATATTTTTGAAAATTCAAATGAAAAAAATTATAAAATCAAACTCCACAAATAAATTCACTCTTTGTTTATCAACCACTTCTGTTATTTGATAATATCTAGTTCAAGAATGCGCATTTTCGATAAATGTTCTTTTTCTGATCGTTCATCGTTTTTACTGTTGAGCAATTTTTCTTGTTGGATTTTTTCCATCACAGAAGTATATTCTCTTTTCATTCTTTCTTCTTCTTTCAGCAACAGCTCTTTTTGTAATTGCCCTAGAGGCTGTTTTTCGGCTATTAAATTATTTACATTTACACCAACATCTTGTTTCTTTGAAGGTTTCCTTTTTGGGTTATTAGTAATAAGCACACTCTTTTTTAACAAGTCTGGGTTCGACTTGCTACAATTAGCATCTGACGAAGTCTAGAAAATTAATTACAACCATAAGTTATACAATTCATACAACTATATAATACGTTTACCTTTTCAGTGTCCTGAACTGCATTTATTCCATTTTCAACTACTTCAACAATCGTATTTGCGGTCAGCTTATTGGGTAAATTCTAAATAATAAAAAAAGAAAAATAAAAAAATCAGGTGAAAAAAATTTGAAAATCAGGCAAGATCCACAGTCTGTATGTACTTACTGTTTCCAGATATCCATGATTTGATTTCAAACACTTCTTTTCAGCTGCTACCTAAAAACAATCATTCAAACTTTTTTTCAATATAAGTACAAAACAACTACAAGCACTAGATACGTTTATTGCCTCTTAAAATAATTTTTATGGCAAGAGTGCGAAAACCAAAAATATCAAACAACTCGTACTCACGAAAGATTTGTAAATTTTCTATCCTCTGTTATCACTAGCACACACCTGTATGTTGATCTCTGTTTAAATGCAAGTCAGACACTTGGGAAGGATTCAATTTTGACAGCAACCTGTGAGATAGAATACGATGAAAAAATCATTCTATCTGAAAAGTTTATCTGATAGATAGGTATCAGAGACTTTTTTGTAAGGTGAAAAGACCGGTCCTCAGTGTTTTAATAGTATTATTCTCCTTTGGAAATAATTTCTGTTAAGCTCTGAAACTTTACTTCATTTGGATCAAGAAATTGAAAATGTATTTGAGAAGAAATATGCGCAGATGTCTCCTTCCTGTTGCGAGCCATCCATCATATACCGTGTCTATTTAATTTCATTCCATTATGAAATTGCTGTTAAGATTCCGAGCGTAAACGATTTCAGACTTAATTTACTGACATGAATTGGCGCTATGAGTGATAGTTATATTACCATCCCAGACACCGGTATGTTATGAGCTGTGTGACGCAGGCTGGTGAGAATACGTGAAACAACTATGACGGCTGATACTGCTGGACAGGGAATAAGAATAATCAACGTTTTCATTACTCACAGGATGGTTCATCTTACATCAGTATGAAAATACATTTGAAATATGTGTAAAGGCTAGGTTCAATTTAAGTGGAGCTGATGAATCACCACAAATTATTTAACCTTGTAATGATAAAGTATATAGGCTAATATCACTCGGGAATAATTTTTTTCCTGACCGCTAGTTTCCCTATAATCATAAGAAAAGTGATTCGTGACGTCACGTCCATCAATAATAGACTTGCCAACGTTGTAAAAGTTGTGCACCATGGAATCTCAAATTCTCATTCAAATATAATGTGTCGTATGCCAATTGTCTTGATACCAGCTGGGTTCGTTCGTCTGTTTCACGGATCAAACCAATAAGAATCGTTTGTCTCTGTTCAACTCGTTTGCCTACATTAAAATTGGATACAAATTACAAGTAAAGCAGTTCCATCAGATATCTATGCTGCACACGAACGTGATTTCTTATTTGAGGTTAATGCGGTTTTCAAAGTTTTGAAAGTTATTCTTTTTTGTATTCTACAATTTTTTTTATTCCTATATCTTTATCCCTGCAATAACTGTGAACATGTCGAAAGAGTGCTTTGTACTCGGTTGTCTGAACACCAGTGAAAATTCTAATAAATAATTTTTTATGCACCTAAAGATGAAGCGCGTCGTCAATTGTGTTTTGAAAAGGTGAATAAACCCTGTGCAAAAAACGGAAATACAAAAGGTATTGCGAAGAACATTTCCAAATAATTTACGTTATGTTATTATTGTATTCGCAGAGTTCAAATACAGATTCAAAATTTTAGTCCTTGCAGAAAGACCTTGAACTATCAACAAATTTAAGGTACTAGTAAAGATTCAGAATAAGCAAGTTATTACCATTTGCGATATTGCTAATGCTCGTTTATCATCAAAAATAAAGGTCCGTTCAGAAAATTTGAAAGCTATCTTGAATACAATAAAAATAGGTAATATGTGGATTTTTTTCTCTGAGTTGATCAAGTGACAAAGTTTCAATTATTTCTCAATGGCTTGTATCAGGCTAGAAGCTATATTTTTAAGGAGAACGGTATTGCCTGTTTCGGAACGTGGATTATAGTGGGGGGTGTTTCCGATGAACGTGACGTCAGCGGCACACTTTCAAATGTGATATTTTTTCAAAATGAAAAAACGTAGTGGAACCCTTTGTTAAATGGGCATTTCAGACTAGAACCTATCAATTCAAACCAGTTTTGCAATTTATTTTTCCTAAATGTAAAGGTCCAATATATTGTTCATAAAAATATCTTGGAAAAATACACTTGTATCAAACGCATTTGTCTTTGAATCTGACACGCCAATGGCAACTTGTGTCAAACCACCCCTAAGAAACCAACCCAATCTCAATTGTTCAAATGACACCCTAGCCATTTTTCTTTTAATTTGTTCATTGATATATCCCACTTGATGTTTTGAAATATGGCCAACTGACAGAAGAGAGTTTGAACAGTAATGTACAAAATTACCTAACTACCAATTCATTGAGAACAAAAATTATAGAAGCTGCCCAAAATGTCTACCATTATTATGAATAACTATCCAAAATTTTCTATACATGCTTCAAATCGCAATAACAGTTCCTTCGTACAATATTTCTTAATCACTTCCTCTGTCACTGTGTTGCAGACGCGTACAATATTCTTTTGTAAGTGGATCAAGTCGATTGATTGGTCTTGTTTCATATTCATGTATTACAGATCTTCTTCGAATACAGGAAAATATCTAATGGAGTCAGATCTGGCGAACGTGCACGCCACCTAATAGAACCTCTGCTTGCTATCCATCTATCAAGATGGCGTAATCTGCTTCTGATATATTTCAGGAAGGGTTCGTCGTGTCGAACAAAAAAATCCGGTTCTCCAAGACTATTGATGAAGCCAAAGAAGGAGTAGCATCCAGATACTGAGAAAGGAAGAGAAAGACGAGGACAGCACATAGCCTTTTATCTCCTTCTAGCTCACAACAACAGTTCAGAATCCGCTAAAAATCCAAAACCAGCCGCAAGTGCTGCCCCTCATCTAGGAAAATTGCTCATTCTGACTGTCACAGGAAAGGTTAGCACTCAACGACTCACTCAACGAGCAGCTCAAGTGAGAACTGAAGAAGACATCAACATAAAACATACTGACAGAGCGTCCATACAAGTAGGGGCTGATCATACGGCTGTCACAACGCTGTTGAAGGACACGGGCATAGAGTTCAACACGTATACCCAGCAGCAGAATGAGATGCACGCATTTCAGAGGCATGCACTCGATTCCCTCGAAGTGAGAAAAGAACTAGAGAAACCCCATGAAATCAAAATTGAAGTAATCATGAGGAGGTAGATGAAGTATCGACGAAATATCGACTGCCTGAAAAATAAGGAGAAATGAAAGGGTGGTGGTTCAGTGCTTTCGCTGCCAGCACTGGTGGTACGCTACTTCAAACTGTGCAAGGGAGGTGAGATGCATGAAATACGCCGAGAATCACCTGATTCATACCTCTCCAAAGCCCAGAGATACCCCGGCAGTCTATGTGAACTGCAAGGGGGCACACCCTTCAAACAGCGTGAACTGTCCTAGTAATAAAGACGGGAAACAATTCCTGGAGATCCAAAAACTCCAAGCACAAAAGCAAAAAAAATGAGAAGCCAGCTTACGTACCTGTGCCCTCTTTCAAAACCAACGCAGGGCAGAGGAGTAACCTATCACAGCACCAGGGCCAGAATCATCAGTTTTTCCATAGAGGGACAAAGAACACTGGACGAGGTAATTTTCAAACTTCAATAATGCAAGTCTCCAATGGAAATGGCGATGGTCTCCCTTGGGGTCTTAGGAGATTGGAAGAGGTTCGTTTTTCAATGCCAATAAAGGCGAGCATGTTAGCCGGCATATTGACCTGATGTTCATCTCAGAGACAAGGATCCGCCAAGACCATGAACTAAACTCAGGAGGTTATTCCACAGTCAGAGTCGACCACCCTGAGGCGGTGGAAAGTGATGGCGTTGTCATTCTTATCAGGTGGAGAGTCCTGTATATGCGGATTCCACCCCGCCAGAGCGATATTGAGAAATTCGCTATCAGAATGGCGAACGGAACCTGCCTATACGCAGTCTGCAGCTCTCGCAATTGAGGATTCAAGCAATTTGACAGCTTGAGTATGGGCCACGAGGTTACTGATCATGTGGGTACCTCAACACGAGAATGCCAGAATGGAACTGCGCCTCCCAGCCGAAGGCAAATGGAAAACACAACGGGCGTACTCCCTAAATGGCGACACAGTAGTGGAGCACACAAAAGAGCCAGCCCAATACCCCTAACGATCACACTCAAACCGTGATAGACCTAGAGATCAACATAAATGTATCTGACCTGAAAAGCAAGTGGAGGTATTTTCAACTACAAGAACACTGACTGGGCCGGGTTTCACAGGCTGATAAAACAAAGATGAGAAAAAAACCGGGCTTGAGCAATGCTGAAATTGAGAAAGATATCCAAAAGGCTAGGGACTTGACCACGGGTAAGATAGAGGTGAAAAGTGACAGGAGTTTTCTCCCATCACATGTCGAAAGACTTATTGCCTACTAGGAGATGCTGACAAGATACTCGCAAGCCGTCCCTTTAAGACGATATGATGCGTCTAGGGCTGGTGAGAACCATACCGACATGATCTAAAAAACAAGCTTAGGACCTGGACGTTCAGGACGACTCCCTGTGGCGCATAACAAGACGTATGATGTAGCATCATGAGTCCATAGGGTGGAGTGACGAAAGTGCAGATACAGGCCCACAGGAAGCAAAACTGATCGGGCAGTACTTTGACAACGTACACAAGAAGGTGCCGGACGCAGAGTATGAGCAGCAGGAGCACACCAGGTGTGCAAGTACCATGCACACAATACCGCCCATACCCTCATAGACTGACCAAGGTCATGACCAACTATGAGGAGCTCACGCAAGGCGTAAGAAGGCTTCCGATGATGTGATAGATGCAATTCTATTCTATAGGCTTCCTCCCGAAACAATGGTATAGCTGACCCATCTGATCAACACCATAATTAAATGGCAGCACTATCCAACATAACTCAAGTCAGCTGTGGTCATTCCAATATTGAAACCTGGTAAGGATACGCATAAGCTTGGGAAATATTCAATATGATCCCCCAATGTGCAGTTCGGCTTCAGGGCAGGAAATGACACAGGTCCATACAGGAAACAGAATACGATCATGGTCCTGTTGGATATAAACGAAGCGTTCAACGTCGTCTTGGTCGAAGTGGTCACCAAAATATTGAGAGCAGGCATGCTTGTATACGAAAAGACTTTCCGACTCATACCTCGTAGGCAGGACTTTCGAGGTGAGAGTAAACAACCAAAGATCCGCAAGGTATGCCACTGATTCAGGAGTTACGCAGGGGTCAAGCATTTTCTCACACCTGGACTCACTACATACCTACCTACATACTTCGAAGGGACGACTACGGTAATATACGCGGACAAAATGCCGTATAGGCACGCCTACTTACCCGTAATCGCAACTGCTGCTTCGCAGATACAAGTTCACTTGGATAGGGAAATAGTATCTGGAGAGCAACAAGACAGTCATCAATGTGAGGTCATCAACTTCCATAAGAAGAAGACTAGCAAATAGATAAATCGACTTCGGTGAAATACCTGGAAGTACCGGAACCTAACCTGCTACGCATGCAACTACACATCAATCTGGCAATCCAGATACCTTCTCATAGCTAGATTATCCCAAATGAGCCCCGAGAATAAATTACTGGTCTATAAGCGAATTATTAGACCGGAAATGGTTTACACGTGCCCAGTGTTCTGAAGCCTAAACAAAACCCAACTCACAAGGATGGATAGGATGCCGAACAAAGTACTTCGTGACTAGAAATCTCACCAGCGTCAGGTAACATGATAATGAACCCCGCAGACACAGCGGGCTCATATATCGGGATCTTGACATCTTCCAAGATCGTAGGGACTGAACCGGACAAGTAAGGATCAAGAAAAAATGTGCTAAGCACACCCCAAAATTTTCTAAACTCGGTTTTTTTTGCAACAGCTTGTTCAATGAAGCACCTGAAAATCCAGCTTGTCCACTATTTTCATCTAATGATAATCCAGTTCATCCCGCATGAGCTTTACAGAAGGCGCGAATTCTAGTAGTCACCACCATTATATCCATAAAAAGGGACATTTATACACGATATTGTTTTTGAGTGGATTCTGTTTTTTTATTGTCATTTTTGATCCGTTATTAAGAAATTCTCATAGTTGAAGCTCAAAGATCTGACGAACTCACACATTCAATATGCGAGTAAATTGGATTCTGAACTTAGGAGATTCAGCACAAAATATGTCGGTTCTAGTCATATCTTCTATGCAAACAAAAGCTTTCCTTGCATCAATGGGCATTTGGAATGAGAAAGTGGATTATTTTCCATTCAAAATGTTTCGTTTCCCTATCTTCCTTCAATGATTCTGTTTGAATCCTTCGAGCTGGCCCATTTCACTCTTATTATATCGAGAGAAGGCATTTTCAGTGGCCCTTATTCGAAGACCATAAACTGAATGTTATTTTCTTAATGAGCGATACCGATTTACACTAAGATGAAATAATTCCTGCGCTTTTCCTTGAATACATTGGACCAATGATGTGCAAGTGTTCTTACCGTTCAACTTCTTGGTTCATCCATTTGGACGACTACAACCGAATGTCTAGAAGGAGTTGAAAAACCATTTCCACGCTCATTAAAATTTCTCTTTAATGTTTGTTGTTGGTGAATCTTTGCTAGTTGTTAGCTTATTTTCGCGATGAGATACAAAAGAAGGATTTGTATCGGTATGATATCATGGTGAGGTATTTTTTAATAATAATTCTGACAATGAAAGCAAACTTCAATGACCGAGTGTATCATAACAGAATGTTAAAACATAAGATGCATGTAAAATGAATAATATTGTTACGAAACATGAACTGAGAAACAATTTCAAATATTCTGGAAACACTGGCGAATCTTTCTTGACCATATTCACGGAAGTATACAAAGTTATACATAATTTAATTTCTAATTTTATTTATATATTACCATTTTCTTCTTATTTTGTGACATTTTATTCTATTGTTTGTTGTGATATTTATAATGTTGACATGTTCTACACATGAAAAGGTATTTTTTCAAAAGAACGAATAAAGGATATCTATCTATCTATCTTTCCACAATGCTGGGGAAGTACGTGTATTATGATTCTGAGAAAGAAAATCAGTTGGCGCTGTTGACGTCATTAATCCATGAAAATTGATAGATAATATCAACATTATGGAACCTTAATATCAAAATCATACAGTTACTGACCTACTTATGGACATTCATCTGGTTGGTATCATATACAGAGTGGTGCTCTAACTAAAAGTCAGAATGTTTTCTACACGGAAAAAAAATTAATAGTAGCAAGTAAAATTTGCATACCACCCAGTGAAAATTTGCATACTATATGGGACAAGTACACACTTTATTAGCCACAAGAAAAATGAGATTCCTGAATTTGATCACTTGCTGTTATTGAAATAATTTCAGGAACGCAATGTGACCTAACAATATTAAACTCTTTACTAGAAGCAAACTTTTTATTTTATAAGCCTCAATCTACGTTTTATTCGCAGTAGGTGCTCAGTTTGATAAATACTAGTGACAAGTAAATTTACCATTGATGGAGAATGAATTACTCTCAAATAACTCATATACTTAAATCTACTGAAAAATATATTAGTTGCTACCATACAGTATTCTACTGCAGCAACATTTTTAGATTATTATAGTAATCTTAGTTTACTTGGCCTTATCAAATGACTCACTTTTGGGTAGTTTTTTATTGTCTTACCTTTAATAGCTTTCATTCCATCTTTGGTATCAGGATACAACGGACTCAATTGAAATATCCACTTGCACTCATTTTAAAGTTATTAGTTCTTCAAAGAAGGATCATTTGTTTTTTATGAAGCCTTATTTTCAATGCATTTATTTCATTCTTGAATTTAAAATGATATGAAAGATTCGGTTGCACCAAGGTAGCAATGATTCAGTTTATACTATAAGAAAACGTATTTGTATGGCATATACAGGCTAGCAAAATACACTACTCAAGAAAAACTGGAGAAAGAGATTGCAGTTTTATGACAATATTTTCTCGTGAACTATGAGTTCATGTGGAGAAGTATAAAACATTTTGACGGTTCTTTTAAACAAATCATCGCCTCTGGCCATACCTTTACTGGATCACCCAGTACAACCTGTTTCATAATTAAAAATTTCGGAACTTTGTTGAATCTGTTTGTATTCATCAGTATGAATGAATGAATAAGCAGGCAAGCTAATGTCTTTCCTCATTATGATCTTAACAAATCCAAGTTATGCATAACATAATGTAGAATTAGAACGTTCTGAAAATTGAAAATGAAAGATAATGAAGAAATGAAATAAAAATATGTAAATTTTCAATATTTTTATTGAAACAAAACTGTTGTTCAGCCTTTTGGAAAATTCTCCTGATTCTATTATACATAAAATGTCAATACTTTAGAAATGTTAGGTCAATATCCACATTCTACATACCAACAAGTAAAATACATAAATCAAACTAACACTATTCACACAACTCACAACAGTAATAATAGTATAATTTCGGCACACGATGTAACATACAACTACTAACTCAAATGCTGGAATTGGAATGAAGCCAGTTTTGCAAAAACGTTGATGATCAGTGCAACGGTTACTACTGATTGATCCCGAACTGGTCGCATATCAACAAGTAGGTGAACAGTTTCATTATCATAGGAACAACTAGCTCTACTGCAAATGAACTGTTCTATTATGCCTGTAACACGAGTCCCTGTTGTTATGATTTTCTTTTCAGAAATACAAAGTAGAAAAATATGAATATACACTTTTCCAGCGCTAATAAAATGTTGTCCTGACATTATACAAAGTGAATTATATTATGTTCGAAGCACTTGCTGCATGTAAACATTATTATAGCTACAAGTTGATGCGTTCACCATACTCTTTTTTTTAGAGACAAAACGTTATTTTTTCAATATAGGTATTAATTTTGTCACCACAATCGAAAAATAGTCAGGAAAACGTTTTACTTGGACCATTTTTTTCCGTGTACCTTTCTCTATCATACGTTCAAATGTGATTGAAGCAATTTGATCATAGGTAATGCGAGTGATTCAAAATTTGACTTAAATGTTGCGGAAAGGGTTGCAAATCAACCCGTAACGAAATATCAAAGATCAAATTTGAGCGAAATCTTTACTTTTCTAATAGGTAATGAATTTGCAACGTAAATGACTGCAGTAATGGAATTCTACAAAATTTCTTACTGTTTTGTCTTTCTCCTTCTGAAAAACCCTTTCTACTATCGAGTATTCACGGAGAAACTAAATGAGTGAGCTGCCGATCGTGAAGACATAATAGTTTCGCGAGATATGATGTTTATTTAAGAATGCCATTGTCGATCGGTATCAGAGCATGATTTTGCATGAGGGCACTTTACTTCAATGAGTAATTATTGTCTTCTGATCTTCATAAATGAGGCATGTTCTGACTTCAGAACTAATTCACATGGGGTACCTCCGGGATCCGTTCTCATGTAAAGTCTTCGAAATGCTGAAGGGATCGATAAGAATTATTGCTGGTGCTGGTAACAGGGATTATTCTCAAAAAATCTTCGGAGATATTTCTAATATGCATGTTCCTTCCCTATTCAACCATAATACTCTCTTAGAGATTACCAGAAAATTATTTTTTGTGCTTACTCCGATCTCCGCAAACATCAAACTCATGTAAAGAACGACTCAAGGCAATCAAGATTAATTCACTGCATGTTGAATTCTACAATTTCTTGCCTCAAGAATTAAAGTGGTTCCTATAATTTTTGTGAAAAATTAAAAGTGTGACAGGCAAGTACCAGGTGGAAAATGTTGTTGATATTTGGAAAATGAAAATATTTGAATACGAAAATACTCGAAATGGTGAAATAGGGATGCAGTTTAGGGGTTTATTACGGTTTTTTGCGATTTGCGGCAAAACGTGACCTTCTGGTGGAAAATGTTTGTTGGAAAAGTTGTAGATAATGACAAAATCGAAAACTATTGTATATTTTGTATATTCTGACATAACCTCAAATTAACCGTTAAAATGGCGGAAAACTGATTTTTCAGTATTTAATTTTTTCTCGCATATAAAAACTTAAATTGAAATTTTTCGAAATATATCTTTTTTGGTGTCGAGTAATCATATTTTTTTTGCAATTCAGAAGACTACTAGTATTCGAATTAGGTACATTTTTCGAAAAAAATACCGCCATCTTCCACAAACAATTGTCTTGATATTTTTTGCATTTCGAAGGTCTTCAAGTGATCATTTTAATTATTGAAATGTCTTCTTCAGAATAGTCTATGTAACTAAGTTGTTTATTTATCGATAAACAGATCAAATTGAGAAAAAGTCTCTATGAATCATGATTATCTGAATATTTTCAATGATTTTCAATACCCAGTTGTAAAAAATTATAAAAACGATGTACTAAATTAATTTTGTAGTGCAATCATGTATTCAAATAGTCAGTTATAAATAATTCAATATAAGAATCTTTTTGTTATGAAAATAATGAAATAAGTCGAAAATTATTGAAAATATTGAGAAAATCATTATTCATAGAGTTTTTTTCTCAATTTTAAGCGGTTTAACGATTGCTTTGAAGTTAAAACTCCAACAACATTTTCCACCTGGTCCTTGGCCTGTTACTGTTTTCTTAATTTTAGAGTTTTGGCACTAGCCTAAATTCCAAATGCTCAATTACAATTGTTTCAATTTAAAACTGAAACGAGACATACTGCCCAATTAGCAATTCAACGATGCGGCGACGTGTTTAAAAGAGTTGCGCAACCAAACATAAGTTGCGTTGCCGACCTCAACACAACGTTGTCACAACCCTGTTTTGCACCAATTTGGTCAATCATTTTTGGGTTTTTAAAACGTTTCAGCTCCAACTGTAGGTAGCTGGATGTCATTTTCTAAACTTTGCTAGGTTTACTCAAAAACAACTACACACCAGAGCCCTCTCGCGCAGCGCTGACAGTTTACTTTTCATGGTGTTTAAAACATAGTTAATATATCAACCAAATAATTACTGATAGCCAAAATGGACACTTAAAGAAAACTTTCTAGTTACTCCTACCGTTACAATCAAAATGTTAAATTTTTTGCTCAAAATACCCGATAAATTAGGATTTCGAAACAGAAATTGGTAACGCATTTCATTTCACTGTCAAATATACTATTATTTCATGCCGAAAATCACAATTCTATTGTGAATTTTTCGAAACTCAAGAATAAAAAAAATCTTTTCGATGAACAATATTTGATTCAAATATTGATTAAATCTCGATTTAAATGGAGTACACTTGAATTATTTCTAGATAACGAAAATAAGGCTTCCTAATCCATTGTTTATGCTGTTTACGTCTGAAATTAAAATGTTTCCAAATAGAATTACACTTCCAACATGGCGTAGGAGTATAAAAGTCGTCAACACGACTATGGATATCAGAAAGCTGAAAATATACTAACTTTCAACTTCAGTCTGCCAGGCAACTAACTTTATACCCGGAGTGCGACTGAAGTTGCTTATCCGACCAAAAACACTAACGTAAGTACGTACTAACTAACGTACAACTAACGAAAAATTCAAACTTAAGCTTCAAGCTTCAGCTCTCCAAACTGTCTGTCTTTATGAGGGCTTGTGTCTGTGAAGTTTCACCACGCAATATTTTTTTTTGCCTGTTATTGGAGGCAGTGCATTAGAAAGCTCTTTTTGTTTCCGATTCAAAAGTTTGGTTAGGATCATTCCAGTTCCTCATCTTTTACTATATACTTTTTTATCAAACAATTTAGCTAGTAGTATGTCCTTGTGACTAGAATAAAAATATTAATAAATTGAATAAATGATTATTATCTAAATATTGCCGGCATGTCCTATGTAGTAAATATTTAGAAAAATGTTAGTTGTAAAGATGACTCCACGAAAACGTTTTCAACTTTACTGAAAAATTGCCCACTGCCTAGTTGAATCTTACAAAGTCGACCCTTCGTCGGGAAAACGTTTAACATAACCGAAGTTGTCACTTGAACGTTTTCAAAACGTTATTCCCATTCCCAAAATATTTACTAGTTGTAGTCAGTTTGGTAAACGTTCTGACAACGTCGTAGCCTAACTGATGTCATGCTCAACGTTAAGACAACGTTGTCTGGTGGTTTAGAGAGCATCGTATCATAAATGACTGATTTCTACACCAAGTACAACGTTAATTTTGGTGTATTTTGTGGTTATAGTAGCCAAATTGCTACTTGGGTGTTTGACTGTTTTTACTAGATCGACGAATATCTGAAAGCGCCCCTAATTCTCATTAATGTGACTAGTATTTCATCCGACAATTCATGTTCTTGAGTCAATTGTGAAAATTTTGTATGTCTGTTATATTTTAAGCGTATATTTCAGTTAATTTTTATTAGTTTTGATCAACCTTTTGTAACTGATCGACTTGCCAAAAATACAAGGTGTTCCAAACTCACTGGCCAATTAGACGTTTCTGGAAAACGGGAAGTGGTATCATTTTGAACATTTGGTTTCTTGCATAATCAGTTCTGCTTCATCGATATAAAATATTTTCAGCTCTGCGGCGTTGCCGCTTCTATCGAAACATTGCAACAACTTTGATATTTTGGATGGAATACCCTGTATAATACTGCATTTTTCGCTTTGCTTTTGCTTTTGCTTTTTGATCATTTTTATATGTTACATTCCTATACCTATCTCCAGTGGTATTTGAGAAAATCAATAATCTCCTTATTTTTTGTGCGAAACATAGCTTCAATTAAACGTTTATTACTGCAGTATTTGAATACGTAGAGAGCATAAATTTCAGATATGATTTGACGATGTCCTGAGTATTAGTTATGACTGAGGGAATTCGTTCTTCATTATACAGGATCGTTGAAAATTTGTGATTTTACCGATAGATGCAAATGTGGTGAATAATGCATTTTTTCAAATATAATACCATGTATATCATCAAATATTCTGAAAGAAAATTGAATTCTCTTTCAAATGATTCATTATGTCCCTATACCTGAAGAGTCAGGTTTCCGAAATAAAAGCAAGTTTTCTATAAAAATTGGATTATTTTGTCATATTTTGTATAGGGTAGATATGTAATGTCATGGAATATGTCATTATGAAATTTCGAAAATCAGTTCATTATCAATAAAACGTTTTCGCGTTCATTGTCGTGAATTTGATTAGAAAAGAATCAAAATGGAAGACAATAATTATTCAAATGTAAATCTCATTAATTTTTGTCGAATTTGTCCTATATTTGTAACTGTTCATTGGATATTAATATTTTGTGTGTTTTTTCACAACAGTCTTCTCCGAAACTAATATTGCAATAACCGAGAAATACAGTGACCTGAAATTTTAATTCAGATTTTATCAAAGTATGCTTGGTTCAGTTTCTCATCTCCATGATAATGTTATCTCCCATTCACGGTATTTGAAAAACGTGTGTCTTTGAGCAGAACTCAATTTTATTTCATTAAATTTTTTTTTCTAATAATTCGTGCTAAATTTGGATGAGGGTCATTGAATTTCCGGCACGTTCTGGAAAAATTTCTCTTGCACCCACCATGAATATGAAATGAATTTAAAATATCTGCATTTGAATATGTATTATAATCCATTTTTCATACTTCTGTCTGTCAGAAAGACAATTTAATACACTGTTTGTCAAACTTACAGGTTGTTTTACTCTTTTCTGGACACGGCATACTACAGATTATTTCAATTACCTATTTCGAATCTGGTAATTGAAAATGATAGTAGTTTGCCATGACCAGAAAAGAGCAAAGCAAAGTTTCAGTTTAACAAGCCGTAATTTTCATGGTGTTTCTGTCAGAAAAAAGTATTAAAAATGGATTATAATGCATACTGAAATGCTGATATTTCGAATCTGTTTTATATTCACGGTTAGTGCATTAATATCATTTCAAGAACGTGCACAGGAAATTCAATGAACTCACCACAAATGAATAGAAAAAAATTCAGAAGAATCGAACGGAATTATGCTGTGTTTGGGAATGTTGAGGAGTCAAGAGGTAATCCTTCAAAAACGTGTTAATTTCTGTGAATGGATTTAAAAATGAACCTCCAAAGGACCCCGCACAAATCAAATGAGAAATGGATACCTGTCGAATTGTCTGAAATTTGGATAGGTTGGAGTTTATACCCTCCTGATCAAAAGTCTCTATGGGCCCGAGACCTAAAAATGCATAGTTTTTTGGGCATCGAAGGTCTAAAATTGCGACAAGTGCATATCTCTCACGTAATCAAAAAAGAATTTGCATCTCTTACTTTGCTCTCGTCTACGTAAGGCCGTAAGGCGATTTCACATTTGTCGCCATTTTCTCTAAGAAAAAATATGTCCACCGAAATTGTAAAAATCAAAAAATTGGATTATCGAGCCACCATCAAGTACCTGTATTTAGAAGGGTTAAGAAGTGAGCAAATTTACGAAGATATGCTTAATACCCTTGGTGATCAATGTCCTTCGTATGCGACCGTGAAAAATGGGACTGCAAGCTTCAAAATAGTTAAATGTCCCCGAAAATATCGATGCAGTTCATGACATGATTTTAACAGATCGTCGAATTGGGCTAAAACGGATATCTGAAGCACTGAATATTTCATACGAACGCGTTTATCATATAGTTCACGTCAATATGGACATGAGAAAAATTGCTGCAAAATGGATCCCCAAATGTTTGAATGTTGATCAAAAGCGTGCGATGGTCGTAGCATCGCGTTCGATCTGTGCTTGATTTGAAAACGATGTAGACTTCTTAAACCGAATTGTTACTATGGATGAGACTTGGGTATATTTCCACGATCCAGAAACAAAGCAACAGTCGATGGAATGGCGACACTCCGGTTCTCCAAGACCTAAAAAGTTTCGTGTCCAAAAATCTGCTGGAAAAGTTCTTGCTTCAGTTTTTTAGGAATGCCATGATTGATTTTTTGGATAAGGGTAGAACAATAACTGGAGATTACCATCCGACATTACTGACCACTCTACGGGAAAAAATTAAAGAGAAAAGACGCGGAAAGCTATACAAAGGTGTTCTGTTTTTGCAGGACAACGCCCCTGCACACAAATCTCATGTTGCCATGCAAAAAATTCGTGATTTAGTATTTGAATTACTAGAACACCCCCCCTTATTCACCAGATTTGGCTCCGTCCGACTATCATCTCTTTCCTTAACTGAAAAAATGTTTGAAAGGTCGTACATTTTCTTTCAACGAGGAGGTAATAAAAGCTGTGGAGGTCTGGTTTGCAGAGCAAGAAGAAACATTTTTTTGAGAGGTCTAGAGACGTTGCAGGTTCGCTGTAATAAATGTATCCAATTATGAGGAGAACATGTTGAGTAATAAAATATTTTGACATTGAAATTTTGTTTGGTTCTATAGTGGGCTATGAATTATTCAATATATCCTCGTACATGGTTAAAATCAAATGTGATTGCTTGGGAGATTTGCACAAGTTGCAAATTTTGACTTTCGATACCTAAATAACTGTTCACTTTCAGGTATCGGGCCAATGGAGACTTTTGATCAGAAGCGTATAAACTACATCATATCCAAATTTCAGCCAATTCGACATGGATCCATTTCCCATTTGATTTGTGCGGGGTCCTTTCCTTCAGAAAATTATATGGAAAATATTTTATTAATATGAGAACAACAGTTAGGAACTTTCTGCCAATTTGCCACTTCATGTATATCGAAGTTGTTGGTAGTAGTTGAACGATGCCCCCCTCATTGTAGACAAGAAGTGAGCAGAGAACTGACTACAACCTTTGAAGATCGATGGATAAGACACTTTTGTTCACAGCCTTATCCACCACGATGCCCAGATCTAACTCTTATAAATTTTCACATTTGATCAAATTTAACATCACTTCGGAAACATAAATAAGTGATTAATAGGACCTTCATTTGTTTATTGATTTCTCAGCAGGCACACGTTTTTCAGATACCCTGAAAGGAAGATAAAATTATCATGGAGATGAATAACCGAACCAAGCATACTTTGTTCAAATCTGAATCAGAATTTCAAATCACTGCCTTTCTCAATTCATGCAATATTAGTTTTGTAAAAGACTGTTGTGAGAAAAATACAAAATATAAATATCTAATGAACAGTTGGAAATATGGCACAAATTCGACAAAAATTAATCAGATTTTCATTTGAATAATTATTGGCTTCTATTATGATTCTTTTACAATCAAAGGACCCCGCACGGTTCTTATGGAAAATGGGTCCCAGTCGAATTGGCTGAAAATTTAGTATAATGTAGTTTATGATGTTCTGATCAAATATCTCATTGGGCACAATGAGATCTAATGGACAGTTTTTGAGATACAGGGTGTCATGAAGAGGCAGCGTTGTTACTTGCCTTTAGAAAATCAATAATGTGGCGATTATTTTGTTACAAACAGTTAAGGATAATGACTGCAATCTTAATATTGTCGACACGAGTTATGATGAAAAGTTCTAATATTCCGTATACAGGGTTATTAACAGTTACATAATTTTTATGTAGTTCTTTGAACAAAATCAGTCGAACGTTAAAGCTCGTAGACCTGCAAAATAGGTAAATATCATTTGATTTTTACAGTTGGTAATCTGAGATTACTATTATAGAGGGTCACCCAAAATTTTCATTTTTAGATGTATTTTTTAATTTTTTTTTTAGGTACATGTGTATACAAATTAGTAAAGTAGAAAATTAAATAAAAATGGTCAATACTTATGTCTATTTGTTGCATCTTATAGGGATCCTGGTCAACGCTATGATGATGCAGCTTTCGCTTTCACATGTTAGACTACTGCATTAAAAATGTTGATGCATACAAAATTATCGTTATGTGGAAGGTATCGACACTTCCGAGCACCAGATTTACAAGTGGGGTAATATCGATCTAGGGCATTTTATTATTCATTAAGCATTTATAATATGTGTATAAACATTCAAATTCATTGTCACTCATACTACTCTCGTGGTATATTCTCGTCAGATTTATTGCTATATCTTTGTAAGAATGACAAGATTTCTCATCTTGTGATCGGTTAATGTTATCGGTAATGTTATCCAATAATAATTACCTAATGGACGGTTCTAAAATATATCCTTGCCTATATAAATGATGTGCACATGATTTAATCCTTTCATAAATATTGCCCCATATTCCACATATAATCAAGATCTTCATCGCCGGTACATACCGTGAGAGTCACTAATTATTAGTCATTTTGGGCATTTGTTCCATCTTGTACAGCATTTACTCTTGTAGCAATACTCGTCCCAATTCTGTTATCCCGAGCCTTTTAGATGTAACTGTTTCAATATTATTATTTTAAACTTCAAGGGTTTGTTTTAGATAATTACCAAAGTTCCAAATCAGCATAAATGTACAGGGAGTTTTAATATAATAAATAAATTCTATTTGTCTTGTAATTGCCTGTATGTGTAATCTGAATACATATTTAAATTAAATATATTGAGTTTGAAGGTGAATATGTTATAATTATTTGATTTTACTATTTTTTGATAACTTTTATTATATCTGATTATAAAGCAGGTCATCACATTAAATGAATTACCCTGTATATTACAACGAATCAATGTATTACCGGGGTCCAGCCCTAATTCAATAACCTTTACAAAAAATGAGAATTTAAAGCGCACGGTGTTACTACATTCGATTAAATCAATAATAAAAGTAACCTTAGATTACCCAATATTAAACTCAAATGATAAATAGATATTCTGCAAGTATACGAGCTTTTACGTATGACTGATTTTGTTCAAAGAATTACATAAAAATTAGGTAATTATTAATAACCCTGTAAACGGAGTCTTAGAACCTATCATTATAACTCGTGTCGACAATATTAAGATTGCAGTCTTTATCCTTATTTGTTTGTATGAAATAATAGCCACATTATTGATTTTCTAAAGGCAAGTAACAACGCTGCCTCTTCATGTTTGACACCCTGTATCTCAAAAACTGTTCATTAGAGCTCGTTGTGTCCATGGAGACATTTGATCAGGACTACATTATACTGGGATATATTGTGTGACGTGGGTTCTGTATGGTAGTCCAAATATCATTCTGATACATGAGTTCTGAACTTTTTGTATCCGAGATGATGTTATGAGATCAAGACAAGGGCCATAGACTACATCACAGTAATTGAACAATGATAATATTAGGGAATCGCAGAGATTTGTTTTTATCTTTCAGTTCAAATAATGTCTATTCGAGTATAGATTTTTCATGATACCGTTAGATTTTCTTATAAGCAGAGCAACATGATTTTTAAATTTCAAATTCTCGTCTATTTTCATGCCTAAAATTTTAATTTCTTTTTCGAATTCAATAACATGTTGCTCCACCATCAAAGACATGTTGTCTATGACCCTTTGTCGATTTTTGTCTTTACCAAAAACAATTGCAGCTGACTTATTTGGGTTCAAAACCAAGCTGTGATTTTTCGATATCTCTACAAGTTTTCTGATGTCTTCATTGAGTTCATTCTCTAGACTTAAAAGTTGTTCTACTTCAGATAAAGATTTGTGTCATCAGCGTATGTATGAATTGACATGTGGTTGATTACCTGTTTAAAATCGGAGATATAAATTATAAAAAGTAAAGGGGCGAGAATCGACGCCTTAGGAGCTCCATGCGATACATTCAATTCGGTTGATATATTATTATTTATGGAGACACACTGGAGTCTGTTGCTCAGAAAAGATATTATGGCTGAACCCAAAATATTTCAGTTTGGCACATAAAAGTTCGTGATTCATAGTATCGAATGCCTTACTGTAATCTAATGATAAAAGTATGCTGATTTGATTATTTTCACATCCAGTAATTATGTCATCAGTGATTTTCAGTAAAGCACTCGCAGTACTATGATTATGGCGAAATCCTGATTGTTGTTGTGGAAGAATTTTTTTTTCGGATACAAAGCTGTAAATTTGTTCGTAGACTGCTTTCTCAATTACCTTTGATAAAGCTGGAAGAATATTTATTGGTCGCAGATCGCTCATCATGAGAGGTTTAGATATTTCATTTACAGGAAAAATAAGGGATTTTTTCCATGAATTTGGAAAAGTGCTACTGGTAATGCACTTGTTTATCAAGTGAGTTAAGACTGGTGTGAGGTATGGTATACACAGCTTTAGCATTTTTGTTGATATCCCATCCGATCCTGTTGCGTTTGATTTTATTCGATTAATCAGTTCTTCTATATTCTCACAATCGATATTATGTAATTCTAGATTGGAGTCGACATCAAATTTATTGGAATTATAAAAATCAAAAGTTTTGTTTGGAGGCTGTAAAGCTGCTTGATTGACCGATGAAATGAAATATTCATTTAGCTCGTTTGGATTACAGAGATGAACAGGCGTTTCATTTTTGTTTTTTTGTGCAACGATATTGAAAAGATGTAATGTACTCCATAGCTCTTTAACTTGTGTTGAAGTTAACCCAAGGCCTCGTTGATTACATTCTGTTAGGTACCTAACAAATTCTTTGGTCAGTTGAGCATTAAAGGTGTTCTTAAAACGACCTCCGCCATCTGGCAAATCTTAACCTAGAGAGTTTATTTTTAAGTATCTTCTTAACGTAGGCTCAGGAATATCGTAAGTTATTGCGGCTGCGTTACAACTTGAAGAACCTTTGCGTACTTCCCTCATAGCTGCAATAAGGGAGTCTTCATTCCACTCCCTACGATTGGTGTTGCGCTGGTACACCCGCGGCATTCTGTAAAAAAAGTGGCTTTAATATTTTGATATCTTTGGGTAAGATGACGAATTCGTCAACTTACCTCCGTCATTTTACCCCCGTGTGAAAATGTATCAAATTTTGATGCGAAAATTTAAACAAAAACAAAACATCAACAATTTTACTACTGGCAATAACTATTATTATTGAAGAATTGTTGGTAATAAATTGGGATTATTAACTTACCTGAGAAAGGCACAAATCGTTATTATATTTTGGAAAATATTACAAGCCACACTATCAAAACAGGTGTTTACGTAGGTCTGCTACAGCGGGGAGCGCGCCGGACAACTGCGCATTTATTTTAATGCGGGCCATATGTGCCTAGATGGCACCAGTAGTAGCACTTCCCAGGTAGCACATCATATCGGCTGAATCTTGGTTCCATATTGGGCCAATATAGATATATTGTAAATGAAAAATCAATATTGGTCCAATATGGGTGAATATTCAAAAAACAATATTATATTAATAATATTGGTGGAATATTGGTTGAACTAGTTTTGAATGTAGATTATCACACGAAATATTGGGTCAATATTGGTTGAACGATATTTACCAATATCAATAAAACAATATTGTCTTCACATCGTTTTTAACATCTAGAATAAATATCGCAATCCCAATATTCCCCTAATATCGATTCTAGGAATAAAAACTATATTGTATCTCCATGTGTGATTACACATTGGTTGAATATCATTTCGCCAATATTCAACAAATCTTATTAATTAATATTGGGTCAATATTGGTTCAATAATATTTATCGATATCGTTAAAACAGTATTGTCTTTATATTGTTTCCTACATCTAGATTGAGATGAAATTTGAATATTGGCCGAATATTCAATGAAACATATTGAAATTATATCATGATCAAACTTGGATAAAAATCCGCTAGGTGGCTCTACATATAGAACGTCTTCTAAAACCTACGAAAGTATATTAAATACTTCCCTTAGCTTGTTTTCAAGACAGCTCACTCAGCGGTTATAGCGATCAAAAGGCAGACTCTGGTGTCACCTTCATCAACTAAAGGACATTTAATAATATACCAAGGTATATTGACATCCACCAATATATTCAAATGATATTGTACCAATATCGGTAAATATTGTACCAATATCGATAAATATTCTACCAATATCGATAAATATTGTACCGATATCGATAAATATTTTGAGTCCATTATTGCTTCAAGAATATTCCACCAAAACTATTTCTTAAATATTCAAACAATATTCGACCAATATCGCAAAATGTTCACATTTTACTTCTCGACAATATAACTTTTGAATATTGTGCCAATATTGTATCAGCTATATTGTACCAATTTCGCCGAACATTTTGAGGCCAATATTAGTTCAAGAATATTTCGCCAATATTATTCAATATTGGACCAATATCGCCGAATGTTCACATTTTTTTTCTCGCCAATATTGCATTTCAAATATTTCGCCAATATGTTCACAATATTGTATCAATATTTTACCAATATAGGTGTGCTACTTGGGTTCAAAAATTAATTCTGTTATTTAAATATCGAAGTTCGTCAGCTTACACCGTTCGTCATCTTACCCCAATCTCCCCTACAACGAATTTCGGAAAATCACGAAATGCATCCGTATAAATTTACCAAAGTTCAAGCTCTCAAAGCAGAAGACTTTGTACGGAGAGTGCATTTTTGTGAATCCCTTTCAATACATATACAGGAAGATCGGGAATTTTTGTCAAAAATAATTTGGAGCGACGAATCAGAATTTACGAGGGATGGCATTTTTTATAGAAGGAATAAACATTGTTGGGCAAACAAATCGTCAAAAGATTTGTATCGCCAGTAAATCAGTAAATCGAAAATATGTTTTCGAGCATAGCAATGCACATCTTTAGTTGAAAAGAGGAACAAATGAGAGGTTAAACCTAAACCAGTAAAAAACACTGATTACAATTTTGAAAGATGTATGACAATGCTATTAGAATAGATTGACCAGAATGGGTACACATGGCATGGAAACGTGGAGGAATATTACACAAAAATTATATTTGAAACAAAATTATTTATGTGGCGCAAATTATGGCCAACATATTATTATTGAGGTGAAATGGTGGGAGGGCATTCTCATGGCGAAACCATCCGACACCATTGAAAAAAGCAGCAAAAAAATACAAAATATTTTGTTTTCAGACACCGATCAGTGCGTTGTATGCAGAAGAAGGAAATGTTATATTAGTGTTTAGGACGCCATTTAATATTTAGTGCGTGTTGTTATTTAATTGTTTAGTCATCTATGTTTACTTATATGTACATTCATTTCATTCGCAAGCATCCACATCTGACTCTTTCTTATAAAATACATGTTGTCTCAAGAGAAATGAACTGATTTGATTTGATTTGGCGTGGATGAGTCGATGATGAAGATTTAAAATTTACGATTATACTGGGACCCATTTTCCATAAGAACCGTGCGGGGTCCTTTACGTTAATGTACGAACAAACGTCATATTATCAATGCACTCATTTTCATAATGACATATTCCATGACATTTCAGATCTACCCTATACAAAATATGGCAAAACAATCCAATTTTTATAGAATACTTGGGTTTATTTCGGAAACCTGACTCCTTAGGTAAAGGACCATGATAGATCATTTGAAAAAAAATGTAATCATCTTCCTTAATATTCGATGATATTCAGGGTGCTCCATTTGAAAAAATGCACCTTTCACCACTTTTGTATCTATAGGTGTAATCACAAATTTTTAACGACCCTGTATAAAGAAGAACGAATTCCCCTAGTCATAACTAATACATAGGACACTGTCAAACTACATCCAAAACTTCAGCTTTCTACGTATTCAAATACTACAGTAATATACGTTTAATTGAATCTATATTTCGAAAAAAAAAATAAGGAAATTTTTACAGCCGTATGCATACCTAGTCAATTGCAGCGACTCGCCAGAATTTCGCAACACAAGAACTATAATGCACAGTCGAGCTCCAAAAAAGTGGTACATCGCAAGCGTTTCGCCAAAATGTGACTTATCGCGTAGTTGTCACTTTTTTGGAGCTCGACTGTGCATTATAATCCTTGTATAGCGAACGGCGAAACTCTGGCGAGTCGCTGGCGATAGACTATGCATACGGCTGTTAATATTCTCTAAAACCACTGAAAAAGGTATGGGGAAGCATTATATGAAACTAATCAAAAGGTGAAAAATGCAATAATATACAGGGTATTCCATTCAAAATATCAAAGTTGTTGCTACTTTTCGATAGAAGCGGCATCGCCGCGGCGCTGAAAATATTTTAGATCGATAGAGAAGAACCGATTATCCAAGAATTCAAATTTTCAAAATAATCATACTTCCTTTTTTCCAGAAACTTCTAATATGCCATCGAGTTTGGAAAACCCTTTAAAATTGTAACTTTGTCAAATACATTCTGTTCTAGTCTATTCTCAAGTCGTATCATGATTTTCTGCTATGAAGTGCTATGATGTTGTTATGTCGAATTCAATTAATATTTCTGGTAATTGAATAATGTTCACTGATATACACGATTTCGTAGTATAACAATAACTCGGTTTATTGACATTAATTCGTTGGATTACTGAAATGCAGCAGCAAATAAAGCAAATTTGATTAGGTGCTCAAATAAATTCACTGATATTGAAATTAGTTATTTGGTTCATGATCAATTTTAGTTTCATTCAGATATTCATTATATCCACTCAGTATATGATACGAAAGGGAATTTTTGATGACAAATGGGTCGTTTCCTGTGTCAAAAAATGGGTTTACTTCAGACAGTATATTAGTCTCAAATAATATAAACCAACTGAATCCATTTTTGGCTGATATGAACCCACATACAGGGTGGGTGACCGAAAACGAAACAGATCGAATATCTTCAAAACGAATGTGTTGTGAAAAAAATGCAAAAACACGACGATCACTTGTAAGGGGAGAAATTTAGGAAAGGAGAGCAGTGAATGTGCAATGATTTTTCACGCCACTAACATACTTGGAAGCTCAGTTGGCGTGGATTCAACAAAAAAAATCGATAAGATTGGATTAAGGAGTTTAATTTTCCGGAGCGCCACGGATTTATCGCCAGTGAAAAATCCAAAACTACCCTGATGGAATGAGACAACCCACTGCACTAATATTACTGGAATATCAAACAATAAATACCTATAATGGAACGAACATTATATATGAATGTGTAGCGGTTTTATTTTCAATTATGTAAATGGAGTACTTGGACAAATTGGATCAGAATAAAAGAAATAGTTATGTCCCTTAACAATAAAATATATTGATTGATTGTATGTGAAAGTTCGGCGCACAATACAACCAGAAATTGCACCACCAAGATGAAGATGAATTGAAGTTTACGCTATGATTACGCTATGAGTAGTATATCGTTTCTGTAGTATTCTAAATGTTTGCCATGGTTGTATTGGCAACATGTTATATCTTATTAAACTTGTTCCGTTGTCAATGTTGTCATGATAATCCTTTTTTATTGAAGACTTGTGTCCTTCTTTTGTTCAGAATGTGAATTGTATGATGGTAATGTACAAATACTCCGTTTGGAGCACCTAATTAAAGTCATTCAATTCGAGTGTCGTTGTGTCTTCTATGGATGATCATTTGGAAATATACAACATAATTTGGCGACGAGTCAGATCGAACCCAGTGCCAATTTGTATAAGGAAGCCAAGAAATAAGCTTAAACCGTCAGTGTGCCGTATGTCTAGCTCTTTTTAAACAAAATGGCGTTCACAGGTTCAATAGGACAGTTCAATCCTAGAGAATCAGACATCTCTTCTTATACGGAAAGAATAGAGCAGCTTTTCGAATGCAATAATATCACGGATGAAAAGAGAGTATCAATTTTCATAACTCTCATAGGAGGGGAAGCATATGGAGTTCTGAAAGATCTAGTCGCTCCAGACCTACCAAGTGCTAAAACTTATCAGCAGTTGAAGGATGTTCTAGCCAATCATTATTGTCCAAAAAAAATGTTGATAGCTGAAAGATATAAGTTCTAATGTGCTCATCAAGAGGCTAATAAAGAACTCAGAGCGTTTGCTGCCAAGTTGAAGAATCTGTCAAAGTCCTGTCAATTCGGTGCCTTTCTTAATGAAGCCCTCAGAGATAAATTTGTGTGCGGATTGAGATCAGAAAATGTCAAACGTAAGCTTTTGACCGAAGAGAACCTCACATAGGAAAAGTCATATCAAATTTCAGTAAGCATGGAGCTTGCTGAAGGTCAAGTCCGTGCAATGGGTCCTGAAGTATCCAATATAAGTAGTCAGTCACTGTCCACCACAAAGGTCCTACAAACCAAGTCAGAAGTCAGATCAGTAACCCAGTCAGTCCTCCAGTCAGTCATCAAGCCAGTCGTCCAGCTCCTCAAGATATATAAAACCTTGTTTCCGGTGCTGAAGAAGACATGATCCTGAAACCTGTCCTGCCAAGGGTTGGGAATGCTTCAAATGCCACAGAAGAGGCCACACCAGCCGAGCCTGCAGAATGTCTACAGTGAATTCTTTGGATGAATCCGATGTTCGTGAGAATGTATCGGATGATAGAATGAGTGAAGAATGCAACTCCCTTGATTTTGGTTTCATTTTTAATCTTTAGTCAGATAATGAAAAATCTGTTAAATTGAAATTGAAAATAGAAGGTAAGCCTGTAGAATATGAGGTTGATTCAGGAGCTTGTAAAACTGTCATTCATAGGTCATTTTATGAAGAGTTTTTACCAACTATTGAATTATACCCTGTTGATTATAATCTCAAAGTAGTAACTGGAGAAAAAGTCAAAATTATGGGAGAAATTGATGTGAATGTTTGTGGTCATGATAATAAGGTACATTATTTAACTCTAGTCGTTTTAGATGGTAGTAGGAAGTTCACGCCACTGCTTGGCAGAAACTGGTTAAATGTTTTAAACCCCAATTGGAAACATTATTTGACTTTGGGTCAATTCAGTCATCCGAGTAGTAAAGAGCCTAAGGTCATGGTTTACGGGAAGGAATAATGTCACAGTCTATGGTGCAATCCAGTAAAGTAAGTGTTGGTCAAGTAATTTTAAAATACGACCGTTGGTTCAAGAATTGAAGAAGAATTTCGCTAATGTGTTTATTGAAGAGCCTAATACTTGCATAAAAAAGTACAAAGTCGAACTGAAAGTTGTAGAGGATGCTAAGCCTATTTTTCACCGAGCATATGATATGCCATATGCTTTGAAAAATAAAGTTGAGTTAGAATTATCAAATATGGTAAAACAAGGTATATTAAATAAAGTCAGTTTCAGCAATTGGGCAAGCCCCATTGTCGTAGTGCCCAAAAATAATGCTAATGAGCTGAGAATTTGTGTAGATTTCAAAAAAATAGTTTATCGAGTTCTGGAAGCAGACCTCTACCGGAAGATATTTTTGCATGCTTGAATAAAAAAATATTCTTCACTGTAGTGGATTTGAAGGGTGCTTACCAGCAACTTGAGGTTAGTGAGAAATCTAAAGAATTATTATTGTTAAAAATTGTTAAATTTGTTATTTCCGTCAACCGATTGCACCCCTACGCGCAACCCTCGGAAGTCTTCGAGAGACTTGTGTGAGCTAGGGAAGACGCAGCCCTTACCTTTTAACGTGTGATGCCATACACGAGACCGGTGAATCGGTGGATCGAACTCACGTCCCCACGCTTGCGAGGCGTACGCTTTTACCAGCCGACCACCACGGCCCATTAACAATAAATACTCGTGTAGGGCTTTTCACTTATAAAAGACTTACCTATGGAATCAGTGCAGCCCCAGGCATCTTTCAAAATGTCATGGACTCCATATTGCCAGGATTAAAAATACTAAATGTTATTTAGATGACATTTTAATATTTGGGGAAAGTCTAGAAAATTGTCACGAAAATGTTATTAAAGATTTTAAGAGATTGAAAGAGTATAATGTCAAAGTAAATATTAAAATTTGTAAATTTAATTAATCTAAAGTTCAGTTTTTGGTCATATTATAGATGAAAATGGCATTCATCCAACAAATGAAAAAGTTAAATGTATTGAGGAAGCACCTACACCTAAAACTATTACAGAATTGAAAGCATACTTGGGGTTACTCAACTATTATGGGCAATTTATACCCATGTTGTCCACTAAACTTCAGCCATTATATGATTTGACTAAAGTGGGAGTGGATAAGCAGTCCAGTTGGACAACAGAATGTCAAAAAGAATTTGATCTGAGCAAAAAATTATTGAGCTCTGATAGTGTTCTCATTCATTACGACCCTAAATTACCGATATATCTGACATGTGATAGTAGTAGTTACGGGGTGGGAGCGATCCTTAGTCACAAATAGAACGGGATTGAATATCCAATAATGTTTGCTTCAAGCACTCTGTCGGTAAGTGAAAAGAAGTACTCAAATTTAGAAAGAGAGGGATTGGCTCTAATGTTTGGTTTAAGAAAGTTTCATATATACCTTTTTGCATGTAAATTTGTTCTTATCACTGATCACCAACCTCTTCAATTCATTTTTGGTAAAAATAAAGGAATTCCTATTTCGGCATCAGCAAGAGTTACTCGGTGGGCTATAACATTGTCAGGTTATAATTATGATATAGAATATAGAAAGGGAAAATTAATATCGAATGATGATGGATTGTCTCGTCTTCCAATGAATAATGAAACTGGTGTTCTTGATTGTTTATATTCTTTTAATCTTTACCATTAAATAGTGGCGACATTGCCAATAGTTCCAGGAAAGTTACAACAATTTCAAAAGTTATGGACTTGACTATGACAGGCTGGCCAAATGTTACTTAAGACAATGAAATTAAAACGTATTTCAAAAAAAGACATGAGTTTTCAGTAGAACAAAACTGTCTATTATTAGGAAATAAAGTAGTTATTCCAAAGAGTTTACATACTAAAGTTTTAGAACTTTTTCACGAACAACACTTAGGAATTGTACGTACCAAAATGTTGGTAAGATACTATTGTTGGTGGCCTGGCATTAATGAAACAATAGAAAAATTTATTTCCACTTGTGAAATTTGCCAACAAACCCAAAATTTTACTAATGGAAGCCCACTGCATTCATGGCCTTCTGCCCCTAGTAATTTTTTTCGTATGAATATTGACTTCTTCCATAAACTCAATCACACATTTTTGATATTAGTAGATGCTAAATCCAAGTGGCTAGAAGTAAAACTGATGAGAAATGGAACTAGTGCGAAAAAAACCATATTGAAACTGAAAGATATTTTCAGCATCATAGAACTTCCAGTTGAATTAGTATCAGACAATGGCCCCCATTTAATTCAATCTAATGGTATTAACCCAGTAAAATCACCTCCATATCGCCCACAAAGTAACGGCATAGCAGAAAGGGCAGTACAAACAGTGAAAAAGAATTTGGAAAAATCTTTTTATTCAATAAAGGAGAGGTAGTATCTGAACATTTTATATTGGATAAATTAGCAAACTTCTTATTCACCTACAGAAATTCGCCAACGACGGTTACAGGACTTACATCAGCTGAATGTATTTCGAAAACTAAACCCAGAACCCAATTTGATCTTATTAAACCAAATATGTTTCAAAAGTATACACCAATGACCTCGGGTACAAAAGAATAAAAAATGAATCTGTTTATATTAAAAACATGCAAACCAAACTTTGGAATAGAGGAAAAATTGTAAAGATACTTAGTTTTTGCACATATTTAGTTCTTGTTGACAGCATTGTTAAATTTGTACATGCAAATAATATTCGTCCTGTAATGGATATAACACAGAATCAAAAAACAAGTTTAATCGCAACTGAGCCTTTAGTGGGAAGTAATAATGACAAAAATCCACAAATGATACCTGAAAAAGTATGTTCACCCGAAACTGAATGTCCACCTGAAAACGTAATTAGAGATTCAGTGTCAGATAATGTTTCAACCGAAGAACCATTTTCATCTAGGAGTACAAGTAAGGTAACAACTCTTATAGATACCAGAACTAGATATGGTAGGACAACTAAACCTCTCATCAAACTTGACTTGTAATTCTCAATATTGAAAAGGGGAGAAATGTAGTATTCTAAATGTTTGCCATGGTAGTATTGGCAACATGTTATATCTTATTAAATTTGTTCCGTTGTCAATGTTGTCATGGATAATCCTTTTTTATTGAAGACATCTGCCCTTCTTTTGTTCAGAATGTGAATTGTATGATGGTAATGTACAAATACTCCGTTTGGAGCACCTAATTAAAGTCATTCAATTCGAGTGTCGTTGTGTCTTCTTTGGATGATCATTTGTAAATATACATCAGTTTCAATATGTCAATATCAAACATCCGTTGAGGGCTATGCCTGTGACGTCACGATGATAGCATATAATTAGCAATATGCCTTAGGGGTACAATCTCAAGCAAGACTTATGTGATAGTGGATTTTCTCAATAAGGCCAGACCACTAGTTGTAGTTTATGAATCCAGTGCCTTGGTGAGTACAGTTGTTCACAGTGAGTACGACACAATCGAACGAAGTACGTGTAAGGCAGGGACGAGTACCATCAACGGAGAATACCAATAATAGACAGAGAACAGAACAGAGAAGGATAACTGAACCACAGAGGAATAGTGGAACTCCAGCGGGACAAGAAACAGTAGCGGGAACAGTGGAAAAACAACCATCGAGTAACGGAACAAAAGCGGAACACCCTAGAATGAACAATACCAGTCTGACTTCTGATTACACTTGTATGGGGCCATAAGTAGAGCCCAAATGTAAATACTCACCTCTATTAAGTGGGAGGGATCTGGTAACAGCTTTGATGGTCTGTTTGCTGTCTGATAGCTAGTTTCTTGTTCAAGCATTTTTCCCGATAATAAATGACACTACGAGCCCTAGAAATACATAAAGAGATATGCCTAAATATCAAGAGTCAAAGGTCCATCAGATGTGCTTACCTTATAACCTCAAAAATCCGAATACTGACAGAGATTTCCTCGAAAATATAAAGCGAAAAATATCGCAAACAAGATTCATTTACGATGATCAAAATTTAATATGATAGGAAAATTCAAATAGATCAGGCCAGTGCCATCAACGTCTAACCCCGAATCAAACCGGAAAAAGTCACTCAGTGAATCAGACGTCAAAGTCGAAAACTGTCACTATAAGACAAAGCGCTTCCTTGCTTGTTCGTCGTCTGTGAGATCAGTCCAGGAACTACTCGGAGCTACTCCTTGAGACAATTGGACAACGACTCAGGTGGAAAGAATACCTAGAGATTCAGTGTTGCCAACTGAACTAAGACGAACCAAACACAAACAAGGTCAGGTTTTCGAAAGTGAAGTACCTCAATGGCACAAACTAGAAATAGAAAAGAAATGTTACTATATTTACAAACTAACGCTGTCATACCGCAAAATAGAACAACTGATAACTGTCATTAGCTTAAGGATAGTTCATGTCTGCTCTAACTAGTAGGAAAAATGTAAGTACTAGCATTCGAAAAGAGCTGTACATGACAATGATCGAGTTATCATTCAGAAACAGTGGCGTACAGAGTGGAAAGTTTATTTCAATGACAGAGAAGTTCTGATGTTATTGTATTAAACAGACAGGGTTTTCTAGTGCAAAATAAACCCGTAACAAACTTGATAAACTATCCTCATAGTCTTCAGGAGGAACATATAGTGTCATATGCAGATGATATCAATTTTCTAGTCACTGATCACATTGCAGTAACACTTGCAGAAACACCAGATGAGAGAGTGATGACAAGGGGCACTGGAAACCACTCAGCACTCAATATCAGCAGAACAGCGTTGATTGGATTCCTAATGCAAACTTTCAAAATCTATGAAGACAGCTAACTAGAGGTGACATCCAACTCAGTAACGAATATGATGGGGCTAACTCTAGAATATGAATTCAATTGGAATCCTCATAGAAAGAACTGTTATGCGTCGAAATATACAAAGTGAAATGAGTATTATTGTTATTATTATTATTATCCTGCTGGTGAGGATGTCTAACAAAATAACACGGAGTTCGTAATTTTTTTCTATAATCTGTATACCGATGTAGAGATGGTTCTATATTTTGGCCGACATAGTTGTAAGATGTTTATAAAAAACAAGGCTATCATCAGTTCGTTGTGGGTGAAAAGGCTGACCTGCATCTTTCTATATTGAACTTCAGCCATTTCAATATCGTGTATTTTTGACTATTTCACGCACATGTCAAATGATCCAATCAGGACCTCCAGTCAATTTCGGATTATCGACAATACCAAACTTCACTCTTGACTCTGATTTTCCTGTCAAGTTCGGTGTTTTCAGATTTGTGTCAACTATAAGTAATTACGCTATGCACGCATCTAAAAATGAGCAGATTTGGGATAAAATCAATTGAATTGTTCAATGTTTTTTGTTTATTCAACTTTATGAATTTCTCAGATCAACTCCTCACTGTTTTGCAAATTTATTCTAATTGTGCCAAATTTCAGATTTTTTGCCTTTCACTTTGTTTGTGAAATAGTATGATAAAGTTCCACTCGTGATTGAATTTGTCTCATAGGTCTGTCTTTTATTTCTGAACTAAACTGAATTGTTTCGAGAAAACACTACTCGCCCTGCTAACTCGAGGTGTTCTTTCGAAGCAATTCAGTTTCGTTCACAAATGATTCGACAGACTTTTCGCGACAATTTCCCTCATATTATTTAAACCTACCAAATGCCATAATTTTTTGAATTCAAACCGTGGTATTTTCAAATCGGTGTTTCGCTTCTTCCTTAATTATACGTTTCCATAGTTACAACAATTTCTGTGAATAGAGAAACGTCAGTTTGACGGTTCAACTCTTCAACTGACATTAATGACACATGATGAACCGTTCCTGCAATACGCATTTAGTCCATAATAATTTAATGTATTCGTGAAATTGTCTGATCGAATATCTCTTCAAAATGAAGAACTTTCAAAATACTTTCACCTTGCCAGTCACTCAAACTGTGTTGCTGTACAAAACACCACTCGAGCAACACAGTTTTCGTGACAGCAAGGTGAAAGTATATTTGAAAATTCAGCAATTTGTCGGGATATTACTACTGAAAATTTCCATCATATATTGAAAATCCCATAATATGAATTTTCGAATAGTTACAGCGAAGTCGTTGAAATGATTCTATGAGTTTAATTCAAGAAGAAGTGACCAATAGTAAACCTGAAAATACAATACTGAACCATTATTATACAGGGTGTCCGGTAAACCTTGTACAATATTGAAACTGGTGATAGACCAGGTCATGACTCTTCTGAATATCGAAATTTTACCTCATTAAAAATATCACCGTTTTCGAGATAATGAGCATTTAAGAATTTCTGGAAAATCGCTACCTCACCTTGGATTTTTGAGTGCCGTGTATACAAATTGAGACAAATTCATATATCTTTACTGCTGAAGATTACTGATGAGTGATGCTTTTAGACGTACAGAACAGTTTTTCAGAAAGTGAAAAAAAAAATCAAGAAATTAGGGTAAAATGATAGATTTGAGTTTCATCAATTTTTTTTTTTAAGTTTGACATTGTTGTCTGAAAGAAACAACCTATTGGAAGTGGACATTCATTCCAAAAAAATGCTCATTTTGTCCAGACTCTACCATGGTATTAAACAAACTGTAATTACTTTTGGAGGAAATGATTTCCATTGAATTAGGCGTGGTTTCATTCTAGGCTTCCAACAACTTTTATACTTACGCCCAAATTTTTTTTCGATTTTATCTAGATAAAATGTGGAAATGATTATTAATACTGAAGAATAGACTGCTTGCTAGCATTAAATAGTATGTCAATGAAATTTACTTTTCATGTAATTAGGCCTAATAAAATTATCGAAATGAAATGTCGATTATCCGACATGGCACGGATTACAACGAATTCTTGTGATAAATGTCGCAATTGTCCAACATCCAGATTCTAACAAAGTTTCAGAGACCGACAGATATACAGGGTGTAACAAAATAAGTGCAAAATTTTTCAGGAGGTGAATCCTTGTCGAAAATTAAAAACTTTTCTAACTCCTGTGTTGTGTCTGTAGAAGCAATAGTTTCCTAATGAAAAAATAAAATACAGCAATGTGCATGAACGGATCTTCTGTAACTAGAGTTGAAAATATCTAGTAGGTGGCTGTCACATTTCGTTTGAACAACTTGTGACACCTATCATAGTTTTTTGAAATTATTCCACTTGTTTCTTTCAGTGGTATTTATTTCTTTGTCATGCCGTACACACATTATGATCCCCGAGAATATGCGCATATGCACTACATTTATGGTGAATGTGTAGGTAGTGCTACTGCTGCAGCAGCGCTTTATGCAGAACGATATCCGATTGCACAATGCCGCTCAGAGAATCGCTGATTTGAGGGCTATAACCCATAACGCATTCGAAAAGACTCTTCTTAAAAAGATGTCGTCTCTGCGTACAAGTGGATGGAAAATTACATTTTTGTTATATTATTCAGTGTGATGTTGAATAATCGTTATTGTGGTTTATAGTGTGTGTTGATTCAAAAGAACGTTGAATTAGTACTCACTTCTTTACATCTCATTGAATGCATCTAAGCAGTTGATTTGTTATTATTCATAATTATATAATCATTCCATCTTGATAGGATAAAAATAAAAGACATTACTGACAAAGTCTAATGGAGTTGATTTTAGCTCAGAATAACATCACACTCTAATAAAATCGAAATTCTACTCCTTTCAAAAATTATTATCGTATGTTTTATACCATGGTAGAGTCTGGACAAAATGTGTATTCTTTTCAATGAATATCCACTTCCACTTGTTTATGTTTTTTTCAAACAATAATGTCAAACTGTAGTTAAAAAAATTGGTGAAACTCAAATGTGGCATTTTACCCCCATTTCTTGAAAAATTGTATCGTTTTCTGAAAAACTGTTTTGTACGTCTAAAAGCATCACTCATCAGTAATCTTCAGCAGCAAAGGAATTTGAATTGGTCCCAATTTGTAGACATGGCAGTGAAAATCCAAGGTGAGGTAGTGATTTTCCAGGAATTCTTAAAATGGCCATTATCTCGAAAACGGCGATATTTTTACTAGGATGAAATTCCGATATTCTGAACAGTCATGACCTGGTCTATCACCATTTTCAATATTGTAGAAGGTTTGCCGGACACCCTGTATATGGACAGTTTATGGATTCTACTCAATGTAAATTTAAATAAAATTCCAAACTTAGCACATATTTTTTTTCTTTCAACTCCAGAAATATTCTACCGAATTGCACTGGTGCTTCAAAATGAACCTGATATTTTTTCATTCAAGCATGTTGGCAGTAAATACTTAATTCCGTTATTCTCGTATTTCATTAAAAGAGCTTTCCTTCGAAATCGAACTCTCTCGCCAAAATATGAAAATAAACTCACGTAGTTTTTAGATATGCTTTCATGGAAAATTATCGGTAATTTTGATGTACTTGTGCAATCACTTCTAAAAAATTCTATGACTCGTGGTATTACTACAGATAACTTTTTTTTTCACATGTTTCATTGAACGAAATATGTTTTTATGCCATAGGGACAATACGCGAAAAACGTGAAGAGGAAAGGACAGGGTTTTTATGATTTTGAAAATGGAGTACAAAATACTCTTAGATATACAGAGTGGGCCACTAAAAATGAAATAGCTGCTCTGTAGGTCAGCAGAACCGAATTATGTAAAAACGTTCGGACACATCAACTATACCTTCGAGGGGGACATCGTTCGCAATGAAATTCACTAGAAATACATTCCATTTCTCGGAGCTGTGACTGGCACCCCCAAAAATTTTTGAAAAGCAACATACGGCAAGTGATACCTGATTTGAAAGGTATTTTCCTTCCTAAAATCAAACAACAAAAATAAAGTCGATTCGTGTTCGAATAACAATTTTTTTTAGAAATGATGAGTGCGGTAAACTTACACCTAATTTGTTCAATGAAACGCATCCAGATAAACTTGTTGCTAGTAAATAAGTCCTAAAATTATTTCAAAAATTTTGTCAAACTGGATCAGTAGCCAAAAAGAAACGAGACCCAGAAAGTGAACTGCCTGTTGAAGTTGCATTTTAAGGACAACTTCTTGAAGACCCAACATTGAGCACAAGGAAATTGGCTAGTGTTACCAATATATATAGAAACAGTATCCGCCGAATCCTGAAAAATCATGAATTCCATTCCAACAAAATACATTTGGTACACCAATTGAATGAAGATGATTTTGATAGGCGTCAGGATTTTTGTGAAATTATGACTTCGAGAATAGATGCTGATGACAATTTCCTTTTCAATATCTGATTTTCTGATGAGTCTACATTATTTTTGAATTCGACTGTGGATCGTCACATTTGTCGTTATTGGTCAGATGCCAATCCACATGTTTTCCACGAAGTCCATCCTCAAACTCCCCAAAAACTCAATATCCGGGCCAGTATTTCAAGAGACCGTTTGATTGAACCAGTATTTCCCGACGGTCACCTGACAGGAGAAACTTATTTGGAATTATTGAATGAATTTGTTTATCCACAATTAGTGGACATCATCGAAAATAACGATTGTTACCATTAAAACCACTCAAATTTCAACAAGACGGAGCACCTCCACACTATGCACAGTCTGTAAGGACGTTTTTGGATAGAATGTTTCCTGGAAATTGGATTGGAAGAAGAGGCTCTATAGAGTGGCCAGCCAGATCTACAGATTTAACCCCACTAGACTTATTTCTGTTGGGTCACTTGAAAACCAAAATCTATACAACCAAACCAGAATCTCTGTAAGATTTACGAAATAGAATTATTGAAAAATGCCGTCGAATAACGCCGGAAATTCTACGGACTGTAAGGTCTCGTTTTGAACAGAAGTTGTACAGTTTGAACATTTAGTTCATTGACAATAAAAACTATTGCAACACTTGCTTTATCAGATATTGATTATATTGATTGAATGAATGAAAAGTGATTACCCAACTTCAAGTTCCTATATCTCGAAAACGAATCGATAGAAATAATTAAGTTTTGTTGTTTGATATTAAGAAGTAAAATGCTTTTTACTTTCAAGGGAGGCGGTCACAACTCCGAGGGATGGAATGTATTCCGGGTGAATTTTATCGTGAATGTAGTTGATGGGTCCGACCATTTTTGTTTAATATAGTTCTACCGACCAACACAGCCATTGTTGTAACTAAGACAAGCAAACCTCAACAGTCTGTTGTAACTGTGGCAAGCAATACATCAACCATCGACCCCCTTTCAACTGTTTAAAGATACAACATTTAAAAAAAAAATGAAATGAGATGTAATTATTTTGGTTGGTTTCCGGGTTTTGCCGTGGCCTTCTTTGGTTTAAATCTCCAAACGTTTCAACTGCAACTGCGGCAGTCATCTTCAGTGGCGTGGTCGAAGTACTCTTCTAGACGTGTCAACTGAAACTGAAGATGTTATTGCCAAACAAAATGAGTGCAAGAGAGTTTTTGATCTCCACATCAATAGCATTCTAAACAATAGAATCAATCCGAAAGAGAAAGAATAGTGGTGGCCTATTTTCAAACATTTGATAGACAGTGTTATCGTAATTCTCTAGAAGGTATATTATAATATAACAAATACGAGTAGAAATTATCATAAAATTATAATTCAAATAGAATGTAGTCGTTACTCTTATGGAAATGATAATTGACATGATTACGAGAAAATTGGAGAACATTATGGGCTGAATCATGACTTCGTGAACCTATTCTCTTGTTGAATACCCAGAAGTGCATCATCTCTCACTTTGCACTTTGACAATGTTGGCCAAATCATTGGTAAATGAAAACAGAAGAAGGTGCACACAGTGCAAAAGTAACACAATTCAAATGTTTATAAAATGTTGGATGAATCTTTATTCAGACTGCTTCAAACAATTTCACACACCATAATCAACTGTATGTATTGTGCAAATCCGCAATGTTGGGTACACGCAACATTCTGCTGCTTCTTGTTTACAGAAGTGATTTTTTTTGCTTTCAAAAGTCAGCCATTCGATGTATTTTTATTCATCTGGGAAATAATGAGTTGAAATAAAAGATAATCCAAATGTAACAACGCGTTGCAGCCTTAGACCACAAGTATGCTAGTTCGTTGAAATAGTTTTATATGAAGGAACATAAAAAGGCAAAAATATGAAGGTTATCCTATCAATAATTTTGAATCTGATATCACGTGTACGAAAACAAAAAGCTTATTGGCTAACATAATATCAAAAAAGACTGCAACAATTACTTCAATTCAGAACCCCAAAATTACAATTCTCCACTAATTTCGAGTTCCGAGATATTCCCTATCCTAATCTTCGTGGGACACTTATCAGTACATCCATGCGTTACATATACGTTCATCCATATGTTATGTAGTTGAGAGTAACTTCACCTTGTATTTATCGGAGAACATTATCGGAATCTCGGGGATGAAGGGACGATTATTACAAAAAATGTCAAAAGAGAATAAACTGTTTTGAAGAGAAACATTCTCAATTGAAAATTGAATCAATACATGACTCCTCTGGAAATGAAGAAAAACTCTACGAAAAAATTGAAGTTACTTTTTTGTAAAATCTAACAGAAAACAACTACTTCCCCGGCAAAAGCCACGATGGACATTGAACTACATCTGATAGATATTGAGAAAGACCCTATATAAATGAAATCAGAATAAACTGTCTTTGATTTTATTAGTGAATTGTTTCTCAATATATTACAGTAATGAAACAGACAGTTATGGAAATGAGACTTTACAGAACGAATAAAATGCTTCAAACTTTTACATTTTATAGCTGTGTTAGGTATAAAGTCCACTGGTGTTGATATCCTAATGATTTTATACATCGCCCTGTGTTAGCAGTGGAATATAATATGTACAAGTTATGAGCCAATATTGAATTCATCGATATTTTTACAACCGTTCACGTCGAAAGTTATTTCCGAGCTGAAAAAAGTACAAACGAAATGAATTACCAGCAAGCGTCAAAGTGGAAAAAGTCCCCGGCCACAAGAGCGTTTCCCATCAAATTCAATAAAGTTTCTCTTTTATTGCAGATGCTCGGTCTTCGAAGACTAATGCAAGGGGATGCCAAACACCCCAAAGCGCCCTTAGGAAACAATTTCAGACCGCCGCAGCCACTGCATCACAGACCGGTCCGAACAAATATTGACTTCAATGTTAAGCACCGCGGTGAAGTGAGTATTTGCTTTATACAATGTGAATGGATGTTGGCCATGTAGATCACAAAATGTTTCAATTAAACTAAAAATTAAAGTAGGTTTCATCAGTTACTGTGATCGATTTTTCATTATATTTCTTATGTGATCGCCAAAAAGCTAATTCTGAGATTAGTCAAATGTTCATTTATGAGATTAAACTATAGCTAGTGTCAACGTATTCTTTAGAAGAGCCATGGTTTCCAGAGTTCCAAGATTTGAACTTGGCAGAGGTATGAGATTGAAGAATTGCAATTTTTTTCAATATTGCATACTCGTCCATCACTTCTGGTTCCACCGGAAACGATCTCAATTTGGAGATTACAAATGGAACATCCTGTATATTTTATTTAATTTTCATTCCAGGGACGATTCTGAGTACAAGCACTTAGTTTTGGGACAAAAATACACACACACTATTTTTCAGAAAAAAAAAAATGTATTGAGAGTGCGTTGAAAGCACTTCAACCAATATGATGGACATAAACGATGAGCAAAAAATGTTGCATACAGATTTTGCTTCCTAGTTAAAATCCTAGGGTGGTTTGAAAGGACCACGCACTATCCTTATGGAAAATGGCTTTCGGTTAAATTCCCTGATTATTTGGTATGTTGTAGATTTTGAATTCCACGGCAGAACTGCCAATGGGCACAATAAAATCGTCAGAGCAGTTTTCGAGATGCAAGGTGTCAAAGATGAAAAGTGAAGCTTTCTGCACAGAATTTTTAACAATTTCGAGAATTGCCAAAACGCCTATTTGTTCCGGGAATACCAAGCCTCAATGATGGTACAATGTCACCTTGATCTCGTTTTTATTACACTTTTTCGTTCTGTGCTCTACAACAGGGTGAACAAAGAACCATCCAATTCGATTGAGTTTGAACCAACCATCAGTGCGAGATATCTTTGATGAGAATTAAAGACTCAATTTAGCCTGAAAGAACTTCCTCAATCTGGTCGAAGTTAACTGACATGAAATAACTCTACGACGTTCTCAACTTTGAAGAATGCTTGCTATATATATATATATATATATATATATATTTATATATATATATATATATATATATATATATATAAATATATATATATATATATATATATATATATATATATATATATATATATATATATATATATATGTTCCAGTGACTGTAAAACAGTCGAAAACAATCCTTTAGGAACTCACTATACCTTTGAATAGATTGTATGGCATATGTCCGACAGAAAACAACTACTTCTCTGGCTAATACCTCGACAGATATTGAATTATATATGTCAGACATATGTGCAAAGATCCTTACTTTGAAGGAACAACTTTGCAAGAGCTCTCAGAGACAGGCAGCAGGACACCGCCTGATCCAAACAAGGAACCAACTGCAGACCGGTTTCGGAATGAAGTCCCTCATCAGTGCAGTCCTGGTTATCACGGTTGTATACACGCGGGGGCCCGGTGCCCGTCATCGTTCGCCGGGATGAACACTGCAATCGATTACAGGGTCCACCACGGCAACAGATTAGAGAGCGCTCCAGAAGGACATTTCGGATGCGAAATGGTAAATGCTGAATACTTGTTTCAAGGAGCAATAAATGTTCCAGGATAACCCCGCATTATCCTTATGGAATTGTTGAAATAGTTAATGTTTTCGAATGACAACTTTTGGAGAGGCATTTCTTAGATTATGATTTTCACAAGGAATCCATCAATTATTTTGAATAAAAAATCGGATAGATAATAATCCTGATATACTAATTATATGATGAAAAATCAAGCATTCACAGCATACTAAATAAGCGAATTACCCAATTTCCTCATGATTTTTCAATAAATAATTAGTGCATTAGGATTATTAACCATCCAACTTTGGATATTATTTTTCTGAAATATCAATTGTGTGATTCTTTGGTCTCGATACTATGTGATCGCACTCAGAATCGTCCCTAGTATCCAAAAAAATGTAAATATTCAGGGTGTTTCAGTTTCATCAAAATTTTCCAATGCTTGAACCCAATAACACTGTTGAGTTTGAATCGCATAGTCTCAACCCTACAGGAGTTGCGTGAAAATTTTGAATACTAGGAGGCATCGGTTCAAGAGACCGATATAAAAATTAACGCATAAGACACTAATACATCACTAATACATTTAAACTCTAACTAAACTTGATAACATTATTTTTAATTAAATATTAAAACAAATAGTGCAGGAATACCATTTTTATTATTGACATATGTACATATTTTAGACCTTCCTATTTAACTGATGATACACAGAAAAAATAACAGGTAAAAAAGAAAAAACAGGTGAAAAAATAAAATAACAGGTGAAAAAAAGCAGGTAAAATAAGAAAATTAAAGGATAGTGTAGAAGGACAGATGAAATAACCTTTTAAACAAACAAAACTACTGGCAAAAACCCAATACAAAAAAGTTCATTGGAATAATCTAATATGTCAAACTATGAAAATTCTCACATGAGATTATTACATATTCTAAACATAGAAATTTCAAACAATCCCTGCAATAATATCGTATTTTTCTTAATATTTTGGAACTGCACATGGAGCATCTACCTGTCTCTCCATCTCTTCGTTGATTTTCAGAAATATTTTTGGAATGCAGCAAATTTCACGCAACCTGTTCTTGGGATATTTTCCACTTGTGCTCGTAGGCGTAGACGTGGCTCAATGGGTCTGATGACAGCATACGCAAAAATTTTCTCCTACCAACGTTGCTTGCAGGGTTATTTGAATTATATTGATACTTGCCACATTCAAAACTGAATAAAAAACAACCATTGGCCAGCGTCTTGTGTTTCTACCAACATTATAATTAGCACACAACCTATCAACGTTGTCAACCCCACCTTTTGTATTATTATAATCTATGATTATTTCTTGTTTGCCAGTGTCTTTATCAATGCTTTTGTCGTGGTGAAGTGACGACAATAGCAACATATTTTTCTTTTTCTTTGGTTTTTATGACACCAGTGCCATATTTTTCGTTAAACCAAACAAACTTGTTCCTGAAGGATGTGTGAGCTTAGAGAATTTGACTGCGTTAAGTTCTGATAACTGTCAGTTCAAAATCTTTGAGCAACTTCTCTACAAGAGGGATGCTAGTAAACTAGTTGTTAATTGCCATTTTCTTTCTGATCCTTTGATTATCTCACAGAGTCTTACTACAATGTCCGATGGGCTATTGCTAATTTTATACGGTCCAGTGTCACAATTTTTCACTCGGGTTTAAAGGCCGAATAATCTCAGTCATCTGAGATTATTTATGATGTATAAGCCTCTGAAGAAGCTAGCCACTCGCGAAACGTTAGGAAGAAATTCCAAAAAACGATGGCCTTCAAACCCGAGTGAAAATTGTGACACTGAACACTTCGGCCGCAAAAGCCTTAACCATTTCGTCAAAAACCTCTACGGGGAGGAAATATGGAGACAGTCATCTGAGATCATTCATGATGTATAAGCCTCTGAAGAAGCTAGCCACTCGCGAAACGTTAGGAAGAAATTCCAAAAAACGACGGCCTTCAAACCCGAGTGAAAATTGTGACACTGAACACTTCGGCCGCGAAAGCCTTAACCATTTTATACGGTCCTTCTGGCTGTATGCCGACATTAACTTCAATTTGCTTGTATAATACAATTTGGCATCACTTAGGGCAAATATTTTTATGCCATACCTGTTGTTGGGCTCAGAAGGAATATATTGGCAAAAACTGCACCTTCCCCTGGACCCTTCAAGCATCTCGTCGATGGTCAAGTATTCTGACAAAGAATATCCATTTTTACACCTGTTGACAAAATTTTCAATAGCTTTTCTCTCCTATCGAGTGTTTTTGTCATCAAACCAAATGCATCTCAGCAAAAACTTGAATCGCTTTGCTGACATAGTTAGCCTTAATATTTCAACACCAGTTCCATCTGACCTCCACAGTTCTTCGGTATTCGAACGGCAAGACTTCAGCATGCCGGTATAAAATAATAATCCAAGCGATGCCTGGATTTCAGAAATATAAGTAGGGCTAGCGTCCCTTTTCCTCACATAATTTTGTGTCACACCAGTTCATTATCGTGTTATTATTGCTTAGTTACCAATCTAATATCGTACTTTATGGCCTGCGCGGACATAAAGAGAAATAATTTCGTCAGGATTTCCAAAATCTTCGTTCATTTTGACTTCTAACTTTGACACATATGAAAATTATTGTGATTTCATGACATTTACGTTTGTCAACATTTACCCAGCAACGATAGTGTCTACTATGATGAAAAGGCAATGTAATTAATTCAAACCATATTTTTTAAATACTGATTTGTGTTAAGATTGGATTGTAATAACGAACTAGTATGACATAAAGTTATGTATGCACCGTGGGCATAAACAGATGTGTATACCCTCAGGCCAGAGGCCCTCGGGTTCGTAAAACGTCGCCCTCAGGGCATACACATCTATTTATACCCTTGGTACATAAATAACTATTCTGCTATTGAACGTTATAGATATTAGTGTGTCGTACGATTAGACTCAGCATTTCATTATCTATGAAATATTTAAAAATTTCTAAACGAGTTTTTAGCGAACTGACAACTAATTTAGAAATAGGACGATAGAGTACTTTATTTTCTGCTCGAATTCGAATAGATTTCCTGGGTACTACTTTCGAATATTGGGTTATTTTATTTTTTCCAATGAACGTAGGTTCATTGCCAGCAACTTTATTTCGTTACCCTTTCTTTGTACTTCCACATCTTCAATATCAGAAATTTCTTGTTCAGATTCACTCTCAGTTTCTCTTTCTTCTGAAAAATCCTATCTTCTGATTCCAAGTCGTCGTCATATTCTATTTCAGATAACTCTTCCTCTTCCATTACCTAGACGGAGAAGTCGAGCTTGCTCTGCCAACTTGCCATGGTTCCAAAAAAATTTTTTGTTAAAAATCAAGTCAACGAAGTGAAAAATGACGAATAGCAACCTTTTCGAATCCTCACAGTAAACTATAAATAAAGAAAAAACTAAAACTTCAAAAGGCGCCTAGGTCCCTCGCACCGAAAATATCAATAAAACTCAATACGCGCACTCCCAATAACTCTCTGCTGTAGCATGCTGAGGTGAAATTCATTGAATTATGTAGCTTCTGTAGGCTTTAAACTCTGAGAAGTAGGGCTATTCTAAAAAAATCGTTTGACACTCGGTATACGTAAGATATATTCGAACTCGAGACTTCTCGATATACGAATGGCAAAATTATGTTTTTTTCGAGTTCGGTACCGCTATGCCATCTAGACTTCTTCAGCATATCAAAAATTCGTTACTTCTTGATAACGCGAATTGAAATGAGTGAGATGAAAAAAAATCTGAAAGGGGAGAAAATATTGTCAACTTTCGGAACTTCGTCTTTGTCCTCCATATTTTTGGATTATTTTTCAAAAAACAGCTTGTCGCGGTCAGCGCTCTGCCGTTACTCTGCCTTGAAACTGGACCGTATTTGTTTTGCAACATGGTGGTGGACGTGTTGTTGAACGCGTTTGCTTTCAATTTTAACCATGGGGGAATAGGTTCAAATTCCAGCGAGGTCCAGCGCAGTCCAGCGCGGTTCACGTACATGGCATTATGCGTCAAAAGATAAGGACCTCGTCTCTCCTAGCTCGCACAGGTTTTTCAAAGAATTATGACTGTTGCGCGAGCGGTTGCAGCCGGATGAAAAAATTGTACGAACAGAAAAAAAAATCACATGAAGGATAAAAATTCTGCAGTGAAACATAATTCCGCTGTTTTTTTCAGAAAACTAGCCTACTGTTATTCAACTTTTTTTTGTTTTCATTTACTTTCAACTCTGGATAATTGTTGAACAAAATCTACTAAAATCATTTTGGATCGTTCACATCTTTGCCTAATGAGATTATCAACTTGAGGTAGGTTTGGTTGTATTTTTCTACTGATTTCCTCCTTCTCATCATTTATATATTTTGTTGATCTCTTTGTCTTTCGAAATTTTCAATTCCCACAACGCCATTTGTCAATTAATTGCAGAAAGTAGTACCGATGAAACCATTCAAAATATTTTTAGTCCTACACTGATAAAAAGCATTTTTTGCATCAACTATGCGTTGATTCAAACAGATTGTATTCTTGAATTGGTCCAACCAAATATTTGTTTGATTCTTTGACGGAATCCTCTTGGCCACTTACAAGAAAAATATTTTGAAACAAGTTCACAGGTTGGTTGAGGCAAGAATATTTTAGCTTCAATAATGGTGATTTTTTTTGTTGAGTCGTGTGAGTAGGTTAAGACCAGAACATTGCAATTTCAATAATGAATACTATTCTTCTATCAACTTGAAGGTTGAGTTCAAATCTGCACTTTGCACTTGGTTATAAAATATAGAATGGAAGCCATTTTCATTTTGGCAACATTGAATAGATTAAACAAAGCATAGATTCACAACTACGAACAATTTAGGTATGAATAATGGTTCTATATGAGAATTGTTTTAAGTTCAACCCATTAGCGCCCAGCGTTGCCGTTCGGTAACGGCAAACACATTATATTTCAAGAATCTTGTTGAGAGGGTGGAGGAGCGCTTAGATAAGTGGCGCAAATATCATTCGGTGCACAATACTAAATAGTCATCGGCAGTTGCAGTTTGAACGCCTTTACTTCAGTGTGTGTGATTTTAAAATATGGACTTTTGTTTTACGTAAGTAATTTATTTCACTATTTCAAAGGAAGTAAATGGTATTGCCATATTGACAGAGGTGTTGTAGATATCCAAGTCTAATTTACTTTGATGATTCAAAAATGTTTGGCAAATTACACTATGAGTTATACATGTGTAAATCTTACCGTTGCCGCATGGCAACGATAGGCGCATAGACTCTGAAAATCTCACGAATTTTTTTCATTGGCAGAAGCATTGAAGATGGCCTATGAAAATGATATTGAAGGAGATATCCACAGTGACCGCCAAAAAGTATGTACCATTTGGGAAAAATTTTTATTATTGGAGTACTGGAAAAAATATTCTGGGGAAAAGTTTGTGCATGTCTGATAACCTAAAAATCGATTTTGACACATGTCACGTGATCGCTAGAATGGCGGCAAAATGAAAAAAATTGCAATGCAAAGGCAAAAAAAGGGGTAAGATGGCAAGATATCAAAAAAAGTTATTTGAAAAAGTCACTTAGAATTCAATTTTATACACGTAAACGAAGTTTCAAGAGATAATTGAAAATTGAAAATAGCAATTTTTTTTAATATTTTCCCATCTATTTAAAAAAATATTATTTTTTTTTCTTATGAATAGCTTGACTATACTAAAACATTTGAATTTTAATGATAATGACAAAACTTTCTTATTTTCTTCACACCAGAGGGCACTAAATTAAAAAAAATGGTTTTTGCCAGAACTCTCGCTGTTACATTGGTTCTTATCTAACAGTTATATCATAATTCCAAGACTATTGTGTTGATATGGCAATCTAGAAACACCATATTTCCTGATGTTAATCAAGTTTCAATAATAATGCTGTATGAGCGTTTTACTTTGCACATAAACTTTAAGAATCTTTAATTTGACGCACTATTTTCAAGTTTATGTGCGAAGTGAAACGCTCATGCACGATTATCATCGGAACTTGATCATAATCTGGAAATTACCATGTTTTTGGAGTGTCATGTCATCACAATGGTCGTGGAATTCGGATATAACTGTTAGATACGAACCGATGTAACAGCAAGGGTTCTGACAAATTCCCATTTTTTCAATTTAGTGCCCTCTGGTGTGGAGAAAATGAGAAAGTTTTGTCATTATCATTAAAATGCAAATGTTTCAGTATAGTCAAGCTATTCATAAGAAAAAAATAATATTTTTAAATAGATGGGAAAATATTTTTAAAAAATTGCTATTTTCAATTTTTTTGAATTATCTCTTGAAACTTTGTTTATGTATATAAAATTGAATTCTTAGTGACTTTTTCAAATAACTTTTTTTGATATCTTGCCATCTTACCCCTTTTTTGCCTTTGCATTACAATTTTGTTCATTTTGCCGCCATTCTAGCGATCACGTGACATGTGTCAAAATCGATTTTTAGGTTATCGGACATGCACAAACTTTTCCCCAGAATATTTTTTCCAATACTCCAATAATAAAATTTTTTCCCATATGGTACATACTTTTTGGCGGTCACTGTATATTGAGCCGCCTGAGCTGAATGTGGTTACTGACGAAGACTCGGCAAATGAAGACGAAGGCGGGTAAGTTGAGGTTTTTATAATTTAATTGAATATCTCATAATATGCATGATTTTTTTAAATTACTTGATAACCTTTCTTCTCGTCAATTACGCGCTGGTGCCGAAATCAAGCTACCAAACAATGACGAATAGGGGTAGAGTATGATACCCAACATTATGACACTCAAGAGTCTAATGGTTTAGATTCTACTTCTCCATCGGTGCCGATGAAAAAAGAAGTAACACATTGGATAAACGAGAGGCGCAACCACAAACTTTCAACCTCGGTGGGAGTTGCACTCAAATTTTGATATTGAGTCCCCTTCGTATTTCCGCAACAAAATTATTCGAAATATGAAAAAATGTCAGCAGTTGAAGTTTTTGAACAGTTCATAGATACGGAAATTATTGAATTTCTGGTGAATGAAAGCCGACGATATGCTATATTTCTAAACTGTCCTGATCCAAAAATCACTGGTGATGAAGTCCGTTGTTTTTTTGCAATATTGTTCGTGAGTGGCCATATCACACTACCTTCAAAGAGACACTATTGGGACTCACGTGATGATATGCGTAATGCAGCTGTCTCCCAGTCAATGCGCCGTAACCGATTTCTACAAATTTGCTGCTTTATCCATTTTGCGGATAATACAAAAATTGATCATACCGATAAATCATGGAAGATAAGACGTCTTATGGAAATGATGAAAAAAGGTGTATTAAAAATTTCGTTTCAGAACAAAATTCATCCTACGACGAATGTATGGTCAAATATTATGACAGACACAGCTGTAAGCGATTCATTTGCGGCAAGCCAGTGAGAATCGGATATAAAGGGTGGAGCATAAATACTAAAGACGGCTATCTAGTAAATTTTGACCTCTCTCAGGGAAAAAGTCCTAATGGAAATGCTCTATATGATGTTATATTTGGTAAAGCTGCGAGCCCAATGCTGATAATGATGGATGAAATTCCACCAGTAAAGAGAGATCTGCGTTATCATTTTTATATGGACAATTTGTTTTCAAATCCTGCAATGTTTTCATTTTTGAGATTTCGTGGGTACGTCGGTATTGGTACAATTCGAGAAAATCGAATTCCAACTCAATGCCTCCTAACCAACAAAACGTTGTTTGCAAAAAAACCTCGTGGCCATTTCGAAACAGCCATCGAGAAAACAGACGGTCATTTATACATCAGATGGTTGGATAATGCTGTGGCTACAGTCATTTCCTCTTCCAGCGGTACTCGAGAGGTGGGACAAGTTGAACGGTTTTCTCAACAGCAAAAGTGCAATATAATGATTCCACGACCCTTTGCTATAGCACAATATAATAAATATATGGGAGGAACTGATCAAATGGATCAAAATATTGCATGCTACCGAATAGGAATTAGGGGCAAGAAATGGTATTAGCCTCTATTTACTTGGCTATTAGACGTAGCAATGCAGAACAGTTGGCTCTTGTATAACAACTCTCGAAATAAAAAAGGGTATCAATAAGATTTCAGGAGAGAAATAACCAACGTTTACTTGAAAAAATATGAAGTACTTCCTAAAGGAGCGTGCAGACGATCCTCCTCTACATGCCGTATATCAAATGACATCAGATTCGACCGTACTGATCACGCTGTCCAGCATACGCCTGACAAAAAGAGAAAAAGATATCCTGCAAGTACATGCAAATCAATAATAAGAACCATTTGTACGAAATGTAATATTGCCTTGTGTATTGATTGTTTCATACCTTTCCACTCACGTTAGTATCTTTGTTATAATATCAATCATAATAAATACTTTCTTTTATATTTCGTGTTTTTATTGTTTGCTACTATTAATTTTTGCTGATATTAATCGTTTATCAAAATTTTCATAATCAATATTTTTCATATCAGAAGCGCCTAGCGATGCCATGTGGCAACAGCAACATTTCGAAAAACTGGCGAGTAAAGAATTTTTTCGATATTGTTTTCAGCTCCAGGAGGTATTTCTAAACATATTCACGGAAGGAAATTATAAATTATGAAAAAAAATTAAATCGGGCGCTAATGGGTTAATAACTTTATTCTCAATAAAACCAGTTAGTAGTGACACAGATTGCAATTTGATTGAATACATAAACAACGCCACTCGCTTTTAGACACAACACTGATGTAGAAGACCAAAATATATTTCACTCATTTTCGCAACTGGCCCGTAATGAGCATAATTTAATTTTCGATAATGCATTTTTATTGTATAGAAACAGTTTCCACTAGGCACTAAACTAACATTCATATCGGTACGTATAGCCTCATAACCTCCTACTGAAATGGTCAAACTGGATGAAATGATCGAAATGGAAGTCGTATTCACATGTCGCAGTGATTTCTCATTGGTTGAATGTGTCACATGGCACGGGTAGTGATATCTACCAATGAATTATATTCTTGTGTTAAGAGGATTATGTTTCACAATGAGTTACTGTGAATGTTTTCTAGGATGAAGAGTATAATGTTCTTCACTGCAAGCAAATTCATTTCAGAAGAATTTATGTAAAGAAGCAAACATCTCAATCAGCTTGAAATGGGAGTATATTCAATGATTAGAAATAATTATTCTTTTCAAAAGATTATTCTATTCAAGAGTATGTATATTCTTGATTGAAGAAATCTTTTTTATCTGTGTATTTTTCCTCATCAAACCGTTTAAATTTATTGTGATAGGAGTAACATTCAGATCCGCACGTATACTTGATATTTCGAGTGCATATGTTGAAATAAATATTGAATAAATCCGAAAAACAGCATATGGCTGGAAAGAGAATTGAATTATCTTTTCAACAATGTGTCATTTAAATCTCCATGCCACTTGAAATTCTTGAATTGATGAGCACCTCTCCCCCATCTATCTGGCAATCACGATATCTTTCATTCCAAAAAGTAGTATCGGTGATACTTTCCAAAATGATTTTCGGTTCATGTTTGTCTGTCGACCAGTTTAAAAGTGAACAGGGAGAAGGGTGTGCTAAAAAACGCTGCACTGTATTATAACCTCAGCAGATGTAGGCCAGTGTACAATTATAGTGTTATTTTCCTATTGTATAGGATATTAGCAATGAGTAGTCCTCCGGACATCTTATGCCTCAAGTCATAAGCTCACTGTTTGTGAACTACAGTTTTCTTCTCCGTCATTGGACAATTCAAATGCCTTCGATACTATACAGCACCAAACTATGGAACAAATATTAAAATTCATTGGGTTCTACCAAAAAGCGACAAAATTATTTGAAAATCACTCACAAAAATGTTTGTCCCTTTTCTTATTCCTTTGGAATGTTTTTCTTTCAAGTGTTTAGATAACACTATTATTATTCCTTCCAATGTTTAAATCTTGAAAAGTAATGATAATAGAGAGAAAAGTTCCGGTAGTCGTCAAATGGATGTTCCCAACTCTTTTACATTTTTTCAATTTGTCTACTGTTCATAGCGTTATAGTAATATGCAAAAAACTGGATCACTTTTATGAAAATAAAATTGTTGATAACTTTTGCAATTATTTATGTGCAGGTCCGACACATTTGCATATTTTTCCTGAGAATCGTATGGTGTGGTTTCATCAATTTAATTTCATCACGCTGGATCAGCAGATTCTAAGGGAACACCAACACATTTTTAAAATACCAATATCTATATTTTTTGTCTTACCCATAACTTATTGGATTCCAACGCACAGGTTAGTAGCTATTGCGGCGCTTCAGCGACCCCCCTCCACTTTCCTTTTTTTCACCATCACTCAACCTAAGCCGACGAGCACGCCGTTGAATAAAAAAGATTACAGAGTTGTGGGTTTGAACCGTCGATCTTTTGATTCATTGTTTGGTAGTGAACGACACTAACCATGTGGCCACGGAGGCTTCGTAGAAGGTAATGTAAAAATATGTTATATATATACGATTGAATGATAAGAACGCATCGGTTAAATAAGAAAAGAATAATGATTGTGGATGGAAATATTCGATGAAAGTGATAATAATAATAATGATGTTCGAAATAATAGGTAAAAATTGCGGGGTAACGAGGGTGTAGCGTTTGAACGTGCGATTCCAATGAGGAACGTATATAGCGTATTTCAGAATACATTATTTGAAGAAAAAATCAACAGGGTGTCTCAAAAAATACACGATTTGAAAGAGAAAACATGGCTGTTGGTTGCCACCTTGGTATACCGGGTGTACCAACATATCTTAGTGAAAAAACAACAGTGTCTCAAAATACACGATTGAAAGAAAAACATGGCGGCTGGTTGCCACCTTGGTATACCAGGTGTACCAACATATCATCTAAGAGAAAAAACAGCAGAGTGTCTCAAAATACACGATTTAAGAGAAAAAACATGGCGGATGGTTGCCACCTAGGTATACCGGGTGTACCAACATATCATTTAAGAGAAAAAACAACAGAGTGTTTCGCAATACACGATTCAAAAGAAAAAACATGGCAGCTGGTTGCTACCTTGGTAAACCGGGTGTTCCAACATATCATTTGATAGAAAAAACAACAGAGTGTCTCAAAATACACGATTTAAGAGAAAAACATGGCGGCTGATTGCTACGTTGGTATACCGGGTGTACCAACATATCATTTGCGAGAAAAAACAACAGTGTTTCAAAATACACGATTTGAGAGAAAAACATGGCGGCTGGTTGCCACCTTGGTATACTGGGTGTACCAACTAATTTATTTAACAGAAAAATGTGGTGGTTGTCAAAGTATATTCAGGGTGTCTCAAAATATAATATGGAAAAACAAAAATGATTGTGGATGAAATATTCAAAGTGTTGGAGTGTGATAATAATAACGAGGGCGTAGCGTTTGAACGTGCGATTCCAATAAGGAACGTATACGGGGTGTTTCAAAATACACGATTTAAGAGAGAAAACATGGCGCCTGACTGCCACCTTAGTATATCGGGTGTACCAACATATCATTTAAGTGAAAAACAACAGAGTATCTCAAAATACATCATTTAAGAGAAAAATACATGGCGAGTGCTTGTCACCATGCAACACAAGGCGTACAATCATATCATTTGAGAGAAAAACAACAGGGTGTCTCAAAATGCACCATTCAAGAGGAAAAAAACATGGCAACCCGTTGTCAACGTGTTATACCAGGTGTACCAACAAATCATTTAACAAAAAAAAAATCACGGTGGTTGTCGAAGTATATACAAAGTGTCTCAAAATACAACGTTTGAGTGGAAAAAAAAGTGGCGGTTCAGGAAGAGAAAAAAACATGGCGGTTCAGTAAGAGAAAAATAAAAATGGCGATTGATTGTCAAAAAAAAATCATAAGCAAGAGCAGAGTGTTTAAAATTGCATCATTTGAGAGAAAGGACTATAGAGTGTGTCAAATTACATGAGTTAAGAGAAAAAATTATAGGGTGGGTCAAATTACATCAATTAGGAGAAAAACAACAGAGTGTTTGAAAATATATCATTTAAGAGGGAAAAAACATGGTGTCTGTCTTGTGTCAAATACTATACCAGGTGTATAATTTGACAGAAAAACATGGCTTTTGCTTGTCGCGAATGCTGTGTTTTGAAGTGAGAATATGACAGCGGCATTTATATTTCAGGTCGGTTTGTGTCATGAAGTGTGTACGTTTGAAGAGCAAGAGATACATTGTAAAATTAGGTCTAGAGTTGGGGGGAGAAAGAGAGTGAGAGTCTTGCCACATGCTGAACTTCATGTTGCACTTGAGGAAATTAAGATGGAATTTCGTAAAAAGCATACCGACGGGATCGATTCATTTTAACGTGCGCGACCATCAGGTGAGTGACTGTTGTTACCACCTGTCAACGGTTTTGAAAAACGTTGTTACCACCTGTCAACGGTTTCGAAAAAACGTTGTCACCATTTGTCAACGGTTTTGAAAAACGTTGTTTTCTTTTCGTACACAAATACAACGCCTTAGACTGCCAACCTAACTTATAAGTATATATAATGAAATGTTGGTATTGTAGGATGAGGTAAAAAAAATAAAACGTTCATTAATGTCATAACTGTTTTGAAGAACAAAAACACCTGTTTTCCATGGCCAACCCGGGAGGAAATAATACTACGATTATTATAGGTGTTTGTGACCTCGTTATAGGATTCCCCACTAGATAGTCCATGCAAAAATGTGCACTGGATACTGATAGGCATACCATTTGATTCATTTGAGAACATTATTCAAGTGTTCGAAACTATATTTTTGGAGCTAACCCATCGACATCAATTAGAGTACCAACGAATGACTTTTTATAGCTTCTAGTTTGACAATGAATGGTGGCATCACGAACACTTATCCTTAAATCAATAAAGATGGTTCTTTAATTCGCCTAAATGACAATTTTGGTACTGGTTTGTGAATGAATGATGGCAACACGAACACTTATCCTCAAATTAATAAAGATGGTTCTTTAATTCGCCTAAATGTCACTTTCGGTACTAGTTTACCAATGAATGGTGGCATCACGAACACTTATCCTCAAATTAATGAAGACGGTTCTTTAATTCGCCAAAAACTTTTTGTCATTTCGATGGTTCTAAGATACCAAAGACATTAAATCCAAATTGACAGCAACTGTCACTTGAAAATGTTCTCAAATGAGAGTAAAGAGTTTATATTGATTTTGATTTTATTTCAGAAATATTTTTGGTCATTACATTATGCTTCTGTGTTCGGCTGATTTGCTATTCCAATATGCTTGAAGGATTTAATTAATATGAATTTACAATGTGGGTTTCGATTTTTTGAACCCGAAAGGAACAGAACTGTGATTTGGAAGAAACTTTCTTTTTGTGGAGTTTGGTTTATACATTTTAGACATATTTTTAGTTATTACATCATGGTCCTGTGTTCGCCTGATTTGTTGCGTCAGTATGCTTATAGGTTCTGCGGGGTATAACACCATTTCTTTAATTTTTTCAAAATTAATAGTTTCCAGAGCCTGAAGGGTGAGGGAAATGCCCTTGACTTTACACACCACTTTTTCATTTTGATCGTTTTCATGCCAAAACTTATAAGCGTAATTTTTCGGACCCCCCCGATACGAACTCTGTTATATAAGAACCAGAACCCAATTCATCGGTCATATCACCGATAAATTCTCCGGTTGGAATATCGTATTCTTCAGGTTTGGAAATGAATACCACTGAATCCGTATCGTAGTACAAAACCCTGTCATTGAGTTTCTCTAGGTAACTGTAGAGTTTCAAACGAGCAAGAGCTGTAACGTAGGAGGCCAATACAACATTAACGGTCGGTAGAGGAGCGTAACATTCATCTTTATACTCCCAATTAACAATAAGAGTTTCTTCGTTTACGGGAAGTATGGTGTTGACGAATATTGAGGGGTCGGAAAGCATAGCAAATAATTCACCCGATTGATTGATGATAGAGGTTTTTGACTGATTTTCACGCTGACCAAATTTACCCCAAAACGAATTGAGCATGAGTTTAGCTAGGGATCTTAACCCTGGGTTACTGCAGATTTTCGAAAATTCCAGTTGTATATCTTCTCGTTGTAGAAATTCCTCAATATATTGTTCTTTTTTCTCCTGAGTTCGACAATGCGAAGGCCAATCCGAGGCCTCTTGTTTGATCTTGAGAAATTTATTTATCATGGCTGTGAATAGTCCAGAATGCTCTTTGTCAAACTGTATGGACTCATAGCTCCAAATTTCAAAAATTTCCAAAATATCATAACCCACATTCACAGCTTTTATCAACTCCTCTGCCACCCATGTCCCTGTTAAAGCGCGTTCGTCATCTGAGTGATGACAGTTACCTGTGTTGAATGTTTCACCACAGATACGACACAATACAAACATCAATTTATTATTAATTTTTTGTGGAAGAACTGGATGAAACAAAGATGAAGGAGGAAGGACTTTACATTTAATCACTCCTGTAATCGAAGAAAGATCTACCGATGAACACTCGGAACCGACGAGAACTTTGGGATGCCCCACAGGAAATTTTCCATATTTACATACCCAGGGGTAAAGGGAACAAATGTCGGTATACTTGATTATTTCTCCTTCCTTAGCTTTGTAATATCCAACAACATTTCCCGTACGACCACCATAGAAAGCATCTCGAGGCTCAAGAGGGAGTTGAGCCAAAAGGACGTGTAACTCTGTGTAGTTTTTCAGCTCTATATTTGTAGATAGTTGTTTCCTAAATTCACACTCCCGCATTTCAATTACTTCAAATCCCAGTGACTTCAATCTTTCAAGTTTAGCTTGAGTAGTCTCATAACGGTAATTCAAAGTCTCAGAAGGATTGTCTTTGAGAGGCTGATCTCGCTGGGAAATCAAACACTTACAACCGTGGAAATAACAGCCCTGAAACTCAAATATTTGGTTCGTTTCTCGACATAAACCATCAACTTTAATAGTACCAACGGAAGCCTCGGGGCCTTTGGCAGCATGGTGAATGAGGATACCCCTCTCTTTTTCCTCCCAAACTAACCACTGGATTGCGATTTTGGATTGGATATCGCGCCATCTGTATCCGTTCTTAGGAATGATACCAATTGTGTTTGGTTTGAGGAAATTTCGTCTGAAGACCTTATTACATGTAGATGCAATTGTGCATGCCTCCATGAAAGGACAAACGTTTGTCTCTTCGAGCATCATTCGACGAAATCTGAGACAGGCCTGTGCTAAAATATCAACATCGGAAATACAGTAAGCTATTATTTCCTTTTGAAAATCAAACACGTAATTTTCTGCAAGCCGAGCATTATACCACTCACTGAATGCTGTCAATTCTTTATCGCTTTTGTAATTACTTGGACAATAATATTCAATTGGGGGCATTGACCCGACATACGATTGATTTTCTAGGCGATTAAAGAGATGAGGGAAGTGACCTTTTTTCAACTCGGAAATTCCGAAAGATTTCGGAAGACCAGAGAGAGCCATGGGGAAATAGTTTAAAGAATCCAAAAATTGAACGTTACCAACACTCATAGAAATCAATTTAGTGCCCCTCATAATGAGTTCGGGCTTCAAATCAGTTTTTGTTAAAATATAACTGAGAACAAACTGATGATCGAAGCCTCCGCCGTTATGAGCGATAACCACGACCTTTTTGAACTTTTTTCGAAGTGTTAAAACATGGTGTACAAACGGTGAGATTGGATCGTTACATTTGAGAATTTGTAAACGAAGTCCACATTTTTTACAAATTTGGGAGTCTGAGGAAATACAAATATCACAACATTGCCGAAAAACGCAAAGATTGGGTTCGTGTAGAAGAGAACCGTCAGGTCTAACCTTTTCCTGCATTGTCTCGAGATCGTAGAAAATATAAAGATAATTTTCAGACGGAGGTTTGCGTGAGTCCGGTTGGATGAAACAGAGATGTCCAGATGGTTGATGTTCATTGCAAATTTTGCAAAATATCTCCCCACAAGTATGACTTCGATTTACCTCTATGATTTTGAAACATTCCTCACAACGTCGCATCTGAGCACAGATACCATGTTGTAAATGTTGCTCGAAACAAACCGGGCCTCGGAATGTTCTCTTGCAAGACGCACATTTCAAAGACAGCTCGTTGGAACAAGAAGGAGATTGTCTACAGGCGGGGCATGTTTTTCCACAATGATGATTTTTTTTATTATCGTATGGGACACTACATTCTGAACAAAAATAACTGCAACAAAATGCTGCAGTGAGAGATATTATAACGTTGTAATGTCCCTTATGGAAGAGGAGATTCAAAGAGGGACCATGGCCATTGCCCTTGAAAATGACGTCACGCCCCTTACTACCGTACGCATGAACCATAATTTTGTACTGCTGTAGATGACATTGAAATAATTGTAGTTCGGGTATACCACACCCTCCAGCAGAAATGGATACTCCAGCAGCCTCCATCAATTCATGGGCTCTTGTTCTTTGAAGCTTTCCAGTGTCATATCGTATCTTCGCAATTTCGGAGTCTTTATCGGCATATGCTTTGGCGACTACCGAAGCATGTGCCAGGCACAAGTTATCCCTATTATTTATAACTATGATACCCTTACGTTTGGCACACTCCTCGTCGAAAGTATTATAAGTACGGTTCCGACCTTTCCCGGTAGGCATTTTTACCGAGGTAACACCCAAACAGAAAGTTTCGGTGTTCAGACCGGTCGAATTAGACTGATAAATAGATGAGATTTTATCGAAAATTTCGTCGGTTGTTATTTCAGATGCAGGTCTTAATCTCATCCAGCCCTGACCGCGTGAAAATTCGTTGGAGCAAAATGTGAAACCAACATAATCAGCTGGTGTCAGGCCATTTGTCCCTATCAAAACTATTTGAGTAATGGCGTCTCTTACCCAACTCACAGGTTCTGCACCTTTCGGTATTGGAGCAATTTTGAACTCCAAAGTTCTACCCTGAAGTCCAAAACGACGAATCACTTTGGAAGAGTCTTTAATAATTACAAATTTTTCCATTATGAACTCACAAACACAGAAAGTCAAGAAATAAAAAATTCTAAAGCTTATAACTCAGCAGAAGCAAAACAGGTCTGAACACTTCAAGAATTGATCAGATAATGATGCGCGCAGTCGTTACTCGTTCCTATACCTATGTTGAAAAGGGGAGGGGATGAAAACTTTGGGTTTACTGCTCCAGACGGGAAAAATGTAAATCGAGATTCATCCGAGAGCATTGGAAGTTTCTAATATTGTCCTCAACTGGAAAATGTATTGCTTATTGCGTCATTTGAACATATTCTATGTTGATTCAACCTTCTATCAAAATGTTGTTCATATACATGCATAATATGTGATGCTGTCCACTTAGGGCTATTCAAAAGCTGATGACTTCCACAGATGTGAAAACAGATCTGAATACTATATACAAATTATCAATTGATTTTGAAAGTATAGCATTTTCTATTAAAACTTATGAGGGAATATAAATGAAGCAACCCCTGCAACACCCATTCTGAATCCTATAGAAAAATTGATATTATATTGTATTGAATTCTCAGTTAAAACCTGTATGGGAATATAAAAATGAAACAGTCTCCTCAACAATCCGATCTGAATCCTATAGAAAAATCATTATTATGTACTGAATTATTCATTTATATTCAGCGACACCTTGATCTAAATCATTAAAATTTTTAACCAATGACAGATATGGTGAATGTTAGCCTAATAGTCAGCTTTAAAATATTCTTCAATTCCAAATCTAACGTAAGTGAATCACCCTGTATAATACATTTAATTCACTTAAGTCTATCAATGGAAAATCATACTGGCTCAATCACTTCACTTCGGTTTCCAAAATAAACCAAATAAAATTAAATCCCCGAAACTGCTCAAAACGCAATTTGAAATCGCAAATCGAAACAATAAAATGAACGAAACTTACTTTTGTATCTGGAGATTGATGCACAATCACTTCGAAATATGCGAGAAAATAATTGGTGACTCGATGCTCTTTGAATGAAGACTGATAACATTCCACAGGTTACAACTTGAATAATGACAACAGATTATCCGGCCATCGGGAATAGTCGGACTGGCTAGACGAGATCGGTAGAAGTCGGTTCGTTCGATGGCCTGCTATCAGTGTGTGACGTAGTCGAGATAGATCCGCAGTAAAGATAACGTTTTGCCAGTATAGCGCGCTGGGTAGTGAAATGGATAGATAGCTAGATGAAATATTCAGAGTTTGAAAGTGTGATGATAAAAATGATGTTTGAAAATAGATCGTTCAGTGAGAGAAAAAACATGGTGGTTCAGTAAGAGAAAAAAACAATGTGACTACTTGTCAGAAAATCATAATGTATACGTGTTTAAAACACATCAATAGACATAATTGAAGAGAAAAAATGGTGATTGTTTGTTGAATGTTATACCAGGTTTACCAACGTGTTAGTTGAGAGAAAAACTTTACAGGATGCCTCATAAACGTAAAAAATGACAAGCCCTACGGTCAGAGCACAATATTTTCTGGAGGTTATGTTCAGTTAATCAAATGGTATCATTGTTCCGGGCGTTAGCTCCGGTCGGCTGCGTAGGTGTGTACGTGCGTGCATGCGTGAGTGCGTACGTGTGCGTGCATGCGTGCGTGCGTGCGTGTATGCGTGCGTGCGTGTGTGTGTGCGTGCGTGCGTACGTGTGTGCGTGCGTGCGTGCGTGCGTACGTGTGTGTGTGTGCGTGTTTGCGTGCGTGTGTGCGTGCGTGTGTGTGTGCGTGCGTGTGTGCGTGCGTGCGTGCGTACGTGTGTGTGTGCGTGTTTGCGTGCGTGCGTGCGCGTGTGTGTGTGTGCGTGCGTGAGTGCGTATGTGCGTGCGTGCGTGCGTTTGTGTATTCGTGCGTGCGTTCGTGGAAATAAAAACCTGCTTGCGGGCGTCCGTGCGAGCGTGCGTTCATGCGTGCGTTCGTGCGTGTATGCGTGCGTGCGAAGGTGCGTGCGTGCGTGCGTGCGTGCGTGTGTTCGTGCGTGCGTGCATGCGTGCGTGCGTGCATGCGTGCGTTCGTGTATTCGTGCGTGCGTTCTTGTGTGCGTTCGTTCTACATGGGGGATTGAAAGATGGGGCATTTGTAAACATGAACTGGTGGGGCTGTAAGATATTTGTGTCATTCCCTCCATCTCATTTGTTATATGAATTGAATATAACAAATGAGATGGAGGGAATGACACAAATATCTTACAGCCCCACCAGTTCATGTTTACAAATGCCCCATCTTGCAATCCCCCATGTAGAACGAACGCACACAAGAACGCACGCACGAATACACGAACGCACGCATGCACGCACGCACGCATGCACGCACGCACGAACACACGCACGCACGCACGCACGCACGCACCTTCGCACGCACGCATACACGCACGAACGCACGCATGAACGCACGCTCGCACGGACGCCCGCAAGCAGGTTTTTATTTCCACGAACGCACGCACGAATACACAAACGCACGCACGCACGCACATACGCACTCACGCACGCTCGCACGCACGCACACACACACACGCGCACGCACGCACGCAAACACGCACACACACACGTACGCACGCACGCACGCACACACGCACGCACACACGCACGCACACACACACGCACGCACACACGCACGCAAACACGCACACACACACACGTACGCACGCACGCACGCACGCACACACGTACGCACGCACGCACACACACACGCACGCACGCATACACGCACGCACACGTACGCACTCACGCATGCACGCACGTACACACCTACGCAGCCGACCGGAGCTAACGCCCGGAACAATGATACCATTTGATTAACTGAACATAACCTCCAGAAAATATTGTGCTCTGACCGTAGGGCTTGTCATTTTTTACGTTTATGAGGCATCCTGTAAAGTTTTTCTCTCAACTAACACGTTGGTAAACCTGGTATAACATTCAACAAACAATCACCATTTTTTCTCTTCAATTATGTCTATTGATGTGTTTTAAACACGTATACATTATGATTTTCTGACAAGTAGTCACATTGTTTTTTTCTCTTACTGAACCACCATGTTTTTTCTCTCACTGAACGATCTATTTTCAAACATCATGTTTATCATCACACTTTCAAACTCTGAATATTTCATCTAGCTATCTATCCATTTCACTACCCAGCGCGCTATACTGGCAAAACGTTATCTTTACTGCGGATCTATCTCGACTACGTCACACACTGATAGCAGGCCATCGAACGAACCGACTTCTACCGATCTCGTCTAGCCAGTCCGACTATTCCCGATGGCCGGATAATCTGTTGTCATTATTCAAGTTGTAACCTGTGGAATGTTATCAGTCTTCATTCAAAGAGCATCGAGTCATCAATTATTTTCTCGCATATTTCGAAGTGATTGTGCATCAATCTCCAGATACAAAAGTAAGTTTCGTTCATTTTATTGTTTCGATTTGCTATTTCAAATTGCGTTTTGAGCAGTTTCGGGGATTTAATTTTATTTGGTTTATTTTGGAAACCGAAGTGAAGTGATTGAGCCAGTATGATTTTCCATTGATAGACTTAAGTGAATTAAATGTATTATACAGGGTGATTCACTTACGTTAGATTTGGAATTGAAGAATATTTTAAAGCTGACTATTAGGCTAACATTCACCATATCTGTCATTGGTTAAAAATTTTAATGATTTAGATCAAGGTGTCGCTGAATATAAATGAATAATTCAGTACATAATAATGATTTTTCTATAGGATTCAGATCGGATTGTTGAGGAGACTGTTTCATTTTTATATTCCCATACAGGTTTTAACTGAGAATTCAATACAATATAATATCAATTTTTCTATAGGATTCAGAATGGGTGTTGCAGGGGTTGCTTCATTTATATTCCCTCATAAGTTTTAATAGAAAATGCTATACTTTCAAAATCAATTGATAATTTGTATATAGTATTCAGATCTGTTTTCACATCTGTGGAAGTCATCAGCTTTTGAATAGCCCTAAGTGGACAGCATCACATATTATGCATGTATATGAACAACATTTTGATAGAAGGTTGAATCAACATAGAATATGTTCAAATGACGCAATAAGCAATACATTTTCCAGTTGAGGACAATATTAGAAACTTCCAATGCTCTCGGATGAATCTCGATTTACATTTTTCCCGTCTGGAGCAGTAAACCCAAAGTTTTCATCCCCTCCCCTTTTCAACATAGGTATAGGAACGAGTAACGACTGCGCGCATCATTATCTGATCAATTCTTGAAGTGTTCAGACCTGTTTTGCTTCTGCTGAGTTATAAGCTTTAGAATTTTTTATTTCTTGACTTTCTGTGTTTGTGAGTTCATAATGGAAAAATTTGTAATTATTAAAGACTCTTCCAAAGTGATTCGTCGTTTTGGACTTCAGGGTAGAACTTTGGAGTTCAAAATTGCTCCAATACCGAAAGGTGCAGAACCTGTGAGTTGGGTAAGAGACGCCATTACTCAAATAGTTTTGATAGGGACAAATGGCCTGACACCAGCTGATTATGTTGGTTTCACATTTTGCTCCAACGAATTTTCACGCGGTCAGGGCTGGATGAGATTAAGACCTGCATCTGAAATAACAACCGACGAAATTTTCGATAAAATCTCATCTATTTATCAGTCTAATTCGACCGGTCTGAACACCGAAACTTTCTGTTTGGGTGTTACCTCGGTAAAAATGCCTACCGGGAAAGGTCGGAACCGTACTTATAATACTTTCGACGAGGAGTGTGCCAAACGTAAGGGTATCATAGTTATAAATAATAGGGATAACTTGTGCCTGGCACATGCTTTGGTAGTCGCCAAAGCATATGCCGATAAAGACTCCGAAATTGCGAAGATACGATATGACACTGGAAAGCTTCAAAGAACAAGAGCCCATGAATTGATGGAGGCTGCTGGAGTATCCATTTCTGCTGGAGGGTGTGGTATACCCGAACTACAATTATTTCAATGTCATCTACAGCAGTACAAAATTATGGTTTATGCGTACGGTAGTAAGGGGCGTGACGTCATTTTCAAGGGCAATGGCCATGGTCCCTCTTTGAATCTCCTCTTCCATAAGGGACATTACAACGTTATAATATCTCTCACTGCAGCATTTTGTTGCAGTTATTTTTGTTCAGAATGTAGTGTCCCATACGATAATAAAAAAAAATCATCATTGTGGAAAAACATGCCCCGCCTGTAGACAATCTCCTTCTTGTTCCAACGAGCTGTCTTTGAAATGTGCGTCTTGCAAGAGAACATTCCGAGGCCCGGTTTGTTTCGAGCAACATTTACAACATGGTATCTGTGCTCAGATGCGACGTTGTGAGGAATGTTTCAAAATCATAGAGGTAAATCGAAGTCATACTTGTGGGGAGATATTTTGCAAAATTTGCAATGAACATCAACCATCTGGACATCTCTGTTTCATCCAACCGGACTCACGCAAACCTCCGTCTGAAAATTATCTTTATATTTTCTACGATCTCGAGACAATGCAGGAAAAGGTTAGACCTGACGGTTCTCTTCTACACGAACCCAATCTTTGCGTTTTTCGGCAATGTTGTGATATTTGTATTTCCTCAGACTCCCAAATTTGTAAAAAATGTGGACTTCGTTTACAAATTCTCAAATGTAACGATCCAATCTCACCGTTTGTACACCATGTTTTAACACTTCGAAAAAAGTTCAAAAAGGTCGTGGTTATCGCTCATAACGGCGGAGGCTTCGATCATCAGTTTGTTCTCAGTTATATTTTAACAAAAACTGATTTGAAGCCCGAACTCATTATGAGGGGCACTAAATTGATTTCTATGAGTGTTGGTAACGTTCAATTTTTGGATTCTTTAAACTATTTCCCCATGGCTCTCTCTGGTCTTCCGAAATCTTTCGGAATTTCCGAGTTGAAAAAAGGTCACTTCCCTCATCTCTTTAATCGCCTAGAAAATCAATCGTATGTCGGGTCAATGCCCCCAATTGAATATTATTGTCCAAGTAATTACAAAAGCGATAAAGAATTGACAGCATTCAGTGAGTGGTATAATGCTCGGCTTGCAGAAAATTACGTGTTTGATTTTCAAAAGGAAATAATAGCTTACTGTATTTCCGATGTTGATATTTTAGCACAGGCCTGTCTCAGATTTCGTCGAATGATGCTCGAAGAGACAAACGTTTGTCCCTTCATGGAGGCATGCACAATTGCATCTACATGTAATAAGGTCTTCAGACGAAATTTCCTCAAACCAAACACAATTGGTATCATTCCTAAGAACGGATACAGATGGCGCGATATCCAATCCAAAATCGCAATCCAGTGGTTAGTTTGGGAGGAAAAAGAGAGGGGTATCCTCATTCACCATGCTGCCAAAGGCCCCGAGGCTTCCGTTGGTACTATTAAAGTTGATGGTTTATGTCGAGAAACGAACCAAATATTTGAGTTTCAGGGCTGTTATTTCCACGGTTGTAAGTGTTTGATTTCCCAGCGAGATCAGCCTCTCAAAGACAATCCTTCTGAGACTTTGAATTACCGTTATGAGACTACTCAAGCTAAACTTGAAAGATTGAAGTCACTGGGATTTGAAGTAATTGAAATGCGGGAGTGTGAATTTAGGAAACAACTATCTACAAATATAGAGCTGAAAAACTACACAGAGTTACACGTCCTTTTGGCTCAACTCCCTCTTGAGCCTCGAGATGCTTTCTATGGTGGTCGTACGGGAAATGTTGTTGGATATTACAAAGCTAAGGAAGGAGAAATAATCAAGTATACCGACATTTGTTCCCTTTACCCCTGGGTATGTAAATATGGAAAATTTCCTGTGGGGCATCCCAAAGTTCTCGTCGGTTCCGAGTGTTCATCGGTAGATCTTTCTTCGATTACAGGAGTGATTAAATGTAAAGTCCTTCCTCCTTCATCTTTGTTTCATCCAGTTCTTCCACAAAAAATTAATAATAAATTGATGTTTGTATTGTGTCGTATCTGTGGTGAAACATTCAACACAGGTAACTGTCATCACTCAGATGACGAACGCGCTTTAACAGGGACATGGGTGGCAGAGGAGTTGATAAAAGCTGTGAATGTGGGTTATGATATTTTGGAAATTTTTGAAATTTGGAGCTATGAGTCCATACAGTTTGACAAAGAGCATTCTGGACTATTCACAGCCATGATAAATAAATTTCTCAAGATCAAACAAGAGGCCTCGGATTGGCCTTCGCATTGTCGAACTCAGGAGAAAAAAGAACAATATATTGAGGAATTTCTACAACGAGAAGATATACAACTGGAATTTTCGAAAATCTGCAGTAACCCAGGGTTAAGATCCCTAGCTAAACTCATGCTCAATTCGTTTTGGGGTAAATTTGGTCAGCGTGAAAATCAGTCAAAAACCTCTATCATCAATCAATCGGGTGAATTATTTGCTATGCTTTCCGACCCCTCAATATTCGTCAACACCATACTTCCCGTAAACGAAGAAACTCTTATTGTTAATTGGGAGTATAAAGATGAATGTTACGCTCCTCTACCGACCGTTAATGTTGTATTGGCCTCCTACGTTACAGCTCTTGCTCGTTTGAAACTCTACAGTTACCTAGAGAAACTCAATGACAGGGTTTTGTACTACGATACGGATTCAGTGGTATTCATTTCCAAACCTGAAGAATACGATATTCCAACCGGAGAATTTATTGGTGATATGACCGATGAATTGGGTTCTGGTTCTTATATAACAGAGTTCGTATCGGGGGGGGTCCGAAAAATTACGCTTATAAGTTTTGGCATGAAAACGATCAAAATGAAAAAGTGGTGTGTAAAGTCAAGGGCATTTCCCTCACCCTTCAGGCTCTGGAAACTATTAATTTTGAAAAAATTAAAGAAATGGTGTTATACCCCGCAGAACCTATAAGCATACTGACGCAACAAATCAGGCGAACACAGGACCATGATGTAATAACTAAAAATATGTCTAAAATGTATAAACCAAACTCCACAAAAAGAAAGTTTCTTCCAAATCACAGTTCTGTTCCTTTCGGGTTCAAAAAATCGAAACCCACATTGTAAATTCATATTAATTAAATCCTTCAAGCATATTGGAATAGCAAATCAGCCGAACACAGAAGCATAATGTAATGACCAAAAATACTTCTGAAATAAAATCAAAATCAATATAAACTCTTTACTCTCATTTGAGAACATTTTCAAGTGACAGTTGCTGTCAATTTGGATTTAATGTCTTTGGTATCTTAGAACCATCGAAATGACAAAAAGTTTTTGGCGAATTAAAGAACCGTCTTCATTAATTTGAGGATAAGTGTTCGTGATGCCACTATTCATTGGTAAACTAGTACCGAAAGTGACATTTAGGCGAATTAAAGAACCATCTTTATTAATTTGAGGATAAGTGTTCGTGTTGCCATCATTCATTCACAAACCAGTACCAAAATTGTCATTTAGGCGAATTAAAGAACCATCTTTATTGATTTAAGGATAAGTGTTCGTGATGCCACCATTCATTGTCAAACTAGAAGCTATAAAAAGTCATTCGTTGGTACTCTAATTGATGTCGATGGGTTAGCTCCAAAAATATAGTTTCGAACACTTGAATAATGTTCTCAAATGAATCAAATGGTATGCCTATCAGTATCCAGTGCACATTTTTGCATGGACTATCTAGTGGGGAATCCTATAACGAGGTCACAAACACCTATAATAATCGTAGTATTATTTCCTCCCGGGTTGGCCATGGAAAACAGGTGTTTTTGTTCTTCAAAACAGTTATGACATTAATGAACGTTTTATTTTTTTTACCTCATCCTACAATACCAACATTTCATTATATATACTTATAAGTTAGGTTGGCAGTCTAAGGCGTTGTATTTGTGTACGAAAAGAAAACAACGTTTTTCAAAACCGTTGACAAATGGTGACAACGTTTTTTCGAAACCGTTGACAGGTGGTAACAACGTTTTTCAAAACCGTTGACAGGTGGTAACAACAGTCACTCACCTGATGGTCGCGCACGTTAAAATGAATCGATCCCGTCGGTATGCTTTTTACGAAATTCCATCTTAATTTCCTCAAGTGCAACATGAAGTTCAGCATGTGGCAAGACTCTCACTCTCTTTCTCCCCCCAACTCTAGACCTAATTTTACAATGTATCTCTTGCTCTTCAAACGTACACACTTCATGACACAAACCGACCTGAAATATAAATGCCGCTGTCATATTCTCACTTCAAAACACAGCATTCGCGACAAGCAAAAGCCATGTTTTTCTGTCAAATTATACACCTGGTATAGTATTTGACACAAGACAGACACCATGTTTTTTCCCTCTTAAATGATATATTTTGAAACACTCTGTTGTTTTTCTCCTAATTGATGTAATTTGACCCACCCTATAATTTTTTCTCTTAACTCATGTAATTTGACACACTCTATAGTCCTTTCTCTCAAATGATGCAATTTTAAACACTCTGCTCTTGCTTATGATTTTTTTTGACAATCAATCGCCATTTTTATTTTTCTCTTACTGAACCGCCATGTTTTTTTCTCTTCCTGAACCGCCACTTTTTTTTCCACTCAAACGTTGTATTTTGAGACACTTTGTATATACTTCGACAACCACCGTGATTTTTTTTTTGTTAAATGATTTGTTGGTACACCTGGTATAACACGTTGACAACGGGTTGCCATGTTTTTTTCCTCTTGAATGGTGCATTTTGAGACACCCTGTTGTTTTTCTCTCAAATGATATGATTGTACGCCTTGTGTTGCATGGTGACAAGCACTCGCCATGTATTTTTCTCTTAAATGATGTATTTTGAGATACTCTGTTGTTTTTCACTCAAATGATATGTTGGTACACCCGATATACTAAGGTGGCAGTCAGGCGCCATGTTTTCTCTCTTAAATCGTGTATTTTGAAACACCCCGTATACGTTCCTTATTGGAATCGCACGTTCAAACGCTACGCCCTCGTTATTATTATCACACTCCAACACTTTGAATATTTCATCCACAATCATTTTTGTTTTTCCATATTATATTTTGAGACACCCTGAATATACTTTGACAACCACCACATTTTTCTGTTAAATAAATTAGTTGGTACACCCAGTATACCAAGGTGGCAACCAGCCGCCATGTTTTTCTCTCAAATCGTGTATTTTGAAACACTGTTGTTTTTTCTCGCAAATGATATGTTGGTACACCCGGTATACCAACGTAGCAATCAGCCGCCATGTTTTTCTCTTAAATCGTGTATTTTGAGACACTCTGTTGTTTTTTCTATCAAATGATATGTTGGAACACCCGGTTTACCAAGGTAGCAACCAGCTGCCATGTTTTTTCTTTTGAATCGTGTATTGCGAAACACTCTGTTGTTTTTTCTCTTAAATGATATGTTGGTACACCCGGTATACCTAGGTGGCAACCATCCGCCATGTTTTTTCTCTTAAATCGTGTATTTTGAGACACTCTGCTGTTTTTTCTCTTAGATGATATGTTGGTACACCTGGTATACCAAGGTGGCAACCAGCCGCCATGTTTTTCTTTCAATCGTGTATTTTGAGACACTGTTGTTTTTTCACTAAGATATGTTGGTACACCCGGTATACCAAGGTGGCAACCAACAGCCATGTTTTCTCTTTCAAATCGTGTATTTTTTGAGACACCCTGTTGATTTTTTCTTCAAATAATGTATTCTGAAATACGCTATATACGTTCCTCATTGGAATCGCACGTTCAAACGCTACACCCTCGTTACCCCGCAATTTTTACCTATTATTTCGAACATCATTATTATTATTATCACTTTCATCGAATATTTCCATCCACAATCATTATTCTTTTCTTATTTAACCGATGCGTTCTTATCATTCAATCGTATATATATAACATATTTTTACATTACCTTCTACGAAGCCTCCGTGGCCACATGGTTAGTGTCGTTCACTACCAAACAATGAATCAAAAGATCGACGGTTCAAACCCACAACTCTGTAATCTTTTTTATTCAACGGCGTGCTCGTCGGCTTAGGTTGAGTGATGGTGAAAAAAAGGAAAGTGGAGGGGGTTCGCTGAAGCGCCGCAATAGCTACTCAGGTTAAACATCAAATTCAGTTCTCAATTTTCTCAATTATCGTACAATTTGATGTTGGTGAACGAATACTGAATTGCATGCAACAGCCTCTCTCTCTTTACTGAAAGAACTCAGAACTCAATATCTGATAGTTTCTATACGTGTAAGCTGAACTTTCCGCATCCTTCTGCGAGGAACATACAAAACTTCCAAAACTTGCATAACAAGTTTAATGAACTGCGTAGGCTTATTATGGCAAGTACCTGTCAGAAAACAACTACTCCCCTGGCTAAGACCACGACGGGTATTGAATTAAATCTAACAGCTACTTGTGCAACGTCCCTTAAAGCATCAGAGGACGCAATTGCAAGTGCCCTCTATGACCAACCAGCAGAATTATGTTTTGATTTGGACAGGGTGACCACCTGCAGACTAGTTTTGAGGTTGTTGCCTCTCATCAGTGCAAGGGCAGGTCAACACAGACAGCACTGAAGCCATCTGTTCCCCGTCCAAACCAAAACACACTCCGCTGATTAGTCAATTCTGGTTCACGAGATCGATGCAGTTTCTAGGCCGCTCCACCTAGTGAGCAGAGGAAGAACACTCCGAATCTCCGGGTTAAGAGATTTACTCAGGTACTTGCCATAATAAGCCTACGCAGTAGGTGTTTATGGGAGTAGAGGGTTCATCATCGGTCGGTAACGACTGTTCGTTAGCAAACGATCTCCCAAAGATTTCAGTTTTCTTCAAAATCAAATTTCATTGAAGAATCATGTCTTTACACGAAAAAGCAACGAATGATGTCCTTAGACATCTTATTATTCTCATTCTATACATAATCAGGCTCCTTATAACATATTAATATTATCATAAATCATCTCGAACCAGCTGTCTAAACATCGCCAGACTCGACAATATTTTTGGATGTTTCCTGATCTCCTACATTTTTATTTATTTCTCCATAATAGAGTCATATTTATTTGCACTAAACTAGACCACTTCCTTGGAAACATAATTGTGTTTAACTCTTGCAATTGTTCATTTGCGGGTTTGATGTATTTGCATATTTTTTCGAAGAATCGCATAGTGAGGTTTTATCAAATTAATTTGATCACGCTTTAAGAGCACATGCTAAGTACACATCAATACTTCCCCAGGTAGCACATTATATCGGCTGAATCTTAATTTCATAAAATAAATAAAGATATATTTTAAATGAAAAAATAATATAGGTCCTGTATGGGTGAATATTTAAAAAATAATATTGGTTGAATATGGGTTGAATGATTTTTACCGATATCAATACTACAATATTGTCTACATATTGTTTCCAACATCTAAAATGAATATTGATAATCCCAATATAACAGTCATATCGATTATAGGGATATAAAACAAAATTTTAATTTGATAGCATATTGGTTGAATATCATTTCAACTATATTCAACAAATTATGATATCTCACATTGGGTCAATATTGGTTCAATGATATTTACCAATATCGATAAAATGATATTGTCTTCATATTGGTTTCAACATCTAGAATGAATATTGCAATCACAATATTCTTCTCATATCGTTTCTAGAAATAAAAACTATATTGTATATACAAGTTTGTTTGCATATTGGTTGAATATTATTTCTTCAATATTGATATTGATATTGGGTCAATATTGGTTCTATAATATTTACCGACATCGACAAAACAATACTGTCTCCACATTGTTTCCTACATCTAGAATAAGATGAATTTCAAATATTGGCCAAATATTCAATGAAACATAATAAAATTGTATTGTGATCAAAGCTGGATACAAATCCGCTAGGTTGCTCTACATATAAAACGTTTCTTAACACCTTTGAAGATATATTAAATACTTCAAATAACTTGTTTTCAACGCAGCTCACTCAGTGGTTATAGCGACCAAAAGGTAGACTCTGGTGTCACCTTGATCAACTAAAATACATTTAATAATTCACCTAGGGTATATTCTCTTTAACCAATATATCCAAATGATATTGTACCAATATCGATTAATGTTTTGAAGCAATTATTGCCTCAAGAATATTTCACTAATACTATTTTTGGAATGTTGAAACAATATTTGACCAATATTGCAAAATGTTCACAATTTACTTCTCGACAATATAACGTTGGAATATTTTGCCAATATTTTCAGAATATTGTACCAATATCGCTGGATATTTCGAGGCCAATATTGCTTCAAGAATATTTGGTCGAAATCATTCAAGTAATATTGGATCAATATCGCCTTATGTTCACATTTCTTTTTTCTCGCAAATATTGCATTTCAAATATTTTGCCAATATGTTCACAACATTGTACCAATATAGGTTTGCTACTTGGGTTACCTGTAGTATCAATATACATATATATTTTTTCTTACCTCATAACTCATTGGATTCCAACGCACAGGCTGAAAATCAAGTTCAGTTACCAACTCTCTCAAACATCGTACAATTAGAAGTTATTGAACGAATGTTGAGTTGCATGCAACAGTCTCTCTCTTTTCACCAAAATATTCTTCGCATTATCTCAGAACTCAATATCTTATAGTTTCCATACGTGTAACCTGAACTTTCTACATCGTTTCGCCAGGAACATACGAAACTTCCACAACTTGTATAACAAGTTTAAGTCTCGATTGACATAATTGCCACAAAATCAAACTTCATTGGAGCATCGTGTCTTTACATGAGAGAGCAACGTACTTACATGCATTAAGCCCATCTTATTAATCTCATCCCAAACATAATCAGGCTCGTTACAACACAATAAGATTATCATAAATCATCTCGAACCAGCTGTCTAAACATCGCCATAACTCCCACAACAAACGACGACCTATTATTATCCACATATATTAGGAGTAATGTTCATCTTGAAAGCTTCAAGTTAGTTCAACCATGAATTTCACGTTGATGGAAAGATATTTTCGGAATGATAATGAACAACGTCCTGTATATCAGCAGAGGAGTTTGAGACAAGTGGAAGTAGGTTGTCGTAATGTTTGTTTGTGTTTTGAATGGGAAAGTTTAAACTTTAGTTATCAATTGGATCGATTATATTACAATCTGAATGAAGTTCCCAGGTAGCACCTCATATTGGCTGTTTCATGATTTCATATTGGGCCAATTTAGAAATTGGGTAAATGTAAAAATAATATTGATGTGATATGGGTCAATATTGGGAATGCCATATAATATCAATAACATTGGTGGAACATTGGCTCAACCTATTATGATTGAAAATTGTCAAGCATGATATTGATTGAATGATTTTGACCAATATCGATAAAACAATATTGTCTTCATTGTTTTCAACAGCCAGAATAAATACATCCATATATTCCTTTTTTATCGATTCTAGAAATTCTAGAACAATATTGTATGGCAAAGTTTGATAGCACATTGGTTGAATATTATTTCATTAGTATTCAAAGACTCATTTCAAATAATATTGGTTAGATAATCATCAGTATCGTTAAAACCATATTTTCTACATATTCACCAATATTGAAAGACTCATTATAGTAAAACTATATTGTCTACATAATGTTTCCAACATCTATTATATTTATATTGCAATCCCAATAATCCACTCATATCGATTCTAGGGATATATAATGATAATATTGTGTGTCCATTTCTATAGCAATCAGTTGAATATTATTTCAACAATATCCACGAATCATATTGAATTTTATTGATTAAAATTGTCATGAAAACCTCACGCCATTATTGAAATTATAAGATACATTATCATAAAAAAATCCTCATGCCAATACTGAAATGATGATATTGATATATTAGTATAGGTATAACTGATGACCATAATTGAAATTTAAATATTGGCCAAACATTCAATAAACAGTATTGAAATGAATCATTGTCAAACCTGAGTGAGAAATGGCTAGGTGGCTTCACATCAAGAATATCAGCTACAACTTCAGAACATATATTTCGAATGTTAGTCTAAACTTGATTGAAGTTGAACTGTAGCTATAAAAGTGCAGAGATATTCGACATTTTTTAAAACTAGTTCACCAATTCTTTGGAAGCAACATATTCACTTTGAATATTCTATAATAAGAAAAAGGAAGTAGTTAATGAAGGAACTGGACATAAACAGAAGAACAAAAATTGTTATTTTCGTAATCCCAAACTGTTATTTTGATTCAACAAGAATCAGATGACAATTATAAAGTTAATGTTAACCCACCGTCCGTTAGAATTTTTAACGGCCGGCGGCCGTTAAGAAATCAGTTGTTCAAATGTTTTTTCAAAATTCTATTCTGCTTACAATTACAATGATTAAAATAATACTAACTATTCATATCGGGACGTGGCAAAGTGGTTAGAGCGTCCGACTCTTAGTCGAAATGTCCGAAGTTCGAGCCCCAATTGCGGCTGGGATTTTTTAATTCAATTTGGCATTTTAAATTATTAAAATCTCTTGGCTCGACTGGGGTGAGTCCTGCAAGTTCCACTGTTGCATTCCAATTAACAGTGCTGCTCCTAAGGTGGCGTATGGAGTTAGTAACAAGGCTTACCTATAACACATGGCTAATGACAATAGCAGTCGATGCCAAAACACCAAGAAAAAAATACTAACTATTCATAAATTTGAAAAGTCATTTGACAACTGCTATTATTTGAAATTACTATTCCATCGATGAGAGATTTACTATATCCTATATAGAAAGTTACTTATGACATCTACAGTCACTAGTTGAAACTTAATTGAGTTTCAACTAGTGACAGTAGATGTCATATGTAACTCTCTGTTTATCTGTCTTGCCTTCACGGTACTAATTTTTGAGTGGATTCGTTTTGATTTCAAGAGATCTATAAATCCTTTCTGATGAGTGAGTGACCACGAAACAGCGATCAAAGGTTGGAATTCTCGAAACCAAATCACAAAATACTCTATTTTCACCTATATACTGTAGACGTCATAAGTAACTTTCTGTTAAAATACTATATATACTATAAGCACCAGTATTTGAACTTGTTGTCGGTGTGGCCTCATTACTATGAAATAGTTGTCCCGTAATAGTAATTTTCTTTGGAATTAAATTTTCAATATACGATTCCACCACCGCAGAGGAGTTCGAACCTCCAAGTTCTTTCACCGATAGTAGATCGCCACCATTTTCTACAAGCATAGTAGCCGATGTTCTGAGAAACGAGTGCCTTGTGTAGAGCGGAGGATTTTCCAATTTTAAGAATGCTGCAATTTTCTTTGGAACAGCTCCAATAGGATGAAAGCCCACAACTTGTTTTACACATTTACCATTCGTATAACCAATGAAGAATCGCTGATTTTCCAAATTTGAAGGCCGCGAATCTACGTATCTTTGGTATAAACCATAGGCATCAAAAGGAAGTCCTTCTTTGGAAATGCCAAATATCCTTTTCTATTTGTTTTTAGTATACCCCAATGTAACCATAACTCTGGTACTGGTGCTTTCAAAATCATCCACTGTCAGCTCAACAGGTTCACCAAAAATACCACACATTAATATAACCTTTTCTAGCAACCATGTATGATCATCTGCCTCCAACAAAAACTCAGTTACTTCTTCTTCAGACAAAATTTTTGTTTTCTTCGGTGTGTATCCATCAGACTTTCGTCTCAAGAACAAAAATAATTTTCCGGATCTAAAAATACCTTTTCTGTAGGTAATAATCTGATATGGTGAACAATTTAAAATAACTAACCTTGAAATGTCAATATTGTCATAAACTTTCAAGTCAAGTTTCAACATTGAAATATTGGTCCACATCGAGTTAGGAGGATAAACCGTTGATTTTCGTTTCGTATAGGCTAATAATACATCTTCATTAACCACCTTTACATTCTTGTATGTACGCCACTATTCAACATTTTCATAATCTTTTTGGTATCGCTCTTAAACTATTTTCGGCAGTAAATCAACACTGGCTGCACATGATTCTCCCACTATTTCCAAAGAAATTTGATTTTGTTCCTCAATTTTATAAATGGTTGTTGTTAAAGCGAACTCGCGAAAACAAAAAACTGACGTTTGACAATGTATTATTGTTAGTAGAATTCTTCTGGACTTCCATTGTCTAGAAACAAAGAAAATAAATTCTTTGCATGTGTTTGAGTCAAGACGTTTCAACAGTTAACATCTACTGTCGTTATCAAGTGTGTGAATGCGACAAGATATATCGGATACTTATTATATAGCCTGCAACTGATGTACCTGCTATAAAGGTAATTATTATCTTCGTGGGGTCTCTCTCAGGTCATCAATGTTAATTAATATGATACAAAGACCTTTTTTGGTGAGTGTTATTATTGATGACCGATTTTGATAGGTCTTGACACAGAGTTTTTATTGAAATCTCAATCGATCTAGCTGAGTGATAAGTGGCTTCCACACATTCGGAATCTCTATGCTCGGCTGACTGAACACGTCATTATTCTGAATATAAGCCGACTCTATAAACTTTCTCTTATACCAATGCTGTTCTTTGTGGATGTCTTCGGCTTCCGATCATGCGATGCTGTGCTGATAAGTCCATTCGTGATCTGCTATTCCCTACTTCGCGTATGAAACACGTATGAAACGTGTAGAACATTGCAATTCAAGTCAGTATTTGTGATTCGCGCTATAAAACCGCTAGTGCGTAAAATGCTTTTAAGGCCTCCGGCTAACGCCATCGGGCCATCATCCACGCCGCAGGCCATAAACGCCTACTGTACGCCCTTGATACATAAATAACTATTATAGCAGGTACATCAGTTGCAGGCTATATAATAAGTATCCGAGATATCTTGTCTGTTGAAACGTCGTGACTCTAACACATGAAAAGAATTCATTTTCTTTGTTTCTAGAGAATGGAAGTCCAGAAGAATTCTACTAAGGGCCAGTTTTTCATGTTCAAGTTAAACTCCAGATAACCAACTAATAGTTTAGATGGTGAATGACATTCTTTAAATGATGTTTAAAGGATCACATTCTAACCATTAGTTAATTAATCTGGAGGTTAACTGCAACTTGAAAAACTCACCCTAAGTATATAATCTTGTTGTGATATTGTTAGGCTGTTCCATGACAACACGATGTTGGTATTTTTCTGTAGAATAACGAAGTACGTGATTTGTTCTTTCCTCGGAATTAAAATGTAATCTTTCAACGGGATTATGAAAAGTCTTGAACGAAACACGGCCGATACGCAAATAACGGATTCGGTTGCTATAATCCTCGGCTGCGCCTCGGATTACAATATTCAACACCATCCGTTATTTGCTACATATCGGCCTTGTAACGTTATAGTTTTTGAGCTGAAGATGTTTGCATTGCATTACTATCCATTCAAATGGTGTTTTCTGTTAGATATGAAAAAGAAGATTTTGGAAAAAGTGTGGATACAATGAAGAGTGATTCTTCAACTTGAATCTCGAATGTTTCGAAGTCAAATCAATGGAGTTTGTTCTTTTTGTTTGTTTTTATTTGCTCTATAAAAATCATACTAGCTCAATATTTTCAGAGGTTGAGACAACATCGAAAGGAATGAAGATATTGGTGCATTAATTTGATTGGAAACGATTCCGCCCTCTAAACTGAGTTAGGCTTATCCGAATATGAATATATTTTCCTCAATCTTATTCATCTAAACTGCCGCCCGTTTCATTGCCTATGACTCACTGTGTATGGAGGAAATAAGCATCATGTGAAATGAAATAGCTCTTGGCACGGAACATACAGTATAGGTTTTGAGGGCAATACTGACACCAGTTGTAATTTGCAAATCTGTTTGCACCTACTAATTGCAGAATCTGTTCTATCTGTGATTTAATTGACGAAATACAATTGTTCTGGTGTTATTGCTAGAAATGCTAGCATTAAATCCGATATATATTATTTGCTTGCTGAACGAAATAATTATTATAATATTACGTATTCTGTTGGAATTGCGATTGTGCTGTATGCTAATGGGGTAATTTGGTCATTTCATTATAATGTGGCAATAAGTGATAATCAGCCATATGCTGTATCACTTCCGTTATGTTTAGCAGTCAGACGTTTTCCCAACTTAATGGCAATTTGCCGGTAAACAAAACGGAATTGAAACAGCATAGGGCTGATTGTAACGTTTTCTACTATATGTATTTCAGGTGGCCACGAGGTAAGATACTCTCCCAAATTTCTCTATAGCTTCGAAGAAACAGGTTCAAAATTTGGTATGTCTCTGTGGTACTGAATACCCTCATTCTGAAACTGGAAGTAAGAATTTCATATGAATTTTTTGGAATGACAGCCTGCGTTTTTTTGGGAGAGCTTCGAATTTGACCTGTAATATTTTTTTCAGTAAATCTATTGAAACCGGTGGAGATAGGGCTGATTGATCAATCAATTGAAGAATGTTGGAAATGAGAATCAAACTAACTTTCGAGTGCACACTGGTGATTTATCGTTTGATTTTATTCGCGTTTTGAATACAAAAATAGCAAGTCGGTTTTTATATTGTATATCGGTCTAAGAAAAGTGACACAGAACTAATACGGTCTTCTCCGATACGCTTCATAGGTGAAACTTATTGTTATTGCCATGAAGGTGGGAGGGTCATTTTGTAGAAATTATAGTGTTATTTGATTCTAAACCTCAAATTAGGGATAAAACGAACTGAATCCTGCAGGAGTGATTTTGAAGAATGAAGATACTCCCAAGTAAGAATTTGTATCAATTCGTCTCTCTTTTGTTGTTTTCAGAAACGACCATCAAATTGAACTAGCAGGTGTTCACAACTATGACTACTCAACTGTGATGACAAAAACTCATACATTACTTCTCAATTCAATTAGACAGTAATTAAAAAATGTGCTTTCTTCATATATAGTAATAAAATTTTCAATTAAAGAAATATCAACAATTATCATTTTTAAAAATATAGTCAAACTATTTTTCCAAACAGTCGATACCAGATATTTCTTCAATGGCAACATTTCACTTACATAATTATCACATTGTCCTCAATTGGTCTCCGAACATTATTATACACTAGTCATTATTTAACAAAAATTGATTTATATATTTATTCATTAAATGATATTGTTATTATTCTTATAATATTACTACTTACATTACTTCTTATGCACATGTTACTGTTTATTTGTGTGTTCAAAAACTCAAAGTAAAATGTACTGCACTTCTCAACAGCTCACATGAGCTCAGCAAAGAAATCTTAATGTTTTTTTTTATTATAATAACACCACAGCTCAATAAACACACTGATTGGAACCTCGACCGTTTGCTGTAAAACAAAATCACTGAACAGGAAAACGCCATTTCGACGTGAAAGTCAGTGAAACATCTTCAAAACCTGAAAAACAACTTTTTCTACTTTAATTGTAACTAGGAAAATTTTCGTCAAAATACTTATATTGGCGAGAAAGAAAATGTGAACATTCGGCGATATTGGTCCAATATTACATGAATAATATTGGCGAAATATTCTTGAACTAATATTGGCCTCAAAATGTTCGGCGATATTGGTACAATATCGCTGATACAATATTCTGACGATATTGGCAAAATATTCAAAAGTTTTATTGTCGAGAAGTAAAATGTGAACATTTTGCGATATTGGTCGAATATTGTTTGAATATTTTAGGAATAGTTTTGGTGAAATATTCTTGAAGCAATAATGGCCTCAAAATATTTATCGATATTGGTACAATATCATTTGGATATAATGAAGTATGTCATTATACCTTTTAGTTGATGAAGGTGACACCAGAGTCTGCTTTTTGATCGCCAATCCACTGAGTGAGCTCTCTTGAAAACAAGTTACGGGAAGTATTTAATATACTTTCATAGGTTTTGGAAGACGTTCTATATGTAGAGCCACCTAGCGGATTTTTATCCAGGTTTAATCATGATACAATTTCAATATGTTTCATTGAATATTCGGCCAATATTCAAATTTCATCTCAATCTAGATGTAGGAAACAATATGAAGACAATATTGTTTTAACGATATCGATAAATATTATTGAACCAATATTGACCCAATATTAATTAATAAGATTTGTTGGATATTGGCGAAATGATATTCAACCAATGTGTAATCACACTTGGAGATACAATATAGTTTTTATTCCTACAAATTTGGAAATACAACTTAGTTTTTCTCCCCTATAATCGATATGACTGGAATATTTGGATTGCAATATTTATTCTAGATGTGGAAAACAATATATAACCAATATTTTTTTATCGATATTGGTAGAAATCATTCAACCAATATTGACCCAATATTTCGTGTGATAATCTACATTCAATACTAGTTCCACCAATATTATCGATATAATATTGTATTTTGAATATTCATCCATATTGGACCTATATTGATTTTTCATTTATAAATATATCTATATTGGCCCAATATGGAAACAAGATTCAGCCGATATCATGTGTTACCTGGGTATAATGTTCACTTTGACAGTAATAGTAATTTATACAACAAGAATTCAGAATGAGACGTTAGGAAACCTTCGAAAGTGCAAAAAAGAGATGATTTTTTCCATTGATATGGTTTCAATAAAAAAATACCCTTCATTATTACCGCTTCGAAAGAAAAACAGTAAAAACTCATACTATTATACATGAAGAGCCGTTCGATAACTTGCTATCGAAATTGTCGTTTGGAATTACCAGAGTAACAATAATAATTGTACTATTGATATGAATCTTATAAAAAACTGGTATGGATTAGATATGATTGAAATATTTTCAATTAAAAGCGATTCAAATGAGAATAATGGGTATTGTGTATTAACTGTATTTTAACAACTTTCATTTTTAATAAATAATGTAAGCTGTTTTGCGTCAGAGAGTCGTATTTTTTTCTGGTTAACATAAAAAAAATAGAAATTAACAAACTTCCCAAATTCCGTCAATTTTCGAATTATTTCCAGGAGATTTACTATTTTTTCCACTTTGATATTTTTACGTAAATTATACTATTTATGCAGAATACACCAATAGATCACTTGATGACAGTCATACTATATTAAGAGAATGATTTGAAAAAATTACAAATAACTAATATACGTACTATAGAGATGAAACGACACCAACGTTCTGTCGTATTCATTGCTTCTGGAGCTTTCCAGTCTTCCAGTTTTTGAAGTGTGGCAGCAAATCCACATTGAGTTTCATTATCGAGAGTCGTTAGATTTACATTTTCTTCTAAATTTCCATTTTTACATTATAACGAGGCAAATTATGTTAGCAGTCGATGATTTTGACACCAAACTTGAATATGATAAACATAAATGTATATGCGGGGCTATTCAAATTCGATTCTATGTAGTAATTCTCGGTAACGATAAAAGATAAATGGGTGGTTAAACGGGGGAAAAGTAGCGCATTTCAAGCTTCATCAGTTCTAGAGTTGTCTAGGAGAAATCGAGATTTTGAAATCATTCTTTTTAGTCTGTATCTTTTCATTTTGCGAACAATTTTAAAAACATGTGGCACTTTGCTAGAGCAAAATTTCAAAAGTATACAAGTATGTGAAAAAAATAATTATATGCACCCTTAACTTTTCATTTTCAAATACAGACCGGTATTTTCCATTGCATTTTTTCTTTTTTCAGATAATCGAAGTATTCCCATCCGAACTACAGAGTGTTTTGGAAATATATTTTTCAAATCACAACCGCTGTAAATGAAAAATATCATAGTTCAAGTATAGCATGTCTATAATGAAACTAATTGAATGATTTTCACTGCAAAGGGTTTACAAAACCACAACGATCGTGTTTCCTCAAATTCTCATCGAAAATTGATTACGGTTCAGGTGTATACCTGTCTCCAAATAAACCCCGGATAAATACCAATACTACTGATTACATTTAATCTTAAGATAAATAGATGAAAAATATAATCTCTTATCATGGAAAATGGTTTTCCGCAAAGAGGAAAAAAGAGTGATGGCAAGCGTTTTCCACAGAAATCATAGGACCATGATTTTTGGCTGAAATCTAGTCAGATCCAAACCCAGAAAGACATTAGCCGCATTCCACATATTTAAAAATTTTGAACATAAACCTACACTCATCTATCACAAAACCAAGTAGGAAATGATGTAACAAAACTTCCATTCAGTCAGAAGAAAGCAAACTTCAAGCGAAGAATTGGTAACACTAAGAGAATTGTTAAAAAAAACATATTTCTGATCAAGACAAATCAATCAAAATCCACAGTACAAATTTCTGGGGAATTGAAATTGCCGCAAACTACAATAACTTAAAAAAGATTCGTTGTTGCCCACCCTAAAAATGCTTTTTATTTTTTTTTTATAAGTTCCGTATAACGATTGTGGCCTCAGATTTTCGTTTTTTTCTTAATAGAATTATGTGGAATTTGTTGTACAAGTTTGCTCCTTCCCGCTTTCGTTCAGGTTCACTGACTCCACTGGTCTCTAGGAACAAAATCCTTCAAACCTAGTCATAACAAACTACTATCGTAGTTTATTTTGTGTATGGGAGAGTTTTGGTTTCCACAAGAGAATGTAACAAAGTTTACATTTTCTACAGAAATATACGAATTCAAATGAAATTGATTTTTTCAATTATTTTGTTACAAATACCTAATCAATGGCTTAATGGCAAACTTTATCTAGACTACTTCAGCCAAAATGTTAGTGAATATCTGGATGATATTTCCTTTGCTAATTTGAATTGCTTGTAGTTTCGTGGTGCTCGTTCACATTGCACGAGAGACGTGAATCAATTTGTACAAAAAACATCTCAATACAGATTTATAGCAAATAATGGACCAACTTGTTGGCCCGTAAGATCCCCTGATTTCATTGTACAGGATTTTTTCCATGTGGTACACTAAAAAAAAAAGACTATATCTAAACAAAGTTGGAAACATAGAAGATTAATCAATGAAAAGAGTGAACGCTTTCACAAAACTACGGCAAAGATATTATAAAAGGAAAACGAAACAGATCGAATATCTTCAAAACAAATGTGTTGTGAAAAAAATGCAAAAACACGTCGATTTTAAATCCAAGGGAAACATCTTCCTATCATAACCTCTATTGTCACACCACTCTCCCCACCCCTTGGTCACTAATACAATTCGAATAGGGAAAGTACTAAGTGTGACACAGCATTGAAAAGGTAATTCCATGAGGAAGTCAGACATGTGAGTGTTTCATTTTGGCACCCTTTTGCGGGAAATACAGCTGTTTCGTATTCCAACTCATGGATATTTCATTCGAAAGCTAATGTGAACAATTCACAAAAACATAACAGTTTGAGCATCTACTGTGAATTATTGAAGTTTGGAATGATTGGATTTGAATTTAGGCAACTTTCCAATTTTTAGGTTAATGCAATGTTCAATTTTCTTATTTTTCAAAATCTTTTATTCAACTTGCCCTGTTAGTATGTAGGTATGTGTGGGACAAATCTTGCAGCTGGCTTTTGACCCACTTATAGTTGTCCGATCAACTTGAACTTTGGTAGGTGTTCAAAATTGCGATGACAATGTATTATGAAATTTTTGTTGGAATAAAAACAACAAAATGGCAGCTCCAGGATGGCGGATGAGATTTGTAATTATGGTCCGATTTGATTCAAATTTGGATTGTGCGGGTTTTAGGTACAGATTTTCAGCATGACTGAAAAAAATTGAACAAAATTGATTAAAAAGCTTCTATACGAATGCGATGAAAAAAAATATTTTTTCAGATGTGGGACGTATGTTATCCTTTGCGTAAGAGATTCAAATGCTTCCGGCGACTACAAAATATGCATTTTTGAGCGGTTAAATTTTGATTCTGTTACGCACAGAATAACCTACGTCACATATCTAAAAAAATATATATTCTTTCCTTTTTTGAAGTATCATAATTTGGAATACAGAACAGCAGTTTTTTCCCGCAAGAGGGCGAGTAAAATAAAAGTTTGGTAGCGAAAATTGACATGGCTGAATTTCTTATGAAATTACCTTCTGAATGATGTGTCACATTCACTACTTTCCCTATTCAAATTGTTTGGGTGATATTGACCAAGGGGTGGGGGGGGACTGTTTCGTTTTCGGTGCCCTACCTGTATTTTTAACACAGATAATAACTTGGAAAAATCGATTTGAACATTTAGTGTGATCATTATCACTTCTTGTGACTGACATTTCGATTATTGATAAAAAATAAACAAGTTCTTGTTTTGTGATGAGTTATAAAATATGTAGAATGTATTATGAGCACATGATAATATTTGTGACAGATTTGGTTTGTGACAAATCTGCAGGATACATACAACAGATGATTTTGATTCCTGCTGATTTTTATTATGGTGATGTTAATCGACAAGTGTATTAGTAATTTTTCTAGTGCAACATTCCCAAGTAGCACACCTATATTGGTAAAATATTGATACAATATTGTGAACATATTGGCGAAATATTTGAAATGCAATATTGGCGAGAAAAAAAATGTGAACATTCGGCGATATTGGTCCAATATTACTTGAATAATATTGGCGAAATATTCTTGAACTAATATTGGCCTCAAAATGTTCGGCGATATTGGTACAATATCGCTGATACAATATTCTGACAATATTGGCACAATATTCAAAAGTTATATTGTCGAGAAGTAAAATGTGAACATTTTGCGATATTGGTCGAATATTGTTTGAATATTTTAGAAATAGTTTTGGTGGAATATTCTTGAAGCAATAATGGCCTCAAAATATTTATCGATATCGGTACAATATTTATCGATATTGGTAGAATATTTATCGATATTGGTACAATATTTATCGATATTGGTACAATATCATTTGGATATATTGGTGGATGTCAATATACCTTGGTAAATTATTAAATGTCCTTTAGTTGACACCAGAGTCTGTCTTTTGATCGCCATAACCACTGAGTGAGCTGTCTTGAAAACAAGTTAAGAGAAGTATTTAATATACTTTCGTAGCGGATTTTTATCCAAGTTTGATCATGATATAATTTCAATATGTTTCATTGAATATTCGGCCAATATTCAAATTTCATCTCAATCTAGATGTAGGAAACAATATGAAGACAATATTGTTTTAACGATATCGATAAATATAAGTGAACCAATATTGACCCAATATTAATTAATAAGATTTGTTGAATATTGGCGAAATGATATTCAACCAATGTGTAATCACAGGAGATACAATATAGTTTTTATTCCTAGAATCGATATTAGGGGAATATTGGGATTGCGATATTTATTCTAGATGTTAAAAACGATGTGAAGACAATATTGTTTTATTGATATTGGTAAATATCGTTCAACCAATATTGACTCAATATGAGTTATCACAATTTGTCAAATAAAGTGGAAATGATATTCAACCAATATTCTAACAAACTTGAAAATACAATATAGTTTTTTTCCCCTATAATCGATATGACTGGAATATTTGGATTGCAATATTTATTCTAGATGTGGAAAACAATATATAACCAATATTGTATTATCGATATTGGTAGAAATTATTCAACCAATATTGACCCAATATTTCGTGTGTTAATCTACATTCAAAACTAGTTCAACCAATTTTCCACCAATATTATTAATATAATATTGTTTTTTGAATATTCATCCATATTGGACCAATATTGATTTTTCATTTACAATATATCTATATTGGCCCAATATGGAACCAAGATTCAGCCGATATGATGTGCTACCTGGGTTAGGGCAAGGACTAATGTCTCTTGGAAATGTTGAATTAATTTCCTCGTTATTCAGAACGACGGAGTGTAAGCAGATGATCTGAACATTCTTATTCTGAAAGTATCAACTTGATATTGATCCACTTCTTACTCTCTGATATTCTTCGAATAGAGCTGTTATGGTATTGAAACAAAATTCATACTTTACTTGTAAAAGTGCAATATTTCCATAACTCTTGGTAGGTAGTTGAGATGAAGATATTTTGCCAATATGAAACATGTTATTTGGCATTTAAAAAACTGCAATGAAAAACAGATGTCCGTAAATGAAAAATAAAGTTACTTGAGAATCACCCAATTTGTACGACAATTTCTATTCTACTCCTATTGACATATTTTGATGCTCTAGAAAAAGTTGCTATAGCAAGGTACCAAAAGTTTAAAAAAAAAATAACAAAAGAAACAGATAGCAGGTTATTTTTAAATTTTCGATTTTTCTTGGATAACTCCAGAACTAAAGGAACTAGTTGGGATCTTTCTAATTCATAAAATTGACATCTGAAAAACTCTACTTGATTCCATTCAACCGCCCCTCTACCTCTAACCGTTACCGAGATCCCAATGTAAATACTCAAAATTGAAAAGCCCTGTATAAATGTTATACACATTTTTTCATAAGAAAGCAGACTATTTGAATACTAACAATGATTCTGACTTCCGAATTCCTGTATCTCATTATCTAATTGACACTACTTTCTGTTTTCTATTTCAGATTGGCAAACAGTGCCCCAGCATGTACAAAGACGTTCACTACCAGGCGAATAGTTGGAGGCAGCATTAAAAGATGTGAAATGTGCCATATCATAAACGAATATTAAATAAATTTTAATGAAGTGATCTACCATATCTCGCGTAATATCAAACAATCATTGCTGTGAAGTGACCAAACTATATCAGTGCTAGCAACAATACAAAATAAAACATATCATATCATATTTTGCAAAGAATGTATGTTAAATGACTGAAAATTTGTGTCCGCTTTAATTCAGAATAGACGTAGAATACTTGTTTGTTCTTTTAGGATAATAACGTTTTCAATCGACCATGAAACAGGACCTCCAGATAGAAAATGAAAACTGTATTCCGGGTTGTACTTGAGGAATCTGTGATATCCTGAATCTTGAGGCTATATTTTGATTTGTAGTGATTGTCAATCAGTTGACAAACGTTTTTTGAAACCTAAGGCTGGGTTTCATCAATATTTCAATACCGATTTAGGAAATTACCGACAATTCAAATCGGGCGTGTTGCTTAATTGGTTGTTTTTGGTCAGTTATAAGAAATCTTAGTTCGCATAATCCACGTTCTACGGCCTATTTAACCGACCAATGATGGCCAGTCAAGCAATCCGATTGAAATTGTTGGATGTGTCCTAAAGCGAGATTAAAGTTTTGGTGAAACCCGGCCTTAGACTGATATTATTTTATCCACTCAGAAAGTGAGATATCAGGGTTTTAACAAGTCAAGGATGAAACTTCAACAATTTTTTTTATTTTTATGCTTCTGGAGCATTTTGGATTTTTCAACAACAGAAATGTTATACCACTGCTTGATTTGAAAAATTGTGATTGTCGTATACATCAGTTTATTGGTAAGTGAATGAGGTATGTAAAATACAGGATGGCCTATCCAGGGTGGCCTTACCTGGTTTGCATATGAAAAAAATAAAATTCAGCAAATGCTTCGTTCGATAGTTTGGTCTGAATCAGATCTCCAATATAAGCAAAATTGAACGGTGAAGAAAATCAGTTGAATATACAGGGTGAGCACGAGACGAAGTACGACTCCCAATTCTTCCACCGTTTTGAAGATACAAGTTTCAAATTTGGTATGCTGCTATAAATATAACTGAGAATTTACCACTTCCGGTTTAACTGATAGTGACTTCTCTGTTTTTTTTAAATGAACAATTTGTGATAGGACTATTTTTAGAAATGAAAAATAGGTTGAAAAATTACTCAGTTACAGTTGATTTTGCAATCCAACAAGGTTAGCCATGAAAAGCAAATCAAAAGCATCTCACCTGACGAACGGCATCGGCATGACAAAAATCCGTCAACTGATATCAACTTTGGAGAGAAAACAATTAGAATCAAAGGTAGAACAAGTGAAGAAATTGGCTGAAATCCGAGCAATTCAAACGGAGAAAAATTATTGAGAAAGAAACTGCTTTGAGAAAAGCCGGAGTTAGGAGATAGTTACAGATCTACCCGTGCATCCAGTACTGAATATGACGATGGAATGGCATAATACTCAATTAGTTGAGTCAAATAGATCATCTTCCGTCCAAAACTGGGTGAATACCGTAGATAATTTTGAACCACCAACACCAATAAAAGGTATTATGTAATTAGCTTTGTGTTGTGTTTATCAGTTGTGTTGGTTACAGGTTGCCCGATGCATTTAAATCTTATTTCAATCTCATAAGATCCTTCTTTTTGAGGAATATGTAATGCAATCTTTGTAACGAAAGATTGGTTGAAACCTAATAATGTGCAGTATCAAATTATTCGTAATTTTAAAAGGAAACTCTGCATAATGGGTACGTTTTTAACAAAAATGTTGAATTATTCTCAAAATTTCAGTACTGAAATTGGTGCTTTTAAGATGTCCGTAGCACTCTAGAATAAAAAATAAACATCAAAATAAAAATAAAATTGGGTTACAAAACGTGACAAATAACTCATGGTTGTATTCAGTAAATCATGTGGAGAAAAGAGAAGTGAAAATGTACTGGGTGTCTCATTTGAAAATCGAAAGTTCATGTCACTTCTGGTGAAACCGGAAGTTGCAAGAAGCTGAGTAACTTGTTTAACTCCTGTTCCTTCCTACATCTGTTTTTGAACCATCTGTATACCAGATTATGTTTCCAGACGATAGTGATTCTACTCCCGAGTCCCATTCATTTAGCACTTGAGCTATGTTCTGTAGTTCTGTATAGCATCGGTTGGAGTGGTATTCACAGCACTCGTAAAACACAGACAGACAAGCAAGCCTCCACAAAAGTGAGGTTTCAATTCTGTCTCATTTTGGGTCACCACAGATGTGATTCTAAGTCTTATGATCGCTGTGTAAAACCAGTGCATGATTTTCGGTTTCAGTCCCCATGTTTTGACAAAAGATCTCCTACGTATCATGGACGATGATTTGATTTTGTTGATTACATGTTGCAGATGCATGTTCCAGCTTAGTTCCTTATCTAAGAACAGTCCTAAGTATTTGACATGATCAGGAACTTGTAGTGTTACGCCAAAGAAGTTCGGTGCGGGTTCTTGTCCTTCAGAATCCATTTGCGTGTGAAGGGAAGGAATACTTCATACGTAATCAGTTTAAATTTTAATAGTATGTTGCAATGGTTATTTCAGGGCGCATTGATTTTTTATATGGGTTCTTGAAACTGAATGTGGATAATATCCAAAGCAATATCCAGGCAAAGGTGTTTCAATTCAGAGTAGTCTACAACTGTAATATTGTCTTAAATATAAAATCGGAAAACATGAAACAAGCCGATAAAACATTTAGGCCCATACTACATTAAACTCACCTATAATGTGTTATATATTATGAACATGTAAGGTAAGCTGAAAGTACCAAACATCCAGTATTGAAAAAACATCATAATACGGGTTTGGAGAACTGTTGGTTTATTGTCAAATAAAGAATAAGTTGGAATGTCAAAAAGTTCTTTGAAATAAAGTTTGTTGCAAAAGTATTTGACCTGTGTACGAAAATACATAACATAATTGGAGCGAGGATAAACTGGTCAGTAATCTGAAACTAAGTCAAGTTACAAGTCAAGATACGAGTCAAGTCCAACTGAAATAATGTCTTTGGTGAAATCAATTGAACCTTTCAAACCAGGAGAGTCGGTCATATCTATTTTTTTTGTGTAATAATATTGGGGAAGATAAGAAGGTATCTCTATTCATTACTTTGGTTAGTGAAGAGGCTTATAGTGTTATCAAAGACCTTATATCCCCAGAATTACCCTGTACAAGAACATATGTGCAGCTTAAAAATGTCCTAATAGCATATTATTGTCCAAAGAGACTGATTATTGCTGAACGGTACCAGTTCTATATATGTACTCAAGAGTCCCATGAAGATATGATTGCATTTATAATCAAATTGAAGAAATTATCCAAATATTGTCAATTTGGTCAATTCTTAGATGATGCGCTTAGGGATAAGTTAGTCTGTAGTCTCAAATCAGAAAAAGTCAAGAAAAAATTATCATCTGAGGATAATTTGACATTCAATAAAGCCTGTCAGATAGCTCAAAGTATGGAACTCGCTGAAAACAAAGCAAAAATCATAGAAAATGATTTGCTGAATAGAGTTGAAAGTCAAAGTCAGTTCAAATCAAGATTCAAACAGTGGAATTCCGGTCGTCAGTAGCGGTTCATCACAGTCAATCAATATGAAGTGTAAACGATGTTTACGATTCCATATAATTAATTTTAAATGTCCTGCATTGCAATGGAAATGTTTTTCTTGCAATACCATGGGGCATACGTCAAAATCTCCCATGTGCAGGAATCGGGTCCATTTTGTAGAAGGGTTTGAGGAGGATTTTGAAGAACAAAACCTAGAGACAAAGCAAGAAAACGAAGAGAACTCACAGAACACAGAACACAGAGGAAGAAGGAAATATTATTGAATCTGAATTATATACAGGTTCTGATTGTTCTATTATTTCTATGGATTTGTTCAAAAAGTATTTTCATACAGTTAAATTAGTTAAAGATAATGTAAAACTAAAAACATAATTAGGTCAAGTGAATTATTTGGTTATCAAAGCTACAGTTGATGTAAAATGTGTAAACAAAGGGTGCAGTAAGAGTCTTGAGTTAAAAGTGATTGATTTTGAGTCTGGTGTTTCTGTTAGGAAAATCATGGTTGAATGTTCTGATGCCCAATTGGCGAGAGAAGTTTGAATGTTCTGATATAATGATTGTGAATAATAATATTTGTAGCAATGAAGTGGAAGATTTTAATAATAAATTGAAGAAGGAGTATGAGAATGTGTTCAATCAAAATGAATGTATAAGAGGATTCGTAGCAAATGTAAAGGTGAGAGATAACGTGACACCAAAATTCTGTAAACCATACCGAATACCTTATGCCCTGAAAGATAGAGTACGAGAGGAAATCGAAAATTAGTCAAAGAAGGAATTTTACGACCTGTTGAAAAGTCAGAATGGGCTAGTTTCATAGTGGTGGATCCTAAACCAAATGGCAAAATCAGGATATTTGGAGATTTTAAATCTACCATCAATCCAGTCATTGAAAATCAGTATTATCTTTTACCTACATCTGAGGAAATTTTCGCTTCATTGTCTGGTGGAAAATTATTTTCAGTTGTGGATTTGAGAAATGCCTATTTTCAAATTGAGGTCAGCGATGAAAGTAGGAGGCTATTAACAATAAATACTCCTTCTGGTTTATTCTCTTATACAAGACTTGCATTTGGGGTTAAATCGGCACCGCATATATTTCAATCGGTAATTGAACAAATTCTGAAAAATATACCTGGGGTTCATTGTTATTTGGATGATTATCTTATAACCGCAGGAAATCATTTGGAAATGGAGAATATATTGAAACTTGTGTTCGATAGATTCAAAAAATATAATGTTCGTATTAATTTAGATGAAAGTAATTTCTTTTTGAAAAAAGTAACAGTTTTAGGTCACCTGAGTTCAGAGAATGGTTTTGAACCTACTGATCAAAAACTTAAAGCTATTTTGGAAGCTCCCAAACCAGAAAACATTCAACAGTTACAATCCTATTTAGGATTGTTGCATTATTATTCAAATTTCATACTAAAGTTATCCGAAAAATTGATACCTCTTTATAAACTACTGCAGAAAGGTGTTTCATGGTATTGGAATCGAGAAATTAATACATGTTTCGAAAATAGTGAAAAATTATTATTGAGCTCGAACATCTTAATGGCTTTCAATCCTATATATCCAATTACATTTACTGTGATGCATCCCCATATGGAATACGCTCTATATTAGCACATGTACTACCTGATGGAAGTGAAAGGCCAGTAATGTATGTTTCTGCTGCACTTTATTCAGCAGAAAAAGATTATAGTCAGAGAAAGAAGCACTTAGTATAGAGTAAAAAAGTTTCATAATATTTTTTTTGGCAGAAAATTCTCTTTAATCAATGATCATTAACCGTTACAGTATTCACTCTCACCCACCAAACCATTACCTCCTTTGGCTGCTGCCAGAGTACAACGCTGGGCAGTTATACTTTCGGGATATGATTATGATATTAAACATAAGGAAGGTAGAAAATTGCCGCAGGTAGATGCACTTCCTAGGCTTCCACTCAAATCTGAGAGTAGTGGATAAACTATCAAATAATTTTCGATTGTAAAAGAACTGCCAATTTCATTCAGAGATATTGCTAGAGAAGCATTGAAAGACAATACACTCACATCAATCAAAGATTTCATTTCATATGGTTGGCCAGTATCAAATAAAAACCCATATTCAGTACCATATTTCAGAATACGAGAATTCCTCAATTTAGATCAAGGATGTATAACATACAATAATAGAGTTTTGATACCGAAGCATTTACAACGAAAAGTTTTGAGTTTACTCCATGATCCCTGGAGTTGGTAAGATGAAAGTAGTAGCTCGGCAATATGTTTATTGGAACAACTTGAACAAAGATATTAAAGATATAGTAAAACAGAGTGAATGCTACAAACGTTCCTGAAGCTCCTTTTACTTCATGGTCATGGTAAATGCCAAAAAGAATGACATAAATTTCCTTATTCTCATAGATGCACATAGTAAATGGATATAAGCTTGGATTCTTGGATCTACTGATGCATCAATTATAATATCATGTTCAAGACAATCTTTTGCTGTTTTCGGTTTACTTGATGATATTCATACAGATAATGGACCTCCATTTAACTCGGAAGATTTTGTATTATTTTGCACGGCTAATGGAGTTAAAGTTTTAAAATCTTCTCCTTTGCATCCATTTTCAAATGGTATAACTGAAAGATGTATTCAGACTTTCAAGAATAATTTTTTGAAACAACTTTATGATGATAAAACAAACTGTCTCACAAGTCAAGCAAAACTTGACAATTTTCTTTTCTTTTATAGGAATATTCCACATAGAGTTACTCAATTGTCACCTGCCGAATCGATGCTAAAACAAAAACCTAAAACAAAATTATCTTTACAAAAACGAATTTAAATAAATATGTCAAAGATAAACAGTCATATATCATAGAAAAACGAAATGAAAATGGTGATCCAAATAAATTAAAATAACTCCAAAAGGAAGATCAAGTCTATGTTAAAAATGTACGTGGAGAGAAGAATAATTGGTCTAAAGGGATAGTGAAAGTGAGAGTAAGTCCGGTGACGTATATTGTAGTTGTGGAAGATCAAGTCTATGTTAAAAATGTACGTGGAGAGAAGAATAATGGGTCTAAAGGGATAGTGAAAGTGAGAGTAAGTCCGGTGACGTATATTGTAGTTGTGGAAGATAAACCAAGATATCTTCATATAGATCATCTTTGTAAGGTTTCAACTTCAGCTGAAGATTTTGCAACAACATCTGTAGAAAACAACTCTCCTATGATGTTGATCCAGAAGATGTATCACTTTCAGATACAGGAAGCAAAAGTTCTAGTTTAGAAAATGAAGATAAGCTGAATGAAGGTGAATCTTGTGAGAATGACTTACAATGTGCAAATCAGAATGATAAAGTTTGGTTGGAAAATAATTATGACCATGACAATAATGCAGGAAATAGCATATCTGAAAACCAAACCACTTCATTACGTAGATCAGTCAAAACTATTCAAAAACCTGACAAGTACATGTTTTAATGTTCTTTGAGAGGAAAGATAATGTTATATATTACAACCATGTAAGGTAAGTTGAGAGTACCAAACCTCCAGTATTGAAAAAACATCAGAATACGGGTTTGGAGAACTGTCGGTTCATTGTCAAATAAAGAATAAATTGGAATGTCAAAAAGTTCTTTGAAATAAAGTTTGCTGCAAAAGTATTTGACCTGTGTACGAAAATACATAACATAATGTAGACCAGACGGCAACAAATGAAATATTCAACAATATTAAATGCAGCTGCATAAAACCAAAAGGTTCAAATTATTATAATTCAGACTTCATTAACCGCTATCATTTCATTAGAAAAAAGCATTTCTTTCGAATACATGAGTTGAAAGAACCCAGGAAAGCACAATAATTGTTACATTTGTACTTGAACTGTTTTTGTACGTTCAAATATGCCACAAAAAACTCGGTCGGTGCGCCGAGATTCTACTCGCGAGATAGGGAGCCACAAGGTAGGCAACCAACTTCACTGACTTAGCGTAAGAAGGGTCACAGCTGATCGATCGATCATTGGACAAATATTCAATATTCAATGAGGACGGAATCTCAATTCAGAATGGATGGAGATGTTTTGCTATAATAGTCAGAAGTTTGCTTTGAAATGTGAATTTTCTGATATTTTCCAGTACCTTTGGCAGCTCGCAACCCTTTATCTTCTGCTTACCATAATGACAGGTTTTTTACTGCTTTTTCTCATTATCCTCGATATCTGTGTGAATTTTCAGCAGTGCACATAGGTTTCTTTGATTGGAAAATGTACACGTCTGTTCGTCCGCCTACGCTCTCAGCTTCCAGAGTACCTTCTGAGTATTTGGGTCTTGTTTTGCTGGCAGCAATCAAATCTTTTCCTGATGAAATATATCGTGCACTGAGACATGTTGCACCCCGTATAACCAGCTCTCCTACTTACAGGTCTATTCTCTAAAAAGTCTTTTTTTTACGAGTCGTAGATTAACGATTGTAGTTCAACGTCAATTTGAACGACAATTCACAAACTCGTATTCTATAAACATCGCCGTTACGGCTTCAGTCGTTACCAAATGAATAAAGACAAACCTGAATTTTTGAGACGGGTGGTACACGTAAATTTAAGTTTTCTGATTGAGTGATGGATAGAAAGTAAATTTTGAAACTATCTGTGGGCCGGTTATTTGATTCAATGATGGAAATTTGAATCAACTATGGAAATTGGTGAAAATCAGGAAAGTGTGAAAAAAATTAAACTATTATACAGTCAAATTTTTTTCGGATATTTGGATGAATTGGAAAAAACAAGTGATTTTGTACGAATAAGTACGTACCAACTAAACCAGAAATTCTCAAAGGAACTTGAGACCTCCTAACTGAACAGCTCTGTTGGGAATTTCATGTTTACCTATACAAAGGCCAAATGATCAACCAATATTTCTGATACTTCTGAATCCTCCTGTTTACAAGAGACAGGGTATGACACACGATTTATCCTTTGCCACAGACTCCTGGTGATTGTTGTGGGCAAAGAAATGTAATGCTAAAAGAAAACTGTGCAATTGATGAAAATGTTCAATTTTTTGCTAACTTGTATAACAGAAAGTATCTTCGTGTTCCTGCGGGACATTGTAAAGTGATCGCCCATTTCGATAAATAACTCCCAAGCCAGTTCTCTGGTTGATCTAAAATGGTTCCGGTAATTTTCTTCTTGTGTTTCGAAAAGGTTGCTGAAATTCCTTAACTACCTCTTGAATCTCCGATTCCACCATCAACAGACCAAAAGATACGTGATCCGATTTACTTTCAAAAATAATCATAACACCTTCTTCGAAGTTCTTCCAGGACTACAACCAATACCTCCCTACCAAACGGTTCCATTTCTATTTGATTACAATTTAAATTTTGCAAAGGACGAGTGAGAATATTTTTTTTTGTTGACCACAACTATTATCGTTGACAGTTACAATGACATATTACAGATAGACTTCGTTATTTACATTTCGAGCTGTGGTCACATTCTAAGCACAATTTTTATTGCAGCTTGTTTCGAGGAAAATAGTTGCCAATCAACCCAAAAGTCGGCAAAGCTTAGTTTCTGCTGGATTATCTGCTTATATACAATGTATATAAGCGGATAATATCTGAGAAATAAGCGGCAGTAAAAATTGTGCTTAGAATGTGACTCTGTGTTGACCGCAGCTAGAAATGTCATAGGACAGTTACGACAGCCAAATAATAGGTGTCGTCTGCTTAGCGATGTTTTGGCAATGATATATCGTTGAATAACAATGACGAAACAGATAGTAACGACTGCTAACGATATCGTAAAAAGCTGGTGAATACACCTATAACTGCGATAATTTCACTCGCTATAAGAAGCTATCAAACTCCTGCAAAACAAATACCTATCAAAACGGTATCTTGATAGTACACAGCTCCTAAATTTCGAATTGAATCATCGGAGAATATAATATTACCTTGTTACCTGCTACGCAGTTTGATCTCGTTGATTTCTGACAGAATCACGATCGATGGTATTGCGAGCAGTCGTGGTATCACCTCCAATAATTTAGTATACGTTTTTGGAGTGTTAATTGGAAATATCGCATCATCTTGCACTGACGACAATAGTTGCTGGAAAACTCTTCAAATGTGACTATGACGTGGAATGAAGAAATGTTTGTTACTTAGATTTTTATCTTTCTGTGAAGTTTATGAATAAAGGCAAGATTTTTTTTTCATCAGTTATATCATTGTTCAAATATAAGTGAGATAGTTAGTCAATGCCTGTGGGATCGGTATTGGACTCAAACGCGATTGTCATCTAGCGTGATTAGTTACAAACATGCATATTTCATTTTAATGCAGGGTTCTTCCAGTTACCGTGATTTTAATACTGTACCATTGTTTCAATCAAGTTACGACATGACGTGGAGGCCATATCAATGAAGTTACGACATTACTTGGAGGCGAGATCACTGACGCCATCTACATATTACTTCCATTTGAATCTAATATTAATCTCATAAGGTTGGCTAACTATCTCACTTCTATTTAAACAAGGTAATATCAAATTTACCTCATTCATTTTGTTCAAGAATGAACTTCGGCTGCTGCATTTATCTGATGACGTAGTCTGTGAAATGGAAGCTATGTTCACATACTTATACAGAATGTTTTTACTTGCGCTTGTACGACGTTGCCAGAATTATCGTCATGTCTAAAGGTCCAGGCAGCCGGCTTATGGAGAAATGGGCTTCCGTGAAATTTCATGAATTGTTAGTATATTATAGTTGACGACTTTCTGAACAAAAGTGTTCATGGGCCCAATTCAATCCTATGACTAGTTTTAGAGATACAGGGTGTTGAAGTTGGAAAATAGCCATTTTTTAAAAGCATGTATTTCTCATTTGATTCAATGTATCAAGAATTTTTTTCAGTGTTCCAATGCCACCAGATATCAGTCCCTCATGAGAAAAAGTTTCATTTGCTACAGGGGTACTCAATAATTTAAAAAACGTTACGTTGACTTGAAATATAATTCAACTATCAGGAATTTGAATATTTGACTGGATTTGCTTCCGGTTGATTTATAATAATAAGGTATTTAAACATTCTTTACAGGGCGATTCAGAAAGTTGATCGCCCCTTTCTCCTATATTTAATAAAATTTTATATACTTCATACTACATGTTAGTAGGTGACATTAAGTCATTTTGAAACATTATATAATTTATATATGATATACAGAGCTATTCAAAAGATATGTATAGAAAAAATATGAGATTCTAGATTTTTTTTTGAAATCTCCCTGTAATTAAATACTTCTCTGGTCAATTTTCTGTGATACTTTTATATTACCTTCAGTTTGTTCAATAATTAGTTTACCTTCTACGTTACGAAAATACTCAGAACATTTGAGAAACGTTTTTATTAGAAGTTTTGGAGGTAAATTTTTTTTTCAAGAAGTTTGTCCCATCGTAGTGAAAACAAAATGTACTGTGCTACTGCTGCACACTACATCAATGAATTGCCTTATTCAAGGTGATTTCAAAATTGTATAACACAAGAGATTTGTAATCGTGAAAAAAAGATAATGGACATTTAAAGTCAATATTTAAATTCTTGAAAAATACAATTTTGATGCACCATACTGCTAATATAAAGGAATATTATCTAACATTATTTAATAATAAATTCCATTCCCCAATAACCATGCCTAGTAAATTACAAACAGCGCAGGAAATATTAGATCAATTAGAATAAGTTAATATTATGCAAACAAGAGTTCAAGCTGAAAACCTACATTTGAGGAATGGTTAATGGACTTTATTAAATCACTTGCACGTACCTGAATTTACTCGTTTGGAGTAACATTATTTTAAACAGGAAATTTATCATGTTAACTTGGCAAAAAGTTATACTCACGACAAACTTCAAAGAGAAGAAACAAATATTCTCCAATTCGATAAAATGGTGGAGGAGCAGAACATTTTACGAATTCAAGTTTACTCTAGGTTTCGCAATTCATGTAAATATATGTTGTGGATAGCTTTCACTGTAGAAGATGATATCGAAAATCAACCTTTGGAACTTTTCTATTATTGTACTTGTAAGTCGGGAGCCGAAACTTTCGGTACATGTGCTCATGTGGCCAGTGTTTTACGGTTTTTGGATTATGACAGATACGAACAGAATATGAAATATCCATCTACTCATCTCCTGAATGAAGTAACAGATCCAGCTGAAAGGATGGTACCAGGAAACATAGATCACAGTCCAGATATTGTAGACCTTCAAATTCCTTTAGTAACTTCAGTTCGTTTCGACATGTTTATGGTTATTATTTTTTCCAATATAAAGATTAGCTTGTATGTATTTTATTTGTTTTTATGCATATGTCGATCATGGTATAACATAAACATCATCGAGAATACCGATATACATATTGTCCGGATAAAAAAACTAATCACACCAAGTTGACAAAACTTCTACATCCGACATCCGACAAAGGTAAGGTAATATGAAAGTAACACAAAAATTCACCGAGGAAATATTTAATTACAGGGAGATTTCCAAATAAAAATCGATTTTCAGATTTTCTTCCATACATATCTTTTGAAAAGCCCTGTATATCATATATAAATTATATATGTTTCAAAATGACTAAATGTCACCTACTAACAAGCAGTACAAAGTATATAAAATTTTATTCAACTTTCTGACTCGCCCTGTACAAAATGTTTCCATATCTTATTATTATAAACCAACCAGAATCAAATCCAGCAAGATGTTGAAATTACTGAAAGTTAAATTATATTTCAAGTCAACGTTACGTTTTGAGTACCCCTGTAGCAAATGAAGCTTTTTCTCATGAGGGACTGATATTTAGTGGCATTAGAACAATATCACAAAAAAAATTCTTGATACATTGAAGAAGATAAAAAATACATGTTTTTGAAAAATGGCTGTTTTCCAACATCAAAGCCCTGTATCTCTGAAACTATTCATAGGATTGAGTTGGGCCCATGGACACTATTGTTCAGAAAGTCTCTTCCGTAAAATGCTCGTTAACAGTATTAATATTAGGTAATAACAGTAATGAAATTTATTACGTTTTCCATCATCCTTCATCAGAGGAAATAATTTGTTCTCAGAAATATTGTCCTACAAGATAGATGTTGTGGTAATCTACAAGGAAACATTATAATAAACTGCAATAATATGTTTACAAATAGTCACTATCACTATATGCCAAATGACAGTTGCGGATTACATCTTGCAACAGCGCATATTCGCTTCATTCGTTTATATGAGAATACACCTCATACAAGGAGGAGAAAAGTTCAATATTCAATCGGCTGTTTTTCAAAAAAGAACTATCGTAAGGAACGCATTTTCAATTCATTTTTGTTTAGCCAAGTTCACCTAGAAATGTAGGTCAGTATGTCTGGAATACAGAGATGATATCCCTGATCATAGATATTAATTTCAAGTCTGTGGAATGGAATTCTCTGGTTGATAATTACGTTAATGGATTTTTTGGGTTATTTAAAATAATTGAAGTGATATTACTTGTTCTTCAGCTGCCGCTCCTACCCGGCGTTTATATAATGCAGTATTCATGTCATCCAACTGACTGAAATATGAAGTAGATTCTCTTGTCAGCGAATGTTCAGGAAGTGAAGTTGTTTCAATGCTGATTCCCCACTGCATATTAATATTTATTATTGTTGAATATTCTTGAGATTGTGAATTTTTTCGATTCCTCTGATATCAAGCTGATTATTATTATTTTTTTCAAGTCGGTGATTATGTTTAGGGTGAGTCAAGCCTAATGTCTTGAACTTTTTTAGTCAAATGTATTTTTTTTGGAAATAGTTTTCGTAAATATAAGTATGTCGATTTGGACAACTCTTCAAAAGTATTATTATTTATAGAAGACTCTTAAAAATACTTATCAATGTTATATATTTTTAAATGGAAATCCTGTATTTTCTTGTATTTTTGAATTCCAGGAGAAGCAAAAAAAAGGTGAATATAAAACAAGTAATTCTATACCTAACTCTCGCCGTTTTTGAGATAAGTTTCAACCCTTTCTCGAATTTACTTACCGCAAATTTTACTAAGTACCATTCAGAACACCCTGTATTTCTTTCTTGTAAGATTTTTCGTTTGATGATCTGTTTATTTTGTGGAAATTCATGAAATACTAGGTGAATAAAATAACATTTGTCTGATTTCCACAGAGACTATATTTTTTACGACCGGTTTCGGCTTTCACACCATTCTCAGGCAACTTTTGAGTAACTACAGATTACACTGGGATCGTGATGGTATATGCAAAAAATAATTATACCTAACTGATGTAACTGTAACTATACACAGAGAAATAACAGCATATTCCATTCATTTTTGTTTAACAGTTTATTATTCAATCAATTAATTAATATAAGCATATGTACAAAAACCGCTATAATCCTACTTATAAGAATGATAATATGATACAATTTTCACATAATCTAATTCTGAAATTTTCTTGTTCTCATATTTTTTTATTTGTTTTTCCATAAACTTTTGTTCTTTCTTGCCTAAATCTCTAGACATATTTGTAATGCTAACATTGTACCAATGTTTCTCTTTGTACATTCAAAAGTTATTTAACAAAAATAAATATAGATGGGTGAGTGTGTTACATTGAATTGTTAAAATATGCGTGAAACGATTCACAAGCATTGGTAGATTTATTTAAATCTGCAGAAGCACTTGCCCAAACGTGAGGTGGAAATTTTGATTCGTTGGTTAAATAGTTTTCAAAAAAATTATCTCAAATATTTTTCGAAATTCGTATTTTGAAGCTTAATTTCATATAACTCAAAAAATAGAAATCATCTACTTCATTCGGTTCTAGAAAGTGAAGTCCAAAACAATAGTGCAGCCATTTGCCAACATTTGACTTGTCATCTTTATGAGATTGTGTCAAACCAACTTTCTGTATTTGACGTTACCATATTTGGGTCAGGTGAAACCTACAGCAATGTCAGTGGTTCCATAAATTTCCTTCGTATATAACATCTCTTATACGTCTCAGTTCCGCTTTTCTATAACTACCAGCATTTCCAATAATCATTACACCTGAAATAATCCCTGATAATTCGAAAACGATAATATTTTTCAGATAAAATGACAATGAAGCATTTTCTCGCTCACTTATAACTGGTTACGATAACAACTATTTTTAACAGGTAAACAAAATACAATAATCAGATATCAATTTTTTGCTCGTATACAAGGTTGGTCGCAAAATAAAAATTTTGCTCAAGCGTAAAATACCTTTATCTATAACAATTTTAACAATATTCATCAAAAACAGTTGATCGTAATTGAATACAACGGTCATATATTATTATACATCTACCATGATTTTGTTATCTTTAGTAACTCTTCTATGTATTAGCATTGATATTTAATATCTACATATCGACATTTGATCTAGGATGCAACGAGATCAAATGAACTTGATAGCAAACGTGAAAACTCAACTTAGAATTTATGAAATACAGAAAATGGCAGCTCTATCAACTTCTGAACAAAATATCAAAATATGGAAGATAATTATGAAATTCATCGGGGAGCAGCAGTGATCTTTAACAACAGATATTAGAGTAGAAATATCCAACGTTCAAAAGTTACGAGAATTGTAAATGAATTTAAGACTTCTGGAAGTGAAAGCCAGTTACAGATAATAACAACAGAACTGAAAGTAATGTAACTACTGGGACAATGGAAAGTATATGCAAAACACATGAATATCATCCATAGAAACAGCAGTTTCTTCATATTCCGAAATAAACAAAATATGATAGATTGTTGGAATTTTTCTCTTCGATACTGAGAAAGTTCTAAGAGGAATCGTTTATAGTAGGACATTTAATTTACTCCGATGAGACAACATATGCTTCCGAAGGAAGAATCAACTCCCAAAATAGTCGCTGATGGTGTGACAGTAATTTCCATTCAACAATCAAGACTAGTGATCTGTACCGTTTCAAGATAAACGTGTGATGTAGTATCTACAAAAATTGAATGATCATATTTTGTTCGACAGTCCTTGAATTGCGAAAGCTAACTGCATTTTTCACAAAATTGTTTAACGGCTTTATAGACGAACTGCCATTAAGAAACCATAAAAGTACCTATGTGGTTTCAAGAAGACAGTGCTACGTGATATGGTACAGAAGCTGTAAGGACAAACATTGAAACTATAATCAATGACAAATTGATGCCTAGATGTTCCAATAATTTTGGCAAGCTAGATCTTCAGATTATTTCCCACGGTGAGACTAAAGACGAAGGGTTGAAGCAGATACACTATCAGATGTTCATGATTTGGAGGAGATCTTTTCAAAATATTGCCAGGAAATTAACGAATACTGTATGTATTACGGGAGATTGAAAAACGAATAATTGAATGTTTTGGAAGACATGTTGAGGTTTTAGTGAATTCAAGCAAAATGCAAACTATTTTGTTTCCAATAATGTTATTATTTGTACTTTTCAGTTAAGTTGTTGTCACATCTTATATCAAACATATTTTTTTCTATCAAATGCATAAAGGTATAATATACATATATTCATAGTTCTTGAAGAATATTTGTAAACCATGAGATAACTGTAGTGTACTGTATTGGGTAGGCACCTGTTTGTATCAGAAAATCGTAATGAATGAATAAATAAATAAATAAATAAATCTTCTGTTCAACTCTTCATTTGTGAAATAAATTTTTATGACACTCATGCATCAATTCTTTTAATTCTAAAGAAAATTGATACATAACTCACTAATGAACCGATAGGTTGTAATGTTCTTCAATAAAATATATGCAAAACTAAATCATTATTCATTTATACTCATAAATTATTGAATATCGTTTTTTCATAGTAGATGAATAATATTGGATATCTGACAGTAGTTTTGAATTTGGATCAACGTTTTTCAATTAATATTATCGATAGTGTAAAATATTAAATTGACTTGAACTAAGTTTACGTTTATGGACAAATCTCGTATATAAATGCAAAAAAACTATGCCTTAATATTTCATTTGTGGTTTTACGACATGCTGATTTTTTATCAATGAATACTGTTTTCCATAAAAACAATATTAATTGAGTTTTCTATATGGTGAATTTGTGAACACCTTGTGTGTTTCGCAGAATTAATCAGAATATTTGTTGTTTTTTCTGATATATACGAATTACGTTCATGGATTAATAATAATTATTGTGACTAGAATAATAATTGGCGAAGGACCATCTTATCCATCTTTTGGTGAATGTCTCAGTTCTGTCATGATTTTCATCATAACAAAAAAGGGGAAATCAAATTCGCTTTGCATGATTCATCTTTCTGATGAATATTTTCTGTCAGCTCTCAGTATAATCATATATATCCACGGTTCCATAGTCGATTGAAAAACATTTCTGGTTTTAGTAAGTCTCAGTTCTGGCCTAAAGAATCTTGTATCTAGAAGCAAATGTCATAATTATGCCGTGTATTTTAGTAACAGATGTATAAATTTTAGATTAAGGTAGTGTGATGAATTGTTTATAAGGATTACCTGTATATGTTGAAAGTTTATTTATTTTTTAAATATATGCCCTGCGTACTCAAGACAGTTTTTCATTCTTATTTCGAAACAAACGGTATTTGTAGGTGGTACGGAATTTAAATATTTTCCATTCTTATAAAGATTTGTTTTCGTAGCGACTAGAACAAAATTTGGAGATAGACGAATGCCAAAGGACACCGCACAATAGCATAGGAAATTGGCCCACAGTGGGATTTGCCTGAAATTTACAAATGTTATTGGTTTTCAGTTTCTGATCAAATGTTCTCATGGGCCCAATCCTCTAAGACCAATGATTTAGCTATCAGGGCCGTATTTAGTATAGGTGCCCAATAAACAAATCCATGATTTTCTTATTTCCTATTAGAATTTAATTGAATAAGAAATATTGCAAAATCTTAGCATTTGTCTTTTAGCGCAAGTCCTTTATGAAACATATTTTGTCCTACAGCACCGTATTTAGTAAAACTGTATTTTTCAAGTGATCCACAAAAAACTGAATCAAATAAATGTTGTTATAACTTATTTCTCGATCTATGTCAGTGGTTGATAACTCGTTTGATAGATGAATGTAACTTTCTTTGTGTACATAAGAAAAGTGGTCTCCATCTTAATATCCAAGATGGCTGGCTTAACCTATAAACTATATGTAGCACTTATCTTGTAGCTTTTTAAGAAAGATGGTAACAGGAAAAAATAAGAACTTCAACGTTTTGATTGTTGAAATCGGTCATTTACTCTTTGTATTATCCAACACTATAATATAAATATAACTCTACTATCTGATCTTAGAGTAATGATTTCACAAAGTTTGATAACAATAAAAGTACAAATGGATGAACATGGATTTATTAGACTCAGAGTGTATTCTCGATTCAGGAGAGGAAAATATCAAGTATTTATTCAATCCACTATGCATGAAAACCAGCCCGATGAGAATAATGAAGAAGATGTATCGATAATAGCAGTTGCAAATCAGGTGCAAGGACAACAGTAACATGTGCTCATATTTGTAGCATATTGTGGTATTTGGCATTTGGCCGCCATAATCAAAATGTGAATTATCCATAGACTTCTGCGCATATTAAAGATGCCGCAAATCGTCCAGTGCAAGACGCGATACTCCAGCAGCTGTTTTTTGTTCTCTTCCACCACCCTGAAAATATCAGATTCAACTTTGTAAGTTATAAATTATACAGTATGGTGCAAATGAATGGAATAAATTCATTATTTTGTAATAAGGCGACCCTACAGAAAAATCCTGATACCCGTCGATTTTTATTATCGAACGCGCATTCTGTCAAATATTTGTGATAAGCATGACGTCATTGGTGTGAGCGTGATGACGTCATCGATGATTTTTTTAAATGGAAATGTGGGTCATGTGATAAGTCATTGGAAAGGTCTTCCAATCAGCTATCCAATCATATTAATGATTTCAAGTAATTTGGGGTTTTATTCTAACAAACAATTGTAGTAATAAAAGAAAATTCCCATTCAATGAATACAAACAACTTCAAAGCAAATGTTCAAACTGCCGACCATCTGCTATAAGACAGTGGGATAGACGAGCAGTAAATTCTTCTCGAACTCTGCCAATAACGTCCTGAGTGATTCGTCCCATCTCGATGCGTATACGGTCTTTGAGATCACGGATATTGTGTGGTCTATTTTGGTAAACTTTACTTTTCAAGTATCCCCATAAAAAGAAATCCAGAGGTGTTAGATCTGGCGACCTAGGTGGCCATTCAATTGCTCCTCTTCTTCCTATCCACCGATCTGGAAAGACGTTGTTCAAGTAGCGTCTCACCACGACAGCATAGTGTGGCGGCGCACCATCTTGCTGCAGCCACAAATCAGGTCTGTTTGGGAACAGCCGATTCAGTTCGGGTAGCAAGAAGTTTTGCAGAAATTCTAAATATCGAGGACCTGTCAAGGACTCATCGAAGAAATATGGTCCTATTATCATATTCTCTATAATTCCCGCCCAAACATTCAATTTTTCTGGATATTGAGTATGATATTCCTGCATCCAATGTGGATTTTCAGTAGCCCAATACCGACACGTCTGACGATTGACATGACCGTTTAGGAGAAATGTAGCTTCATCAGAAAAAAGAACTTTTCGGAAAAACATCGGATCTGTGTTATTTTTCTCCATCATAATTTCGCAAAATTCAATTCTTCTATCAAAGTCGTCTTCCAGAAGCTCCTGAACTAAACTAACTTTGTAGGGATGCCACTTCTCCTTTTTTAGCGTTCTAAGAACTGTTGAATGGTCAATGTCATTATCTAATGCTACTTGCCTTGAACTGGTATGGGGATTATCTTGAAAAGCTAGTAAAACATCTAGTTTCTTGTCATCTGGAATTTGTTTCTTGCTACCTTTGGGTAGGTCTTTCACATGACCCGTTTCTCTGAATTTCTTTTCAATTTTGCTTACCGTGGATTGTGAAATTGGTTCTCGGTTGGGATATTTATTATTGAACAGAGTACAAACTTCTTTTTGCGTTCGTGTTTTGTCTTCACAACCAATCATTATAAGAATTTCGATTCTTTCTGTGTCAGTGAGCTTCATATTGATAATTTTTGAATATTTCTACTGTTATAACCATTAACATTCGACAAGCCGATTGAGTTTAATTCGAATGTAGCAGTTTCGATGAGACCCACATTTGTGAACCGGCAAAAAATCAAGTAAGAAGCTATCATTTCGTTCCCAGGGACGGCCTTTTCAAAATTAGATCTTGGTTACTTACAGAGATTCGAAAATCATTAATTGGACACAGAATTTAATAATTTTGTAATGAGTGATCTGTAATTTTAAAATCAATTTTTTTCTGCATACAACAACAATTAGACAAATTTTTCGATATGGTTGGATAGGTAAATGAAACACCTTTCCAATGACATATCACATGACCCACATTTCCATTTAAAAAAATCATCGATGACGTCATCACGCTCACACCAATGACGTCATGCTTATCAAAAATATTTGACAGAATGCGCGTTCGATAATAAAAATCGACGGGTATCAGGATTTTTCTGTAGGGTCGCCTTATTACAAAATAATGAATTTATTCCATTCATTTGCACCATACTGTATAGTTTCAATAAGATAGTAGAATTGTATTTATTTCATTGAGTTAGATAATTCAATAAGTTAATAACTGATTTTTTTTCAAATGTAGTTCTTATTTTTTCCTGTTATTGTCTTAAAGAGCTAAAAGGTTCCTACATAAAGTTTATAGGTTAGGCCGGCCATCTTGAATATTAAGATGGCGACCACTTTTTATGTACAGAAAAAAGCTACATTCATCTATCAAACGAGCCATCAACATAGATCGAGAAATAAGAAAGTTATAACAAAATCGATTTGAGTTTTTTGTGGATCACTTGGCAAATACAGTTTTACTAACTACGGTCCTGTAGAACAAAACAAATTTCACAGAGGACTTGTGCTAGAAGACAAATGCTGAGATTTTGAAATATTTCTTTTTAAATTAATTTTAATAGCAAATAAAAAAGTTATGGACTCGAGAAAAAAGTGTCATTGTTTATTTGGCATCTATACTAAATACGGCCATGAGAGCTAAATCTTTGGTCTTAGGGGATTGGGCCCATAAGAACATTTGATCAGAAACTCAATACCAATAACATATGTAAATTTCAGGCAAATCCCACTTTGGGCCAATTTCCTATGCTATTGTGCGGGGTCCTTTTAATAATTGATAACCCTCAATTTGACTAAACAATTAGTGACATATTTGTTGAAATTTCACAGAATCGTGGCATACTTAACATACAGGGTGAGTTATAATGAGACCGACAAACTCCGCATGCCGATTCCTCACCTCGTTTCGAGGTGAAAAGTTCCCATCAATATATGTCCTAAAATTATTTCTCTCTGAGAGACGAGAGACAGGGTGTCAAGAGTACGAACAAAATGAAGTTTTAACTTTTTTCTTCAAAACTCCTAGAGGGAAAAGAATTCAAAAACTGGTACATCAATCTAGGTTTATCAATGTGATAATTTGGAGTTATAATCAATACTTTTTGTTAACCAGTGGCGTAGTTACGGTGGTATGTGGCCATAATTTTCAACCTCCTGGACATTCTTTAATAAAGGGAGTATTCAAAACATAGAACAGGTAAGTCAGAATGAGACCGACAAACTCCGTTTTTTTTTTCATTCGTCTCATTATTTGATCGAATCGATGTCGTTTATTCATTGATATGTGACCATGCTTCCTTGCATAATGAGTGTTTTGGGAGTCTACCTCCTTCCTTCCAGATTTTTGATTTGTATTATCAATACTCATGAATTAGTATCGTAGATAACATGCTGGTATGTGACTATACTCTCCTGAAATCTTCTTTCGATTCGTGATAACTAATTGCTAAGTCTAACCTCTCACACTAGTTTGAGGTAGTCTGTTCAGTACACCACTGATCAACGCATGAAACATACAAGAATTCATTTATTTTCCTGCATAAGAAACATGGTGATTGTATAGTTTCTAGATGAATCAGAAATGACACTAAAAATTAAACTTCAACATAAAATTCAACAAATTGAGACTACTTATATCTTCAGTTTTTCGTAAAAATTATTTCAGACCTCAACTCTTATCTGAGTGGAGTACTATGAATTTGAGGTACAATTGTTTGTCAGTCTTTCGAAACAATCATGTGCAAGAGAGTATGGTAACATACTAGTTAATCAACGACATCGATTCGATCAAATAATATGATGAATGAAAAAACGGAGTTGTCGGTCTCATTCTGTCTCATCCGTACTATGTTTTTGATTCTTCCAGCATACGAAAATGTTCAGAAGGTTGGAAAATATTCCGATATGTTGTAAGAAATTAGCATTATTCGATTATTGCACATTGGAAATTACGTCGCATCTCAGGATATATCTTCAGTTTTTCTCAAGTATCTTAGAAACACCCACCCACCCACATATGGACTGTCATGACTCTTAGGTTGAGTATCGATGAGCCTAACTGATGTCAAACGCTCACTTGTCCATTCACTTGTCCAAAGAAAATATGAAAAATATGGCCACATCCCATCGTAACTACACCACTGGTTTATGAAAATTCAAAATCATGACTTCAAATTATCACGTTGATAAACTTTGGTTAGTGTTCCAAGTTTCAAATCTTTTCCTCCAGTAGTTTCGAAGAAAAAAATATAACTCCTATTTTTTGCGAACTTTCCACACCCTGTATCTCAGAAGGGATGCATTTTAGAACATATCTTAATGGAAACTTTTCACCTCGAAATGAGATAAAGAATCTGTGGTCGGAGATTGTAGGTCTTATTCTGACACACCCTGTATATATTTTTTTCAATAGAAGATGGATTTCGATTATATGCTGTGTGGGTCGAATATCCAAGTGAATCGTACCACGTCGTTGCTCAGTATTGAAATGGCTAAATTTGGAAATGCCTTTTCGTAGAGTGAATAGTTGACTGACTGACTTCTCAGATTATCCTTTCATAGGTCAAATGCGTATAAAACATTTCTATTAATTCAGTACTGTATCGGGTCAATGAAAACATGTCTGAGCAGAAAGTCTATGATATCACTCCACAGTTTTTGGAACAATGAGTGTCCATTTATGGACTACAGATAATTCTGATAACGGTGAATCCACAAAACTACAATATGTCAAAACATACCCATTTATCATTAAATTTATTATGAAGGGATCATCAGGCAACTGATGACTCCTGTGGTTTTTGCTTGGTACTACAATAAGTGCACCTTGTACGAGTACCTTGACAGGAAAGTACTCACCAATATTTGCCGCTCAAAATGCATTTTCCACAGTCGCAGTTCTATGATATCACTTCACAGAAAGTCTATGATATCACTTCACACTTTTTGGAACAATCAGTGTCCATTTATGGACTACAGATAATTCTGATTACTGTGAAACCACAAAACTACAAAATGTCAAAACAAACCCCTTTATCATTAAATTTATTGGGATCATCAGGCAACTGATGGCTCCTGTGGTTTTTGCTTGGTACTACAATAAGTTCACCTTGTACAAGTACCATTCACAAGAAAGTACTCACCAATATTTGCGGTTCAAAATGCATTTTCCACAGTCGCAGTTCTATGATATCACTTCACAGGAAGTCTATGATATCACTTCATACTTTTTGGAACAATCAGTGTCCATTTATGGACTACAGATAATTCTGATAACAGTGAAACCACAAAACTACAAAATGTCAAAACAAACCCATTCATCATTAAATTTATTATGAAGGGATCATCAGCCAACTGATGACTCCTGTGGTTTTTGCTTGGTACTACAATAAGTGCACCTTGTACGAGTACCTTTGACAGGAAAGTACTCACCAATATTTGCCGTTCAAAATGCATTTTCCACAGTCGCAGTTCTACCAACTCCCGTCTTTTTCTTGTTAGTGTCGATAAGTGTGGACTTCCTTCCCGTATGGCATCGACTGCAGAATTCTCCAATGAGCTGCGTTGCTAGCAAGTTTCTGAAATGAATTGGTGATGAGATTTTTCTGATTGCCATGATGTATGAGTTGACAGCGGCACTGTCTATGTGTTGATACGGTAATTTTATCTATACCATCTGAGTGATTATTTGGAAACAGAGTAGCATTCCAAGAATTGATCAAGAAGAACCACACTTCCATATGATAATTAAGATCAGATACTGAGACTGGACTACGTTTATCGTCTTTGGTTTATTGGTTCTCTCAACTAATGTTGTAAATATTATTCTAAAATATGACATCATCTGTGTAAAATTTGAGTGGAATATGTTGTGTTCCTGAGATACAAACCCCTCATAAAATAAATTTTTTGCTTGTTCGGCTTCTGTTACTTAAATTTCAGCGGACTAGTTATGCATTTTCAGCAAACTCATGCTATTTTCAAACGTTTATCAACAAATTAATTAGTTTTGAAAAGTATGCCCCACACTATTCGGTGAAGTATCGGAAACATTTTATGAAACTAACAACTTCATACATATGAGCATCCGTACAGAAATGGTGGATTATATAACCTATTGAACTGATCTTATTTTTTTGATATTATATTTCAAATTATTACTGAACCAGAATTTCCTCGTCAGTTCAGACCAGGTTATTTTTGTTTATTTGTAATTAAAAATTCATTTTTTCAGTCAAAAGTTTTTATAATTTCACCAAACAGTGTAATTTTCACAAATGAGACATTTGTGGAAAAAAAATGGAAATGACTTGAATTTGCTGATGATGTAAAGTTTTTCACTATGAAAATACCCACCCCTCATGATCGCTAATATTGCTACCCAATATACATAGACTGTCAGATAGTGGCAGATTTAGGTGCCCCATTTTCGCATACAAGCCTCGAATAGAAATGAAAAGTAAATCGATGTTGAGTAAAATGGAAGGAAATTTACGAGTGGCTCCTGGGGAGAACATATAAAAGACTTTTCCAGAACAGAAGTGAAAGGAGTAAGTTGCCCATATTTTTACGTTAGCCGTGTTCACCTAATTATTAATTAATAGAACCTGGCTTCGGAAAACCAAAGGCTTGAGATTTTCAGGGGGCTAAAGGGTTAAAATGAGGGCGTAATCTTGTAAGGAAAAATCAACATTATGACAGATTTTCCACACAAGCCTATCGAAACTATAAAAACTTACATCGTCACCATACCGAATAACATAATGGCTTGAGTGGTGCGAATGGATAAGTAGATTTTGTCGTCGGAAAATTTAACGGATTTTTTTTTGATTTTTCAGTTATTTTTTCATGCAACCCATCGGAAGTATAGAATATTATTGACATGTTATACATAACAATAAAATGGGCATGACTATTGGATGTAACCGGAACGAAGGCTTGCGTCGATAAGTTGCAGGAAAATTGTAAGGAAATTGACACCATTTTCTTACTCAAACCGTTTCGCATATGCTCAGATAAAGCGATTCTAAGACTAAATAACAAAAGGCTTGATTGTCAGAAATGGTTAGCATATTAATTATGATTGATTTATTCAACAAAGAGCTGACAAAATCATTCTAGAAAATTATTTAATTTTCCCACACAAGCCCTTTGGCATATACTTGGAAAATATGTCTTTAAGACCCTGTAATGAAAAGCATAAGTGTAGGAAATTGTTGAAATTGTTTTTTCCGTCAACCAGCTGTCATCTCCTTACGAACGGCAGCCCTCAGAAGTTGGAACCAGTACGAGCCAAGGATTAACGAGGTCTTACCTTATTACGTGCAATTCCTAGCACTTTCTTGTGCCATCAGAAAAATGTCTGCAGTCGCCATGGTTTGAACCATCGCCGACTGGCAGCCAAAGTGATTGAAACAAAATCTCGCTATAACCACTCGGCTACCTGGCCCCGTATGAAATGGAACATATTATTTTATTTAAAAAGAGCCATCAAAAATGTTTATGCAGGGTTACCATTTTGACCATCTGATTTAGTAAACATTTCCTTCTATAAGTTTGATAATATTTTATATTATGAAAATAGTACGTTGAGTATTGGTTACGTATAAAAAAGAGACAATTTATTATTAAAATATTAACCCGTCAGCCAACTGCCAAAATGTGTAATGATGTTATAACGTATGCCCTTTAGGGTCTTGGTAGTTATGAATATGATGATCAAAGAAGAAGCAAAATTAGCACTTGCACGTAGAACATAACAATAATTATTATTATTACTGCGGCTGATAACCTAATAGTTGATGCCGCCAAAAAAACAAAAAAATAATTATTATTATTATACTGTATTTTTTCAAAGACATGCATGAACACGTATAGATTCAACAATGCCCTATTTCTCAACACTGTTTAGGGCATATGGTGACTCTTCGGACCAACGCGACACGTATGCCGATCGGTTTCCGACTGAGTTTTATTCGATAAAAAATCGTTTGGTTTGCGTGGCATACGCTAAACTATCATTTTCAAACGTGATTTCTTTATGCAATCAACAATAATCAACTAGTTTTTGATAAATTCTATACGTGTTTATGCATGTATTTACGAAAAAAAATGTGATTATTGTTATGTTCCACGGGCAAGCGTTAATTTTGCTTGTTCATTGTTCATTAAATTTATAACTACCAAAATCCTAAAGGGCATAGTTATAAAACCATTACATATTTGAGCAGTGGGCGACTGACTATATTGATAATGAACTGAGCTCAATTTTCCGTAAGGAAACGGAACACTCCTCGGTCCAGTTGAACTTTGAATGTTTACGAATAAGCGCAGTGATTGGTGCAATGATTGATGAGAAATCGGGGAAGAACCGACAATAGTATGAGAAGGTTTCCACAACACGCCTTACCTCGTTCGGAACTGGTAACTCTAACATAGCCTTAACCTTGTCAGGATCCACATGCAAACCATTCCGATCTACCACATACCCTAAGTACTTCATTTCCGGACGGCAAAATTGACATTTGTCCACACTAATTGTGATGTTGGCTTGCCGAAGTCTACGAAATACTTTCTCTAAAATAGACAAATGATATTCTAAAGTTTGACTAACAATAACAACATCATCGAGATAAACGAATAAGTTTGGCTCCAAGAACATTGTCTATGAGGCTTTGCCAAGTAGCTGGATGTTGTGCAACCCAAATGGCATACGATTGAACTGAAACAAACCACGGTTGGGGACAGTAAAAGCGGTGTATCCTTTCGATTCTTCCACCATTGGTACCTGCCAGTAAGCAGACTTAACATCCAGACTGGATAGATACTTCGCGCCACAAAGCTCATCCAGCGTATCTGACACCGAAGGCAAAAGGTAACTATCCCGCACAGTGACAGAGTTCAACTTTTGGTAGTCCACATAAAAACGAAAGGTATTGTCCTTCTTTTTGACAAGCAGAATCGGAGATGACCATGGACTCTTAGTCTGAGCATTTATTCTAGTTCCTCATCAATTTGCTTCTGAACAATCGGATTCACCCTGTAGTACCTCTGTTTTATGGGTGACAATGACATGCTCTGCCATGGTAGTACAGCCCAGTCCCTTACCCATAAAATTTACATTCCTGTCGATAACTGCTTGCAGTCGTATGCTTTCCATAGGGGTTAACAATGTTTTCCCATTGACGTGTTCAATAGTATTGGCAACTACTGGTTCTTTCAAAAAGTGCCACTCATGGTGCCTGAGATCAGGGACTATACCCATTATTTTCCAAAAGTCTGCGCCAAGAATCAGTAAGTGGGACAACTCCGAAACGACAATAACTTCCAACAGCCGAAGCCGACCCCTCAACGAAATGGGCAGCTCCACAACCCCTACGCTTCGACAACGATTCCCATTGGTAACTGTACAGACTGTAGTCTTGGTGTGATTCACCAGTATACCCAATTCAAGGATAAATTCCAATAATCCAGAATGACCTGAATTTGGTCGACCGAGTACTCCTCAGCGACATACCCACCATGATCAGCTAGGAATGTCGAATATCATTTTCCTGCTTCGAGCAATTTGGACAACTTCTCACGGTTACTCTCTCTTTCTTACAACTGTAGCAAAAATTTTCCCGTCGTTCAAAACAACCATCTGCCCGGTGACCCAGTTTATTGCATCTGAAGCAAATAATCTCCTTCACTGGTCTCCTGGTACGCTCATCGGACCCGGAAGTAGAAGCTTCAACGTTGTCCTTTTCCACCTCTACATATGCAAGGTCTGGCTCCAAGGCACTTCTTCGTCTAGAAGGTGCTGCAAAGTTCTCCACCGACTCCTTCCTGGCTTCCAAACGTCTACCAAGTCACGGAGTTGACTGACTGTGGTAACTTCTACCCGAGCTAGCTGCGTCTGATGAAGTGGTGCAATATTACTCATCAAAATTTTAAGTTTAGTATCCTCGGAGATTTGACAAGCCAACCGGTTCAAGTATCCAGTCATGACAGCTATATAAATACCTATGGACGTTGACTGTACTGAGGTTGGCGGGATACTCGACGACCTCCCTGCAGGATTAATGTCACTTACAAACTGGGTTTGGTTCAGCAGACTTAGTTGAGGTGGAACGCCCTTTTGGCAATGGTCTGCCTTCTGGTGCAAATCTTCCAATAAAGATAACGCTTCAGCTAGAAGGCCCGGTCGGTCGGTCGCATCTTCATCTTCAATTTCTATATGATCAATCCTATTCAAGACATGACACAACTTCGACTGTAACCTGATGAAGGCGTTGCTTCTAGGTGTATCGCTGAATGCCAGTATAAGAGGGTCCAATTCTGCTAACACTTGCTTCACAGCATCCACATCTTATTTTACCGTAAATGGGTACTTCGGATACCTAACGCTACCTCCACTCCTCTCAATTCTCATTGCCATCGACAAGACATGACGCATAAGTTCATAGTCTATTTCATCTTGTGTTAAACGATATGCTTGCATTTTATATGTCATTAGGCTCACAATTACTCTTGCTTAATGAATGACCTACAATTAAAAATAAAATTTAAAAAAAATACCAATTCCAATTCCAATTTCAATACCAGTTTTTTTTTTTATTTCAATATGTACTTTACTGTCAACGTGATCGAAACCTGCTTGCCGTCAAGCTATTCGGGCCCCATGTTGAGTGCCAAAATTAAACCATACAACCACGTACCAAATGTACAAGTCTCTTTGACCACAAGTCAGATGACAAGTGTGCATTTGCCGCTAGCTCAGTGAAGATGGGGAGGTTCGTTAGTAATCACTGAAATTGATATAGATCTGGGAGGGCGCCAGGCAAATTTAGTCCCTTGGCAAATACCAAAAAGATGGTAATGAAAATAAAATGGCCAAGTAAAACTAAATTGAGTTTAATAAACAAACAGGTAAACAAATAAAGTACATATGAAACTTTGCTATGTTGGATCCGCGAGTGAAGAAATTTAAAAGCTTAAAAAAACAAGCTAATCGAATTAATTAAGCTGTTAGCAAATTCGAGTAAGCGATCAAAGCATGAAGGTAAACCGTTAACAAACATGAGGTAAACAAGTCAGCACGAATGAAGTAAGAAGTAAGCCACAACAAAACATGTACCCATAAATGACGTAATCACTAGGATGTCAGCATATAAGCACTAAGCTATAAGCATTTAAGAATCAAGCTGTAAGCATGTAAGCACTAAGATGTAAGAATGTAAATACTCAATCAATTGATTACTTTTAGCATGTAAGCATTAAACTATACGTATGTAAGCACTAAGCTGTAAGCATGTAAACACTCAATCAATTGATTACTTTTAGCATGTAAGCATTAAAAATATAGGCATGTAGGCATCAATCAAATAATCGATGGGCATATAATTATCGAGCGAATAAGTGATGAACAAATTAGCATGAAGCAAAGAAGCAATAAGCAAAAAAAAATAAGCGAATAACCCGCACCCAAATACTTGACACTTCAAATGATAAGCGATCAGCAGAAATTAAAGAGTTGAGGAAAAAAATATTGTTGTTAGCGTAGCGTCGCTTGAGCTCAGGCGATGGCGCAGAGTGGGGATCATCAACCCCAAAACGTTCAATAAACCCCTCAATTTCCGCTTCACAATAAAGCAATCCAAAAAAATAACGCAATGTCAAACAACAACAATAAAAAATCAACAATATACTATTGCAAAACTACAACAAAACTTGCGTGCTCTATAAGTGCTAAAACACCATTGGGCATCCGGTATGTTCATAGACGTGGGCTGTGACATATTTCACGCCAATCAGGAAGCCCTGTATACTAATATGTTGGCACCATCATAGCAGTCCAAAGTTTGGATCCCAGCAAATAAAAGTGTTGGATCCCCGGAAATAAAAACCCCTGGCCGTAAGAGGTTTTTCTCCTTCAACTATTGAAACGAATTATGGAATAGAATTGGTTATTTCATCCAAATTACCAATCGTTGATATATGTACCGGCCTTCAGGATCTGTTGATTGATCATCCAGTTTTCTAGACTCCCTTTTGATACAGGGGTTAGGTGTGGTATTCTAAAAATCCTCCACAGAGTTTATTCTAGGTTCGATTTTCAAAAAATATGCACACAGTCGAGCCCAAAATATTCAGTTATGGCTGACAATAGAAAACCCAATTAAGGATGACTTAAATGTCACTCGATTTTTGTGTAAAAAATAACCAGCATAACATTTCTGTTCACGGGTATCAAGGGAAGTGCCAGAATCGACCGAAAGGAACGTGAGCCTCCTCATTGGTCACTAGGTACGTCACATTCCACTATAATTTTGACTATTATAATGAATTTCGGCTTCTAATGACCCTCATAGATATCGATAAGATATAATATTGGACTCACAAACACAGATAATATGAAATATCAACATTTTCTGAAAAATCTTGATGTCGATTCTCGAAGAACTCAGGAATGTCCAACGAGATCCCTGGCAACACCGCAAAACTGCTGCGATTCGATTCCTGTCGATTGCTTTCGAATCGTATCGACTTCGCAGTTGTTCGCTAAATATCACGTCAAAGATGATTGTCAATAGTGAACAAACCAGTCTAACAGAATAAAATAATAAAATAATAAATTTTCAAATGGTACTGAGTACAGGAGTTTTATCCATTACCAACTAGCTAATATTCAAAGCCTGTCTATGTTTTTTCAGATCCTGCTGCGAACACAACCTAAAATTTGTTACAAATACAAAGTTTGAGTAATCGTGGTACGATTTACGATTAATCAGAAAGTTTTAAAAATATGGATTTGCAATAGAGAACAAATGCAAAACAAAGTTTTCTGGCATGATCGCTTTTCGCTCAAGACAATCGTAAAATTATCTACTACCACCAATAAGTGGAAGTGTATTTTGGTATGCCTACCGACCAGTGATCTAGTAAGGTACCTGATAACTTCTCCACCATACTTGGACACTGCACTCATAAAAACAATCTTTTCAGGTATCCAGTCACTGAATAACGAATACGAGGGATCAAGAGTAGTATGTTCTTCAGGAAACGGAGTTATCCAATCCCCATATCAATGAAATATACTTTTTCTCGTTTCTCAGAATGTTAATTCATATGAATAAAAATATTAAATTTGTACAATATACAATTCAATTTATTTTGATAGACGTATGAGGTGAGGCAAAGAATGAAAGTAAAAACATTATGAACAATTTTACAAACTGAATTATATCACAAAGTGGTTTCACAATAATTCCATAACGAGCTAAAGGTATAACTCATTCATCATTGTCATCGTCGTCTTCACTTATTTCCTCTTCCTTGCCGCCTGTTTCATCTTCGTCTGATTCTGAGACATCTGTTAAAATTATTTAACTGGAACTTCAAAGTTGTGTTGGAAGCGAAAACCATATAAAATCAAAACAATAACAAATAATACTCAAAAATAAAAAAAGACAAATACCATTTTTCTTGATTAATATTTCATATTCAAGCTTATTGGAGTTATAATATTAGAGAAACTTGATATATTATAGGAATGTGCCACGGTTCATCTCAAAGGAATACGGAATCAACTCGTTGACGGGAGCATCCTATATCATTTTGATGCCAGAGAGTCGTATACTTACTTGGGGGTGGAGCAACGCCGCTCCCAAGAGGTACCCATAGTTAAAAACTCTCCGCGTCAGGTATCAGCATAAACTCCGACAAATCTGTTCATCAGAACTGTCGGGAAAGAACAAAGTTGCTGTAACTCATATGCTCGTCATCCGATTCTACTCTACTTCTTTGGAGTAGGAAAATGGACTCAAGAGGAGCTGCGACAACTCGACGTAAAAACTAGCAAAATGATGCATCTTCACAGGAGCTTGCATCCTAAATTGTCCATCACACGGCTATACTTTCCCAGACAACGAGAAGGGCGTGAACTTTTGAGTTTGGAGTGTCTACATAACAGAATGGTACTGTAACGTCATCAGGAGTTCAGAACTGAAAAATCGAATTTTCCATATGTTCTCCCCAGGAGTCACTTGAAATTTCCATTCATTTTACTCAATATCGATGTACTTTTCAACCCTATTCGAGGCTTGTATGCAAAATGGGGCACCTAAGTCACTACCTGAGGGTCTATCAGTAACATATCAGGGAAAATAAAACGTGTATTCATCTCACCAGCGAGGTCAAATAGAAGAAGTACAACCAAAATAAATCTTTTTTTGTTTAAATCATTTCGCGGATAAATTATTGTCAAACATATACAGCAAATCAAACAATAATCAATAAAAGAAAATAAGTACTCCAAGACAATAGGAAATTAACATTATCTCAATGCAATGCAAATGAAAACAGTTATCCCCCATATAGCCAAGTGATTACAGAATCATCAACAATGCCAGAACACAACTCAAAATGATGACTGATCCAATTTTGTAATCAATTTTAGATCAATTTTGAAAGCAGGAATAACTGTTTCAGAACTTTGTTGAAATATTAACTCGCCTAGAGTACATGCTAATGGAGTTCTGCAACATTAACATGCGTTACAGACAGTCCTAGACACAACTAAATTAGCCAATCATTCAATAAATTCAAGGGATACAGAACATACCGTACAACTCACCGTGAAAACAGGGGTGCTAATTAAATGCAATAAAAGTCAAGACCATGAAGAACTAGAATGCTAAATGATTAAAATCGTCTGCTAAGGCAAGCATAGCTTAAGTAAATCACTCTAGTTGCAATTTACTGCCCACCAAAATACGCACCGAAGAAAACCCAACATGTAGATCTCCTAGCCAAACGGTAATGCTAAGTTACCATCACAAAAGTCGAAAAGCTCTTGAAGGTTATGAGAGAATCAAGATGCTGAATCAAATTATATACAATACTTACCGGCTAGGTGACCCCCAACTAGATAACAGATCTCATAAATTTCATCGTGACCAAAAATGTTTCTGAATCTGGACCAAAAAATCAATTTCTGTTTCATTGTTGAATGCGGAGTTTGTAATAATATGTCAGAAAGACAAGGCAAGCCGTGCGGGTGAGCTTTATGGAGTATATATGGCTCTTTTGAGGTTTGTTCCCACCAGAGCTATCCCAAATCACAGTGCTTTGTGCTCGTAAGCACTTTGCTTCCGAGCATGTTCTTGGACCAGTGCTTGGTGCTTAGAAGCATTTCACGAAAAGACTTATTGCTCAGTTATCCCAAAAAGGGCTCGCGAACACTCCAGCGCTCCGGAGCACTTTTTTCTAAAAGTTTCTTGGTTTGTATAATTTTCAAGTTGGTTCCAAGAAGGGTAATAGACCACAAGCCCAGGCACATTTTCAGGGGGTGATTTTATACACCACGAGTCATATATAATGTTGAAGTACTGGTCGAGAAACAAACGTTGGGCACTATGCCGTCAATTTTCCGCGGTACAGGTGAGTGTACAGGCGAGTTGAAATGTCTTTAAAAAGGGGGTACTTTTTGATTACTTTATACATGACGGCACTATTCTGGTCAAAGAGGCAATGAAAAAAGAGTGCTCTAGAACCCAGTGCCGTCAAAAAATAGCGGTACAGGGAGTTAGAATTATTTTTTGAAATCGGCGATTTTACCCCCCCTCCCCAGTGAATCGAATACTTGACGGCGTTGATTCAGTTAACTTTGCCTTTCCTTAAAAAACTATAATACATCTATGCCGTCAGAAAAGGGTGGTACATGGGGTCAGAAATCGCGAATCAAAACCCGATTTTTACCCATTGTGGGGGTGGTCATTTTATACAAGCTAAAATTTAGCTGATTCAATGCTATATCCTTCAAAGATAACATATTTTACTATGCCTTCAATTTTATATGGTACATTTCATGTCGAAATCATATTAGTCCGACAGTGCAGCTACTTCCTATTAATTTTTGGGACATTTGGTTTCAACAGAATGGTTGTCACGAGTCACGACCAGTGACACAATTTCTTTAAAACACATTTCGTAATCGCTTAATATCTACATGTGGTATGATATTGTGGCCTCCCAGATCACCAGATTCAAATTATTTCTTTCTTTGGGAATATCCACTGGTTCGATGGCGATGAAGTTCCAGCAAGCGTGCAGGACATTATTGTACAGGATGGGAGAACTGAGACAGAAGATGATAATTCAGGTATTTCTTCAATTATATATTTTAGATCTGGAGGAAGTGACTGAAATGAATTCTGCAAGTGAATCAGACATAGAGAGCAAGAATTTTGATGAAGAATCATAAATTGTTGAAAAATGTATGTTGTTGAATGAATGAATATTATAGTATGTTTCGTGTTCTGATTTTTTAAAATCTATTCAAAATGAATTTCAATAAAAATACCATGAAGATTGACTAACGCTTTTAAAACTTTATGAAAGACTAATGCCTTTTTTATGAAAATTATTAATAGTTATCTAGTTCATAATCTTTCATAAAATTTTAATGATTTATACGTTGTTATTCAAATCTTTAATCACTTATTTTATAATATATTTTATACTACTTTTTTGATGATAAATCACATATCAGTGCATGAAAATTAGCTATTCGATTTTTGGACCGAAAACAAATATTACCAAGATTATCGTTAAAATTTTGAAATTCTCTTATTGCGAAGAGTTTCCGTTTAATGTTGACGGCACCACAATTTTAAATTACTCTTTAATATGGTCAATATTATATTGTTAATGTCGTCTTGTAATTTTTGACCAAAATTATGACCAAAATAGGTGAAATAAGCCAAAAGTAGCAAGAGATTTCACATCAATTGCATAAAATATAACAAGGGAAAATTGACGTCACCAACTTTTCTGTTTTTTAATGTTTAATGACAATGATGTTTCAAAAATAAACGCTTATAAATATGCAGGCAATTTTCAATTTTTTTAAATTTTTTCGTTTTTATAGTTACTCTGTATTTCAATTGGGTACCATGAATTATTGACGGCATAATTATAAAGCCATTATAAGTAGTTTCTGCTTAAAAAAAAACGTATGTCGTCCTGAAATAAATGACCTTATAAGAAAACATTGATTTTTTGCTCTAAAATTTTAGTAATTTTTTATTTATTTCTGCATGAACCATAATTTTTTGACGGCACCATGTTTAGAATACTCAATAAATGTTAACTCAAAGCTAGAAATCGGTGCCGTCAAATTCTAAATGACCACCCCCATAAGGGGTAAAAATCGGGTTTTGATTCGCGATTTCTGACCCCATGTACCACCCTTTTCTGACGGCATAAATGTATTATAGTTTTTTTAAGGAAAGACAAAATTAACTGAATCAACGCCGTCAAGTATTCGATTAACTGGGGAGGGGGGGTAAAATCGCTAATTTCAAAAAAAAATTCCAACTCCCTGTACCGCTATTTTTTGACGGCACTAGGTTTTAGAGCATTCTGTTTTCATTGCCTCTTTGACCAGAATAGTGCCGTCATGTATAAAGTAATCAAAAAGTACCCCCATTTTTACGACATTTCAACTCGCCTGTACACTCACCTGTACCGCGGAAAATTGACGGCATAGTGCCCAACGTTTGTTTCTCGACCAGTACTTCAACATTATATATGACTCGTGGTGTATGAAATCACCCCCTGAAAATGTGCCTGGGCTTGTGGTCTATAATTTGAAGATACAATTCATTCATTTTTTTTTAAGTTAGCTTTAAGTCTAAGCACTACCTCTTATATGTAAATACTTGTGGCTGTGTTTGTAAGAGAAAAATCTTAAATGAATAATCTTATTTTGTGAGGTTCTCAATGGTTTCAGAATAGGTTCTGTTGCAATTCTCCAAATTGAAATTATATACTGAAGCTTTAGATATTTTATATTGAATGAAATATTTTTGAGATGTTTTGTTTTATTTTTATCTCTACTAAATGCCCCTAATAGGAAATATCACAGAACATGCGAAGATCAAGAAAGAGTTTGATCAATGATGGTTAATCTTAGAAATTTTGAGTTTTTTATGTATCCATTATCCACAATGAGGGGTTTAATCTGGTTTTCTGATAAAGATATTTCAGAAATGTATTTGTGGAAATCTTACGTATTTACCTATGTTTCAGTGATTCAAATATCTAACAGTCTGAAAAGTGCTTGGTGCTCCCTGACTAGATTCACTTCTTGAAAGTGTTTAGTTCTCGTCATTTCGGAGCACTTTTGAAGAGTGCCTCATGCTTACTGCTTGGTGCTCGAAGCACTTTTTGTCAGTGCTTGGCACAGCTCTGGTTTCCACTGAATAATCGAGTATAGTTGAACATGATTTCGGATGCGACCATACTGTCAGTTTCGAAAAGTGACTCAAAAATTTAATTGGCATTAAAATATTGGACGATTCTGTAAGTGAAAGAATAATGAATTGTAATGGTTGTCTAAATAAGGATAGATTGTCTGGATTGTATCGTGAGCTTTTTCACTTTACAATCTACGATGATTGGGATTGAAGTTGAATGAATTGAATGATTGAAAATGAGTTTTTATTCATAAACGAAACATACAACTGTGTGACTTTATTTTGAATGCTACTGTCAAAACTGACAACTCTTTCATATCGAGTGATCCTTTTGACGGTGTTGCCAGATTTAAAAAATATACGAAAATAGTAGAAATCAGTACATGGCGCCCCCTTGAAAGGTTCAGCTTTCAAAATAGAAATATAAAGAATTAAATCGAGTCACTATTACATGAGTTTATAACAGTAATTTAAAATTATGAACAGTCTGTTGGGAGGATACACACTTTTGACACTGGGCGTTTCAGTACGCCATTTGCGGTTTTAACGTTCACAACCCGAACTATTTCGTTATTTCCGGGAAACACTCCGGTTATGCGTCCAAGTTTCCAGCATAGTAGAGATGAATTATTGTCTTTGAGTAAAACCATGGATCCTACTTCAATATTTTGATGAGATTTCTTCCATTAGGATCTCTCTTGAAGGCTGCAGATGTACTCGTGTGACCACCGCTGCCAAAAATGCTACAATTGCTGTTGAATCTGCTTGAGATGAGACAATCGAATGGACGGGATGTTCCTTTTGTCAGTTTGAGGCAGTGAGGTAAGAGGTTCGCCAATGAGAAAGTGTGAGGGTGTCAAAGGAGAGAGATCATTGGGGTCATTTGACAAGGGTAATAGAGATCGGGAATTAAGGACAGCCTCAACTGTGATGATCACAGTGTATAAGCCCTCATATGTTAGGTGGGAATTTCCAAGAACTCTCTTGAGATGATATTTGGCGGCTTTTACACAGGCTTCCCAAAGGCCTCCAAAATTGGGTGCATATGGAGGTGAGAAATGCCAATTTATTTTATTCATTGGTAAGAATTCATTGAAGTTCGAATCTTCTCTTAAGCTTGAAATTATAACCTTCAGTTCATTTTCAGCACCGACAAAGTTTGTACCATTGTCTGAATATATTTCAGTACAAATACCCCTTCTAGATATGAATCTGATCAAACATTTCAAAAATGATTAAGTTGAGAGATCATCAGACAGTTGGACTGCCTTGGTAACAAAACATACAAATACGCATAAATAGCATTTGATAATTTTCCGATTCCTAGTCTTGCCATCTTTAATATAAAAGGGGCCAGCAAAATCTACTCCGGTAGTTAAAAACGGTCGCTGTGGTTTGAGGCGTGCCTGAGGAATATTACCCATCTGGTATTGGGTTTGAGTTGGTTTGGATCTGAAACAAACTATACAATTGCGCAAAACTCCACGAACGGCGCTACGACCATTAATTGGCCAAAAGTTAGATCTTACTGCTGCTAAAGTAGCTTGAATCCCTGCATGTAACTGTTTTGTATGTTCTAATCGAATGACTAATTTTGTGAAGTTACCCTTCGTTGGTAATAAAATAGGATGTTTGTTGTTATATGGAATGAATGAATTTTTGAGTCTTCCGCCGACTCTGATGAGACCGTTCTAATCTAGAACTGGATTTAATGATAAAATGTTACTTTTTGGAAAGGGTGGTACTGATTTTTTCAATAAATGTACTTGCGGAAATGAATATTGCTGAACAACTTTGCAAATAGTGATTAATGATTTTTCAAGTTCTGCATTTGTTAAATGACCTGATAAGCGAGTAATTGGATTTGTAAGTTTTGAATTATTTACAAACCGTAAGCAATAAGCAATTACTCGTTGGAGCTTAGTAAGAGAGGAAAATCGAATGATGATGTCAGCATCAAGAGTTTGTGAGATCAATGTGTGATCGATATTTTTCAATTCAGGTATTTTAGAGTCTACAAAAAATGTACTTTTTGGCTAATATTGTTTTTCCTTGGACATCCAGGGTGGTCCTACCCACCAAGTTCGACATTCTTTCAGTTCTTCCGGATTCAGACCACGTGAGATGATGTCTGCTGGGTTCGTTTCACTAGAAACATGAGACCATTGACCTTTATGAGAGAATTGTTGAATGTCTGTGATGCGATTGGCAACAAATGTTTTGAGTCGGTGAGGTTCAGTAGAAATCCATGAGAGAACAATAGTTGAGTCAGTCCACTAATAAATATAATTGATATCAATATGTATAGCCTTCAAAACTCTTTGCGTTAACTGATTGAGAAGTAATGATGCGCAAAGCTCTAGTTTGGGCAAAGAAATCATTTTAAGCGGTGCAACTCGTGATTTGGCACACACCAAATGACATTGAATGTTTCTCATCTGGTCTATAGATCGAAAATAACAACAAGCACCATAGGCTTTTTCTGAGGCATCCCCGAAGTCATGTAATTCTATTGAAATTGGATTCGGACAGATTACATGCCTGGGAATTTCAAATTGATTGAAAATTGTGAGTTGTCTAGAAAATTCCACCCATGAGTGATGTAAATCAACTGGGAGGCTTTCATCCCAATTCAAGCCTAACTTCCAAAGGTTTTGAACGATGAGCTTGGACTTGACTGTACATGGTCCCACAAGGTCCAGGGGGTCAAAGATTTGAGCAACAGTTGACAGAATTGTACGCTTAGTGACATGAGATGATTGATTTGGGTTTAAAATATATTGAAAATTATCTTCAAGGGAATTCCAAGTTAAACCAAGAGTTTTTGTGATTCTATCATCAGATATGAATTTTTGAGATGACTGTGATCTTCCAGAGGATATTTACCGCAAAATATCGTCATTGTTTGACACAAATTTGCGTATACTGAAACCACTAGAACTGAGAATGTGAATGAGTTCTGAAATTACTCGTTTGCCTCTTCTATCGAGTTGAATCCTGTCAATAAATCATCGACATAAAAACTGGACATGATAATTCTACAAGCATCAGGATACCTATCCATATTGTCTGTAGCTACTTGATGAAGAGACCTAATACAAAGGAATGATGCACTAGCCGTTCCGTAAGTGGCTGTATTCAATCGAAAATGATCGAGTTTTTCGGATGGATCTGCGCGCCACACAATGCGCTGTAGATCACGCTGAGAAGCCACATATTCATAGATGCGAAATCTTGTGACTATTGTAAATAAGTCATTTCGAATCGTGGTACCTACCTTTAAAACATCATTGAGTGATATTCCGCTAGAGGTCTTTGCAGAGCCGTCAAACACGACGCGTAACTTTGTCGTAGTGCTCGATGTTTTCAAAACACCGTGATGTGGTAAATAATAAATGATGTCCTGCGGATTATCATTTGAGATATCTACCTTGGTCATGTGTTCGAGAGCATCATACTCAGACATGAATGAAATATATTGCCGTTTGAATTCTGGATTTTTATTGAATTTCTTTTCGACTGCATAAAATCTCGTAAGAGCTGTTTCAAACGAGTTTCCAAGTTGATTTATATTTTCCTTAACCGGAAGACTAACAACAAATCTTCCCGACTCATCGCGAGTAGTGGTTTTCAGAAAATATGCTTCACAACCCAGGTAGCACATCATATCGGCTAAATCTTTGTTCCATATTGGGCCAATATAGATATATTGTAAATGAAAAATCAATATTGGTCCAATATGGGTGAATATTCAAAAAACAGTATTGTATTAATAATATTGGTGGAATATTGGTTGAACTAGTTTTGAATGTAGATTATCACACGAAATATTGGGTCAATATTGGTTGAATAATTTCTACCAATATCGATAATACAATATTGGTTATATATTGTTTTCCACATCTAGAATAAATATTGCAATCCAAATATTCCAGTCATATCGATTATAGAGGAAAAAACTATATTGTATTTCCAAGTTTGTTAGAATATTGGTTGAATATTATTTCCACTTTATTTGACAAATTGTAATAACTCATATTGAGTCAATATTGGTCGAATGATATTTACCAATATCGATAAAACAATATTGTCTTCACATCGTTTTTAACATCTAGAATAAATATCGCAATCCCAATATTCCCCTAATATCGATTCTAGGCATAAAAACTATATTGTATCTCCAAGTGTGATTACACATTGGTTGAATATCATTTCGACAATATTCAACAAATCTTATTAATTAATAATGGGACGATATTGGTCCAATAATATTTATCGATATCGTTAAAACAATATTGTCTTCATATTGTTTCCCACATCTAGATTGAGATGAAATTTGAATATTGGCCGAATATTCAATGAAACATATTGAAATTATATTATGATCAAACCTGGATAAAAATCCGCTAGGTGGCTCTACATATAGAACGTCTTCTAAAACCTACGAAAGTATATTAAAAACTTCCCGTAACTTGTTTTCAAGACAGCTCACCCAGTGGTTTTGGCAATCAAAAAGCAGACTATGGTGTCAGCTTCATCAACTAAAAGACCTTTAGTAATTTGCCAAGGTATATTGACATCCACCAATATATCCAAATGATATTATACCAATATCGATAAATATTGTACCAATATCAATAAATATTTTGAGGCCTTTATTGCTTCAAGAATATTTCATCAAAACTATTTCTAAAATATTCAAACAATATTCGACCAATATGGCAAAATGTTCACATTTTACTTCTCGAAAATATAACTTTTGAATACTGTGCCAATATTGTCAGAATATTGTATTAGCGATATTGTAACAATATTGCCGAACATTTTGAGGCCAATATTACTTCAAGAATATTTCGCCAATATTATTCAAGTAATATTGAACCAATATCGCTGAATGTTCACATTGTTTTTCTCGCCAATATTGCATTTCAAATATTTCGCCAATATGTTCACAATATTATACCAATATTTTACCAAGATAGGTGTGCTACTTGGGAATCCGCTTCCTCTTGAGAATATTCAACTGACGATTGACATTCTTCAAGTTTCCAGAAACGTGGCAACGCGTGAATGTCATTATTATCCTTTGTGATGAAACATGTGTTTGAAATATTTGATCGAGACAATGGCAACGGGCCTGATAATATTTTTAACCAAGTCGGGTTTTTTGCATTACTGTATGATTTTTAATGACATTTATCCGACCAATGCACATTAATTCCCCAAAAACTGAAGCTCCAATTAGCATATGAATTGGACCAGTTTTATTGAAATTTTCATCAGCCAAGACTATTTTATTAGGAATATTGAGATGATTCATATCGAAAGAAAAAGCAGGTAAATCTTTCCTGATTTTATTCGAAATTAAAAATGTTATATCTCGACCAACATATGAACTTGTGGTTGATTTGACTGTAGCAATGGTTTTTTGTATCACCGATGTCAAATTTGAGCCGAACCCTTCAATTGAATGAGTCACCTTAGAAACAGGTAATTGCAAAATATTGAATAATTTTTGTGTAATGAAATTTGATTGAGAACAATTATCTAAGATAGCCCTACATTTATGAGATTTACCGAATGTTTCAATAATTAAAACATTCGCTGTTGAGAGTAGGACATATGGATCCAAATTAGTATTCCTTGCAGTACACGCAGCAAAGGTTGACTGAGATCCATGTGATACTGTTTCTGAGTGATCTTGCACATTTACATCATTTGGTGTAGGAGCCAGTGTATCATTATTTGGATTGTTTCGAATCTGCTCCCTTACTAGATGCAACAGTGTATTGTGCCTGTTCGAAAATTTTTTACAAACAAATTGATTTTTGCATTCGTTCAACTGATGACCTTTACGTAAAGAGTTGATACAAGCCTTGAGCTTTCTTATTTCAGCTAAGCGCTGATGGGAATTTAATTTCAAAAAGTCGCTACATGCAAATATGTAATGATCTTTGTGGCAAAGAATACACGATGGCCCTTTAGTGGCGACGTATGATGCACCATTCATTACCTGACTTATTTTTTGACAAATATTTCAGTGAGGATTGAGTACCTTTGATATTAGAGTATAATCCCTCAAGCAATTGACACCTTTGATTCAAGAAAATTGTGAATTCCTTGAACGTTGGTAACACTTTCTTGAGTTTCAAGGCATATTCCTCCCACTCCCTCTTAGTTGTGGCATCTAGTTTGGATGAAACGAGATATATAATGATTGTATTCCATTGATTCACTGGTAACCCTAGGGATTCTAAATTTCTGAGATGTTGATTAACGGTGTCTATGATATTTCGGAGTTGAAAATATGATTCTTTTTGAATGCCCTGTATATCGAATATGGCCTTGAGATGATATTGTATTTTGACACGTTTGTTTTCATAACGCTCACATATTAGATCCCAAGCTTTGGTATAATTTGCTTCAGATACTTCCAAAGCTGTTATAACGTTAGCCGCCTCACCTTTGAGACATGATTTTAAATACCAGAATTTCTGAATGTTACTAATTGAACTACAGTTATGTATCATTGCCTTATACGTATCTGAGAACTGCATCCATTTTTCATATGATCCGTGAAATTCAGGTAAATTCAGTTTTGGTAAGTTTGTACTATTAGATTGAACATTTGAATCAGAGTTGAGAGCATAGATTGTACTATTTGAAGGAGTATTTTTACTTACTTGTTGAACTAAAAATGTTTTCACCAAATCTCTTGCTCGAGTGACTAATTCAAAATAAGAATTTTCAAAATCAATTCCATCTTCCGTATGATCTTTTGTTTCATCTAGTAATTCTAATTCTGACTGAACGGTATCAAAATCATTCCAGAGAAGCTCAGCTCCGCTCAGCTCAGTTTCGAAGCATCTGTCAAATCCACCAAGAAATTTGAAAATCTCGCGAGTTTACTTTTGACAGCTGCTTGTTTTTGATTTAATGATTTGAGTTTTTTGCATCCATGTTACATATGAGAACTTACGCAAAGAAAACAAATTGAGGAGGATGAATATGAGGAATAAGGAAAGGAATCGAGAAATACCTCAATGCTTTCTGCCCACTGACCGGCGGTCTGTTGTATCCGTGCAATGAATATGATCTTCTTACTTATGTATTTATTCTTCTTGATGATTTGTCTGATGAGCAAAAAAGCTGCGAAGGACCTGAGTGACTGTTGTTGATCGATGTGACAAATTGATGACAGTTGATTCTTCTATTTTTCGCTGATTCACGTTACTTATTTATCCAGCTCGAAATGACCATGTAATTTATAGTGAGCTTTTTCACTTCACAATCTTCGTTGACTGGAATGGAAGTTGAATGAATTGAATGATTGAAAATGATTTATTATTCATGAACGAAACATACAACTTTTTTTCTTTTCATTTGATGCTACTGTCAAAACTTACAACTCATTCATATCGAGTGATCCTTTTGACGGTGTTGCCAGATTTAAAAAATATACGAAAATAGTGGAAATCAGTACATTGTCGGTCCCTTTCCGATTTTTGTACAGCTCAATTAAGAAGTGATAAGCGTGTAATGAAATTTCCATGATGAACAGAAAAATGGAGCCGATAATTTCCAGTTATTCTTATAACTACATCAAGTTGTTATTATGTGTTGATTTATTCAGCAAATATAGTTTGAATAAACTTCTGACTTTTAAGTTAAACTGTAATCATTAGGATTAGGATGTTATAAGAATGACTACATACCAGTTGTGGCATTGAATTTGCAAGATTAACCAGCAATAAAATTAACAAGAATATTTCATTAGGCTGTCGTGTCGTTATGGTGACTTGTTTTTTGGTATAAACCAATTTGTAACAACTATCTGTACTGGTTCTTCTCAAGAACAAAAGTTAAGTGGAGGACTAGCTCAAGGTAAACTTAAGGTGAAGATGGTTTGCACCTCATTTTTTCATCAATATCCACATCGATAGAATCGTCACTTAGTTGAAAATGCGTGGTTTTTTAGCCACACTATCCTGAATAAGAAAAATAAAAAGGAGTCGTTAATCCATCTCTCAAGGACAACATATTTTCAAGTTCATGTGATATAAATCAACAATAAATAACAAACATTTTGTACTGAGGTGAAGGTTATAGTTGAAACTGAACAAATTTTTTATGATGTCACTTAATAGGAATTTTCAGTTTCAGCCTCAATTGAATTCAATTTACTTATTGAGACCTTCAAATCTATGTAGGAAAGTAAGTTCATCAAACATATGCAAATAATCTTCCCTCACGTACAATTGTATAGGCACATCATAAAAAAATAAATAATTCAATTTCTAGGTCTTCGTCATCTAATATTCTACTTCAATTTGTTGCAAAATTGATACAACAAAAACACAGTTACGACAGAAAATGTGATCGAAATACTTTTAACATAGACAGAATGAAGAAATTCGTGTATGACTTCAAGGGCCAGTTTCACAGGTTCCAGTTATTTAGGTAAAAGTTTGGATGGCGATTGAAATTCTCAAATATTGTTGGAAAGTTTACATTTTAATAACTAGGTAATCAGTCTGGAGTTCACCTGGAACCTGTGAAACTGGTCTCAATGTCACAGACCGAAAGTGAGGTTAAATGGAACCCAAGCTTAGAAAATCTGAAACTTGTCTTGACTAGGACTTATTAGACTGATGATCATTTTTTTTTTTTTGAAAAAAGATAGTAACAGGCAAGGACTAGGTGGGAAATGCTGTTGAGGTTCCAACTCTGAGGAAAAAAATATCCACACAAAATGGTGAAATGAAGATGCAGTTTAGGGGTTGATAACGGTTTCTTGCGATTTTTCCTCTTAGCGGAAAGTGTTCAATGGCAAAGTTGTAGATAATAAAAATATCTAAAACCGTTGCATTCGAAACTTTTATTGCCTCTAAATGATTCAATTCACATGAAAATTTATATGTATATACGTATGTATGATTTTTTCGCAATTGAGATGACGACCAGTTTTCGAGTAATTTTTTCTAAAAAAGTACCCTCATTTTCGACGAACAATTGTTCTGGTGTTTCTTTGTATTTCGAAGGTCTGTGTCAATGATGAAAATAATCATCATTGAAATGTCTACTTCTAGAGGGTCTATGTGACTTCGGGGTTTGTTTATTGTTAACCCAGATATGCCTATAGGATTATTTGAAAATTTCGAGAAGTAATTTCACTGAAATTGAAGCTCATGAGTGACAAAAAAGAGATTAAATTTTTTTCAAAATTTTAATTTTATAAAAAATACAAAATCAAGACCGTACTACATATAGTACATTAGGTAGATGTACTACTACGAAAAAAAAATTATTTTGTATGAAATATAACGAAGCATTTCACATGTACTCCAATGTCACATTTTGAACATCTTGTTGTTGTTCTCTCATGACAGTATCCACATCGGGTCTGTTTTGACTGCGCAATCACAAGATGGTCTAACCGGTCGTAACGCAAATCAATACCTTGTGTTTTACTCGAATGTCCTTTTTGGAATGTAGCTTGCTTTTTATTTTGAATCAGTAATATTGTGGCAATTCGTCTTCTGAAACTTAGCTGATCTAGGAGTCCTCCATTTTTTTTATGTAATTGCCAAGCGTTCTGAACGCACATGTCAATGCTGTGGGTAAGCAAAGGAATATACCATTTTTTTCCTCTCAGAGATGTGCGATATAAGCTGATATTCTGGTCAGAGCGATCGACTCCTCCCATATTAGAGTTATACATGTTTATGACATGTGGCTGCTCCACCTAAAAATAAACTATACATTATACATAACTGCTTATAAAAGCTGATTATACTTACTTGAATATTCTTCTTCTCCTTTTGCGAGTAGCGTATGACCACATGAAGAGGTTCGACTCCTGAAAAATTTGAGCAAAGAGTTACAATGCTGTTGTCGTGCCACTTTACTGCTATTATATTCTGATTTGAAATTTTCTTATAATCATAGCTTCCTCGCTTTTTTTTCTTCAGAACTTTGGAGTCTATGAGGGTATTTCCTGTCAATCGGTTCTCTCTTGCTGTACCAGTTGCGAAAAAATTTTCTGTCATCAGCTCTTCAATCAGAGGAATGGACGTAAAGAAGTTGTCGAAAAAGAGATGAAATTTTATGTCCGTCCATGTCTTGCGCAGGGCTTGTGCATATTCCAATACCACTCCTGCGCCAACTCCGAACTCTGCATATCGTTCACTTATATTTGTTGCAGCACCTTGGTATGGTTCAAACCAATTCAAGTAACCAAGTCTTGTACTTCCAACCCATAATTTGAAGCCGTATCTTATTGGCTTTCCGTGAATGAACTGTTTGCAGCCATGGCGTCCATAATAAGGTACCATGGCTTCATCAATTGAGTGCATTTCTTCGAGTTTTCCATGAACTTTTTATTCAGAAGAATGAAAAGGGGCCTCACTTTTGCAAATTTGTCATGGTGGTCTAATTGTTGATTATCTGACACATGTAAATTGGAAAAATTGTATTCAAATCTGTCCCTTGAAATTGCTTCGGCAACCAACTCGTTATGTCCATCTTTTTCACGCTCCCAATACATTCTTCTCCTTGGCACCTGTACGTATCCACTAAGCAAGCAAACTCCAATGAAAGCTTTGAATTCAGAATTTTTTATATTAGGTGTTCGGTTTTTTTGTTGGGCATAATTATTACTGCTACTCACGAAAAGTTCGATTATTTCTTAATCGAAGAATTTCGAGAAAAGCTCCATTGGATTCTCCGAATTATTTATATCATGCGTATACTCGAAGTTTGCATCTGATATAGGCAAATCTTCTTGGTCCCACTCGTACTTTTTTTTCAAACATTTTTTTTTGTTTTTTCTATCCGATAATCGCAATCGTTTCTGTAATTCGGACAAGGGCACATCGTCCTCTGATGAATAATCAATACTATCATATTTCGTTTGGAATCTAATCTCCGCTGGTGCTTGTAACTGAGATGCAGGTAGATTATCAATTGTAAAAATATCTTCTGTCCCAGAATCTTCATCTGTTACTTCAGCCGTGGCATTTTCGGGGGGAAAAATGAAAATTTCATCTACTGTTTCAGCTATTTCAGCATCATCTTCCAATATAGCTAGAGCTCCGTTGAGTGAAAAACCTCTGGAATGAAATAACATTGATAGACATGTATTTTCCTAATGTACTATATTTAGTAAATCCCCAAAATGCGACCCTAAACAAATAGCACTTTTCTGAATAATGAATATACCTGAAGGATTTATGATATTTTTATCATTTTTCTTCTAATTACCAGCGACTGGTAAAATATATTCTAATTTCTTATAATTGAAATGTACATAACTTGCAAAGTTGACACCGTACTCAGCCATTTCTATTTATATCTGTATTTCAAAAATATTAAATTCTCACTTCTACACAACAAAACTGAATGTAGTCCGTCCAGGCACAATGTTACAAGTATACTGAAGCATTTACCACACTGATAGCTCTCGCGCACGTAAAAACCGCTGCACGTCGAGACTTGTTACGACCGTACTAAATATAGTACAATAGGCAAATCTGGGTTGAACCGCGTAAAATTGAGAGAAACCGACAACAAGTCTATCTGAAACATGATTTTCTCAATATTTTCAACGATTTTCGCTTTCTTGTTATTTTTATAATAAAAAGTTGTTAATTTCAAATTTGAAATATTTGAATACCTAATTAAACTGGAAAATTAATTTATTAATATTGTTTTTATTCTTCTTTACAACCATTTAAAATTATGATTTAGAGAGACTTGTTGCCAGTTTTTCTCAATTTTAAGTGATTTAACTATCAATAAACCACCAAGTTACATAGACTATTCTAGAGTAGACAACAATCAAAATGATCACTTATAGACCTTCGGAGTACAAAAAAACAACAGAACTTTTTCGAAAAATGTACATAACCCAAAAACTCGTTATCATCTGAATTGCAAGAACATCATGCTGATTAGACACACAAAAAAATTAAATACCGAAAAATTGATTTTTCACTATTTTGACGGATAATTTGTCGAGAAGTATTGCAGTCGTACATTTTTCGCTAAGAGGTCATGTTTCGCTGCAAATCAGAAAAAACCGTTCTCAACTCCTGAACTGCATCCCCATTTTTCGTGTTCAATTTTGTTTTCCTTGAAGTTAGAACTTCAACAAAATTTTCCAACAGGTCCTTGTCTTTTGATTTTTCCTTAATTCAATCGTTTAAAATTCGTTTTGGCACCAGCCTATACAGTGCGGCTTTTTTTATACCCCCCCCCCTGTTTCTTGAAATGTTCGACGAACAAACATGAAAAAAAAAACCGTTTGGAGGGTTTCACCGATACTACTCTTTGAATGAAAAATTTTAAATGGCATGTGGTGTCAAGTGTCACATCGTTGAAAAGATAATTCAATTTTATATCCAACCATCTAAATGTATTTGGATTTTGTTAACAAATTTATATTTGATATTTCGAAGTTTAATTGCATTAAAAGATATTAATGGAACTCAAAAAAAAATTGGATGGTTGTGAAGAGAATGGAATTCTCTTTTCAACGATGTAACACTTGACCCCTCATGTCATTTACAATTTTTGAGTCGATGTACCCCCCCCGCGCCTCTTGTCGAGCAATCACCAAATTTTTCTTTCAAAAAGTGGTAAAATTAGTAAAAGTTAACAGAGAGGGGGACTAAAAAAAGCCGCACTGTATGTTGACTGCATGTAATGTTTGTGTAAGGCTCACTTAAGCTTGAGGTGAGCCTAAGTGATACTGGTGAAAACAGATGGTGAATGATTGTTATTAGAATTGGATAGATAGATTGCACAAGTGCTAAAATTGTTCAACTCAGCTGTTAATTATTTATTGCGGCACTTTTTAATTTCCATTTAACAAATGTGTTCAAATCGAGAAATTTGCGTAAAATCTGGAACAAAATTATGCGAAACGAAATAGTCGATATTTTCCATGATACATTTTCCAATTTATCGTTTTTCAATGTAGGACTATTTATGTCCTGTGTATTTAATCGACTGAAACACAATAAACCTAATCAAAAATATCATTTGGGTAGTTCAAACACGGATTCTGCTATAATCATGGCCATCATGCCTCGTTTATATTAAAATAGCAAAACGAAATGGAAATATTTCAAATTATAATTTTCGGTCACAATAAACGGCTTATAAACTAGTTCAAATATATTAAATGTGATACCGAGTGACGCAGAAGACATGTAGCAGCCTGTAATTTTTTATTTGAAATACACAGGAGTTACGTAATCAGTGATTTTTTGAACCTAACGATTTTTAGTCAACCATCTATTTGACCCCAACATTTTTCTTTCAAATATCATCCTGTGTGTTTCCCTAGCCAATCTTATTTTCCTTAGAATTTTCTATTCAACCTAGTATCACAAATTGATATTCGTTTATTGATTGACTGTTGAATTGTACTTTATTTAAAAACATCGAGTTGGCTGTTACCCGAGTTCGATGCTTGGTAGTTAGCCGATATCCAATAAATTTCCATATTCTGATCAATCATTGGATGTTTTTAGTAACTACATGGTTTGAGACAGAACATCCGATAATAACTCGAATTATTTAGGAAACTGTGATATTTTTTTTTTACTTTTGCCGATTGTCAATAAACTATATGTCTTTCATTTTTTCCATGAGGCTTAAACATTATCACTCCTTTTGAGATAACAATTCAATTACATTCTCTCCTGCACTTCCCTAAAAGGCGTAATTTTACAAATATTAACCATAAATCATACAATTTCAGAGGAGCAGGCTATCGCCCCTATGTCGCTGACTATGTCTACTAAAAATAACGTTGCTGTGGAAAGTTTCCGTAATAAGTTTCATGAAATCCTGAATTCCCAGATTCTACTTTAAAAAAATGTTGAACATGAATACCTTGTATGGCGTTCAAGTGAGTTAACAAAACTTATTGGACAAGTTACTCAGATAGTTCGAAAGCACAGGTAATGTTATCAGTTATCAGTAATTCAATAGACTATATTGTTCATATCAAACAAAAACTGAAAGAGGCATATGCGTCAGATTTACAAAATGTAGAAACAATGATCAGAATGATCCGAAAAATGTTTGGGCATTTGTCAATAATAAAAATTGATTTTCAAGAATCCCTGTCAAAATGGTTTGTGGATGAAAATCGTATAGGTACTAATCCACAACCGATTGTGAATGCAATTTCTTGGAAAGTTCACATTCATCACTTATGACCAAAAAGAAAACTCAATGTGTAATTTCGACCATATTATCTTTGTGGATAATAGCTATGAACCAATCAATAAAAACAAAAAAATTGATGCAGTGAAAAAATTAAAGAATGAAATTTTTCAGGTTCAGACAGAATAGAATAGTTTCTCTTGAAATACTGCATAGGAGTACTACTTCCCCGTGTACACATTCTTTTCAATTTGATACTGAAAACATGTTTTTTTCCAAAATTTTGGAAAATTGCCAAAGTTTGCCCACTTCATAAAACTCAATATGGCAATATCATTAGTGATTATAGACCGATAGCAATTCCAAACAACTTTGTGAAGATATTGGAGACCATCTTGTACAATTGCATCTATATTTTCACCAAATACATTAACTCTGAATACCAAAAAGTTCTCAAAAATTTTAGATACACCGTTAGTAACCTGGCTGTATTTAATCAATATTTGTGAAAAACTTTAGACTTTAGGGGGCAGGTCGATGCGGTGTACACGGATTTTTCCAAGGCCTTCGATGAGATTAGTCATTATATACTTCTTCTTAAAGTATCTCCAATGAACTTTAATAGAATTTATCTACAACTTTCGAAGTCATAACTTTATCAACGAAAACAATAAATTCATTACAATGATTTTTAGTCGAATGTCTATTTCACAAATAGCGAACCTCAAGGACCCAATCTCAACCCTTTATTGCTTTTACTATTCATTTATGACTTTTGACTTATGACAATAGAATGATGTTTGCAGATGATTTGAACTTATACGCTTTTATCACCAGCTTGGATGATTGTTTCAAAATCAAATTGTTATTTTACACAATTGTTGTTTGAAAATCGCTTGTATTTGAATATATATACTTATTACCGTAAAGTTTCAAAATTCAGCAGCAAAGTTAATACGTTACATTTATCCTGCAGTATAGATAATGTTAAGTTGGAATGAAGTGATACCATTGAGGATTTAGGTATCAATTTCAATTTCATCATATCAATCATTTGGCTTCATTATGAGAAACTGTGAAAATTTCAGTAATATTTCAAACTTCTCTATACTCCAGTTTAGTAAAATCGATACTAGACCATGGGTCCATGATATGGAATCCCATATATTTTCAATAGTCATCTGCCATAGAAAAAGTATATTAATTATCGTCTTCAGGAGAAAAGTTCTAAGATATCCAGGAAGTGGTCGGTACATAGCAAACCAGATAAACCCTGTAAGAGACAAAAGACACATCGTCAATATGTCAATAATCCCCAACATTATGGGAAATCATCCAATCCAGATCCATCAAGTGATGGCCGATTCCCATCTTTCTGCATCTTATATGTGCTCACGACTGCTTCGAAAGGAGAACAAAATCGATTTATCTACTGTCAGATAGCAGCACTTAAAACTCTAAAGTCAAACACTGGCAGAAAAACAAATGGTAAAGAATCACCCAGGTCACTTTGATGTGGGTGCCAGGTCACACAGTTATTGAAAGCGATGATGAAGCAGACTGCTCTGCTGAAGAAAGGGAAAACTCACAGTTCTCATGCCCAGAACCCTTCTGTGGGCTTTTCATAGCTCTCCAAAAAAATAATTCCTTAGAATCCGAAACAGACAGTTCAACAGGTCTTTCTACCACGAGTACAAGAGACGTCAATGGACGGGAAATCGTAGGAATCAGTCACCTGTCAATGTCGAATATGTAGCAACGAATATCCGAAAATTCTGGAATTCCTATCACCAATGGAAACTTCAGTTTGTGGTGTAACGTTTTTATCCTCTCAGTAGAAGTGAATGTACAATACCGTCAGCATGGTAGTCGGTAGGGATGAGTTGAAGTGTTTAATCTGAGGAATTCTTGTGTTTTAATTATGAATATTTTAAAACGCGAATCAAAACTGGGCGCCACTTGACCTATAAACTGAAATAAAAAATAATCCTGTTCAAGAAAAGATACAATACTTCGAAATAGAAAATTATTTTCTTAAATTCCAGAGTTGCAAATCAGATTTCAGAGTCTCTCTGAACTTTTAATTAATTCAAGTAATGATTGATATGACTGGTCCAGACTGTCGAAGACCTGAAAACTAGAAAAGTTATACACCAGTTCCCGTTTTCCCCCTTTTCTATATTTTCGCACATTTTACCCTAACATAAATATACAGTTGCAGCATAGCCATATAGATATGGATGCACTTAAAAGTTGGAACGTTCAATGAATATCCAAGTTAAAGAAAAATAAAAAATCAAATATAGGAGTCGAATAGACTTACGTCCGTTTGCGTGAATTTTATTTAAATTATAGTTAAAATTAAAACCACAATTGAATCAAAATATATTTGCATCACATGGTTTGATCTGCAGTTATCATATTAATTTAATTATTAGTTAATCCTCAATTAGTTAAGCCAAATCATAATTCAAATTGGTGCAAACGGCCGTTAGTGAAATGTTTTGTGAAAGTGACAAATGTTGGAAATCGATTTGAATAACTAATATTTCAATGAAAAGTTTGATATGTAATTGTGAATCGATTAAAATCTGGAGTTATTGTACCGAAATCCTGTAATATTCAGTATTATCCAAATATTTATAGAAAACGTTTGCTCAGTACTGTGCGTATGCTGTTCAGCATTATATATGTTAAATAATACACATTTATATATCAACTCTCATTATTTCTGTCGGGTATCCGAGTATACGATGTCAAGCAAACATAAAAAGTATTCTAAGAAAAACATAAAAAGAAATGAGACAGGGCGTATCTAGAATACTCATGACATTCCTCTTGTTCAAGAAAACTACTTGACACGAATAGTAATGATTATCCATAATAAACAGATTTTGACTGTATAATAGGTACCTTATATGTTGGTAAATATATTCAATAAAATCATTCATAGCGTAGTCTATTAGGTAATTTTACAATTCTACCAGACTTGGTGGTAGCCGAAACATGAACGACATCATCGTCATGCTCTTTTTCTCCCTCAACATGATGATTTCCATATTCAATAAAAGTTTCTGTATCAGAATCTTCATCAAACGCAGTAATATCATTATGAGACACATGATTTCTGTTTATGAATTTATTATTTCTTTCCAAAGCACTGCCAGTTTTCAATTTCACATTATATGATCTAGGCCTATTGCAACTTATTGATTCTATATTATTAATTCTTGATAAATTTTTTCCGATAACTTAAGTTTTATTAACACTCTCTCATTTTCTAAAACTCTGACTCTCATTTTTAGTGTTTCTATCATAAAAATAATATTTGTTTATTTTGGCGCATGTGCAATCTGCCTTTCATAGCAGCATAGTTATTAGTTTCTGGTTTGAGTAGTGAGTTTTCGATGGGTAATATATCTCGCAGTCACCTAGACATGAAAGGTTTCGATGGAGATTCAATATTATTTTCAATAGGCATATTTCTGTAATTTAATAGTGTTAGATACAAATCTTTATTTTCATGTTTTGACTTACGAATCATATTTTTTAGAGTTTGTACATGTTTTTCAACAAGACCATTTGACTTTGCACATAGAGAGCTAGTCATTATATGTGAAAACTGCCAGGATTGCGCGAATTTTTTAAAATAATAACTATTGAATTGAGGACCTACGTCACTAATAACAGTGGGGGGATACCATGTCTGGCGAATATTGATTTCAAATGTACAATAACTTGATTCAAAGAAGACGAATAATCGACTACCAGTAAATAAAAATCAGTTTCAAATTGGAATACGTCGCAAGCAACATTTTCCCAGGGTTTTTCCGACACTGGATGAGGCAACATTGGCACCTTCTGTTTATTTTTTTGGAAAATTTTGCACGTTGGACAGTTGAATGTAATATTCTACATTTTGAGTCATGAACGGCCAAAAAAAACACTCTTCAGTCCTATTTTTGTATTTACTGACTATAATGAACTTTACTCAATATGTCTTTTTTAAGTTTTCGGGAATATTTTTTTTTTATTTATATAGTAAACCATCGGCCTCTGTAATGTCATCTTTGAATTTATAATATATTTCTACTGATGGGTAGGATTCTTTGATAATTTTAGGCCATCCATTTTTTATGTAAGTTGCTAAAATTTGCATTTCCTCATCTTGGGAAGTTGCAAGTTTCAATTCTTCAATTTTAACAACGGATGCATTGAGATTTAATCGCAATAAACAAACCTGACTTTCTGTCTCTACTTCTTTGTCATTTTCGTCGATATTATCATGAATATATTATGCCCTAGATAAAGTGTCTGCAATAACTAAGTCTTTTCTTGGTTTGTGAATAAAATTTAGGTCATAACGTTGCAATCTTAAAAATATTATTTGTAGTTGGGGTGGACATGCATAAAGAGGTTTTCTAAATAGCTGAACAAGACTTTGTGATTAGTCTCCAAAATATATTTTTTTCCAAATATAAACTGATGAAATCTTCCACATGACAATACTAAAGCATACAGCTCTTTTTCGATTTGTGCCTAGTTTTATTGAGCATCAGATAATGATTTCGATACATACATACACGGCAAACCATTCCAACACCGCTCCAATTCCACTTTTTGAGGAATCAGCTGATATTGTGATAGGCTTTTCAGGGTCGTACTTCTGCAATATGAGCCGACTTAAACAGTTTAATTGCATGTTCATTTCAAATTTTCCAAGACCAGGCATTGTTCTTTTTCATCAACTCTCCCACAAGGGAGCCGTTATAGTTGATAAGTTTTTGATGAATTTGCCAACATAAGTAACTAATCCTAAAAATCGTTTTAAATCCTCTTTGTTATGTTAAAACATAGTTAAACATATTAAAAAGTTTGAATCTTGAATATTGACTAAAGTGATTGAATCCAAATGCAGGACATTCTCTCACTTGATGCACCATATCACATTTGTAACATCTGTGACGCTGAGAAGTTGCTGCCAAGTATTTCTACTCCCACTGGTAGTGCTAGAAATGGCTGCGCCTATTCCATACTTGGGTTATCAGATCATTCAAATGGTTGAAATGGAAAGTAGTTATTTTTGTAATATCTATCAGAAAACAGCTACTTTCCTGGCAAAAGCCACGCTGGACAATAGACTTCATCTGTTAGATAATGTGAAAAAACCAACCTTGAAGAAAAAATCAGATAGTTAAAATTTGCATTCTCATTCAGATAGTTGATTATTTCTTTTGTCCTGTTTCCATTGGAGATTCATATCTACAGATGAGATAGGGAAAATGCTATTAAATTAAAATTGTTATTTCTGTCAACCGATTGCACCCCTACGCGCAACCCTCAGAAGTCTTCGAGAGACTTGTGTGAGCTAGGGAAGACACAGCCCTCACCTTTTAACGTGTGATGCCATGCACGAGACCAGTGAATCGGTGGATCGAACCCACGACCCCACGCATGGGAGGCGAACGCACTACCAGCCGACCACCACGGCCCATCTCAAAACTATCACTGACAGAAAATCGCTCATTTCATAGATGCGTGAATTGCGTTTTTTTTTGCTAGGCCTCCAATATATTTTGGTCGACTAAAATTTATTTCACTCTTCAAAGATCATCAGCGTGGCTTTCGCCAGGAAAGTAGTTGTTTTCTGTTAAATAATACAAAAAAAAAATTTATTTCATTTCAACTATCTGAATGAATATGCAAGTTTTTACTTTCAGATTTTTTGTCTCAAGTTATATACGGCCTTTCAACAATATCTATCAGATGTAGTTCAATACCCAGTGTGGCTTTTGCCGGGAAAATAGTTGTTTTCTGTTAGATATTACACAAAAGTAACTTTAATTTATCGTAGTTTTTTTCCATTTGCAAAGGAGTCATGTTTCGGTTCTATTTTGAATTGAGTATATTTCTCTCTACAACATGAATCCCTTTCAAGAGATGTGATAGATCGGGATCCTACGCCAATTATCAAAAATGATTCATAACAGGCTTAATTTTGCCGGTACGCCCAACTTTTTCCTCTACGAAAATTCTCGATCGAGGTAGCTAATGAAATGCGCAGGCGTCAATCATGTCGATTTGGTGAGTATAAAAAAGTCATTAATACCAGTTAGTTTTTCAGTTGAACCTCGAGAAAATTCGATAAAGTACTCGAAAAAATGTTTGTCCTACAATATGGATGGTATATGACTGAGGAGTCCCCCACTTTCAACATGTACCAATGACGTGGTCATAAGAAATCATCAGTACCCTGTGGATTTTTCTACCGTTGCTTGCTTTATATTTGTATAATCAAATGGTTACATTGTTCTAGCTTGGTTTTCACAGTCCTACGTGCCAAAGCCGTAGTATACAGGGTGTTCCATTATGTTCTTGTTCAAACTTCAAATAGTGAATCTAATTACAGAATGAAAAGTTCATAAGAAAATGTGTCCGCATATATTTCGTTTAGGAGATATAGGGTATATTGGATATGAATGGTATATTGATATTTTTTTATGCAGTAAAATTTTTCCAAAAATCTCAAAATTCATGATGTGTCGCCCTCTAGCGCTGAATCTGGTCATACGATCGAGTAGGGCCAATGGAGACCTTCATTCGGGATAGCTTCAGCTATAACCCAAGTAGCACACCTATATTGGTAAAACATTGGTACAATTTTAAAGAGAAACATTCTCAATTGAAAATTGAATCAATACATTGTAACGTTTCATTTTCAACGTTACGAATTTACATCTAATTTCTAGCTTTGCCCCACTCACTCCTATATAGATTTAGCTGTAGACGCGCAGGTCAATTTCTCGGAGCCCGCTTCACAACGGACGTGACGTACCTGGGTAGTTTTCGCTGTCGAAGAATTCTTACTAACACCATCCGACACCGTCATGGTTACGAGTGGCGGACTATTATCAGTGAGATATCTGTTGTTATGATAACTATCACATCGTTTGACTTAGTTTGTTCTGGTATTGTTTTAGATCGGTTTTGTGTAATTTAGTATTGTCTGTCGTCGAATTTAATTGTTACAGGGTCCACAGAGTAAGTGTAGTAAAACGTACTACAACGCACTTCGGTAAAGTGTTTAGAGTCGGTACGTTGGCTACACTGTATTTTGAAGTCACCAATGGAATTGGTAGTGGGCCTTCCGTGTTAGAGCAGTCTATCTGAAGCTGTCGTGTTAGTAGGAACTGGATGAAAAAGTTATTGTGAAGAGCCGTAGGTTCGTGCATTCAAGTAAAATATCTGAGGATATCTAGTGACCTGTGTGTCATCCCATGTCGGGGATCCTTGATCTTGTTGCTGTATGGTAGTTTTGGGAAGCGTTGTGGTTTTTGGAAGCGTCGTTGGATTTGGAGCGCTGTTCTGGAACCTTGCTGGTTTTTTTTGAAGATAACCTTCTCAAACCCCTTGAGGGGATCACCATCACATAACTCATCTCGTCGTCCTACAACTGTTGTATTTTGTGTGGAACCCTTGTTAACAAGGTAAATAATTCTTTACATGTTTTATTTCATTTCTTTCTATGTGTTAAATGTGATTTCAATAAAGGTGCTGTTCGACACACAGCCATTTTGTTCCTTTTATTTTTGAAATAATAATTTTTCACTATTTCGAGTCAATTGTCGAATTTATATGGGTAGTTTTGAATGATTATTAGCTTACTTTATCGCAGTTCGATTGCTCATTTGTTCAACATACAATTTTTATCGTGAACTCATTAAATTACGTAGAGGACTGGGGGTAATCGGAAACATTTATATCTACAAAGCTATTCCTTAGAGTAATGCTGGTATTCTTGTTCCCTAGGGTTTTAGTCCGAGGCCAAGTTCTTGTCCAAGGCCATGTTCTTGTCCAAGGCCAAGTTCTTGTCCGAGGCCAATTTCTGTCCGAGACCTACGTTTCTGTTCGAGGCCAAAGTTTTTGGTCGAGTCCTACGTTGCTGCTGGAGTTCTACGTTTCTGTTCGAGGCCCAAGTTTTTGGTCGAGTCCTACGTTGCTGCTGGAGTTCTACGTTTCTGCTCGAGCCAAGTTTTCCTGTGGGATGCCTACATTTCCCGATAGAGGCTCATATTCATGTTGAATCTGTAGTACGTTGAGAAACTATTTTGGAGTCCTATCAGACTCATATGGAAGCTGTAAGTAGCTGCTAGAGACTGCAAATCCAAAGAATTCCTGTTCCAGAGTCCTGTCGGATGAATAAAGTCCATATGCCAACAGATAAGTGGTTAAAAACGGTGTGAAATATCTTTATTATTTTATTTACTAGTCAAATATTATTTTGAAGGGTTGAAACCCTTAGAACTTTCGTAAAGTTATATTTTAAAAAGGTAAATAACATACTGGTATTCATCGGTACTTTTTGTTGTGAAATATCTGCGGAAAGCCCATAACATCATATACAAGCGCACGATTTGCACATACTAAACCTCTGCCAATGGATCCATTCGCCGATGTCCCTTTATAATTTGGTCATCTTCAGAGGGTACACTTTCCGTACGGTATAAATATTTACTCACTCACCAGGAATTTATTATTGTGTTTATGAAACTATTTTAAGCATTCCGTTTCATAGTGATACCTTGGATACCGAAGATGATAATAGTACATGTTATCTCGATAATTATGAGAAGGACTTTTTAAAAACAATATACGAGGTGGTTTGTACCACCGTTACAAAAATGCGACTTGATATAGTAACGAGCTTTATTGAACTAAACTAGCGAACTCGTGTTCTGTCTTTTATAGCAATACAGAGTGTTGATTCAGCATCAGCAGTTCCCATCGTGGAACTTTGCGGATGCTGATAACAAAGATCAGCTTTTCCGAGAGAATTGTTATCGCTTGTAACCTGATACTTATGAGAAGGCCATACTGCCATAATATCGCATATAACAACTCCCCCTTATAATAAAAAGTTGGTGCAAAAGCGACAACTTTTGAAAATGAAATTTGAAAATAAAAAGAAAATTTTTAAATTTGAAAACATTGAAAATTGAAGTTGGATTTAGAATCCTTTGTTGCTGGATGAAGTCAGCTCTAGTTGTTCTTCTATTGATTCTTCGAGATGGACGCTTGGACGTCTTCGAGGGATAAATCTGCTAAAGGGACTTCTTGTTCTTGATGGTCTGGGTGAAGGTGGAGGTTGACTGTCCGGTGCCATGATACTAATTCTTGTGGATTTTCTGCGTCTACATTTGCAGAACAGGTACAGCAGAATCAATGAGATGATTGATGCAATTGTGAGATATGTGAACCATGAGATGTGTTTGTTCACATAGGGTTGATTGATTAGTTTGTCCAAATCTTCGGAGTATTGGTTCAACTTATGCTGGGCTATGCTGAGGTCCTCCGTATCGATTTTGTTGAGTTTCAGCGGTTTCAGGTCTTGAAGACGGTGTTTTTCAGGTAAATGTTCGCAGCATTGGAATGGTATCAATACAGGTTGGTTTCTGTATGTGATGTTCTTGAAGTTGTGTGCGAAATGCTTGGAATGGACTCGTGTACTTCCTATGAATGCGTTGCATTCTGGCTGAAGTTTGAGAAGAGAGTTTTTGTTGATGATTTGGGTGACTGCCTCTCTGTTGATGCATTTGATGGTAACTGGTAGTGGATCGGACAATGATATTAGCCACAGGTTTGATGCTAATTCGTAGGCGTTGTAATCTTTGGCGAAGATGACTGATGATTGGCATGTCTTCGGTACATCGACTAGTTGCCGAAGGAGCTGTGCTTCGCATATGGCATTGTTGTCGATTGGGTATGGCAGAACATCGGAACAAATCAATGAAGTGGTGTCCAAGTTCTTGCATTTGTCCAAATTTGAGAGTGAAACGTATAACATTGAATCGTCGTCTCTCGCGATATATTTTCGTGAGTTTGTCAACATGTGATGGAATCCTGTTCGGTTATCCAGTATAGGAATTGGAAAAAGGCGGTATAGGGTATAAGTTTCGGGTTCTACGAGAGGAATTTTGAGAACGAACACTATTTTTGTATCAGTTTGATAAGCATGGAGTTCAATGATTTCCAAATATTTGGCAACATTTGACAAATAGGTTGGAAGTGGTAAATTGTTTTTCGATAATGACTGAGATATCTCTTGAAGAGAATTAACTAACGTTCTTGGAGATACGATCGATGTGTGAATGATTTTAAGACGAGCAAACGTGATTGAATTCAAAATGTCGTCAAGAGTTGATTCAAGAAACACATAACTTTCCATTAGTGCTTCACACAGTTCTGAAATTTGTAGTTGTGTTTGAATAAAAGCTAAATCATCAGCAAGATTGTATATTGAACGTTCGATTTCTTTTAAATCATTATTGAATGTTTCTTCGTCAATTTGTAACTTTTGTATTGTGCTATTGAAACTCTTTATAACTGAAGTTGTAACTGATATTTGATTTTTCATGAGATTTTCAAGTTGATATTCGTCTTTAGTAACTTTGTCTATACATTCATTGAAATATTCCCCATCGGAAGCATCTAAGTTGCCCGTGATGGCTTTCCAAAACGTTCCTACACCGTTAATCAATCCGCGTTTCATTCTATTGTAGAATTGAGTGTCAGCAAATACTTCACGGTATTTTAGATCAAGTGATTGGGAAATTTGGGAAATGAGGCTAGTGTGGGTGTTGAATTTGGCTCTAAAGGCTTCCATTCTAGGGTCGTCTGTTTCAAGAAGATCCATCGTGCTTTGTAGAATTTTGTTGTTTTTGTCCAAGGCTAGTTTGATTGGTTCTAAGTCTTTATAAATCAATAAGGTCCATTTATCATTAGAAAGTTTGATAGAGGATTCTTCATGATAAAAGATGCCGATTGTATTATTGATTGGTTCAAGCTTGTACTGGCAACTGACTGCCGAGATCAGCAGGATGAACCTGTAATTAAATTAATCGTCTTCAAAATAGGGTTTAAGCCTATCGAAATTTACTTTAGTTTTTTGTCTTGTTTTCCAATTTACCAAAATAGCGGAATTTTTGAATATTTCCAAAATTTCAAATGGGCCATTGAATTTATTTTGCAGTTTATCCTTTATTTGCGATTCTTTTACATACACTTTGTCACCTACTTTGTACTCATGTATTTTGTCTGAAACGTGTTTGTCAAATCGAATTTTGGCTTTCTCTTTTTGAGTTTGAGTTCTTTCGCGTGCAATTTTATAGTAGTGAGATATTCTGTTATTTAGATCTCGCACATATTTGGATATGAGGTCTTTTTGATTGTACAGTGTCTCCGGTGGTCTACTAGAAGTGTGTCCAAATACGAGTTCATATGGGGTGAAACCGTGAGTCTTGTTCTTGGTGTTGTTGTAACAGATGACTGTATAGGGTAGTATATTGAAGGGATGTTCGTCAGGATTTTCAGTTTTTTGTGCCCTAATCATTTCCATTAATGTAGAGTGGAATCTTTCTAGTGATCCATTGGATTGAGGATGGTTTACACTAGAGTAGGTAAGTTTTATATCGTATAGGGTACATAGGTCTTTGAGCGTGTTGTTCTCGAATTCCCGACCTGAATCACAGTGGATTCGGAGAGGGGTTCCGTAGTGCTGAAAATATAGCAGAAGGGTATTGACAACAGATTTTGCTGTCTTGTCTTCTAGAGGGTAGGCTTGGGTAAATTTGGTGAGTTCATCTCTAATGGTAAGAGCGTAATTTCGTGTGGGAATTTCACAGATGTCAATATTGATTCTTTCGAAAGGAGTCTTTGGTGTTTCGGTGATAACCAGGGGACTGTTTAAATTTTTTCTACATACTTTCACTTTTTGACAAATTTCACAGTTTCTTACAAAATATTCTACATCTTTGGTTAAGCCTTGCCAATTAAATTTTTCTTTAATTCGTCTAACCGTCTCATTTATGCCACGATGAAGGTTGGCTTTTCCTGAGTGGTAATGATCAAGGATTACGGGAATTTCATCCGGAATGGGTGTTCTTATTATATTTTGACAAATTTTTAATTTAATATCTTTTTCATTGTAAATGAAGCAAAGAATTTCGAGGACAGGGAGTTCTAGATTGTTTTCAACAAAGTATGTCTTCGAGAGGTCTAGTATATTTTGGTTTTTATAAAGAACGTAAAATAACTGTTCATTGACTGCGTCGGGGTTGTAAGGTATTGCGATAATATAATATTTTCTGTCTTTCACAGACTTACTACTTAAAATATTGATTTTGTCATGAGTGAAGTCTGCATGTTCTTCAAAAATATCTTCAATGATTTTATGATGGAATTCTTGTAGTTTGTCTTGCCAAAAGAATGTAATGATATTTTTATTTGATTTATCTAATAATTGAGTATTGACGAATTCAATTTTTGAGTAGTCAATAATTGATTTTGTTTTGTAAAGATTGATAAATGTTTCGAACTCATTGGTCATTTTTTCCAAGTCTGGTTCGTCTGTTTGATTGTCTGTCTGATTGTCAGTCTGATTGTCTGCCTGATTATTTGCGTCAGGGTTGTCGTTCGAATTTTCTTCTTCCAAATGTAAGATTTTTGATTGGAATTTTGCACATTGGTCAAAGTGATTGATTTTGATTCGCGAAAGTGCGTCCGCATTTTTGTTGACTTTGCCGGGTTTATAGATAATTTCGTAGTCGTACTCTTCGAGCTTTAAGCGCCAACGAGCAAGTCTACTACCAGGGTCTTTGATGGAGAAAAGCCATGTAAGTGGTCTATGGTCTGTTACTAATTTGAACTTTCGTCCAAAGAGGTAGGGGCGGAAGTGCTTCACTGCCCAAACTATTGCAAGTAATTCTCTTTCAATTGTAGAGTAACGGGTTTCAGCTGTGCACAAGGTTCGAGAAGCGTAACCAATGGGAAGGTCTTTACCGATAGGTCCTTGGGATAGGACGGAGCCAATGGCGAATGCGCTTGCATCAGTGGTGAGAAGGAAGGGTTCATCGAAATTCGGGTATATCAAAATTGGAAAGGTAATGAGTGCTTGTTTGAGACTTTCGAAGGCATCTCTGCATTCTTGATTGAAATCGAAGGCGATATCCTTTTGTAAAAGTCTTGTCAAGGGTTTTGAAGTTTTGGCAAAGTTCGGGATGAACCGCCTGTAATACCCTGAAAGTCCTAGGAAGGATTTGATGTCTTTCGGATTTTTGAGTTCTGGAAAATTTTTGATGCAATCAATCTTGGTAGGGTTTGGTTTTACACCATCCTGGGTTATTAGATGTCCTAGATAAGCTACTTCTTTGCGAAGAAATTCGCACTTGTCTGGCTGAATTTTGAGATTGGCTTTGCGAAGACGTTTAAAGACTTCAGATAATCTGGAAATATGTTCATGAATTGTGGGGGAATAAACGATGATGTCGTCCATATAGACGAGACATCTTTCGTTCTGAATGCCCATGAGGATATTGTCCATGACGCGCTGGAAGGTGGACGGGGCGTTTTTCAAACCGAATGGCATGCGAACGAATTCGTAGTGGCCATTTTCGACAGAAAAAGCTGTTTTCTGAATGTCTTTTGGATCGATCTCGATCTGGTGGAAACCAGATGCCAAGTCCAGTGTGGTGAAATATTGGCACTTCCCTAATTGATCTAGCAGGTCAGAAATATTAGGGAGAGGGTATTTGTCGCCTATTGTGAGTTCATTGAGTTTTCGGTAGTCAATGACTACACGCCATTTTTGCTTTCCTGAAGCATCTATTTTCTTGGGCACAACCCATACGGGAGATGACCAAGGAGATACCGAAGGTTGGATGATACCCTGATCAAGCATTTTGGACATTTGATTTTTGACTTCCTCTTTGTGGATTTGGGGGTAACGGTATGATTTGGTGAAAATTGGTTTACTGTTATTTGTGTCAATCGAATGTTTGATTTCGTTCGTAAATGTTAAATTGTCGCCTTCTAGATAGAAAATATCTGAGTATTCTAAACAAAGATTTGAAATCATTTCGTTTTCTTCCTCGTTTAAGTGTTCGAGACGTAATTGTTGTTGTATGATTTGGTGTCTGTCTGTTTGTACGTTTTCATTTTGAAGTTCTTCATTGAGGTTATTGATCGAAAATTCCTGAATGGGTTCCAGTGATAATTCAGAAAATTTGATAATTTTTGGGATCGCGTTCACATTAATTATTGAGGTTAAAAATTCACCTTTTTCGTTTATTTTGACAATGGCATTTGGTAGGCGGACTTTTTCAATTTCCTGAGCTATCAGTATAGCATCAGTGTTTCTCAAGTTACATTTCAGTTTGAAGACTCGTTCAGTGCGAGGCTCAATTGAAATTTGATTTAGATTTTCGAGAATTTGTTTTGGTTCGACAGTTTCTGTTTGTTTATTGTCGTCTGTTACTTTGAAAAGAGGAACAGTTTTGAAATTGGTAATTAGCTGTTTGTTCTTGAGATCTACTATACAGTTATAGTGTTCTAAGAAATCAGCGCCTAAAAGTCCGTCGAATTCAATGTCAAGATTGTGAATATATATCTTATGGGGATCGTCAGGTATGAAAGGGATCAGTGTTGATTCCGTGATTATTATTTTCTGGTCGGTGATGCCTTGAATTGCAATATTTTCTGGGAAACGTGTTTGATAATTTTCACAAGTTTTTGGTTTGAAAATGGAAAGTCCTGCACCTGTATCTATTAGAATTTTGAAAGTATTGGTGATATCGTTAATATAATAAAGATTTTTTGAGTTTACTGATAAAAGTGGTTTCATATGAACCGTTGTTCTGGGAAGTTCAGTGTTGGATCAAAATTGTCCAAATTCATTGTTTGAATTTGGGTTTGAAGGTGGGCTATGGTTTGGTCTTGGGGTTCCTCTTGTAAGTAGTTGGGAGGATCGCCCTGTATTGGGTCTAACTGAAAATTTTGGGTATCAAAGTTCTGGGAGAAGTCTTCATACGGGTTTTGGTTTTCAGTATTGATTGGTTCGTATTGATTTTGACTGTTATCGGTATAATAGTCTGGTTGATAGTCGAAGGTTGGTTCGGAGCTACTAGCAGTATAGTAGTTTTCTTGATTTTGATCATAGCCATCATAGTATTGATTGTCAAATTGTTGGTAATTCATATGGTAGGTTTTTTGATTATTTGGTCTATAGTTTGGATTAGGTTGTATCGTGGAGGGTCTTTGATTATTGAATGTTGGATTTGGTTTAATGACCGAAGGTCTGTTTTGTTGAAACTGATTATTTTGTTGGTATTGATTTTGGTATTGTGGTGGTCTTTGATTAGGACCAGGTTGTTGGAATGGTCTTTGAATATTCGTGTTCTGAACTGGAGGTCTCTGGAAAGTTGGTCTAGAGAAATTTTGATTATTTTGCGTTGAGTATTGTCTAGTGCGACATTCGCTTATTAAATGTCCCATGCGACCACAGAAAGAACAAATTTTGCTAGGTTGATGTGAGATTGGTTTTCGAATGGGTGCTTGGATTTGATTCCGGTTCGGTTGCAATTTTTGGTTTTCAAAGTATGACAATTGGAGTTCACGTCTGATTCTAATAATTGCTGAAAGCATATTAGTAGGATTTCCTGCCCTAACTATTTGTCCTATTTTTGGTTCAAGTCCAGTCAGAAGGGTATTTAGTGTCATGGTTTCAACTAAATGTGATTGTGCCGTTTTTTGTTCTCTTGACATGAGTTGTTTATTAATAGACGAGTGCATTTTTGCATTGTGCGATTGCAAACGAGAAACGAAAGTTAATGCCGACTCACTTGGTAGTTGGCGTATTCTTTGTAGATCTTGAATCAATGCAGTAAGATCTCTAGAATCACCGAAATGAATTTCTAAAAGATGTTTGATTTCGTCCCATGTTGATGGGTTTCGAGAGTTCACTAATTCGGCTGCTTTTGCGCGAAGTCTATTTTTTATGTGTAGAACAACTAAAGTTTTTTGATCTTCCACGGCCATAGTGTGAGCAGTATCACACGCTTGTAAAAACGTTGTGAGGAAAATTTGGTTTCCATCATACTCGGGTACGATGGAGAATATTTCACTTAGCCTGTATGGCTCTAGAGGTTGAGGTAGATTTTCCTCGGGAACTTCTGGATCGTTAGGCATTGTGTTTCTATTATTAGAAATTTATTTCACTATTTTAATAATAATCGATCAGTGCGATTATCGGGATAATTGAACAGTGCAATTATCAAAAACAATATTCGTTCACTTATTCAGTAGAAGAGAATGGAGAGAATATCAGGAATATTTGGATATTCGAACAGATATAAATATTTGAATACGAAAAATACGAGACAATTCAATATATGGTTTCTTACTCTATGTGTTGAAGCATCGAGTTCGTCTTGTTCTCGTCGACGTCTGCCAGGGGCTTCACCAGGTGTTCCTTCCACAGATTCTTCGGGTGATGACTCCCTCAGGGTTCGATTCCGGTAAAGGATTGGTATCCACCGTCACTAGTGAGGAGTTGCCGTGTTCTAGTAACGTTCGCGGAATCCTACAGCGACTGCGCCAATTTGTTATCTCGATAATTATGAGAAGGACTTTTTAAAAACAATATACGAGGTGGTTTGTACCACCGTTACAAAAATGCGACTTGATATAGTAACGAGCTTTATTGAACTAAACTAGCGAACTCGTGTTCTGTCTTTTATAGCAATACAGAGTGTTGATTCAGCATCAGCAGTTCCCATCGTGGAACTTTGCGGATGCTGATAACAAAGATCAGCTTTTCCGAGAGAATTGTTATCGCTTGTAACCTGATACTTATGAGAAGGCCATACTGCCATAATATCGCATATAACATACATGAATTTATCATAATTACCAAACAAAAACATTGTCAATTTAATTCATTATATACATTACCGTTGGCACAACATTTTTTTGAACTATATAACTTTCCATAAATGTACAGGGTGTGTTTTGTTCCAAATTTTAAATATACAGGGTTATAGTTTTGGGAATTGGTCTTTCTTTTTTCCGATTTCCTAGTTCTTTAGGAGGAAGCCAGTTTCGAACCTGCTGTAGAAGGGAACTAGGTGGTGCCCACAATTATTTTTTACAGGTAGGGTGAATTTGTTTTCTGTTAGTCACCTAAACGCTCACCTGTAGTTTTACCCACGACCATCTCCACTTCGAGCGTAGCCGCGAGCATGCAGGGATTTTTGAGCGTCGAACCAGTTGGGGACATATTACTGAGTAAGGAGTATATGTCAATTATATAATCGGTGTCACAAAAGTATCGTTACAACATGACTCCTCTGTGAGTGATACTTCTGAATAACATTCTCCCTCATCTCACTCATAGATGAGAATCTCCAATGGAAACTGGACATTTAATAAATAATCAACCATCTGAATGAAAATGCAAATTTTCACGTTCAGATTTCTTTCTCTCAAGTTATATAGGGTCTCTCTCAATATCTATCAGATGTAGTTCAATATCCAGAGTGGCTTTAGCCTGGGAAGTAGTTGTTTTCTGTTAGATATTACAAAAAAGTAACTTCAATTTTATCGTAGGGTTTTTCCATTAACAGAGGAGTCATGTATTGATTCAATTTTCAATTGAGAATGTTTGAAACATGTAGAAAATAATATGTTTTGACAATATCGGTAAATATTATTGAACCAATATATACCCAATATTAATTAATAAGATTTGTGGAATATTGGCGAAGTCATATTCAACACTTGGATATGCAATAAAGTTTTCATTAGTAGAATCTATTTGAGAGGAATATTGGGATTGTAATATTCATTATTGATGTTAAAAACAATATGAAGACAATATTGTTTCATCGATATTCGTAAATATCATTGAACCAATATTTACCCAATATGAGTTTTTACAATTTGATAAATAAGGTTGAAATGATGTTGATTTTATTGAAAATATGAACAGGATGTTCATAAAGTCAGTTGTGGAATCATCTGCTACTGAAAGTTAAGAAGAATTTAGTCGCTATTTTCCATACAAGAGAACCTCTCATGGAATGGATTCATGATATTCAACCAATGTACTGTCACACTTGTAAATACAATATAGTTCTTCTTCCCTAGAGTCGATATGACTGGAATATTTGGATTGGAATATTTATCCTAGATGTGGAAAACAGTGTATAGACAATATTGAATTATCGATTTTGGTAGAAATAATTCAACCAATATTGACCTAATTTTACATGTGACAATCCACATTCAAAACAGTTACAACCAATATTCCACCAATATTATTAATATAATATTTTTTTTTTGAATAGTCACCCATATTGAGCCAATAATATTTTTTCATCCACAATATATCTATATTGGCACAATATGAAACTAAGATTCAGCCGCTATGATGTGCTACCCGATGGGAACATACCAAATATTCGGATATTTTTACAGTAAGACTATTTTTCATTAAATGTGTGCGGAGTCCTCTGATGATAGTTGCATAAATTGTTGTTTAAAATTGATTTTTCCGTTAGCCCTCAAAAGACTTGTGTGAGCCAAGGTAACGAATTCTTACTTTTTACGCGCTATTCCACTTTCTCGGGCCATCTGAAAAATATCTGCAGTCGCTGGGCTTCGAACCCACGACCGGAGACCAGAGTGGATAAAAGATCGGTACTTTAACTACTTGGCCACTTGACCCCCGTAAAATGTAATATCTTCTTTCGAACTGGACTTTTTGAGGCCTTTGGAGACACCATACATTCTATTTTACCATAGAACAGATTTTCACAATTCGTCTGACCTCTTTGAAAGTTTTCAATTATAAATTTCAGCTCTTCAGACGACGATGTGGTGTTGCAGGTTTTTCCGGGTTTCCCTACATTTGTGAAAGCGAATTCTTTAAGCCGCCCCGGAGGGCAGATTGATTATTTCAATGTTTTTACTTTGATATTGTTTTCAATAAGTTAATAAAAATTATGAACACTCAACAAAATTTCCCACTTTTTTCATAAACTTTTCACGTAAATTATGATATTTTTGAATTGAACAAACAATTATAAATTGAGAGTATTAGCTAAACCACAATTTCAAAATAATTCGTTATTTTGCATAATTTTTTTCCCGGTTTTTTGACTATTCAATTATACAAATATCAACCAAGCAACGGTGAAAAAATCCGCTGGTTACTAATGATTTCTTTTGACCACGTCATTGGTACATGTTGGGAGTGGGGTACTGTTCAGTCCTACCATCCATTTTGTAGGATAAACGTTTTTTCGAGTACTTTATCGAATTATCTCGAGGTTCAACTGAAAGACTAACTGTTATTAACTACTTTGTTGTACTCACCAAATCGACATGATTGACGCCTGCGCGTTTAATTAGCTACCACTATCTAGAATTTTCGTAAAGGAAAAAGTTGGGCGTCTTGGCAAAATGGAGCTACCCAGGAAGATTCAGCCTGTTATTATTCATTTTTGAAAATAGGCGTGGGATCCCGGTCCATTATCTTGTACGAAGGAAAATAGCGTATAAAGATTGTCTTTCAGTCGCAGATTATTACACAACTGACTTTATGAATATCTTGTTCATATTTTCAATAGAATCAACATAGTGGTTATGTTCAAACAACTGGATATAACTATTTACTTTCAACTTTAGGCTCGTTGAGGTTCACTGTTATATGCTTCAATCAGTTGAGCCAAGGTGAGTACTCGACTAAAATTCGAAGAGCGATGTACAGACAAAGTTATCATAAAGGAACAGAGGATCAGAGTGGAAAGTTTTCCTCAATCGATTCAAAATTACTTTGAAAAAATGCACAGTGCAAATAAACTCGTAATTATCATTCATTTAGATGATATGGTGAACCACTGCCAGAAGGGTCCCTCGAAAGCTTCTGCATTTGTTTTGTGCTATTCCAGTTTCCGTCAGATGATTATTATCTAAAGGGAAGACACGTGTGAGGCTCTCTATCACGAATTAAAATTTTGAGATCATTTCCGGAACAGAGCAATTCGTCTTGTCGGTGATGTGTCGCTCAAAAACTCATTCACTTCTGTGGAACACACCACAACTAAGTTGGCGGTCTGTTTCTATTTAATACATATTTTCATCGGCAGTAGTTCTACCACTGGCAGTGTTGTTGAAATCGACCCTGCGAGAGAATATTAAGACTCTTTTCCTAGAGTTTCATTCCTCAACGAAGGAGGAGCTACATTAAGCTATTTCCTGATTGAGAACCTCTGAAACCAATAGATGTAAATTTTCTTTGCCATAATACAAAATGGTAAATTTATTATATTTCAACGAAACACACATTTTTCATCATTCCCATTATTCATTCATCTGATGATAAAAATGTTTCATTTTTCATGCTCATTTTCTAAGTGTGCTTATAAGCATCTTTGGGGATTTTTAATTATCCCTTACTGAATAACAAGGATTTAAATGGGACAAAAGCCTCGGAGAAAGAGCTTTGAGGATATTGACAGCCACTAGATTTGTTCTTACTTTTTCTAGCTCATTTCAAATAAGGCTCCAAACTCAATTATAATAATGAGCCAAATCCAAATCCAAAAAATATTTATTCATTAAATTTACAATAAAATAATATGAAACATACAACATCTAAATATATAAAATAACATTAAAACTATCACTAAGTCACAGAGGGGTTGGGAGGGAATGATATTGCATTTCATGCGGTGATAGGTTTTTCGTCCTGCCCTTCTGGAAAGCCAGAGAGCGGGCAAAAGCAGCACACATCCGCCCTAGAGCGGTCCCTACGATGTAGTATAGGCCTTAGATGCTGCAAGTTCAAGTCTACGGGTGTTTTGACTCTCCATACCTCCTCCAAGTTATGTAGGGGTTCTTACGTGCTTATATGTAAGGTATCAGGCTATCAGGACAGTAACTTTCATCATTGAGTTTTCTATCAACGCCCGGAAAGACAACGAAAAAAACCGGGTTTGAGCCTTCATTGGATTATGAGTGTTTGTTCACTCCTCTTCTGGATTTTCCTAGAAAATATCCAATTCCTGGTAAATGAGCCCCCCATGCTTTTTTGGCCTGTTATGGTGGGCTCTAACTGCTGTTACATCTCTAGTCAGCGTACTTCCAAGGATAAAGTGTCTGTAGATTTTATCAGATTGTTCTTTGATAAATTCTATGATGGATGGAATATCGGCTAGCTCCCTCAATGCGTCTAGCCGAATGTTTCTATCACTATCCGTGACGATACGGAGCACCTTATTCTGCATCCTCTCCAATCTCAACAAGTGAGTCTTGGCGATGCTGCAGAATACTGGACAAGCATATGTCATCGTTGGCCTGATGACCTTGTAGATTTACACCTTGTTTTCCATAGACAGCTTGGAACCCATGGCTATCAACGGAAATGTCCTTCTTATTGCTCCCGCAGCTCGCTGGATTGCCAAGCTGACATGTTTCTCGAGTGTTAATCCTTTATTCAGCTGCACCGCCAGGTACCGCACAGATTCTGACCTGTCAATCCGGTCACCCAGAGCCATGAATGCTCCAGAGAGTTCGACGCATCCGTGCTTCCTTCTCTTGATGAATATCATGAGCTCTGTCTTAGCCGAATTAACTACTATTTTATTACTCGCCATGTACGGCACTACCTTCCTTTGCAGATGCACTTATAACCGAGCCGCGGCTGCATTGCAGGAATGTGCATGAGCATATATTGCAGTGTCATCTGCATGTACAGCCGTGCTCGTATTACTGAACATCGGAAAGTCGTGCGTATACAGCGAGTAATCATGAGCCATTCATTCCTTCAATTCAAAACCATACTACCATTATAACAATGTAATGTGATTTTTCAAAAACGACCAACCTTACATATCCCCAAGAATAAAAGAGTTTTGAAGAAGTTCCTGAAACACATCACATTTTGCCGATCAACGGACATCTTTTGACAGATTGCTGGAGTGCGTACCACTATCCCCTGTTTCCCTACAAATCGTCACTCAGAGTTTTCAGTAAAGTATTGAAATATTGAATTTTGACATCTCAGTCTGACTTATTTCCTTGAGACTATTCTGTATTTTTTCTTTCTGCGTCAACAGATTGAGTGCTATTGTCTGAATGCAGTTTTATCATCTGACCTCTTTCACTGATGAATTTCTGTAACGCCTTCGAAGCGGAATCCGTATCCAGAGTTTCAGCAATTTCTATGTGTACTACACGATTATTGAAACAGGTGAACAGCACAACATATCATTTTTCTTGACTTCTTCTCACCTTGATCAATAATGGACCAAGTAGTCGATACCACAGTATGTGAACAGTCTTGTGTAGGGCTTCAAATGACATTTATGGAGAATTGCCATATCTGGTTGTAATGGTCGATATTTTCTGATTAGCAAGTCGACCATATCAGTTAATGGTAAAATTTCATCATCCCTATAGGATTCGTAGGGCTTCAGGTTGATTGTTTCTAACCTTATCTACTGGAGTAGGATTTCGGAATCCGACTACCAAAATTTTCTCGTAATTTTGTAAGTACTATCGTCACTGCTTGTAGTTCCATACGTTGCATTATTGTATTGTAATTTAGAGGTGCAAGTTTGATTTTTGATGGAGTAAGTCATGGAAATTTCGAGTTAACCTTCAAAATTGGATATAAAGTACGCAACTGCTCATAATCTTCATTACTTGCTTCACCAAATACGTGTTGCTCAACTTATGTTGGATTATCCTCAAAGTAATGTCATGGAATTTGGAAATAATATAATTATTCTTAGAAGACTACACCAGGTTCTCTATTTTTTGAGATCTTCTTTGGGTGCTACATCATACTAATCTATTTTTCTTGCTAACATGGAGATCAGTCTTCTTTCAACTACAAAAGGAGACAAAAATCTGAAAGGATCAAACATGGTCATTACCATTCTCAACATTTCTCGATCAGTTGGTGATTCATAGCCATTCACTAATTTCTGCGGTTACTTTCCTGAATGTATTTCGAAATGATGATATATCTCTGCTTCTGTATTCCAATATGATCCCAATATATAGGATGCAATTTTCAGCAAAACAATCAAAAGAACATTTTTGAAGTACTTATCTATCATAGCATCAACATTATTAGCACTACAAAAGCGATATTTCGCCACATCTCTGGCTCTCTCTTTGAGGCAAAACTGAAGACTACTCAGATTTTCTGCTTGAGATATATGTTTCTCCTGAGTTGACCGATTATATTCAGCTAATCAAGAAGGATATTCATGATTTGAACCAGAAAAATTTTGAGTACTGGTTTTTCCAAATTTACATATAGGGTTTTCTATGAGGAGACCAAAGTTTCAGTTACATTTCCTTCGTTTACAAGAAAATCCGAAACATTTTTATTCTCAGTAATCATTGAGTGTCCATGCACAGCTTGTTTTTCACCTTTCTGTTTGTTCATGATCATCTGAATTTCCAGTACTTTCTCTTTTATCAGTATGTATATTTATAGCTCTTTTTCCTTGATCATCATTTTCATTTCGACCTGTTTCCTCTGCTTTTTTGTATCTTATTTCAGAAGGAAATTCCTACCAATTTCAGTTTGTTCTACATACTAGGTGATATTTCCGAACATCGATTGAAACGTCTCTGAGTCGCACGAATATTCATGGATGTCATGGTATATTTTCAATATTGACACTATCTCCACCGTCGCCCCCAAAATTTTCACGGAGACTTTCCCTTTCGTTCTTTCTTTTTAAGATCCGGCCATCAGAACGGTTTACACCAAATGTTTTCTGAGAAATTCCAAGATTTGTTCGTGAACTACGTGAACTACGATACGTATTTTTCATTTTTCTTATATGTTCAAAACCTCGACCACTGTTGATTAAATGAAGTAATTTACTATATGTACTATTCGATGACAAGTAATATGAATCTTTTGCGACCCCAAGTTCAAAACTTTTTAATTTTCTTTGACAATTTTCATAACATTTCAAAAATCAAAAAACATGACTTGACACTCTTGACCATATTCAGAGCATTTAAAAATGTGAAATAGGAATTATCAACACTGGTTTATTTAGTTTTGAGATTTTCCTTCTGATGATGCATTTGCGACAAAAAATATGTTTTTATATTTCACATATTATACTTTCATATTTTATATTTTGTACCAAATGTATTTGTGACTTGCCTTTTGCACCAAGTATGTTATTCGAGGTCAATAAATACCTAATTTCTCACTATAAAACTTGTTACATATTGCATGATGTTATTTCGTATGATTTTATACATGAGCAGAGTATTATTATTGATAATGAATTTTTCAACACAATCAAAGCGATACGCGACAAAGTGATTCCCCACAAATCATCAGGTTCGTTTAATTCACCAATAAAGTAATATCGTTCGATTCCACATCATCTGAATTACTATATGTCAAAATGAGCAGAACTATAAACCCTCTACATGTATTTTCATTAGTATATGACACTTTCTATATCGATTGACCTCGTTGGGATCACCTGCATTTATTCATGACAGTTTTTGTTCAATGCAACTGTGATGCTGAAAGGGAGATATCATAAGGCGTGAAATCTCGTGAATAGAATCGATAGTAAAATGGAATCAAAAAAGTAATCCGCATATCTGGCTGGCCTATTGCCTCAATAAAAATTTTATGGAATCAAATAAAGCTATGCTTTACGTATATGGAAAGTTGAATGTTACATTCTTTATGGCTCATTTTTAGGTGTGAAACGACTGTGGATGGTACAGTTCAACATGGCAAATACGACTATTCTCATGGCTTGAAATTAGCCCATAAAAGATTTGCACAGATTTGCCCTTCTAATTACTAGAACTGAACAAAACCTCAACATAAAATGTGGAAGGCTTTGTCGGCCACCGTTATTTAAATGGTGAAATTTTGAGTCGTCGTCCCCGTTTTTTAAGTGGTTCCCACGAAGAGGAATATCCTGTTCAGAGAACCTACTGAAAGCTGAGGGAGAGTAGGTATAAATTTGTGATAATGAATTTCTGCAGACTGTGTTCCTCAGGGAACATCTCCCGAGGTAGTGAGTTTCAATGCATTGCTGTTCGTTGGCAGAACGAGCCCTGGTATGTTCTGCTTGACTCCAAAGTGACGACGAAGGAATGTGAAGACTGATCTCGACCGGTCAGTCTTGATGTGACCGCTAACGAAGGAACGATTGATGATATTTCAGAAGAGTATTGTCCAAGGAAATAGATATGAAACATACACAGATGACCAACCTTTCTGCGGTATTCCAGAGAAGTGAGCGAGCTTGTAAGCACACAGCATTACCTGCGGAACGCATGGTACTTTTATGACAGAATTCAAAAGTTTCACTATATATTTAAGGGCTGCACTCCGTATACGAATTTTTTTCCATTAACTAGCTGTCGTCTCCATCCGAACGGCAGCTGTCAGAAGTCGAAACTTATGCGAGCCATGGATTAACGAGTTCTCACCTTTTTACGTGTGATTCCTAGCACATTCTCGTGCCATCAGAGAAATTTCTGCAGTTGCTGGGATTTGAACCTTCGATTGGCAGCCAAAGTGATTGAAACATCGGCGCTTCAACCACTTGGCTACCTGGCGCATATACACAACCACCTATTCCCTATTCCAAGACAGAGCAGTCCTTATATATCGTAATCAGAGATATTTTGAGATAATCTCAACTCTTCAACTCCATAAGTGAGATATTGTCGGCTTCTCGGTTCACTGACAATTGGTTGGCAATCGTCACCTCAACAAATATTCTTCAGCAGTTGTCCTGGTATCTGGTGTTGATGTTATATGATCACTTGTTCAGTCCTTGTTGTTGTTATATGATTCGATGTACGTTGGGTATGAATTTTCCCACAGAATAATTATGGAATTGCCAAATCCACAAGATTCGAATCCACCATCGCATATCTCAGTCAGGTGAGGCTCTTCCAGACAACTTCGTAGGACTGGTTATCCTGGGATTACTTCTTTAAAACCTGGTAGTAGATGATCCTCCGGTCCTTCAACTGTAGTACCCCGCCAGCTTCTGGATTCAGTTCTCATAGTATTTGGAGTTGACCAAATTTCTTGAAGAACACTACAGCGATTTCCTTGAATATTCGAAAATTATCCGCCACACAGTAAGCTAGCGCATTATCATTGAACATATCTTGTGGTCAGAGAGATATTCTGTTGTGATTTTCAGCGTAAGGAGACAACCTATCGGAATGAACTACCCGGAGTTTCCTTTGGGTTGGCTTCTGAATATGGTAGACCAGGCTGCTCATCCTTTCGATGATCTTGTACGACCTTTTCACGAATTCCGTAACTCCGAAGTCCATTGCGGCAGCGCAAACAGCAAACTATCTGACGTCTATCTTTTTCACTATCCTTGGATCCCAATACAAGTTTTAGGAAGGGTAAGGGAATTCCAATGAGCCCAGTAGGATTCAACTGCTGTGAAATAACCTGCGATCCCCTGCCATAACTGTCTTCAAGTGCCAGCCGATGACTAGAAAAAGATCTAGGTCTTTTTCTTGGTTTTTCTGAAATGATCGATAACAAACCAATTGTGGCTTCCTTGTCTTCTGCTCGTCGGTAATATGAGCAGTCATCTGGGCATGGTCTTCGCGACCAGAGATCTGCATTCTTTTGGCTGATTCCCGCCCAAAGCTCGATTTTGATGTCTTGATCTAACGTGTTATTTGACCTTGCGATTTTTGAACTGCAAACGCCATTTGAGAGCTGCATGGTCGATTCCTAACAAGAACCTTTTCCCATACACGTACTAGGAGTTTTATACTCCTTCTGAAAGTGTCTGTTCCTCTTCGCGTTTGCGAGCAAGACTTGTATACGGAACGGTAAGGAGCACTTTTCTTCCTAGTTGAACTAATAGCTATTGAAGTGAGAGTTCTTCTATCAAAGAGGGTCTTACAAGATATTCAGCGGGATCCTCTACAAAAGACGAATTCAAGACACGAGTTTGTAGTAATTCAATGCTATTATAACAAGCTTGAATTTATTCAGTATTCTAATGTCCAACATCTTCCAAAATTTGGGATAATTCTCGATGTTTGCCAAGTAATTGAAGTGAATCATCTCTCGTTTCATCAAATTTTAATGAATTTGTGGAGTTGCTGACGGATTTTGTGGAAGTAATAGTTTGGCGATGAGTCCTTGGTGATAAACGCGATCGAAAAGTCTATGAGGTATTTGATGCAATGGCCAGAGTGTCATTATACTTTTCAATAAATTGCTGCCATTTACGTGGGATATGAGCAGGCAGGTCATAGCAAGTTCCATGAATGAATCGAAAACAATGTAGAACATTTTGAAAAATACAAATAACGCTGAAGTATCAAATAATAGCTGTCTCACAATTGAAACAGAAAAAAATTATATAATTTCTTATCGAAAATAAGTTTTCACGATATTCAATAACCACTTCACACTTCAGGAAGAACTCACGTAGTATAGGGTTAGCAAAGAATAAAACCACAATATGTTTGGAATCGACTACAGAAATATTCCATAATTTGAATTACGTACAACCGTAATTTGCTGGTGGCCTTGACACCATTTCCACTTTCATCTGAAAGAAGCTGTGAGATACATTTGTATAAAGAGGCAATAAAGAGTAGTCTGATATATGGTCTCTTTCCAGATGAGTCGATAATGGCACAAGTAATATCGATCCAAAACTAGAATCAAAAATTGATTTGAAATACCTTCAGATCGTTATCCATTCTAACTTCTTCCTCAAAGGTCTTCGAAACAGTAATCTACAAGCGATGACATTTCTGAACCTAAATGAGATACTTTCTCCACATACATACATACAAGTTTATTAGTCTTTCGAAAATTTACATTTTATAGACATGTCAATTCCTAAGCCTAGACGATACAGAGTAAAATAACAGTTTGAAAGATAATTGTGACGTAAAAAATAATCATGGTTAGATGACAATGATATAATAAAACAGTATAGAATAAAATTATGAAATCTAAAATCAAAATGATCTTAATAAAATATATGAAATAGCATTATCCAGTAGAGGGTCAAATATATAGGTAGAATCCACACAATATGATGAAAAAAGATTTTTAACATATAGAGCAAATTTAGAAGATGAATTTGGATTTAGTAGTATGAATAAGTAATTTAATGGACTAAATGGAATATGGTAACTTACAGCTTATAATGTGAATTACAAATCAGACTTTAGATATGACGAATGTAGCAATAGATGAGCCTGCTATCAGCCGTGAATCAGTATTGTCAAATGAAGAGTTCGTTTTTGTTGGTAATCAGAAGAGAAAACTCATGAAAATTGTATATACAGTTTTCGGATAAAATATTACTCAATTTGGATTTGAATTTCCTTAGAGGTAAGATTCGGAATTGAGATGGTAAGCCGTTATAGAGCTCAAAAACAATTTTGGAGGTCCTCTGTAGCCTCTTTCGTGGTTCAACTATTTTATTTTTGTGTCTGGTATGGTAATCATGTATTTCTTCATGTGTTGAATAGCTTTCAATATTTGTTTTGATATGCAACAATTTGTGGTATATAATGAGAGCAAAAACCATCATAATTCTGAGCGCTGAAAACAGAGGTCTGCAACTAGATTCCCTGTTTGCGTTTATGATACATCTTAGCTGCCTTTTGTAAGAAGAATATTTTATGAATGTGTGTCTGGGCTGTATTACCCCAGGATAGAATGCCATACTGAAGGTGTGATTGAAACAGTGAATAATAAGTAGTTAACGCAGCTGACTGGTGAATAAACTCCCGTACTTTTCTTATCGCAAAGACTGCTCGAGATAGTTTGGTACATAAAATGTCGACATGTTTTGACCACAATAGATGACTATCAATTGGAATTCCTAAGAATTTCACACTCCCATAACTCATTTCGTCGTTGATGAGATCTATTGGCCTACAAACGAAATTCAAAGCCACAGTTTTGCTCTCGTTCACTATGAGATCATTACTCGAAAACCATAGTTGAGCTTGATGCCTGATATTTTCATGCTCTATCTTGGGATCTTCTTTCCTGTCTATACTGACTGCAAATGTAGCATCATCGGCGAATAGTACAGATAATCTATTGTTTGCAGCCATATTATGAGATAAATCATTTATATAGATGAAAAATAAGAGAGGGCCCAAAATAGAGCCTTGTGGTACTCCTCTCTCTATTTTCAAGAATTGGCTTCTTTCAGTTTGACTTTCCACTAGCTGAGTTATGTTGCTCAAATATGAGTTGAAAAATTCTTGACAGGTTCCCCTGATGCCATAGTAATATATTTTGTTTAGCAGAATTGAATGGTCAATGGAATCAAAATCACTAGTGAGATCAGTAAAAATACCCAAATAGTGTCTGTTATTCTCAAAACAGTCTTCTATGAATTTGGACAGAGATAGAATGGCATTTGCTGTTGATACTCCTTTTCTAAAGCCATATTGTTCAGCTGCAAGTATGTTCTGAGAGGCAAGGTAGGATATAAGGTCTTTGTATATATTTTTTTCTAATATTTTTGAGAATGCAGGTAGTATCGATATCTGTCCAAAGTTCTTTGGTATAGATGCGTCTCCTTTTTTAAATATTGGTAGTACTTTTGCTATTTTCAGCTCAGATGGAAAATTGCCTTGTAGTAGACAGCTATTTATTATATCAGAAAATGGGTCTTTTACGAAATTGACAATTTGTTTGAATATGAATGTGGATATTCCATAAATATCTTCACAACAATATGGATTAAGATATAGGGTGTCCACTGATCTGGCAATTTATAATTCGAAAACAGGAATTATGAATGATTTTGATTGAAATAAAAGGGTAGAAAGATTGTAATATGATATATCAAATGCCTTTGATATGATTCCACTAAATGAACTGGAAGAACTTGGAATCAGTCGCAATGCAAACGTTCTTATAAAATTGTATTTTTCGGGAAGACAACAAATCGTAGAAATTTCTCAAAATGACCAACCAATTCATTCTTATAGAAATCTCATCACTCGAGGAGTTTCACAGGGGTTCATCCAAGGACCAATATTTTTTCAAATATATTGATATGATATGATAAACTGATATTAATAATTTTTTTATTGTTCATTATATTTGAAATTGTTTATTTGTTTATGTTCCTGTAAAAAATAGAATGAATCTTTCATTCTTATTTTGAAACTCTATTTTATCAAATTTGCCCTAGCTCACACCTTCGTTTTCCATTCCAACTATAGAAATTGTTTCTTGTTTAGAAATTCTGACACCGTCCGATAGATGACATCTTTATCAAAACTAAGGTTATGGTAAAACTAAATATTGTTCGTTTTGATATTAATTTTCTTATAATAGTTCGTGGAAATTGTAAAAATGAAGTCAATGATTAATTTCGAAATAGTTCCACACAGTTAAAATGGTTTCATGTGATGTCTGTCTGTTATACTGATCAACTCTGCTTCAAAACTCGTACAAACTGGAGCCAAAATATTGTGATATTGTATAAAAATCTTGGTACTACTTTTCCTGTGAATTCAACTTGGTTTAGGATAAAATTTTCATCTTCAGGTGTGTACTTTTATTTGTCTAATCAGCCTATTTAGGATTGTTCATTTCTGTTGCTTCTTCTGTTCAGTAACTGGTTTCTTTGGGTTTCTATCTCAATTGGTGGTTCATATTGTTATGTTTCTTGGTTTGTTATTATTAGTAATAATTCTTAATGGCTCAAATAAAAGCATATAACTTTTTAATAAGTTTTAATTGTTTTCACGCTCATTACACACTACATTTCACATTGCATGTTGATTGCTGACTCACTGGATGACCAGACACAGCCTTGACTGCTCAACCACAGAACTCACATATAAACATTGTACTAGATTATAGATGTGGCATGTACTAGATCATACATGTACCATCTCCCTCTTTTACAAAATAACAAAATTATATCTTATTTTCTATACCTTAGAGGTTTATTTACGGTTCTACCAGATCGAGTAACTACAGTACTTTTTATTAGTTACATAAGAATCACTCACAACATTTCTGCTCAAAGACTGTTGACTAGAACTAGGCAAACATATGTCAGTGTTGGTCAAATAAGCATCACGATTAGGAACAGTCAATTCACAACGAGAAGTGTTGTTCTCATTACATTTCGTAACTGAGTTCTCATTAGGGCTGGGTTCAATGGTACTGTCATATTTAATTTCTGATCTTATGGAATGTAATGTATCACCCTGTATTGTATAAACTGAACCTATTGTAAAAAGCTGGCATAAACTTGGCTAATGAACTAATTTTCAATTATAATGTATTTCGACAGTTATTTTTCTCTAAAAACACATTACCAGCATAAATACTATCAAAAATGAAAATGTGAATAAATAAACGCAAAACAAAACTGAGGAAATCAGCGAGGCTGGAAAACGTACCCTGCACGAGGCTAGCAGCGATTAACGTCACTTCTTTGATAGTGCGAGCGGAGTGCATTAATGCCGCACGCTTTTATGTGTTAATCATTTACAGCTGTGGGTTTCGCTGGGTTTCGTCTGTATTAATGTTTCAAAATTAGTGAAAATAAGAAGTGTTTTGTTCCTGGGTGTGTAAACACATCCAAAAATGATATGGAGAAGATATTCATAACAGTTCCACGAAATCTTTCAAAAAAAAAGAAAAAGAAATGGTTTACTGCTGTAAGAAGTAAAAGATAAAAGAGGTGTCGGTAAAAAGTTATTTTTTGTTATGAAGATCATTTCAACGTGAGTTAGCGTCTTTGTAAGTATTACTGAAGAAATATTAAATAATTTAATGTTTACAGGTTGCAGAAGATATAGAGAACCATTAAGAATTATAAGTTTGGTGAAGTTAATGCTCGAATAAAGCCGGGAGTAGTACCGCATATTTTCAGTTGGAAGGCGGATAAAAAACATCGACTTCCCGTTTGAGTAGCGAAATAAGATCAAGGAAATGGAAAAAATTCTGAAAATTTTAATGAATCTGAATTGATTATACTGAATTGAATCATTACGTCACGCCAATCGGAAAGCGTTCCGTGCATTTAAACGAATGCAGCAATTTCACATGAAGATTGTGGACTAACGCCTCTCTGGAATTTCATTAAACTTCACAGATCTAATTGTAAGTGTATGGTTCCATTGTATTTATGCGCGGTTTTATTTTTTTGTGAACATCCCTATTGGAGCCAAAAGGCAACAAAGTGGTGCTGGTAACAAAAAAGTTGGTGACTTCAACCATTTTTCTTCAACTAACCATGGATCAAATCATTCGGACAACCAGTTTGATGGGCTATCCTGTTCCAGTGGTCAAAGTTATTTAGCTAGAGCTGAGTTGTATGTGGTAAGAAACATCCAGGCCAATGTAAGTACAGAAATTGTGTTTGTCATCTGTGCGGTATTAAAGGGCATTTGGCACCGAAGTGTTCGAGAAACGCCAAAACACACCGTAATAAAAACAACGAAAACATTTTTCTAAACATCGATCAACTTTTTGTAATGAATACTAGAAATTTTGAACCAATTGGACATTGAACTACATCAGATGTAGTTCAATGTACAGCGTGGCTTTTGCCGGGGAAGTAGATGTTTTTTGTTAGATATTACAAAAATTTACTTCAATTTTATCGTAGGGTTTTTCCATTTCCAGAGGAGTCATGCATTGATTCAATTTTCAATTGAGAATGTTTCTCTTTGAAAAAATATACAGTTTGAGTTGGATACCGGTGCCAGTTTAAGTTTAATTTCTAAAGGATTACGAGATAAATAATTTCCTGAATTTGAGATTGTTTCTACAAAGTATTTTTGACTTACACGGGAAATAATATTCATCTTATTGGAAAAGTTCTTGTTGAGATTTTTTATAATAGTTCAGAACAAATATTTCTGTATGTCATTAATAACGGAGGTCCTCTTCTGTTAGGAAGTGACTTCTTCAACAAGTTTAATATGAGAATAAATAAATTAAATGATGAGGAATTTATACTGAATAAATTTTACGATGATTTTCCATCAGTTTTCAGTGGTGAGTTGGGACTTTTCAATAAAGTTCATATTCATTTAAAATTAAAAGAAAATACTCAAACCAAGTTTTTCATAGCAGGAAATTTACCTTTTACTTTAAAAGATGCCGTTGAAAGAGAAATAAGTAGACTGGTAAAATTAAATGTTTTGAGCCCTGTTGAATATAGTGATTATGGCACCCCTGTTGTTCCATTACTCGAACGTAACGGAACAGTACGTTTGTGTGGTGATTATAGTTCAACTTTAAATCCAAATTTAGAAATAGACAAATTTCCTCTTCCTCGAATCGAGAAATTGTTTGTGAAACTAAAGGGTGGTCAAATTTTCACTAAACTAAATTTGTCTAATGCTTATCAGCAGGTGTTACTTTTGCCAGAATCTAAAATTTCAACTACCATTACTACACATAAGGGTCTGTTTTGTTATAATCGACTCCCCTTTGGAATACATCCTGGGCCTTCAAAATTTCAAAAAATTATGAATACTTCGTTTGATGGTATGGAGGGCGTTGTTTGTTTTCGTGATGATGTGTGAGTAAGGGGAAAAAAATTGAATGACCATGTTGATAAGGTAAGGGCTGTTTTGATGAAATTGACAAAAAATAGTTTGACTTTAGAGAAAACAAAATTTCAATTTTTTGTTGATAATGTGACCTATGTGGGTTTTGTGATAGATAAAGAAGGTCTGCACACTTGTCAAGACGCGATTGTTGGAGCTCCTGTACCATAGGACATCACTCAACCAAAATCTATATTGGGTTTGATAAATTTTATAATAAATTTATACCCAATGCATCTACTGTATTACAACCACTATGTAATCGTTGTAAAAAAAACGTACTCTGGAAATTTGATGAAAGTTGTTCACAGTCCTTTAAAAAGGTTAAAGACATTTTAAGTTCTGCTGAAGTATTATTCCATTTTAACCCTTCATTGCCTATCTATTTAGCTGTAGATGCAGCTCAATACGGGGTTGAGGCGGTGAAAGTGAGCAACACTACTCACAGATCTAAAAAGAAGCTTCAAGCATAATTTTTTACCAATATTTGTTTCATAAAAAAATTATTTTATTTACCGATTACAAGCCTTTAGTAGCAATTTTCGATCCTAAGAAAGGTATACCTGTTAATGCTGCAAATAGGCTACAACGGTGGGCTTTAATTCTAGCAAATTTCCAATATGATATTCAGTACATTAAATCTCAAGATAATTTTGCTGATTTTTTGTCTAGATTGCCATTGAGAAATGATACTGAAGATGATGATTCTTCATTTGTTTTAAATTTCATTGCCGATAATCAAGATTTACCGATAGATTGCAGACCAATAGATCTTTTTTCTCAGGAAGATTCTATTCTTGATCAAGTTTATTATTTTGTTAGAAAATGGTTGGCCTAGAAAAGTGAATCGCGAATTTAAACCTTGTTTTGATAATAAATACTCATCTTCCACTATAAAAAACTGTCTTATGTTCGAAAATAATAAAATTAATACACGTTTCACAAATGGGAATTGTAAAAACTAAAAGCTTGGCTCGTGCCTATGTATGGTGGCCAAATTTAAATTTGGATATAGAGAAAACAATTGTGGCTTGTAATTCATGTTCTACGAGCGGAAACAATCCACCAAAAGCTTCTCTATTAAATTGGGAGTATCCAAGTGGTCCTTCGTCAAGGATCCACATTGATTATTAAGGTCCTATTTTAGGTAAACATATGGCCAGAAGTTTTTGTGCTAAATAGTACTGGAAGTATAAATACTATTCGGGCATTAAGAAGTTTATTTGCATACTTTTCTTCAGAAGAATTTAATAATTTTCTTGAGCTTAATGGAGTTGAAATCAAACAAAGTCCACTATACTGCAACAAACAGAGCAGCAAAGAATTTTGTTAAAACAATAAAAAGTTATTTGTTAAAATCATAAAATTCCGATAAAAATCAAATGATTTGGATTTATTAGTAAATAGATTTCTCTTGGATTACAGAAATACTCCACACTGTCCAACAAGACTCACTCCTGCTAAATTAATGTTAGGTAGAAATTTGAGAAGTAGGTTAGATTTTGATTTCATTGAAAATATGAACAGGATGTTCATAAAGTCAGTTGTGGAATCATTTGTATTGATACAATTTTCAATTGAGAATTTTTCTCTTTAAAATAGGTTAGATTTGTTATTACCGGAAGATAAATTTCAAAATAGTGATTTAAGTTCCTCCAAAGTCAGTGAAACCATGACCTCTCAACGAAAGTAATATAGAGGAAAACGAAACACAATTTTTCAAAACGGTGAATGTGTGCAAAAGATTACAGAGGGTTAAAAACTAATTGGATTACACGCATTATAAATAAAAAAATTGGTCAAAGAACATACTTAGTTTATATCCCAGAGTTGAACACAACTTGGCACCGGCATCTGAACCAAATTTTGGAATATTGTAATTTAGATTCAGGTACTCCTCATGTAAAGGAAAACTGTGCATCATCAGTGGATAGTGCGGTTTCAGAAACTGGTAGTAACAAAATAGGAGTAGAAAACAGTAATGATAAAAAAGTATAGACATTAAAAGTGAAAGAAATATAAATAAAGATGATTTTTTTATCAGGGTATTTCTCCTACCCGCAATTCTGAAAATGATACAGAAGGTAATGTAAAAATGGGAACACGATTAAGAAAACCTCCAAATCGTTTTCAAATACAATTTTGCATTTAATTTATAAATCCATTATTTTCAGAATTTAAAAGGAAGGATATTGTAATGTATCACCCTGTAATGTATTGTCTGTACCTTCTGTAAAAAGCTGGCATGATTTTGGCCAGTGCGTTTTTATAGTGAACCTGAAAGATCGTTGCTGTGAATGAAATCAGTAATATGTAGCAATTTAAATTGATCGTTTCATTTTGATTTTGGGCAATGTAGGATTGGGACATGTTTTAATAAAAGACGAATTTCTTTCCAAAACCCTACCAAATTCATCCTTACAATATACTACCTAGGAGTACTACATTTCCTAACAATCTCCCCTGTTGCCAATTCCTACACTTTTCTTTTTTGAAAATGATACTGTCTCCCACCTGAAACCCATATCTGAACTTGGCACTTGAATTTTAAGTTTTGCTATTTTTCTCTCTTTGATTTACAATATTTTCTATGTCAATATTAGGTTTATCAGCTAGTATATTTGACGTAACAGGCAAGGTTGTACGCAACAATTTGTGGTTCAATAATTTTGTTGGCGATAAATTTAAGCCAGTCAAAGGGGTTGTCCTGTAGTCTAAACGTGCTAAATAAATATCAGTATCACTCTCGGAGCACTTTTTCAACATACTTTTACATATACCAACTGCACGTTCTGCTAGTCCATTAGATTTTGGATACCTCGGACAAGATGTGGTTGATGTGAAATCCCAATTTCTAGAAAATTTTGTGAACTCTATCCTGTTGTAAGGTATATTATTTGCAATAACTGTTTCAGGAATTCCAAAAGTAGAAAAAATTTGCTTAAAATGTTTAATAACATCCTGCGCACTTTTATAGTTTGAGGGACACATTTCTTCCCAAATACTAAAGTCATCAACCACATTTAGATAATTGTAGCCACCATATGTAAAAATGTCAGAAGCAACTTTATTGAAAGGTAAGTTAGGTCTATTATGACGTATTATCGGCTCTTTGATATTGTTACGAAAATATTTCAAACATGCTGAGCATTTGGAAATGAATTTTTGTATATCTGTTGACATATTAGGTCAATAGAAATTTTCTGTGCAATATGTAGTTTCTCTAACATTGAATGTCTCAAAGACATAGGAACTTCAAGCTTATGATCTAAGAAAATTAGTTCATGTTTTGTATGTAACGAGTTTTGTATCTTAAAAAACTTCAATGATTCTGAGTCATTAGGAAGTTCTGACTTAAGTAGCCAACCATTATTACAAAATGTTGTTATCAAACTTAATGAAGGATCATTCCTTGTGGCAATCTTTAATTTTGTTACAGTGTTATTAAAAATAGGAAGTTCTATTTCAACAATGTGAACAATGAAATTTGTATTAATTTGACTTGTATTTTCAGGATTTTCTCTTGCGAAACTTCTGGATAACAAATCTGCTATATACATGTATTTCCACTGTAAATATTCTACATCAAAATTATATTTTAAAAGTCTCAATTTCAGTCTTTGGAGACGACCTGGCGCTTTATGAAAATCTTTTTTACAGGTCGACACTAATGGTCGATGATCAGTATTGATTAGTATATTTCTTACATATACAAACTTAGGGGGAATTTTTCAAGAGAAAAACAAATAGCTAATAAATCTTTGTCAATTTAAGGATATCGAGTTTCAGCTTCTGTCATTGCCCTTGAAGTAGACACTCCCAGTGTATATTTTTAATTGAATATGTCCGTACTACTATTGGATGTGCTGGATTAAATATCTGTTAATTGTGGAATTTGTGTAATAAATTTCTTAATGTCATTTAATATCTGTGAATGATTATCAGTCCAAGTGAAGTTCATACTTTTCTTAATGAGATCTCTTAGAGGAGATATAAAAGTAGACAAATTAGGAATGTATTTTGTTAAGTAATCAAGCATACCAAGTATTCGAAGAAGTTCTTTTTTATCATTAGGAGTTTGTATATTCAACACAGCTTGAATATACTCAGTATCAGAAGATGTGAATTTTTGACCTAGATATTTTACTTCAGTTATTTTAAACTGTACTTTGTCCATATTGAATTTTATGCCAAAATTTTTTGCACGTTTTATTACTTCACTCAATACTTCATCATGTTCTTCAACAGTATCGCCACCTATTATTAGATCATCAAAATAAATACCTATATTAAGTGTTGGGATGATAATCCGCTTTCGTTCTCCAATTTTATATTAATTGTATTCAAGAAAAACCCAATGCTTTTATTCGACAAATTGTAATTTTCATATATCAAAATCTGATAGAGAGTAGTTAACAACAAATCCAAATATATCAGTTGTTAATATATAAGGAGTAATTCATATTACAGGATGAACCAGATTATAAGTCCAAATAATAAACAATAATATACAGGGTGTTAATTAAGTACGTTGACAAACTTCGGGAAGTGATTTTTTGAAGATTTTCAGGACGAAAAGTTCATATAAACATATGTCCCAAACGGCTTGGTTTTCGAGATACAGGGCGATAAAAATACATTTTTTTCAAGATTTTTTAGAGTTAACTTCGACATTTTCGACAATAATCAGTTCAAATTAGGCGAGTACAATCCATTCAATAGGGCGCACGATACAAAATAATGCATTTCATAAATAATTCACAGGGTCCTCCTTTTTTCAGAGTCAAGCTTTGTTCAACCCTTCAGAATTTTTTTTTCCGCTGCTACTGACATATTATGAGAAAGGAATAATCAATGTTGTTTCATTTAACATCTTTTTGATATCTTGCATTTTTTCATTTACTTGTACGGTTCAGGGGCTATAATGAAAATATTAATTTAAACATTTTCCAGTGTGGCATAACATTAGAAAATTTGAAAATTAAACATTTTCAATTATTGTAAATTGATGGAAATATTTTTTCAGAATTAGAAAAATCTACGATGAATAAAAATTATACAATAAAAAATATAAAGACAAGCTTTTATACAAATGCACTGAAAATGAAAAAATAATTTGTTTCATTTTTTGTAGGTTATTCTGTGAGTATCAAAATCTATCTGTACAAGATTACCTAGATCAAACAATGAAATGAATTATTTTTTCCTTTTCAGTGTATTGTATAAAATCTTTAAAATGTTTTCTTTTTATAATTTTCATTTTTAACATTTTAGTTTATTTTTTATGTGAAACTGAAAATCTCCAACCCAAAAACCATCACATTCCAATTTTGAACACAATCGGATCATAATCACAAAACTCGTCCGCCATATTGGAGCCGCCATTTTGTTTTTTAACAAACATTTTTTTAATGCATTGTCACCGGTATTACGGAAACCTGCCAAATTTCAAATTAATCGGAGTATTAGAAGTGGGTCAAATTCAACGTTTATTAAATTGTTTGTTAGTTAGTTACAAGTGAAGCTAAATAAAAGCTTGTTATTGTAAAGACGTGATTTCTTTTTGTGATATCTAACAGAAAACTACTATCTCGTCATCACTGCGGTACGCTGGATATTAAACTAGATCTGACAGATATTGGGAAAACCTTAACTTTCAACCTGAAGATTCTGATGGTAAAAATGTGCATTTTCATTGAGATATTTGATTAAAAATGTTTTTACCCATCAGTCTTGATAGAGAACTCATACAAATTTTTTGTTATTTTAAAAAAAGATATTCTTTAGTTTTCAATTGAACGTTTCCTTTTCAACATAAAAAACTTCCGAAAGGTAATCCTGTAATGGAAGATAGTTAATAGGGTTTATCTAATAGTCGCAGATCATTACACATTTGATTTTCATTTATGAACCTCTGGTCATAACTCCGAAAAACTAAATCAAACAAATTTTTGTTTCCGTACGGAGTACATTATTTTATCAGAAATTTCGGTTTGTTTTTTCTTCTGCAGTAACGCAGAAATTTTGTAATCAATTTGAATTCTTAAAAATAGCAAAATGGGCTTTGATATTAATTCATTTATTTAAATATCAACAACTTGACAGTTATCGAAAATTGTTAATTCTTCATTAGTGCAAGCTATAAAGCAGATTCATTCAATATTCCTTTGGATAAAATGGTTGAATATACAAATTCAGAAATGGCAGACATGCACTTGATGTATGGAATGGATGATGGTAACGCTCGTGCCGCCAGACGATTGTATCTAGAAAGATTTCCACAACGTCATATTCCCAGCACACAAATGTTCATCAATATTCACTCCCGTCTTCGTGAAACGGGTACTTTCAAGAGGTCTGCTGTTCTCATAGGAAGACCCAGGAGAGTTAGAACAGTTCAGATAGAAGAAGCTGTACTTAACGAAATTGAGCAGCATCCAGACACCAGTACAAGACAAATTGCGGCACAGTTTAACGTATCCCATGTATTGGTATGGCAAATTTTAAAAGAGCAACAACTTTATCCCTATCACATACAGCGTGTTCAAGCTCTTCTGCCAAGGGATTTTCCAAAGAGATTAACTTTTTGCACTTGGATTCGAAATAAATTGTTGGAAAATCTATGGTTTTTATCTCAAGTGTTATTCACCGATGCTTTTCCCGTAAAGCCATTATTAATTTTCACAACAATCATATGTGGGCTGATGAAAACCCACACGCCGAGATTGAAAACCATTTTCAAGAGACGTTTTCTGTGAATATTTGGATTGGAATTGTAGGGAATTTTCTGCCTCATAGACTCAATGGTGACCATTATCGACATTTTCTTGAATTCATGTTACCTGGACTCCTAGAAGAGATCCCACTGAGGGAAAGAATTGGAATTTGGTTTATGCATGATGGTGCTCCAGTACACTTCAGATTGGTTGCACGCCAATATTTAGAAGAGAATTATTCTGATCGCTGGATTGGGCGTGGTGGTCCACAACTTTGGCCACCAAGGTCACCCGATATGAATCCACTTGATTTTTTCCTCTGGGGGCACCTTAAATCATTAGTGTACCGAACTCCAGTTCAAAGTGAAGAAGACCTGAGAAATCGCATACAGGAGTCATGCGGAATTATAAGAAACACTCCTGGTATTTTGAGCGTGTCCGCCAGTCTATGGTTAGGCGCATAAACGCATGCATTGAAGTTGGCGGTGGCCATTTCCAGCAGCTGCTCTGACATATCAATTTCAATAATGGTCCTTTTCTGAACTTAATTTTATTCCTAGGGAATTTATGTTACTTTGCTCTAGTATTTGATAATAAAGTTATTCACTATTGAAAATGTCCAAAATTATTTTGTCATAATTAACTTTGTGCAATACATATTCAACCTGAGTTATGGTAAAAAATGTATGGGAGCTCCATAACATTACATTTTCTCTACTCGAGCAGAAAATAGCTATTTGTGTAATGAGAACAAAATGACGTATTGCGTCACGCGCTAATCTTTGGAGAGTGGCAATGACACTTCGAGAAATGAATTATTTTATATCATGCGCACTATTGAATGGATTGTACTTGTCCAATTTGAACTAATTTGGATCGATTATTGTCGAAAATTTCGAAGTAAACTCCAAAAACTCCTAAAAAATGTATTTTGATCACCCTGTACTTCGAAAACCAAGCCGCTTGGGACATGTTTATATGAACTTTTCATCTTGAAACCTTTCAAAGAATCACCCTTCAAGTTTGTTAGACTATTTGCGTCTCAAATTTCTTTATGTTATGCGTTACTGGAAAATGTTTGCGTTAATATTTTCATTGTAACTCCTGAACCTTACAAGTAAATGAAAAACATCAAGAGAGCAAAAAGATGTCAAATGAAACAACATTCATTATTCCTTTCTCATAATATGTCAGTGGCAGCGGAAAAAAAATTGTGAAGGGTTGAACAAAGCTTGACTCTGAAAAAAGGAGGACCCTGTGAATTATTTGAGAAATGCATTATTTTGTATCGTGCGTACTATTGAATGGATTGTACTTGCCTGATTTGAACTGATTATTGTAGAAAATGTCGAAGTTAACTCTAAAAAATCTTGAAAAAAATGTATTTTTATCACCCTGTATCTCGAAAACCGAGCCGTTTGGGACATATGTTTATATGAACATTTCGTCCTGAAAACCTTCAAACAATCACTTCCCGAAGTTTGTCAACGTACTTAATTAACACCCTGTATAACTATTCAGTCCAAACACATACCCCCCACTTTGGAAGATTGCTTTCAAAAAATCAACAAATTAGTCAAAGTATATGGGAAATATAACAAGAAACATTTCGACGAACCCTCACTAATTTATTCAATGATAGTTAATGCACTATGAAACGGCTGGTTCGATCGTTTCAATTCACCATTTTGAGTTTTTATAGTCGCCACACGAACTTTATTGTCAGGACCAGGATATATACTGCTGATTCTTCCCAAACGCCAATGCATTGGTGCTAAGATATCATCCTTGACCAGAACTAAATGTCAAACTTGAATATTAGCACTTTCTTTGGTCCACTTGCCCCTCTGCTGCAGCTCAGATATATATTCAGATGACCAACGCGACCAAAAATGATGAAGAAGCATCTGAATATGTTAAAACTTTGAAAGTCTGTTGACTGGAATATCTCGAACATCTGGATCAGGCAATGAAGTTGAACGTCGTCCAATCAGGAAATGGGAAGGTGTGAGGACGTCCATATCATCAGGAATTGAGGATAAGGGACAAATGGGTCGGGATTTTAGAACAGCTTCAACTTGTGTCAGTACCGTTGAAAACCCTTCATACGTGAGTGAACTCTTACCCAAAATTCTTTTCAAATGGTGCTTGCATAAACGCACACCTACTTCCCACAACCCACCAAAGTTAGGAGAATTTGCTGGGATGAATTTCCAAGAAATTCCTCCATTTTCAAATTTATTTGTCAATGATTCTGACTGGTTGTTAAGAAATTCACCCATTTGTTTCAATTCTGTATTGGCCCCTACAAAATTTGATCCATTATCAGAAAAAACTTCTTTAGGTTTGCCTCTTCGAGATGCGAATCGGCGAAAATCTAAATGGATTGCTTTTGTTGTAAAAGTTTAGCACCTCTTCCCTGTATATGCTTGAATGAGAATGGTCCAGCATAATCAATGCCAGTTGTGTGAAATGGAAAACTTGGTGTCACTCGTGGTTTTGGAAGTACACCCATACTTTGTTGAAGTGGTTTCGGATTCGCTCGAAAGCATATGATACACTTATGAGTGACTTTTTTGGCCAAATTTCGCCCACCTGTAACCCAGTAATTTTTACGAATTGAACTTAATAATAAAAGAGGTCCTGCATGCAGCAATCTTTTATGTTCCATTTCAAAAAGGAGCAATGTCATAGGATGATTTCCTGATAATAAGATAGAATGTTTTTTCGAATATGAAAACATAGATAGTTGTAATCTGCCCCCCACTCTGAGAAGGCCCATTTCATCAAGAAATGGACTCAACCTTTGTAGATTTTTATTCAATAAGTGTCGCTTCTTTTGAAGATCTAAAATTTCATTCCCAAATGATTCCCCTTGAGCCATCTTTATGAGGATGGTCATTGCTTGATCCAATTCTTCTACAGTTAAAGAACTTTCTAAATTGATTTCATATTTGATTTTCTTTGTCCACCTCAAACAATGAGCAATTACTCTTTTCAAACGAGTCAAACAACTGAAATTTCGAAATGGAAATATATTTACACATTGCACTTGACATGATTGAATGATTTTCTTCAACTCTGGTAAATCATTATTATTCATCGATATTGCCAAACTAGGTCATTCAGATGAATTGAGAGAGAGCCAATCGGGCCCTTTCCACCACCTACTACACGAAATTATATATCTGTTGGAAACATTCCTCTAGATAAAATATCAGCTGGATTATATTCCGACCTGATATGAAGCCATTCTTCTTGAACTGATAGTTTGAATTTGAGCTACTCTATAACTTACGAAAGTTTTCAAACAATGAGGAGAAAGTCCTATCCAACCTAGTACCACTGTGAAATCGGAACACAAGTAGGTTTCACCATGACTAAGTGTCATAGCTTCTTTAACTTTCGTTTCCAATTTAACGAGAAGGAGTGCTCCACACAATTCCAATTTGGGAATTGTGATAGTCTTAAGAGAAGCAACTTTTACTTTCGAACATAAAAGAGAGACTGCCACATCATCTTCTACCCCAATACTTCTCAAATATACACACGCTCCATACGCCTGTTGAGAAGCATCCGCAAAACCATGAATATCTACGTGAGTAGGGTTGGAGCATATGACATGCCTTGGAATTCTCAAGTCATTTAGTGCTGAAAATTGAAACCTCAATTTTCTCCACTGTGTTTCTAGATCCAGAGGTAGTGATTCGTCCCAATCTAGTTTTTCATACCATAATCTTTGCATAAGAATCTTGGCTTTCATTACACAAAGGCTTACCAAACCTAGGGGATCAAATATTTTAGAAACGTCTGATAAAATCGTACGTTTGGTGTGTTTACTTTTGTCAAGTGAGAAATCGATAGAAAACATCAACAAATCTTGACGAAAAGACCAATGAAGACCTAATGTTTTATGTTGATCCTTGTCTCCTAATTGAACGAGCTCATTATCAAAATTAGCATCAGAATAATGCTGAAGAACCACTGAATCATTTGACACCCATTTTCTCAAAACCATACCACCTGTTTTCAAAATAGATAAAATATCCTTACACAAAACAAGTGCCTCCTCTGTTGACCCAGCACCGGAAAGCATATCATCGACATAAAAGTCTCTCAGTATAACTTCAGAAGCCTTAGGATAACTTTCTGCATGATCCAAACCTAACTGTTTTAAACACCTTATTGCGAGAAATGGAGCTGATCGCGTGCCATAAGTCACTGTGTTTAAGGTATATTCTCGAAGTTTGTCACATGCATTAGATCTCCAAATTATCATCTGTAGAGACCTATGTGTTGGATCGACCCAAATCATACGATACATTTTAGCAACATCTGAGCAAACAACCACTGCATGTTCTCTGAATCGTAACAAAATGAGAAATAAATCATCTTGTAACTTAGCTCCTGTAAATTGAATATCATTCAGAGATAATCCTGAATTCGTTTTAGATGAAACATTGAAAACCACTCTCAATTTTGTGGTTACACGATTTTTATCAAGTACTTCATAGTGTGGTAAGAAATATGATAATTCACCTAATGAAGTTTCATTTTCTGACATATGTCCCATCCTCTGATATTCTTCCATGAAATCAATGTACATCTGTTTAAGTTTGATATTTTTCTCCAATATTTTTTCCAATGCTAAAAACCGATTGATAGCATATTGTTTTGAATCTCCCATTTCAAGTGGAGACTTTTCAAATGGTATCTGAACGATGAATTTTCCATCGTCAGCTCTTCGTCAGCGAGTTGTTTCTGAAAAGATTTTTTCGCATTCTTGATCCTCTTTTGAAATAATTGATGTCAAAACAGGAGGTTCATCTACTTCCCAAAATTTCTCTAACTGGGAATGTATATCAACCAATCCTAAATTACATCTCACCAATGACTGATGATTATGCAATCCAATAGTGCCTGACACAACCCAACCAAGACGTGTTTTTTGCAGTGTAGGTTGACCTTTTCCAAGAACGACTTGACCTACTGACAACAAACTATAGAAAACTTCAGCACCAATGCGAAGGTTAATTTTTCCTGGTTGAGCGAAACCTGGATCAGCCAACTTTAAATGTGCCGGTATGTTCAAAAGTGAAATATGAAGTGGTTGACATGGAATAGATTCACTTATTTTTGGAACAACCAAACAAGAGACTTGCAATCATTACAATGAGCTTTGAACGTAATATTGCATCTATAACGAATATTTGTAACCGATTGAGTAATACCAATTATTGAAACACCCACTTCTTGTTTTGGTAATTTCAATCTTTCAAAGAAATTAGTGGTTATTGAATTATCCATTATTTCATAATGCCCTACAGATATGTGTAAAACCATTGGAATCCATAATCTGCACGATTGCGGTTGACAACAATACCTCATTTCCAGCAAAATCACCAGTGAAAAATAACCTCACCTGAGTTGACAATACAGTTGTTTCATCATTAGTAGTTGACAATTGATTGTCTTGACTTACCTGAGGAAGATGCACCCAACTCCTCTCTTGAGTGTACTTCACGAGAATGCTTTTCATAATGTAGAAGTGTGTTGTGTTTTGCCCCACACTTCCTACAACCACCAGACCCCACACCCTTTACTTATATGATGACTTTTTTTTAAACAATTGAGACAAAGACCCAAACGTTTTGCTTGTTCAAATCGAGAATGAACTGTCAACTTCAAAAAATCAGTACAATTATTGATGTAATGTTTATTCTTGCAATAGTCACAATCTGGAAATGATGAAGTTGCCAAAAATGTTTTATTGGATCTACTCTTGCTTTGAAATTTGATCTCTACTTTGTTTTCATCTTTATTTTTGTTTCTTTCAATATTTTTCAAAATATCTACCCTTTCCTTCAAAAATTCTTTGAACTGTTCTAAATCAGCTAATTTACCTTTCGGTTCTTCCCATACACGAAATGTAGTTTGATCCAATTTATCCGTCATCAAATGAATAATTATCGGATCCCAAGAAACAGTTTTGATTCCCAATTTTTCCAAAGCAAAAACTGTTTTAATAATTGTATCTAACATTTTACGTAAATCTGTTGCCGATTCTTTATTTATTGAAGGAAATTTTATCAGCGAATTCAAATGATAATTGACCAACATTGGTTTATCGTCATATCTCTCACAGAGTAGTTTCCAAACAACCTCATAATTTCCGGCAGAAACTTTCACCACTTCAACAACCTTTTGGGCTTCTCCCTGTCAAGCATCTTTCAAAAAATGGAATTTTTCAATATCAGTTATTGATTCATTATTATGCACAAGTGACTCGAAAGTATCCCTAAATTCCAACCAACATTCGAAATCACCACCAAAAGGGGGTATCGGAATTGACGGCAAACGTGGTCTAGCTGAAGGAGACATAAAATATTCAGGTTTTCCTGTACTAATACCACCACTATGAACACTCACATTGTCTAAATTACAAGTTAGTTTCCTAATACCAGTAAGAGTCATTTTTGCTTTAGCTGTACCTTTGTAAAATAGATCTTCAAAATTAAATCTATCATCAATTAATTGCGTTCCGAAATTCTTATCACTCACTATCAATTCTATTTCCTTTTGAATCTCATCATATTCCCCAAACAAATCATTAACCTTGTCTAATCTAGTTTCTAATTCCATAACTGAATCATCATCAATCAATTTATATTTCTGTTTTTGAGTGAAAGCTTCTAAAAATGTCATGAAATTTGTTAGTTTACTTTTGACAGTTCCCCTTTTTCGCTTCAAACTTTTCAATTCTAATTCACTCATGACTGAATTCGTAACGTGTACCGTACACAAATCGAAACTGACCTAGGGATAGTAGGAAAAAAGGATAGATTGTAGGCCTCACCACCTTTATATGCTATCTCCGTCTCTAATCCACAAAACTTCTTCGTACAATACTTCGACTACTTTCTTTCTGCGATTATCCAGATCGAATGGACCACTTTGTTGGGATATTTCATACTTTCTCTCTCCAAAGTTATTTGATAAAAACCCTCTTTTGAATCAAAAACAGTTTCAACTCGGATGATAACTTCCAAGGTTGGAATTGGAAATTGATCAGAAATAATATTTTTATTTAAGTGCTATAGTAAAGTAAAGGTAAAACGTTTAGGATATGCTATTGTACATTGCATTGTAAAAATGGCTCGGTACAATGTCAAGGTATATCTTGTGGAAACAATAAATGTTTCTATTCTAGGATTGAAAGCATGTATTAACATGAACTTGATAAAAACAATAGATTCAATAAAAAGTTTTGATGATAAAAAGACTTTATAAATAATCATTTAGAGTTATTTGAAGGCACAGGCAAAATACCTTATCAATATAAAATCATGTTAAGAGAAAATGTTGAACCTCATGTAAGTGGTACCAGGAGAATACCTGAGACTGTTAAAGATAAATTAAAAGGTACTTTGGAAGATTTAGTAAAACGAGAGATAATAGTGAAAATTGAAGAGCCAACAGAGTGGGTTAATATTATAGTAATGATAGAGGAACCAAATGGCTCTTTAAGAATTTGCCTAGATCAACCGGACACCATGTTATATTTCTTAGTTTGTTATTATTAGTATTGATTCTTAATGGCTCAAATAAAAGCATATAACTTTTTAATAAGTTTTAATTCTCCTCAAACTTCATTACACATTACATTTTACATTGCATGTTGATTGCTGACTTACTGGATGACAAGACACAGCCTTGACAGCGACAACACACATATATACATTGTACTAGATTATAGATGTGACATGTACTAGATCATACATGTAACACATGTAACACATATACTGGTTTTTCAATAAGTTTTCCTTTTATTTCTTCCTATAATTTTTGTATCTATTTCTTTCTTGAATTTTTTCTTCCTTCTTCTTGATTCCTATCCTCGGAAACCTCTTTTCAAATTTTTCTTTTTTCTTGACCAATCACAAATTTTTATTTTACATCACTGATTTATTATTTATTTAATTTGACTTCCGCACTGTCTTTATGTACATTTCCTATATCTACCTTATTTTACCTATTTACAAAGTGAGTCGTTTCAGTTTTATATCCATTTAGGCTGTGTTTTCACACTTCTCACCTTACTTCCTAAATCATGTTCAGTACGTCTGAATGTTTTGCTATAACTGAACCGAAATTTTGTGTCGATAAACAATATTTTTACTTAAATGGCTATTTTACACTGAGACTAAAGTCTTTTCGTATTCAGGATGAACCAGATGCATTAAAATTCAACATAACCAAAGAAATAAAACAGGCAAACCATTGAGTGTTTTCCTTTTTTTTTATATACTTTTTTCTTTACTTTACATTTAATTCATTCTATCTTTTCATAGCAATATTTCAATGACTTTCTACTGTTACATAGTGCAGGTCTAGTATGTCAGTTCGCAGATGATACATCGGAAACAGTGTCTGGGGCTAATTAAGAGGTTCTATCTGGGAAGTTGTCTGAGGTAGCGAAAAAATGGTCAAGTGGTGTGATGAAAATGAATCAAAATTAAAAACAAACTGAACAGGACCCATCTCTCTCAGAGCATTCCAAAATAGACAAGAATCCATTAGATTGGACCATAAATTTATATCAGAAATAAACAAGAAAGATGGAACGTATACGTGAATGAATTGAAATCAATACTTTGTTCTGCAGCAGGGATAATTCGGGCAACAAGGGACCAAGTATCGTTAGATAGCTTGAAGGTATATTGCTCTGCCCATATTTAAATCTATTATGCAATATGGCATGATATTTTGGGGCTCGTCTACTATAGCGAACAAAATATTCATAATTCAAAAGCATAAAATTACAACAACAACAACAACAATTAACTAAATGGTTCAACTGAAACACCGTACTTTTAAGGGCTTATTGACTACACCTTCCTTATACTTTCTCTAATTAGTTAATTTCGCGAAAAAACTTTCACATTTATATAAGAAATTGCCAACATCATTCCAATCAGATAGCAATAAATACTAGAGGAAGAACCGAAAAAAGTTATTCGAAATACACATCATTATACAAGGAAGGGCCCCACTATGAAGCCATCGAGGCATATCAATCACTCCCAACTGTAATGAAAAACACACAATAAAATTACTACAGTTTCGACAGCGGTGATTCTTGATATAGTATTCTCGTGAACTGTAATAATAAATGGACTTTATTGATCTTAATTACACAGTTCTTCAATGATACAGTGCGACGCTAAATTATGGAACAAATTCATTATTTCTGAATATAAAGATATTTCGGAAAAATCCTCGGACAGGTCGATTTTCTTTTCCGATGGGCCTATTTTTGAACCCCATCCCAAATATATAGGGTAATCCACAATTGAGTAAAAATAACTCTGGTGATATTTTAAAATAGGACACCCAGTATATTTTTCCATATTTGGTTAGGGATCGTCGTTACAAATCCAGTGATACCAAGTTTGATCGAATTATGTCAAACGGCTGCGGAGATATGGCCAAAAAACTTCCTCGTATGTCTAATGAGTATGACTGCGAGACTCCACACGATTTAGAAGGTTAAAAGTCTCTGTCGCACTCATTGGGTATATGGAGAAGTTTTTTGGCCATATTTCCGCAGCCGATTGACATAATCCCATCAAACTTGGTATCACTGGATTTGTAATGACCGATCCCTAACCAAATATGGACAAATATACTGGGTGTCCCATTTAAAAATATCACCAAAGTCGCCTTTCCTCAACTGCGGATAACCCTATATATTTTGGGTGAGGTTCAAAAATTGGCCCATCGGAAAAGAAAATCGACCTGTCCGAGGATTTTTCCGATATATCTTTATATTCAGAAATAATGAATTTGTTCCATAATTTAGCGTCGCACTGTATATTCAAGGAAAAAATTATAATGATTAATTTAGATGAATAGGCAAAGTTCAGCTCTGGCTGATTTTCAACTTAACCCAAATATCACAATTTCTTTTCATCTGAGCTCTTTATGCGAACTTGTTTCATCACATATATTGTAACCTGGTCTCTCAACTATCATGTATATTTTTCATTTTCTCACTGAAGTGTATTATAAATTTGGTCACTGTATATTATTATCATTTTTGATAAATTATTTTGTAACCCCCGAAGTGCTATGTCCCCATTTGATGTTATGGTAATGAAGAATATTATTATTATATCATCAGAATGGTGCAATTTTTGAGTTGGATGGAAATATTAACAAATCATGAGAGAGATATTGACCAGCTTTCAAAGAATTGGTTTCAGTTCTGGGGCAAAGTTTTTGAGAAAAATCGGCAGAACTCCATCACATTCACTAACTATCCTTGTTGTAGCTTAGACAAAGTACAATGCATCTGATAGTTCTTTGATTGGTATATGAATGTCAGTTGAAGTGATATTCTGTTTTTTTCATTTCCCAATGAATCCAGTATAGAAATTATAGCATGCAACTTGTTGGCAAAAAAAATACTTTTTCCTAGTCGTTTGTTGGTTAGGAAAAAAATGAATGTGTTGTGAAATTTCTTTCCACAGTCTGGGCAAAAGACCTAACCGTGCGAGAGCCGTTTGGATACTTAACGAGTTTTGATCGTATCTTTGGCGTTGTTATACTCTTTCAAGCAATCCATTGTCTTCTTGCACATATTTCTAGCTTCAACATATTATCATCTGGTCTCATAGCCTAAATTTCTGTACTATTGATGGCATGCTACCTGTTTGATAGCCACAGTTCTGTAGCAGTTTCTGCTCAATAAAAGAATATCAGATGAGTTAAGTATATGTGTTTGCACCCTCAGCATCATGATCTCAGAGATTGTCTCGGAGCATTATGTTGTATCACCAGAAGAGAAACTTACTCTTCTACTTGTGTGACTGAAACTCAGTAAAAATATATATTTGCTACGTCAGTTGAAGGATACAGTTTTTACAGAAGTTCTCAAACTGCTTAATCATAGTTTGATACAGTTTGTTTTGGAATATAGTCTTGAACAATGGGGATAATCAAGTAAGGCTCATGAAGTATTTGCTGCTCAGAAAAAAAACAATAAGAATTATAGCAGGTGCTGGATACAGAGAACACTGCAGGGCATTATTCATATATTTCAACTATGCCAAGCTTGCTCATTTATCAAACTTTGATCCACATCAAAAGGAACGTTTCTTGTCGACCAAATAATGAACAAATGCATGACCATTACACCAGGAATAATTTACAATTACACCAACCCTTTAGACAGTGTCACAGAATCATCACATGTACAATGTGTTAAACTATATAATAAGCTCCATGATGAGATAAAATCGTCTCCACATATCAGTGTATTTAAGAAAAAACTAAGATTATTTCTGTTGAAGAAAGCATACTACTCATGACTTGATGTGATATTTATTGAAATATAGGAAAAAATACTACTAATTCAAATAACATTTTAATACTTATAGACTAAATGCCCATATAACAATTTGGGGGGGGGGGGTTATTTGACCCAGCATGATCCATATTCAGAACGATGCTGCTATATGTAAAAATAACTTTAGTCGCTATGACGTCAATTTTTGGTGGTGCAAATGACTGTAATGATAATAATAATAATTTTTCTTCTGAAGATGTGCTTTTCGTACAAAATATTCATGTACGGCGTTCCTCACGTTGGTAGATTATGAAATAATAATCTCCTAGAACCTACTGCCGTAGAAAAATAATGGGACTAGAAGCCAGAAATATTTTCAATTTCCGGAAATAAAAAAAAATCTGGATTCCGGTCCCATTATTTTTGTACGGCGGTAGTTTCTAGGAAATTATTAATTCATAATCTACCAACGTGAGGAATGCCATACAGGAATATTTTGTCGGAAAAGCACATCATCAGATGAAAAATTTGCACCACCAAGAATTGACGGCATAGTGACTAAAGTTATTTTTTCATATAGCAGCATCGTTCTGAATATGTTTCATGCTGGGTGAAATGACCCCCCAAAATTGTTAAATAGGCCTGTGTCTATTATGTATGTTTCACTCTATTTAGTGAATTTCTTTTCGTGTTGATTTTGTTTGTTGTCTTTTGTCTTTTTGACTTGTAGGATCAGTTAATATTTTCCAGTTTTGTTAGGTTTCACTTAATATTATTGTAAATGAAAACTAGAGGAGTCATGTATTGATTCAATTTTCAATTGAGAATGTTTCTCTTTAAAACATAGTTCAATGAAATTTTGATTGATGGATTGATTGTTGTAGATCTCATCGACAATGCAAATTACTTTTGTCAAATTCATCTGAAATAATATTCAAATTCACTTTACGTTTTCTAAATTTGAAATGGAACAATAAATATAGCCATTCCCCAATACCGCGGAATACTTACCTTACAGATATCAGCAAATGCTCAATTTCATACCCATTTCCAGCTAACTGATATTTTTCGAGCACACTTCAAAAGATATTTCCGCTATTTCAAATCTCAATTGCCTGCAGTTCCATCCCATAATTTTACCACAATAGACAGAAAACTCTAACTGGAAAATAGAATAATGAGATAAAGGAAAAACCTGACAATGGTTTGGAACGGCCAACAGACTGAAAATGATTTAGAAATGGAAATGCATTCATTCCATGAAATATGGGGACATGATGTCACCACCTCAATTCTATTCAATGTATTGAATTTTATTGAATACTTCAATTTATGTATCTGACTTTTCGGGAGATTTATTTTTGTTTGTGAGTTATTGCAAGGGACGCAGCGGTCCCCGGTTCCTACATGGTGGCCCTATCATAAACGAAAGAAGAAGATTCAGTTCTGAGAGAAAATCACAATCAGTTATAATAATGAAAGCATGCAATAAATAATAAAATGAAAAACACTTAGAAATTTTTGACCTGATAAAATCCATAGTGTTGGCTACAACGTAAGTATTGGTAACAACTACTTCTTGAGGGACAGTGCCTTGACGAACATTGAATTACTGCCGAACGTTGTTTCAGCACTTTAAAAATTGGTTTCGGAAAAGTTATTCCTTATCAGTACCGAAAATAATCTCATGAAATGTCGGAAGCTGTGGATTACTTACTAGTTAAGAAATGATTTTATGCTGTCTGTAATTCATTTACCAAACACATATCGATCCAAGTGAATGAGCAATTACTAATAATAGTTTGCGATATCACAAAACCATCCCTGATAAAACGACTGGGTGTTTGTCAAAATAAACGAATTAATGGAATGAAGCAAAGTTTGTTGAGGAAATGTCCGGCTGTAACGAAATCTCCTAAACCCTGATCTCTCTTATCCTGTTTTTTCTTCACCTCTTTCCCTGTTCGCAATAGAACCAGTATTCAGTGGGTCTTTATAATAATAATATATGTTCATACGTTTCAACATACGGAAAATTGTATATAAAATGTAAATTGTTATTGGTGAATTGATAGATAAGTTCCAGCTTGAAACAATACTTTGCCGAAGACCAGCCGGGGTTTCAAATATTAGGTACGAAGATACTTTCTCACTATCCAGGTAGCAACTCTTATTGACTTGATCTTGACTTTGTACTGGGCCACTATAGATATATTGAAAATGCGAAAATAATATTGATCCAACATTTCACAAAGAAATAGATGATTTCAACGACCACCCACAAGAAATCAATGAGAGTGGTTGAATTAATACTTTCAAAAGACGGCTGAAGTTATTGATTATTTACTTGATATTTACGTGTCTATTTTTATGTACCTATGTATTTTTATGCATGTATTTTTGACCAAAGTGTATTTCCTCCATGTTGAATTAATTTTATTTTCAACAAACGATAATATTTAAATTTATGTATTTTTCTCAAATCAAAGTGAGTGTTGATTTTTTTATTGATTTTGGTTATTTCTACATACAGTGACCACCAAAAAGTATGAACCATATGGGAAAAAAGTTTATTATTACAGTACTGGAAAAACAATTCTGGGGAAAAGTTTGTGCATTTCCGATAACCTAAAAATCGATTTTGACACATGTCACGTGACCACTAGTATGGCGACGAATTGGAAAAAAAATTCATGAAGTGGCCAAAAGTGCAGTAAGATGTTAAGATATCGAAAAAAGTTACTTGAAAAAGTTGTTTGGAATTTTGTTTTATATGCACATACAAAGTTTTTAATTTTTTCTCAATATTTTTCGATCTCTTCGCACAAATCAATATTTTTTTTTCTGAATGACTTGACTATAGTGGAACATTTTCATTTTGATGATTATGACAAAAGTCTCTCATTTTCTCTGCACCAGATGGCACTAAATTGGAAAAATTGGTTTTTGTCAGAACCCTCTCTGTTACATTGTTTCGTATCTAACAGTTATATCAGAATTCCAAGACTATTATTATGATATGGCAATCTAGAAGCATTATGTTTTCTGGTTATAATCAAGTTTTAATGATAATGCTGCATATGCGTTTCACTTTCCACATAAACTTTAAGCCTCTTTACGCATTATTTTTAAATTTATCTGCGAAGTGAAACGCTTATGCACGATCATCATCAAAACTTGATTTTAATCAGGAAACCAGAATGTTTATAGATTACCATATTACCCCAATAGTCTTGGAACTCTGATATAACTGTTAGATACGAACCAATGTAACAGCGAGGGTTCAGGCAAAAACCATATTTTTCTTTTTAGTGCCATCTGGAGCAAAGAAAATGAGAAAGTTTAGTCATTATCATCGAAATACAAATTTTCCACCTCAGTCAAGCTATTCAGAAAAAAAAATTTTGTAAAGAGATCGGAAAATATTAAAAAAAATTGCAATTTCAAGTTTTTCCGATTATTTGATACTTTGTAAGTATAAAATGAATTTCCAAACAACTTTTTAAAATAACTTTTTTCAATGTCTTGCCATCTTACACAACTTTTGAAGAGGCATGTCCTTTGAGAATGGCTCCAAAGCACTGGGTTCGCTGGTGGAACCAGTCGCTAAAGGGCCTGAGAAAAGTGACCAGAAAGGCTCATAACAAAGCCATCAAGGAGGGCAACGAGAATGCGTGGGAAAACTACAAAACCGCGAGAAGGGAATTCAAGAAGGAGCTAAGAAAAAGTAAAAGAGCTAGCAGGAGGTCTTACTGTGGGGAAATCAATCTCCTAACGGAATCCGCTAGGCTCATGAGAATTCTGAGCAACGAGACAGAAGGTTCCATAATAACCTTGAAGAAACCAGATGGGACATGGACAACTTCCGCCGAAGATTCGCTCATATATCTGCTGGAAGTACACTTCCCGGGTGGTGTAGGGGACGACCAACGGGCTCTGCCAGCATAGCAGGTCCCCCATGGGGACTGGCAACTAGCAGAGAGGGTCGTTACGTCTGATGCCATAGCCTGGGCAGTGAACGAGTTCAACCCATATAAGGCAGCAGGACCCGACGGAATTTTCCCGTTAATGCTAGAGAGAGGCCTGGAACTTCTTACCCCAATCTTGGGAAGGATAATCCGGTCCAGTTTAGCGCTAGGGTACGTACCAAGGCGGGAAAAAGAGACTACACAATAGCATAGTCCTTTAGACCCATCAGCCTAACACCGTTCCCGCTTAAAATGCTGAAAAAGGTGGTGGACAGATTCCTGGTGGAGGGGCCCCTAAAGGTGAGCCCTTTCCACAGAAATCAGCACGCATACAGAAAAGGAAGGTCTACTGAATCGGCCCTCCACGCCGTAGTGCGGAGGATCGAAAGGACATTAAGGTTCAAAAAGGTAACATTGGGAGTATTTTTCGATGTGGAAGGCGCATTCGACAAGGCAAAAACAGCGACAATAGAGGCAGCACTAATGGCCAGAGGTATCCCGAGGAGGCATCAGACTGGAATCCGAGGTGGGAAGGGGCTGCTCTCAGGGGAGCTGCCTCTCTCCCCATCTGTGGTGCCTAGTAATGGATGAACTCCTGGGTAAACTCACAGATGAAGGTTTCGAGGCGCAGGCACATTCGGACGATGGAGTTGTCTTAATCAGCGGACGATTCATCGGAGTCGTCTGCGACCGCATGCAGGCTGCTTGCAGAATAATTGAGAGATGGTGCGTTGATGAAGGACTCTCAGTGAATCCGACAAAAACAGAGATGATCCTGTTCACCAATCGGAGGAAGAAAGATGGATTCAGGCCACCTATCATGTTTGGGCAAGAGCTGGAGCTTTTTCAGCAGGTCAAATACCTGGGGGTGGTCCTGGACTCCAAACGCACCTAGATAGGGTTATTCAAAGGTCGGTAGCAATCCTATGGCAACTGCAGAGAATTGAAGGAAGCAATTGGGGTACCAACCCAGAGATGCACTGGCTGTACACGGCAGTCGTAAGACCAAAGATCCATTATGGGTCAGCCGTGTAGTGGCCAGGCGCACAGGGCAGCACAATAGGCCGAAAACTCAGCAAGGTTCAGAGGCTGACCTGTTTGGTAATAACGGGGGCAATGAGAACGACTCCAACCGCAGTGTTGGAGGTACTACTGAGGCTGCCACCGCTTCCAGTCTGGATCAAGAAGGAGGCCATGGCAGCCCATTTGAGGATGCGGGACTCGGGAGCCTGGGTAAACGAAGAAGCGATGATAGTTCATGCGGAAATCGCGAAGTTGGCGGAACAGGAGATCCCGATCTCTGCCCTCAGAGTGAAAAGCGCACAAGACAGACTGCTATGGAACAGAGAGTTTACTCTTACTGTTCCGAGCAGAGAACAATGGGAAGGAAGCACGGTGGAGTTCAGCACAAGAAGCCTTATATGTTATACGGACGGTTCGCGTACCTGGAGGGAAGAGAAGTACGACAGAGCTATGCTTTGGGTAGATATTCAACAGTTTTTTAAGCTAAAGTGTTCGCCATCCTATCCGTAGCTACGAGGCAAGAGGTGAAAGAAGGGTCCATACAGAGAATTTATATCTGCTCGGATAGACAGGCAGCGCTCAGAGCCATCTGCGATCCTAAACCAAGCTCAGCGCTTGTACAGGAATGCGGAGATGCGCTCGAGAAGCTAGCTGAAATGAAAGAAGTTCAGCTGGTATGGGTCCCGGGTCACAGTGGGGTGCGCGGAAACGAGGTGGCAGACGGGCTTGCCAGATCCGGATCCGCAACCTCGTTCTGTGGGCCGCAGCCTGTACTAGACATCGCAAGAATCCAAACCTCTTCAGCCCTCGACGAGTGGGCAGAAGAAGAGCTGAATAAACTTTGGAGAGATAACACCGGCAGCAGGCAGTCGAAAGACTTCGTGGCCGGCTCCAATAAGTCAAGGACGACATGGCTGTTAGGCAGAAACCGCCAAGCACTACGCCTCCTTATAGGAATACTAACAGGACATAACAAGTTAGGCAGACACCTATCACTCATTGGTATAGAAGACAACCCCACTTACCGCAAATGCGAAGAAGACAAAGAAACTTCATCTCACTTTCTCGGCGAGTGTGAGGCATACGGAAGGCTAAGATTTGGAACCTTCCGAGTTGAGAAACTCCAACAAGAGGAACTAATCGACATGAAGTGGTCAGACATTCTGACCTTCGTTAGAAGGTCACAAAGGTTCGAAAAGGAAAACTAAGATGATGAATGTAGATAAGTGGAGACCAGGAGATGGCAAAAAGGGTCCATGAGGGCCTACTTGCCTGGCCGCGGTTGCGGCCTCCCCAAAGAACTACTACTACTACACAACTTTTGGTCTCTTCACTGTATTTTTTTCAATTTTCCGCCATACTAGTGGTCACGTGACATGTGTCAAAATCGATTTTTAGGTTTCCGGGCATGCACAAACTTTTCACAAAAAATATTTTGCCAATAATCTAAAGAGGCCCTCACACTGGAAAATATTTTGCACAAAATTTTAAAGATGTCGGTTTTGTGCAAAAATAGTGAGTGTGACTACAAATATTGTGCAAAAAAGGGGTTTTCATTATTTTGTGGGGAGTTCAAAACTTTCCTGGAAGTTTAGGAAATTTTTGCGGAACTGTCAATATTTTGTAGTATGAGGGCGCAGTGTGAGGGTGTTGACAAATATTGCGCAATATTTCATCAGTCTGCCTGGAGCTGTCGCCTCGTGAACATGAGTGAACTAGCTGCGAAAATAGTGAAAGCAGGAAAGAAGTAAGTAGCACCCAGTTCGAAGAATAAAAACATTATTTCAACTGTCTTTGTTGTAGATTTTATTCAGCAGTGACGAAGGAATGATTGGGGTCCAAAAAAATTACATACTCTTCCCCTCCTTCAGGAAATTTGTAGGTTTCAAGCTCAGTTTGAGAAATAAGTTATGTTGGCCATGGGTCGGTAGCTTCTTCAAATAATTTCTTATCCACACTATTTTCTTTTTATTATTTTAAGACTACTTTAACACTGGTTTCTTCTGATCAAAGAAATGTATGCGGCTATAGCTGAGTACAACGCGATGAGGTGCTACCATCAAGAAATTATCTGTTGACACTGAAATTTTGTGTAATATTCTTGTGTAGTTTGAGGGGTCCACGATCATTAGAAATTTTGTACAAAAATAAGCTCAACTTTTGTGCTCAAAATTTTGTGCAAAATTATTGTCAGTCTGAGGGCCGCCTAACATTAAACTTTTTTCTCATATGGTACATAGTTTTTGGCGGTCACTGTATATTTACTGCTATGAAGAAATTCAATAAAATAAAGTGGCACAACCAAAGAAATAGAAGAAGTATTTTGATGCAAGGAATTAATTTAGATATAAAAAAACAATACCTTTACCAATGCTGTTGGTACACTGTTAAAACCTTCGTTCGAAATGAGGTGAAATAAGATACGTAAAGAATGTATTGGGAAATGGATAGTTAGTAATTAGTTCATAAATAGCGTGAACAGTGTTTAAATGAACGATAGTGATTGGTGCAAATTATGGAAAACAGAACTTTGGAAGACGAGACAATGAATCAACAAAAAGAAATGAAATGGTACTTATCTCTGCTGACTCCTATTATATTGAAGGAATTGAAGGTGAAACACAAACGAACTAGCTATATGACACCACTAAATATAAGCTATTTGTTGCAATATAATATCTCGTATGACAAATTGGATTCCATTTCTTTTCACGCATCTCAAATATCGGTGGAACTCAAATACAATGTTGAGATAAGTTTCTCTATATTTTACAAAGTACCAACGGTTTTATTCACGATTGTTTTTCGTCAAAAACTGCAATTGAATTTTATTTGGCGGCCATCAGAACTTCAGTGACAATATTTAAACCATAAATTTGGTGATTTGAAAGAAATATTTCAGATATTAGAAACTGTAATTTCAGAGCTCTATTTAGCTTTTAATCCAAAGAGGGCGCTACTATTCTCGATTATTCGCCTTTTCAAACTGATTTCTTGAATAGAATAAGTTATTATGATAGATAGCATAGGGAATAGGTATCTCTCAGGATCATTTTGATGTTGGTAGAATTAAATTGTCTCAAAATATTACCTTTTACAATTTTTCATTTTGAATAAAATGAATTGAAATTTTCTATACAAAGTTCATTAATTTTTTTTCATTCTACTGGGTAGAGCAATTTCATGAATCTATTGTTGAAATCTGAGATATTATATTGAGAATATTAACCCATTCTGAAGGTATTTCGTCCAATGTACAGAGTGGGGCACCGAAAACGAGACAGATCGAATATCTACAAACCATATGTGTTGTGAAACATGTGCAAAACCATATCAATTTCCAATTCAAGGGGGGCATCTTCCTATCATAACCTCAACTGTCATACCTCTTCTCTCACCCCTTGGTCAATATCACCCAAACAATTTGAATAGGGAAAGTAGTAAGTGTGACACATCTTTAGGAATGTAATTTCATTTTGAATCGAATCGGACCATAATTGCAAATTTTGTCAGCCATTTTGTAGCCGCCATTTTGTTTTTCTCTTAGAGCAATTCCATAATGCATTACCACCGAATTTATATCAAATTAGTTTGCAAATGAATTAGGAGGGCGCAAAATGAAAAACTAGGAAGCGAAAATTGACATGGCTGAATTCCTTATGAAATTACCTCTTCCAAATTCTAATTGTTTGGGTGATAGTGACCAAGTTGGAGTAATGGTAGGAAATTGACCCCTTTGGATCAAAAATTTTGCATTTTTTTCACAACTCATGTGTTTTGAAGATATTCGATCTGTTTCGTTTTCGGTGCCCTACCCTGTATTATCAATATTGGTTGAATAACGTTTACCAATATCGATAAGACAATATTGTGTACATTCTGATTCCAATATCTACATAGAATCGTTATTGCAATACAAAAATTTCTCTCATATCGATTCAAGAGACAACAAAAATGTATCACATTGGTTGAATATGATTTCACCAATATTCAACAAATCAAATTAACCTTCATTGGTTAACATTTTTACGAAAACCTCACGCCAACATTGATATGCAATATTATTTATCCTTCATTTGCTCATTTCAGCGCTAATGTGAAAACAGAGATGCAATATGAAGGTCACCAAAGTGTACTAAATCGAAGTAAAATTGTAATTCATCGTTGTGAAAGTCTCAACTAGAAATGTGCTCGTACAAGGAGATTGTACAATGATAGGTATAGTGTAAAATGAAATCACATAGATTTCCCACGAGTTCTTATAATATTTACTCGCTGCGATTAGGCTGCAAGAATTCAAATGGGTAATTTCTCACTCATTGTACACTATAGTAATTGTACGACTATAACTGTACGAAAAATCTGCTTTTTCATGACAGTTTATGTCATAAATAGTACTCTAATAATCTCCATATGGAATTGAATCAAAATCTCCCGCCCTACGCTATCACAACCAGCCAATGTCAGACTTACTGGCTGAATTTACAAGCTACTATACCATAAATGCATGTCAAATTCATGAGATTACTGTCACTATCAACTATTATGTCGACAATGAGTCCATTACTTCATGTTTTGAAACAAATTTTACAAAAACTACGAAATGTTCAAAATTGTTATCGGACAGACGTTACGTTAACAGACTTCATCAGTTCGCATCGATGTCATATCATTTATCGTCATTAAATTCAATAGCGGATAGATATAGGTAGGATTGTAATCCTTGTAATGCGTATGAGAGCACCATTGAAGATGCATCTACCTACTCAAATATCTAAGTTAGGTTAATTCGTTCTGGTCAGATCATACCTACTAAAAAATTACTGCTCACAAAATGTATTTTCACAAGGAAAAATTGTGCAAAACCTACATACGTTATCATTTTCTACGCATTCAAGTCTATTGATGCGACATGCGCACTTCAAGGATTGCAATCCTATGTCTATCCGCCAGTTTAAATTCGTTAATATAACGGTTGTATTTCCACAAATGTTCATATTATTTTTGAATCGGTCTGCCAATAAGAGAATTTAGCCAGTTCTGACGTAGTTAATAGTTACATGGTTCTGACAAAATGTGATAACTTCGTCCAAGCCATAGATATAATTCCTAAAAATTCCGCAGAGAGAGATAGTATAATTGATTCTTTCATGCATGCATAGCCAAGATGTAGGATTTGAGGAAGGTATTTAATTTGGAATTTCCGTTTATCCTCCATTTTTGTCCATTTCTGCGTCTGGTCTCACTTAAAGAACTCGCTGATGGTTTGATTTTTATTTCTGAAGATCATCCAATTAGTGTCTACTGATAACTTTCATTTTGAGGTAATTATTTATTTGAAATTCAAAGTGGAATTCATTGGAATGCATATTTTTGTCATTTATGATGTTTTTTTAATTATTTTATTTCCAATGAATTTTCATAATTTTACAAAAGGCGTCATAAGAAATATTTAACAACAATTTCTCTTTTCTTCATGAGTATAGTTCTTCCAGAAAGCTTACTCATTTATATTTATGTCTTGAATATATTATTATTACTTACTCATTTAATTATGAATAGTTTTGAAACTTCATAGTTTGAAACTATCTCAAATACTCCAAGACTCCTCAATTCAGTTTCGAATTTGAGTCTTCACTTCTCGCCATTGAATGAGCGATGAATGTTGGTGGCTGATTACCAGAATAGTAGAATACTCAACAAATGTAGCTACCTATGATTACTGGCTGAATTAAACACTCAATCTGGTTTCCAGAACCAGGTAGTGGATTCAGAAGCGTTCCTGAGCTGCAGTTACTGAAAATAAGAACCAAGGAACTAGAGGAGCTCGAAATGTAAAATCAATTTTCACAGAGGAAGAGTTGGGTTGTTTTAATCAAGAGTTCCTATTGATCAGGAAGAGCATGTAAGGTTCAAATGCATTCAACCCATTCAAAAATATGTAAGTTAGCATGACCATTTTTAATAACGAACACTATTTTTTCAGCAATTGTTTTATTTGTATGTCTGGAGTATTTTCTCTTTCAGTGTTATAAAGACTGTCTACAGAGACTGGCTTTGAGAATTAAATGTTTTATCCGTGGGCCGTGGTGGACGGCTGGTAGTGCGTTCGCCTCGCATGCGTTGGGTCGTGGGTTCGATCCACCGATTCACCGGTCTCGTGCATGGCATCACACGTTAAAAGGTAAGGGCTGCGTCTTCCCTAGCTAACACAAGTCTCTCGAAGACTTCTGAAGGTTGCGCGTAGGGGTGCAATCGGTTGACGGAATTAACAATTCTAACAAAATAACAACAATTAAATCAGAATTTTTGTAGATGGCGTCCAAATGACAACTTTCATTTAGCTATCTCATTATCTCTGCCATAAATTGAATTTCTAGGATTATCTTTGGATTCATTCACCAACAATCGTACCACGACCATTTCCTCCGCAATAAGAGTTAGCCCACTGCATTTTTTGTATTAGGTTAAGATGAAAAACCCATCAAGAGGGCAATATAACATAATAACATAATGAGAGTCTAGTTGCAAATGAACATTCCCAAACAGCCAGTCTGTAGGAAATGAAAATATGTATTACAACGTTTTAGGTCTCTTAATCGGAGGAAATGTATTTTTCTTTAAAGTATTAGAAAACCCAATTTTTTCCGATCGTCGATTCACAATACTTATTTGCTATTAAAATCTACTAAGAAAACAGTCATGTTTAATATTTTTTTTGCATTCAAAATTTGCCGAAACCATTTCGAGTGGAAAACCGGGCCAGTGCAACCCTGGCTTCACCTAGGATGAATGTCTTCATGTGGAGAACTCAATTTATCTGTGACACCATTCACACAAAGAGAAAAACAAAAACTTGTGATAACCTCACGGCCTATTCGAATTTACGATCGTCAAGCCGAGGATTCAACCCACCCATTTGAGATTCGTCACTTCTCCAAATGTTAGAAGGGAAAAGTGAGTGCTATGTCAGACGTAGGTATATTTTTTTATTCACAGGGTGATGAATGTAACATTCAAAGAAGGAAAACATAAGAAATGATTTTGACGTATATTGTGATTGAAGGGTTGCAGATCGCTTGTTGTGATTCTCAATGGAAATATAAAAAGAATTTTGTTTTTGTTTGACTACTGCAGCATGAATCAATCAACAAACATCTTGTTTCATTTTTGATAGTGAGGTTGGTTCTTGAAATGGAGTCATCTACAATTATCTTCATTATACGTACATCCCAAAATCCAAATTATGATGGAAACAGGAAAAAACAATCACTTGTTCAATTGATGATTCATATATTTCGTGAAAATTTATATTCAAAATTTGATTACTATTTGTTGAGACTGGTTTCGTATTCTACAACATGATCAAGTTATTGGTTCCTGATTATACATATAGAGTGCAAGAAAGTAATATTCAATCTAGTGTGCGTATCAACAACCAACAGATTTTTCATTTGTTCAAGCACCCTCGTTACTCATAACACTAGTAACATCAAAACATTTGTAACAGACTCATTTCCTGAAATAAAAATATACTGATTGGCCTCCAAACTAAAAAATGTATATCAAGCATATTTCTTAGGTATCAATTTTCGAAAAATTTAACTTTTGTAAATTATTTGTTGAATATAATAATAATAATAATAATAATAATAATAATAATTTGTCTTTATTTGTCCTCAAAAAAAATACATACAGAGGGCAAATGGGCGAAGTCTAGTCATGACCAGACGAATCTAGTCAATTCCTACTCAACTCAACCCTTCACAAAAAACTTAAAGAAAAACAGAAAAAAAAAAGAAATATAGTTCAGACGAATGGTTACTTCGAATATGAATTGATTTCTACTAATACTACCTAATACTATATTTAATGTCTAACTATTCTCAAGAACATACAAGTTATCTATCAATTCACTTTAGTTTTAACAAGCAGTAGCCTATAATGATAATAAACAATATATATACATACATATATGAGGAGAGGAAACAACAAAATAAAAAAAGAACAATGATTATATAATACTGATCGATTTTGTCAATATTAGTTCACGTAATTGGTACTTGAAAGAATTTTTTGACAAACTTTTCAATTGGCGAGGGAGGTATTGTAAATGCGGGAGCAGTCGTATGTGAAAGACCTTTCGTAAAACTTTGTTCGGTGTTTTGGAATGCTTAAATTATTTTTATGTCTGACATTGATGTTGTGAATATCTGTTCGGTAAGTCAACCTTCGATGTAGGCACTTAGGTGTTTTGCTGGTGACGACTTTATGATAAAAACAGGCCTTATGTAAGAATCTTCTTTGTTTCATGGAAAGCCACTTTAATTCGTTCATTTTATGAGAAACTCTATCGAATTTTCTAAGCCCATAGATAAATCGAAGACAAATATTCTGCACTCGCTGTATTCTACCAACAGTCAACGCATCTAAACATGAATCATAAATTACATCGCAATAATTGAATGCCGACAGAACCAAAGAATCACACAATAACCTCTTCGAACCAAGATTGAGAATATTCCGCGAATTGTATAACATTCTCATTTTAGAGAACGATTTTTTAGAACAGTTTGATATATAACTCTTGAAGCGTAGTTCGTCATCCATTATTAGACCGAGATTTTTTGTTTGTATGAAGAAATGTTTGTTGGTTTTGAATTTGAACATTAAACTTCTTTCCAGGATAATTATATTTTTGGTGGTTTGTCATTCAGCAAGTCGCGTATCATCGCTAAAGCGTTCTGATACGTGAATCGATTAGGAGTATGCCCTATCGTTTATGATACCAATTACCCTTGCATATGTCTTTATTGTTTGCAGCCATATTTTGATTCTGATCTCTTGGCATTTTTAGTATTATTATTGGCGTAAACGTCAATCCAGTAAGTAATCACATTATGATATGCAAGTAAGTTTTCGTTTATCGTTGTGGCGAAGAAGTTGAAAGAATTGATAGAATCAATCTTTGATAAAAGCAGCTACAATTTATTTCCAAACATCTAAAATCAATATAAGTACTTCTTTCATCAAAGACGCCCAAATCAAATCAAATCGAATCGAATCGAATCGAATCGAATCGAATCGAATCGAATCGAATCGAATCGAATCGAATCGAATCGAATCGAATCGAATCGAATCGAATCGAATCGAATCGAATCGAATCGAATCGAATCGAATCGAATCGAATCGAATCGAATCGAATCGAATCGAATCGAATCGAATCGAATCGAATCGAATCGAATCGAATCGAATCGAATCGAATCGAATCGAATCGAATCGAATCGAATCGAATCGAATCGAATCGAATCGAATCGAATCGAATCGAATCGAATCGAATCGAATCGAATCGAATCGAATCGAATCGAATCGAATCGAATCGAATCGAATCGAATCGAATCGAATCGAATCGAATCGAATCGAATCGAATCGAATCGAATCGAATCGAATCGAATCGAATCGAATCGAACCGAACCGAACCGAACCGAAGCGAACCGAACCGAATCGAATCGAATCGAACCAAACCAAATCAAATCAAATCAAATCTTTTATTTTCCTCAAAATGACAAAACTTTACATCTTGTATAGGAATAGTCAGCACTTATATGTAACTTACAGCGAGTTGGTACTAAAAAAGAACAAACAAACAATTATAAATCTGGACAGTATCACATAAGCACAGTGAATCACAGTGGATTATATAAAAACTCATCGAGTGTATAAAAACAATTAATCAATTAAAACGACTTAATTTTTTTCAAATAACGTTAGATTTTCTGCTCTCTTGATAATTTCTGGGAGATAATTAAAGATTTTAGGTCCGTTGCATTTAGGGGCGTTTTAAGTTGTCCTGTATTTGGCAGCCTTAGCATGTATCATTATTTTCTGACGTGTGTTCTTATCATGAATATCACTATTCAGAATGAAGTCGGTTCTATTGATGAATACAAAAACTGATATTCATATATGAATAGACTTGTGAGAGTAAAAATTTCATAATTTATAAAAAGAGTTCTGCATGTACTCCGTCTGGAAGTATTGAATATACATCTTAAAATAGCCTTCTGTTGAATAAAAACATTTTTACCCATTGCAAATTCCGTAACGCAGCCTGGATTCAACCTGAGCGTAATATACATTGATGAGTTGTTTATTGGTCAAAACGATTTTAAGATTCTTGAAGAGATATACTAGGGAGAACAATTCGGAAACCAGCTGGTTACAGTGGGGAATCCAATTCAAAAATTCATCCATTTGTATACCCAGGAATTTTAGTTCTGAAAACGTATAACCTGTGTTTTTTTAGCATTAAAAAATAGATCTTGTCTGTTGAAGTACTCAGAAGTTAGTTTCAAGATGTCCGCACATTTCTGCATTAAAATATCAGTGTGCTTATCCGAGATCAATATACTAATGTCATCTGCATATGCGGTAAATAATGAATAAGCTATTTCTCTATCAATGTTGTTGATGTATAAGAGAAATAAAACCGAACCTTAACATTGATCCCTGAGGTACACCCATGCGGACCAGTTTTATTACTAATGTTGGAGATAAAACCACATCATCATGATTGAATATCAGTGAGACACATTGGTTTCTATTGCTAAAAAATGAGGAAACCCAGTCATGTGCATTTCCCCTCAGACCATAAGATTCAAGTATATCAACCAGTTTTAGATTCACACAATCAAAAGCTCTTCTCAAATCGCACAAAATGGTGGCAGGGCACTTGCCCCCTTCAATAAATTGCATTAAGTTTCCACAAAAGGTAAGTAAAGCAGTTTGAGTCGATTTTCCAGACCGAAAACCATGCTGCATGGGTATCAAGATATTGTGTGGTCCGAGAAAGTCATGCAAGCGCTCTATGAATGCATACTCAAAAATCTTCGAGAAGCTCTGTGGGACGGTAATTGGTCTAAAATTTGCGATAGTTGATAATTTTTTGTTTTTACGCAAGAGAGTCACCTTACCCACCTTCAGGAATGTAGGGAAACTGCCTTGTGAAAAAGAAAGATTGACCAAACCAGTTATCGGTTGTATAATAATGTGTAAAACTCTTTTTAATAAAAACACTGGTATCTCGTCAGTTCCAGAAAATGTTTTGTTCCTAAGTTAACGATTAATCAAACTGAGTAATTCAGATTCACAAAAAGGCTGTAAAAACATCGTGCATGGATTTATATTTATGCCAGTTACATTATTGATGTTCGGTTGATAGTCATTGTTACTTGAGATATCACTTATTAAAGCCTGTGGAGCTTCGATAAAAAAATTATTCAATTTATTCACGATCTCTGCAGGTTCTTTGATAGCTTCACCATTTTTTTGAATAGCGATACAGTCACATGACTTTTTACTTCTGTTCGTGAGTTCAGATACTACTTCCCACAGAGTTTTTGGATCGTTATCTGATAAACTAATTTTCTTTAGGTAGAAATTCATTTTGTTTCATTAACTAGTTTCTGTTTTTTTATTGCCATAATATAATTCAGATAAAGCAGGGTTACTTTTCTTCAGATAAAATAGAAATTTCAATGAGCAGCTAGATTCTTTAACGAGATCGTCATCCACTCCCGTTTATTATTATTCAAATATATTTTACGTTTAGGGAAAAAAATTTCGAAACAATGAACAAATGTATCATAAAAACGATCGAAGGCTTCGACACAATCATTATAGTCATATATGTTGTTCCATTCTGCTTTTCCTAATAAAAACTCGAAATTGTCTAAGCTACTTTCATTGAAACATCTCTTTATTTCAGTTTTTTTGTTGATTTAATGGAAGAGTTTACGTTAATTTCTAAGAAGATAGCACGATGATCAGATATTACATAATCAGTAACGTAGCAGGTTTCTTCATTGTTGCAGTTTGAAAAGATCTGGTTAATCAAAGTACAACTGGTGTCAGAAATACTTGTGGGCCAACCCACCAATGGGCGAAAGTTGAAACATGACGTTACATTACATAAAGTTATAAAATTATCATTGGAACAGGATTCAAAGTTAAAATCGCCGCAGATAACATAAATTATACCAGGTTTATAAATACGGTCTAGTATTTCAGGAATATTGTGAAAAAATGCGTCAGTATCTCCACAGGGGGATCTATAACAATTCAGTATGACACATTTTTGCTCATTTAGTGTATAAGAAATAGCACAAACTTCGAAATGTTGTTCAATGCAGATCTCACCAAGATCAATAACAGTTGCCTTGATATCATTCCGTGCCCATATCGCAACCCCACCACATTTTTGTGGGTCTACTGTAAAGACTACATAAACTAAAATCTGGAAAAACTATATTGTCCAACAGTATTTCCTTAACGTATATCTCTTTTATACATAAAAACTGTAAATTAGCAAAATAGCTCAATTCTGTCTGCAGAAAATTCATTTTATCAAAATTAATGGTATTTACATTTAATAAGAGTAGGTTTGGATTCATTGAAGCTCTATATTCGATTTCTGACGATAGTGTAAAAAATGGCTGATATATGCACGGCTTGGCCATAGCTCAGGATTCATGGCCACCTTGAAATTTTTCTCATATATACCAACCTTGAATGATGAATAGATGTTAGGATGCTTATATTTAATTGGCTCACACGTGACCTCGGGAAAGACGGGTTTCAGCTGCCCTGACATTTCCTCAGATGTGCGGTCTCTGGATCCACTCTGCACACGTGTAAATATACAAACTTAGGAACACCTTTAATCTTCACAGAGTTTCCTCCAATGAGAAGTTTTCGATGTTGTTTGGATTTTCGTTTTGGGAGAACGGTTTTCCATTCTTCCTGATCATCCCCTTTTGTATTGCGACGGTTAGTCGTATCGTTGGTCAAGTTTATGACATAGTCGAGAGTGGACTGTGTCTCCGCTTGAAAAATAGCAGTACTCAATTTTTTGAGATCTATGTTCGATTTATCACTTATTTCTCTCGTAACGGGTTCACAGACAGATGCTGTCTTATTAATAACATTCAGCTTAGGCTCAGTTTCGTTTTTGTTTTTGTCGAATTTTTGTGCAACACTGGAAATCTGAGATTTTGTAGAGGAGCATGCAACTGCGCAATAATTATTAATAATATTCCGAACATGGGTACCTTTTCCATCTAATAACTTGATTAGGCGTTGTTGATTATTCACTGATCTCTCCAACTCACGTATAAGCATTTTAGATGCTTCCACTTCGACTAATGCCACTTTCACGTCACATTTCAATGTCATAAACTTAAGGTTATCACTAACTGCATTCAGGGATATATCACTAGCAGGAGAAAGAAATCCAGAGTTGTTCTTGTCGGTGATGAAAGCCCATTGAATATCAAGCCCAAAGAGGTCGATCGCAAACAGATTTAAAACCGAAGGATAACGTGAGTGTCACAATATTCATCACAAAATATTTCTGCCTATAATATTAAATTACCACCATTTTGGACTACTAATCCCGAAAGCTGAATCTCAATTTGTATCAGCTAAAATAACTTTAGATCGAACAAAACAGGGTTAAGCAAAGACAAGTCTTCCAGTTGAAATGATTCCTCACATTCATGAAGTCATTGAACATCCACCACATGATAATATATACAACATCCTCAAAACAAAAATTATTCTAAGATAAACACATGCTGAAGAGAAACGATAAAATGGGAAATCAAGAGCCATAGACATTGCACATAAATAAAATTTCATAGTTACTTAGGAAATTTTACTTGAACTTTGGAAGAGACACCTTCCAAAGACTATCTCAGTTGCAACAACAATTTTAGAGAAAACAGATAACGATGAAATACTATAAATTGCAGATCAAATTTGAGACACTTATAAACATTCCAATATTTCCATTGTGAATAATTTGCCAGAGAGTAGTACATCTACAACAGTTCAACAAACAAATCCATCATTTGACTATGGTAACTCCTAAACTTATCATAATTCTTCATCACTTCTTCACGAGGAACAAGACCCAGATGATTAGAGACCATGCGGAGACTGTGTCGTCATCTAAATACAGTAACGGTTCCTGACAGAAACATGTTACCTCATATTGATAATTTTAATCTACATGTGTAACAATGCACTACACCTTTTTCAATTATTCAGAAAGTATAAGATGTATATCAGAAAGTATAATTTGTAATTCAGAATAATAAATTGTAATTCAGAAACCGTAACGTGTAATTCAGATAAGTAAATTATGGTAGGGCTGCAGAACACACCACCATTCACCATGCTACAGCTTTAGCATTTCAAGACATGCCCGTTGGGCGATAATTATTATTATTTATAATGATGTTCACTAATAAATATTTCGTTGTTCTCATATTCCCTTCTCTTACTAATCAAGTCCTTGGTGGTTTCTGAATTACAATTGACGCTTTCTGAATCACAATTTACTAATCTGAATTACATGTTACCGTTTCTGAAATACAATTAATTGATCTGAATTACATGTTACAGTTTCTGAATTACAGTTAACAATTCTGAATAACAAGTTACAGTTTCTGATTCACATGTTACTAATGTGAATTTCAAGTTACACTTTCTGAATTACAATTGAAAAAGGTGTACTTTTCCTCAGACTGATCTGGTTAGGTCTTACCATTAGATACCAGTAGCAGAGGAAGATATTTATAAAACCACTTCTTCTTTATTATTTGAATTTTCAAGTATGCCATCTGGTATGAGAAATTCTGCCTCCTTATATATATAGTCCTCCTTATCCCGAATAATTGTTCGTATCTTGCGATACACTCTCTACGTATGTTTCTTCCTGAATATAAACGTACACGCTTCAAATGTAAGCAAAATGGTCACATCGCTGTCAACTGTCAGAAAACTGTTATCTAACTTTCTCCTGAGTGTGGCCCTGCTTGAAAAGTTTCTCCACTACTCAGTGAGCCAGATACTCAACATGTATCATAGGCTTTGGAGCAAGTGTAATGGTGTAATGATTGAGAGCATACGGGACCAGGCCAAGTGAACATGGTGGCTACGAACGGTCATCCATCGAATGTAGGCTGGAGGAATCTTCGGACTGAAGTTGCCTCCGCTCGCTGATTTGTTGTATCCGAATCTGCACCCTACTCTCGATTTTGGAGACAAAGATATGTGGAAACATGGGACACTGAGTCGAAGGAGGAGCTTTGTGGACTTGGATCGGACTGGGTTATGTGCTCGGCATATAGGTGTCCGCTTGTCGGTCGAACCAACGCAAGTTTAGAATCCTGTACTACTACTAGCTGTCCCCATTGAGGCGAGTTGAACATTCAGAATGACTCTCTCTTACTATTGCTCTGGCTATGGCCGCGTCGTATACCCTCTTGATTTAATGTTAAATCCTAATGTCCACTCTCCTTGGTTCTTTACAGATGATTTATAGCCGGTTGGCCGTAAGCGTATGAATTCTTCAAGCAAGTGAAATAATTAGTTTTGTTCTATTCTGTCCAAAATACTCTCATTTAAACAAACATAATCACGGAATAAGAGATTAATGCAGCTATATAACCCTCATATGTGATCTCAATCATGACAATGTTGGGGGCGAAAATTAGGAAGGGACAACGCCACTAACATACCCAGTAGCTCAGTTTTGGACGCGGATTCGACAACAAAAATTGATTTCGAAAAGATTGAAATATGAAGTTCAATATTCCGGACCGCCACTGATTCATCGCAAGTGGAAAATCCAAAATCACCCTGATGGAATGGGATAACCAACTGCGCTAATATTACAAAAATATCAAAGAATATGATGGTATTGAAATAATATATAAATATGTAGAGGTTTTGTCTTCCCTTATGGTTGGATAACTTGGACCAGAATGAAAGGAATAGTCGTGTCCTTTACTAATAAAATATATTAATTAATGTTACACACACTGTAAGTGCACAATTCGGCACAAAATACAAAATGAAATTCATGTAAATATGGATCAACCAAGATGAATTAGGAGTAGTGTATCGTTTTAGTATTTCAATATCAAACCTCCAGTGAGGGCTATCCATGTGACGTCACGAAGATAGCTAACAATTTTAATAATGTTATGGATCGCCTCCGTTGAACTATTAATATGCCTAGGGGCACAATCTTAAGCTAGACTCATCTGAAAGTAAGTAGATTTTCTCAATAAGGCCAGTTCACCAGTTGTGGTTTATGAATCCAGTGCCTGGGTGAGTACAGGTGTGCACAGTGGGTACGACACAATCGAACAATTACGTGTACAGCTACGACGAGTACCATTTACCATACATACCAATAACAGGGGACGAACAGTTAAGGAATTCTGAACCACAGAGGAACAGTGGAACTCCAGCGGTACAATAAACAGTAGAAGTAATAGTGGAAAACAGTGGAGCAACGGAACAGTGGTAGAGCACCCTAGAGTGAACAATGCCAGTATGACTTCTGATTACACATGTATGGGGCCATAAATAGTGCCCGTTACTCAGATGACAGACGTCAAAGTCGCAAACTGTCCAAAAGTATGTTTACAAAATAACGCTGTCATACCGCAAAATTCAAGTTATCATTTCGAAACAGTGGCGTACAGAGTGGAAAGTTTATATCACTAACAGATAATTTCTATTGTTATTGTTTCGAAACCAAAACGGTTTTCTATTGAAAAATAAATCCGTAACAAATCATTCCACTCACCGAATAATCTCTCTCGTCGGCTTCTAGGCATGTTCGACGAATACACATATACGAGGATACCCCTATGCTATGGTTCACTAATTTTCTCAATGACTATGATAATATTGATTATTTTGACTCGATTCAAATTCTACTGCATCATGAAGCATCTTAATTAGCTTGGTTGTTTCCAAATTTATTGGCTAGAAGAAGTCATGTATGAAAATGAGATAGATATGTATGAAATTACTAGACAATTGAAATATTGATCTAAGAATTGAAAATGATATTTTTACATTTACTGGATTCCTGGATTCCTTCTAATTACCAAATCAATGTACTTATATCTGCAAATAGGTTATTCTAGACTTGAAAATGACTAACTCAGAAAGCACCTTACGTTTTCATCATGACTCAATACCCTTCAGAATACACATGGGTATCAAAGAACATTACACGAATAAAGAATGTTTACACGACGGCGAACCATTCACTTGACTTTACTGAATAAAACCGGTTTTGATCTTATCGGGATCCGACGGCCCGACCATGGTTATTTCAAATATCAACTTGCTTCAAGAGCTATGGAAATATCAACTTATTTGAAGAATGATTGAAATTCATCTCTCCTCCTTCTTGATTCTCGAAATAATCTAGACCAACTTTTTTTCTCCTCGTTGGTTATTCAGTTTCGTTGCCGGCGTCAGTTATTGGCTGTTTTGGCCACTCCCTTCGACATAGTCGCCCCGTGAAATTTGGTTCAGATGAAACAATTTGTGTGACAACTTTAATAAACCAGGCTTTTCGCACATCATAGTTTGGAGGAAAGGTCCATATATGCTCATATCATAATAATATATTATATCATCCGTGAATATTTCTACTAAATCCGAATGAAAATGTCCTAATAAACTTTCCATATTCTTTCGAATGAATCAAATACTACTATCATTGCCCCTAAAACTATTAACAATATAAAATTGGATGAAACATGTCGATACAGCTCCCTTGGTGAATTTAACTTCATTAAACTTAAATCAACTTTAAGAATTTTGATTCCTTTATGCACTCGCTTTATTCAATTCATCGGTCTTTTTCTCGAAACAAAAAGAAATGTAGTATTACTACGTAGTTTTATCTCCCGAACACGAATCCGAAAGAATTTTGTGAGAGTCACTTATGACCTACTGAATCTTGGAAATTGACCATTTTTAAAATTTTTTTCTCAGCGATAAATCGCACACTTTTTTGAGACCCTAATCTGGGATTATTCATACAAAAGTGTATAATGATGCACTAAATCAATTAGCATGCCATCGTCGTACATATTTATAGTTTTAAAAGTCTCAATGTTATTATTTATAAACTTAACTGCGATTTTTATTCAATTTTGACAGGTTTTTATAATTTGCGAAGGTTATGTCAATTATGTCATTAGTTTTATTTGTATTTTCTTTTTCCTTACAAGATAAAAATTGGTTATGTCTTAAATAATAGGTAAAGAAAGATGAAAGTTAATTTAGATGCATGAATGGTTCTAAGAAAATACATAGTTTCAACATCTTAGTGAAAGTGCTAAATGAAAGTGAAGATAAAAATTAAAGAAAAAGCGGTGTGCATAAATCCGCCTTGATTTTGCGTTCGGAGGAATTGTAGCCATATGTATTATCTTTTACTGTTTCGTCATATTCGAAGGTTTAAGAATGTCGTTACAACAATAAAAAAAATACCCTTAACCAATACCCCAAAAATTTATTGGGATAGCTCGTCTCACCATAAACAATTCGTGAAATCATTTAAAAAATGGAATTGTATTTTTTTGGAGTTGAACAATTAGATGCATTTAGCTTATTTCGTTCCAAACATGCCTTGACCAAATGTACTAGTTTTAAGTATGATCTTATGTGAACGGCATTTAGTAGTGCACTGAAAGGGTTCAGCTGTTATAATTCGGACCGGGGCTAGACCTCGACCGTTTACACGTTTGTTTTGGTCTAGACCTGGACTGACATACGTTACTGTCTACAATTGAGAAGCAACTGATAAGAAACTCAGATCTTACACCAACGAATACTTAGGGCGGATTGCACAAAACGAGTTCACCAACAGTTCAAGTAAACTCGCTTTAGTTGCTATGGATTAGCCAATAAAATTTACAGTTCCTTATCAACTGAACTTAGTTTAGTTGAACTATCATTGTACAACCCGCCCTTACCGACATAATAATACACCTATGAAATCATTTCATAATTTTTATAATCACAACACTCCTGATACACGTCTGTTCACTATCATAGACAACGTAGGACTCCCGAGGTTTCACCTCATTCCGTACAAGTAATCGTTTAATATCATATCGTCTCTGCAAGATATTGCGAGTCACTGCATAATTGCAATTATGAGAAATCGAGAGAGAGGATAACCTGTAACACACCAGCTTCTAGAGAAGCTCTCAGATGATGAAATTTCTGAATTTGATTAATGCTAGTGTTCTGATTTATTAACGATGTGAAGGTGTTGCGAAACTTCAACCAATGCTGATTCGATCCGTCAGAGTTTGCTAGTGAAATTGTTGGAAGTTAAATATATACATGTGTCGTCATTCCCAACTTGAACATGGGGATCCAGCTTACTTTACAAGATACGAAGTTGGTTGAATTGGGCAAACGTTGCGAATTTTCATGCTGACTGATATTCTGAAAAAAAAACAAGAGTATTTAAGAGAACACAGCAAAGATGTTATCCAGATTATCTTTCCCACTTGAAGAGAAGAGACCTATAATTATTCGTTTTTTGAAAATCGCGAAAAACCAATCAAGTCAGCTATTTCTGAAAAAAAAAACATTATTGGATCTGAAGAAAACAGAGTTCTCTGGGAGATCGTTTAGTAACGAACAGTCGTTGCCGACCGATGAGGAACCCCTCACTCCCATATACACCTACTATATAGGCTTATCATGGCAAATACCTGTCAGAAAATAACTACTCTCCTGGCTAAGACCACGACGGGTATTGAATTAAATCTAACAGACACTTGTGCAACTTTCCTCAAAGCATCAGAGGACGCAATTGCAAGTGCCCTCTGTGACCAACCAGTAGGATTATGTTTCAATTTGGACAAGGTGACCACCTGCAAACCAGTTTCGAGGTTGTTTTCTCTCATCATTGCAAGGGTAGGTCAACACAGACAGCAGTGAAGCCATCTGTTCCCTGTCCAAACCATTACACACTCCGCTGCTTGGTCAACTCTGGTTCACGCGATGAAGCGGTTTCTAGGCCGCTCCACCTAGCGAGCAGAGGGAGAACACTTCGAATCACCGGGTAAGGAGAGAAGAAAACAGAATTATTTGGGATATGGTTTAGTAACGAATAGTCGTTACCACCGTTGATGAACCATCCACCTCCATATACACCTAATACGTAGGCTTGTTATGGCAAGTACCTGTCAAAAAACAACTACTCCTCTGGATAAGAGCACGACGGGTATTGCACTAAATCTAATCGGATACTTGTGCTACGTTCGTATATATGGGAGTGAAGGGTTCACAATCGGTCGGCAACGACTGTTCGTTACTAAACGACCTCACTAAGAACTCTGTTTTTTTCACATAAATCTCTCTACCCGGAGATTGCCACAAGTTTGAAGATATTATGAATCCCTATCCTCAAATGAAACACGTCTAAGTGATACTGCATGGTATCTTCAGTTATGAAACCAACAAAAGTCACTCCGTGCTACTCCAACTGAATGCAGAATTCGCAACAACTACAAGTTTATGACGTACTCCGCTTAGTGCGCACACCCCAGACGTGGAATGAAAAGTGTTAACAGAGTTCCAAAAGTAAACAACTAAATCACGAATGACAATTAATAACCTTGGGATAACTTGAAATATGACGTTACCAAAACACAATGACGTAAATGTAAAATGGATATACCTGGTAGTATAATGCAATGGGGCTGCCTATTTCCGTGTTCAATTGAGAAATAGTTGGATGGATTACCAGTGAATACACTCTCGAAGAAGCAACATTTTGATAGCAATATAGATATTGTTAGTGTTTGAAAATTATGAAATAAATGCAGAAGGCAATTAGTGGTAAAATACATGTAAAATATGAGTAAAAATTTCGATATACCCTGAATAGTTGATGATTGAAAAAAATAACGTTACAAGATTCAAAGTGTTCTCTATCTGCTCGCTAGATGGAGCGGCCTAGAAACAGCTTCATCGCGTGAACCAGAGTAGACCAAGCAGCGAAGTGTGTAATGGTTTGCACGGGGAACAGATGGCTTGAGTGCTGTCTGTGTTGAACTGCCCTTGCACTGATGAGAGGCAACAACTTCGAATCTAGCTGCAGGTGGTCACCCTGTCCAAATCAAAACCTAATTCTGCTAGTTGGTCACGGAGGACACGTGCAATTGCGTCCTCTGATGCTTTAAGAGACGTTGCACAAGTGTCTGTTAGATTTAATTCGATACCCGTCGTGGTCTAAGCCAGGGAAGTATTTGTTTTCTGGCAGGTACTTGCCATAATAATCCTACGTGGTAGGTGTATATGGGAGTAAAGGGTTCATCATCGGTCGGCATCGACTGTTTATTACTAAACGATCTCCCAAAGAACTATGTTAACCCGGAGTTTCGGAGTGTTCTCCTTCTACTCGCTAGGTGGAGCGGCCTAGAAACCGCTCCATCGCGTGAACCAGAGTCGACCAAGCAGTGGAGTGTGTAAAGGTTTGAACAGGAAACAGTAATTTCAGTGCTGTTTGTGTTGACTTACCCTTGCACTGATGAGAGGCAACTGTCTGCAGGTGGTCACTCTGTCCAAATCTAAACCTTATTCTGCTGGTTGGTCACAGAGGGCACTTGAAATTGCGTCCTCTGGTGCTTTGAGAACCGTTGCACAAGTATCTGTTAGATTTAATTCAATACCCGTCGTGGTCTTAGCCAGAAGAGTATTTTTTTCTGACAGGAGATTTTGTCTATCCTTATGCTTGGATAACTTGGACCAGAATGATAAAAATAGTTCTGTCCCCTACCAACAAAATAAAATGATTGATGTTACACACACTGTATGTGCACAGTTCGACACACAATACAAAATGAATTTAATGTGAATATGGCAGTGACAAGATGAGTAGAGTATACGCTATGACTGAGAGTAGTGTATCGTTCAAGTATATCAATATCAAACCTCCAGTGAGGGCTATGTCTGTGACATCACGATGATAGCTAACAATTAATAATATGCTATGGGGGCACAATCTTAAGCTAGACTTATCTGATAGTGAGCAAATTTTCTCAATAATGCCAGTTCACCAGTTGTAGTTTATGACTCCAGAGCCTTGGTGAGTACAGGTATGCACAGTGGGTACGAAACAATAAAACGAGGTATGTGTACAGCTAGGACGAATACCATTAACGGGAATACTACTAATAGGGGACGAATAGAGATGAAATACTGAACCACAGAGGAACAGTGGAAGTTCAGCGATACAATAAACAATAAACTAGTCCAACCTCTGATTACACTTGTATGAGGCCATAAATAGAGCCCAAATGTAAATACTAACATCTATCGAGTGGGAGGATTCTGGTAACTGCTTTGATGGTCTGTTTGCTATCTGTTACCTAGTTTCTCGTTCCAGTGGTTTTACCGATGAATGATGGCACTAGCAGCCCTTAAAATACATAACGAAACAAGCATGAACACCAAGAGATAAAGGTCAGTCAGATGTGCTTACATCAAAACCTCAAAAATTCGGATAGAAATAAAGATTTCTCCGAAACTATACAGCGTTAAATATCGCAAACAATGTGAGGAAATCTCCAGATACGAATTTCCAAGATCCACCAAGATCCACCAAGATCCACCAGAAATGATCAAAATTCAATCAAATATTGGAACACTTCAAATATGTTACTTGCCAAGATGTCACTCATCAAATATCGATCTGGAAAATGTCACTCAGATGACTCAGACGTCAAAGTCGAAAACTATCAATATGAGACAAAGGCGCTTCCTTGCTTATTCTGGTCGGTGAGATCAGTCCAGGAACCATCTCGGGCTACTCGAAGTTACTCCTTGGGACAATTAGATAACGACTCAGGTGAACAGAACGCCAAAAGATTCTGTGATGCCAACTGAACCAAGGCGGAAACGCCATCCTTGCTCAATCTCAGAACCAAACATGAATAAGGTCAAGTACTCGAAAATGAAGTACCTCAATGGCACAGATTGGAAATAAAGAAAAAATGTGCCGGTTTTGTGTTCTAAACACAAAACAATGAACTAATCGAATGCAAATAATGCTTTCATATTGCAAAATGAAACAACTGATAACTGTCTGCTTGAGGATAGTGTATGGCTAGGTATGGCAAAGGTAAGTACTAACATTCGATAACAGCTGTACATGAAAACGATCAAGTTATCATTTTGAATCAGTGGCGTACGAAGTGGAAAGTAAATGTCAATAACACAGAATGTATACTGTTATTGTATTAAAACAGAAAGGGTTTTCTGGTGCATATACTCTATATTTAAATAAGTTTGACGCAACATTTTCAAAAACCTCCTGCCGATATTTCATCATCTCACCCTATTTCTCGCATTTTCATAGTATTTCTATTAAATTTGCCGCTATTGATGAGTCTGACATGTACCAGAATCGTTTTTCAAATATTGCATATTGCCTGAGTCTCCATAGGAATATGGGCCAATATGGTTCGTTTAGTTGTCACACATAAAAATATGGCGAAAGAGTTGTTGAAAATGGAGACATATTGTTACCGGTAAAATCTACTCATTATTCTCTGTCACTATAATTTAAACTCGATTCAATTTGTTGCATCAGGTTCAAGAAATTCGTTACATGTCAACGAGGCAAAGTGGAGCGCGGTTGAATTTAAGCCACCAATTAATATGGAGAACCCTCGAAAAGAATCATTATCGGCCTTATAATATTTGTCCCACTCAAACTCCTAGACATAAGAAGCGCAGGTTAGCATTCTGCAGATTTCTGTTGGATAAGATACACGAAATTTCCATCACAATATAATATGGAATGAAGAATCGAAATCCACGAAGTCGGGAATGACTAATCGACATAATGAACATTTATGGTATGTAAGGTATATATGGTCTGTATGGTATGTATGGTATGTAAAGTGTGTATGGTTTTTATAGTTCTCGTGTAAAGCAAAAATCGTGATCTAATATGCATTTTTGTCTGAATAAATTAGTTGGTTTATTTTAGCGAACTGTATTCGGCCCATACATTTATGAAGAAACTTCAACTGTCAGCAGATAGGTCGATTTTATGAAGAGAGATAGAAGGACGTTTGACGTTGGCTAGCGCGGTCTCCTGATGTACCTTCCTTGGATAATTTGTGTGAGACACAATGAAAATTAATGAGTATAAAACTGTTAGAGTCGATATAAACAAACTACTACGAAAGCTAATTTAATGATTAGACAATGATTGCAACCTGCTACTCTTCAACTGCTGCAGCTACTGCATAGCAGATGGCACTGTCATTTTAAATGATGTTTAATGGTCGCTATCCTGATTTTTTCGGATAATATTATAACACTAATGTCTTTGCTGCGTATATGTTTAATAGAAACTCACTTGATGAGGGTAGTTGGCAGAAATGATTTCAGAGGTGTTTCATTCAATCATTTCAGGAAACCAGATGTCATGGAAACAAATATATCATAGGTAATCCTCAATTTTGAAATTTGAGAGATATTCTGAACTCTTGCTGGTATCTTGTAACTTGTAATAGGTATAAATCTCTCACTTTATCTATCCGATTGGAATAAATCACATAAAACTTTATTTTCATTATAAGTGAGTACACGCTATATGGTTACGTTTCCGGTATCCAAAGAAATCAATAGAAAAACGTACTGTGCGCTGGAGACACTTAGAAGGGTGAAGCCATGTCAATCATTTTGCTATAAACTCTTGCCAGTGGCAGATATGGCTATTGGGACTAGTACTTGAAGGAGTATTACTGATGGCCTCAGCAAATGAAGGCGGATTTCATTGATTGGGACCTGCGGTCAGTTATGATGAATTTCCCCCTCCAAGCGTGGCGTTACTTTGTCAATTATTAAATCGTCAGTTTAACCCTCCGAGAAAGGTGAGGTAAGTCTCAAATCAATTCTATTTCTCCAGCAATTCGAAAAGTATTCATTTCTTTCACTTGGCCGTTTGTTACTGTGAGATTCACATTTTATTTTTGAATACAATATTTTTTTTTAATGGGGAATAATTAAATGTAGATTGGGTGGAACCATCTGGTGCAGAAAATGCCGATTCAGTTGTTATATTGATTGTACTACCTTGCCTGGCGCAGACAAGTACTCATTTCAAAGGAAATGGTAAATGGTTTGGTTTTCTGAATAATTTTTCATGGTTCAGTGAGCACGTAGCTCGTGGATATAATTTGGAGTACTGTCTTCTAGGAATAGGAGACATACCAGGGTCGTTCGAAAACAGGCATTTTTTTTTTCAATTTCATCACTCAACCATAGAGTTAACAATTATGAATCACCCTTTCCATTTCATTAGGGTATATACTGAATTATATTAATAATTCCAGGTGGTGATTCCTTGTCATATTTTATGAAAAAAAAGTATACATATACGAATGTCCTAACATGCTTTGTTTTCAAGTGACGGAGTGTCAAAATTTATTAAATACTCAAAGTTTTCTTGCTGGTTTTCACGATACCTGTTGTGTTCATTAGCAGTTACAAGGGACTTGTTTTCATGAGGTTAGATTTCAAATTATAAGTAGCGAAGGGTCAGTGTTGAATGATAATTATTGTAAATATCTTTGTACGGCACTATTTTTCTCTAAGTTTCATGTTTTTATCAGATTAAACATTTGAAAATACAACATGTGATGCCGTGAATTTGAAATAGCAACACTTTATCATTCCATAGATTTCCTTAATTAATTAATTTCTACCTGAACTCCTTTATTGGTTTCGTCGCTGATGTGTGTTGTGTTCCTGGGCCTATTATTGTTAACTGTTTCTATCAAAACTTAACAATACATTTGTGCATTAAATCAAATAGAATGTCAAGAAAACATGGAGTATCTGAAAAAGAGATCATTCACATAACTTTTTGATGGTACGTAACCACCATTCCTACGCCACTGACTTCGATTGGACACATTTTAGCAATTTCAACTCCACGACATCATAAGAAAGTTGTATTTTTGATGATTTATTCTGAAAAAAAATTGAAACTTAGAGAAAAACAGTGGCGTACAATAATTTTTACTATAAATATCAATCAGGTAACCATCTGCCACTTAAAATTGAAAATATAATATCATGAAAAGAAGCCCCTTGCTACTGCTTATAACCACACCAGGTTTCACAAAATTGTCAGGAGGACTTTCGAGTAATTGATGAATTGCCTATTTTTAAATGAATCTTTGACAAACCGTTTCTCAGAAACCAAGCAAGTTAGGACACACGTTTATATGAAAATTTCTTCATGAAATATGACAAGGAATCACCACCTGAAATTATTGATACCATTCAGTATACACTCTGTATGGTGCTATACAGCATACTCACAGTACTGAGCGAACGCTTTCAATAACCATTCGAATGGTTTTCAGCACAATAACCACAAATTTCAATCGATTCACAATTTCGTATCAAACTTTCCATTAATATACTATTTTTTTTTTGTGTTTTGGCATCGACTGTTATGGTCATTAGCCTCGTGTTCTGGATAGGCCTTGTTACTTACTCCATGCGCCACCTTAGGAGCAGCACTGTTAATTGGAACAAAACAGTGAATCGTGCAGGACTCAACCCACAGTTCATCCACGGGATTTGAAATACTACTTATTGAAATCAATTTCTATATTCTTCACAGTTTAAGAACATTTCACTTAGTAATATCTATTGATGGCACTGTCCATTTGACTCCTATATTTGGATTTTCTACTGATCTTTAACTTGTACTTTAATTGAACGATTCAACTTTGAGTGCATCCATATCTGCATGGCTACGCTCCAAACTGTGAATTCTTTCCGGGGTAATATAAAGGGCAATTCAAATTCGACCCCCATCATTGGGATCTCCCAAACAACAGGAGATACGTCGAAGCTCAAATTGGGGCAAAGTTGCGTAATCTGGTGCTTAACAAAATACTGTGAATATCGGGAAAAAACTGAAAATCGGAATTTTCGTTTTTATTTGTTTCTATCGTTATTTGACAACATAGCTCAAAACCAAAAGTACATTTCCATTGATACTTTTTTTCAGCTACACGTTTTTATGTTCAGATTTACTATCCGACGTTTCGTCTTCTGGCATTCATCATCAACTTTTTTTTCTGTTATGGGCGCCATATTGTTTTTTTATACAGAAAAATAGTGATTCTCGTTCTGATTTCATTGCTGTATAATTTGTTATGATTTGCACTTCTGAAACCACAGATATAAATAAAAACAACTTCATCTAAGATGGTCATGACTCCATCGAAAAATTTTGTTTAATAAACACTAGTTGTCAGAACTCATTAAACATCATAAGTTTGCACAAATACTTCATTCGAAATGTCCTTATTCTCAAATGAAGAAAAACGAGAAATGTTGAAACTTTATTATAAATTTGATAGTTATAGAACGAAAACAACACAAATTTATTTTGAATTATATCCTGAAAGACAACCGGATAGAACATTATTCGGAATTTTCGACAAACACTTGTCTGAGTACGGTGCGTTTCAAAAACCAAGTATGAAATATGAAAGCGCAATGGAAAAAAATATTAGACGTCACTTATTAACCGAGGTAAAATAATTGTTCATTCCATATTCGAAGAAGTATAATTATTTTTGGTACTTTTTTAGATAAATGAAGATCCTTCCAGATCAACACATCAAGTCTCGGCAGAAATGGATGTGCCACAGACGAGCGTTTGGAGGAAATTAAAAAAAGTGGTTGAAGTGTTATAAGATACATATTTCACAAAAATTACATCCAGGTGATCCTGAGAGCAGGATGGAATTTTGTAGCTGGCTCTCGAATAGGGTAGACCCTACAAACTTCTTGAAAAACATTATTTGGACCGACGAAGTACTTTTTCGAACTGTGGTGTTTTTAATAGAAATAATGAGCACATTTGGGGTGAAAATAATCCACGACACTTCAGAGAAGTCAGACCACAAGTTCGGTTTCGTTTGAATGTGTGGGCTGGAATTTATGACGACCGAATACTTGGACCTCATTTCTTCTGTAATACTTTGAACGGGGAAACCTATCTTCGGTTCTTAAGAAACGAATTCGAAGAATATATATGGATACGTTTCCCCTTGTTAATTATAACAGCTGCTGGTTTCAGCATGACGGGGCTCCTCCATACAATAAAAGAGCAGTTTGCGAATATTTACACCAAATATTTCCTAATAGGTGGTTAGGAAATTCTGGACCAGTGAGGTGGCCGGCAAGGTAAACTGACCTTACAGTTTTGGATACTTTCTTGTGGGGCACTTCAAAGAATATAATCTATGGAGAGCAAGAATATGACACAGTAGATGAACTTAAAAACAATATCATCACGCAATTCAGGACTATCAGAAGAAGAGATATTGTTAGGGCTGATCTTAATTTGAGACGACGAGCTCGGTTATGTATTCAAGAGGAAGGCCATCATTTCGAACACTTGTTGTAATAGTTTTTGTGCATTTTTACAAGCTCATGATTTCATTCTTGTTTTTTGAAACGCACCGTACTCAGCCAAGTGTTTGCCCAAAATTCCGAATAATGTTCTATCCGGCTGTTGTCTTTCCGGGTATAATTCAAATAAATTTGTGTTGTTTTCGTACTATTCCTATCAAATTTATAATAAAGTTTCAACATATCTCGTTTTTCTTCATTTGAGAATGAGGACATTTCGACTGAAGTATTTTTGCAAACTTATGATGTTTAATGAGATCTGACAACTAGTGTTTATTATACAAAATTTTTCGATGGAGTCATGACCATCTCAGATGAAGTTGTTTTTTTTTAATATCTGTGGTTTCAGAAGTGCAAATCATAACAAATTATACATCAATGAAATCAGAATGAGAATCACTATTTTTCTGTATGAAAAAACAATATGGCGCCCATAACAGAAAAAAAAAGTTGATGATGAATGCCAGGAGACGAAGCGACGGATAGTAAATCTGAAAATGAAAACGTGTAGCTGAAGAAAAGAATCAATGGAAATTTTCTTTTGGTTTTGAGCTATGTTGTCAAATAACGATAGAAAAAAATAAAAATGAAAATTCCGATTTTCAGTTTTATCCCGATATTTCCGGAAATACTCAGAAATGTCCAAGTTTCAAAATAGTATTTTGTTGAGCACCAGAATACGCAACTTTGCCCCAATTTATGCTTCGACGTATCTCCTGTAGTTTAGGAGATCCCAACGGTGTGGGTCGAATTTGAATTGCCCTGTATGTATATAGAAGGGGAAACTTGTATATCACTTTTGTACTTTTCAGGTTTTCGGCAGTCTGGTCCAGTCATATCAATCATAAATTAAATTAATTAAAGTTCAGAGATACCTTCAGATCCGATTTGCATCTTCTTGAAATTCAAGTAAATAATTTTGTCCTTTGGTAAATATAGTGTCTTTTTAATTCTAGGCTCAAACCAGATCATTTTTTATATTACTTTGTAAGTGGCGCCTCCCAAGTAGCACATCTATATTGGTAGAATTGGCGATATTGGTCCAATATTACCTAAATGATATTGGCGAAGTATTCTCGAAGCGATATTGGCCTCATATTATTCAAAAATACGGGTACAATATTGCGGGTACAATATTCTGAGAATATTGGCCAAAAATTCAAACGTTATATTGTCGAGAAATATTGTTTGAACATTTCAAAAATAGAATTGGTGAAATATTCTTGAAACAATTTAATAGCCTCAACACATACATCGATTTTGTTGCTAGAGCATTTGGATATATTGGTGGAAGTGAATATGCCTTGGTGAATTATTAAATGTCTTCTAGTCGATCAAGGTGACACCAGAGTCTGCCTTTCGGACGCTATAGCCACTAAGTAGGCTGCCTTGAAAACAAGTCATTTGAAGTATTTGATATATCTTCGTAGGTGTTAGAAGACGTTCTATATGTAGAGCCACCTTGCGGATTTTCATCCAGGTTTGGTCATAATGTAATTTCAATATAGTTCATTGGATATTCGGCCAATATTTAAAATTCATCTTATTCTAGATGTTGGAGACAATATGGAGACAATACTGCTTTTTCGATATCGGTAAATATTATTGAACCAATATTTACCGAATGTATGTTAATAAGATTTGTTGAAGATTGGCGAAATAATATTCAACCAATGTGCAATCATACTTGTATTAACAATATATAGACCGTCAGATAGTGACAGATTTAGGTGCCCCATTTTCACATACAAGCCTCGAATAGGGTTGAAAAGTAAGTCGATGTTGAGTTAAATGAAGGGAAATTTACGAGTGGCTCGTGGGGAAAACATATGGAAAAATCAAAAAGAATTTCCATTAAATTTTACAACGACAAAATCTACTTTTCCATTCGCGCCACTCAAGTCATTATGTTTTTCGGTCTAGTGACGATGTAGATTTTCATAGTTTCGATGGGCTTGCGTGGGAAAATCTGTTAAAATCTAGATTTTTCTTTACAAGATTACAGCCTTATTTTAACCCTTTAGCCACCTTCAACACTCAAGCCTTTGATCTTCCGAAGCCAGGTTCTACTAATTAATGATTAGATGAACACGGCTCGCGTTAAAATATGGAAAATTGAATTTTCCATGGAAAATCGAATTTTCCATATGTTTTCCCCAGGAGCCACTCGTAAATTTCTCTCCATTTTACTCAACATCGATGTACTTCTCAATTCTATTCAATCAATCAATCAATCAAAATATACTTTATTGTCTGAAGAAATGTATCCTTATTGACAAAGCGTTAATGAGCATAAAGCGTGAAAAATATCTAGTGGGTGTATATATATATATAAAGTAAATGAATTAAGTTTGGTAAACAAATCATTAAAAACTATTGCATCACAGTTATACTTCCTGGTATTTGTGTAAATATATACATACATTCACAGACAGTTTAAAAAGGTTTAGCAAAAACATTGGTAGGTGATACAATTGTGCTAGTCAATTAATATTTATAAATAATTAAAGTTAGACAACTAAAATAGTTACACAGTCACATTAATAGTAAAATAAGTTAAAGTTTACACTAATATTATTCAAAGTTAAGCCAGTACAATACAGGTGTCACAGACATCACAGTCACATTAATAATAATATAAATAAAAGTTAGACTACTAAAATATATAAAAGGGTTGACTAACAACTTAGCATTGTCACTAATTTGATTATATCAGAAAGTAATCTTGAATGTCGTAAATAACTAGTTCAAGGAGAAATTTTTTTATAGAAGACCTAAACAAATCATATTTTTCAATATTTCTTATGTTTATTGGGAGATGATTGTATATCTTGGCAGCATTATAGATGAGCGAGTTTTTGATCAAACTAGAAGATGGAATCGGGAGGTTTAAATTATTTATTCAAGGCTTGTATGTGAAAATGGGTCACCTAAATCTGTCACTATCTGACGGTCTAATAGTTTTTATTTCTAGAAACGATATAAGAGGAATATTGGAACTGCAATATTTATTTTAGATGTTGAAAACAATATGAAGACAATATTATTTTACCGATTTTGGTTAATATCATCGAATCAATATTGATCCAATTTGAGTTATTGTAATTTGTTGAAATGATATTCAACCAATGTGCTATCAAACTTGGAAATACAATATAATTTTCATCCTTAGAATCGATATGACTGGAATGTAGGTATTGCAATATTTATTTTAGATGTTGAAAACAATACGTAGACAATATTGTATAATCGATATTGGTAAAAATTATTCAACCAATATTGACATGTGACAATCTACATTCAAAACAGGTCCAACCAATATTCCACCAATATTATTAATATGAGATTGTTATTTTGAATATTCATCCATATTGGACAATACTATTTTTTCATTCGAAATATATCTATATTGGCCCAATATTAAACCAAGATTCAGCCGATATGATGCGCTACCTGGGCTGGTTTTGATTCATTTTTATATTCATAATTAATTCACTTAACGTTTGTTTGAAAGTAGTTGACAATGTATCAGAGGCGCAATCAAGGGGAGCACTAAGGGCCAGTGCAACCCCTCAGAGCAATCTTCTGAAGTACAAGGAATCAGAAGTTGTACAGGAATGATAGGAAAAGTGTATTCTTTCTTGATACACCCAAAAGACAGTAAGTGCTGCAAAAGATTGTCCGTGCAACATTATCAGAATCCCGTGAAGAAAAATCAAATGTGTTCTACCTGTTGGATACATCATGATTCGGTTATAGTCATGAATGAATTATTGTATGACACTAAGGTAAACACGATTAAATTTCCACAGATTTATTGTCTTCGCGACATGTTTCGATACACTGTATCTTTTTCAAGCGAATGTAATACATTAAATTATTCTACCTTGAACATTACTTAAATACCCTTCTTAACAATTGAGGTAATTAGGAGCTACCTATGATAAAAATAAAATTGACAATACAATGTAGGTAGATACCTGGAAATCTCAAAACATATCTACTACTTAATTAGTTGAAAAGGTTCAACAAAGGGGAACTATTAAGGTCCAATTGATCATTTAGTAAACAATTCGAATTTTTCAATTTATTAATTTCCAAGAATTCTAAATAATTAAGTCTAATACCTTTATTTTCAACATGAAGGATTTCAAAGTTTTCATCGAAGTCATGGTCTTCTTCCAAAATATGATTGGCATATGTTGAATGTGTTTTATTATTTACATAATTCATACGGTGCTCACGTACACGGCTTTTGAATGGTCTACCAGTCTGGCCTACATATACTTTGGAACAAGAACCACAATTCAATTTATAAACTCCTGATTTTTTAGATTTTTGTGTTTTATCTTTATTATTTTTAATAAACCTTCCCAACGTGTTATCTGTTCTGAATGCTACTCTTAAATTTTGTTTTTTCAAAAATGACGCTATTTTTTCTGAAACGGGCCCTGAATAAGTTAATGTTCTGTAATTATTGTCAAGGTTCCTCATGTACACTTCTTGGATAGCCTTTCTATGTAATTTTTTAGCAATAGTTCTATGTAATTTTTTAGCAAGAATATTCTCTATTGCTAAAAAATTACATAGAAAGGCTATCCAAGAAGTGTACCCCACTATGAGGAACCTTGACAATAATTACAGAACATTAACTTATTCAGGGCCCGTTTCAGAAAAAATAGCGTCATTTTTGAAAAAACAAAATTTAAGAGTAGCATTCAGAACAGATAACACGTTGGGAAGGTTTATTAAAAATAATAGAGATAAAACACAAAAATCTAAAAAATCAGGAGTTTATAAATTGAATTGTGGTTCTTGATCCAAAGTATATGTAGGCCAGACTGGTAGACCATTCAAAAGCCGTGTACGTGAGCACCGTATGAATTATGTAAATAATAAAACACATTCAACATATGCCAATCATATTTTGGAAGAAGACCATGACTTCGATGAAAACTTTGAAATCCTTCATGTTGAAAATAAAGGTATTAGACTTAATTATTTAGAATTCTTGGAAATTAATAAATTGAAAAATTCGAATTGTTTACTAAATGATCAATTGGACCTTAATAGTTCCCCTTTGTTGAACCTTTTCAACTAATTAAGTAGTAGATATGTTTTGAGATTTCCAGGTATCTACCTACATTGTATTGTCAATTTTATTTTTATCATAGGTAGCTCCTAATTACCTCAATTGTTAAGAAGGGTATTTAAGTAATGTTCAAGGTAGAATAATTTAATGTATTACATTCGCTTGAAAAATATACAGTGTATCGAAACATGTCGCGAAGACAATAAATCTGTGGAAATTTAATCGTGTTTACCTTAGTGTCATATACTATGAATTTCCATCAAGTAAAGGCCACGTCAATCCAAAAAATGAATTATTGGAACCTATTGTATCATCGGGGGTAATACCACGAGTGCTCACAATACTATCGATAGTGATTCTGTCAGAAATCACCACGAGTCCTTTAGAACGAGTGGTGTTAACTGAAAGAAGTCCTCTCACTTCCAACACAAATGGGACCACGAATAATAGATTTTGTTCTGTGAAGTTTACAGTGTTAACCAATTTTGTAATAATTTATATAATATGTTACGGGTTCATTTTGCACTAGAAAACCCTTTCTGTTTTAATACAATAACATCAGAAATTCTGTCATTGATATACACTTTCCACTCTGTACGCCACTGTATTCTTCTTCTTCTTCAGATTCCTCAAAATGACAACTTGATCGTTGTCATGTATAGCTTGTTCCGAATGTTAGTACTTACCTTTGCTGTACTAGTTCGAGCGGACATGAACCGGCCTTAAGCTAATGACAGTTATCAGTTGTTCTATTTTGCGGTATGACAGCGTTATTTTGTAAACATACTTTTGGTTAGTCTATTGTTTTGTACTTAGAACACAAAACCGTAACATTCCTACTCTATCTCTTTCTTGTGTCATTGAGGTACCTATTTCACATTCGAATACTTGACCTTTTGTTTGTTTGGTTCTGAGATCGAGAGGCTGGCGTTTTCGTGTTGTTTCAGTTGGCAACACTGAATCTTAAGGTGTTCTTTTCATAGCTCCTATTAGCTCGAGTTAGTTCCTGGACTGTTCCCACCGAACACTAACGCACAAGAAAGCGCCTTGTCAGATATTGACAGTTTTGACTTTGACGTCTGAGAAAGACTCTCTTCTTCCTTATTTGATCTTGATGAGTGACTGACCTACTTTGAAAATTTCCAATTAAAGTTTTCCAATTAAAGTTTGATCATCGTTGATGGATCTTTGGAAAATTCATATCAGGAGAGTTTCTCATATTGTTTGCGATTTTTGACGCTTTATATTTTTGAGAAATCTCCGTTCGCTTTGCGGATTTTTGAGGTTAGAAGTCACTTCATCATTGTGTGAAACCACTGGAACGAGAAACTCGCTATCAGACAGCAAACAGACCATCAAAGCTGTTATCAGAACCCTCCCACTTAATAGAGGGTGCTCTGCTGCTGTTACCACTCTGCTACTGCTCCTCTGCGACTACCACTTTGCTACTAGTCCTGCTACTACTCTGCTACCGATTATTGGAGTTCCACTAATGTGATTGTTCCATTGTTTCGTTGCTATACGATTGTCTTTCCACTGTTCCACTACTGTGATTGTTCCTGCTCAACTGTGGTTGTCCCGCTGTATATCTGTTGTTTAGCATTCCTTCGCTATTCGTCTCAGCTGTACATGTACTTTGATTGATTGTGTTGTACCCACTGTGCACCTGTATTCACCAAGGCACTGATGAACTACAACCACAATAATTGGTGAACTGGCATGCTTGAGAATATCTACATCAGATAAGTTTAGAATAAGACTGCCCCTAAGGCGTAAGTATCTATAACTGTAAGCTATCATCGTGACGTCACAGGCATAGCCCTCACTGGAGGTTTCATATTGATATATTCAAACTACCATACTCTCAATCACAGCATTCACCTGAATTCATCTTGGTGTTTGATATTTACATTAATTTCATTTTCTGTTGTATGGTGAGCTGAACTGTGCACATACAGGGTGTGTAACGATCAATATATTTTATTAGTAAGGGACATGACTATTTCTTTTATTCTGGTCCAAGTTATCTAAGCGTAAGGGAAGACAAAACCTCTACATATTTATATATTATTATTATACCATTAATATTTTAGTAATATTAGTGCAGTGGGTTGTCCCATTCCATCAGGGTGGTTTCGGATTTTTCACTAGCGATAAATCCGTGGCGCTCCGGAAAATTAACCCCATATTTCAATCTTATCGAAATCAATTTTTATTGTCGATTCCACGCCTACTGAGCTGCTGGGTATGTTAGAGGCGTGACACATCATTGCACATTCACTGCTCTCCTTTCCTAAATTTCGCCCCTAACAAAATGGCGCCCTAACGTTTTTGAATTTTTTTGATTTTATAGATTCCGAATAAAATCAGGTAGAGGTATTTGTATTTCCTTCTGTTCGTTATATTGAATACTAATAGAAGTGCACTTGATAAGTATACACTGCTTACTGCTTATTTTGAATGCTTTTCATGTATTATTCATTATAGTTTATCTAGAATTGAAGCGTAGCAGTTGGTGTACTTATAAAGGTGTTTTTCCTTCTCGGTATCTTGGATCGGGATAGAGAATAGTCATTTTGAGAGTTGCACTGTCTCATAATTTGATAACTGAAATTATTTTCTATCTTTCAGTATCGTTTAGAGTTGTTGTCAAGTGGTACAGTGTGAATTATTTGTCTTTTTTGTCTCAGTCGTCGCGACGCTCACCGTCACCCAGCGTCGGTTATTGGAAAGTTGCTATTTCTGGTATATTTTGGTTTTGTTAGCACTTTCTTATAGTTTTAGAGTACCGACGCTGACCGACGCTTACGGACGCTAGGCGTCGTTTTTCTAAAAGTGCTTTTTTCTGGTATATTTTGGTCTGCTTTGTACTTTTATAGAATTTTAACGCACCTACGCGCTCCGACGCTTACCGACGTCCGGCGTCGTTTGTCTAAAAGTGTCAATTTCTGGTATAATTTGGTTTTCTTGACACTTTTATAGCTTGCAAACGTCCGGCGTCGCTTTTCTAAGTGACTTATTTGTTGAAATTTTGTTTTATGGTCACTTTAATTTGTTTATTATATTTAAAGTATTTTATTATCTGGGTGATTTGAACTGTTTTCTTTGCATTTTTAAAAATGACTTCTTCAAAAATTAAATTAGATGTCAATCGTCTTTCTAGAGATGAATTAATTTATGAAATAATGGTTAGAGGTCTTGGTGATGGTACAGACTTAACAGTAGCTGATATTAGGGCAGCTTTGCGGAAAGCGTTGTCCTTAGAAAAAACTTCACATGCCATTAAAAATCCAGCATATCCTTTCAAATTTATTGATGACTCTGCGGCTATTACTGTTAATATTGATTTGTTGAAAACTTTGATCGATTACTTTTCAGGTACAGAAAAAGATACAACTTATGTAGGTATATCTTAAAAAATAGCTCATGTTTTAGGTCGTGTGAATAGGTGTAGTCCTCAGAATGATGCTGAGAAGAAAATTAAATCTGATTATCGAGTACAATTGTTATTGTTGCTAGATAAGTAACAAGGAAAGGCTCGTAAAGGCCATAAAGATTCCACAGTAATTGATATTTCAATTTTGAAACAATCCTTGACAGCACCGAATGCACACAGCTCTGCGGTTCACTCTAGTGATTCTTCCAGTGAGGGAGAAGAACCTTTGAAAATTAGGCCAGTCCCAGTTCGTGATTGGGGTATGAAATTCACTGGAAGGCCTGGAATGATGTCGTTCTCTACTTTCGTTGAAAAAGTAGGAACAATGAGAAAGTCTAGAGGTATATCGAAATCAATATTGTTTCGGGATGCTGCAGATTTATTTGAAGGAGATGCTGCTACTTGGTATAACTTAGTGAAAACTTGGGCTTCTGATTGGGATTCTTTAGTTCAATTGATGTGACAGAAATTTTTACCTGCCAATTTTGACAAAGACTTATTTGAAGACATTAAGCGTAGAACACAAGGTCCTGATAAGTCTATTGGTTTGTATGTTGCTAGCATGAAGAGTTTGTTTAATAAAATGCAAACACCTATATCAGATGAAGTTCAACTTTCATTAATGATGGAACGGATTAACCCATATTATCATCCATTCTTAGCATTCAAGCAAGTTAATTCAATAACTGAGCTTATTGATGTTTGTCGTACTCTTGATGAGAAGCGGGATTTAGTGAAATCTTATGTTCCCCCACCATCAAAAAGCAAATCTTTGATTCCTGAATTGGCATATGGTTCTAGTTCATCGAGGAGTGACTACGTACCAGATTTGGCAGAAGTTTCATCTCTGGCTAGTTGTTTTAACTGTGGAAGTGATAGCCATACTTTCAGAGGATGTTTAGCTGAAAGGAAAAAATTCTGCTTCAAGTGTGGAACTCCTAACGTTACACTTCGTGACTGTCAAAAATGTTCTCAAGAACATAACAGATGGAACAATAGAAGTAGAAATAACAACAGACATGCTAACAACTCTTCTTCATCACAACAGGGAAACTCTACAGGGAGACCTTAGGTGGTCAGGAAGTTTCTCCCGAGTCAAATAATTTGACCTTTTCTGTATTAGATTCTAGGAAGCAAATAATTCTTCATTATGTACTCTCAAGTGTGTCTGGTAATGAACGACCATACCTTGGTGTTTCTATGTTTCTATTTTAGGATGTCCTATTACTGGATTGTTGGATTCTGGAGCATCCAGAACAATTGTTGGCCAAACTGGTTATGAGTTTCTGAGACAACGGGGTTTAAGTTTGTATAGTTCTGTCAATGAGTATAGAGTGGCTAATGGTCAAATTTGTAAAAGTGTTGGTTATGTGACCACCCCTCTATGCTTAGTTGGCAAGATTTGTGTTATAGATATTTTGGTTATCCCTGAGTTGCCTCATACTCTCATTCTTGGTATTGATTTCTGGACGTCCATGAATATTATTCCAGATTTGAGACAAAGAGTTTGGCATTTCTCCAAAGATTTTCCACAGTCAGTTGAGATGTGTGGTATAGAATGTGATGAAATGCTTTCTCTTTCTCAGCAAGAACAGCTCAGACACTTGGTAGAGGAAAAGAAAGATTTGATGGGAACTTGCTTAGGTAGAACTAATTTGGTTGAACATAGTATTGAGCTACTTCCCAATACAAAACCAATTAAGCAACGCTATTACCAAGTTTCCCCTATTGAACAGCAAGTTATTGATGAAGAAATTCGAGACATGTTATCCAAGGATATCACTGAACCTTGTAGAAGTCCATGGGCTTCCCCTGTGTGTATGGTCACAAAGAAAGATGGGTCATATCGTTTTGCGTCGATTATCGTAAATTAAACGCAGTTACAATTAAAGATGCTTATCCTTTGCCATATATTTCTTCAATTTTAGATAAACTTCGTGATGCGAAATATATCAGTTCATTGGACATTAAAAGTGCGTACTGGCAAGTCGCTATTGAGGAAGCTTCGAGAGACTATAGAACTTTTACAGTCCCCGGGGGACTGTATCGTTTTGAGGTTATGCCATTCGGGTTGACCAATAATCCAGCTACCTGGCAACGTTTAATTGAGAAAGTACTAGGCCCAGATTTGTCCCCATCAGTCCTTGTATATTTAGATGACATAATCATTATTTCTCAGGATTTTGAAACTCATTTGAAAACTTCAAGTGAAGTGTTTGATAGGTTATATTCTGCAAAGTTTACAGTTAGTTTTAATAAATGTCATTTCTGCCGACCTGAGTTGAAATATTTAGGCTATATTGTGGATCGTTTTGGTTTGCGTCCGGATGCTTCAAAAGTGGAAGCTATTTTAAATATCCGTTCCCCAACTACAGCCAAGCAGGTGAGACAGTTCATTGGCACAGCATCATGGTATAGGAGGTTTGTACCTCAGTTTTCCTCAATTGTATCACCATTGTGTAACCTTACCAAGAAAAATGTTAAATTTTGCTGGACGGCTGAGTGTGAATCCTCATTTCGTTACCTAAAGGAGTGTTTGGTAAGCGCACCGATTCTTACGTGCCCTGATTTCAGTAGAACATTCTATGTTCAAACAGATTCTTCTGCATTTGGGGTCGGAGCGGTGTTGAGTCAGAACTTTGACGATGGTGAAAAGGTAATTGCGTATTTGTCTCGATCACTGACTGCGCAGGAGAGAAAATATAGTGCCACGGAGCGAGAATGTCTAGCTGTCATTTGGGCGGTAGAAAAACTCCGGCATTATCTCGAAGGATATCATTTTGTGATTATCACAGACTGCCATTCGTTGCAGTGGCTTCATAACTTGAAGAATCTTCAGGGTAGATTAGGTAGATGGAGTCTACGTTTACAACCATTCGACTATAAGATTATTCATAGGAAAGGAGCAGATAATGTTGTTCCTGATTTTCTTTCAAGATCTGTTCCTGTTTCCGTGGAATCTGTTGATGTCGATAGGTTGATTATTCAGGATTTCGAGAATTTTGATTATGCTGAAACTGCTGATCGATGGTATCAAAAGTTGTCAGCTGAAATAAAACAGAATCCTGCACGCTACCCTTGTTTCCGCATAAATGATGAAGGTCAAATTTTCAAGTTTGTTCGTCCACAATACCCTGAATTATCAAGTCCATCTGAACAATGGAGGTTAGTTATTCCCAAGGAGAGACGTTTGTTTGAAAGTAGTTGACAATGTATCAGAGGCGCAATCAAGGGGAGCACTAAGGGCCAGTGCAACCCCTCAGAACAATCTTCTGAAGTACAAGGAATCAGAAATTGTACAGGAATGATAGGAAAAGTGTATTCTTTCTTGATACACCCAAAAGACAGTAAGTGCTGCAAAAGATTGTCCGTGCAACATTATCAGAATCCCGTGAAGAAAAATCAAAATCAACCTGTTGGATACGTCATGATTCGGTTATGGTCATGAATGAATTATTGGAACCTATTGTATCATCGGGGGTAATACCACGAGTGCTCACAATACTAAAAAGTCCTCTCACTTCCAACACAAATGGGACCACGAATAATAGATTTTGTTCTGTGAAGTTTACAGTGTTAACCAATTTTGTAATAATTTATATAATATCCATTTTTAATGAATTGTTATTTTATATCTCATATCTTGCATTCTTGATAGTATTGTGTTATTAATATATGAATTAATTATTTATTCAGTTTTTATTATTATCTACATTCTGTAATGTGACAGCTTTTATCTTTTTTCGTGATAACGTAAATTATATGATAAAAAAGAATAATTGTATATTTTCACTTATTTATGGTTTGTATAAAGTCGCATTGAAAACGTTTGTCTCCCCCCCTAGAAAGTGATCCTGGTTGCGCCACTGCAATGTATTAGTGTTAGTAGAATTCTTCTTCATGCTCTACCGAGTACCGATGTATAATTGTAAAAGATGGACAGTTTCAGCAGCTTCTCTAATCACTTATTCTTTGCACCTACTTGTTTTGATTGATTTCATATCTCCCAAGTTCTTTGTGAATCGAAATTAAATGAATAAGTCGGTATTTTTTAAAATGCTGTTGAATTTCCTATTCAAAATAAAACTTGACCATACCCTCAAAATTTTAATAAATCAAATATTTTTATCAAGACATTTCTTTTAACAGAGGTTTTTTTGCCTTATTTTCTTCTTCCATGTTCAGTTCAACACTGAAAAAATGCTTGTCTTGTAACCAAAAATTATCTTCTGTGAAATACATAATCTCCGACAGAAGAAATATTAACTTAAGTAAAGAATATTCGTGTGTTTGGGTCGAATCCTCCATTACCTTGATTGAAAATTACTTTACAGCAAAGCCTGTGCCTTTAAAATAAAGTTGTGCTGTTCTAAGAAGAGGTCTATATTATCCCGAAAATCATCAAATCTTTGTTTAACGGTTTTCCCCTACCATCTACCCTGCTGCCACGTAGCACACGCGTCTATACAAGCTGGCTCCAGTTGCTTCAGTCAGTTCTATTGCCTGGTACGCAAGTACTTGCTTTTATGACCAATGCGACGAATGTGTATGCGTGCAGTAGTCACATCGACCAAATCCGTCTAATTCGATTATGTTGAGTTAAAAACTGAATGTGTGTATACCTATATGCCTATGCAATATTCGAGAAATGACAGAAGAAGTTGAAGGTATGTAGCTAGAGGATTATTAACAAATAAATAACTTTCATTTGGCTATATTACCATAAATACATACATCCCATTTCCATAAAATCATTCCAGTGAGGCGTAGAGCTACTCTACTTAACATTTGCAACGTATATATACTATTTTTGTGTCGAAAATGCCCGCCTCTTTTCTTCAAACTCTTCCCAATTCAGGGAAACTGACCAGTGAACACTATAGGAAACAGCGTACTTTGAGTAAAGAATAAGTATTTAACAAGCCTATAATGGTTTTTGAAGAAAATCGGGTGACCTTATATCAAGGACTTTTGATTTTGCTTAGAAATGTATGTCTCAATGCAAGTTTGACGATTTTCAATGAAAAATGGGGATCTTATATTCAGAATTATTAATTTTCTTGCTACTACTACTTTATCAAAGGAAGTTTGGGAAAGTGAGTCCTTGAATTAAAGATACGATTTTAAGAAAAATGATCAACAAAAATAAAACATTTGTAAATGTGATTTTCCTGAAACACTAAACTTCTTAATTGAAAGATTCTTAATTGCACCAATATTTTTTAACATGCAGGCATGCATTCCCAAATAAACAGTTTATTTTACTTGCTGCAACTTTCGTTGCACTTATCTGGAAAAAGTATCACAAAATTTTGTAATTTCAGGTTCACCAACAGTGATACAAATTTCTTGTAACCAGCATTGGTGCCATCAAATACTCGAATACAAATCGAAAAAAAAAACAACTGTAATCTCTCAGTGATTGAGGCTCGGGATGCTTTTTTTGTCCAGGTCCATTTCATTCTAGGCGATGTAGAGGAAAATAAGAAAAAGCTTCGAGTTCCTTTATAATAAATATATGTATAGGCAATCATGTTTATTTTACTTATTTCCTTTAACTATTATGTTTTTTGTATTTAGTTTAGCTCAGTAGGCTCTAGTTTGCTATTAACAGTTGTGTTTCGTAAAAAACAAAAAAAAATGTGATGGTCACTAATATAGGTTGGCAAGAAAGCTTGTACCAATCATAGTATTATGCTTCCAGTAAATTTTTCTCCACATCACGTTTACGTTTGAAAATTTTGAGTTCCTATATATACATTCAATGCATGTAATGAATGAAGTTTTCATCTTACCTTATATGGTTAAGCTTTTTGATATCCTTCATGAAAATTTCATTAAGTTATTCGATGTTTACCAATGGGATCTCGGAAACTATAAAATATACAGCAAAGGATAAATTGAGTAAAGTTGCATAATGCGAAGCTCAAGTTGATGATGGTGAAAAATTAAGAAAATTTCGAAGTAAGTAATTTAAAATTAATGATCTTATAATGATAAATGAAAACTGAAACGACCTTTAAACTGCATTTATATGCATTGTAAAAAATTTACTTCAGTGTCTTTCTCGTTCTTCAATATGTTTTGAGCTCCATATTATGCAACTTTGCCATAGTTTGAATTTTAAAATATACAGGTGTCCGGTAAACCTTGTACAATATTGAAACTGGTGATAGACCAGATTGTGACTGTTCAGAATATCGGAATTTCACCTCAGTAAGAATATCACCGTTTTCGAGATGATGGGCATTTTAAGAATTTCTGGAAAATCGCTACCTAACCTTGGATTTTTGAGTGCCATGTATACAAATTGGGACGAATCCAAATATCTTTGCTGCTGAAGATTACTGATGAGTAATGCTTCTAGACGTACAGAACAGTTTCTCAGAAAGTGAAAACATTTTTAAAGAAATGAGGGTAAAATGACAGATTTGAGTTTCATCATTTTTTTTTAAGTTTGACATTATTATCTGAAAGAAACATAACCAATTGGAAGTGGACCTTCATTTCAAAAGAATGCTCATTTTGTCCAGACTCTACCATGATATAAATCAAACTATAATTATTTTTGGAAGAAGTGATTTCCATTGAATTAGGCGTGGTTTAAATCTAGGCTTCCATCAACTTTTATTCTAGAAAAAAAGGAAACTACCCAAACTCCAAACCTACGTCACAATCACACTCGACGTGCGTTTCGCCAACAAAGTTAGCATCTTCAGGAGCTAAAAGTAAGATTTTAAGATTGTGACGTAGTTTTGGTGTTTGGGTATTTTATTTTTTTCTTGAATTGTATTCACACCAAAGGTTTCAAAATATTTATTTATTTGATCAACTTTTATACTTACGCCCATAAATTATTTTATTTAGATTTTATCAAGATAAAATGTGGAAATAATCATTAATAATAAAGAATAGACTACTTGGTAGCATTAAATAGTATGTCAATAAAGTTAACTTTTCATGTAATTAGTCCTAATAAAATTATCGAAATGAATGTCGATTATCCGACATGGCACCGATTAATACGAATTCTTGTGATAAATGTCGCAATTGTCCAACATCCAGATTCCAATGAAGTTTCAGAGACCGACAGATATACAGGGTGTAACCAAATAAGAGCAAACTTTTTTAAGAGACGAATCCTTGTCGAAAATTAAAAACTTCTGTTTGAACAACTTGTGACTTCTGTCATAGTTTCATTCAGTGGTATTTATTTCTTTGTCATCCCGTACATACGTTATACTCCCCGAGAATATGCGCATATGCACTACATTTATGGTGAATGTGGAGGTAGTGCTACTGCTGCAGCAGCGATTTATGCAGAACTATATCCGATTGCACAGTGCCGCTCATAGAATCGCTGATTTGGGGGCTATAACCTATAACGCATTTGAAAAGGTTCTTCTTGAAAATATGTCGTCTCTGCGTACGAGTGGATGTGAAATAACATTTTTGTAATATTATTCAGTGCGATGTTGAAAAATCGTTATTGTGGTTTATAATGTATGTTGATTTAATAAAAACGTTGAATTAGTATTCACTTCATTACATCTCATTGAATGCTTCTAAGCACTTGTTTCGTTATTACTCGTACCTATTCAACCATTTCATCTTGATCAGATAAAAATGAAAGACATTACTGACAAAGTCTAATGTAGTTGATTTTAGCTCAGAATAACATCACACTCTAATACTATTGAAATTCTACTCCTTCCAAAAATAATGATCGTATGGTTCTTACCACAGTAGAGCCTGGACAAAATGAGCATTCTTTTGTAATGAATATCCAGTTCTACTTGGTTATGTTTTTTCAAACAATAATGTCAAACTGTTGTTAAAAAAATTGGTGAAACTCAAATCTGTCAGTTTACCCCCATTTCTTGAAAAATTGTATTGTTTTCTGAAAAACTGTTGCGTACATCTGAAAGCATCACTCATCAGTGATCTTCAGCAGAAAAGATATTTGAATTCGTCCCAATTTGTATACATAGCATTCAAAAATCCAAGGTGTGGTAGTGATTTTACAGAAATTAAAAAAATGCTCATTATCTCGAAAACAGTGAGATTTTTACTGAGGTAAAATTCCGATATTCTGAACAGCCATGACCTGGGATATCACCAGTTTAAATATTGTACAAGGTTTACCGGACACCCTGTATACATACTTTGAGACAAGGTAATTACAAAATCTCAAGAGAGAACTGAAGGATGCAATTCTTTGTACTAAAGATATAATAATATTGAACTAAAGAAGAAATCTTTGATATGGTAATTTGCTAACAGCCATGACCTGGGATATCACCAGTTTAAATATTGTACAAGGTTTACCGGACACCCTGTATACATACTTTGAGACAAGGTAATTACAAAATCTCAAGAGAGAACTGAAGGATGCAATTCTTTGTACTAAAGATATAATAATATTGAACTAAAGAAGAAATCTTTGATATGGTAATTTGCTAACAGCTTATCAAATTCTTAATTGTCAGTTCATCTCGAGAGAACACGAAATAATTTTGAATTTGAATCAAAGATGCTCAATGAACATTTCAATTGTAGTATCCTGCAATAAAGCATTATTTATTTATCTAAGATATTACTAGTTCCTCTCATCAAGGAAATTGCTAACTCTATTTGAGACAATATTCATTTGGACATATGCAAGATTATGGCGACCTTGATTTAATTTCGTTTGACTTTATTTTAAGAGAACTCTTTTATCAGTGAACGTGAGATTATCTGTATACATTCCACTAGAGTAAAGGCCATTGGGAATTATTTGCATACAAAATGCAGGAAATGAAACTCTTCGCAACAAAAACAAATGAGATAAAACTAGGTAGAAGAGGTTATACCCTAGTGAATTGTCTCTGTGGTAACCCAATGCGTTTTGCCGCCTGAATCTAAATGAATCGCCTTGGTGATCGCGATGATCTACTGCGCTCCTTGAAATGATTTGTATCTGCGATATGCGTGTCTTGGATGGACCACTTGTTTTTTTATCTTCTAATTCTGGAGCATATTGTAAAACTGGATGACTGGGTTGAAGCTGTGCATGGTTGGAATATGTCATGAATTTTTAAGTTGTGGTGGAGACTGCTATATATTGTGAAAAAATTGTTTTCATGAATATTTGAAACTTTTGGCCTGAATACAGATTCAGATCCAGATCCGTACCAAAACTACATCAGTTACATTCAACATTCGTTTCGCCCACAAATGTAAGTATATAGATTTATGAAATTGATATATTCGATGATTTTCTGACTAACTCGGCCATTACTTGATGAAGATCCATAGTAATTGAATGTACCACACAGAAAAATAGTCGAACATTCACACAATGTGACAAAAATGAGGCAAATATCTGACAGAGACCTACTACCTCCCTCTATAATATCACGACGAACAATGAACTTCATCCGACATTAACCTACTTTCACAGCGTTGCTCAAAGAGTACGCATTTACAAGCTCTCATAGTAATGTTGAAAATACTTATAAGTATTGAATGACAGATTGTTTTTGTGGAAGACATTCATTTCTTGACATAGCTTTTTGGGATTTTTATACCTTCCAGTCTAAAAAATAGTAACTGCGACTAGAGAATATTGTTGAGAATGCAGTGAGAGAAATTTCTAATGAATTAGGACCAGGAACTGCCAAAATGTCATATTACGCTCTTATTGATTCCCATCACGTTATGGAATACCTTTTTGGGGAATGTGTAGAACAACACTACTCAATGAATTGCTCATTTCACAGAAAAGGGCCATTAGATATATTTATAAAATCAGACCTAGTGAGTCCTGTAGAGATTTATTCCCAAGTAATAAAATACTTACAGTTGTAGCAGTATTAATATTGGAATCGGTATGTTTGGTAAATAAACGTAAATCAAAATTTGAATCGACTACTATCATTATGTCACCCCCAACAGTAGTTACAGTCTGAAACTTCCATTACCTACTGAAAATCTTACTAGAGACTCTATTTTATATAATGGTGGCAAGATGTATAATTACTTACCAGTTGATATTAGATCGGCAAACCTGAGTGAAAATGAATTAAGAAAAACTGTCAAAAATGTTTTCTCTGATAGGCCCTACTACTCCTTGCAGGAATTCTTCCATTCATTATATTAACTGTATATCCAATGGCTTATATTTTGTATACTCTGTATATTTGTATATTATTTTGATGTTAGTTTTGTCTACCTCATTTGTTCATTGCATTTTTCTTACTGTCCTAGTGTCATGTGAATTCGTTCATGTTTTTAATTTGTTTTACACTGTCTTACGTTTTATATACATACCTGTAGCTTTGTCAACAAGGGTCTTCTTCTGACAATAAAGCATATTTATTATTATTATTGTCTTGGAAAAATTTGAATAATTTCTTCAGTAAGGTATCGTATTCATCAAATCAGTTCAAATTGACTAAAAAATACGTCTCAAAATCCTGTTAGAGAAAAATTGACAAAGAGTTTCTGGAAGGCATTTTGATGGGCTATGACAATGATGATGGCTATCTCATATGGTGCAATGAAACTGCACCATCTCGAGATAGATCCAATATGAGAAAGCCAGCTAGGATTGATGATTTCGTGATGCAAGTATGCACAAATATTTCAAAAACAAATGAACCACAAAGCTTTGTCGAAGCTATCAACAGTTGTCAGTGAATGCAATGGCTAGAAGCTATGGAAAATGAAGTGAAATCACTGGATGAAAATGAGACTTGAGATCTTCCCAACGGAAAGAAAGCAATCCCGTGCAAATGAGTCTTTCAAGTCAAATCTGATCCAGATTGGTCAGTGGACTGATACAAGGCTATGCTTGTGATAAAAGGCTAATCTCAGAAAAAAGGCGAAGACTACGATAAAACATTCAGTCTCGTGGCAAAAGCTGGTACGATCAGGGCATTATTGAGCATTGCAGCAAACGAAAATATGTCTTTGAGCCGGTTTGATGTTTCCACAGCATTCTTATATGGAAAACTAGAAGAAGACATCTTCATGAAGCAAGCAGAGGGACATAAAGATTGTTCTAATCGTGTCTGCCATCTGAAGAGAAGCCTCTATGGTGTCAAGCAAGCGCCAAGGTGCTGGACCTAAAGATCTGGAGATTTTTTTTGTCAAAACTGGATTTTCAAAGAAGTGATGCTGATACCTGTCAATTCATAAAGGAACAAGGCAAAGACATCATCCTCCTAGCACTATACGTGGATGATGGTCTTCTGGCGTCAAATAATGATTCACTGAAAATTTATTTCCTGAAAAATTTTGAAAGTGAATTCAAAATTAAAATCAAATCTGCATCGTATTTTCTTGGATAAGAAATAGAAAGAAGTGAAGATGGATCAATCCGAGTGAGTCAGACAGCTTGTACAAGGAAAGTGCAGTACGCTTCGTGATGGAGAACTCTAAATCTGTTTCTAAATAAATAAATAAATTCAATCAACCAAGGATGGAAGACGAACCAGATTTTTCTTACAGGTAAGCAGTTGGAGCACTGATGTACCTCATCACTGGAACAAGACCAGATATCGCTTTCGCAGTCGGTTTTGTATCCAGATGTCTTGAAAATTCATGGTTCTCCGATTGGATTCGAGTTAAACGTATTTTTCGTTACCTTCAGGGGTCATCTGACTATGGAATCACATACAAACGTCAATTCAAAAATGGTTGAATCGAAAGTTTTAGCGATGCTGATCATGAATGAGATGATACATCAGGGCTTTCAAGAACAGGCGTGGTATGTTTAAATGGAAGAATGAAAAATGCGTGATACTTCAAATGCTATGAAAACGGTACATGATATTGAAAAAGATATGTATTCCTTGAAGGCTTATAAGAGACTAAGTAGTGATTACCAAGCTGAAATAACAATTTTTAAGACGGAAGCTTATAACAGCTATCTGTTGAAATCAGACAACGTTATGAGGGAAGGTTGGAACCTCATAAATCATGAAGGTGAAAGGAAACATAAAAAGCTACTAGAAACTAATGTTTCAATGGAACAATTTTATTACTATTTTGCTACAATTGCTGAGAAGATTATAAGCTCACTACCTAACATACCCCATGAACCTACTTTTTATTTAAAAACATTAAAAACTTCAAATCCTGTTACTCCAGATGACATATATGATGTTATTCATGGTTCAAAAAATTCTAAAATAACTGATACATACTTATGAATTAAATAGCAAAATTATCAAATTACTGGCAGATATTCTTGCCGAACCTCTAGTTTCCTTAATAAATAACTGTTTCTGTGCAGGAGTTTTCCCAAATGCTCTGAAATTTTCTGTTGTTATACCTGTATTGAAAAAAGGAAGCACTGGCGATATCAATAACTTTCGTCCAATTTCTATTCATTAAAAAAACAACTTTATAACTTCATGGAAACAAACTCTCTCTTGTGTCCAGGACAATACGATTTTAGAAAAAAGATGTCCACTACGAAAGCTCTTCTTCAAATAGTATCGGACAAAGTCGAGGGCCTTGAGGAAGATAAACACTCTCAACTTGTATGATCTCTCAAAGGCATTTGATTGTCTCTCGCATGACATTCTGCAGGAAAAACTACACAGCTATGTCATCAGGGGCTTAGTTCTAAATTTCTTCGAATCCTACCTCAATGAACGATCTCAATGTGTCAGATCAAACAGACATCTATCTAATAGTAATGCAGTCAAGCACGGTGTTCCTCAATGTTAGGTACTGGGTCCCCTCCTCTTCCTAATCTATATAAATGATTTATATTTTCACATTCTACCAACAAAAAGTGTTTTCTTTTGCAGAGGACATAATATTCATTTGTCAACGTGATAATATTGGTCATCTGTCCACGTTATCAGATGAGATAATGGATTCAGCCAAAACCTGGTTTACTTGTGATAAACTTAAACTTAATTTAAAAAAGAATCAGTCCATTACTATATCTTCCAAATCAAGTCTCACTGGAGGCAGAAGTGTAAAATTACTTGGCATGCAGCTAGACGATATACTCAACTGGGGTCCACATATTGCAGTATTAGCAAGGAAACTGTCTAGTTTTACCTTTTTGATTCGACGTTTGAAAAATTTCGTCAGCCTATATGTTCTCAAATCATGTTATTTTGGTTTATTCTATAGTCATCTATCTTATGGAATTCTTCTTTGAGGTGACTCGAGCCACTCCCTCAAAGCAATTATTTTTCAAAAGTGTTAAATATTGTAACTGGAATGGATATATTTCTGTAGAGCAACTATCAAAGATACTTTATTATTCTATATTGACACATCAAAATATAATATCAGTAACTAAACTAACTTGTTTTTTTTTTATTTGACATCAGTATTGTATATACCAAGTGTCCTCATTCAACACCCCTTCTCAATGCTGATAAATAAAATGAGTAAACAAAGAAATTATTGTGAATTGAATGCACTTCTATGTTTTGCAAACAGAGGCAAACCTAATGGTTCAGTCAGCCTTTTGATCCGCACTAAGCACGTACTCAATTTTAATGACATTTCTTATTATATTGTCCATCACAAAAGAATATTTGATTTCAACATGTTTAGATCGCTTGTTTACTTCATTTGTTTTAGTGAGACTGATGACACTCTGATTATCTTTCCATATAATAACAGAATCTTGAAAAAAAATTCTGAAATCCTCCAAGATTCTTTGATAGTTTCGCTAAGTGATATATATTCTGCTTCGAACGAAGATGTAGCCACCACCAACAATTGTTTTTTCGTGGTCCAACTGACAGGATTAAAGTAGTGTAGTTCCAAGTCAATGGTCAATTTCAAGTATTTCATTACTCTTAAAGCATGTTTATAATGAATTTGACTATAGTTATTGCAGAAACGACTCAAATAATTAGTTAAAAAATTGATATCGGGTCGTTTTCCTGCTGCAATATATATCAATGATCCAATGAGTTGACGAAAAGGAAGGTTTTCTGCAGCTGTTTCAGATTTTTCGAAGTGTAATTTGTTCTCCATAGGCATCAACGTGTTTTTCGCATCTAACTGATGAAAATTTTCTATGACTATTCTAATCATAGTCTTCTTGGAAATGATCATCCTATCAGGTAACAAATGTATTTCAAGTACAAGAAATTTGAAGTCTTTTTCAATCTCAAGATCAGTTATTTCAAATCGATTCTTGAGTGAATTTTTAAAAATTTTCATTTGATTCATGTCAGTAGGTACCATTAAAATATCGTCAACATTTAGTAAAACAAACAATTTGATAATACCGATATTTTTAATGTACTGGCAGGTATCTCCTTTGGAGTGATGAAAATCATTATCTCTCATGAAATCATGAAAAACTTTGTTCCAATTCTTTGGAGATTCTTTCAGTCCGTAAATAGATTTCATTAATTTGCATACATTGTCCCCTTCTCGGAATCCTGGAGGTTGCCTGATGTAGACATCACCACTGATTGGACTGTTCGAAAAAGCTGTACGAACATCCATATGCATGACATGAAGTTTCTTGACTGCTATTAATTAGTGACAGCATAATTCTGACTGAAATCATTTTTGCCACAGGAGCGTAGATATCTGCATCGACATTCATCTGTTGAAAACCTCGTGCCACCAATCTAGCATTATAGATGTTAGATTTTACTCTTGGTACCCATTTGGTATCAATGACCAGACAATGTTCTGGTCTGTTCACCAATGTTCATATTTCATTGTTCTTCAATGATTCCAGTTCCCCGTTCATTGCAGCGTTCCATTTGACTTTTTCTTCTGTGGACATATGTTCCAAATATTTGAATCTCACATCATTCTGTAGACACTGATTCAGTTCAAAATCATTTTGCCAGATAGGTTTGGTAGTTTTGCGAGTAGGTCGTGATGATTCGTTATATTGAGATATATCAGACGTGATTACATCTTCTGATTGCCCTTTTTGATTTTCAATATTGGAAGTTGTAAAACTGATTTGAGATAACTTTTTGATTCAGCAAAGATTACGATACGAGCACTAAATATCACACCGTCGTTCTTCATCAATTGGTAGCCATTACTTGTATAACCTACCATATAACATTCTACAGCTTTGGGATCAAATTTCGATTGCTTTGCTTTTGGTGTGTGAGCAAATGCTTGACATCTGAAAATTTTCAAATTGCTCAGGTCAACGTTTTTTTCATACCACAGGTTTGCTGGCAGCTTTTCATTTGTAGCATAACTTCGGTTAATAATATACACTGCTGTCAGCACTGCTTCTGCCCACAAACTTTTATCCATGCCACTGTCACATAACATGGCTCTAGCTCTTTCAGCTATTAGTTTATTTAAGCGTTCAGCTTTGCCATTTAGCTCTGGTGTGTACGGAACTGTATATTCGACTTAACTACCATGATTTTTACAGAAATTTCGAAAATTTTCAGATTTGTATTCAGATCCATTAGCGCATTTGAAACGACTTATTTTTGTATTCATTTTTGAAGTTGCCATTTTTAGGTACTCCACGAACTTTTCGAATGCTTCAGATTTGTTTTTCATGAGGTAAATTACCGTAAAATGAGTGAAGTCATCCAGGAATGAAATGAAATACTTATCATCATTCATTGACGGTGGATTTATAGGTCCAAAAATATCTGAATGAACAAGTTCAAGGCATTTTCTCGCTGGTGTGGTATTATTTTCCCACGAATGTGTTGTCATTTTACCCTCTGCTCACTCCTTGCAAACCTCGATTGATAAATCTGGATACTTTCGATTAATATTCGGCAGCATTTCCGCTTTCATCAATTTGCTCAAACCTGACATGCTTATGTGTCCAAGTCGTCTATGCCAGAGAATGACACTTGATTTGATTTCACAGGGATAAGCTTGATACGAAATTTGATTGGCAATGAAATCCAAACGATAGAGACTGTTGTCTATTACTCCCAAAGCAATAGTTTTATCGGCTTTACGAATTCGAACTGTAGCTGAATCAAAAATTACATTGCAGCCTTGTTCCTTGATAGCAAGCACTTACAGTAAATTATACCGTAATCCAGGCACATAATAAACATTGTCAAAAGTACACAAGTTCTTGGAAATTTTAGTAACAAGATGGAGTTTCCCAGTTTTTGTACTTTCCATAGTAACTGTATGGGTAATTTTTATTTGAACGGGTTTTGACAAAAACACTACTTCAGTTAAATATTCTTCATAGTTCACATAATTATTCGACGCTCCAGAATCAAGAAACCAGCTAATTTCAAAAGGTTTTTAATTTGATTGACCATCTTTGGAAGTTAAAAAAGCAAATTCATTGTCAATGCCTTCGCTGTCAGAATTTTCATTTTGTACAACATTGACCTCTTGGTTCGTGTTTTTTTTGAAAAAGTAACAATTTGATTTTTTATGACCCTTACGTATACAAAAGCTACATTTCAAATTTGCTTTCCAATTTTTACATTGATTTTCCTGGTCAGAAATGGTTTTCGTTGCAGAAAATGCATGTTGTTTCTTATATTTTAATTAAGATTTTTCTTATTTTTGTTTAGTACCAACTAAAGAATTACTTTTCAGTTTCATATCATATTCGACCAACCTTTTCTTCACATCATCTAATTTCATGTCACTTTCATGGAAAGTTTCAAGTGCCGTGACTACTGATTCGAACTGAATAGGAAGAGTATTTAGAAGTATACAGCAAAAATCAGATTCATCTAACTTCGCTCCAACATTTTTCAATTCCCGCATGGTGCTATCAAATATAACAAAATGGGATTCCAGTGTTTTCTTGGCATCGTATTTGAGTTCCACAATTTGTTTAAACAATAGCCTCTTACTGCATGGCCCCTTCTTCTCGTAGGTGTGGCATAGAGAAGTCCAAATATCATAACTGGTTGAGTTGTTCCTGATATGTTCGAGATAAGAATCCTCCATAAGTTGTGCTATAGGGACTTGCACTTTTTATCCATTTTCAAAGCTTTCTCATCATCTGATTTGGCTTTCACCATGGATCTATAAAGTATTGTACTGGACCCAGCTGTTTACATCCTGGTTTGAAGTCGTGTTTTCCACAATCTGTAGTCGTGATATTGAGTTGGGCGTTGTCACATCGCGTAGGTAATAAGTCTTTATCATAAACAAAATTGTGTCACTATACGTATTTCATTCGATTACAATCGAAGAATGAAGAATTGTTATGGTGACATTATCACGCAACTCAAACCTGTATTACTTACAAGTTTAAAAATCCAAACTATCGAAAAAAATCATTACTTGCGTCTTCAAATGGTTGTGAAGAAATTATTGTACCTGGACGTTTGTCAACGCTGTCGAATATCAATGTTTATGTTTTCCATGACAGTCCTGTCATGTTCTGTCATTGAATTTTTGTGGGATTATTGCTGAAATAGTGGTTTTTGAACTCATTCGTGATATATAGTGGCAGTACAATAGTAAGAGAGTCATAATGGTGCAATCTTGTTGGGTTTGCAAACAATCCATGTGTTTGAACACGAATATCAGATTCCATTCGTAAGTACCATAGGCGTTACAGTGGGTATCAATCTGTTTTCGCCGAATAAACTGAAATTAATACGTGAATTCAAACCTTTACATGTGGAGATAATGAAATAGATACCTCACGAAACATTTAACTTCATTAGTTTTTTGGATGATGCATCAAAACAAAAAGGTTTTCAAAAAGTCCAAGAAATGTCTATTAAAATTTGATTTATCATTAGGTTTAGAGCTGATGTCACAGTAAAAGTGGCTTGGTTGAAAGAGTTGGGGATGAAATGTTCGACTGAATGTGTTCCAAAGTCTGTTAGGATTTGTACCATTTATTTCAAAGACGCAGCATTCGAGATTAATCCAAGTGGAAGAATATTTTTGAAGAAAAATGTTCTTCCTTTATTATAATATATGATGAATGGTATATCCCAAGAAATTCAGATGCTTCAACTTCAGGGTAATTATTGTCAGACGTCAGAATTGTTATTTTCTGAGTTATTTCAAATAAAAACAGAGATTTGTATAAAAAAAACCAATGTATCACATATTTTCAGAACGATTTCAGCAAGAAAAACTTGTCTACTGAAACAGCACTGAAACTGAAGAGGTGAGGACAAATTGAGCATAGTAAAAATTGTTAACTCAAATTTCGCAACTCAGTTTTCATCCACTTCAGGTTGATTGGCTTTGAAATACTGACGATCTGACACATAATATTATTTATGTCAATTTCATATTTTCTGGTTTGAAAAACAGGACAGAATCCCGTGATTATTTGGTAGCAGTATCAAATCTATCTAATCTATGTAATATCTTTAGCAACTCTTGTATATTGATATATTTATTTTCGGAAACAGCTTTAAAGATTTGGATCAACATTTTTATTCAGATAAAGTTTTAGTTTTTAAGTTCCTCCATACAGACGATTTTCTTGAAGAAACTCGATTCCACCAATAATAATAATAATAATGTGAATTTTTAAATTCTATTTCCACCCACTTCCAATTATCATAATCTGAAATTTGGCCACATATCAAGGACCGACGATAATACAAGAATTTTTTACTATTAATGTGATAAAAATGATGATAATAATAATAATTGGAATTTCAAATTCAACTTTCACCCTTTATTAATCCTCCGAATTATCTAATATTTTTCAAAAATTTCCAGAACCAACGACTATACAAGAATTTTATGATAATAACGCACCTAATAATAATAATAATAATAATAATGAGAATTTTACAATTTGATTTCAATCAATCAATCAATCAAAGTATACTTTATTGTCTGAAGAAAATGATTCTTATTGACAAAGCGTTACAAGTACAATATGAACATAATGAGAGGGTAAAGTCTCAAGATGGATAAATAAGAATAAAAGACACTTAGAAGAATAATTAAAAATACTTAAAAACTGATATCCTAATTAGAAATGAGAAGGTGATTATAATTAACAGAATAATTTGTAAATAAATACACAAGCACATTAAAATTTAGGTATAACAGCTTATTCGTATAGAACTAAGAGTAAACAAGATTGTATGTTCAAATAAAAACGTTGTCAAGTATAGTACGTTAAAAAACGAGTAAGTAAAATGTCACAGTGTCAAATCACATTGTCCAGTTACATTGTCAAATTAATTTACATAGGAACCATATCATCATAATATTCCTGCAGGTTATAATAAGCTTTCTGTAATAGAGCATTTTTCACCTTCTTCCGAAAAATCTTCAGAGAAGTGATGTTTCTATAACTAGCTGGCAGATGGTTATAGATTTTTTTACTTTCATACATGATGGAGTTCATTGTCAGGCTAAATTTAGGTAAGGGTAAGGGAACACAGTCTTCATTCCTTGTTTTATATTTTTTTAATTCAGTAGGTGTTGACCCATATTTTGTGTGGACAAGGCATACAGTCTCCAAAATAAATAAACAAGAGAGTGATAGGATTTGCTGGCTAATAAAAAGTGGTTTACAGTGACAGCCATACTCAACTTTACACAGGTATCGAATGGCTCTTTTTTGTAGTACAAAAACAGATCGAAATAACTGATCACTGCATAATCCCCAGAAGGCAATGCCATACCTCAAGTGTGACTCGACTAGGGAAAAGTAGACCATCCTAGCCGAGGCTAAATTTAATTCCCTCGAAACAATTTTCATCGCGAAGCAGCTAGAGGCTAACTTTTTGCTCAAGGTCGTTACATGCTCATCAAATTTCAGCTTGTTGTCTATAGTTAGGCCTAGAAACTTAGTTTGTGGCTTGTTTGTTATAATCCGGTTATCTAAGTACAAATTATCAAACTCAAACTTGAAGGTGACCAGGCTTGTTTTTTTTAAATTGAAGCAGAGTAGATTGGAGTCACACCATTGCTTAATTTTTTGTAGATCGAGAGAAATTGATTTCTTCAAGTGACTTATGTCTTTGCTGTGCCATAGAATGGTGGTATCATCTGCAAAAAAAGTGAATTTTCCTTGGATGCGAATGGTGGCTAGGTCATTTAAATACAATAAAAATAGAATAGGACCAAGAACCGACCCTTGTGGAACGCCCATTGCGACTTTACCACTGTTAGAGTAGGTGTCTTTTATTTTTACAACTTGACTCCTTTCTGACAAATACGTGCGGAACCAGTTTGATGTGAGATTTCGGAAACCGTAAAATTGTAGTTTATGCAGTAGTATCTCATGGCTAACACAATCAAATGCCTTAGAGAAGTCACAGAATACTGCCGCTACGGCTTCTCCATTATTCAAAGTGATATATGTATTTTCTAGAAGTGAGAATATAGCATCATTGGTGCTTTTTGAGTTTTGAAATCCAAATTGGACATGGCTTAATATGTCATTACTGGTGAGATGTACCATCATCCTTCTTTTGACTAGTCCGTATGATATGAAATTGGACACACATAAACCGATTGCAATACAAGGACTTAATAATAAAAGTTTAATGATAATAATGATAATAACGTGAATTTTTTATTCAATATCCACCCACTTCTAATCACCCGAAAATAAGTTTTAAAATTTGGCATACTTACCAAGGACCAACGATAATATAATAATAATAATGAGAAATTCTAAACTCAATTTCCACCTACTTCCAATCCTCTGAATAATCCCAAATTTAGCACACACATCAGGAACTGACGACAATACAAGAATTCCATAATATCAATGTGATAATAATAATAATGATAAGAATTTTCAAATGCTGCTTTACATCAGTACACGCACTTTAACACTGCAAGGGCTCTAAACGATTTCGAAGGGCACACACAATATGTCTGAAATGGTCGCAAGGCTTTTAGAGCGGAAGCCAAAAATGAATCTAAGCTAATCTAATCTAGTCTAGTAATCTAAGATATCTTCAAGCAAAGTTTAAGGAAACACAACTTGATGCCATGCAGGGCAGCAACAAGGCCTTCATTGACTGCAGAACATTGAAGATCACGGCTTGATTTTGTTCGTGCACACCCTCATTGGCGGGAAGCTGAATGATGTCGAGTGCTCTTCACTGATGAGTCAATATTCTGTTCCATGACTAATAACATACGAATGCGGGTCTACAGACGTTTAGGAGAACGCTACAATCAATGTACTCTGTAAATCATTGCTTTTGGCGGAGGATCGGTAATCATTTGGAGTTGAATGAATTTGGAGGAACGTATGAAACTGGTAGTCATTTATGAAGCGAATTTGACAACAGTATGTATCCGAAATCCTGAACCCCATGTTGTCTGTTCTTTTGCTCCATTCATTGGTGAAGAATTCATATGATTGCACGACCACACGGCCCGCCAGTATTTCCAGGCGATCTTGCCCGCGAGAAGTCTTGATACGAACCCCATCGAACATATACATTATATTCTTGGGAGATGAATTAGAGCCCTGCAGCAGCCCAAAGTTACTTTGAATGAGCTGAGGGACAGTTTAGTGAATTTGGGATACATAATTGAATGAGGAATTTGATATTGAGTATAACAGGCGGTTTTCATTGCTCGAGGAGGGAACTCAAGAAATTAGCAAATCATTTCAGAATAGAAATCAAATTCTTCATTTTTATTTTATTGTTGTTTTTATATATAATATGTATAAGAGCATGTATTTATTGTACGTATACTTGACTTTTGATATCTTCTAGAAAAAAATGTTAGTTTGATTAACTGTATTGTGAATTTTGTTTGCATATTGTCGTGAATACATTAGAATTTCGTATTTCTGAATTTGAATAATATATGCGCTGAAAATTTCTTTGGAACATTTATTCTTCACAATATTCATTTATTTTAATATGTATAAGAGCATGTATTTATTTAATATATAAATTACCATTTTTTAGTAAATGCATTTTCATTCTTTTTTTTTCAGTCGACTGTCTCCAGCTTTCCAATAATTGAAAACGAAAGTCTTAAAAGTCTTTTTTTTTTAATTTGTGAACCTAATTTTCTAAGGATCGATACTATCCGAGTCAATGAAGTTTTTTATGACATCATGTATGTCAAATGAGTTTTTCTATCTCACGTAGTCCCATCGGATGTATATTCTAATACTTTCCTTTATATTTTCATCATTATTTCAAATTCAACATTTTTTTCTTGTGATAGAACCCTATTTTCAGCAAATGCGTGCGCTCCTGTCTGTTGTGGGAAGGTCACAGTATATCGCTACCTTCTCTCTTCCCCGCAGCCCGCGCGCCAAAAAACAGAGCGACTTCAAATCACTCCGTGTCGTAGGTATGGCAATGCTGAGTCCATCTGTATTTATACGATATTATAAGTCCATGGATTTCACAGACTCCACTCCTTGCTTATCAAGGTAAAGCTCCATTCGTAGCTTCCAGTCGGAGAAGTTTTGATTGTTGAACGGTTTTACTGCACGAACTAGAAGGTCGTTCTCCGAGCTCGTAATGTTCACACGTGACTAATATTTTTGTTCACGAATTATTGAAACTTTACAACAGTGAATTGGACGTAACCTGGGTCCATAACCTGTTAAATATTATAACTGGAATGAATATATTTCTGTAGAGCAACTTTTAAATACACTTCATTATTCTATATTGACATACAGAAATTGTGGCTGCCAGTGGAGCGGTTAGAGAAATGATTTGGTTGGAGTGCCTATATGGCAATATTATAGAACTGAAGGAGGTGCCTGAATTGATGATTGAAATCGAGGCCGCAAAAATCCTGAATACCATCGCCGTACTGAACATATCGGCACGAGGCCTTTTTTGTCAGATAATTGGTAACAGAAGGCTCCATTGAAATTATAAAAATATCATCTGAACTGTAAACAGCGGATACCATGACTAAGCCACTGTTCGAACCAAGTCTCAAACACTTTGTAAAAGATGTGGCTGAGCAAGAAGGTTCAACAAATTGTTCAATGAGGGAAGGTGTTGAATACATTTTCACTATTTATTTCGACGTTTCACCTAAGACACTTTGTATGTACAGTAGTGAATGACAGCGGTTACTGTCAAAGTTTGATTGAAGAAAAATAAAGTCGATTTTTGATAGATAAGTAATTACCAAGATCTTTTATTAGGAATACGAAGTATTTTAATGTCATAAAAGTACATTCCTTCTGTTATGAACCTTAACATATGATTACAGATTAAAAACGTTCAAAACCCCAAAAAAAAAAACAGAAAAGAGCAGTCAGAAAACATGATACTCTGTCAAAATCTGCGCATTTCTTCAATAAAAGTTCAAACTGTTTGGACTTTCGGATTACTGACCATGAAAAGCACTTTCTGCTTCAACAGACAATCAGATATAAATGCGCGAAAAGCGAAAACGCGAAATGCTTGCATGCATATGAATCCAGCATTGGTAATTCAAGAAATGTTCTTACTTTTTCAATATTTAGAACAATTTAAGTTATTTGCAGGTATCGTACTGCTGATGGCCTAGTAGCCGAAAGCACTTTGCAATAATTTTGATAAATTTACACGAAATACAAACAAGGAATTCGTTAATTCTTCAAAAGCGCGCATTTCCTGCTGGTACGGCATTCCCTAAACTTTCATGACTATTAAAGTAACTTCTGTAGCTCACAGTGAGTTGGTGCATTTTCAAAAATTGTGTACTGTCATTCAATTATATATACACGCACAATATCACAATATTGTTGACAGGCGGAAAAAAGGTTGTTGTTTATTATCACGATGGGAATCTTCTCCGTAAAAATGGAATCCACGGTAATTACCAACGTTTGACGGATTTTTCCCGGTGGACAAACTCGTTTATTTTTCGAGTCCCACGGCAGTCCGAAATCAAAAGCTCGTTTGTGAAGCGCGTTCGCGCGAACACCAATGGAATTTTATATGAAACACATTGTTTTTGAGAGGATTTGGCGTTCGTTTTTTATGTCATGCTCGGGATCTGAGAGCTACGTGTGGTACGTTTCGCTCCTGTGATGGACGATCTATAATAGGACCCGGAATCAATTCATTTCAAATTCTGGCTGAAAAAGTACACTAATATATCAACCATATGGTCTCTCATGAATTGTAAAAGTAGAATTGGTCATGAGTTTTCATAAATCAGCTTAGTGATGACGATTTCAATAAGATTGTGTTTTTGAATGAAGCAAATTTTGGTTATCATGGGCATTAGCGTCACTCTTAAGAGAAAGTTGACGAACTTTATAAGTTGAGAAATTGAGGTTAATTTTCAGGATGCCGTCCAGTGATCACGTGCGTTCTGATAACTCACGTCCATCATCCTAAATGAGTTGACATTTCCACAACTATTTGATTACTTGTATCTAGTAGTCAAAATACAGACACCACAAACTTGCAAGGAAATAGTCGAGCACCATTGGAGAAAAATTGTTTCATGCGTAAAAAGGGTATTCGAAAAAAATATTATATTTAAGATAAACGTTGCAACATCTTTCACAAATCAGTCCATATAGGTAAATAATGCCACACTACTAGAACAAGACCCCGAAATTTGTAGAACAAGAGCAATCTTAGAATCAGGAGATGCCGACACGTTAAGAGACATCTTTGATAAGTATGATCTTAGAGCATCCAGGGTATTCAGACTAACATTTAATACCCAACCTAGTAGGGTAGTTAGGTGTGAATGATTTTGGGTTCTAACCAAACCCGTACAGAGAAAACAGCAACTTGGAAGTCGCCCACCTTAGGAAGTATCTCAATATTATTTTTGAATGGCAGATCATGATGTTAGGTTATATTTTACTGGTCACCAGTGTAATCTATCTTTTGAGTACACTTGGAAATATATCTGGAAATAACTTTTCTCCATCTAGCTATTTGTATTTCACTGCACTGGTCTCTCAGGGTGAAGCCATGATACCGCTTTTATAATTATGTGTTATGGGCGAAATTTGGGAAATGAAAACAGTGAATGTGCAATAATATTTCACGCCACTAACATACCCAGTTGCTTAGTTGGCGTGGGTTAATTTTCCGGAGCGCCACAAATTTAAGAAAAATCCGAAACAACCCTGATGGAATGGGACAACCCAATGCACCAATATTACTAAAATATTAAACAACAGATACCTATAATAGAATAAAATTAATATATGTGTATGTATAGAGGTTTTGTCTTCACTTACGCTTGGATAACTTGGATCAGAATAAAAGAAATAGTCATGTATCTTGCTAATGAAATATATTAATTGATGATTTCATTGAAAATATGAACAGGATGTTCATAAAGTCAGTTGTGGAATCATCTGCGACTGAAAGACAAACTTTATTCGCTATTTTCCATCGTACAAGATAACCTCTCTTGGAATGGATTCATGTTGTAACAATAATAATTAATGCTACACACACTGTATGTGCACAGTTCGGCTCGTAATACCAAATGAAATTATTGTTAATATGGTATCTCCAAGATGAATTTGTTGAGGTGTACGTTATGATTGAGAATATTTTATCGTTTAATTATATCAATATTGAACCTCCAGTAATCTCCAGTAATAGTAAGTAGATTTTCTCAATAGCGCCAGTTCACCAGTTGTAGTTCATGAATCCAGTGGCTTGGTGAATACCAGCGTACACAGTGGGTGACAGTGGGCAATACAATGAAACGAAGCACATGTACAGCTGGAACGAATACCATCAACGGGGAATACAAGTAGTAGAGGACGGACAGGAAAGGAAAACTGAACAACAGATGAACAGTGGAACAACCACAGTTGAGCAGGAACAATCACAGTAGTGGAACCGTGGAGCTCCAGCGGTACAGTAGAAAAACAACAGTGGAGCACCAATAAAAGGTAGCGGGAACAACGGTACAGTAGCGGAGCAGAAACCCCCTGGAATAAAAATACCAGTCTGACTTCTGATTACACTTGTATGGGGCCATAAGTAGAGCCCAAATGCAAATACTAACCTCTATAAGTGGGAGGGTTCTGATAACAGCTTTGATGGTCTGTTTGCTGTCTGATAGGTAGTTTCTTGTTCCAGCAATATACACCGAACAGGAAATCTCCTTCAAAATATATACAGCGTAAAATATCGCAAACAATATTAGGAAATCTCCAGATATGAATTTTCCCAAGATCCACCACAGGTACCCAATTTTTGAATTGCCGGAATGAATTCTCAAGATTCTCAAGAGAAATATGACGTCATTTTATAGGTACCTACCTACCTATTGCTAGAAATTGAGAGAAAATGACGTCATATTTCTCTAGAGAATCAATTCCGACAATTCAAAAATTGGGACTCAGATGATCAAAATTGAATTGTAAATCTTCAAAATAGGTTAGTTTTCTGAACGTCACTCTTCAAATATCCAACCGGAAAACGTCACTCAAAATGACTCAAACGTCGGAATCAAAAACTGTCACTATCAGACAAAGCGCTTCCTTATTCGTTCGTGGTCTGTGGAATCAGTCCAGGAAATACCTCGAGCTACTCGGAGCTACTCCTTTGGACAATTGGACAACGACTAAGGTGAACAGAACACCTAAAGATTCAGTGCTGCAAACTGAACCAGGACGAACCAAACACGAACAAGGTCAAGTACTCGAAAGTGAAGTAGATAGAGTAAGTGATAGAGTTAGAATGTTACGGTTTTGTGTGGAAAATTTAAATCAATGACAGATACTTAATATGAAAATAACCCAATTCATGAATGGCAATAAATACTGATGTAGATTTAATCGAAAAAGTTCATACACTCCGTAATTGCAAATTAGCAGAAATATCATCAATTCGTCAAATAAAATGCTAACCATCTCAAATCAAAGCTTGCTGTACCGTTATTTGACCTTTCTACAAGCAGGCAACCCACCAACATAAAATTCTAATTGTGTTTGTCCATCAGATCTCTATTCTACTTGGAATTGCGAGTCGCAAATTCGTTCTTGTGAGCCCTAGACACTATTTCGACACTAAACACATTTTGACGATTCAACTTAAGACCTGGTATTCTTTTTATCCGACACAATTATCTTCATTATTATTATTATTCCAGAACATAAAAAACTGTTATATAGAATTACATACCGTGATACAATTAAACTCTCTCTTATTTCTAATGAACTGATTACTGTTAGTCATTATTAGTTTACCTAGAAAAATGCTCAAATTACATATTGAAATGAAAACGACGATATATAGGTAAAAAGAAAACTTCCTTTCTCCATAAGTATGTTCCTAACTTGCATCGTTTTCGAACATTTCAACATTTTTAGCAAAAATCAGTTTTTTATCTATTATTTAAAAATCTGTTTGCTAATTTTGATGAAACCTGACAATCTTGTTTACGGTAATAAGGGAGATCTTCCAAAATACTACTCGTGGGGGTGGTATCGAGACCAGCCTCCGATCCTGACATCTCTCCTCTTCTCTAACGCGGCACCGAATCCCTAAAACTCATTTCCATCAACTGCTCGAGATAATTCTGATGTCATTGTTAGATTCAGCAAAACCCATATCCGTTATATTTGAGACAGCGAATACAGTTTTACTGTCCTCTTTCCTCGAAAAAGTAACCATTCATTACTATGAACATTGTTTATATAGAAGATAGTTGGTAATGGTAATGGTAATGGGTGGGGGACGCAAGCGTCAGCGACTAGGCCCCAGTGGGCCCTTTTCGCAATCCCCGACATATTCACTCATCCCATGTCGGATACCTGCTCGAACCTCTTCGACCTTCTTATGAAAGTCGAAATGTCCTTCCATTGCAACGAGTGCAATTCTTCCTCCTTAATAGTGGCAGCTCCGAAGACGTTTTGTCTGAGCCTGCCATAAATACCACATTCGCACAGGAAGTGGAAGGAGTCCTCCTCTTCCCCACATTCCGTGCATAGTGAGTCTGCCTCAACTCTGATGAGAGCCAGGTGTCTCCTGAGGCCGCAGTGGCCGGTAAGAACTCCCACCAATAGTCGGAGTTCTTTGCGGCTTAGCTTCAGTATCTTGGCCGTCTTTGCCATGTCGGGCCCCGATATCATCTGCTTTGACTGCCTGCATCCGTCTATCCTTCTCCACTCTTTTCCTAATGTATCAACGACCCACTCATTCAGTGCCGTTGTTACTTGTCTCCTTGTTATGCCAAGTGCGGGTTCGGGCCCGTAGTAGGGTTGTCCGGCTCCTTGCTTGGCTAGCTGGTCCGCCTGCTCGTTGCCTTCAATCCCTGCATGGCCCGACACCCACATCAGCGTTATTTCCTTTTCAGTCGCAAGACTCTCCAGAGCATCTCTGCACTCCTGAACCAGTACTGGGGTGGGATTACGTGAGCCATAGAGTTCTATAGTCGACAGTTACGTCTCTGTCTCTCCCGTGAATTCAACCATAATGACACCTCACTTATTCGATGAAAAGTAGAATTCTATGGCTCACGGAATCCCACCCCTGAGCTGGTTCTGGTTGCATTCAGAGCTCTGATGGCGGCCTGACTATACGAGAAGACATGTACATGTCTGTCTGGGCCGGACCTCACCTCTTCCATTCTGGTTGCCTCCAGGATAGCATACACCTCTGCTTGGAAAACTGTTGTCAGAGAACCTAGCGCATATGCTCTTTTCTCTCCGTTTTCCAGGTAAACTCCTGCTCCGGCTTGTCCTTCCTCCAGTTTGGACCCGTCTGTAAAACAGACCAGGCTTTCTGGGAAAAATATCACCCTTTCCTCTTCCCACTCTCTCCTGTCTGGGATCTCTAGCGAGATCATCCTTTTCCACCTAATTTTATCCCCTGCCTGTACCACTTTGATAGCGGATAGTGGGACTTCTTTCTCTGCTACCACAGCGATTTCGGTATGCCCTGTCCTCTCCAGCTCCCTGAGTCACGCATTCTCAGATAGGATGCCATCGCTTCCTTCTTTATGCAAGTTGGAAGCGACGGCAGACCCATCAGGTCGTCTAGGATATAGAAGATAGTTAGTCAACCTTATGGGATTATCATTGGATCAAAATGGATGCGACATGTAAATGGATATAGTGAGCTCGCATCCAAGTCATGTCGTAACTTCAGTGATCTGGCCTCCAAGTCATGTCGTAACTTGATTGAAACAATGGGACAGCATTAATATCAGGGTTTTTTGAAGAAACCTGCATTAAAATGACGTCAAATATTCATGTTTGTAACTAATCAAGCTAGATGACACTCGCGTTTTCGTCTAACACCAATTACACAGGCATTGACTATCTTACTTCTATATAAACAATGCTATGAATATTTGATATTGTTTAGTCTACATGAGTCGAGAGGTATGGACTCCCACGATAGAAATCTGGACTCAAGCAAAATATGCATTGAATTGAATAGTAAATGAAAATACGATGTTCTCAACCTAAGGAGCGTCTTACCAAGGGTATACCATGAATAAATAACATTGCCCACTATTACACACAGGCACTGGTATATGATGGGTTGGCAAATTTTTCAACATAATCATAACAACTTGGAGCATTTCGGAGTTGACAAAACACTAGACATAGTGAAAGGAAGACACTGGTTTTCCATAATCTGCCGATTCATAAAACAATTATTTAAACCTTGTTTTGAAGCCAGCACCATAAAATACCCAGTGGCAGAAAACCAGGATTTTTATTTTGCATCTATAACCATGCGACGAGAAACTGCACTCTTTCACAAATGATTCAGCATCATCCAACTTTAGGTTTCAACGGAAGTGACATAAATATCTGATTTTTATATTGGATACTAGGTTTATCTTTACATATTTTGTCTCCATATGTCATTATGAATAAGATATTGCATCACTTGTTAATAATTTTAGTAAGCAGTATTATTCTCATTGAAAAATTTATGTTCAATCTGGAGAGCTATGAATACGTTCAAATCACTTATATCAGAACACAAATTTTGAAAAAAAATACATCTTAACTATTTGCGCTCAAAATGTATCTGCTATGGCAAATTAAATTTTGAAGTTGGTAGTACTGATTTTGAGATTGAAATAAGATTCGAATGCATCCAGTAACCACGAACGCAACTGATGAAACCAAATCATCAATTCAATAACTAGTAACATTTCACTTTGCACCAACAATATATTGATATATTTTTTAAACAAACAGTATGTGCAATAAATACCCAATTGACATTTGCAGAATCGAGGTAAAATAAGATATCGACGAGTAATTTTTTTTTCAGACACCTTAATAATTTTTTTTTACCAGTTGTGTTAGTCACAGGTTACCTACTCGATGCATTATTTCGTCTCAAAAGATGCTTTATTTGAAGGAAGATTTAACGTAATATACTTTAAAAAATGTTTGTTTCAAAAAGAGACCTGAAATTGAAAGAGATAGAAAATAGGTATCCGGAAGTTATCGACCAAACACTAAATGGCTGAATAATCGATTTCACAGCGCATATACTGAATTTGGTAGAATTCTACTGGGCAATCTTTTAGCTCATCTACCACCAATGGTGGCAACCTACGAGAGGCATGATTTACCAAAGGGCTATTCTTAGTCCTGCCCCATTCGAATTATAATCTCAAACCATGTCCACTGTTTCGGAGCCGCCATATTTATTGCATCAGTTTTGACAACAATCAATCCATAATTCCGTACCCCAAATACTCATACACACCAATTTTGAATGGAATCGGACTATGATTACAAAACTCATCAGCCATCTTGGAGCCGCCACATTGGATTTTGTGACGCCATTGAGTTTTTCTAATGTTTTTAGCAAATCCTTCCATTTGATACCAATATCAGGGGGGTGCATAGAAAATAATGTTTCAACCATCTTTGGGAGTCCTCCATTGGATTAGGAATGATGTGCACAACTTCCGGTCAATCGTTTGTGGATACCTGGTTAAAAATTCAGTTGCGAGATTTGACCCACACGTAGAAACAAAATAGAACAATTTTGAAAAATTTTAGTCCTAAGACAGCAAGTATATAAATTAATTCCAGTATCGCAACAACTACTTTTAAAATTATACTATAATTATTGATCCAGATATAAAAATATTATAATAATACAATTCATATGATAGAAAGCACTACAGTGTAGTAGCTGCCACTGGGAAAATTCACTGAACTGTTCATAATATTTGCAGCAATTATTAGGCGGGGTTGTACAATACAAGTTCACCAACAGATCAACTTAATTAAGTTCAGTTGTTAAGGAACTAGAAATTTTTTTTGCATAGCATCCATAGCAACTAGAGCGATTTTACTTGAACTGTTGGTGAACTTCTCTTATACAACCCGCCCTTAGTGACTTAGATTAGCAACTACTAATGCAACAATTTATCTATCACATGTGCTCCTCGCATTTAAATGAACACGGCTATTTTAATTCACGTTAAAATTTATTTTCTTCTTTTTAGTGCATTTAAATGAGACCTTTTTCGAAAAAGTAATTTTTTGGTTTATTTACTTATTTCTTTTTTAGTTTTCTGTGGATATGTGTCCGTATATTTCAATTAATGCGTCATAGCTGCAAGGTTGCTTGCTTGTTCATTTACCGTTGGAATTTTTTTCGAATTTCTACTCGGTCTCTATCTAGCTTTCAAGGGGGGAAGGGGGTACCTATTTTTGAAACCGTATTATTCAATGGTCAGATAATTTTCATTATTTTATGGAATTTTTCGATTTTCGAATTTGTTTTCATGACAGGAACGGGGGGCGAGCTGCCCGATAGATTTTTTTCATCATTATTTTCCATGTCTGAAACTGTTGGGACATTTTCCACATTCCTTTGCGTTATTTATCAAGCTTTTGAGGGGAACAGGATGGTGATTTTTTTTAAACTATAATATTCGTCCAGTCAGATATTTTTCACTATTTTTACGGATTTTGTCGATTTTAATTTCACGAGTTTTCCAACTCTTTTCGAGCAAAAGGAGGAGTGAGCCACCTATATCTTTTTTTTTCGATTCAGTTTTTAGCGTTTAAATCCGTATATAAAACTTCCGAAACCCTCCGATTTCAATTTCGCGAGTTTTTCAACTTCTTTCGAGAAAGGGTGGGGTGCGAAACCTCGTACCTATTTCTTTTTCGCTGTAATTTTTGATGTCCAAATTAGTCAAGAAAACTTCAGAAATCCTACGCATTCTCTATCTAGCTTTCGAGGGCCGGTGACATTATTGTATTGTCATGGGAACTGAACCAACATGTGAAATTTCAATTCCATAGGATAAGAGAAAGTGGTTCTAATTCAGCTTGCAAGATGTGCACCCATCTAACACACACACCAACACAGTGCAAGTTAAATAAAAGCTTTTTAAAATGGGTAATATAGTCTTCCGCTTTAACTCAAAGAAATATATTTGTCGGTATTAGGACATTTGGTCGCGGCCAACTAGGCTCAAGTACAACTAGACGCAAGGAGAACTAGGCGCAAATACTATTAGACGCAGGGAAGACTGGGCTCAAAAAAAAATTAGACACAATAATAATTCGTTTATTACTCTTATCTACTGAACATGACTATAAACAATGCCCCGTAAAAACTCAACATATTGTCGCGTTCCTCACTAGTAACAAGCCTGATGATTCGTTCATCCAGCCTTTGGTACTTCTTGAGTTTCGCCGGTGGTTCATGACCGGCAACCAGCTCCTCATAGTACTTGCCTCGACCATGCTGATTCTTCCTCAAGGCATCGATGAATTTCCGAATTGTTGGAAGAATCATTGGAGTTCATCTTTGAGACGTCTATGAGCTGCCTTGGCATGATTGTTTGTCCTGTTTTGGCCATCTAGGATCCTCTGATGTAGATTCCACATTGCGACCGGAAACATAGGATGACGCCTTCCTTGACCTCTTCTGTTAGGTCGGCCGATGTAATAGTCTCCCAGGCAATCGAGAAGAAGTTGAAGCTCTTTACTGAGCAAACTGAGGGCAGAATCCACGTCCTCAGGCGACACAAATGCAATGGCCCCAACCATTTTGGCTTTGATAGCAAAATCGGTATCAGTGTCGCATCGCAGTTGAAGTTCCAATGTTCCCAGGAATTTTCTTATATAAGGCTTGAAATGAAAGAAACACCTTTATACCCGCTCTACGGGAAACGAAGTTTCCATTGCAACGAACGCGGCCTGCTCGGAATCGCAGAATATATATTGGGGGTTTCAGATCTCGGCTCGAAAGAAACTGCAGCATCTTGAACAGCAGCATCTACTTGAGCGGCCAAAGGTTCATGAGTATGCTCATGCATGGTCTTAATAATAGCCAGGTCCCGAACATGGATCCTATCTTTACAAACCTAATGAAACAAATACATACTTTAATGATAACTTCTTTAAATAATAGACTGTTAAAAAAACATAATCGATTAAGTGATAGCTATTTATGTACTAAGTGCGATATATAGATCCTAACTCCCGGAGGGTAACATTCACCCGAGGGCCTTTGGCCCGAGGGATGAATGTTGCCCGATGGGCGTTAGGATCTAGTAATGCAGTTGTTTACTTCATACATTTCTTCTCATAGTATTTACTGCGTTCTGGTCGGCAACTAAGCCCAAGTGAGAAATTGCCATGGAAACATTGAAGGGGTTGCTAAAGGTTGTTTATATAACGAAATGACGCTGCATTTTTGTAAGAATTGACAAGCTTGTTTGTGGATGAAACTAAAAACGGTTGTGTTCATAATAATTATGTAGATCCCACAGAATGTGACGCTCAAAGCTGAAGAAGCGCTAGGAAATGTAATGCCTGTGAAATCCAAGTACTTATACGAGAAGAAGTATGACCATTTTGTGAAATGGAAAGATAAAAAAACAGTGAATACCGTAAATGAAACTGTCTCAATGGCATACTTCCAGGAACTGGTGAGTTTATCTTATGAAAAATATTAATATTTTTATTTAATTTACATTATTTCAGTCTGAAATATATAGTGCAAATAGTCTATGCTGAAATCAACATTGATTGTTAATTAAAACATTACTATATCAGCATTCAGTCAACTGATGGCCTTTCTGAAAGTTGAATCAAAAGGATACTTTCCTAAAATAATCAAAAATGTTGGAAGGTGGACAAGTATTACTTTTCATAAGAAAAGCTCCAGATGATACTTTTCTGCTACATAAAGTTGTTCAGGTATTGGGCGTATTTGGAGGCTTAAGACGTGATGAAATGAACAAGATGACAATTGATGACATTGAAGACAGAGAAGCCGTTTTATTGATCAAGGTACCAGAAATCAAGACCTGCACCTCAAAAAGTTTCACCATTGTTGAAGAAAGAGAAATTGGAGCCTTGAACAAAGTTAGAAAGTAAATTGCACTACGACCAAAAGGATGTAAACAACGTAGGTTTCTTTAACCTACAGAAGTAATAAATGCATTGAGTTACCGGTAGGTGAAAATATTATAGGAATTGTTCATTCTATCATACCGAAATACCTTAATTTAGAAAACCCGAAAGGTTACACCTGACATTGTCTACGCCCAACGTCGTCAACGCTTCTTCTTCAAGGTGGTGCTTTCTTTGAAACACTAAAATTACAAGGAAAATGGAAGAGTAGTACGGTAGCGGTAAGCTATATTGAAGAAATAGTATCTCCTCGAAGAACAAAATTGCTACAATGATAGTGCATTCCATTTCCGAAAAAGGAAATGTTAACGTTCCGAACGAAATGTGCAGAATGCACATTGAGGAGTTCATCATCGGTCAACTCACATTACTTCAAACTTGGTACTAATTTTTCAGGAACATTTGAAAATTGTAATTTCTATTTGAGAGAAAATAATTAGTCCCTTTTTCAAGTACAGTTATAAATAAAACTTTTCAGAGTAATTGATTTATTGAACTACAGAAAAAAAAACATTCAGCGGGAGTTCCCAGGTAGCACATCATATCGGCTGAATCTTGGTTCCATATTGGGCCAATATAGATATATTGTAAATGAAAAATCAATATTGGTCCAATATGGGTGAATATTCAAAAAACAATATTATATTAATAATATTGGTGGAATATTGGTTGAACTAGTTTTGAATGTAGATTATCACATGAAATATTGGGTCAATATTGGTTGAATAATTTCTACCAATATCGATAATACAATATTGCTTATATATTGTTTTCCACATCTAGAATTAATATTGCAATCCAAATATTCCAGTCATATCGATTATAGGGGAAAAAAACTTTATTGTATTTTCAAGTTTGTTAGAATATTGCTTGAATATCATTTCCACTTTATTTAAGAAATTGTAATAACTCATATTGAGTCAATATTGGTTGAACGATATTTACCAATATCAATAAAACAATATTGTCTTCACATCGTTTTTAACATCTAGAATAAATATCGCAATCCCAATATTCCCCTAATATCGATTCTGGGAATAAAAACTATATTGTATCTCCAAGTGTGATTACACATTGGTTGAATATCATTTCGCAAATATTCAACAAAACTTATTAATCAATATTGGGTCAATATTGGTTCAATAATATTTATCGATATCGTTAAAACAATATTGTCTTTATATTGTTTCCAACATCTAGATTGAGATGAAATTTGAATATTGGCCGAATATTCAATGAAACATATTGAAATTATATCATGATCAAACTTGGATAAAAATCCGCTAGGTGGCTCTACATATAGAACGTGTTCTAAATCCTATGAAAGTATATTAAATACTTCCCTTAGCTTGTTTTCAAGACAGCTCACTCAGCGGTTATGGCGATCAAAAGGCAGACTCTGGTGTCACCTTCATCAACTAAAGGACATTTAATAATTTACCAAGGTATATTGACATCCACCAATATATTCAAATGATATTGTAACAATATCGATAAATATTGTACCAATATCGATAAATATTCTACCAATATCGATAAATATTGTACCGATATCGATAAATATTTTGAGGCCATTATTGTTTCAAGAATATTCCACCAAAACTATTTCTAAAATATTCAATCAATATTCGACCAATATCGCAAAATGTTCACATTTTACTTCTCGACAATATAACTTTTGAATATTGTGCCAATATTGTCAGAATATTGTATCAGCTATATTGTACCAATATCGCCGAACATTTTGAGGCCAATATTAGTTCAAGAATATTTCGCCAATATTATTCAAGTTATATTGGACCAATATCGCCGAATGTTCACATTTTTTTTCTCGCCAATATTGCATTTCAAATATTTCGCCAATATGTTCACAATATTGTATCAATATTTTACCAATATAGGTGTGCTACTTGGGATATGATTCATTATGCCCTCCATAACGCCCCGGTCGATATGGGTCTGTTGATAGCAACCGTTGCCAAGGTATTATAAAGTGGACAAGTGAAAAATTAAATACATAAACTCAACTACGTTTTGCGGTAACAACGCCAAAATGAGAACTGTCCATATCAAATATATATTGATAACCATCTCTTATAAACTTTTCCTCACGACGTTGGTCTAAAACAGGCTCCATAATACACAAAAAAGTTAGATATCTCTTCACTTGAAAGGATGAAACGTACTGAGTGAAAAGCTTTGGCAAATTTTTCTATTTATACGAATACTAGACCGTCAACGATGAAGTCATGGAATTAAGAATTATGAACAAGTGTGATTCCTTTTTTTGTACTTCTGTCTGTGTCCTAAATGTTATGACTAGTTCTGGTTTGTTGTGATGGAGAGGAACTTCACATTTTGAGCCCTGTAGTCTTTGCGCCTAGTTGTTCCTGCGCCTAGTTTTCCTTGTGCCCAGTTCTTTCTACTCCTAGTTGGCCGTGCCGAGTTGACTCGCGCCGTTGAATTACATATGTTAGATTCTTGACAAAGGTTCGTTTAATACCATTGCTGAAACTATATTTTGATTTGAATGGGGGAACAACGGGTTTCCTGGTTCTTGCCAATCATTAGCGAATGCCAGTTTCAATTGCCTACGCTATTGAGTGGCAAGAACCATGAAAGCGGTACGTAGGTCAAAAAATAGTTTATCTACAAGAATGATGTAAGTTCTAGAGAAAAAATATGAAATTTTCAGGTAAATAGTCCGAAATTCGCGTTTTTTTCCTAAAATGGGCCATAGTTCAAAACAGGGCCAGAATTGGGACTAATAACCACAAAATTTAGATTCAGTGACCCAAAATACGTATTATAACATCAAGTAACTTCGTGTACATAAAAACTGTTACTTGGCCCGGCCCCCTAGCGCCCGGACTAAATATCGAGTGTCAAATTTGTACCAAACACACAAAGATTATAATTAATTAATTATTCCAACATGTTATGCACTAGTATTGTATTGTCATTCAATTCTGAGCAGTGTTCAAAATTTCAAGTCTACAACTCATTGGGTAGTTAGTTTGAAATCGATTGCAAAATTTGTACTAAGAAGACAAATTATTATCAAATTAATAATCAAACAAACGAATCAAACGAGTAAACACATGGACAGGTAAGCGAGTTAATAGAAATTTGGTAAAGAATAGCCGAATGGTTTCTTGTATCATCCTGTAACGCTCATAGGTCAAGCAAAACATTCATTTACTGTTGAACTGATGAGTGATAACTGGTTCAATGATAATTATTATTCAAGCTGAACCAAGATTAGCAAATTATACACCAAAAACAAACTATGGAATAACTGTCATCAACAACAATCCCAACAGAATCATAAGTCACTTGACTATTTCAAAATAGTTTTAACTATAATTGTCATCATTTTTCCGATACTTATCAACTTATCAGTAAAACACAGTAGTATTGTTGTTTGGAAATCGTGTCGTGATATATTCTGTGATAAAAAGGTGAGGAACACAAAATTTGTATTTCATTCTTTAACAGTAATTGTTCTAGTTGTATAGTCTTACGTTTGGAGTTTTATAGAAATTCCTTGTGGGTTTTTTAGATAATAACATCAGATTAGTGATTGGATCAACAAGCGATTTCCCAGGTATCACCTCATGTTGGCTGAATATTGCTTTCATATTGGGGAAACATATTGTAAATGTAAAAATAACTAGACTCTTCAATTGAAGGAGAACTGTAATTGTAGATGTTCCGAGATATTTGAAATTTTTTGAAAATTATTCACCAGTTTTTTCCATGCAACAAATTCACTTTGAATATTCTACAAGTTTATCCAAAAATACTGAACGAATATCGCTGAATGTTTTGAGGCTAATATTGCTTCAATACTAATTCAACAACATTATTTTTCAAATGTCCAAACTAGTTTTGGACCAAAATTATTATAATTTATTTCTATAGAACATTACGTATTTTTCAATAAGTTGCCATATTTTCATGATATTTTACCAATTTTTTCAACATATATGCACTTCTAAGAACCCCAAACGCACGACACATAAAACAAGGATGAATTACAGCTTGGCAAATCTAGCTCTAAATGTGAAATCGCCACGCCTATCGATGCACGGTAGCAGAAGAGCTCAGTACAGTCCGAAACAACTATGAGTTGCTGTTTTACTAGTCAGTTCTATTGTCCTCAGGTTCAGATATTACTGAACAGTTCTGGCCAGTAAATGTAGACTCTCTCTTCCCCTATGGGGAGAGAAAGAGGCCACATTTACTGGGCAGTATACTGTTCAGTTATATCGGAACCTGATCTATATCTGTCGCATCGCGAAGCGCACTATGAACTATTATTACTGAATGTATAATTATACTAACCCTTTATCGTCCGAATACTTTATCATTTTTAATTCGCGCATATCATACGTTTCTTGACATTTATAGCTAGATTTGTCAATATGTACGAATGTGCGGGATACACTATCATTTTTTCATTCATTAGAGGTAAATTGTCAAGATAGTCGTCAGAATCGCCTCGGAGAATTTCTTGATGAGTTTATCCAGTGAGAGCTCTATCGAAAAATAAAGACCGAGGATTTGGTCCTTATAGACCAAACTCTCCTTGTGGCTCAACTGATCTAAATTGAATGCTCCGTTATCCGTTCAAATTAATACTGTTCGACAATCACCCAAAGAACATGGCACTGGATACATGTACTCCTGGGGCTCGACAGATTATTTTATTTTTGTATATATCATTCTAGAGGTCGAAAGAAACAACTTTCTTCACTAGACTTTTTTTCTGGCCCTACAGGGTGAGCCAAAAAATTGGGATGAATGTCTAATGTCAATTGTGGAAAATATTGTCTGTAAGTTATTTATACTTAATTTTTGTGTAAAATATGCTGTGAAAAATATCAATTGACTTTGAATGGTGTGCATATATACAGAATGAGGCAGAATGAGCGATTTTTCTAAAAACTGTTTCTTACCTTCTCGTCCCAGTGTTTTATTGAATTTCTCGAAGCCAAAAATTGTCCCGAAGTTGTTCGTGTTAGCATTTTTGTTTTTAACTTGTTTACACCCATATACAGTGTATTTTACTTCTCATGGAAACACCCTCGTATCTTCCGTAATTTTTGACGTCGAACCATAAAATTTTCAGAATCGAAGAATGCACTAGGAATGAACTCACTGCAGAAAAAGGGTCATCCAACATAGTATACATTGCACGCCAGCAGGATATCCGCTTTTGTGAAGTGAGTTAATTTCTAGTGCATCTATCGATCCCGATCATTTCATGGTTCTACTTCAAAAATCACGTTTTCATGAGAAGTGAAACAAATTAGAATCTTTGAAGATTGAAATTTTTTAGGAGATAGGTGTAATAGTAGTGATTAGGGGATCCTGAACACGAATCCAAAGGAATTGTGGGTCAATTTTGTCCCCTAATATAACTTTCCGGTGAAATGGGTGGTTCCATCGCTGCTGGCGTGCAGTACCTACATATCATGTAGAATGACCCCTTGTTTTCAGTGTATCTATCGATTCTGAATTTCATGGTTCTACGTCAAAAATTACGAAAGATACGAGGGTGTTTCCTTGAGAAGTGAAACACACTGTATATGGGTACAAACATGTGAGAAACAATAATGCTAAAACGAGCAACCTCAGGAGAACTTTTGGCGTCAAGAAATTAAATAAAAAGTCCACTCTTGGGCGAGAAGTTGATAAACAGGTTTTGGAAAAATCATGTATTATGTCTCATCCTGTAAGTATGCACACCATTCAAAGTCAATTGATATTTTTCACAGCATGTGTTACTCAAAAATCAAGAAAAATCAACTTACCGACAGTATTTTCCACAATTAACATTAGACATTCAACCCAAATTTTTAGCTCACCCTGTAGGGCCAGAAAAAAAGTCTAATGAAGAAAGTTACTTTTTTGACCTCTAGAATGATATATCCAAAGATCAAAGAAATATATCTAGCCTCAGGAATACATGTATCCAGTGCCATGTCCTTTCCAAGAGACAAAAAGTCCCAAAGTAATTAAAATACTTCCCTATAAACACATGTTGAGTGCATAGTATGTGCGGGCAGAGGACTACTATTATTACCATTATTTGTCATGGCGCTCCAGGACTACCTACTGATTTTTGGCGGTGTATTTACTTCTCGGATCTGAAAAGATCCAGAAAACCTTTAGCAGTACCCCTTGTAAATTGAATACTGTGAAGTATAACCAATCTAAATACTATTTGATGCTACCTCATAAACACTCGTAGAGTCTACCCAAATCCATGGCCTGTGCGGGTAGAGCACGGCTATTATTATTTGCCGTGGCACTCCGGAGCGATCTACTGAGTTTTTGGAGGTGTATTCACTTTGTAGCGCTAGGAAAACCCGGAAATCCTGCAGCACCACCCCTTGTTCATTAAATACTATAAAGTGAATCTATTTTGAAAACTATATTGGGCTATTGAACGAGACAGACGTTCAGTTTATTAACTAACTAGGTGTTAGCTATCAATTTCTCACCCTTCTTTCCTATAAGGCGTCGTAAGGGTAAGAAGTGCTTTCGCAGATACACAAAATTTCGTGTATATTTGATAGTTGTAGCAATATTTTTTATTTTGCTTTCGATTTATTTATTTCTGATCAAAAACATTATATTTACGTTCCAAGCGTACCAAATATACAGGGTGTCCGGTAAACCTTGTACAATATTGAAACTGGTGATAGACCAGGTCATGACTGTTCAGAATATCGGAATTTCACCTCAGTAAAAATATCACCGTTTTCGAGATAATGGGCATTTTAAGAATTTCTGGAAAATCGCTACCTGACCTTGGATTTTTGAGTGCCATGAATACAAATTGGGACGAATCCAAATATCTTTGCTGCTGAAGATTTCTGATGAGTGATGCTTCTAGACATACAGAACAGTTTTTCAGAAAAAGAAAACATTTTTTAAGAAATGAAGGTAAAATGACAGATTTGAGTTTCATCAATTTTTTTAAAAAAGTTTGACATTATTATTTGAAAGAAACAACCAATTGAAAGTGGACATTTATTTCAAAAGAATGCTCATTTTGTCCAGACTCTACCATGGTAAAAAACAAACTATAATTATTTTTGAAAGAAGTGGTTTCCATTGCATTAGGCGTGGTTTTCATCTAGGCTTCTATCAACTTTTATTCAAGAAAAAACAGGAAACTACCCAACACCAAAACTGCGCCATAATCACACTCGACGTGCGTTTCGCCAACAAAGTTAGCATCTTCAGGAGCTAAAAGTAAGCTTTTAAGATTTAAGATTGTGACGTAGTTTTGGTGTTTGGGTATTTTATTTTTTTCTTGAATTGTATTTACACCAAAGATTACAAAATTTTAATTTATTTGATCAACTTTTATACTACTGCCCAAAAATTATTATAGTTAGATTTTATCAAGATAAAATGTGGAAATAATTGTTAATAATGAAGAATAGACTGCTTGGTGTCATTAAAAAGTATGTCAATAAAATCAACTTTTCATGTAATTAGGTCTAATAAAATTATCGAAATGAAATGTCGATTATCAGACATGGCACCGATTAATACGAATTCTTGTGATAAATGTCGCAATTGTCCAACTTCCAGATTCCAACCAAGTTTCAGAGACCGACAGATATACAGGGTGTAACCAAATAAGCGCAGACTTTTTTAAGAGATGAATCCTTGTCGAAAACTTGTAAACTCTATCGTAGTTTTTTGAAATTATTCCGCTTCTTTCATTTAGTGGTATTTATTTCTTTGTCATGCCGTACATACGTTATACTCTCCTAAAATATGCGCATATGCACAACATTTATGGTGAATGTGGAGGTAGTGCTACTTCCGCAGCAGCGCTTTATGCAGAACTATATCCGATTGCTCAATGCCGTTCATAAAATCGCTGATTTGGGGGCTATAACCTATAACGCATTCCAAAAAGTTCCTTTTGAAAATATGTTCGTCTCTGCGTACGAGTGGATGGAAAATAACATTTTTGTAATATTATTCAGTGCGATGTTGAATAATCGTTATTGTGGTTTATAGTGTATGTTGATTCAAAAAGACGTTGAATCAGTATTTACTTCTTTACATCTCACTGAATGCTTCTAAGCAGTTGATTCGTTATTACTCATAATTATTTAATCATTTCATCTTGATAGGATAAAAATAAAAGACATTACTGACAAAGTTTAATGGAGTTGATTTTAGCTCAGAATAACATCACACTCTAATATTATCGAAATTCTACTCCTTCCAAAAATAATGATCGTATGTTTTATACCATAGTAAGGCCTGGACAAAATTGGCATTCTTTCGTAATGAATATCCAGTTCCACTTGATTATGATTTTTCAAACAATAATGTCAAACTGTTGTTAAAAAAATTGGTGTAACTCAAATCTGTCATTTTACCCTCATTTCTTGGAAAATTGTATTGTTTTCTGAAAAACTGTTTCATACATCTGAAAGCATCACTCATCAGTAATCCTCAGCAGCAAAAATATTTAAATTCGTCCCAATTTGTATACATGTCTTAAAAAAATCCAAGGTGAGGTAGTGATTTTCCAGAAATTAAAAAAAATGCTCATTATCGAAAACAGTGAGATTTTTACTAAGGTAAAATTACGATATTTGAACAGTCATGATCTGATCTATCACCAGCTTCAATATTGTACAAGGTTTACCGGACACCCTGTATACATTGTATATGATCAGATAATTCAACAGAAACTCAGCTTTGCCGACTTTTGGGTTGACTGGCAACTATTTTCTGCGAAATAAGCGGCACTAAAAATTGTTCTTAGAATGTGACCGCAGCTGGAAATGAAAATCTATCCGTAATATGTCATTAGTACGGTTTACAGTGAAAGAATGTCCATATTGTCGTGACTTGGGGTTGAGTTACGACGATTGAAATTAATGAAGGAAATAATCAATAAAGAATTAATGAATTAAAGAATTGAAGAATCTCAGAATTAATGAATTAAAGAATTGAAGAATCTCTCCTAGTTATTGATTGGATAAATTATTTTAAAAAGATCTTTACTTACAATACATATCGGCTTAAACAGTTTATGAACATTTTCCATTTATTTAATATCGAATCTTCCAAACTCCCCCCATAGCTGTGGGCACGGCAGAACTCTAAACTCGACTCGACTACCAGATCGAACTATCAGTGGCCTTTTTGAAAACTCTTGTTTATGTTCTGTTGAGGACAAGTTGTGTCTCAAAAATAAAATATCTTCGCTCACGTACTGAATTGTAGAAGGTAAAAAGGTTACCCACGTATTGAATGATAATGAAATATTTTAATGTACAGGATGTTCCATATATTTTTGACAATACCCCCCCGTTCAAAATCGCGCGCCTCGAGCGATTATATTAAAACCAACTGACAATTCGATACAGGTTTACAAAAACTATGAAATTAATACCATGTAAATATAAATATACAAATAAATATGCGCAGAAGAAGTCTGCTTGCACCATCTCCATTTGAATTCTTCTCCTCCTTGCTGCCTTTTCCATCTTTGACCGGTTCATTTCGGTTCCATTCCATTGTACCAAGGTTCATCGTTGTCTGGGTACAATAATTGGTTCATCAATTTAGTCAGGCTTGGATTGGCTTGGCTGGACCGGGTATGGTATGACCCAAACATACTGGACAAACTGTATTTGACATCAATCTGCCTGCCGGGACTTGACATGGCTTCAGTGGACTTGACATGGATTTGCCTGCCGGGACTTGGCATGGCTTGGTCCTGTTGGACTCCATTTTGGCTCTGCTTCCCTGTATTTGGCATGTATCTGCCTGCCGGGACTTGGCATGGCTTTACTGGACATTGGCACTGCTTGGTCCGGTTGGATACCCTATTTTGGCTCAGCTTTACTAGACAACATGGAGCTAGACATGGTAGAACTTGGCTCTGCTCTATCTCATTGAATGTGAGAAGGCTCAACTCGACATGGCTGTGGAAACTGTGGCTTCATCACGATTCACCTGGGGATTCTCTTGGAGTGGTACAAGGCTGAAGACTCTTCCGCGTTCCTTACAGGAGGTACAGTTCCTATAATACAAAAATAAAAGTTTAGGTAAACATACTGCTATCATCTAATTTTACAACAAATACCGTGCCCCAAAATATATTAAAAACCAATCAACCTTATTCTCATTATAAAATCATTATACAAGTACATGCCAACAATACAGTTTCAAAATATATTTCAAATTTTCCGACATTAATGTATATATGAATTATAATATAACCATTCTTTCGTTTTCGAAGAATACTAATTGTCACATTCTCAATTTATCCTTGCCATTCTCTTTCTCTTTCACAACAACTAAAAATACCACCATTTCTCACAATACGAGGCTAATTTTGTGATGCGATACCCTGAAATTCTTTGCCTAGGATTAGATACAGAATATCACAAAACAATTTCACACTCGCTTTTCACATTCAACAATATTCATTCAATTCTTTTCGACCCCATTCGTTACTTCTTACTCACTAAAACACTGTGCACAGTTTTATTATTGATTTCATACTTCACCCTTTAAATTATATTGACATGTCGGCCATGGCCTCTATACCCTTGTGTCGTTTTCCTACGAATTCTCGACTTTCTTTGAGTTCCAACTCGCCTGAAGAAAATATTGTGTGCACACATAGCTTACAATCTACCTAAAACATAAAACAAATTATTATATAATCAAGATTCATCAACAACAGGGCTCCATGGGTCGTTATATTTCAAAATGCGGCTCACGTGAATCACATCCGTTTTCGCATTTTTTGTAGATCCCAGTTTCACTCTATAGGTAACTGGACTCAACTTCTCTAAAATTGTGTAAGGGCCGTGGTATTTGAGGAGCAACTTTGTACTTTTACCTACTTTTCTCATGGGTGTGAACACTTTAACTTTCTCCCCCACGCTGTACTCAATATGCCGATGGCATTCATCATATCTTTTCTTGTCCACTGCTTGCCTTTTTTCAATATTTTGCACAGCTATGCTTCTAGCTGCAAGTGCTCGTTCTCTTATCTGAATAACAGTATTATTTTCGACTGGGGCCATCAGATTTGCGTCGGTTGGTAGAACGGGCTGTCTTGCATATACAAGAAAAAATGGACTGAGTCCTGTTGTACTTTGCGGCGTTGTATTCATTGCAAATTTAGCATGAGGAATAAAATGATCCCAATCGTCTTGGCTGGTAGAGGTGAATATGCTTAGAATGGCTGCTATTGTTGAATTCATTCGTTCACAGTTTCCATTGCATTGAGGATGGTACCCCGTTGTTTGCTGCTTTCGTATTCCCATGATAAGCAATAATTCTTTGATCATATCCGATCTGAAAACCTGACCTCTGTCTGACAAGATTTCCTTAGGGCATCCGTGGCGAGCTATAATATTATTCAAAATGAACTTTGCTACCGTATCTGCCTTTCCATCAGGTGCTGCAGCAATTTCGAGATATCTTGTTGCATAATCCGCCGCGACAATTATTGTATTATTTCCATTTTTGGAACGTTTAAATGGCCCTAAAAGATCAATGCCTATTTTTTGAAACGGCACTCCTACTGGGATTGGCTGTAAAAATCCTAAAGGTTTTCTGTTTGTTTCCCCCTTTCTTGCCTGACAATCTTGGCAACCCTTAATATACTTTTCCACGTCTTTTTGTTGTCCGTCCCAAAAATATCTATTTTTGATTTTTTGATATGTCCGCGAAATGCCCAAATGTCCTGCCAATGGTTCGCTATGATTAGAAAATAGAATTTCAAAAACTAACTGTCTTGGAACAACCAAAAAATTTTCCAGTCCCTCTAGCGATACATTCTTTTTATATAAAACTACATCGATTAACGTAAAATTTTTGGCTCTCCTCCTCAAGCTGATATTGACCTTTTCACCATTCGGATTCTCCAGGGCTTCTATCAATCTCTTGACATTATCATCTTTTCTCTGTTCTTCCGCCATATCTTCATTCGTAGCAAGAAAGGTAGGTACATCAAAAAATAAATTTTCTTCTTCCAATTTTGGTGCTAAAACTGCATTTCTGGACAAACAATCGGCATCTTTATGAGTCGATCCACTTTTATAAATCACCTCGTGTTCAAACTCGTTCAGCTTAATAGCCCATCTGGCTAACCTTCCTGTGACGTGCTCTGAATTCTTCAAAAAACACAAAGCGTGGTGGTCGGTGGTAATCTTCACAGGTTTTCCATATATAAAATGTCGAAAATAGGTCAACCCCCAAATTACCGCCAAAGCTTCGAGTTCCGAAATCGTGTAGTTTTTTTCACTTTTTGTCAATGTGCGACTTCCATAAGCAATAGGGTGCATTTCACCTTGAAATTCTTGTAAAAGTATCACTCCTAAACCTTCTTTGCATGCATCCGATCTCAACTCGCATCCAATGTCTGGGTTGAAATGCGCTAGTACTGGGGCCTCTGTAAGTTTTTCCTTTAGAATTGTAAATGCCTCCTCCTGATCTTCTTTCCAATAAAACCCTGGATCGTTTTTTATTATTTCATAGAGCGGTCGTGCTATGATTGAGAAATTTTGTATAAATTTTCTATAGTAATTTGCAAGTCCTAAGAAACTCTGGGTATGTCTTTTGGATTTTGGTCTGGGGAATTCCGAAATTGCCAATAATTTTTCTGGATCTGGATATATTCCTTCTTCGTTGATGATGTGTCCCAATACCTTGACCTCCGGAGACGCGAACGTGCATTTACTGGTTTTTAATGTCATTCTTGCCATTCGGAGTCTTTCGAACACTTTCCTCAATCTTGCTAAATGTTCTGGAAATGATTCTGAAAATACTATAACATCATCCAGATAAACCAGTACGTTTGACCACTTCATTCCCTGGAATACTCTATCAGCCAAATCCGAAAAGGTGGAAGGGGCATTACAAAGTCCGAAAGGTAATTTATTGAATTCGTACAGTCCAAATCCAGGTGTGACGAATGCGGTATACTCTTTTGATTTCTCTTCGATCCCAACTTGCCAATATCCGCTGAATAAGTCGAGGGTGGAGAAGTACCTAGATTTTCCGAAATATGTTAAAATTTCATCGATATTTGACAAGGGGTAGTTTGACTTCTTGGTGATATTGTTTAATTTCCTGTAGTCTACACAAAATCGCGTTTTTTCCTCTTCTCCCTTTTTCTTTACCAATACGATAGGGCTCGAGTACGGTGACTGTGATGGTCTTATGATACCGACATCTAACATTTCTTCTACTTGATCCTCAATTATTTTCCTTTCTTTAGGTGAAACTTTGTAGGGTTTACTTTTGAAGGGTGAATGTTCTAGTAACTCGATTTTATGTTGAACCATATCTGTAGATCCCATATCCTTGACGTCCATAGCAAAAATATCCTTAAATTCATCAATTAGATACTCAATTTCCATTTTCTCCTGTACGGTGAGCTCAGTTCCCAATTTGTAACATTTTTCAATATCCTTCGCTTTTTCATCCATTGTGTAGAGTACCATATTTATGTCATTTTCTTCTTCCATGAAGCCTAAAGTTGTACCTTCGAAGATAACCTGTCCAATACTTGAAATATTCTTGAGTTTCAAAGTTGAATTTTCCAGTGTTCCCGAAAACTCCATACAAACTAAACCTCTTTTAGTCAAGAACTGTTCTTTTGGTTTAAAAAATACTCTGCTCTTTTCAAGTCCTTGTAATTCCTGAATGTCGACATCAACGATTATTTCCTCTTGGGGTTCTAATCGACAATAGCACTTCAATATCACTTTCATTTCCTTTTTCTCAATTTCCAGTAGAACGGAAGGGTCCAAATCTTGCAGAAAACTTGATTCTTCCACTTCAGTAGAGCTATCTTCCGTATTCCTATATACATACTCCTCATTTTTCCTATCAACTTTTTGGCTAATACCTTCTTTTAATTTTTCAAAACTTCTCTTTCTCAAGTCATTTTCCAAGTTCATTTTCCGTTGGTTTTCTATTTCTTGAGAAAGTAAGTCCATTCTTGTTTGATTCACATATTTCTCATTTTTTCTCTTAACTATTTTGCTTATTTCTTCTCTTAATTTCACAAAATTTCTCCTTCGGATTTCAGTTTCGAGGTTTATTTTCCGTTGATTTTCTATTTCATGCGAAGAAATGTCACTTCTTGTTCGATTTTCCGTTCTTCCAGTGTTATTTTTCCAATTGAAATGTCTTCTTACGCATCCATTTCCAAAACTCTTTCTTCTAGATTCATTTTCTCTATAAAATGCCTGATTCTTTATTTCAATATTTTCCCTTTTGTTATTTTGCCTCTTATTTCCGTACCCATATGAGAACAAATTCGCGTTGTCTGTTTCATATCGTATCTGAAAAGGAAGTGTAATTTTAAATAACCCCTGACTCAAAATGACAACTTTTTCCTCTAAATTTATTATTGATTTGTGTTGTGTCAAAAATTCCATTCCCAAAATAAAATCACACGGTAGATTTTCGATAACTAAAGCTTTACAATACGTTTCCATTTCACCTAATTTCAAATTAATATTTGTGGTCCCTAAAACTGGTACCCTGAAACCACCTGCTGTCTGTACATGTTGTGAATACCGTAATTTTTGGAAATGTTTAACGAATTGACGTGAAACTATATTATGATTTGATCCCGTATCACAAACTATGGTTGCCGTGTTATCATTTAGAAGTCCGTTTATTTTAAGAACACCCGTTTCATTATTTTTGAGAGAATTTGACTCCACGTTTAATCCCACATGAATTTTACTTTGGATACCTGGTAAATACCAACAATCAGAAGTAAAATGTCCACGTTTGCCACAAACTTTGCAGAAAATGGTTCTTTTCATGTTCAAAAAGAATGTATTCTGATATAGATGCTGCCCGAAATTCCATACCTCGTCGTTTTTTCCATAATTCTCTATGTCCTCGATTTTGAAAACAATATTCTTCAAATCATCCATATTTGTCTCAGCATTCTTCAAGAGTCGATAAGGGGTGTACAGTCTGCTTAGAAGCCCTCGTTCGAAATGTCTCAGAAACGTCTCTACGCTCATGTCTGGGTCAAAATCATAAGCTAACTCCCTGAGATCGTAGAAATATTTTCGTATTTCTTCATTTTCACCTTGTCTTCTACTGTACAGCTTCCATTCTTGTTTTTTCAAATAATATCCATTGTCAAATTCTCTGAGAAAATCATTTTTGAGCTCACACCAGGTTTTCAACAAGTTTTCCGATTTCCCTTTGTATGCTTCGAACCAATAATATCCGGCTCCTATTAGGTAAACTCCGAAATAATAAATTTTTAACGCTTCTGTCCATGCATTCGCTGAAGAACATGTTTCATAATTCTTCAAAAATTCGTAAGGACAATCTTTCCTTGGGTCAAAATTCCGAGGTGCTACGAATTCAGGAAGGGCAGCGGGCGTCCCTTTCTTTCTTGCTTCTGCCAACGTAGTATCCATTGTGAGGGGGAGAGGAAGTTTCAGTAAAAAGTACTGTTAAATTAGTACCTACACGTAGTAGTTAGGTAGTTACTCTCATTTGCCGTATACCCAAGATATAACAATTTTACACAAATTATTCTTGTAAAAATCAATAGGGAAAACAACAAAATTCAAATAATTATACTGAAAATAAATCGTTAGAACTTAACATCAATAGCATTTATATTTAATCTTCATAAAATTCTCTGGAGTTTATTGCGTACGAAATAGCGTACTTTCGTCAAATAATATTTTTATTCAGAAATGCTATTGTTGCACAATACGTGGGAGAGATTCATTCAGAAACAAAACATATGGATCAGCAATTTCTACCTAGTTGTACCGGATCTAGGTCAAGTTCAAAGTCTATGAACTTCAAGCTAAACAACTATATTGAGTTGATTGTACCACTATTCAAATTTATAACAAAATAAAAATTGGTTCATTACGAAGAATGAATCCACAAACTAAACCACGGCAGCCTCCACCACTTGTCGTGACTTGGGGTTGATTCACGACTAACTAGGTAGATACTGATCATTCATAGACTTAAAACACTTTAGAAAAATATAAAAACATTTATTTTACTATGTACAAATATGAGGTTACGACGATTGAAATTAATGAAGGAAATAATCAATAAAGAATTAATGAATTAAAGAATTGAAGAATCTCAGAATTAATGAATTAAAGAATTGAAGAATCTCTCCTAGTTATTGATTGGATAAATTATTTTAAAAAGATCTTTACTTACAATACATATCGGCTTAAACAGTTTATGAACATTTTCCATTTATTTAATATCGAATCTTCCAAACTCCCCCCATAGCTGTGGGCACGGCAGAACTCTAAACTCGACTCGACTACCAGATCGAACTATCAGTGGCCTTTTTGAAAACTCTTGTTTATGTTCTGTTGAGGACAAGTTGTGTCTCAAAAATAAAATATCTTCGCTCACGTACTGAATTGTAGAAGGTAAAAAGGTTACCCACGTATTGAATGATAATGAAATATTTTAATGTACAGGATGTTCCATATATTTTTGACATAAAAGCTGATTAAATTCTCATTTTTTCCAATAACAATTAATTCTGATCTTTCGAGATACAATGTATCTTATCAGAACTGTAAAGCTCTGAGTTTTTCATTCAACATGATTTTGTCATCAGTACCTTACGGAAATAGACAAATTTAACAAAAAAAAAATAATGTATCTCTCAAACGGGTAGCGAAAGAATATCACAAAACCGAATAATCTTGAAAATATTTCCGAAATATATGAAATTTTTCATATGAGAAATGCAATTATCGATAAATTACAGAGGAAATTTCCCTCACGTGTAAAAACGTCCATAAGAGGAATGCAATTACCGCTGGCTCACAGCGATAATTGCACTGTAGTGACACGTTTCGCGTCACGGCAGTGCAATTATCGCATTAGATGTCAATTCAAGTGAAGTCGCGCGATTTTAATGTCAGAAGTGAGACTTCAAATGTGTCATCTAAGAGTGAGGTGTGAAATTTCCTACCGAATACCACTCGTGCATTGAAAATTAACCAGATAATTCTGAAAAAAACGTGTTTTTTTTATAAAAAACCGCACTCGGTTATTTTTTTCGTTGTTTCAAAAAATTGCCCTCCTCCTTCGGAGTCGGGCAATTTATGCTTTGAAACAACGAAAAAAATAAACTCGTGCAGTTTAAAAAAAAAACTCGTTTTTTTTCAGAATTATCGGTAATTTTCAATGCACTTGTGGTATTACCCCCGGTAATTTCACTGCGGAACGATAATTGCACTGCGGAGCGACAATTGTACTGAGAAAATATCCCGTCGCCATGACAACACAAAAATACTGAAAAATATCAGATAAACTTCAGAAAGTGAAAGAATGTCGCTGGTCTAGTACAATTTCATTTATAGCCATTGTCCGTACTGTGATATTTCTCAGAAAAAAAAATTATATTTTTTGTTTTCCACCTCATGAATTGGTGACAAATCATCGATTACTTTTATATGTATGCCAAAATAATATAAATTAAGACATTTTGATGATATAATCTTCCACTTTATCATCTCTATAACAAAGTCATAATGGAACAAAAAGTATTCATAAGTGTATTTATTATTTGAATTGTTACTCGAAAATTTTGATTTGTCTTGCTTCTTGAAAGTTGATATAACTACCTCTTCATACTCTTATAAAATTCAGTTAAGATGAAACTGAATCAGTAACGAACACCAGGATCCGGTTGCATTATAGAAGCTTTCATACAGACATTAAACGGCAACTTTTCAGGAGCTGTATGAGGTGGTTTATAAAAACTGATGAAACAAACCAGAGAAGTTTTCATATTACTACATATAGTGGAGCAGCGTTAGAAAAAAAGTGTGTTATCTCGAAACCAGTCAAGACTATACAAATTTTGATACTTCTCTAAACCAGGAATCACACTGATCGACCAGGACCGACCGTCCGCGACCGTCCACCTACGACCAAAATTTCCAACACGTACATTCTTGAAAACCGAAATGTTTTGGGAGATTGTTTAGTAACGAACAGTCGTTGCCGACCGACGTTGAACTCTTTACTCACATATATACCTAACACGTAGGCTCATTATGGCAAGTACCTGTCAGAAAACAACTACTCAACTAGGTAAGACCACGACGGGTATTGAAATAAATCTAACAGATAGTTGTGCAACGTTCTTCAAAGCGAGTACACTCTGTGACCAACCAGCAGAATTACGGTTTGATTTGGACAGGAGGACCACCTGCGGCTAGTTTCGAGGTTGTTGCCTTTCATCAGTGCAAGGGTAGGTAATCACAGACAGCACTGGAGCCATATGTTCCCCGTCCAAATCATTACACACTCCGCTGCTTGGTCAACTCGGTTCACGCGATGAAGCGGTTTCTAGGCCGCTCCACCTAGCGAGCAGAGGGAAAACACTCCGAATCAACTGGTTGGGAGATTTATGTGAAAACAAAAATATTTTGGGAGATCGTTTAGTAACGAACAGTCGTTGCCGACCGTGAACCCTTCACTCGTATATACACCTTCTACGTAATCTCATTATGGCAAGTACCTGTCAGAAAACAACTACTCCTCTGGCCAAGAACACGAAGGGTATTGAATTGAATTTAACAGATACTTGTGCAACATTCCTCAAAGCATCAGAGGACGCATTGCAAGTGCCCTCTGTGGCCAACCAGCAGATTTTTTTTTGAATTGGACAGACCACCTTTAGACTAGTTTCGAGGTTATTGCCTCTTATCAGTGCGTAGGGTAGGTCAACACAGATAGCACTGAAGCCATCAGTTCTCCGTCCACATGATCACACACTCTGCTGCTTGATCAACTCTGGTTCACGCAATGAAGCGGTTTCCAGGCCGCTCCACCTAGCGAGCAGAAGAAGTATCTGTTAGATTTAGATCAATACCCGTCGTGGTCTTTGCCAGTGGAGTAATTGTTTTCTGACAGGTACTTGCCATAATAAGACTACGTATTAGGTGTATATGGGAGTAAAGGTTTTATCATCGGTCAGCAACGACTGTTCGTTTCTGAACGATCTAAAACATATCTGTTTTGACCTAAATCTCATAACCTGGAGATTCGAAGTATTATCCCTCTGATCGCTAGGGAGAGCGGCCTAGAAACCGCTTCATCGCATGAACCAGAGTTGACCAAGCAGAGGAGTGAGTAATGATTTGGACGGGAAGCAGATGGCTTAAGTGCTGTCTGTGTTGACCTACCATTGCACCAATAAGAGGCAACAACCTCTAAACTAGTCTGCAGGTGGTCACTGTGTCTAAATCAAAACATAATTTTCTGGTTGGTCACAGAGAGAACTTGCAACTGCGTCCTCTGATGCTTTGAGGAACGTTGCACAAGTATCTGTCAGACTTATTTCAATATCTGTTGTGGTCTTAGCCAGGGGAGTAGTTGTTTTCTGACAGGTACTTGTCATAATGAGCCTACGTAGTAGGTGTATATGGAACTAAAGGATTCTTCACCTGTCGGCAACGACTGTTCGTTACGTATATTCTCATCGCACAACTCTGTTATATCATTCTCGATCGTCCACGACCGGTTTTCAAATACCGTGTTTGAAATTCCAACCTGTTGGTAATTTTGGTTGTCCTGAGACTATCGTTATGCAATGCCCATACGCTACATAATCATTTTGGCACATGTTTGTGATAAACTTCCAACAGTTTTTCACATAAACGAAAATTTTAATTTGTGTATTTTCTATTGAAAAAATAATGTATTCGTAATTCGTGAGTACTATATTCACAATTCATGGTAAGTACATCCAAATTTTTTATGTTTTCAAAGCAACGGAACAAAACAGGAACCTTGTGGACCGCCGCAGAGATGGATATTTTAATAACAGCGGGTAAATCAGAGTAATCCTAATTACAGCAATAGAGAAGTTATGGATGAAATTTATTAACGTAAAAGACAATTGTTAAGTACAAGGAATGTTCAACTGACAGTAACTTACATGGTTTTAATGGTTGAGGAATTTACGTGCTGGATATAGAAAAAGGAGACATTCCTCGGTGCTCCATCGGGAAGTAATGGCAAGCAAATAATAAATGGAAATTTTTTTATTGGAATTTTTATTGTCAATAGTTCATTAGTTCTTGTCCAAATATAATAAAAACGAAAATTCCCATATATTCATCAATTCGATGTATTTTATGTCGTCAAGAGATGGCGCAATAGACGAGGAAAGTGTGTGGTCACAATTATCATACTTGTCAAAAACTGATTCCAAACAAAGAATTTTAGGTGACATTCTCTGTTGATGATTTGCTGCTTTGCTTATTAGTTTGGGTTTGGTTGTTTAGATTTTGTTTTCTCAGGCAAAAGAAGTTGAAAAACCTAAACGGAAACAATATCGGAGTTATCGAACAAGCTGATTTAAATTCGACGGAGGTTTGTTAGGAATCAGTTTTCAACAATAATGGCATTTGTGACGTCATCACTTTCCTCGTCTATTGACGCGGTGAAGAACAGGCTCGAGAATATGGAAACTAGGCGAAGTCACAAGTAAATAATTTGGCTAAGAGATGACGACAGAATGATATTGCTGTCGCCAGTATGAATTCTACGAATATTTTTTCAGTTATTTTTGATAATCTCTGGTTTATCCGAAGTCAAGTACCTTAGAACTGCAAAAACTTAGGCTGGATCCACATGCATCCGAGATACGTATCCGTTGGATACCACGAGATCAATGTCAAACAATGAAAATTTAGGGAACAAAATCACGCACGTTTCAAGGTCACAACGGATTGAAGTTGGTTAATTTTAACTTTTCATGTGTGATTCAGGTAAGGTTATTATTTTGTTTACGTTTTTGTGATGATTATCTGATTATATACAATGCGAAATAAGCGGCAGTAAAAATTGTGCTTAGAATGTGACTTTGTGTTGACCGCAGCTCAAATGTGAATAACGGAGTCTAACGGTGATATGTCGTTGAACCGTAGTAGTGAACAGAACGATGGGGGTTCAGATTTTATTTTTTTCTGGTATACGGTGCAGCGATGAGGAGTCGACTGAAAGCTGTTTTGTCTCACTTGGTCTTACGGTGTTCAGATCTCAGATTGAGTTGGTTGCTGCGTAGGCCGGCAAATTCGAGGTGGGGATGTGGACCCAAATATGGCGACAAGTGACTTACTTCTGTTTACTCATTTAAGTGCGCTATGAATTAAAAGATAATTTAGGTCCAGGGTATTTTGGTATAACCACCTCCAAAAACCTTCACACCAAAATACCAAAAACCTTCCGCAGCAAAATGACTGTCTACTGCTGCATTCTGATAATTAGTTCATAGGCCAATAAACAGAGCCATTTTTCTCATAGAAGTTCAAATTAAATTGATCCGCCGATTTATTTTTTGCAATTTGGTCGTCACGGAGGGTTGAATAATTAGCAATAAAGTTATCACCCCCTGGGGGGTGCAACCCCCCAAATCGTTGAAAGTTTTTTCTGGTAGGTATTTTCTTGACATTTCAGCTCTGGGCGATAGATATGAGTGAAAATCGGTATTAATAATGGGGGCGAATTATTTTCAACAATTAAACCCCCTCCCGTGGCATCAACCGAAATCGTGTTTTTTGGGGTATTTTCTATGAATATGTAAAACTGTCAATCCTGAGTAATGAAACTGAGCAAAAATTTGTAAAAATAATTGGTATAAATTATTAGAAACAATTTTCCCGCCCCCGCATTCGGGGCATATTCCCCGCATCGCGGAAACATTGGGGTGGGAGGGAAGGGGGAGACTATTTGAAAAAACTCTCAAACTACTACTCTTAGATATAAATGTGGGTGAGTAATCGTTGAGAACTGTCGTTATTGAGATTTAGAAGTATTTTTATGAAAATAATTCGTAAATTCCAGAGAAGATCAACTTATTGTATAAATCAAACGCGGACCGGAGATAACGAAATATGAGAGTGTTTTTTAATGATATCGAGAAAGGGTATGGAGAAATGAATCCACAAGTAATCACCATCAAGAAATGTATTTATTCACTCATACAACTCATCATCTACTTCATCTTCAGTCTCCTCGTCTTCATTTTCACAATCCGGAACAATTACTGCAGATATCTGTGGTACATTTATTACAATGATTGGTACATTTTAGACCACTCTTTTTGCACGTGCAGGAGTCTCTGATGCAGCCGGTCTTGTAGATACGAAAAAACATTTTTAAAATTGAATCCGGCTTTTCTTGTCATTTCGATTGGTTTCAAAGTGGTACTCTTTTCAAGGCCCCAATTTTCAGGATGTATCTCATATGACAACCATGTCTGGACTTGCTAGTACACTCTATTTAAATGTTGCCACGCTGCATCAACTATAGGTGGCAAACTTTCAAGTTTCACTGGCTTCAAACTGTTTGTGTTTCTGGCATCGACTTTTGCAAATGCGAAATATCTGGTCAACTAGGCAAACATTTATATTCTGCAGGTATATTTTTGAATGAGCATATAAAATCCTAAGCATTTATGCATTTTAAGCAAGTTACATTCAATAAAATGTTAATAACTGGCATTTTCTCCTGAATTCCTAGGTGGACCTTCGGAATTTTGGAAATGTAAGTTACATCTGACATTGCGATATTTGAAACAGAGCTGAGTTGAACATGAAACAAATATTTCAAAAATAAACTCACTATTTTTAATTAATAACAGTGACAAAGCACTAAGAGATGTTTCCTCGTCTCCGTCTATCCATGTTATCCCAGTATGCAGTGTTTTCTGCACAGGAACTTTTATACTATCTGACGTTTACATACAGCAACGTTGACTGCTGCCCACTGCGCACCGACAGAACCGCGCTGCTGTATACTATACCGGCGCACTAGCTGCCGCATTGACAAGGTCCCAAGCCGATATTTCTCAGGTTTTAGAATCTCAATGAGTCTAAAGCAGGTACACTTCGGGACAGGTTCCTTTGGTGCACTGTCTTCCTCGGTCTCGAATCCCCATATTCCATCAAGGACTGATTTTATTTTTCTTTCCATAGAACAATAATGCGATCAAATGCCGAGTAACCTCTATTTTAAATAGTTAAAAGATTGACTGGATTGCATTTAAAATTTGTACAAGTAACCAAATTTGTATAAATATTTCCAATAAGAGCAGGTTATTTTATGCAAACTGGCTTTTCATTCATGTTGATACGTGCTTTTATCTCAGAGTTATTAGCATTTGAATTTATGAACTCCCTCAAGATTTTGTAACCCAAAATATACGAAGAATTGAAAACACTCGTATTTAAAACCAACATTATTTGGACCGGTTAAACATTATGCACTTTGACAATGAAGTATTCCTCAACTGGTCATTTTACTTGCTTCAAGTGATAAGACATTATTTCAGTAATCACGTGCATTATTTCACGAAGTCAGGAACTTTAATATTATGAGATTTTCAATTGCAATTTTGCAGCTAGCAGCTACGCGTATAAATATAAATAATATGAGAATACAAAGCTGCGATCTTTATCTTCAAAATGACGTAAGATTTATTCGAATTGAACATTTATGTGAGGAGTTATAGAACTTTACTTCACGCGATGATTGAAAAAATGCACGTTGGCGGGAGACGGCGCAACACCTGGCCCATTGCGAAAGCATATAACTTCAACAATTTTTTTCAAGAATACCGTGCGATTTCTCGAAATTTTGGTGGGGACAGTTTTTTGTAAAAATGTGTGCTCTTTCTGAATATTAAGTTATGTTTTTGATATAAAGTTAATTTTTGAGATATTTCGAAATTACCTCAAAAATAAATTTCAACGCGTTTTTTTTTGGGGGGGGGGGGGGGGTTCCACCCCCCTGGAGGTGATAATTCCTCAGAAGTAATGTGCACACTGTGTTCTACAATTTAAAAAAAAAATATCGTCGGAGCAATTTAAGTTGAGGTTGATAGCCCTGTTGATTGGCCTATCAGTAGAATGTCTTGAAATGCTGACAAGAAAAGAGACTTTAGCTGACATACTGATCGATTTGTGGAACAAACAGAGCATTCAAGAAGATCATTCGTGTACAAGATTCCATACAAAATTCGGATATACATTTAAACTGCGTTTTTCTAACCACTGATACTATGGTGATTGATTTCCCAATTTATAACTTGAATTTGAACCTATATGTAGCTAAGCATGGAATGAATACTCTTTTTAATCTCCACCATATCGAATCATAGTGAGTCATATCAGTATTTCTAACGGACATGGTACAGCATATTGCAAAGATCCCTATTATAACTGTTGGCACTTCTTTGATGCCTTCCGTGTTCTTTCAAAAGTGGATTCTCATCTCCCGAGGAGCGTGTGTCTTTTTCTTTGAACAGGTTGATGAACCTAACTCTGATGGTGTTGTGGGTTTTTTAAAATTTTCCTTCAACTGAATTTTGTTTATTTTCCATTCATTTTATTTAGATTTTCATCTTGAATTAACTATATACCGGGTGTACGCGGAAGGTGGCTAGTTCCTATAACTTTTTTGCTTTTGAAGATAATGGAATAAAATATGGAGAATCTGCATAATACATAAAACTATGATTTTGACGACTAACAACTTTCAGTTTCACTGGGAGTGACTTACACTTTCGATTTTTAAACGGGACTTCTCGTATATTTTCACCTCTTAAGGCTCTATATGACATTCTGAATACATCTATTCAAGTATAATTTTTCTTTTAACTTTTTCACTATTTGTAACCAAAATTTAAAAAAAATATCTTTTGAAGTAGAGTGCTAAGGTCACACACAAATCACTAATTACAGCCCTAAAATTTTGGTAAAAATACTGCTTCACTGTTATCGGTCAAAATGTGTATCTACTGTGTAAAATTTAGTTTTGAAATTGAAATTACATGGCGGCTCGTCGGGTTAGGCAAAAGATCATTTTATTACGATTAATTTGATACCGCACACTTTACACAGGTTTTGAGCAGAATTCCGTTGAAAAACTAGGTTAGATGTTTCATAAAATAAAGAATTTTCTGGTATTGAATTAGGATTTGAATGCATCAAGTACCCTTTGACAAACGCACCTGATAATATACAAAATCATTCAGGAGGTCCACTTTTTATTTCATTTTACTTCTGCAAAAGTAATTCAGGTATTTATTATGTAATTATTTAATGAACATGTTAATCATGATACTTATACAAGAGGATATTTTATTAGCTTTTGGATTAATGATCTTCCTCCATGAGTTGTGTTGGTTTGAGGTTGATCTATGCATTCAAATCTTATTTTAATCTCTTGAGATCCTTTATTTTGAGAAATTTCTAATGTAATCTTTAAATGATATTTAAGTTTATTCTAAACCTAAAAGTAACAAATTATTCGTAATCAAATGCGCTTTTTTCGTAATCCGACGATCCACCAAGTTGGTCTATGAAAAAAATTAGTTATAGAAAATTCAAAATGAAATTTTATATACCAGGTACATTTTGTTCAAAAATAGTAAAGTTGTATTATTCTCAAAATTTTAGGACTGAAATAAGTGATTTTTAGATATCCATAGCACTCTATACAGGGTGTTTCATAATATATGCGCAGGACTTCAGGATGTTATAGCTCGTCCAAAAATATGAAAAGAGATTTCCATCAACTTACCCTCTAAACTGCAACATTTTCGAGATACAGTATACTTATTGAATTTTTTTTTTAAATAATCGTTTTTTGCGATTATCTCTGGAACCGTTTATCGCACAGAAAATTAAATTTGTATGCATTTTCTACTCATAATAAGCTATGTTTTGTGCGGATTTTTATTTTTTCAAATTCATAATTGTTGAAAATTTTGAAGAGGTAGTGGGTGTTTTTTTTCTCCAACTTCTACGCCACTGGAAAAAGTACAGTTTTGAGCCTCCTATATGAACCGCCAATGTTTTCTTCACAAAAAATTAATTCTTGGTCATAAGCTCTAAAGTTGACCAAGAAAAATCAACTTTCATGTTGTTTAAATAATGTTTTTTTCCTCGAAAAATTGCTGCGTGCATTGAAGCTAACGGCGGAAATTTCCAACAATTCAACTGAGTATGATTGTTATTGTTTTTTTTTTCATTTTGCAATTAAGAAGACAACGTTTGGTTTTGTTACTTGTACTAACGTTTAAATAAATTTTGTATAATTAGGAAAAAAATTATTTAAAAAAATTTACCATGTTTTTCAACATGAAAGTTGATTTTTCTTGAAAACGGTCAACTTTAGAGCTTATGACCAAGAGTACTTTTTTTGTGTAAAAAACATTGACGGTACAAGCAGGCTGCTCAAATTTTTTTTTTACTAGTGGCGTAGAAGTTGGAGAAAAAACACCCACTACCCCTTCAAAATCTTAACCAATTATGAATTTTATAAGATAAAAATCTGCACAAAACATAGCTTACTATGAGTAGAAAATGCATTCAAAATCTGTTTTTTTGTGCGATAAACGGTTCCAGAGATATTCGCAAAAAACCATATTTTTTTTTTAAATTCAACACCCTGTATCTCGAAAATTTTGAATTTTAGAGAGTACGTTAATAGAAACTTTTTTTTCATATTTTTGAACGAGCTATCACATCCGGAAGTCCTGCGCATTTATTATGAAACACCCTGTATAATAAAAAATACATTTTAAAATAAAAACTGAATTCGGTTAAAAAAGTGACAAGTAACACATGGTTGTATTCAGTAAATCATATAGAGAGAATGGAATTTGAAAATATACCGGGCGTCTCATTCGAAAATCGGAAGTTTATGTCACTTCTGGTGAAACCGGAAATTGTAAAAGATGCAGTTTCAACTCTTATACAGATCCTCCAAATTTCAGTCCATTATCTTCAAATACAAAATGAATATAGGGGTGATCCACTTTCCGCAGACACCCTATATGTTTTATATTTTGATTTAGTGTTCTACAAAAATGAATTATTCTCAAACATTTTATTTCCATGGACAGACTATGCGAAAACTAATTCATTTGAATTTTCAGGCAACAGAATGAAGGTTTTCCTCACAATTCTACTTCTGTCCTTCTCACGGAGTACCTACCAATGGTGCAGATCTACAGTTGGAGTGACAACATGCGGAAATGAAATCCTGCAAATAAACGCTCCATTGAGAATCAACAATTATAAAAACCTGCTCGAATTCGAAAAAGGCTCATTACCTACAATACCTACAGGTTCTTTCAAATTCCTGCCAGAGTTGAGAATTCTCCACATCAGCAACAACAACGTCAGAAAACTAGAAGCTGGTTCATTCGAAGGACTGTACAACTTAGAGAAACTTTCTCTTTATAACAACCAGCTGGAGACTATGCAGAATGGTATTCTGAGAGACTCCAGAAACCTAAAATATCTAAACTTGGGTATGAACAAAATATCAGAAATAGAGCAATACCTATTCGAGGATACACCTAGTCTCGTGGAACTAAATTTGGGCTTCAACAACTTGCGGAACATACCCGGAGCGCTAGCGAATCTGAAATCCCTGAAGACGCTGAACCTGAACAATAATAAACTCAAATCCATTCCGCCCAACTCCTTCGATAAGTTGAATAAGTTGGAAGTTCTCAATCTGAGTGATAACGAAATCGCTGATCTGGCAAATGGCGCTTTCCGTGGTCTTAATAATTTGAAAGAATTAAATCTCAAATCGAATTATTTAAGCAACTTAAACACTCAAAATCTTTTAGGAGATTTGGGAGCTTTAGCGACGATAAAATTATCCGTGAATTCTTTCGGTTGTCAAACTTTGAAAACCGTCGTTGATGCGTTCGAGAATAGAAGGGTTACTGTGGCAAGAGGGTTCTCGAAGTCGAGAGATGTAGTAAATGGAATTGGTTGTACAAGAAAATGAATTTTTCCCAGTAATACGTCATATCGTGCAAATGAATCAGTGTGATGATATGCCTTGCGGTGGAGTGAAATTGGGGCAAGTGTGTTTTCGAACGGGGGAAGTGTACCATTTAAACAGAATATTCTTTGTGTTAAGCACAAATGTGTAGCAAATAGTAAATCAAAGCAAACTTCCATGAAAGTTGTATTTTAGTGCTCAAAGAAACAACAGAAATTTTCCCCCTCTTACATGTTCGGCAATATTGTTAAAAATGTAAATTCTGAACAATTTTGGTTGTTTTGTATTGAAAAAACACAAAAGAGGCTCAAAATCGCAAGAACAAATAAAATCCTATCCTTTATCGTTCCCTAATTTTGCATCCATTTCGAAAATAAGCTTCCTTTTGTTTTAATACTTTTCAACTCATCGAAAAAGTCATAGATTATTGATGTTGTTCAGCAGGAAAGGCTTCTAACAATTTTTGTTTTATCAGAGACAGCCTGTGACGATTTGAGAAACTTAGATACAATTCCTCACCCATATCTGAAAGGCGTTTTTGATTGATTTTTTTTTGTCTTTGTCTTTCTGTCTAAGGAGCAATTCTAGAAGTTTACCCCTATCTAAAAGACCACCAAAGGTTCAAAACAATTACTTATATCGGTAGACCAAGCAATAAAATAAGTAATTTCCTGAAGTAGCAAGGTTTTAATATTGCTTTTAAGACAGATAATACAAACAATGGGTTGTATGCATAAACCTTGAGCAAATGCTTTTACTTGGATTTGTTGTAACAGCCGTATTCATTTTGTTGAGTTATGAGGGAACCTCCTTTTATGAATACTACCCAATGACTACGTTTATCTGGACGATCTCTATCCGCTTCAAATTCAATAGAATTGAGTCGAGTGAAACCACCCTTCAGGTTATATCGCAATATTTAAGTGGTTCGAAGAATCCTATTCTTCAATCCGATTGAAAAAAGCTAACTTTACAGCAAAATGTAGAATTTAGTAACCTTAAATTTCTTGTGTTCTGCGAATTAAATCACGATATAATATGTTTTTCCTTAATCAGCTGAATGGAAAAAACTTCTCTCTTCTTTGGACCATATACGATTCTTTTCTTAATTATTATTTTGCTCTCCATTTTGAGAAAGAAAATTGTCAATATAAACACTAATCTGAATTTGTCTACTTTTGCCTGTCATTTGTCAATTTCAAACTCGTTTATCTCATAATTTCACTTCTCTTCAAGGCGATCGGTTGGGTCCACCTATATTTTATGGAATTGACTTGAGTGATTCAATCCAATCCGTACACTGTATATATCGATTAGGTGTATCGGATCCAAAGTTGTGAGATAAATGTAGTCAATGAAGATAAAATAGAAGAACAAGAAAAGTGTGGAATCTGAATACTAACCTGTCCTAAGTTTTGGTAGAACCAAAAAGTGCTAACCGAACATAGAACTTGCTTTGTGAACGGAAAAACTAATTCAGCATATGCTAAGTATCTATTCATTAACCGAAAACCACAAATTCGACAATGATTTTAAAATCCTTCATGTTCAAAACAAGGGCATGAAGCTGAATCTTTTGGAAAGTATGGAGATTGATGAATTGAAAAATTCCCATGACCTTCTCAATTATCTACTCGAACTGAATAATTCACCCCTACTTAATATGTTTTCCTGGGATGGCTCGATTAAAAATAATCAGTAATTTATTGTAACTTATTTTATTTATTGGGAGTCAGGTATACAACTAAACCCTAATCAATTTACCTACTATGAATATTCAAGGGAACATAGCAAAAATGTGATTCAGATTATCTTTTCAACTTGATGAAGCTGTTGTACAGAGAAACAATTGCTGTGGTTTTCATTATAGGTTTTTGATTTCACATACTGCTGCACTGTTTCCAACAGTTCTTTACTTGTCCGACCAAAACCACATCTATTGATTCTTCTAATATTATTTACTTACTTGATCTCAACGTCAGAGGAAAAACACGTACTTGACCAGATGGACTTTTATTTCCAGGTTGTCTGTTTGTCCAACCTCTAACTACTCAAAGCTGGATAGTAGAAAATGGCAAAAAAAATAATTTTGCAATCCTCGAACATGTCATTTGAACTTGATTGAAACAATGATAAAGCTTAAAATCAGGGTTTTTTGAAGAACCCTGCATTAAAATGACGTCAAATATTCATGTTTGTAACTAATCACGCTAGATGACACTCGCAATTGGAAACAATACCGATTCCACAGGCATTGACTAACTATCTTACTTCTATTTGAACAATGATTAGACTCTCAAAATATTTTGAGCATGATTTTGTTTGGAGAATAATTGAATGCAAAATAATTTAATAAAATCCCCAGACCGCGAAGCGGTCGAGGGGTTTTAATTTGAAATTTTTGTGCATTAAATTATTTATCAAAAAGCACAATCATGCAATAAATATTTTAATACTTTCATCCATTAAAATTTATAGGTCGTGTGATGTACGACAAGATTATTTCTTGAATGGGGTAGATTAAAACCAACAACAAAGAATTTTATTGATAATGAACACCGACATTTTCTAACAATTTCTTTATTATAAGTAAATTGAGAAAATTGTAATGTTTATTTTGTATCGATACAGTTTTAATACAAATTACAATTTGTGTAGGTCACAAATGTTTGTTTTTCATTGCTATATATAGATTGTTGGCAGTTGTTGATAGACCGGTTGTTTTAATATCATATTTGTTTCTCATTTTGTTAATTAAATCCAGATGATGAGTGGGATCTATTTGAAGATATGGTTTAATAAAAGATGCACAGAATGACCTTCTTCTAACATATAAAAAAATAGTATTTTCTTTTCAGTGCATTTGTATAAAAGCTTCATTTTATCAATTTGATTAATTCATTTTAGTCATACTGAAAACTTGCAAAACCCATCATATAGGCCAATCTTGAATCGAATCGAACCACAATTTAAAATTTCGTCCACCATCTTGGTTTTTTGCATTGACGAACAAATCATAATTTCCGACCTTGAAAATCACCACATATCAATTTTGAATCGAATCGGACCATAATTGCAAATCGTATCCGCCATTTTGGAGTCGCCATTTTGTATTTTCTCTTAGAAAAATTCCCTAAAGCATTGTCATCGAATTTATGTCAAAATAGCTTGCAAATACAGTATTACAATTTGGAATATAGAACAGTAATTTTTCCCGCAAGAGAATAAAAAGTTAGATGACAAAAATTGACATGGCTGAATTCCTTATGAAATTGCCTTTTTAATGATGTGTCACACTTACCACTTTTCCTATTCAAATTGTTTTGGTGATAATGCCCAAGGGGTGCGGGAAGAGTTATGACAGTTGAGGTAATGATAGGAAGATGTCCCCCTTGGATTAAAAATCGACGTGTTTTTGCATTTTATTCACAACACATGCAGTAATTGTCTCCTCCTGAGGCAAAAAATCAATCAAAATTACTTCTTTTCGGTCCCAGAACACATATGCCATGATTTTTTTGGCAGAACGGAAACCAGTGTGCCGTCACTATAATGACTGTCTTTTTGTCTAAGGGGTGTAATGAGCCACCCATGTTTCATCACCAGTCACAAGTTTTTTTTTCCGCGAGAAGGAACCTTATGACAGCGCGCACTTGGCGGGATTTCTAATTGACATTTTTCATAGAAACAAACACTACGAGGCAAGTTTCGGTGGTGACGTGGATTGGCGGTGCTTGTTGTGTTTAGGGCACTACCACCTTTGGAAAAAAAAATTCTCACAGCACGACAGCAAAACAATACTCTTACTTTGTGGACATGCCTCGTATCCAATCAATCATTCAATCATATGCTTTATTGTCAGAAGAAACAAGTCTCATCCACATAGTCATGTGTTGTTACGAATAAATAGAAGCAAAACACAAACATATCAAAACAATGAAATGTATGAACTGAATAAAATCTCCATTTTCTCTTAGATGTACAGTTATGTGCATAAAAAAGTCGTACAAGGTACGACACTCATTGAAGCATTGCACTAATTGCACTAAAAAATGTTGAAATCGCGTTACTGACTAAAATACTTTGGATTTCGACTCAACTCGTCTGAGTCCATAGGAATTTTAATAATTAAGATTGACAAACCTGGCTCATAATTTTTATATTCAATATTCATCTACACAACATTTTTCACGATTCTTGTGGATTCAGCAGGGTGTTTGTAAATAAACTCTAACTGCGATTCTAAGGATAAAAAGCAAGACTGTATATTCAAGTTTGGTAGTACATTTGTTGTTACTAAGCAACCAATCCTCAACATATCATATTGACCTACATAATATAAGTGTAACGAAACCCTCATGCCAAAATTGAAATAATAATATTGAACCAACATTACATAAAAAATTTATCATCATTATTGAAATTTGGATATTGGCCGAATACTCAATGAAACAGTAAGAGTATCAAAAATAAATATGACCAAACCTAGGTGGCTCTGCATTTAGAATACCAACGTAAAGGTATGAAAATATATTAAATGCTTTCCACATTTTGTTTTCAAGATACTTTACTCCGTGGAAGGACGACCAAAAGACAGACTCTGGTTACACATCCATTGATAGAAATCTGTAATTTTAGAAGTATCATAATTTGGAATTAAGTTATTATTTTTTCAAGGAAACATATTTATTTTTAGTATTTAACCACTACATCTAAATGATTCTATTACGATATCGCTGGATGTTTTGAGGCCAATTCTGGATCAAGAATATATAACCAATATCGCGAAATGATCACATTTCTTTTGTTGCCAATTTTACGTATTCGAATATTCTGTCATTATTATTCAAATTTCATTCCAATATTGATACTTATGAATGTCAAATTTCTCAGTTCGACCACGAAATATGTATTCAATCATTATACAAAGCGTCTTAAATGTCTTAAATTATTAAAATTTTATTTCCTGTTATTAACATGAATCTGTCAATCAGGTTGGTCTTCATCAAGTGCTCTATGCTAATTCAACGAATGAACTGAATATGGCTCAGTTTCAATTGTTTTCCATAAACTACATAATCGAGAAAAATATATTTACATGATTATAAAAAAATTCAACTGAGAAATATACGCAGAAACGATTGAAACCTTCTCTAAACCGATTCCCAAATAAACCAACTATGGTCACGCAAAATATAGTCTGGGTGCCAAATGACTAGTGAAAATGGTAACTTTGTTTTGAGGTATGAATGAATTTTTTCTCTGTTTTTGAATGCTTATGGCATGTAGATTTTTTATCCGGTTGATGCCACACTGTCAGGCTTGAGCAATTTGAGTAATTCAAGATGGCGTTCAAGGTGGCGCCTAAAAAATTGAAAAAAAAATTTGACGCTATATTGTCATGTGGTATATTATTTTATATGTTTTTCAGGACTAGGAATCAGAATACGTCATTTTTGGTGGAAAATTGAATTAACTTAAGAAACTTCATTGATCAATATAGACAAAATTATATTTTAATGCTTCAAATGAGAAATCAAGAAACTCTTTACGGATACTGTGGCGGTTAAAGTGGAAATAATCCAAAATGCTAGTTCAAAATAATTTTGCGGTTTGAAATTTGAAATAAATTTCGAGAAAGTAACTTCCACCTACCTGGTCAATCCCAGCTTCAGCAAAAAACTTCTTCAATGTTCAGAGCGGTGTATGGCGGAGTGCACTCGCGAATAAAAGTTTGATTCGGGAGAAAATTGCGCTGAATCACTAACGTGAAGAGAATCGTTTTAAGTTTTCGTGGAAAGATAGCGGAGCGATACGTTGTTGTATTCACTGTTGTCACTCTTCGATTGGCGTCGAGCCCTTCGATCTCCTTCTGCACATGCGTATAGTGGAAGTTTCCTTTCATGAGCGCGAAAATTTACTTCAATATTGAAAAGAGAATAATTGCTTCGACCATTTGCATTTTGTTTTTATAATAATATATAAATTCAGATTAACTAAAATTAAAACTAATTTCGAATTAGACGTACACAAACACTAATGAATAAAGGTATGAGAGAAACCTTAACAGATACTAAAGTTGAAATAAAAAAGATACATTTCATATTATTACCTAAGTAGTATGTAGTAGTATATGTGCCGCCGTAGCGAGTACCTAAGTTCAAGATAACATAGTTGTAAAGTTCAAATCAAATCAGAGTCACTTCAATTTATTGATTAAGCTATTATGGTATTTGGATTATAGCAGTTTTCCCCTTCATGAAAGCATTTACACATTATAAGCTACATGTAATATATTTGCCCTACAGTTTCATTTCATGATGATGCAGGGTTTTTTAGATCTGTATGATCAGTTCGTCATTGATGTAGTGTAGTCTGGTGCAATCGGAGTATTTTGTGGAATCGCAATGGAAATAAACTCTTTGTTCGTTTCATCTCTTTTCCAGCCGAATGATGTTGGATCCGGGCGAAGTGATAATGTACTGTTTGCAGAAAACCACCAAATAGATGTAAAGTGAGCTCGCCTCACATTTTCGGCAAAGCATTTCCTAGTGTGTAGTAATGTAGAAAATGAAACTCTCACCTCTGTCATATCAGTTATGCCTTTATAGCAAGAAGCAATAAATGTTGTGCATTCCTTTATTACATACCTCTGTCATACAGCTCTCCTCATGGTCTAATTCTTGCAAATTTAATTTTCACCAGTCTGAAGACACCCAAGAACTTTTTTAATTCCTATCTCATATAGTGGGATGTCAGACCTAGTCAATGGTAGGTGTAACATGAACAGTTTCATTTTCTTTTCTTTTGGATTCAGCTATCAGCTGCTGAATCTTCATAATGCCCTCCTCTTCGTGTTCCGTTTCAAAATCAATTATCTGAGTGAGATTGCCCCTATGTATTTGAACTGACGTGGTATCTTGTCCAGTTACAACCAAACGGTTATCCAATACATACATTTGTAGAAATGTAGTTGCATAAAAGCTGTTTCAGTTGGCGTTTGTGAGCATTATGTGAGAGCGTTATATTCTGTGGGGGAAGTTGTGAATAGTCTAGCTAAATTTAAATTGTTTTGTTGTAGAAATTGTTATTTCCGTCAACCGATTGCACCCCTACGCGCAACCCTCGGAAGTATTCAAGAGACTTGTGTGAGCTAGGGAAGACGTAGGCCTTACCGTTTTACGTGTGATGCCATGCACGAGACCGATGACCATGCGAGGCTTTGAACCCTCGACCCTTCGCTCCAAAGGCGAACGTTCTACCAGCACGGCCACCACGGCCACCACGGCCCATAACTTACAACATCTTACAACATCCTTCCAAATTAATGTTAATTTAAGACAAAGATTGTTTAACGCCAAACCTAAATTTCACAATAATATGAAAAAGTCAGGAAAATAGATACCTAATAGAGTGCAGTGAATGTCCAGTCATATATACAGGTCAAACAGGAAGAAATTTTGGCATATGGTACAAAGAAGAATGTGAGCTGAGACAAAAAATCAGTTATGTATGAAAACCTCCAAAACAAAAAACTCAAATTGGATAAAGATGATTTGAAAATCCCCCACATATGTAACAAAGGAAAGATGATGAACCTCTTGGAGTCTTCGGAAATGAACAAGTCAAAGATAATCCCTACTTCTAATGCCCTCAACGAACAACTTGATTTGTATAACAGCCCACTCTTGAATCTATAATTATGCAAACAACTCATCTCCTTACCCTCCTTTCAGTTTACTTAGATTTAAGTGTTAATTAGTTATTGAATAGGCAGGTTATATAGGCATGTTGTAATGTAAGATGTTCAGCTTAGAAGATGATGTATAAGTAGAAACTAGTTAACAGATTATATAACTTTTAGTAGAAAATAGATAAAAGTGTTTTATTCTTTTCGTAGAATTACAACCTGCAACAAAAAATTTTTTGCAGCCTTACTTTGGAAATAACATTCTTCTAATCAACCATTGGTAAAATTGGATTTTTTATCCGTACTCCTCGGCTTGAAAACCATATAATGATATACCACAAGTTGGTATCGTTTCAGAATGAATTTCTCAATATTTCGGGCACCATCCAGGATGCCATCTTGAGTTTCTCGAAATGCTCAACTCTGGCAGAGTGGCATCAATCTGTTCTGAAATTAACATAACATAAGCTATCAAAAACAGTCAAACTATTTTATTCATATCACGAAACAAGCTTTTCAAGATGGCACCCAGACTTATACAGTTACTTATAGATCGCAAATATATGAGGAAAAAACACTGTCTGGAAAAAAAATTGAAATCGAACAATTTAATATCCACACTGAAATAATATTTAGATGATATAAATTTGAATGAATTACAAAGTGAAGAGTATTGAGGCAAAGTAAGAACACGTAAACAATAATTGCAAAATACTCATTAGTATATTAAAGTATAAGTAGATAAAAAGGTCTTCCAAACACGCGCGACTTTTCGAGCAGGACGGCGCAACCGGAGTGCTCGAAATAGAGCAAGTCTTTGAAAGACCAGTTCTCCACGAATACTTTACGCTATTTTTTCAATTGGTACACTTTCAAATCATAAAATCTCGCAAAAATCTAATGATGCGCAGAAAACAGAATTTGACAGTTCATCAATTGCATGGAAAAGGTAACCAGATATAAATGAACGAGTTGTGCTGTCTTGCATTCGTTAGTAATATTTTATTCGACGTTACTAGGTACCCAGTCCTGTCAGATAAATAATAAAAAAATTGTCATTCGGACTTCAAATTTCTCGAGTTGTTGATGTTGTCATGGTAACTTCAAAAAAACGCGCGTATTTGAAAGTTTGAGCTAAACACGCTAAGGCGTGCTTGAAATAGGTAAAATGGAACACCAATGAACAAAAAACTGTATTCATGAACTGCAAAAGTGCAGTAACAAAACAAATGAATTTGACAAGAATTACCAAAAATGAAACGCTGGATTACAATGGATTGAATGGGAAATTGCGGAAAATATACTCGGAGCAATTAGACAAACATACAGAGATCACAGATATAAACAAAATTTTGTAATAAAAAATCCACAAAATTTTTTTTTCTTTGTTGTCTTGGCATCGACTGCTATGGTCATTAGCCACGTGTTCTGAAAAGGCTTTATTACTAACTCCATGCGCCACTTTAGGAGCAGCACTGTTAATTGGAACGCAACAGTAAATCGTGCAGGATTCGCCCCAGTCCAGCCACGAGATTTGAATAATTTAATCGGTCAAATTAAATTAAAAAATCTCAGCCGCAACTGGGGCTTGAACTCCGGACCTTTCGACCCAAAGCCGGACGCTCTAACCACTGCGCCACGCCCCGGAAAGTGACAAATGCAATATCAGCAAAACATCCTACTTACTAATATTTTAAACAATATCACTTTCAGAAATGACAAATTTGAACAAATCCAAAATATTAATGAAAATGCAGAATTTCATCAGTTTCGGAATTATAATAGCAAATGTATTAGAATAAACCAATCTACCCAGAAATTTCTGAAAGATAATCTAAAACCAATACATAATTGATACTTATATACCTAAGTCTTGTACCAAATCATATTTTTGACACTACTCGTATATGGTTGACCAGTTTTGAGATTTGATTTTAAAAATAAATAATTTTTTTTCCTAATAGGAAAAACAAAAAAAATATATATTTCTCGCCAACATAGTGGACACACTCTAAATCTGGGGAATGGTGTCACGATTTTCCCTAATCAAACTCAGAAAACGACAAATTCTCTCAATATACCTCAGCTGAGCTTTCTGAAGCTATGTTGAGTGATTGGGAAGAAAAACTAGAGGAGTAAATGATGTGAAGAAGTTCATTCTTTGAAGGTAAATGAAGAAGCGGTGAAATTTAGAGGAGAAGATATTATTCGGAAAAGTAAGAGGAGGGTCTGACGGTTCTAGTAGCCGTCATCACCCGAAATGGAAAATAACGTGACGAAGAAAAACAAGTAAAGGTTCACAGAGAAGAAGAAAGAGATTATTAATTGACATATTGACATTAAATTGATATAATATGATAATTATGAATAACCTTGTTGAAAATACCCAGAACAATTAATAGGTGGAAGTATTAATCATACGAGGATATATTGAGAAATTCTTAGCCTACTATGGAACCAAACAAAATTTCAATGTCAAAATATTGTATTACTCAACATATTCTCCTCTTAATTGGATACATTTATTACAGCGAACCTGCAACGTCTCTAGACCTTTCAAAAAAATATTTCTTCTTGCTTTGCAAATCAGACCTCCACAGCTTTTATTACCTCCTCGTTGGAAGAAAATTTACGACCTTTTAAACTTTTTTTCAGTTGATGAAAGAGATTATAGTCGGACGGAGTCAAATCTGGTGAATAAGGGGGGTGTTTTAGTAATTCAAACCCTAAATCACGAATATTTTGCATGGCAACATGAGATTTGTGTGCAGGGGCGTTGTTCTGCAAAAACAAACCACCTTTGGATAGCTTTCCGCGTCTTTTCTATTTGATTTTTTCCCTTAGAGTGGTCAGTAATGTCGAATAGTAATCTCCAGTTATTGTTCTACCCTTATCCAAAAAATCAATCATGATTACTCCAAGGCAATCCCAAAAAACTGAAGCAAGAACTTTTCCAACAGATTTTTGGACACGAAACTTCTTAGGTCTTGGAGAACCGGAGTGTCGCCATTCCATCGATTGTTGCTTTGTTTCTGGATCGTAGAAATGTAAAAGTCTCATCCATAGTAACAATTCGGTTTAAGAAGTCTACATCATTTTCGAATCGAGCACAGATCAAACGCGATGCTACTACCCTTGCACGCTTTTGGTCAACTTTCAAACATTTGGGGATCCATTTTGCAGCAATTTTTCTCATGTCCAAATTGTCGTGAACTATATGATGAACGCGTTCGTATGAAATATTCAGTGCTTCAGATATCTGTTTTAGCCCAATTCGACGGTCTGTTAAAATCTTCGATATTTTTGACGACTGACACAGAAACTGGCCTTCCCGATCGGTCATAATATTCAATGGAAAATTGACCTCTTTTGAAGCTGCAGTCCAATTTTTCACGGTCGCATACGAAGGACATTGATCACCAAGGGTATTAAGTATATTTTCGTAAATCTGCTTACCTCTCAACCCTTTTAATTACAGGTACTTGATGATGGCTCGATACTTCAATATTTCGATTTTTACAATTTCGGTGGACATATTTTTTCTTTGAATTTATTGCGTAACTCTGATTTACTTTTTTGTCGTCAAACTTTACACTGACACTTCTAATAACTTATTGTTCGTTGCTATGGTAACGCAATATTTGTTTATGCAGGGAACTGGTCTAGGCTAACTAGATATCAATAAATCCTAGTAATTATTGTTCCCCCCTTCAGGAAAATACTAGCTATAATAATACTGATGTAGTTCTGCTCGAGGAGAAATCTGCGCAAACTTTAACCAAACCATTCTGTCAAAATAGTTGTTCTGGTCACACTGCTCTCGAATTTGAAAATCATATCGGCTTGCCGTAATACGGCAGAAATCTTAGCCGGGCGAATGCAGAAGGGCTTAATCCCTGGTTAACTTCGTCTGCTCAAGGCACATCACTTTCGGACCAAATATTCAGTCACTTACCACACGATTGTAGGGAGTGGTTATTATGGTAAATAGCACCAGAAGGCCCCTCACAGAATTGTAAATTCAAAGAAAGGGTCGTATTGGGTAATTTCAGAAGAAAAAAATCATAATAGTAATAATAATATTCTCTTATAGGCACTCGTAGAGTGAATCCAAAGGCAAAGCCTGTGTAGAGGATAGCTATTAACAGTATTTGCCGTGTTGTTCCGAGTCGACTTACTGATATTTTTTGAGGCCCTTTCACTTTTTAGCTGTAGGAAAACCCGAAAAACATACAACAACTCCAAAGAATTCATCAAGTACAGTCAGTATGCTTACCATCGGTTAATATTTTTTAAGGCAAGTGGGAAGAAAGACAAAACACACTATGATCAGAATATGATTTAACTAAAATATTATAGTATCTCGCACGAGCTTCTTTTGCAGGGAAGGTTGAACCCAGCGTTTCTTCCCAAATAGAAGTTCTAGTTTTCCGTATAGATCAAATCAGAACTGATATTTTTGCACAATCATGTTTGCGATAGTTGACTGGTAAGATACAGGTTCAACATCATCCAAGCGAAGTGATAGAAATAAATTGCAAGAAACAAAAGGAAAATCAAAGTGAAAAAAGAGTATGAAAAGGAAAAAATAAAAGGTCAGAGGAGTAATAAAGAAAAGTGGATGTTGGGAAGAATTATTTTTGAAAGTAGGTACATTGGATCGAGTGTAACCATTCCATAGGGTTTTGTTTTCCTGCAACAAAGACAGCTTCAAAATTTTAGATTAATATTTCTCTTTCGAAATTATATCCAAACCAAAAAGATGAACTTTATTTCAAAAAGTTTTCACCTTTCCACAGAATGTTTGACCCTTTCACTTCTCACACTTCTATATGGACATTATCGAAAAAAGAATGTAAACTGAGTTGATATGCTTTTATTGGTCTGAAATAGTGTCTAGAGGAAAACACTTAACTGACGTGATTGACGTACATTGGCTCATTGGAAAGGTGAGTTATCTGCTTCCATTTGATTACCAAATCGATATGACTGTTATTTCAGATATTCAAAGCGCTAATTTAGTGAATATCCCATTGAAGAATAACACTGAACCCGTATAACAATGGATGGAATCACTACGTCTCGTAACCAAGAGATAGTTATAGTCTTTCCAATATCAATTGTAGATCATAAAAACTCGTTTCAAAGCCTTACCGATAATTTCGTTTGATATGCCGACACCTCATTAACATGATGATTTATTACTCTCCAGCCAAATATTTCTCATTTTACCGAACGTCAATTAAGGTCACGTGTACCGCGGCGTTTCCTTTGAACATATACGAGTTGTTGCAATTGATAATGGAAAGACTATACCTCGTTGAAAGAGTATACCTACACACATTTTTTTGGTTGCAATTTTTTCCACGAAATTTATCTGCAGTTGTACCAGAATATTATGATTTTTAAAAGGGATATCATTTTGTTGCTGAAGATTCTTGAATCATGAAAATCTAGTTGTAGTTATCGGAGAAATTTTGGCATTTTCGTTAGGACTATGAAATTTTTTTGAACTGATGGTTATTATCGAGTATTGAAATAGTTTCTTGGTTATATTGACATTCCTTACAGTAACACCATTGCAGCGAGCACTGAGCTGAACTGAATTCATTAACATTACACAACCCCTAATGTACATCATCCACCTCCTTTCTAACACCCGGTATCGTTACCCTGAAAGAAAATTCGCTGTCGTCGCTCCTCTTCTCCTTCTATTACCATCCAGGTAATAAAATGCCAAAATAAACAATGAAAAAACAAGACCGGGAAAGGGAGGGCTGTGTGAAACATTTCCGCCGGATTCGGGTGACACTAAGCGTGAGTTATGACGTCATGAATCTAAGACGCCCGGCTTAGCCGGTTTATTATAACAAGTGAGATATCCTGGCCAAGGACGTATAAACATACCATAACCGCAAAGGATTACATCATCCGGAGCATAGGTGTCGCAAGGGGATTTACTCTATTATATAAATCGATGGATAGGTATACAGGGTATTCTTGAACGTCATGTTATTTCCTTTGCTTATTTCATAACTGAAGATTCCTCTAAATGTAGATTAGCAAATTCTTCGTTGCCGATCTAGAGGGTGATTAAGTTTCTAAATTTTTTAAGTTTCAGTTCCTGCAGTTTTTATATTAATAGGAAAACAAGTAAGTCTTTCTGAGAATTCAGTAGAAATTGAACACTGCAATACTTCAGTTGCCTCTACTTCTGCAGGAATAAGTAATAATAACTTTGAAAATGTTATGATTGATGTTTATAATAAATGAGTTGACAAGTTTTTATTTCTCTGTAGCAAGTAGGTACTCAGTACATGTCGATATGATGTGAATTTGATGTTGATAATAAAGTTGTTTCATTCTTAATTAGATTTTGGAAACCTAAATTTGTCTTAATGCCGGTTTCAATAAATTCATCATCATCATATGTTCCAGTGAAGTGATAGAGTTCCAGAATCGTAATGAAGTTTCAGTGTCAGGATGAACTTCATTACGACTCTCTCAACGGTGTCTTAATGTTTGACATTACATATTGGTAGTAGGCAAAATCTTTTTAACGGACGATGTAAAAGTTACGGATTTTTTAAACGTAATAGTACAAGGATCAGTGATTGATTTTCGATTGCAGAGTTTCTGAATCAGAGCTTGGTCGATGTTGCCCTGTGCGAAGATTCTGCCCGGGGTTGCTGCCGTGAGCTACCTGCTATATTGGGACTGTTGGGATTCCAGGGGTTTGTGAAGATTGGTTCGACCCAAGCATAGTCATCTCTAGTCGCCATGGCGGTTTCCGATACCGAGTGTGAATCAACTGGAATCTTTTCCGTGATGATTTCCATCGGTATGGTTGGGTTTCCTTCAACTGGAAGTTTCCCAGGCAGGTGTTTTCGTTTTCTATGGTTTTCCATTTGGTTTCCACGAATGGAGGAAAAATAAGTCTTCATCTGTAGAGCCCCCTGTGAAGATGTAAGGGTGGTTACTGTGGTCGCCTGAAATCCCACAGGCTCCGTTTGAGGCAGTGCTCTCCCAACGCCATGCTTTCGTTGGCACGGGTCGCAATTCAACATGGACTGGAGGGTTGGACAGCGCCACCCTATTGATAATGCGGTGGTAACCTGCGGCGTGACTATGGGTTGGACAGCTCACACTGCAGACCGTCCATCACCTGCCAAAGCTGACATTAGCCGCCCAAGCCGTAGCTTAACCCATAGGGAAATACTAACTACATACTTCATAAGCATATATTGTGGAACTAGGCAAAATATCTGAGAATTCAATAATTCCGAGTTAATGAGTGAGAATTACGACTGAGTATCCCAAAATACAGGTTAATTCAAATTCGAATCCCACCACTGGTATCTCCTAAACTATAGGAGATAGGTCGAAGCCTAAATCAGGGCAAAGTTGGGTATTTTGTTGCTCAACAAAATTCCTTTTCAAAACTTGGACGATTCCAAGTATTTCCGGAAATATCTGGTAAAAACTGAAAATCGGAATTTCCGTTTTCATTATTTTCTAGCGTTATTTGACAACATAGCCCAAACCAAACACAATCCCATTGATACTCTTTTTAGCTATCCGTTGTCATGTTCAGATTTACTATCCGACAATTCGTCTTCTGGCCATCATCATCAACCTTTTCTTCTATTATGGGCGCCATTTTGTTTTTTTAAACAGAAAAATAGTGCTTCTCATTCTGATTTCATTGATGTATAATTTTTGATGAGTTGCTCTTCTGAAACCACAAATATTTAAAAAAACAATTTTATCTGAGAAGGTCATGACGCAATCGAATAATTTTGTTCATTAAACACTACTTGTCAGAACTCATCAAACATCATAAATAATTCAGCCGTAATGTCCTCATTCTCAGATGAAGAAAAACGAGATATGTTGAAACTGTATTATAAAGGACTAGGCACACATATAAGGGGGTTTCTAGGTAAAGATAGAATTTACTGAGAAAATAGAAGGGGGTTTCTGGGTATCTATAGAATTTTCTGAAATCTTGGAATTCTATATTTACGGTAAATGAGATTAATATATGCATTCTACACGCGAACACGATAGCAATTACATCATTGGATATCCACAGTGGTATACATAGAATTTGGTGATTTGATTATGTTACACATGACGTATATTAGATTCACAATTGCCATTCTACGCAAAACTGCATTCGTCGATATACAGGGTTTAATAGAAATTTAAATTATTTATTCCGGTTCGACTGGAAATAATCAACCAGGAATATTTTTATATTTTTTCAATCTACGTTCCAGTGTCGAAACATTTGAATGTTTTGAATATTAACTGATATAATTTCGTTTTATATTTTCCTTAAATGAAATGAAATAATTTTTGAAGAAACACAACAACAATATGTTTTATATTGTCGCGGGTACATGCTTATTTGCTATTTAAAATCCCCCACTAGAATCCCGTACGTTGGTGGTGTTGCAAAAAAATATAAAAATTAAACACAAAAAGCCTCAACAAGGTGAATTTGCAATTTGCGGCGAAATGTGACATAATGAAAGATGTTCAGAGAAAAAGTTGTAGATAATGAAAAAATTAAAATCTTTCCATCACGACACTTTTTGACATAACCTCATATTAACCGTTGAAATGGCGTAAAAACGATTTTTCAGTATTTAATTTTTTTCTCGCATGAATATCATTTGAAAATTTGTATAAATATGTTTTTTTTTTGGTGTCGAATAAGCATGATTTTTTCGCAATTCGAAAGACGACTAATTTTCGAGTTATGTACATCTATAAGAGAACATTTTAATTGTTGAAATGTTAACTTTGAAATAGTCTGTGTAACTTGATAATTCATTGATAGTTAAACCGCTTAACATTGAGGCAAATAGTCTCTCTGTATCATAATTTTCTCAATATTTTCAATTATTTTCGACTTCCTTCATTGCTTTCATAACAAAAATTAGTTTATATTAAATTATTTTTAATAAAATATTTGAATACATAATTATACAAAAAAACTGATAAATCAATATAGTTCTCATTCCATTTTACTACTACTGAAAATCATTAAAATATTGAGAAAATCTTGATTCAGAGAGACTTGTCCGTTTTTATCAATTTTAAGCGGTTTAACGATCAATAAACTACCAAGTTACATAAACCATTTCAAAGCAGCTATTCGAACAATTGGAATGATCACTTAAAGACCCTCGAAATACAAAAAAAAACCTCAAGACCATAATTGTTCGCGGAAGATAAGGGTATGTTTATAGAAAAATTTACATGACTCAAAAATTAGTCGTCTTTTGAATTGCGAAAAAATCATTCCTATTTGACACCAAAAAAGACATTTTTCAACAAATTTTCATCTGAATTGAATCATTTATTGGTGATAAAAAATGAAATACTGAAAAATCATTTTTCGCTTTTTTGAAGTTATGTAAAAAAGGTCAAATAAAAGTATTTTTTTTCATTATCGACAACTTTTCCATTGCACATTTTCCGTTGAAAAATCACGATTCGCCGCAAATCGCAAAAAACCGTATTCAACCCCTAAACTACATCCCCATTTCACCATTTTGAGGGTTTTCGTTTCATTTATTTTTTCCCTGGTCCTTGTCTGTTACTTTTTTTTTCAACAAAAACAGAAAGAAGGAACTCCGTAATAACTGTTCGATAGTAGGCGATTTATTCCTGAATGCATGCATGCTTCAGTATGTTAGCCAAGAGATGTTAATACGTGACCGAACATTACAACATCCACTTGACTATTAAGAAGAAAGAAAGAAGAATCGACACAGTGATTTATTTTGAACATTTCAGTAATGCAAGAACAATTCAACAAGTTTAATGTTTACAATAAAGAATTATCATTCATTTCGATTCCTTTTTTGTAGAATCTAAGATATTCATTGATGAAAAATTATTGGGTCATCGATTAAACTTTTTTAAAAATATTCCCGGTTGATAATATTTCTAATAGTTACAATTATTAATGTATTGGATAGTTCATGAAGAGAAGCAATATGAACTGTCTATTAAACCCTGTATATCGACGGATGCAGTTGCCATCGTGCTCGCGTAGACTGCAATTGTAAATCTTCTACACGTCAGGTGTAACATATTCAAATCAGCAAATTCTATCGATACCTAGTAACCCACTTACATTTTATATTCCACTTTGTACATCCACTAATGCAATTGCTATCGTGGTCGCGTAGAATGCATTTATCAATCTCTTTTACCTCTGGTATAAAATACTAAGATTTCAGACCCCCTTCTTTTTTTAAATTTCCCTTCGTATATCAACTAATAAAATCATGGTCGCTTAGCTTTCAATTAATAATCTAATATATCTTCAGTGTAACATTATGAAATTTCCAAAAAATTTATTGATACGTAGAACCCCCCTTATATGTGTGCCTAGTCCTTTGATAGGAGTAGTACGAAAACAGCACAAATTCATTTTGAATTATATCCGGAAAGACAACAGCCGGATAGAACGTTATTTGGAATTTTGGAAAAACACTTCGCTGAGTACGGTGCGTTTCAAAAAAAAAACAAACAAAAACAAAATACTAGAAATAACTTATTAGCCAAGGTAAAATAGTTGTTCTTTCCGTATTCGAAAAAGTATAATTATTTTTGGCACTTTTTTAGATAAATGCAGATCCACAGACGAGCTTTGGGGTTTTAGAACGTGAAACTCCTTGCCCACAACCAGGGATACCATCCTATTCTTAAAAATTCAAGAATAACAAAGGAAGGCAACGACATTACTACAGCAGGTAAAGAGGAATTAAATAATGTTAATGAAAATGTACCTAATCCAGATATGGTAATGAGCAATCGGAACTACTTGAGTCAAAATAATTACAATCTCCAGAGACGGAATCTTCGTCACCCGAGATTATCCAAGGTGAATAAGCCTGGCGAAATGTCAGGAAGAAATTCCAAAAAACGACGGCATTCAAACCCGAGTGAAAATAGTGATACTGATTACCGGAAATACTCGGAATTTTCCAAGTTTCAAAACAGTATTTTGTTAAGCACCAAAATACGCAACTTTGCCCTAATTTAACCTTCGACATATCTCCTGCAACCATTTGTTGCAATTACTTGCTCATCAAATCGGTTCATCAAATAGTTCATGACTTGGGCTGCTTTATGAGGCAGAGCCCCGTCTTGTTGAACATACATCATTTCAGAAAAAGCAAGTAGTAAGTCATTAACAATTATTCAATATCATTCTGAAGGAATTCAAAATAACTTATCCCTGTCAACTATACTTGCAATCAAATATTTCCAATTATTATACTTCCGATAACACCACCCCACACGTTTGCGTTATTCTTCACTGAAAATTAAATTTATTCATTAATTTTGTTGCTCCCAATATCTACAGTTTTGTCTGTTGAACATTCAATTGTTCGTGAATCTTGACTCGTCAGAAAACAATATCAGAGAAACAAAATTGGTATTGGCAGTATTATTTTGAAGTAACCAATCACAATGAACTAATCTTTGGTTTTCATCACTTTCATACTATACATGAACGACCTGCGGTAATTTTTCTCCAAAATCTTCCTTGCTGACTTATGACTAATTTGTTACTCATAGCTAATTTTCCAGTAGAAGTAGTAGGATTCCCGTCTACAAATGCTCAAACAACGATTGCTATCATCTCAGACATATATGACTCTCTTAACAATAAACCAAATCCCATCACACTTTATTTCTACCTGAGTAGAGCTTTCGATATAGTTGACCATAGTCTTTTATTGGACAAACTGTATCGGATTGGTATAAGAGGAGTCACAAATGAATGGGTTGCATCCTATCTCAGAGAAAGACAACAAATTGTAGTAATAGACGGAACTCAGACAACAGAAAAATGTGTGAATTCTGGTATCCCGCAAGGCTCAATCTTGGTACCTACTCTCTTTATAATTTTTATCAATGATATGGTGTACTCATGTCCTGATGCTCGAAATATTGTCATGTGTGCTGATGATACTAATATTCTTATATCGGAAAAAAAATTAGAAAATGTGACCAGAGAGCATTTGTGGCAATGATTTTCATAAAAGGTGTTTATTCAATGGACTATTACTTAATTCACCAAAAACATTCTTTATGGTATTCACTACAAAAAATGTAAATCGTGACAAGGATTTCTCAATACGAGTGAATCATAAATAGGTAGAACAAGTAAATTTCATCAAAGGACCTCGCACTTTTAAGTAATATGGTTCTCTGTAAAATTGTCTGAATTTTTAGTATATTGTAGTTTCTGATGTGCTGATTGAACGTGCAGAATCGCAAAGTTCGTTGATGGGATACGTTTGGAAATACACGGCGTTCAAGTTAAAAATCAGTTATTTTTATTTTATGATTTTCTCAACATTTCAAAGCGTCAATAGCATTTTTTACGCTCACATCTTCAACGTAGCTTCATATTACTGAATATCATTCATATGGCGCAGATTATATCATTATGTACAGAGTGAAAAATAAAATCATTTTAGTAATGTATGAAAATTAGATGTTATAATGAAATATTGATAAAATCATTTTGGCATGCAATATACTATTCTCATCCTTATTTACTTTTCATACATTTCGTACAGGGTGATTTGAAAAATTGGTGAAATATATGGCCGGTTCTTTCGTACACATCCTGTATATTCCAGTGAATTATCATCCCCCTAAGACGGAATACCGTATAAACATGATTTTGTTGGGATATAAAGGGCGATCATGAAAATATTCGATAATGAAAATGACAAAATATCAACGTATCAGAAATCACCCTGTAATCCACGATTAACTTGGTGAAATTTGTTTATTATTATTTGATATATTCAACATTCTCTCCTGAACACTGTCCGAAAAATTCAGTTTCCTTCTGTGAGTATTTCCATAGTTATTAATTGAGAAACTTATTACCATTTGCATGACGAGTTGAAGGAACTTGTTCACGCGTATATTCTGCTAAAGGCCACGATTTTTCACAAATAGATTCAAATTCTCCTATTAAAAATGAAAGCGTTCTATCAATCATTTTCACTTTTCCCAGATAGTTCGTTTTTTATTCTGACAAAGCTTAAACCAACAAAATTCACTTAACTATCTGTACCTGACATTATTAAATTCATATAGTAGGCCAATAAACAGAGCCATTTTTCTCATAAAAGTTCAACTTAAATCTCTCCACCGATTTCTTTTTTGCAATTTGGTCGTCACGGAAGATTGAATAATTAGCAATAAAGTTATCACCTCTTGGGGGGGTGCAACCTCCCCAAAATCGTAAAAACTTTTTTCTGGAAGATATGTTCTTGACATTTTAGCTCTGGGCAATAAATATGAGTGAAAATAGGTATTAATAATGGGGGCGAATTATTTTCAACAATTAAACCCCCTCCCGGGGCATCAACCCCTTCCCGAAATCGTGTTTTTTGGGATATTTTCTATGAATATGTAAAATTGTCAGCCCTGAGTAATGAAACTGAGCGAAAATTTGTAAAAATAATAGGTATAAATTATTAGAAACGGTTTTCCCCCTCCGAATTCGGGACATGTCCCCCGCATCGCGAAAACATTGGGGCGAGAGGGAAGGGGGAGAATATTTGAAAAGACTATCAAACTATTACTCTTAGATATAAATGTGGCTAAATAATCGTTGAGAACTGTCGTTATTGAGATTTAGAAGTATTGTTATGAAAATTATTCGCAAATTCGAGAGAAGATCAACTTATTGTATAAATCAAACGCGGACCGGAGGTAACGAAATATGAGCGTGATTTTCAATGATATCGAGAAAGGGTATGGAGAAATGAATCCACAAGTAATCACCATCAAAAAATGTATAGAAATAATAGTTATTTTTGTATCTAGTGCGCGAAATGCTATTTTGCCGAGTTAAAAAATTAGTCGAGATTACCAAAGTATTTCGCGCATGAGATGCAAACAAAATTTTTTCTACAAACGTCAAAAATATTGTTCTAGAATAAGTAATAACTATGAAAAATAGTATTGAACTGGCCTAAATAATTTTTCCAAATCAAGTAATTACTGTAACTATGGAAATAAAATGGCATTTGTTGACAATTATTTCAAAGTGACAGTTCTTGATAATTATTTTGGAGTGACTTTTTATTCGCGTCAATTTCGTGCGTGATATTTATTATTGTAAAAGAATGTCGAGCGACGATGAACTAAGCAGTACCCCACCTAACTTGATAGATGCGGCCAATTCCGTAATTTCCAACCTTTTACCGGAGAAATCAAGGCGGCAGTATGAAAATGCATATCAGCAATTTAAAGAGTGGTGTGAAGCAAATAAAGCCAGAAAAATATCTCTCACAATTTGAAAGTCTTAATTATTGTTCTACATTAATAAATAAACGATTTCTTGTTTTTTGCTTGATTGAGGAGTTGAGGACCATATAGGTTAGAATATGAAAATCCCATATAGTTTACATGCAGTGTGCGAAATATATTTCGCACATTACTTCGCGCACGGTGTCATGGTAACGAATGAAAATGAACAAAAGTGCCACTTCGCATACTGTTGTCAATGCGCGAACCTTGTCATTTTTTGACGTTTGTAGAAAAAATATATTTATTCACTCATACAACTCATCATCTACTTAATCTTCAGTCTCCTCGTCTTCATCTTCACAATCCGGAACAATCACTGACAAGTTTCTACAGATATCTGTGGTACATTTTTTACAAACATTGGTACATTTTAGACCACTATTTTAGCACGTGCAGGAGTCTCTGATGCAGCCGGTCTTGCAGTTACAAAAAAACATTTTTAAAATTGAATCCGTGCAGCTTTTCTTGTCATTTCGATTGGTTTCAAAGTGGTACTCTTTTTCAAATATATCAAAAATAAACTCACCATTTTCAATTAATAACAGTGACAAAGCACTAAGAGATGTTTCCTCGTCTCCGACTATCGATGTTATCCCAGTATCCAGTGTTTTCTGCACAAGAACTATTATATTATCTGACGTTTACATAGAGCAACGTTGACTATTGCACACTGCGCACTGACAGAACCAGCGGCGCGCTAGCTGCCGCAATGACAAGGTCCCAAGCCGATATTTTTCATGTTTTAGAAACTCAATGAAATTAAAGCAGGTACACTTTGGGACAGTTTCCTTTGGTGCACTGTCATCCTCGGTCTCGAATCCCCATATTTCATCAAGGACTAATTTTATCTTTTTCCATAATCCAATAATGCGATCAAATGCCGAGTAACCTCTATTTCAAGTACTTAAAAGATTGACTGGGTTGCATATAAAATTTATACAAGAATTTTTTCAATAAGAGCAGGGTTTTTTCTGCAAACTGGCTTTTCATTCATGTTGATACGTGTTTTTATCTCTGAGTTATTAGCATTTGAATTTATAAACTCCCTCAAGATTTTGTAACCTAAAATATACGAAGAATTGAAAACACTCGTATTTAAAACCAACCTTATTTGGACCTGTTAAACGTTATGCAATTTGACAATGAAGTATTCCTCAACTGTTCATTTAACTTGCTACAAGTGATAAGACATTATTTCAATAAGCATTATTTCACGAAGTCAGGAACTTTAATATTATAAGATTTTTGCAATTTTGCAATTTTGCAGATGGCAACTGAGCGTAAACATATAAATAATATCACAATACAAAGCTGCAATCTTTATCTTCAAAATGATGTAAAATTCATCTAAACTGAACATTTCTGCGAGGAGTTATAGAACTTTAGTTCACGCGCTGGTAGAAAAAATGCACGTTGGCGGGAGCCGGCGCAACACCTGCCCCATTCCGAAAGCATATAATTTCAACAATTTTTTTCAAGAATACCGTGCGATTTCTCAAAATTTTGGTAAAGACAGTTTTTTGTAAAAATGTGTGCTCTTTCTGAATATCAAGTTATTTTTTTGATTTAAAGTAAATTTTTTGAAATATTTCGAAATTACCTCAAAAATTAATTTCAACACGTTTTTTGGGGGGGTTCCACCCCTCCTGGAGGTGATAATTTTTCTCAAAAGTAATGTGCACACTGTGTTCTACAATTTAAAAAAAAATTATCGGCGGAGCAATTTATGTTGAGGTTGATAGCCCTGTTGATTGGCCTATATCTGATGTGATTGTTATCTCTAATCTTCACCCTCCTTTACATTTATTTTGATCTTCACATTCTCACGTTTCACTATTTGTGAAAAATATTGGCCACTAGTAGAATGTACGCGTGAACAAATTTCTCAACTAATAACTATTAAACTAGTCGTAGTAGGGAACTGAAATTTTGGGACAATGTTGAGGAGAGACTAATGAATATATCAAATGATAATGAAGGAATTTCATCAAGTTAATCGTGATTTACAGGGTGATTTCTGAAACGTTGATATTTTGTCATTTTTATCATCGAAAATTTTCATGATAACGCTATATATTCCAACGAAATCATGTTTATATGGTATCAGCTATCTCCGGAGGATAATAATTCACCATAGGATGTATACGAAAGAACCGGCCATATATTTCACCAATATTTCAAATCATCCTGAACGAAATGTATGAATTGTGAGTAATGATGGAATAATAATAGTATATTGCATGCCAAAATAATTTTATCAACATTTCATTATTACATCGAATTTTCAGACTTACTGAAATGTTTTAATTTTCACTCTGTACATAATGATATAATCTAAACCATCTGAATGATATTTAGTTATGATAAGAGCAAAAAAAATGCAATTGGCACTTTCAAATCCCGAGAAAATAATTGAATAAAAATTACTGATTTTTCACTTTGCGATTCTGCACGTTCAATCAGTATATCGAATACTACAATATACTAATTCAGATAATTTCAGACGATTTCACCGAGAACCATTTTACCTATCAAATGTGCGGGGTCCTTTCTGGGTGTCAAAATATATCAGAAAATGACATGGGAACCCACAAAAATAATTTAACAAATCGATTGAGTACAATTAGCTTTAATATCAGGCAACTAAAGGGCACACGATCGTTAGACACGCTCAAAATGGCCTACTTTGGTCTGGTACAATCTGTATTGTGCTACGGAGTGATTTTCTAGGAAATCTCAGCACCTATGACTAAAGTTTTCATCATATACAAAAGAAAATAATCAGGTGTATGGCAGGTGTCCATCGTGGAACCTCCTGCAGAAATTTATTTACAGAACTCTCAATTCTAACAGTTCCTTCAATTTACATACATTTGATAATCATGAATGTCAAAAAAGACGTGATCTACACATATATAGTATGAGAAATGGTGAAAACACCACCAGCCATACTCAAAATTAAGCATTGGTCAGGACTATCACATATATCAAGGAATTAATTACCGACATTTGAGTATATTCCCTAACCTAAGTTTAGCGAGTTCAAATGTGTTAAAAAATTATTGGCCCCAATATCTGATAAATCAGTTATTTCACTTATTTCGAAAGTTTTTAGCAGCTAAATTATGGAGAATTATACCCCGACTCACAATTATATGTATTTTTATTTTTCAAAATGTATATTTCTGAATGTATCTACTGTGACTTGTCCAATAAGTTTTGCATGTATGTATTATTTTGTATGTGTATGTAAAATTTCAGTGACGAATAAACTGTATTTTATTCTATTCTATTCTATTCATCATTAATAAAAGTAATGCTTCTTCATTACGTAAAGTAACAACAACAAAGTAACAGCAAAAAAATAATTGGTGCTCCGGGGCGGATTAAATTAATTTGGTGGCGCATTCGCTTTCACAGCTGCAGGGAAACCCGGAAAAACCTGCAACACCACATCATCTGAAGAAATGGAATTGGTTGAATGATAACTCCTAAAGAGGTCTGTCGAATTTTGAATATCTGCCTTACGGTAAAACAAGATGTATGGGGTCCCCAGAGGATCCAAAAGGTCCAATTCGAAAAAAAAACAGGTTATTCACGCAACTATCATCAAATTTATACCAGTCCGTTCTGACATTTTCCAAGGTAGTATAGTAGTGGCCAGAATCAACTCCAGAACCACAGTGGACGATGACTGCCTTAAAGCTCATAATGGCATTCGGATGGATCGGGGTGTTCCTCTAACTCGACAAGTTGAAATAATTCAATAGATCTGCGACATGCTGAATCATAACTAAAGAGCTTCAGAGTTAGGATCAAATTTACAGGTGTTTCAACAGTACTTGTTATTTTATCTCTATCGGTTGTTTTAGCGCAGAATTGGCAATACACTTGTCTATTGTCTGTTAGGTGAAAGTGATATGGTTGAAAGTTTGTCGCCTGAGTTATTTCTCCACAAACGGATAATATAGAAAACACGGATGGAGTCTGTTGGGGTACGTTTCATCATACAGAATTTCTGCATTCCTCGAATTTTTCTTTTATTAGCCATAAATTAACAGATTGTCCACTTCTTCATCTCTTGCATACTTGTTTGTTGAAAAACTTATTGACCTAAATGGCACTAGGCATAAGAATTTATTTGGTTGATGATATACACTAATTTTTTACGTGTCAAATTTATTTTTGTTTTTATAGCACACTTTTCATTTACCAAACAGTGACTATTTCACGGACCTGTCAAATGAACCATTCAAAAGCTCTAGTCAAGATCGGATTTTCGATAATACCGAACTTGACTCTTGACTCTGATTGGTCTGTCAAGTTCGGTTTTTTCAGCACGGATTAAAAAACGAGCAGATTTGGGATGAATTCTATCGAATTAATCAATGTTTCCTGTTAATTGAACCTTATTGATTTCGCAGATTACATTTTTGCTTATTTTGTATAATTCTGCCAAATTTCAGATTGTTTACCTAACACTCTGTTTGAAAAATAGTCTAATGAAATTCTACTCGTGATTGAATTTATGTCATAAGTTTGTCTTTTATTTCTGAGCTCAACTGATTTGTATCGAGAAAACACCACGAGTCCGCAGGACGAGTGACGAAGCAATTCAGTTTCGTTTAGAAATGAAACCACAGACTTCTTGCGAAAATTCGATCAATTGTGGTATTACTGTTGATAATTCTGTAATGAGAATGGGAATTCATATGAAAAATTGAGTGAGAACTATTCGTTTCCGATACAGAGTAGACCTACATGGATTTCTTTGAGAAATCATATAGAGTATTTCATCAAGAACTTCAAAGTATGATTTAGTCACGAGTAAATAAGGTGCCTTCGAAATATTTGAGTTATTTAATAATTGAATAATTTACACAATAATGTAAGCTTTTCGTTTTGATCGTATAATTGAAGTTATGAATCCGTTTCCGTTCAATTTTGGATCTATAGCATACTTTATAAGCGAATTGCCCCAATTTTCTTATGACACTTCAACAAGTAATAAGTTATACATTCGACTTTAGATTCGGTATCCTCAATGGATTAGTTTTGAAAATAAAAATCTGAGAAATGCATGTCTGAAAGATGTTGTCATTTGAAACAATGTACTTTCTCAACAATCAGTGTTATGAGAAATTTCAAATCGTCATAGGTACTCAACTCACCGTTCATGTCCATCACTTTGGTTGAAGTGCGTCCAACGCATTCTAGATGCATTATTTTTCGAATAATAGAGTGTGCAAAGTTTCAAAACTATCTGATCGTACTCAGAATCATCTCTAAAATAAAAAAATGTCAAAATATACAGGGTTTTCCATTTGAAATTGTCAAATTCGGGTCGTTTCCGGTAAATCCAATTAATACTCCTATTCAATCGCATTGCCTTGGAACTCTGGAAACGATGGCTTGTCTGAAGGAATCGGTGACACTTCGTATTATGCCAATAGTTTCACTCGACACGACAATATTTCGAAGTACCCGGTGGAAATTCTGACTAGGAACAAGGAGTTGCGTAATTCCGGACGTCCCTTATGTCCCTTATGCTCGAGAGTAAATTAATGAACATTTGCAATACACTGAGAAATAAAAGAATTTTCTTTTTACTAAATGAATGGTAATGCCGATTGAGTTTCATTGAACAAATTACATGTTAGTGATATTACTTTTATGAGTGCTCAATATCTCGACAAATCTATTGCATACCACATTCAAATGATGATTAATTCAATTATCATTGACTACTTCATCAGTTGAAATGTTCAATAACAGGTTATTATCAAATACTTTTCCTGTAGTGGTATTAGGTTCAGGGTGAATATAACTATCCAATATTTTTATTTACCCCTACAAATGATAGTACGTATGAGATCACTTCTTGTGATGTCAAGATTTACCACTACGAAGAGTATTGATCGAATTCCGAAAAAATCCGAAAGATTCCGAACGAGCACGCGATGCGGCAGCTCCCGATAATCGATATGATCCGTCGCCATTTCCTGTTCTGTTTGCCGTATTGCCGTTCGTGAGTCGTTACTTTTATACCCATTCTCATTGTTTTGATATTGCACTACTGTTACTTGAAAGTTGAAGTTCAAGGACTCCATTCACTGGAATCATCAAAGTGTTTATTGTGTTCTTGGGTTGAAGTTGATGGTGTATTATATAGAAACCAAATGAGGTAATCCTACTCGATAATAAAGAAATTGAAAACTTAGATTCCGAATTTGGACAAATAATTTAAATTCTAATTTGTGACCATGAAGCTTTTTTTATGTTTTGTAAATATACAAATTCCGGTTTCAGTCATCATTATCACAGTTTTGAAGTTGCCAAGACATCAGAATTAGGATTAGTCAATGTCAAGTTCCTTATGGGCCGTGGTGGCCGTGCTGGTAGAACGTTCGCCTTTGTTCAAAGCCTCGCAGAGTCATCGGTCTCGTGCAAGGTATCACACGTTAAAAGGTAAGGGCTGCGTCTTCCCTAGCTAACAAAATTATTTCGAAGACTTCCGACGGTTGCGCGTAGGGGTGCAATCGGTTGACGGAAATAACAATTTTCAACAACAATTTTTTGACAATTTTTTTATTTAGTAATATTCCGTGCTCGTTATTTGAAAAGGGTAATATGCATTTAGCAGTTCTTGTCATATTTAAATTAATTGGTTGATGTTAAAATGAGTTTATTTATTAACTTCATATTTCTGCTGAAATGATATTGTGATGAAAAAATGAAAGAAAAGAATATATATTTATTTTTGTACTTGTATTTGATTATCCACCCAAAACCTGATGAGATCATACATAATAACAATTGGTGAGGTTACCGAAAAACAACATATACATATGAAATCCTCATTTAGTGAAGTTATAATTAACCTGCAAAAACCTCTGATATTACATCAGTACAGAAAAACAATACCCAAAGGTTCATGAACAAAAAAGGATAGGTACTATTGTACATTGTCATATAATTGCTAGGTAATATCCTGATTTCGGTATGTAGTATTCCATGCCACCGATAAATAAGAACAAATCAACTAGTGGGATTTACTTGTCTGCAGTGGTAAATAATAACCGAACCGAAAAAGTACTTGCTACTCTAAGCTTCAGTATCTATTATTGTTTGAATCATACCATTTTGTAGTGGTAATATTTAATAAATGTAGTGATTGGCGCCTATTTGACCACAACGCTTGGTATAATATAGTCATCTTTCGGTATTCACAGCGGATTATTTTTCTCAGTGTATCAACACGTTTGAATGGTTGTGGATGTTAGTTTCAAAAAATACAAAACAAAGAACTTGAGCATGGTAAAGGGTTCATATTCTAGAGCGAGACCGGAAAATTGATATAATATAATTCCCATTGTCGGAAATGAGATGAGAGTTGGTTAATGTCCAATTTCCACTCTCATCAAGGAACCAGTGACACACTAGAGACAATCGTACAATCTGGCGTTCTGTAGGAATGCGTTGGAGTGCGAAATTTGAAATTAACTTTCAACAGATGAATAATCCAATCAGCATACAACTCAAAAATTAAAATTCATATCGAAATAACAATTTCAACTTTGGAAAAGTTATGAAGTCAATAATCGAGTTATCCGAGTTATTAAAAGCATGCGATGAAGTTAATGGGCTTGAATCAAAGAAAGCCTTGGAATAAAGCTCGGGTAATAAACACAGTATTTAGCGGGCTTATATAAAGCTTTTCCATCCGGAAGAAATTTAAAGCTGCGACTTGATGATTTCAGACTGGCAAACTTTATTAGCAATAAACTAATCACAGGGATAGAATACAGTGGGAATGATTTCGGAGTTTGTTGATGAGAGTGGAAAATTAATTTGTGGTGAGTGAGCATTTGAAAGATTAGCTCATTTATCATCAGCTAATCTGTGTAGTCGAGTTGGTAAACTAATTATGTTCATAAATAGATACAAAATGTTGAATTTCAATCATTGATATGAATACTTTCGTATTATACCGGGTGGCTACGGAAGTGTTGCCTTCAGAATATCTAAGTTATTTTATGAGGTAGACTGCATGTGGAATTTGAAGAATCGATACTAGGGTTGCCTTTGATATTTCGGGATTATAGAACAAAAACAAATATTAATCATAGTATATCACTCTAACGTTTTTCAAAATATTCCCCACGAAGATCTAAACACTTCTGCATGCATTCTGAACGTTTCAACCGCTTCATCTGCAGGTGTCAAGAAACGTTGACCTCTCAGTTTATTTTTTACGTACAGGAATAAAAAGAAGTTATTCGGTGCCAAGTCAGAACTTTACGGCGGATGACTCATTAAATCGACGTTTTGAGTGCTCAAAAACGCAGTTGTTTAACCGATGTGTGCGAGCTCGCAGTGTTTTGATCAGTCTTCTGCGGTTGGTTTTCTTCATTTCTTGGAAGACAACTGGCAAACAAATGGTTTCGTACTACTCAGAATTGACTGTTCTGTGTTGTTCTAGTGATACGGTTGCGACATGTCAAGTTTTTCCGAAAAACAGGCGACCATTTGCTTGGAAGTGCTTCGTGCGCGAACAGCTTTTGTTGGCTTTGGCTCATCTTGAAATACCCATGCAGTCGACTGCTGATTACTTTCGGGCTCATACCCGTAAATCCACGATTCGTCATCTGTCACGTCATCACAGGCGTTTTTCGAAGCACCAAGATCGTATTTTTTGACCATTTCTTTCGACCAATCGACACGAGCCTTTTTGAATGATTAACAAATTGTGTGGGATCCAACGCGAACAAAATTTTTGACAGTAAAATGTTCATGCAGTATTGAATGTATGCTGGTCCCACTAATTCCTAAAGTTGTCTCAATCTCACGATAGGTCACATGACGATCTTTCAATACCAGTTCGCGCACAGCATCAATGGTTTCCAAAACCATTTTGGATTTTGATTTTGATCTTGGACAACCTTCACCAATTTCGTCTTGGAGCGAGCTTCGACCACGATTGAATTCACCATACCATCGATAAACACTGGTCTTTGATGGAGCTTCATCGACAAAAATTGAATAGAGCTTATCGATGCACTGTTGCTGAGTTAATCCACGTTGAAAGTTGTGAAAAATAATTGCACGAAAATATTCACGATTTATCCAATTTTTTGGCCGAGATGAATCTTTTAAGTTACTGTAAACGACACAAATAGTGCTCGTATTTCAAAAGTTTCTGAGAACGTATTACCTGAAACATATCAAACTCTACGATATAGAGCTGTCAGTTGTCAGATTGCAACACTAGGGTTGTCCATTCTCGAAATATAAAAAGCAACCCCCGTATAATGATAAAAGCTTTAGAATTTGAGAATGTTCACATGATGAAGTCAACTTCCGGTCTGATCAGAAGGACCATCAACTTTCTCATTATCAATGCCAATCCTATTCTTTTTCACGTTGTTTAGCATTCAATTCCATTTTTGACGACATAGCACAAGTTGGTATCTAACTAGAAACTAGATCAGAAAAAATAAAAATTGAAATTCACCAAGTAGGCCGTGGAAGCAAAATGGAAAACAGAAATTGAATAGTTGCCATGGAAACCAAAGTGTAATACACTTATTGACTCTGAAGATATTCTCACGTAAAACGCCTCAATATTTGGAGGGTGGTATCTTGGAAACCTCTCCGAATATTTTCTTCTAGCTCATGTAGAGTTGTAGGCTGAGTGGATTATACCCTATTTTCGAAATGCTCCGAAAGGAGTTTTGTGGTGAGAATGATATCAGACGAAGAACTCTGAGAAGTATGAGAGCATATATATATTGGATCTGGGAAGGTCACGGTGTAGAGAATTTCAAGTCCACAAGCCCCACATAAAAAATAAATTTTTACAAAACAAAACATAAAAACTACGCAACTGTTACTCGATGTGCATTTCGCACACCGAGTTGAGATCATCAGGATCTCTAAGCTATTGATTATCTCGAGGACTACCTGCTCCTATCACATAGAAGAAAAAATTGTTTTCACTAATGATGGATTTGGTGTACTTCGTTTTGAATATCTATCCCAACTCTCACTGATATACATCAATCATTTCATTTTAAATTTATTCTTGCACCATAATTCATTTTTCATTTCTACACCTTGCAGCTTCCTGTATCAAATAATTGAAAAGTCTTCTTGAAACCTTCATTTCCAATGGTAACGTTGTAGTAATGAAATAGTATATTTCGTTACGAGTTCAGAAAATAGACTTTTTCCGTGCGTGCGCGACATGTTCCCGTGGGGGACGAAGCCGAACATGGGAAGTTGTGCAAGCACGGAAAAAGCATTTATAGACGAGTAATGAACGATATTTTTCATTATATCTACCTGAAAACCACAGATTGTCAAGAAACATTTATTTTTAATGATGAAGGAACAAAAACATGTATTATTAGTTGAAGTATTTATGGTATAAACAAATCCAGAAACTGCCTTAAAACAAGCGTTATTTATCCTGTTGGTAAGGAAATATTCAAACAATTTGCGATTTCTAGAGAACTGTCAACAACATATTATTCAATTTTTACTTGTAAATAGGCAGCTATAATGACACCAGCCAGCGTACGGAAAATGTTTCCGTGCGGGCGCACGGAAAAAACTTTTTTCAGTATGCTAAATAAATATGTAATTATAGTGTTTTCAGATAGATATAATGAAAAAACATTTTTCGTTTTTCTTTCTGAATATACAGTAACAAAACTCAATAATCCAGTGATTGACCGTTGGCCCATTGTCGATTATCTACGAATGTATGCCCTTCATGGGAAAAGAAGATTAATTTATATTATCGAAAAAAAATTTTTTCGTTGGATCGGTAACTGGTCTCACTCCCTCCTGTTCAATCAACTACCGGTTGAAAGCAATGTTGAAAATGTAATTATAGAAGCAGTTGTACGAATGTATTAGAATAGTCGGGTCTATCTAAATTAACCGGATTCTAGCTGATTTGCATACGTCTAGGACGGTCCCCAAGGGCGGCATACGGACCGAAAGTTACCCTTCACCGACAGTTCACTCAGATTATTAGGGCGAAGCCCATTTCGGAAATACCAGGTGAGATGAATTGAGCTTGGATAAATGTCCATTTTTGCCCACAACGATAAAATGATTGAAAGGTAATTTCGAGCAGGAAAAATGGTGCAAAACCTACCTATGTTATCAATTTCCACGCACTTGAATGTCTACATAAGGTTAGTTCGTTCTGGTTGGATCATACTGGGAAATTACTACTCATAAAATGAATTTTGACGAGGAAAAATGGTGCAAAACTCACCTACGATATCAATTTCCACGAGCTTAAATGTCTACGTAAGGTTAGGATATTTAAAATAAGCACATTTTGTGTTTGGGGCCGAATTGGGCTGTTTTAATGCACGATACCTGCCTCCTCGGGTCGAAATGGGCTACGCCAGATTATTAATGAAGGAACGCCCTTTGGTTGAACCCTTCATTTCGACCCATCATTCAATGTTATATTTGCATACTTTTTACTGATATTCCAACACAATCTTCATGTACCTTGAAGGGCATAACTTCATAGATAATCGACTCCACTAGTGTCACGGGCTAACGGTCTATCAGTATTTAACTTATTTGCGAACCTCGAAATGCATAGGGGTGCATAATTCACAAATGCTACGTTTTATTTTAAATGAACTAAACGTTGAATGAATATATTGGGTGTCCCAGAAGTCGCGCACACCATTGTAGGGATCAAAAGAGAAAAATATTCTGAGACGAAAAGTCCTTAGTCACTTTTCAATCAGATGCATAGATAATTAATTATTGATTAGTGAAAGTGACCAATCAGGAGCGTGCAATCACGTACGTCCGCCGTCCACGGTTGGTCCGCACCCACTCTCGGTCTACTGCGTGAGAAGCCAGCAGCAGCTCTGGCGTCTCACTCTCGCATCTCTTACCGCTTTCCACTCACTCTTTATTCTTCTGTCGCACGCTCCTGATTGGTCAATTTCATTAATTAATGATTGATTATCAATGCATCTGATTGAAAAATGGTTAAGGACTTTTCGTCCCAGAATATTTTTCTCTTTCGATCCCCTTAATGGGGTGCGCGACTTCTGGGACACCCAGTATTTCACAGAGTGCATCCTCAACCAGCTCTTGTACTAACTTTCCTATTAGCAAATCTTAATCATTTGGATTGAACCTTTAATTAATTTTTTATCAGATTAGAATGACTCTTAATGTCCCATCCCTTTATTTATTCATACATATAATTCAGCGCGCTGGTTGGCCGTTAGCGTGTGAATTCTTTAAGCTAGATAAATAATATGTTTGGTTCTATCATGATCAAAATACTCTCATTTAACACACAACTTCACAGAATAACACTTTTGTGGAGATTAATTCAGCTAAAAAACCCTCATATGTGATCTCAATCATAACAATGAATTTTACTCACCTAAATACTCCCGTCGTCGGTTCGTTGCTCTGGATTGGTAACATTTTAACTTATCGAACATGCACCTTTAATAAGCCCGTTCAGAGCTGATTGGTTTCAGTAGTTCAGTAATTTTGGTTTGGTTCAATTATTAACTTAACTAACAAAGGAAACTCGAGAAATAGTCTGTTTTTCATTTATTAAGGCAAACGGAGATATATAAATTATAAAACTGTAAAAATATGCGACTAGAATGTTAATATTTACGAAAAAAAAAAGGATATAGAGAATTTACTTTCACAATTAAAATCAAAATACTGGAAACTTCAATAATTAAATAAGAACAGACTGAAAACCATATTTTTATAACTCAAAACAAAAACCTATCTAATTGACAATATATTATCTAGCATGTTAGCTTACCAAGACCATCTTTAAATACGTGAAACTGATTAGAGACTTTGGCAAAATAAATGATAACATACTTAAGAAACCCTTCAACTCTGAGAAAATAGATCGGACATGTCCCAGGTCAAGGTGAGGCCTTGACCTGAGTATTCTTCACTCGACTTACTGCTTCAAACACAACATTTCAACTCTATAATTCGTTCAAAGATAGGGGGGATGATCCCGCCCTCAGAATATTTTACTTATAAGAAATTAAGGTAGGTGTCGCTACTTGAATGGTCTTGGCATTCTAAACCCTATTCTGGTATTCTACAGTGCTAATTAATTACATGTATTTTCCTATTACGTGACATCATATGGTTGACCGCCCCGTACATTTCAGTACTAGCGTCGAATGTGGTTTTGTTTCACTTTGATAGAAAACGGTCGACAAAAAACTATCAAACATTCTCTTTTGTTCGTCCGATGTCACTCTGCCTTCTTACTTTTAAAATAACAATAATTTGCATGCATTTACAACGAGTGACCTATTTCCATATATGTATTATTTAAGACAAAAAATTAATTGATTAAATGGTTAGAAATATATTTACGACCTTTCGTTCCTGGAATATCTATAGCATCAAACGAGTTGTACCCAGATGGTAAACAATCGACCCTGGGCTATTCAGGCTGAAATTACCAGATTTTACAATATCTTCAAAGTTGAATGGATTTTCTGATTCTCACGAAAAATCTATTGTTTGTAATATGCCCCTCATAAATTTTGAGTTCCATCATTTCTGTAACTAAAGTTTGGTATTATCGCCCAGAGGAACATGTGGGATGCAACTTTCTTATTGAAATGGATTTGGTCCCACGACCAGAGGCGTCCCAATATTCTATTACATCTCCCCCCTGTAGACGTGAGATTCTGTTTCTTCTAATGAAAATAGATCGACACGTCATAACTACACATACTACTTTGACTTACAACTAATTCTTGATGTTGACTTTCTTTCTTTTCTGGAGGCTCTCCTAGGCTTTGGGTGGTGGTTTTCCATTCATAGGTTACTTGGAGCATGTGGACTTCCAGGCTGCTGTCTGAACATCTCTTGATTCCAGCGTTGCCCATTGCCATCGTCTGTTCCTCCAGTGGTCCATCTTTCTATGTCCTAGGTTGAGTCCCTTCCTGAAAACTTTTTATGCATTTGAATCTCATCAACTTTAGGTGATCGCGCTACCACACGTAAGCGACTGTTCACTCATCTTCACAACTAGTTTCTTAAATGCTATTTTCTACAATTCGTTAATTCTACCATACTTATTCTAAGCTACTGTCTCATTGGACTAGTTAACAGCACTGGTACCTATAATATACAATCTCTGTGACCTTGTAAGTTAACTCTATGTGCAAAAGAAAAAAAAATGAAAAAAATGTTTTACTATTGACCCCTGATTAGAATGTTGATCTATATCTCCCCAACGGAACAACAATGTTATGATGCATCTATGATAACTTTTGAACGGCTGAATAAAATGTTGAACAAAATCTACAACTGAATGACATCTTAAAACGATTTAATAAAAATAATCTACTCTACAACAACTGAATAAAGCTTCGAACTATATTAACTACTGAATAACAACTAATACTCCCCCGGTTGTCAGCTTCTACTCGTTCGCACTCAGAGGTACTACGGTGTGGTTCAAGGTTTTGGCTCATCTCTGGTATCCCCAGTCACACTGGTTGGTTACCCTTCAGTTTGGTGGTGAGTTCCTTGATGGTGTTATTCTTCCTGCCCCCTCGACCTCTGGTTTATGTTCGTTCTCGCGCGTATTTGTTGGTTTTCGTCAGTCTGGAGTAGGTCGGTCGTCTGTTGGTTTTCTCTAAAGCAGCAGTTTGATTCATCCTGATTTCCCTTGTTGTATGTTCTTCGTGTCGAGTATCTGCAAAGCTTGTTCCTTTTCCTGAAATATAGCACCTTTTTAAAAACTTATCACTTGCTCATACGTGTGAGAACACACTGTCGATTCAACACTACTTCTAATTCGGCCGTCTACACAAAACTACACTATCTAAACAACTCGCTACTAATCATTTAGGCAACACTAACTATCGTGTTGTACTTTTCTACTGACTAACTGTAAAATACTTCCCCGGTTATGGATTCAGCTCCTCTGCCCTCATGAATCGTCTGGTATCGGTCCAAAACTTCTAGTACGTTCCTTTTTGAATTCTCCGAAATCCAGGTCCATTCCTCCCATAGTTCGGTGGCTAGTGCTCCCAGCGGCAGAGTAGTCCTCCTCGTCACGGTTTTGTCTTCGTCGACTGCTATCCATGTCCCCCAATTGTACCAGATGGATGTCGCCTCTTTGTTGTGAATCCTTGGTTGTTCTCGTCCTGCTGTCTGGAAGCAGTAGTTTCCTCGTCCGTCCTGTCATGTTGTCTGAAAGCAGTAGTTTCCTTGTCGTCCTGCAGAGGCTCCCACTGGTGAACCTGGCGTCGCCTAGTTCATCTGGTTGTTGCTTCTGTAGGTGACCCTGTGTCTGCTTCTTCCCTGGTCTCCTTGGTCCTGATGTTCGATTTTCACTTTTGCTGGCTGTATATCTTTTCTTTCCAGGTGAACCTCGTGTCCGGACCTTCTCTATGTCTCCCGAGTTCAAGGTGTACCCTGTGACCTTGACGTGGATCCCTCCTCGACCTTCGTTTCGGACCCAGCAGCTCTGGTGCCTCACGGTGTTACAGTCCTTGGTCCCTCTATTTCTACGTCTGTTTCTTCCTTGTTCTGCTCGTTTCTGATGTTTAATGCTGAAACAGACTCATAAATTCCCCCCTACCACCTGCCTTCGTGTTTTCCTAAAATAATATGAAGTCGCGCTCCCATTCCAAAAATATTTATGATCCCTAACTCGTGATTATGCGTCTTGTCTGCCCCTACTTGGTTCACGATTTCGACGCTGCTCGCTTCGAGTTGCAACCGCGATGCTACTCGTTTTGTCACAAGGTTCCCCTTATCCCCATTTGGTTGTTACGATAAGAAATACTACTGTCAATACTACTACTCGTCTTTATTTCTCTACCACAACTAACAAAAAGGAAACATCAGAGTTCCGTTCCTAGGAAGCTCAGAATTCTTCGGACTTTCACTCTGATTGAACCCTGTACATATGAAAATATCTTCCTATAGGTGTGTCGAACCGTCTCGAAGGTTCCTTTTTTCTTCACTTTTTCTTCTGTGTTGTTGATTGACTTCATTTTCTCTGGGTGTATCCTTCCAATCTGGAATATGTCGGGACTTCCTAATACTGTCACATCCGCCAAAGTTAAAATTGGAGAGTATGTTTCTCAATTGTCTGTGGTGTTGGGGATATATTTAGGAGACGAACGACTATTATTGGGTTTACTATTTTGCATATTCGGTGGGGGAATCGTTACAACTGAGTGCGCAACGAATAATCCAAAGGGTAAGTTGAGAGGTTCGCAGGCCTTCACGACAGCAGAGTTCCGGATATCCACTGGTATGTTGACGTCGCAACCATGGAATGTTGGTATATACACTGGGTTCTGTAGTCTGACCAAGCTCGGACCTCTCGAAGGATTGTCTTCGCTGGTAAGAAGAACTTGTTTCTTCTTTCCTTTGTCGTCATCTACAGCTTTTTCTGGGGTCGGTTTGTCGGTTCGTTCCTTTGGGCTATTGTCGGTCAAGGAAACGATGCTAGTGTCGCTTTTACAGGTTGGCGAATCGAAGTCAATGCGCGTATCTCCTGTAGGTTCACAAACCAGGCCTGATGTCAATGTGGGGGAATTTGCTTTGCCATTTTTCTCTCTAATTGTCCCTATGGTCACCCTTTTATCCAGGGGTACAAATTCCGCTGTCCCGATACTCAATTTACTGACGTCAGATTTCCCAACATTTTTTTGTCCACTTTGGTGAACCCCGTTATACATTCCACATTGCCACACATTTGTGTCCCTACCGAAAACAGTTGACGAGTTACCTCGTCAATCGGCATATTCCTCACTACTGGACTATTCGTGTCTATAGTCCGGTGACTCGGTATTAGATAATCGTCGACATAATCAGAGAGTTTATATTGGCTACTGACGTCCCTGCCAATACTGCTACTCCTTTCCCTTGTGTGCTTTGGTACGTTCTCTCCTTACCACTGTAATTCACTCTACGTACCTTTACCACACTTGAATACACCATGCACTTTTACCGACAACACTTTTTTCCGCGTTTTTCACCACACACACCTAACATTGTCACTAAATTTCACTGAAACTCTTTATTTCCGCATAATTACCCTTTAGAACGCATAATCTCGTTACCACAAATCGATAATATTCAATATTGATACCCATAATAAACTTATACGGAAGGCAGAGGTTTAAACCCAAAATAAAATAAAATTAAAAACAATCTAATGGTTTTCGACAACACTCTAGCTAAAAAAAAATTATAATTTCCAAATTACGTTTTCACGATTCACTTATTGTTGTAATTACCTGAAAAGAAAATACATCGACATTAATTTGTTGTCTTCTAGTGTTGACCGTTTATCCTCTGAAAAACATATTTCAACAAAACTGTAGAGAGTGTTATTAAACAAAAATTTCCCCTTACGTTACTTTTGGCTGAATAAAACACATTCTATATTCTGTTACTCTACATTTCGTTCTAACCATTTCCCTGACTTCCCACTGAATTTTCTGCATAAATTCTAAAAGTTCGTTCTTTATGAAACACAAAATAACGATATTTATTTATTTCTTGGTTGAACTACTTCTCGTCTCTCTCTACAATTTTTGAAAATTTCTGTCACTCGCTCTACATTAACATAACCCTTTCTGCTTCACCCTTTACGAAAACACACTTAGAACTTTAACAATTTATGTCTTTTCATCAGCCGACTGCCTCCTAGACTTTACATATTTTCGCTACTTTTACTAAGAGTCTCTATTTCTCAGAAAGGTCTTACAATATTAATCAAAATATTACCACATTTTCGCTGATTACAAGAAAAATATTATTTTGTACTACCATCACTAAAACAATGGCATTTAGAGCAAGGCTAGGTATTTACATACCTTACTGCTTGACTTCAAGTGTTAAAAAGAAACTGACATACTAGGTTTTCTCCTATTAATGTGCACTGTCCTGGTGACATGAAAAAAAACACTCCAACAAAAGTACAATTTTGTTGGTGTCATATGAAGTCATAAAAAAACTATTTTTTTAACGTGAACTAATAATCTATTTAAACCTGGCAAGGTAACGCTCTATGGCACCTGAGATATATTTACATAAGGTCGTTTACACCTTCCACAAGTATATTCATAAACTCAACCTGCCTTAACTACGGAGGTATTACCAGATACTGTAATTACTTGATCCTACTGTCCAGAGTGAACAATGGAACGAAATTTAAAACGAAAAGCTTTTGTCCTTAGCAGAATCGATCAATGAAAGCATATTTTCTACTAATAGTACTTCGACACTATTCAAACAATATCTTTAATAGTCGTGTGTTTTCGCAAAATCGAGGTTTACAGATAAAGCGTTTATTGTACCTGAAATAAAATTTTAATTTATACGCTGGTGTGGATTTTCCCAAATTCACACTTCATTTTTACCTGTCATCGTTACTGCGATCTTTTGGTTTTATTACTATCCAAAATTGTTTTTTTTTTAAATAAAACACTGATTCTAATTTTGTATTTGTTCTAGACAAATTTCACTAACATTTTTATAAAAACGGTACTTTTCTGATAATGGCGGATGAACTAACTTTCCAATAGAACTAACCCTTTATTCCCAAACAAAGCATATAATTACACATTACAACTGTATCTTATCTCAGCAAAATTCAATCAAATCGCGAATAACTCCTATAGTCTTTTAGTGTTATTTTAAAATTGATTTATGGTGAAAAATTTTTATTAAATCGACTCACAAGGTATACTGAAGGTGAAAACTTTGCTAGAAAATGTACTGCAAACATGATTAAAATAAATTTGAAATTTACGATTAATTCTTCTCAAAATCGACTCGACATGTACAATAAAAATTTTCAAAATTAACTCTGAATTTCTGTAATCTACTTTCTTAAATTTCTGAATTTTTAATACGGTAGTTTACCACCAATGTCATTGTTTAGCTTCGTATTGTCGAGAAAGTTCATCTATCCATGGCTACATTTAATCAAATTATCGGTTTTTCTTCTTAAGTTTATCAAACACACTTTAATTTATATGGCAATTTTGGACTTTTATTAACGACCTGTCCGTTTAACGGTCGGAGTTAAATGTCATTTCCTACACACAGTACTGAGATAATCTCCAGGTAAGCGCAATTCTGTTCGGTTTTACTATTTATATATTTTTTTTAAAATTATTTTTGACAACTATATACCTCCGTGTATATTTCCCCTTATGATATCATTCACAAATTTAAAATATTATTTTCTAACTCCACGAGCTGACACCATTTTTGTACTAACTTTCCTATTAGCAAATCTTAATCATTTGGATTGAACCTTTAATTAATTTTTTATCAGATTAGAATGACTCTTAATGTCCCATCCCTTTATTTATTCATACATATAATTCAGCGCGCTGGTTGGCCGTTAGCGTGTGAATTCTTTAAGCTAGATAAATAATATGTTTGGTTCTATCATGATCAAAATACTCTCATTTAACACACAACTTCACAGAATAACACTTTTGTGGAGATTAATTCAGCTATAAAACCCTCATATGTGATCTCAATCATAACAATGAATTTTACTCACCTAAATACTCCCGTCGTCGGTTCGTTGCTCTGGATTGGTAACACTTTAACTTATCGAACATGCACCTTTAATAAGCCCGTTCAGAGCTGATTGGTTTCAGTAGTTCAGTAATTTTGGTTTGGTTCAATTATTGACTTAACTAACAAAGGAAACTCGAGAAATAGTCTGTTTTTCATTTATTAAGGCAAACGGAGATATATAAATTATAAAACTGTAAAAATATGCGACTAGAATGTTAATATTTACGAAAAAAAAAAAGGATATAGAGAATTTACTTTCACAATTAAAATCAAAATACTGGAAACTTCAATAATTAAATAAGAACAGACTGAAAACCATATTTTTATAACTCAAAACAAAAACCTATCTAATTGACAATATATTATCTAGCATGTTAGCTTACCAAGACCATCTTTAAATACGTGAAACTGATTAGAGACTTTGACAAAATAAATGATAACATACTTAAGAAACCCTTCAACTCTGAGAAAATAGATCGGACATGTCCCAGGTCAAGGTGAGGCCTTGACCTGAGTATTCTTCACTCGACTTACTGCTTCAAACACAACATTTCAACTCTATAATTCGTTCAAAGATAGGGGGGATGATCCCGCCCTCAGAATATTTTACTTATAAGAAATTAAGGTAGGTGTCGCTACTTGAATGGTCTTGGCATTCTAAACCCTATTCTGGTATTCTACAGTGCTAATTAATTACATGTATTTTCCTATTACGTGACATCATATGGTTGACCGCCCCGTACATTTCAGGACTAGCGTCGAATGTGGTTTTGTTTCACTTTGATAGAAAACGGTCTACAAAAAACTATCAAACATTCTCTTTTGTTCGTCCGATGTCACTCTGCCTTCTTACTTTTAAAATAACAATAATTTGCATGCATTTACAACGAGTGACCTATTTCCATATATGTATTATTTAAGACAAAAAATTAATTGATTAAATGGTTAGAAATATATTTACGACCTTTCGTTCCTGGAATATCTATAGCATCAAACGAGTTGTACCCAGATGGTAAACAATCGACCCTGGGCTATTCAGGCTGAAATTACCAGATTTTACAATATCTTCAAAGTTGAATGGATTTTCTGATTCTCACGAAAAATCTATTGTTTGTAATATGCCCCTCATAAATTTTGAGTTCCATCATTTCTGTAACTAAAGTTTGGTATTATCGCCCAGAGGAACATGTGGGATGCAACTTTCTTATTGAAATGGATTTGGTCCCACGACCAGAGGCGTCCCAATATTCTATTACACTCTGTAGGATTCCCAGGAATGGAAATTTCATCATCACTTATTATTTTACTTTCGAGAACAATAACAATTACATTTATAAACGACAAGTTTTAAAATTCAACCTTAATACGTTTCCATAGTAATCCAAGTAATTTTATTACGAATTCATTTCAAAGCACCATTTATTAGTGAATAAAATTATACGCGATTTTTTTTAAATTTATTAAAATCTGTCGAATTTCCTAGCGATTTGCGGAAAAATAGTATGTTTACCTCGTAGAAAAAGTTACATTCCTGGAATATGTGTTGCTAAATTTCGGCTTGCGCCTCGACTTAGGAATCTTCTCAGTCACCCAGGAATGTTAGGCTTTTTATACCCGGTAAAATGTGGCATATTTGGAAATTGTTGCACTCAAAGAAATGATTGAACTATTGAATGAATCAATTACTGGAACAGAAGCTCTTTGTGTTCCAGATAATTAATAGATACATAAATTAAAATAATTATTAACGTTACAAAGCCGATATATAGCAAATTATTATTTGCGTATCGGCCGTGTGTCGTTCAAGACTTTTCGTAATCCCGCTGAAAGATTACAACAATATTACAACAATATTATAAACAACGTCAATTTTTGTATTCGCGAGTTCGCTTCAACAACGATCATGGATGAAATTGAAGAAATTGAGGAACAAAATCAAATTTCTTTAGAAATATTGGGAGAAACTTGTGCAGCGAGTGATGATTTACTGCCGAAAATAACTCAAGAGCGATATCTAAGAGAATACAAAATTTTTGAAGAGTGGCGTTAAAGCAAGAATGTGAAGGTGGTTAATGAAGATGTATTATTAGCCTATACGAAAGGAAAATCAGAGGTTTATTCTCCTAACTCGTTGTGGACCAAAATTTCAATGTTGAAGCTTGCTCTGAAAGTTTATGACAACATTGACACTTCAAGGTTAGTTATTTTAAATCGTACACCATATTAGAGTATTACCTACAGAATGGTAGTTTCAGATTTGGAAAATTATTTTTGTTCTTGAGACGAACGTTTGATGGATACACACCAAAGAAATCAAAAATTCTTTCTGAATAAAAAGTGAGCAAGTTTTTGTTGCAGGCAGATGATCATACATGGTTGCTTGAATAGGTTGTATTAATGTGTGGTATTTTTGGCGCCTATAGACGTGACGAACCTGTTAAGCTGACTGTGGATGATTTTGAAAGCACCAGTACCAAAGTTTTGGTTACATTGAGGTATACTAAAAACAAAAAGTACAGGGTATTTCTCATTCCCAAAGAAGGACTTCTTTTTGATGCCCATGATTTATACCAAAAATACTTAGATTTGCTGCCTTCAAATTTGGAAAATCGGCGATTCTTCATCGGTTATAGGAATGGTAAATGTTTGAAATAAGTTGTGGGCATTCATATTGTTGGAGCCTCCGAGCACTGAAGGATATAGAGAGGGTTTCTCTGTCTCTTTCTTGGAAGCAACATACCCGACGTTGTTTACAAACATCTCAGCCCGAATCATGTTAAAAATAGGCATTGTCGGATATATCTGTTTGCACTCTGTGACCAAGTTGGAATTCCATGTTATATTCACTCTTAACTTGGTGATCATGTTTGTTCACGTCCGTTTACGACTCATTTATCGTCTTGTCAAATCAAACCATGGGCGTCGCAGCATGGTAATCATGGCACAATCCCGATTTTGAGACAAAAACACAATATTTGTTGAAATAGCTGTAAAAAACATGGTTACTATTTGAGTCGACCTTAAAAACGATTACCTATCAATAATTAGGAAAAAACTTGATACAGTGTAGGTACACTAAAAAGTAAATAAGCAAACTCAACTCTTCTGTCCTGTTGGAATGACTTTCGTGTACTTAAAACATAGCGTCGTTGATACTGCAATACGAGCTATGTCACGAAACATTTATTTCACAGGAGACTGTCAAATTATAATAGGTACCACATTAAAATTTCTACGCGCGATTATTTTATACTGTAAATTCCAAAATAATGACTGGTAGAAATTCTTATGTAGTAGTTAATTTTTTTTCTTTGGTGTTTTGGCATCGACCGCTATGGTCATTAGTAGTTATTATCTACAGTATTCTGTAAAATGATTGTTTCTGGATATAGCTCGTATTGCAGTATCAACGACGATATATAGATTAGTGATTTTTTTTTACTTTGAATTTGTGGGACATGGAATTTACTTCACTGTTCTGCAACTAAAACATTATAATAACTTGGCAGTTGTGTGTGTGTGTGTGTGATAGGGACACAGATGATACCAGGAGAAAGTGTTTAAAAGTAGCGACAAGAACTATAATCCGTCAGATACAAAAAATTAGACTACTTCAGCAAAGGGATAGAACAGTGCAATCCAAAATTTTAATTTATTTCAAGCTGGACAGACGATTTACAATAAGCAAGTCATCGCTCCATCCTGTGAGCAAATCAAGACTTCATCAAAATAGAGCTATTGTTTGGTATGTCTGCAGAGATGTCTTCACAGATACATGTCGGCCCCTATTTTACTCATAAATTTTAATGATGTTTGATGTTTAAAAAACAGGAGTAAAATAATAACAACATGAGAAATTTTCGTTTTCCTACCAGGCAGACTTGTACTATAGATCGCTCCCTGAACCTAACTCTACATAGAAAGAGACATAACTTTGTGTACTCTTTGACAACTCTAAAACACTTTTTGATGTCTGCCTCAGGATACCAATAATCTAAATTCAGAAAAAAACATAAGAAAACGAATTAAAGAGCTATCGAGGCTTTTACTACACTTTGGGTGAATATTTCAATGATACACTTTCAACAAAAATTTTAATATAATCTCTAATGTGTATTACAGTTTATGTGTAAATTCTTATGTGTATTATAATGCATGTATAGCATATATATAGTGTATAGTGTATAGTTTACTTATGTGATTCAACATTTTGAATATATTTAATTTTTTACTTCAGCAATTTATTTCAGTTTTTCAGTAATCATGACCTTATTCTATACTTTGTCAGCAAGAATCTAATTTTTCGTACATGAAGTATTTTAAATTGACATCTTGACAACACACGTGCTTTCCACCCAGGCATGTTGTCGTCTCGAGATAAAAATATAACATGAATAAAAATTTTCAGCACGAATTAAATACTTTGAACGTCGATGACTGTTTTTAAAAAGTTTTATTTTCAAAATCGAAAAAGACAGAAGTCATAAAAATACATCTGAACATTGTGAATAGTTCGTCAAGACTGAATAAAATATAAAATAATTACTACACGTTTTACGTTTCCGCAAAGTTCATTGAATGCACCAAAAGTCTGTGTCAGCATCTCGTCGGTGCTCCGATGCTGGGAAACAGGGCGGCTCAAGTGTATAACTCCTCCATCGCCAAATAGAAGCATATTTCATGGACTGAAAAATGCTGTGGTGTTCGCCGGGGGTTGTTCTTCTGTTGGCCCTGCTGGATTTGGTCTTCGTTTGTTACGAATGAATTGGAAGCTGAAGTAGGAACCTACAATAATTATTGTTATGTAGATTGGGATGATCCAGTGGGTGGTTGACGAATTTTCTCTATAGAAAGTGTGGATCGGTCCTAGGTTCTGCTGTTGCTTCTGAAGTTCATGAATCTTGTCCAGTGGGATATCTTTGATGATGATTTCGGAGACGTTCTCCCTGGGCGGACTATGTGGTAGAGTGATTTCTGGAAGGAACATTGGTTCTCCATTACTGACGATTTTTTCGTTGACAAATTTGCGTTCATCGGTTTCGAATCGGCAGCCGCTGGGTAGTTCAATCAAATAGTTTCCCCGAAGTGTTGTAAAATCACTTCGTTTGCAGGTGGTTTGGATTTTGGTTTGATTGGGAAGTATCGCTATGTAGTGAGACTCGTCGATCTGCTCTATCAAATTGGTTGTGGTCCTTACTGGTGTCTGTCGGCAGGTGATGTAGGTGGACGACAGTTGAAGTAATTGAAATACACAGTCTGGTTGTCTCAGGCCGTCAACAAGGTCGTTATTTGGGCAATAGTAGTTTGGTCGCAGTTCGATGCATGGCAATGATGTGTATTGGTAGAAGTTCTCGTTCATTATCAGATAGGTACTGGGTGGAACAATCATAGTTGAATTGGTAGTAGGGATGGAATACAGATGATATAGAAGGAAGCTTTCTGGGTGGACAATAGGTAAGTGGAGCACAAAAACAATCTTAGTATTTGAATGATATGCTTCGATTTCTAATAGATCATAGTATTTATGAGTATATTTTGGATCATTTGGAAAAATCAATTGATTTGGAGAATAATAACTTGAAATCTTTTCAACTATGGACTGAAGTTCATCAATTTTCAATATACTGCTATGTGTTGTTTTGAGTCTGGCAAATGTAACTGCGTTTTCAATATCCATCAATAATTGCAAGATAATTTATAGTGAAATATTGATTTGATCCAATACATCTCGAATTTCCCAATATTCATCTATATTTAATATGAACTGGTTCAATTTGGTATTCAATTTTTTCAGGGTGGAAGTTATCGCCTTCTCATTCTGATCAATTATTGCGATTGTTTTATTGAAATTTTCGATAATACCAGTAGTAAGAGAAATTTCTTTATTCAATTTTTTAACGATTTTTTGTTGATTAGTTTGAAGATCTTTGATTGCCTCGTCATAGTGGGCAGCATCATTTGCATCTAGGTTTCCAGAAATACTTTTTATAATCGATCCTAAACCGTCTATGAGTCCTCTCTTTACTCGTCCATTTGGACTCAATGAATTGGAATTTTTGTTCCGCTGAATTTATTCGATACAAAAGTGCTCTATCAAAATTTACAAGTTCGGTCATTTCGGAGATATTTTGTTTTTTGTGAATTGCGACTGTTACATTCTTGTATAGATTTTTTATTGATTGAATTTGGTGTTCGAAAGGTTGAAGGTCATAATAGTGGATGAAACTATGGGTTTTGATTTTTATTCTGGTCGTTCCTAATTCAAACGGTAGAATCCCTGGATTCTTGTTCAGGTTGGTTATTATCACCTCCTGTGGTACTGCTGGTACCAGTAGGTGGCACCTGTAACAATTTTTTCTGATTAGCCTTTGGTCTTCTTAAATTTTGTTTGTGAAGTGCAATGACCTTAATATTTTTATTTTTGACAACGTTTGCTTTCGTAAATTTTGGTGAAAGTTTATTTCTCGTATTCGATTTTATTTTTCGATAAAGGTCGGTGTGGGGTGTATTCTAAGGGTTCTTCTCGATTTCGATTATGTCTCTCAATTGTTTTCTCTTTGCGTTTTGTCATTTGTTCGTTTAGGTTTTTGTATATTTCTTTTGTCATTTCGCGATGTTCATGAATGTAATTGTTCATGAGTTTTTCGTTGATGTCAATGTCAAATGGATCTTTGGTATTCAAATGTCCGTTTATGATATCGATTGGTTTTTGTTTTGTCGATGTATGTATCGAATGATTGTACCCTAAAATAGCATAAGGCATTTGGTTCAAAATATCGATTTTATTTTTATCTTTGGATCTAATAATTCGTAAGTGTTCGATCAGAGTCGAATGGAACCTTTCAGTGGCACCGTTCGATTGGGAATTATTGACTGTGATGTAATGAATACTGATCTGATGTGTTCTGAAAAACTCTTTCACTACGGAATTTTTCAGTTCGGATCCGTTATCCATTATCACAAGAGCGGGGATACCGTGATGGGTGATAAAAATTAAAAATGCTCTTACAACTTCTAATCCTGAAATTCCTGAAAGGGGGTATGCTTGAGCATATTTGGAAAATGTATCGATTATTGGTAAAAACTTCTGACCTTGTGCTTGGAAGGTGTCAATATGTAATATTTCGAATGGTTTTGAGGGTGTGGGCGTTATCATAAGTTTTTGGTTTGGTGGATTCCTATCATATTTATTGATTTGGCAAATTTCGCAAAGGTTTATATACTTTGTAACGTCATTTTTTAAACCTGGCCAATAATATGATCTTTTGATTCTCGTTTCGGTTTCTACAATTCCGCGATGGTTTGTCTTACCCTCGTGATAGTTTTTTAATAATTCTGTCTGTCTGTCTTCTTCGGTAACGTCTTCTAGAACTGAGTTACATTTTATCAATTTATATGCAGAGTTTTTGAAAGTTGTTTGTAAAGTATTGACGATACGAGGGGTATACGTATCGTTTTCGTAATAAATTGCGTGTGTGAATTTTGGATCAATATAATTTTTAAAAATATCGATTATGTCATTTTCAAGGTTAGCAATCGAAATTTGGGAAAGGATGCGCTTTTTGGTAGGGAATATTTGTTTTATCTTTGGTTTTGTTGGTGAATGTAAAACGAATTTTATCATTAATTGATGATCATAGTTGTTGAGTGGTTTTTCGGAGGTTTTCATTTCTAGTATTGGTTCTTCGTGGCTGGTGTGTATTGTATCTCCGTCCGTTTCTTCGTTTTCTTCGGCTGTGGCGGGTTTCTCGGAGGAGTGTTGTCGTTCCGTCACATCTGTCATTATTGGTAAGTCACTTACATTTCCTGTGGTAGAGAGGTTGTCTTCATTGTCATCAGATATTGATTTTCGATTGCTAGGTCCAGCTAATGATTGATTGAATTCATCTACGTATTGGAAAAATTCCTTTGTATTTATCTCGATACGAGACAGTGCATCTGCGTTGGTATTATTCTTTCCTTTTTTGTATTCTACTTCATACTCGAACTCTTCAAGTTTCAGACGCCATCTTACTAGTCTCGAATTTGGTTCTTTGAGTGACATCATCCATTTCAGTGGTTTGTGGTCAGTTATTATCTTGAATTTTCGGCCGTACAGGTATGGCCTAAAATATTTCGTAGCCCATACAATTACCAACAACTCTTTCTCGATTGTGCTATAATTTTGCTCTGATTGATTGAGTGTCCTCGAGGCGTACGCCACTGGTTTATCTTTTCCGATGGGGCCCTGAGATAAAATGGACCCAATGGCTACGTTACTTGCATCCGTCGTCAAGTTAAAGTCTTTGGAGAAATCGGGGTACTGAAGGATTGGTTCGTTGGTCAACATATTTTTACAATGCTCGAAGCAATTTATGAATTGGGGTGAATGTTCGATTTTGGCGTCTTTTTTCAGGCATAATGTTAAGGGTTTGGTGATGCGAGCGAAGTCCTTGATGAATTTTCGGTAGTACCCGAGTAGGCCAAGGAATCCTTTGATTTCTTTGGTTGTTCGTGGAATTGGATATTTCTTGATCGCTGCGATCTTGTCCGGATTCGGTCTGACTCCTTCTGGTGTAACGATATGGCCCAGGTAAGCTACTTCTTTCTTGAGGAATTCCGATTTATCAAGTTGTATCTTGAAATTAGTATCCCTGAGGCGCTGAAATATTTTTGTAAGACTAACAATATGTTCCTGGAGGGAAGTCGAATAGATGATGATGTCATCGAGATAGACCAAGCAAATTTCGTTCTGGAGACCTCGTAGAATGTTGTCCATGACTCGCTGGAAGGTCGCTGGAGCATTCTTCAACCCAAAAGGCATACGCAGGTACTCGTAGTGCCCGTTCTCAACGTTGAAAGCTGTTTTTGGAATATCTTCAGAATTCATCTCTATTTGGTGGAATCCGCTAGCTAAGTCTAAAGTAGTGAAATAGTTACACTTCCCAAGTTTATCCAGGACATCCGTTATATTAGGAAGAGGATATCGATCATCTACAGTTTTTTCGTTGACATTCCTGTAGTCGACGACTATTCTCCACTTCTTTTTTCCGGATGCGTCCACCTTTTTTGGGACAATCCATATTGGTGATGACCAGGGCGAATTGCTAGGACGAATAATACCTTGTTCTAGCATCGAGTTGACTTGTCTTTCAACTTCAGGCTTGTGGATAAAAGGGTACCTATACGATTTCGTAAAAATGGGTATTTCATCTTTGGTCTTGATGCAATGTTTCACTTGGTTGGTAAAAGTCAGTGGTCTGTTTTCTGAGTGAAATATGTCGGAAAATTTTCTACATAATCGGAATATTTCACGCTTTTCCTCCTCGTTCATGTGAGAGGTACGAATTAATTCGTCAATGTCAAATTTCGTGATATCGTTTTTTGGGGTCACATCAACATGGTATATTTCGTAATTATTTTCTTCAAAATGTATTGATTTGATTGGATTCGATAAGGACAACGTTATTTCTTGATTTGTTTGAATATTTCAGCTGAAGCAAGACCGTTTTCTGATCTAGAAAGAGTTTCGGGAATTTCGCAATTTTGGATATTTTTATTCGGTATGATGACGTCACCGTTTTTTCTGTCAACTGGAATTTTGGTAATCAATTTTGTATGAGGTTTGATTTTCACCTTGTAATTGATACTTTGAATGGATGGTTGGTAGCGTATCGGAATAACGCAAGTGGGGGTAAATAATTTGGAATTGACAAAATCAAGTTGGGCATTCAAGAGTTTCATATTATCGAGTCCTATGAGACCATCAAAAATATTGTGGAAATTAAATAGGCAAAATTTTAGACTATCATTTTTTTTTGAGTTCTGGGAATGTTGGGATTTCTGCACAGTAATCATGGGATGAAGTTTGAAAAATTGTAGATACTATGAAAGGCTCAAAAAATATTTTATCGTGATAATATTTGGAGGCTATTTCGGGGTTGATGAAAGATTTCGTGGAACCAGTATCAATTAAAAGTTTCAGAGGGGGGTGATGGATTTGAATATAGGGGAGTTCTTTTTTGTCGGTCGACATATGATACTCTATCACGTCTCTTCGTTTATCGTCTGGTCCTCTAGAAAATTTTCAGGGTATTCCTCCTGGTATGTATCGTCATAGTTCTCATATTCAAAGTTACTGGGGTTCTCTTCGTGATTGGATTCTATTTTTTCGTCAAAATGTTCGGTATTAAATAATTCTTCCGATATGACATTGGGACGTTGGCCATTATTTTGGAAAAAATTATTTTGAGTCTGTCGCCTATACTGAGGTGTCGTATTTCGGGTCGATATACTCATTGGTGTAGGTGTATTTTGAGGAACATAATGGGATGGTTTCCATGCATTTCGGGGTTTTCCAAAAACTTAGGCATTTGAATGGATTCTTTGGATAGGTGGGTTTGGGTGTCTTGGCAAATTGATAGGACCTCTGGGAAATTGGGGTTGTTGTGGAGAGGTAAAATTCATTTTTCTGTATTGTGATGTCGAAGGTCGCTGAACAAAATTATTTTGAGGGTGTTGGTGTGAAAATTGAGAATTATTGATCGGTTTTCTGACAGCCATATTTGTATGATTAGGTTGGTTAGATTTTTGAAAATATTTAATATTATCTTCTTCTATTATAAATTGTAAGGATTGAGCGAGAGTGGTAGGCCTCCTAGCACGTATAATCGGACCTAGTGGGTCTTTCAAACCGGCTAAAAATGTTTTAAGTGTCTGCTTTTTGAAGAATTCTCTCTTACTTTCACGCTGAACAGCATCCTCTACATGGAGGTCGATATAATTACAAATTGTATTTAATAAATGCAAAACATTTTCATGGAACTGAAACGGAGATTCATTTGGCTTCTGCCTTAAGTTAACCAAGTCCTGATTCAAACAATTTTCATCCCTTTGATCGCCAAAATTTTGGGTCAAGGCTGATTTAATATCGGCCCAGCTTTTGATACCATATATAGCGACAACTTCTTCAGCCCTTCCTTCTAGTTTATTCATAATTCCGTTCAACAGTAGTGTATTTTGAAAATTATTGGGATTTAATGTGTCCCAATAATGATTGAGAATTGATTCGGATGCACTGATGAATCTATGAAGTTTGTTTGAGTTTCCATCAAAATTTGGAATTATTGATAGATTCTTGATATCTAATACTGGAGGAGCCATATTTAAATCTGTACCGGCAATTTTTAAATTATCAAATATTTCTACTAAACGTAAATCTAAATCTTCGGTATTTTCGCAAAAGGAAGTACGAGAAGAATTTGACTCTAAATCTTGGGTGTTTTCACTGAAGGAATCACTGGATGAAGAGGAGTCTGACATGAACTGAAGAAAATCAACTTACAGCATCAGTATTGCGACGTCCAGAACCATGTGTACTCGTTCAGGTATCCTGGTTGGATTCGTGGGAGACACACTGTAGTTCGGATATTTCGTTTAAGAGTTGAAACTCACAGATTTTCCGCGATGGATATCCACAAAACAATCCTACCGACTGCGCCAATTAAATACTTTGAACGTCGAAGACTGTTTTTGAAAAGTTTTATTTTCAAAATCGAAAAAGACAGAAGTCATAAAAATACATCTGAACAATGTGAATAGTTCGTCAAGACTGAATAAAATATAAAATAATTACTACACGTTTTACGTTTCCGCAAAGTTCATTGAATGCACCAAAAGTCTGTGTCAGCATCTCGTCGGTGCTCCGATGCTGGGAAACAGGGCGGCTCAAGTGTATAACTCACGCCGCCACTGGTTCTAATCTTACATCCCCCTCCGATACTTGGAGGTTAACCCTCACCAACCTACTATCACAAAGGATGGTGATATGCAGCTTTCATAACAATGTGTGTTGTTCTTATAGAAATGGCACCTCTATATCTTTTATTGCTCGGAGGTTGGAGCTGTTCCAAAGAAAATTGCAGCATTCTTAAAATTGGAAAATCCTCAGCTCTACGCAGGGCACTCGTTTCGCAGATCTTCGGCTACTTTGCTTGTAGAAAATGGTGGCGATCTACTATCGGTGAAAGAACTTGAAGGTTAGAACTCCTCTGCGGTGGCGGAGTCGTACTTATATTGAAAAATCAGTTTAAAAGAGAATGAAGATAACGAGACAACTATTTCATAGTATTGAGGCCACACTGATTCAAGTTCAAATACTGGTGCTATACATGGTGAATCTCTCATCGATGGAATAGAAATATTAAATAATAGCAATTGTCAAATCACTTTTCAAATTTATAAATAGTTAGTATTATTATAATTATTGTTAAAAAATCTTAACGGACGGAGACTGTTAACTTTAACTTTTCAATTGTCATCTGAATACCGTTGAAGCAAAATAACAGTATGGGATTACGAATATAACCGAAAAAAAAACAAGCAACGTAATAAGTAATCCAATTATTTTCTTATTTGTCTGCATACATTCATTCCATCTCTTCATAACAGAGTGCCACAATCATTGTGAAGTCTGCCACAAATACTGTTTTTTATGTACATAGTGCATTTTGCAGTAATGGTAAAAAGTGAATTGGAACTATGAAAAATCATTCAGAATTTGTTTGAAATTGATTTTCAGGCCAGTTGTTTGTCAAAAAAATACCCATTGCTTCGAATCCGAACGACACAAAATTCATTCGATGAACAAGCCGCAACTGCCCACACTCTCCAACATCCCGACCGAATCAATCCGACTTTTAATGAGCAAATCACACTATTTACGTAGAGAATGAGACAACTTCGAAATTGGTTTTCGGTTTTGGGCAATGTAGCGGTTCGAGCAGAGCGGAAATGACCAGTGGCCGAAATCAATCGAACTTTGACGTCATTTCCGAATATGCATGGGATACATAATAGGATCACAAAACAGGAAATTAAAATAAAGGTAGAAACATGAGAACGCAAACCGAACCAATATCAATGATTTATTTCTGTGAGCATTGTTTAGTAATATACCCAGATGAGTTATGGGATGGGAGTGTGTGGGATTGAATTATTTGTTATCTGACTCGTTAAACAGTCGAAGTTGGACACAACATTCCTGGAACGAACCACCAAAACAAACTCCAAATCAGATATATTACAAGGGAATTTCTCATTACTCTCAGGTCCATATATTATATTTTTATAACATAATAATAATAATAGAAATTGCCTTAATGTCCAACACATACCATTCACAGGACAAAAAAAAAAGAATAATGTGGTTTTGATCGGGAGGCCATAACGTATTTTTTTTCTCATTTGTTCACACTGAGCTGAATAAGAACCGCATCAATTACACCTTCCACTACCCGGATATGAGGTCACCGAATGAAAATGGTGGACCAATGGGTGGGGTGCGCAAGGGTGTATTAAAAAACCGATGGTCTCGAATCATCACTTACTGTTCGGCGTATATCGCAAGTTACTGTTATTAAAAAAAAAGTGTAGGTGCTGGTTGGCATCGCCGAATGTGTATAGTGGATACGACGCGCAATGGCGCTGTTTATTGTTGTAAAAAAAACTCAATAAAACAGTATCATTTGGTAATGTAATGCAGTTTGTTGATTCAACCATTCATTCATTGAAACTCAAGATAATATTTTTGCCGAACATTTTGGTTGGATCAGGGGCCAACCACCCCCGCGTATATTTTTCGTAAGAGTGTAGAGTATGCGTGTATTATACAATAATGGCATTGATTTTATATCATTAAAAAAATTGAAGTATGAAAAATATTTGCAGAACGAGAACCAAAACATTCGTTCAGTGGAGCAAAAACATTTTTACTTTTTTTTTATTAAAAAAATCAAATTGATATTTTGTTAAGTGTGTATTACATATCTATATTTTCATGCATCTTTTTTGTACTATGCATATAAATAGTTCAGGTGAAACCATCGTTAGTTATTTCTTATGAATTGTTGGATGATTTTCATTTCATGGTGTGAAATTTTCTTACCGAATCTCCCTCGTGCTTGAATTAATTGCCGTAAATTTATCTACTACAAAGAGAATTCATGTACTCGAAAAATTTCCGGCAATAATTCAAGCACTTGGGAGATTACAAGTGAAAATTTCACACCTCACTTTTAGAGAGAACCAAAACATTCGTTCTTGTTTAGATGCCATGGCAACCCAAAAAATTTCCGGAAATTTTTATCCTCCTGGGTACCCTGGCCGAAATTAATAAGTGGAAATTTTTCTGTCAAATATTTGACAGGGGATAGTTTATATTTTGCTTTGATGTACAAATGGAATTGTATTTTTCATTTGAAATGAGATAATATTTCATATTTATGTATTTATTAAATATTTCGAATGTGTCTGAATATTTTCTTCACGATAATCGCAGAATTTGCAAATTCTGAAATCAAATTTCAGAAACACTTCAATACACTAGTTGTCTACATGTAAATCAAAGGCCCCGTGGCGAGTCGGTAAAGTGTCCGCCTCGTGGTCACTAGTTCAATTTCAAAAAATTCATGTACTCGAAAAATTTCCGGCAATAATTCAAGCAATTGGGAGATTACAAATGAAAATTGACCTTGGTGGACTGAAAATCCAATTCGTTAATAATATTATTTGTTACCGTTTGGAGATGATTTTTTTATGATTGATAATAGTTTATTACGTAATATGTAATTATGTAACTCCCGAACAAAATGATTGGAACTGTTTTATATAAAAAAAATCTGGTGAAAAAAGTTTCAATACGACAAAATTACTGGCCGATTTGGTCATGTTATGGATTAGAAAAATTTGCATGACAGATATTTGACAATAAATTATGGTGTGCCGAACAAGAAAACGCAATCGCTGAACATTTATATGGCGATCTCTGCGTTGTTTGATTGTAGTAAATTTTTCAGTTTTAACGGTTACGGATTAATTGAAAAACCTCACTACACTCAATTTTCATTATTATGTATTTGAACTAAATTGAAATTTACTGAATTCGAAGAAGAAGAATCTTTATCTGAAGAAATGCATTTCTTAGAGAAAAATAATCCCTTTTTTTCATGGTAAATTTATGTTTGTTTATATGTAAAAAATATTATTTGTTTCTCATTCATTCTTATCCGATATATTGAATTCCTAATTAACCATAATCGTTACAATTTTTTTTGGAAGAAAACAAATACAATTATTTTTTTAAACGAGAAAAATGTTATGAAGTACGATTCTGTATTTTTTTTGTCAAAAACTTGGGAAGGCTTTTGGAAACAACAATGAAATTAAACAATTTCATACTATCATCATCAGTTATTTATCAACGAACTCAATATGAATGAAGAATGGTCAGAAATTGATAGAAAATCAAATTAGAACTATTACAAGTTTTATTGAATGAAATAAATACAAATTAAGAAATAAAAATAAATGAATACTGATACTTTCAATGTATCAGATGTTTAGTAATACAAATACTATCACTTTACTAGTTTGGTCAATTCCAGTTTGAAGAGTTTTCTATCCCCGAAGGTGGGAATAAGTTCCTTGAGGTCCCCGTCATTGTTTGAAAGATTCCAATTCAGTAGATTTTTAAAATTCCGAGTTTTGATTCGGAATTTTAGGAAGATATTTTTTTTAGGTGTCAGCTCCAGAGCTTTATATCTCTGAATATGCTCAATAGAATAATGATAATATTTATTAGCAGTTGGATGCTTTGGGTGATTACTTTATTAAAAAATTCCAGACGGTGTTTGTTGTGGAGATCAGAGGCAAATTTTGGCTAAATGTGTAGGGAAGTCTCCATGACTCAGTTTCAGTCTTTTTATAGTAGTAGAGTAAAACCTTGCTATTTTAAGAGTATCTAGATGCGGAAGCTGAATATGAACAAGGGTTTTTGGAGGATGATACAAAGTCTACCAAAAGTCTCTCCCAGCGTGTTTTCACTGATAGTCTGAACTCAAAAATTATAGACTGTCAGATAGTGACAGATTTATGTGCCACATTTTCGCATATTTTTTCGAATAGGGTTGAAAAGTACATCGATGTACATAATATGGAAAAATCAAATAGAATTTTCATTAAATTTCCCGACTACAAAATCCATTAGCGCCACTCAAGCCATTATGTTTTTCAGTCTAGTTACGATGTAGGTCTTCTTAGTTTCGAAGGGCTTGTGTGGGAAAATTTGTGAAAATCTCGATTTTTCCTTACAAAATTACGCCCTCATTTCAACCCTTTAGCCACCTGCAACACTCAAGCCTTTGGTATTCCGAAGCCAGGATCTATTAAATGATGATTAGGTGAACACGGCTCGCGTGAAAATGTGGGCAACATACTCGTTTTATTTCTTTTCTGGAAAATTTTTCCTTCATTTTACTCAACATCGAAGTACTTTTCAACCATATTCGAGGCTTGTATGCAAAAATGGGGCAACTAAATCTGTCACTATCTGACGGTCTAATATGTCTTGAGGTGTGAATATGTGACTTATAATGTTGAAAGGAGATGGAATCTTTCGCTGTTTCATTAACTTTCTCATTTCCAACTATGCCTGAGTAGCCCCAAACTCAGATGAAATTATTTTAATGTTGTTATCTTGGAGATACAGTAGTGTATGTATAATTCCAGTAATGATGGATTGCAGTGATTATGAATTGCAGTCAGAACCGATTTCGAATCCGTGAGAACAGAATTGCCTCCTCCCCTATGTTCAATCCATTTCAGAGCTTGAAATATAGCGTGAGATTCTGCGTTGTAAATTGATGAACGATCAGAGATTCAAAATTGTGGCAGCATTCTTTCAATTTTAACATAGAAGGACTTTGAAATGTAATTGGTATACAGACAGGATGTTATGAGAATGTATCTTCTTCAGAGAATAATTCGAGGACACAAAGGCCTCAGCCAATCAATACTGGACTGTTTTTAATTTTCCAATATTTATGGGTTAGGTTCTCTAAAGATAGATTATGGGGTGATTTCATCAGATAGTCCGATGAGGTTTTAAATAATTCTAACTTCTTGCATCCTAAAAACTGTCTACGAAGAAAAAGTAGAGGCTCTTGGGTTTCAGCAGAAACAACAGGTGATGGGGATGATTTGAATGCACCGACACATATTTTGATTGCTTTGGCTTGGAAGCGGTCAAGGAGCCGATGATTTGAGTTCGCAGCTGATCCGAACAATATGCAACCGTAATCGATGATTGATCGGATGTAAGATCTGCAAAATAATATAGGTGTGGATGAGAACAAGTCTTGTTTATTTATAATTTGAATGAAAACTTTATTTTCAAATCACCGGTCAAATGTAAATTAGTGAATAATACACATGAAAATTGGAAAACAGTATACAAATAAAAACCACGGGGAGAGGTTATAGGACTGACTACGAGGTGTAGTTTGTGGTATAACTGATGAAGCAGTCGTTTGTCCCGAATTTGTCGTTTCATTCGACGCTGGTGTTATATCGGTACTGATTGAAGAAGTTGTATTGGAAGCAGTTGTTTGGCCTGTGTTTGTTGTTTCACTCGACCCAGTGGATGTCGTCTTTGTTTGAGTAGTACCAGCGCTTGGTGGAGTTTGTTCTGTTGTGGTTATATCTGATTTGTTATTGTATCCATTCAGAGTGTTGATCACGTGAAAGTTCACTAGTCTTCTGGTTACGCCACCATATAAGAAGTCTCCATGATTGAACTCCTCGTCCTCAATAGTATGGGTCTTCGCCACGTTTGGAAGTTCTTTTGCAAGTTGTCCCACGTCCTTTGAAAATGACAAACTGAATTATTTATAGGTACATATGAGTCTTTTCATGATAAAATTTCACTCTATTCGGTGTTATTCTCAAAAAATTTATCATCATTGATACAATGATGATTGATACAATCTATTACATTCGCTTGAAAAATATACAGTGTATCGAAAAATGTCGCGTAGACAATAATCTGTGGAAATTTAATCGTGTTTACCTTGGTGTCATATCAAAAATTTTTGTTTTTCGTATACTGAATATTATTCCATACTTTTCATTTCAATAGATTATAAATACTTGTGCTTGTTTTTAAAAATACTTATTTTTTTTATTGTACTTTTTTGCATAAATATTTGTTAATTAGGTATACCCTGAGGTTAGTACTTTAGTGGCATAAGTTTGTTTGCTACATATTTGCCATCTATCTTTCCAGCATGAACCCCACCTTTCTGGACATATTCAGATCAGGTTACTTAAATATTTCTACGAAACGTTGTTTCTCTCAAATCTTACGTATTTTTTCAATTTTACTTGTTTCCTCCTACCGACATTTTCGTTTCGTCGTGATTTTTCACCTCCGAAACTGTCGAAGATTTTTCAGAACTCAGGGGGGTTTAGAAGTGAAATTGGATTATTTCAATTGAAATTGTCAATAGGTCAATGTCTTTCACTATTTTCACGAATCATACCGATTTAATTTTTGCAAGTTTTCGTTCTTTTTTATTTCGAGGAGGGTCCGAACCGTCCGATGGTAATTATTTTTTCAGTAATTTTTCAATTCTGAAACCACCCAAAAAAGTTTCAAATCCCCATGCGTTCTCTTCTGGTCTTCAGGGTGGCAGTGGCCAACAATTACTTATTCGACGATCCAACGTTTTTCATTATTTTCACGAATTTTTAAGATATAATTTTGACGAGTTTCCGCAACTGTTTTCGAAAAAGAGGAGGCCTGCTCCATACCCAACCAGCAATTTCTCTACGTTGTATTTTCCACTTCCGAAACCGTCTGGAGACTTTATCTGTCTCCGTTATAGAAACTCAATGAAAACTATATTCTGTAAGGTCAAGGACTTGACAAAGTCAAACGAAAACTACTAAAGAAATTCTTTATGGTGATGTTTGCTAATTTGACACTTAAGGTGTTTGGTATCAATCATCTTACTTCTTCTCTGAGAATAGATAACCAGGTACAATTCAGTGTTTGATTTTGCTGTTGTTGATTGTAAATGTTATTTCCATTAACCGGCTGCACCCCTACGCGCAACCCTTCCAAGTTCGTCAGAGACTTGTGCCAGCTATGGAAGCCACAGCCCTCACTTTTTAACGTGTGATGCCATGCACGTGACTGATGACCATGCTGGAAATCGAACCCACGACCCTGTCATTGAGAAGCGTACGCTCTTCCATCACGATCACCAAGGCCCATTGTTGAAAAACAGTTCTTTGATCTTTTTAATGTCACTAAAAGGTGTACGAAACTCAAAATATTTAAGAGACTTGAGACTTCAGATTGGTACTGAAAAGATTAAAAATCGAATACAAATGACTGAAAATCATGATACCACGATATCGTTTTCGTAATTCGAACATCTGAGAAAGGCGGTTAAAAAGTTTCAAATCCCCATGCGTTCTCTTCTGGTCTTCAGGGTGGCAGTGGCCAACATTTTTCGTCGACTTATTCACGAATTTTTGAGATATAATTTTGACGAGTTTCCGCAACTGTTTTCGTAAAAGTGGAGGTCCGCTCCATACCCAACCAGCAATTTCTCTACGTTGTATTTTCCACTTCCGAAACCGTCTGGAAACTTCACAAAGGACCCCGCACTTTTTATACGTAAAGTGGCTCTCAAGGAAATTGTCTGAATTTTCAGTATATTATAGTATTCGATATACTGATTGAACGTGCAGAATCACAAAGTTCGTTGATGGATAGGTTTTATAATACAGTGTGTTCAAGTTAAAAATCAGTAATTTTTATTCAATTATTGTCTCGGGATTTGAAAGTGCCAACTGCATTTTTTTCGCTATTATCATCAACGTACCTTCATATTACTACATATCATTCAGATGGTGCAGATTATATCATTATGTACAGAGTGAAAAATAAAAACATTTTAGAAATGTCTGAAAATTCGATGTTAAAATGAAATATTGATAAAATTATTTTGGCATGCAAAATACTATTCTTATTCCTTCATTTTTCACAATTCATCCATTTCATACAGGGTGATTTGAAAAATTGGTGAAATATATGGCCGGTTCTTTCGTACATATCCTGTATATTCAAGTAAATTATCATCTTCCGAAGATAGCTAATACCGTATAAAAATGATTTTTGTGGGATATATAGGATGATCGTGAAACTTTTCAATGAAGAAAATGACAAAATATCAACGTTTCTGAAATCACCCTGTAATTCACGATCAAGTCGGTGAAATTCCATTATTACTATTCAACTTATAATATCAACCCAAATGAACACTGCACAATCTGTAACCATAATCAGTAAGAATCAATCGAACACATTTTCTTCAATTGTCATATATACTGTTCAATAAAACCAGCATACTTGAAATCTTTACCGGATATGGTTACTTTAGCCCACGTCCTTGATACTCTAACGGCAGAAAATGCCAAGACCATTGCAAACTATTTGTGGAATATATTAAAACTATGATCATTTATAATCAATGAGTTAATCCTTGAACAGATTTGTGCTTACTAGAATACCACCCACTACTATCAGTTCCTTTTTCTTTCTTTTTTTTTAATATTGTATATCACTTATGATCTGATATTAAGTTTGGTTAAACTGTTATGCTGATTCCTTGCTCTTCAGTTATCGCTACTGCTTCACATACCTTATATTACTATTGTCTAGGTTTAAGTTATTGCTATATAGTAGTTATATGTATGTACCTATTTTCTCTCACACTCTTGCCATAAAATGTATTTTAAGAGGCAATAAACGTATCTATCTATCTATCTATCATCTATTAAGTGATATGAAGTTACGTTGATGATAAGAGCGAAAAAAAAAATCAGTTGTCACTTTCAAATCCCGAGACTATAATTGAATAAAAATTACTGATTTTTAACTTGAATTTCAATTGAATTTCAAAATCTATCTATCACCGAACTTTGTGATTCTGTACGTTCAATCAGAACATCGAATACTACAGTATACTAAAAATTCGGAAAATTTCACTGAGAACCATTTTACATGTAAAGAGTGCGGGGTCCTTTCTAGAAGTTCTCTATCTAGCCTTCAGAGGTGCAAGGGGCTTAATTTTTTTAAATTGAATTATTCGACGGTCCAATGTTTTGAACTCCTTTACCGATTTTTCAACTTGAGATGTTGCCGAACGACATATTTTACTTCATAATTTTCCACGTCCGAAACCATAGGAAATGTTTTTGAATTCCAAAGTGTTCTCTACCTAGCCTTGAGGGGTACAGGGGTCAACATATTCTGAAATAATTATATTGTCATCAATTTTTGATACGAGTGCAAAATTTCAGCTCAATCTGGTGACAGTATGAGCTTGAAATATGGATTGTCAGTTTAGAAACGGAAAGACAGACATACAGACAAACATACGAACAAATCAAGATAAATGAAAGATTGTAAGAAATAAGTTCCAGTTGAGTATAACAGGCTTCTTTTCAGAGAAACGTTGACTTCTGGAGACTTTATCTGTCTCCGTTATAGAAACTCAATGAAAACTCTATTCTGTAAGGTTTGGAGATAACAAGAACTTGTATGACAAAATCGTGACAAAGTCAAACGAAAGCTACTAATGAAATTCTTTAGGGTGATATTTGCTAATTTGACACTTACGGTGTTCGGTATCAATCAATCATCTTACTTCTTCTCTGAGAATAGATAACCAGGTACAATCCATTTTGTCAGAGTTTGATTTTGTTGTTGTTGATTGTAAATGTTATATCCATTAACCGGCTGCACCCCTACGCGCAACCCTCAGAAGTACCTTTTTAACGTATGATGCCATGCACGAGACTGGTGACCATGCTGGTAATCGAACCCACGACCCTGTCATTGAGAAGCGTACGCTCTTCCATCAAGACCACCAAGGCCCATTGTTGAAAAACAGTTCTTTGATCTCTTTAATGTCACTAAAAGCTGTACGAAACTCAAAATATTTAAGAGACTTCAGATTGGTACTGAAACGATTCAAAATCGAACACAAGTGACTCAGAGACTTGAGATTGGCAATAAAATGACTGAAAACCACGATACCACGATATCGTTTACGTAATTCGAACATCTAAGAAAGGCGGTTAATTATATTTTCCTGTTCCTAAAGTGAACGGGATTTAACGATACTAGTTCAATAATGTGATCTTAAAAGACGTTCAGGTCATCTCCACTCTTATTTTAGGTAGCAAATATTATATCATCAACATATCTCCATCATACCCTGGTACCATTCTGGTGAGTTTCAACGATACATGCTCAAAAGTTATTGACGAAAATATTACTCAAATTGTGCGAAAATAGAGAACCCATAACCATACCGAATTCCAGTTGATAGAATTCGTATTTGAAACTGGAGATATGTTTTTCACCAAAGTTTAAGAAGTTTTATACTATTTTTGACAACGTTTTTTGGTTGGTTATTCAATTTAATCTCTCTCACCAGAATCACTATATTTCGAAATTGTTATTGACAGTTAAAATACCCAGAATACAATGTCAAGAAGAAAATAAGAGTTCCACAACCAATAATTTATCTTTGTTAATAAATAATCCATTCCTATACTCACCGTAACATTGACCAGCCAATCATTTTCTCCATGGAAGATAGCAACTGGGACTGTGACTTTTGTGAGGTTGTAAGCTGGAGGTGTTAAATTATTATATTTTTCGGCATTTTTGATGACGCCGTAATTATACTGCCTGAATGCACCTGTTGAGTAAAGTAATTCAATTATTTATTTATATTACTATTTCTATTTTGATATCTAACTATTGAATTATCAGTAGCGTTTGAAGGTTTTTCCTTATTTTTTTTTAATAAACTTTCATCTAATTTTGCCGTACCTTCGGCTATTCTTACTCCAAAATAAAGATTGAAGTTTTCTCCATCAACATGAGTAACAGTTGACATAATTCGAATGGATACAAGTTGTAGGAGGGAGGTTGTACATGCTCAACGTCCCCACAAGACCTATCAGTCCTTTTGTGCATGACCCTCAATCTGTTCTAGTCCTAGAATTCCACGACTTTGTATGAACTTAATCAATTATCAGAAAGATAATTTCCTGGCGTTAGAGGGCGTTAAGAAGGCCCCTTCCAGTCACTTGAGCCTCTTGCAGAAAAGCAAATGGTCTGCAGTTTCGGCGAATTTCTTGCACGAGCAGAAACTATCTGTGTCTGATTTGCACATTTTTTGAGGTGGTACCTCAAAGAGCAGTGTCCAGTGAGTAGTCCCGTTACCAATTTCGAGTCTTTCTAGTCCAACTCGGAAAGCTGTTCATTATTTCATGGCGACAGACTCACCAGACTTTCCGCTAGTCTTTGTCTTGGCAATTCATTTCACTGAGATTTAATTCCATCAGTGACTCAGTGTCGAAATTATTCTTTCAAGTGGGCTTTGCGAGTCCATAGAAGGGTTCCGGTCCGGAAAATTGTATTTTGCGTATTATTTGGCAAGGCAGTCTGCTTCATTGTTGACTTCTTCACATTTTTGGAAATCAAGGGTGCCTTCGACAAAGCATCCACCAAGTCTATAGCAAACGCTCTAGTGAAAAGGGGGCTACTTCCCTCATTGTGCCACTGGATGAACGTCAACTTGAAAAACAGAGTCACCATATCATCAAATGGCGGACTAACACTGAAGTGAGAACAAACAGGGCCGTACTTTGGGCCATTATAATGTACGAATCAATTGAAAGGCTATCCAGATGCTTCCATTGCTTAGGATATGCCGACGACTTTGCGATTATTGCAAAAGGCCAATTCGCAGGAATAGTCTCGGAGCTTACACAGACAGTACTAGATTCAATCGACAGGTGGTGTAAAGAGGAGGCAGTGACAGTGAAGCCTCATAACACCACAATAGTCATATTCACACGGAAAGGAGTACTCGAAGGACTTAGGTGACCTGTTCGGATCGGGATAGAAATGTCATTTGTCCAAGAGGCAAAATACTAAGGAGTAATTTTGACCATGAACACCTGTAATTAACACCTACAAAAAGTTAAAGAAGAAAGTCCTTCAATCTGTACAGGAGAATGTATAGAAATAATTGGGGGCTATAACCAAAACTGACTACATGGCTCTATGCCACAGTTAGCAGACCCATCTTCACGTACGGGTTGGTTATATGGTGCCCAAAAACCAAATAGGTAGAAGTGGTTCAAAGCTACGAATGATTGCAAAGACAAGAATGTCTTAAAGCTACCGGGGCCATGAGAACTACCCCAACAGCCGCACTAGATGCCTTGCTCAACTTGCCTCCACTATACATATTGTTATGAAAAATAACAAAAATTGTCAGACTATCATTATTTCCAGTGTAATAGAAAAGACTAATCATATTTTTTAAAGCAAACATTAAAAAGGAAGGAAATGGAGCATATATGTGAATACCTTGTAGACTTTAGAAAATAGTTTTAATTAGTTTTAAGGAGATGTATGTTTACAATAAATTTTATGATAACGATATTAAACCAAAGTATGATAAACGTCAAAAATCTTGGTTGCTGTGTGTATTGAACAGGACAGGGATGCCACGATGGCAGAAGAGAGAAAAGTGAGAAAAAATTTGACAAGATTTTTAGAAACTGAAAAATTTCGTTTCAACAAAAGTAATAAAATGTATAGAAAATCAAAGAAAAAATAATGGGAAGAGAAACTACTACAGACAAATTATTAAGGAAATCCAAAGGAGAAATTTGAAGAGCAGAGAAGAATATCAAAGGTATTTTTCCATCATAGTAAATCTACCAAGAATCTCCAAACAAAATTTGAAATTCATAAGAAAATCAGAAATAACCAGTTGTTCGTAAGGACTCATTAAAAAAAACTTTCACTCAAGAAAATATAGACAAAGTGATTTGAACTTTTTAAAAAAATTGAACATTTAATTTTGAGCATTTCATGAACATTATTAAAAATAGTAAGGTTGTTAAAATCTCACTTTCAGAAATTAAAATTGTATTGTAAAGCACAGCAAAATTGTAGTAGACTTCATAAGTTCTCGTAGGAAGGGTATATATAATTTAAAATTGGTTTATCATGGTTGAAATTAAAAAAAAAACTGTTTTTTTCTTCAATACATCATTTATTTCAATCAAGTTTTAAATTTGAAAAATTTGATATCTGATAGGTAACCTTTCGAAAGAACTCAAATTGAGAAAGAGAGTTTTCTCATATCCTATTGGAGTTATCGACTGAGCTAAGTGTGGCAAATCTTTTCTTTCCCTAATTGGAATATTGATATTATATTTATATACGTTCAAGGTAAAGCCATTTCAGTCACGAACGGGTAGATTTGAGGACAATCACCTGTGAGCAATATTCACGGGAGAGACTACAAGAAGCTAAACGAAGAGTTGGAAAACAACTCGATTACAAGAATGCCACCAAATGGCATACTTCCTGGATGTAGCTTTGACAGTACATTTCAAGACAAGTATAACGGTCAGTGGTACGTGGAAGGAGATACTTTCCATCAAAGAGGAAATCGCTGTCTACAGGGAGCTCAAAACTGATGATGGTTCAGGAGCCGGCATTCATGGAATCAAGTCGAAGATGACAATATCAGGCATACACGTGACGATACTTCAAGCGGAATTCGTTGGAAAAAACCATTGCGCACAAAAGCTAATGAGGAATGAGTTTTTAGAAAGAAACATTGTCATTTACTCAGACAGCCAAGCTAGGATAAAAGCAGTCAACTCAATGCAAGTTACATCAAAACATGTATCGGACTGCATAGAAGACCTAAAAAAACTGGGTAGTCAGAACAGACTGACCCTAGCCTGGGTACCAGCACACACAGTTTATGGAGGCAATAAAGATGCCGAATAACCAACCCAAAAAGGAGCAAATAAGTTCCTGAATGACCCAGAGCCGTTTTGAGGTATAGCAAAAGCTGGACTAAAATCAAATAACAAATCAAGGATCCAACATAATTCTCAAGAATGGTGGAACAATTCACCAGGAATAAGACAGGACAAAAAGTTTATCAATCAACCGAAGGAAATCTACTATGCCAGAAGAGGAGCACTTCTAGAATATTAGTAGGACTTCTCACAGGCCCAACGAACATATGAGTACAATCGGTCTGGTAGAAGAAATGCCATGCAGGTTCTATCAGGTAGAAGATAAATCGTCTGTACATATACTATGACACTGCAAGGGTTTGCCAATGCAAATATTTCTAACGCTGAGAGAAAAAAACTCAAGAGCTCCCAGATACATAGGAGTTTTTGAAAACAGCCTATGCAGCAACGGAGGCAGGGCTAGATAGAGGACTCTTAATAATTTCGAGGGCACATACAATGCATCTGAGAGTCCCAGACTAATACAATCAAATCTCTATCTCTGTGACTTGGCACCCACTTGAAAGCTTGGTTTCTGCCAATTGTCTAAGGAATTGTTTGCGATTTCCAAGTAACATAGACTAACGAGTGCATTACTTCAGAGCTTTCAGTGTTGCGTGTTATTAGCAGTCTTTAATGAAGAGTGAAATGTTTGAAGTTTTCTTGCACCTAATAAACCACTTTCATTGTAGACCAATTTTGTAGAATTTCGTCTTTGTTTCAACATAATTTTCGGCGGATCATTTTGAAACACTTTTTGTTTTTTTTAAAGAAGTCTTGAAAGTTCTTTTCCTCACTACGATGCAATATCGCATTATATCCTAGGCGGAATCATCATAAACCGCTATCATCAACGTCCTACTCAATATTTTTCTGAGTTGGTGGAATTAGTTCACCTTACCTGACAACAGTGCAATCAATATGATTGATCCATCGGAGGTGTTGATCCATAAATACACCTAAGTATCTTATTTTTGTTATTTTATTTTTGGAAGATCAGCAACAATTGGAAACTTTTTCGCAAGATAATTTATATATTTTCATAACGTTTTCATTCGGTTGGTCTCTAATAGTTGGCGAAAATGCTTTATATTTATTTTTTTTTTCAATATAAGTCGAAAATAATCTTGATATCAGTTTCAGACCAAGTTTGTACCTTATCCCACGAGTTTCCAACAATTGAAATATCTGTGTCATTAGCGATTCATGTTATTTCACCAGGTAAATAAAAAATTTTGAAAATATTATTGTTATACAACAAGAACATTATTGGCTTCAATACCGTTCCCTTTGGCTAACCTCTAGTTACTAGTAATGGGTTACTAACTAATTATTTATTTCCACTATTTGACCCGTGTCAAATAGACGCTGAAGAAGATTGAATGATCTACCGCATCAAATGCTTTGACCAAATCCAAGAATACATTTCTGCATTTTTCTCGGTCTTGGAAACAATTGTCAATTTGTCTCATTGTCTAATATACTGCTTAAGCCAAATAATTATGAATCAGAAAAAATTGGCATTGCAGAAGTGTACCATATTTTCAATACTCTTTTCAAAATTTTTTTGTAAAGTTATCAATAAGTCTGATTGTTTTCATCGCCGTTTTTGGAAATTGGTTTAGTAATAAAGTAGGTATTTTACAGTGGAAAATACTAGATTTGAGATATCACAAAGTGATTTCTCCTAGAGAAAGTGGAACTTTTTGATAAAAAAAAAAAATAATAACTTTCTTATTAATAAAAAGACATTCCATCCGGACCACAAGAAGAGTTATGAGGCATGAGACGATAGTGATTATTTAATTTTATGAAACTGGTTGAAGAAATAGCAAGTTTTTATATTTTTGCGATTTTCAGTGACACAGGACTTGTTTATCTAGTTTATTTGCGAACTTTTCCTCAATACCAATAAAGAATTGGTCAAATCTGAGTATTCCCCATGGTTATTTTTGTTTCTCTTCAGGGATCCGTTTGAAAGTTTCCAAAGCTTTTAAATTAGGATTCTTTTCAGTGGAGTATTTGTCCATAAGATTTTTTTAAAGTTTATCTCTGCGCTTTGTAGAAGTGAGAAGGCAGTCCATCACCCATTGCTTGAGTTTCTTTAATTTTAAAAGATTTTCTTTAGATTCTGTACAATCCCTAATATTATGTCATTGAATGCAACTCAAGGATCAATGGAATTCAGTACAGATTCCCACTATTTTTTCTCTATTTATTTTGTGAGATTATTTTAATTTATTATTTTATTTGATCTGTTTGATTCTTACTGATTATTTGTTTTCGAAACCCGTCGTGGTATTAGCCAGCAGAGTTGTTGTTTTCTGACTGGTAATCATATAATGAGCCCACTTTAAAGGTGTGTATGAAAAAAATGGTTGAAAGATTGGTCGGCAACGAGTATCATTATATCAATATGTTGCTCATGATTGCATACATTCTGATGAATAAACAACTACCTCCTATATTTGGCATTATCAGTGTCATAAACAAAAATAATCAACGAATCGCTTCATCTATATGTTTAGTAACCAAGATAATACCTTCTCAAACATGACTAAACCGAAATTCTTCGTTCAGCATCATTTATGAACAATGCATTTTCCAAATTTCGAATTACAACCAAATGTTTTACTGTTCGACCATTCATTTCATATGAGATTCGTCAACAAGCTGAATTGTTTCAAAATGGCACTATGAAAAAAATATATCATCAATACCTGAAGAGATTCCTTGTGCATAATGCTTGAATTCTTTCAAGGACGATCCTCCAGGAAAAACCTTGAGAAGATTTGGTAACAGTACCTGAAACAAATTTTGTATTTTACGAATCCACTCAGTATTGATAGTATTTAAATTGAACACAGTGCAGAGACAACGGATTTGAGGACTCAGTAAACAGCAAAAAATCACTTATTCAATTCAAAATATCTGGTATCATAATCAGAGAACAATGGAGAACCTTCCGAAGAAATACATATGGGTAAGTTGTCACAAATTTCAAAAACTCCAATTAGGCATTATCTAGTAGGAATTGTGATATTCTCGCTAACAGAAACATCAAACAAACTTGGTACTTTCGAAGATGGTTGGATTTATCGTAGTGAGCAATCATTTTCTTCAATATCTTTGTAATATCATAAGAACAATGAAATCTGCATTGAAAAAAATTGCTGGTACAAAACAATGGGTATTTAAGCAATCGAAAATAGATTGCGCATTTGACCCATTCATCAGTTTCAGTTATTTGAAATTGAAGAAAACTCAGATCTTATTAACTGAATCTAGTTTTATCCAGTTTTATTTTATTCAGTTTGTTACAAATTCATACGAAGAGATGAATCACTACGGGAGGAACTACGCCTATAATACTATTGTGAAAGATATTGATGGTGTTTGGGGTATGGATATCAGAATTCGGGAAGTTGTTATCTTCAAATCAAAGAAAATGTCACTAGGGTAAACACGATTGAATTTCCACAGATTTATTGTCTACGTAGACAATAAATCTGTGGAAAATTAATCGTGTTTACCTCAGTGTCATATACTATGAATTTCCATCGAGTAACGGCCACGTCAATCCAAAGAAAACTTATCTCAATTTTTGTTTTCTCAACAAGAAAAACATTGAGGTTTTGGATCTGTAAACATATCCAGCGATCTCTGACCATATATTATTATTATTATTTTTCGACTGCTATGATCATTAGCCACGTGTTCTGGGTAGGGCTTGTTACTAACTCCATGCGCCACCTCAGGAGCAGCGCCACCTCAGGAGCAGCACTGTTAATTGGAACGCAACAGTGAATCGTGCAGGACTCACCCCAGTTCAGCCACGAGATTTGAATAATTTAATCGGTCAAATTAAATTAAAAAATCCCAGCCGTAACTGGGGCTCAAACTCCGGACCTTTCGACCCAGAGACGGACGCTCTAACCACTGCGCCACGCCCCGACATTATCATTATTATTATTTTTTTTTTATTGCTGTCTATAGAGGCATCGACTGCTGAGGTCATTAGTCACTATGTGTTCTGGGTAGGCATTGGTACTAACTCCATATGTCACCTTATCATTATTGCTCGACAGGGCTGGCTATAAGCCAAAGTACTGGTAGTTCTGAGTGAAACATTTCAGCTACCTGCTCATGCGAAACAGGGCTTCGCATCTGAACATTATGTGGGAGGATTCTTTCTCATCACAGAACCTGCATAATGTGGAGTCTTGGTGTATCCTCAACATGTGCATGTGTTTTCTCAGGTGGCAGTGCCCTGTTGAGATTTGAAAGTCCTACCACCTTTGTAAGAGAGTTCCGGCTCAGATCGAGGAGATGTCTTGAGAGCTGGTCGATTGGCCCCTTCATCATTTCCCTTCTGTGAGTATTACCATTTGCGTTCTCCTAGGAGTATTGGTAATGGTTCTCAAACCGTTTCTTCGTTTCCTGCTTTATGTTCCCAAATAGGATTCCGCAGGTCCGTAGGTTGGTTCTGATCCGATGGGAGTTGATGCTGCATCTGCGCTCTCATTCTCCTAGATGACAATCGTGGTTATTTGGGATTTGACTTCGAGATTCTTTCTTATATACCCTGTTTGTGCGTCTGTGAGGGTTGATAGCATCATACCTATACAGACCCCATATGCTTCCCAGTAACCATCATGATAACATCGTCAGCATAGCCCTGGGCATACATTTCTCTCAGGTGCAGAAGAGGTTTTCTACCACAACAACAACAACAATACCATATATCATACCAGGTGAGTGAAATTCGAGTAGATGCATGGGGATCTCGGAGACGGTAAGAGCTACAGAAAGGGTTAAATGGAGGCAAAGTTGCGTATTATGGAGCTCATTACTATGATGTTGAAAAATCTGAGCTAGCAATCTGACTTTCTGAGATATACAGGAAAAAACGAAAAATTAGATTTTTGTTTTTCACTTATATCTGTTTCAATACAATAGATTTCCAGAAACTGTTTGTACTTCGCCGTTGCAACTTTCAATGGGCTATAAAAATATGTAAACGAAAGTATTCTACAGGGTGTTGTTTTCCTTGGGCCACCCCTAACTATGAAATTTTAAATACGGACCTGAATTTTCATCACTTTTTTTAGGCTTCAATAGTCATATTTTATCATGATTGTATACCACTTGAAATTTTCAATCGTTTCGATGGTATCTGATCATCATGAGTGAATAAAGCAGATATAAGTGAGAAACAAAAATCTAAGTTTTCGTTTTTTCCTGTATATCTCTGAAAGTCAGAGGACTATCTCAGATTTTTCAACATCATAGTATTGAGCTCCATAATACGCAACTGTGCCTCCATTTAACCCTCTCCGTAGCTCTTACCATTTCCGAGATCCCCTTGCATGTACCCGAATTTCACTCACCCGGTATATCTATCTAAATATATAAACCGTCGCACCAAATAGCGAGCTGGTGCTTCATTATTCAGGTACCATACCTGTAAAATTTTTGACATTTGTTTCATTGCCTTTTTTGTGAACTAAAACAACTTTGGATAATTTCAACTCAGATGAAAAGGACCATAGACCAAGCTATAGAGGTTTTTCCCACACAAAATAAAAGACGCAAATGGCCTACACTAATTTTTATAAGATAGTTCCTTAATGAAAACCTCAGTTTTCGCCCCAGCAAAATCGCTTTGTGGAATTTTTTAAATAAGAAATAGTGAAATAAATTACTTTTTTGGTTCTTTAGAAATATCTCAAAGATTATTCAAGGAATCGTTTTAAAGTCAATGAAACTTTTGTAGAGACTTATGAAAGCTACAAAAAAAAATTTCATATGACCGGATCGGTGCATTTTCCACTGAGAAAATCCGGGAAAACCTCGAAAAAGAGACCATTTTTCAAAAATTTATAATTTTTTTAAATCTAAAGCTGGACAAACAATATTGCGGAAACTGATCGATATTAATATGTGGTTCAACTGTGCGCAAGATGTTTTCTGTCCGATGTGTAGTTTTTGCACAATCGCGTTATAAACAATTTAAGGGCAAATCTTTCTAAATGCGCTGATTTAAGGCAAATTATCTTATTCTAATTCTGTAAACGGCATATGGAAGTATAGATCAATATCTACAATTTGTATATTTTGGATTTTCATCTGAGAGGTTGGAAGTGTGTCGAAAATGTCACTGAAAGTTACTCTAAATGCTTCAAAGTGCTCCCGAAGTCGCTCTCATTAACTTCATTTCGACTTCGGGTGACCTCGGGTGACCTCGGATGACTTCGGACGCACTTTGAAGCGTTTTGATTAACATTCTGTGATATTTTCAACACATTTCCCGTCTCTCAGGTACAAATTCAAAATATACAAATTGTAGATATTGTTCAATATCGTGTTCAAGTGAATATCATCCTGTAAATACCCACATCTGAAGGATGCCAAAATTTCGAAGTAAAAAAAATAAAAAATTATTATGTCAGATTGATGTCAAGAATTCAAACGTATTGTAATAAGTCATTTTTCTCTGTTAATGTTATAAATAAAAACCCATTGAAATCCGACTAAAGTTACAGTCCACCACCCAAACATTGGTCCATCGAGCCACGATACAGTTGAAAAATCATTGAAGGTTCGAAAATATCCATTGAAATTTAAACGAAGAAGCATTCAACTGAGCGAGATAGTCAGCAGCACAGAAGCTACAAATCCATTTCATCGCCTGGATAGCAGGAATAAACATTACAATTAAACCTTCATTTGAGGAATTGAGCAAGTCCGTAAGTGAGTCCTTAGGTCGGCTAATTAGTCATTTTTTATTGTCGCGATAGGAACGAATTTGCTTTTGCAGGTTTCATAATCATCAAGTAATCAGTAATTTGTTTTCGTATTCAATATACTTTTTGGTTATTCATTTGAAATAACGCAAAATGGCTGCAGATGTGAGTACATTAAATAGAAAACGTGGATCTCTGAAATCCAAATTAACATTATTCGAAAGATACATTTCAAAATTGACAGAAGAAATAGAAGACAATGAAAATATTCCAGATAGATTCAAAGTAATCGAGCTTAACGAAAGAATAATAAAATTTGAAAATATAATTTCTTCTTTTGATGACATACAAAATGAAATTGAATCTTTGGAAGATGTTGATTTGGATGAACAGTACAATGAAAGAGACGATTTTGAATCAAAGTTTTATTCCTCAATATCCAAAGCCAAAGCAATCTATGAAAAGTTCAGTGTTGAATCAGATACATCTAACTCAGGAATACATTCTATAGCATCTGCACACTCAGCAGATCAACTAGGTGGAGTTAAATTGCCAACAATAAAACTTCCGAAATTTGACGGCTCCTATGATCAGTGGATGGAGTTCCGTGACATATTTCAATCATTGATACACGAAAATTCAAAAATTTCAAACATTCAAAAATATCATTATTTGAAGGCCTCGTTGGAAAACATAGCTGCTCAAGTAATAAAATCATTGGAATTCACAGGTGATAATTATATGCTTGCCTGGAGCATTTTATGCGAACGTTTTAATAATAAAAGGTTACTTATCCAAAATCACGTCAAATCATTGTTCAATCTAGAATCCTTCAATAGAGCATCAGCACAAAACTTGCGTTCATTAAGTGATAGTGTATCAAAACATTTGATTAGTCTCAAACAGCTAGGTCAACCCATTGAACATTGGGATACTCTTATTCTTTATATTATGACTAGTAAATTGGATAAGTATTCAATTCAAGAATGGGAAAAGAAAAGGGCAGATAATAATATGCCAACATTAGAGGATTTCAAATCATTTCTCAAGAATCGTGCAGAATTGTTAGAAACCATTAATGCTAAATTAGAAAATAACAAGCCTTCAAATAGTCGAGAGAAGCTTTTCAAAAGCAGTCAAGTTAAAGGTTTTCATGCTACTCAACAAGAAAAAACATTTCAGAGATCTTGTTATTATTGTAAAAAAGATCACAATATTTTATATTGTCCTGAATTTTTAAAATTACCAGCTAGTCAACGAATGTATAAAATCAGCCAACTAAAGCTATGCATTAATTGTTTACGAAGCAATCATGAAATCCGAGATTGTCGTCTGAATGGCTGTAAAATATGTAAAGGTAAACACAACACTATTCTGCATGAAGAAAAACCAAATGGTGGTACTTCTCATAATGCCCTTGCAGGTACGGAAGAATCCTCAAATTCATTAGAAAATATACTCGATCAAGAGGAAATCTCACATTGTGGAATTTCTACATCTAATAGCTCAATTTTATCCACAGCATTGGTGAATATTTATGATGTAAATGGTATCAAACATAATGCACGAGCCTTGCTTGATTGTGAATCACAATCTAGCTTCATTAGTTCACATCTTTGTAAAAAACTCAATATTCCAAAACAAAAAACCAAACTTGCAGTTTCAGGCATTAATAACAGTTTATCTTATGCTAATTATAAATGTGACTTGAAAGTATTTTCAAATAACAATACATTTTCTTTCGATGTTTCATGTTTTGTGATCGAAAATATAACGGGAAATATTCCAGACACATTCGTGAACAAAAACCATTGGAAAATGCCTAGCAACATTCAGTTAGCAGATCCTCAGTTTTACAAACCTGGAAAAATAGATCTACTTATAGGCGCAGATATATTTTGGTCACTTTTGTGTATAGGCCAGATATGCATTGGTTCTGGAAAACCACTGTTACAAAAAATAAGATTAGGATGGGTAGTAGCTGGTCCTATTAATAATTTTGAACAGAAATCAATTTGTCATTTTGGTCGAAATTTAGATATTCAAGACCAAATCAGTAAATTTTGGGAAATTGAAGAGATTCATAATAAAAAACCATTATCAGTTGAAGAAGTCATGTGTGAGAAACATTTCTCTGAACATTTGTCAATTTCTCCTGAGGGTCGTTATATAGTTTCTTTTCCGTTTAAAGGAGATGTATCCAGTTTAGGCGATTCCAAGGAAATAGCCATCATGCGATTTTTGCAGTTAGAAAAAAGACTTCAGAGAAATTCTAAATTGCGAACTTTGTATACCGAATTTTTAGCGGAATACGAGCGATTAGGTCATATGACTAAAATAAACAGTTATGAAAAACCAGAATATTATATGCCACATCATGGTGTGCTTCGAGAGTCTAGTATCACAACCAAATTGCGAGTGGTGTTCAATGCATCATCTCCCACAACAACAGGTGTTTCATTGAATGAACTTCAAATGACAGGTCCAGTAATTCAAAATGATTTAATGTCCATACTCATCAATTTTCGATTTCATCCTATCATTATCTCAAGTGACGTAAAAATGATGCACCGTCAAGTACTAATCAATGAAAATGATAGAAAATATCAAAAAATCATCTGGAGAGCAAATCCTGAAGATCCTTTGTCAACTTATCAACTGAATACTGTGACGTATGGTACAACCGCAGCATCATTTTTAGCCATACGAAGTTTACACGAAGTTGCAAATGAAATTAAAGAAATAAATCCTAAAATATCAAAAATCATCAAGCATGATATGTACGTCGATGATTTGCTCACAGGCAGTGATTCATTAGAAGAAGCAAAGTGGATTTGTAGAAATTTAGACAAAACATTAAAAAAGCGCGGTTTTGAATTAAGAAAGTGGAGATCAAACGATCCTGAAATCATCTGTTTTCTTGATCAATCTGAATCTTCAACAGAACCGTTAGACTTCTCAGTGAATAAAGATCAATCTTGTAAAATATTAGGTTTATCTTGGAATTGCAAAGACGATTTTCTTACATTCAAACTTTCGAAACCAACAGTTTCTACTACTAAAGTCACCAAAAGAAATATTCTTTCACGTATTGCAACCATTTTTTATCCTTTAGGATTACTTAGTCCATGTGTAATTATTGCCAAAATAATACTGCAAAAACTTTGGGCTGAAAATCTTACTTGGGATGTGTCTTTGCCTCACAAAATTCATCAAACTTGGATGGATTTTTCTAATAAGCTAGAAGAATTGAATAATCTTAAAATTTCTAGAAAGGTGACTTGCCATGCGCCTACAAAAATCGAATTGCATGGTTTCGCGGATGCATCTGAAAGTGCGTATGGGTCATGTTTATATATACAGAGTAAAAATTCTAATCAAGAATGGTCATCTAAATTACTTTGTGCGAAATCAAAGGTAGCTCCTGTGAAAACACAAACAATTCCGCGTTTAGAATTGTGTGCAGCACTACTTTTGGATCGATTGATTTCAAAAATATTAGATTCAGTCAATGTATCATTTGATCGCATTTATTGCTGGTCTGATTCTACCATAGTGTTGGGTTGGCTGAGAACCTCCCCTCACCTACTTAAACCATTCGTTGATCATCGGGTGGCTGAAATTCAAAGGCTCGCAAATAATTTTACTTGGAAACATGTTCCAACGAATGATAATCCAGCGGACCTTTTATCTCGAGGCATTCGCCCCGAAGTTATTTCAGATTGTAAAATATGGTGGCATGGTCCAAGCTGGTTGAATAAAAATCCCACTGAATGGCCACAAAATACTTTTATTACATGCGACTTACCAGAAATGAGAAAACAAAATTTCACGATATTTCATTCTCAGTTATCATTTCCTTTCGAACGGTTCTCAAATTTGAATCGCTTAAAACGATCTTTTGCATATACCTTACGTTTTATTGAAAATTGTCGCAAACAAAAGAATCAACGCAACTTTTCAACTTTGAGTTCAGTAGAGATAGAATTTGGTTTCAAGATTCTGATAAAAATTTCTCAAATAGAATGTTTCGCTGAGGATTATTCAAATTTGAAAGGAAACATTCCTTTGAGGAAAAATAGTAGATTACTGAGTTTGAATCCTTTCATTGATGAAAATAGAATTATTCGAGTAGGAGGTAAGCTTAGATTATCAAATTACTCATTCTGTAAAAAGCATCCGATATTATTGAGTTCTAGTCATATTTTAACTAAATTAATATTCAAAGAAGCGCATTTGGTTTTATTTCATGCTGGTCCTCAATTGTTATTGTCTCATGTTAGGGAAACATTTTGGCCAATTTCTGGTCGTAATTTAGCAAAATCTACTGTAAGAAATTGCGTAATATGTGCTAGACATGCACCTCTGATTGTTCAACCTATTATGGGCGAACTACCAAAGGCTCGAGTAACTCCAGCATTGCCATTTAGTACCACTGGTATTGACTACGCTGGTCCTTTCATGATTAAAGACAAACGTGGACGTGGTTGTAAGATCACTAAATGTTGGCTTTCCTTATTTATTTGTTTCGTTACTAGTGCTATCCATTTAGAATTAGTGAGTTCTTTGAGTACTGAATCCTTTATTCAAGCACTGAAGCGATTTGTCTCACGTCGCGGAAAACCAACTGATGTGTACTCTGACAACGGTACAAACTTCATAGGTGCCAATAGAGAACTACAACAGTTATATAATTTCATTGTTGACAATTCTAACAACATTTCTGATTCAGCATCGAACTTAGGCTTGAATTGGCATTTCATTCCACCAAACTCTCCAAATTTTGGAGGAATATGGGAATCTGGGGTCAAAAGTGTCAAGTTTCACCTCAAAATAATCATGGGAACGTTATCTTTCACTTATGAGGACTTGCAAACCTTATTCGTTCAGATCGAGGCAATATTGAATTCCCGGCCTATGTGTTCACTTTCCTCGGATCCAGATGACCTGCATCCCTTAACACCCGCTCATTTCCTGATTGGGCGACCGTTGCTTGCAATGCCAGAATCTCAAGTGACTCATCTTCCAGATAATCGACTTTCATGCTTCCAACATCTCCAAAAACTACATCAACATTTCTGGGAAAGATGGAATAAGGAGTATATCAGCGAGCTTCAACAGCGAACCCGTTGGAAGAAGAGCCAAGGAAGTTTAAAAATAGGACAAATGGTGCTTATTAAAGACAATAATTTGCCTTCAATGAAATGGCGTTTGGGACGAGTTACAACCCTTATCCCAGGTGCTGATGATGTTAATCGCGTAGCAGTAATAAAGGCTTCCGATGGAGTTTTCACACGAGCATTGAATCGTCTGTGTCCATTACCTGTAGAAGAAATAGTTGAAAGTTAGTGACTACTTTCAAGGCGGGGGGCATGTTCAATATCGTGTTCAAGTGAATATCATCCTGTTAATACCCACATCTGAAGGATGCCAAAATTTCGAAGTAAAAAAAAAAAATATTATTTCAGATTGATGTCAAGAATTCAAACGTATTGTAATAAGTCTTTTTCTCTGTTAATGTTATAAATAAAAACCCATTGAAATCCGACTAAAGTTACAGTCCACCACCCAAACAGATATTGCTCTCTTATTCCTTATGCCGTTCACAGAGTTTGAATAAGATGGTTTCCCTTAAATCGGCGCATTTAGAAAGATTTGCCATTAAATTGTTTATAACCCGATTGTGCAGAAACTACATATCGGACAGAAACCATCTTGCGCACAGCTGAACTACATGTTATTATCTATCAGTTTCTGCAATATCGTTTGTCCAGCTTCAGATTTATAAAAATTATGAATTTTTGAAAAATGGTCTCTTTTTCGAGGTTTTCCCAGATTTTCTCAGTGGAAAAGGCACCGATCCGGTCGTATAAAAAACCATTTTGTAGGTTTCATAATTCTCTACAAAAGTGCTATTGACTGTAAAATGATTTCTCCAATACTTTTTGAGATATTCGCATAAAAACAAAAAAGTTGTAATTTTTTTTACTATTTCTTGTTTAAAAAATTCCACAAAGCGATTTTGCTTGCGCGAAAACCGGGGTTTTCATGAACGAACTATCCTATAAAAAGTAGTATAGGCCGTTTGCGTCTTTTATTTTGTGTGAAAAGAGCCTCTTATTTTTATCTACAGCTTGGCCTACCATGCACACATCTAAGGAAGAAAAGTCTTTTGGTGAAAATGACTGGATTTTTGATATGTCGTAGCTGGAGCCATTCTGAGTAAAAGTTTCAGTTGGCCAAACTCGATCGAATATCTAGATTCGGCGCTAGAGGGCGCCAAATCATGAATTTTTTTAATTTTTGGAGAAATTCAGCTGAATAAAAAAATATCAATATCTCATTTATAACCAATAATCTGTGCTACTGAGAATTCCTCAAACTCGCGAGAAATATTTTATTATAACACAGAATAAAGAAAAACTACACTGTTTTTCTGCAGGGTTGTCAACAATATACTCAATTCTCCATTGAATGAATTCGGCTACGTGGTTATGAGTTGATTGAGTTTATCATTGAGAATCAATCAGAATTGTTTGTTGATCAACCAAAATATAATGAAGCTATGAATGCAGAGTATTTGGAATAAGGAATGGTCCATATTAAATACATATGTAATTACTCCAAATCACGAATTTTATTATTTTTGAGTGAATTCAGATAAATGAAAAACATTTACCTACGTATTATTCGTATTCGATAGTCAACTGTTGTTCAACTGAGCCTTACTAAGATAGTGAATGGTTCTACTATAAAACAAAAAAAATTACAGAGTAGTTTCCAACAAAATCAATTTTAAGGTGCAAGAATTCGCCTTCGAGACTATGAAGTGATTGAGTTAATTATATTATCGATGAACGATCAGAATGAAAGTTGATCTCTCAAAAAAAAATGTGAATGGAAATACATAGTGCTTCACACAAGGAAGGCTTCATTCAATTTTAATAAGTAATAACTCTTCTCGAGGATTCAGTCATGACTTCGTCCTGAACAAATGGATGAAGTCATCTCCTATTAACTAAATTACGTCGTGAGACCTGAAGGTTCGGCGATAGAGGGTGCCTACTAATTAATTTTGTGTTTTTGTAAGATTTAGCAAGCTATAAAATATGTATTATATTTTGTGAGTCACTCAAAGAATTATTTCTGATGTTCTGAGGATTTTGAGTATATTTCAGGCAACTATACGTCTGGACTGAATGAACTGAGTTTACCTATCTGAATTCAAGGAGAACTCACTCGTAGGCACGGAGTTATCAAACTAGCTATTGAATAAAAAACCAAGAAGAACGTATACTGTTCATAATTTGTTGATGTCATTAATATTTTTGCTTAAATTCTATTCATAAAGTATATGTGACGGTCTGTTTTTCCGAAGATTTTCTTTCCTTCAGCAATAAATTGACAACGCTGCAAAATTTTGGAAAAAAAAAAGAAATACCTCGGTATGTATAACGTTTTGATCAGTTTAATAGTGGGAAAATGTACAGGGTGGTCTATTTAAAAACTGATGCTTTGTGTTGCTCCACTTTAAAGAAACACTCTGTTTCGAAATATTTCCACAACAACCAACAAAGTTGACCGTATAATTTCAATCTGGAACATTTCCACTTACTCCTCGTTATAGGCGAGATACTGTACTTCCTCACACTAATGGGCCACCCTGTATATAATATAGACCCGTCCTTATTTCAAACACTGTATTCAGAGCTTCATTATATTTTGGTCGATCAACAAACCTTTCTGATTGATGCTCAATATTATTACGGAAAAATTTTTCTCACGAATTTTAGGAATGAGATATTGATATTTTTTATTCAGCTGAATTTCTCTAAAAATCTTAGAACTAATGATTAGGCGCCCTCTAGTGCCGAAACTGGTAATACAATCCACTTGGGCAGCTGGAGTCTTTTACTCAGGATGGCTGCAGCTACGACATATCGAAAATACAGCTATTTTCACCAAAAGACTTTTCCCATAAGATGTGTGCGTGGTCCTTTGCCTTCGCATATGGTTGCATATACTACATTAGCTAAGTACTTCAAGATCTCGAATCTACTCTTTATGAGGATTCTCATAGGAACTTCATCAATTCCGTTTGAATATTATTGGTTTTTGAAGTTGCCTAAGATATATTCATCTTTGCTTTTGTTTGTTTATCGAAGACCCATATTCTCTTTGTTTTTTTTATAGTTTCCGAAACAATTTTTGTGAAAATATTTGAAATATCCAGACGATTTGAGGTTAATTGTTTTGGTGTCTTTATATTAATTGTTTGGTTGTCTTTCCGAGATCTACCAAGCGTCTCACTGACCATTTTCCGTAAAGTTTTTGATTTGTTGTGGGAATTTTGGATCTTTTGTTCCGAGTAATTACATTTTTCTAATAATTTTTTATCGATAAGTTTCTTTTTTTTAAACTGGTCGAAATCTGATGAATCCATTTTTGAATTCCTCAATGGTTTGTTTGCTGTAATTTTCCATTGTAGTTTCTTGGTTGATTTCTGGTGTTTACATAGTGGATGTGTCCCAATTGAATAGATGACCCTGGTGGTCAGAGAAACCAAGATTAATGAGTTGAATTGAGTACTCTTCAATATCAGTAATGACAACCACTTTCAGTTATTTTATTGCCGTACTTAGCAATTTTAGTTACTTCTTTTGATACTAATTGAAGCTGATGAGAGTTTATAATATTAGATAATAGTTTGAACTGATTAGCAGTAGGATCTAAAAAATCCATATTGAAATCACCACAAGCTATGATCTAGCATTATATTTTGTGAAAGCTTTGAGCAGTCATTCATTAAGTTCATTTAGAAATATAACGAAGTCCATTGCAAAATTTCCGTTCATCTATTTAGTTTAATACAAAATTAAGTTAGTTTATAATTTAATAATATTTAAAAGTCTCTCACAAATCCCATATCTGTGCCCATGCTTTCGTTATTCTCTTCTGTAATTTTCATCCCCGCTATGGAGAATACAAAAAAAGAGAAAAAAGGGCTGAGGCGTGATAGTACGAATGAAGGAGCTGAGACGAAGACTCTCAATACAAGTACACAATACAATTGCACAAAATCATAGTGTTCTTTCTGTTCTCCCACTACTGCACCGACTTGTTGCATGCTCCGAAAGTCCATCCTCCAAAGAAGTGCTCCGGTTATCTCCAATCATTTCCAATCATTCGAGGTAAGAAATCACAATCGCTGTCTCTCTCTGATACGCACGCAAGTTCAAATAATTAAATCTTATAAATAATTTCCAACGATCACAGATTCGATTAAAATATCAGGGATTGCACTCATAATCATACCCTTCTTTCTATATGAGACAATTTCTTACACTCATAGTCTTCCCTTCGATTATTTGCAAACAATTTTTTTTTCTTTGGTTCGGTTTGGTACTTACATTGTTGGTGTGGTTTTTGTTGAATCCCACGATAACTGACATCACAGTTGAACAAATTTCTTGGAATATAGATCCATTTTTGCACAAAATATCTCCAACAGTCGAAATCAATGAGTTATGGGGAAGAAAATCCTCGATATCCAGAAATTTTTCCAGTGACTAGAAATATAACGCATATGATAAAGTTTGTAATAGCGACATAATATATTATAGGTGTAACAAATATTAGTAACAAACATCCCTCAACTTGACCTGATATGTTTATTTGGAGAATATTTGTTTGGTAAATGAAAAAATGAAAACACATAGTGTGTGCAACGGTGTGCAATTAAGAACAATATTGATTGTTAGTTCATGAGGAACGATTGAGTGAGTTCAGCAGAGTTAAAGTTGAGTTTTTTGGAATGGAAATATAAGTGCAATAATAATGAAATTTCGAAAAAGAAACAAAACAGGAAATTTGAGAAAATCTGATATAGCAAAACACATTGAGTAGAGCACAAGCTGTGAAAACAATTGCACTGTTGGTCCAAGTAACAAATTTAGACAATTCTGCGACTTACAATGGCGATTGAACCATTATAAAAATTATTCTTGTTCTTTTGCCAAAAAAAGCTGTTCTTTCACAAGCAGCTCTCAGAAGTTTTTTGGAGACTTGTGCAAGCCAGGAAATATAAAGGACTCAGGTACTTCATAAACTGCGATGCCATGCATACTATATGACTGGATCCTTATTTTGAATATTGACCTAATATTAATATGTAATATAAAATATTACGATACTGACATGAGTTTCGCACTATTGAGGTACAGTTAGAAAACGTCCATTCATTTCCATTTTTGAATTCCAGTTTCTCTATTCGGAAAGGAATCAACACACATTAAGAATATAGACTTAATATATAGTAATAATAATTTAACTGCAATATGTAGAGACGAAAAATCTCCCTACATATGAATGAAACAAATTTGAGTTGAAATGAACACGTCAAAGTTGACAGTACACAGATATAGTGACAAACTGTAGTAAAAAAAACTGTTATTTCCGTCAACCCTCAGAATTCCGCGAGAGACTTGTGTGAGCAAAGGAAGACGCAGCCCTTACTTTTTGACGTGTGATACCATGGACGACACCGATGACCATGCGGGGATTTGAACCCTCGACCCTTCGCTCAAAAGGCCAACGCTCCACCAGCACTGCCACCACGGCCTATGTTACCATCAATTAAAGTTTCCTCGTTGAATAAAGACTCGACCTTTCACAGGCTACAGAAGAGGACTTCGGATAAGGATGCAGTCATGCCACCAAACAACTTTTGGCTTCAGAAACTTTTGGCTTAAAAACTACTGACACGTTATTCGGCAACTTTTCGTCATGTCAGGGTTCCTCGCAGCCTCAGGAACCCCATACTAGGGTTGAAATTGTGTATAACCGTGGAAAAATCAAGATTTTCTATTAAATACAAAACACTAAGGACTCCAATTTTGTTTAGGGATTTTTCTTTAGAAATGGCGCTAATTTCAAAATAATTAATTTTCCTGAATACAAAGAAAATCGCGTATTTCACTTGTGCTAGTTGCCAAAGAATTAATCTGTCTGGTTTAATATCATTTCTATATTGAATTTTTTTCTTGGAACAGATGTACACTCACAAAAAACAACCTTACACTACACAATCAAACAGTTAGAGACTGTGTTTTGCTTCAAAAAGATGTTAATTCGTTGTACGAATGGAGTAATTATTTTAAATTACCATTCAATGTAAAAATATGCCGAGTGATGACATTATCACATGCTAAAGAACAAATACTTTTCGATTATGAAATGGATGAGATTATCTGAGGAGATGCACAGAATTTAAAGATCTCGGCATAACGTACAGTAATGAACTATTGTTCACTACCCACTAAACATGTAATGTTGCAAAATATTGCCACAATATTATGTATGGCTTGCCATCGTAAAATGATAATATAATATTGCATAAAGCTCAATGCTATATTTAAGTTTTTAACATAACAGAATACACTACAGACAAGTTGTTTGTGAGTTATAAAGCAAGCTATTGATTGAGTTTCAAGAGCAATATTACATGATCCATGAAAGTTAATTGTAAATGCAACAATACAGAAACTATCTACGAACAATGTGAGTGCAAGTTACATTTGGAACTATCGAACAAGTTCAAATCGCAATGTTGCACTGAGTTTGAAATTCCATGAAATTTACAACCATACACAAGCTAACTATAAACAATATTGACAGTATTTAGAAAACACAGTACACTTTCAATTTTCGATTGCATCATCGCAGAAATATATAAAATGATACGCTAGGACAATTTTAAATGGTAAGTATAAAGAAACTTGAAATAATATTTCATTTATCAGGAATCCAACCAGTTTTGAATTTCCCGGTCTTGATGAGAAGTCACCTAACGGGGCGACCCAGTAACCCAGATCCCAGAGAAGCACGCGCCTCGCGCCATTTTGATATTGTAAGTTTCGTTTTGGATACTTTCATTGGTTCTTAACCTAGGTACCTAAGTAAAGTACATATTCTTCTGCAAAAGAGTTCACTGAGTGTTGAAGCAGCATAATGGATAATGCTAATAAATTTAAGGCATCTTCATGTAAGGTTAGGCGATACATCAAATATTATTTTAGGTTAGGATGGTCTGGTATGCTCATTCTGCGTTTATTAGGGGAATGTTTTTTCTCCTTATATTGCGAATGAATCTGGTAGTAGTGCCAATTTGAAAGGTACTTTTACATTTGTAAATGATGTGGAATACTTTTACATCTCGATTTTAGTTGCAGGTTTTTCAATATAGTGGTGGCTTGAATGAAAAGTTTTGTGTTGGAACAAGTCTTGAACGTTTTTTCACAAATCATTGTGCCATGTTTTGCAATTGGATCAACAAAAAAAGACAATTTCAGAATCAAAGAATTGAAATATAAACAAATTTTAAAATTCGGGTCAGTTCAATTGGAATATAAAGCAAATATGTAAGCACAATAGTGTCATAATCAAGGACAAGTTCAATTGTACATTCTATATTGAAATAAGACCATAATAGTTGAGTTGACTAATTATATATTTATTTATAATATTTTTGTTCCAGATGCAGTGAGAAATTCATCTCCAAGCATCAGAGATGATGTATTTCAAATAAATGTGATGGCTTGGCTACAATTCGCAAAAACACGTTACTTGTAGGGTTAGGTAGTAGATCGAGATGTCGATATTTAAGCTACACATTCAATTCAATGATTATTTTGTTTCAGGTACCTGATCAGGCCAAATAGATTTTTATTTTAAATATGACATTTCAATATGAGTACTTTGAGTATATGAGTTTTTTTTGTGATATTTTAATTAAAGGTTTCAATATAAAATTTTGTCTTTTTGATCTCCAAGATTTAAATGGACATTCAAATTAATAGGTATCATTTCAGAAGATTTTTTGGGTTGTCACTGCTTGTTTCTAAAAACTAGAAAATGATGAATCTGATTTCCATAGAGGACACATCAATACTGAATGATCTGTCTCCCATGAAGATTGTATTCATTTTCTATCAATATTAGTAGCAAGTAGTGAAAATCCAAAAATTCTTCAGTAGCGAACAAACCTACTGGAACGTAATTTATGAAATCTTACTGTTGTTATGGAAAGGAATAGACAAGATTTGTGGTAAGTTGCTGCTATATAAAAATATTGAATTTGTTAGTTTCCACTAATTTATATTCTATGTTGCAGTAACCTTGCTGCAATTACTAATTATGAAAGATTACATCCATCAATCCTTTTTAGTAGTTGCTGCAACATTGTCAAAAGATTTTCAATATCACCTTTGCAATTTTCCTGTATGTTATATGCAATGTTGCTGAAACCTTGCTGGAATAATTGATAATGGCATATACCATTTGTAATATTGCTGAACGTCCGTTTCAGTAGTTGCTGCAAAGGTAGCAGAAAAATCTGATGTAACATAACACATTACCATGAAAGTTTACTGAAATATTGAATGAATGTTACTTTGCTTGGTGGGTAAACATATTGAGATCACTTCAAAGTCTGCAACCCAAACACTTGGTTTCATAATTAGACAATGCTGTGATTTCAGACTTATAAAAACATTGATCACGTTATATTAGACTCTTGTGATGCCTAAACTAGAATTCGGTTCAATAATCTGGAATGGGGAATCACAAACTATTCTTAAATCATTAGAAAAAGTCCAAAACAGGTTTCTTCGACATCTGTACTTCAAAATGTATAGAATATGGCCAGATTACAATATTATTAGATCGTCGCAGCTCAGGTTACAATTCGGTTTCATTTCCTTGGATAATAGGATAAAACTGATTATACTGGCATTCTTATATAAATTACGAAATCAATTCACAGGTATCACAAGTGGATAATGTTATATAGTAGGTAACACTGTTTATTTTGTACTGATGTCTCCAACAACTCTTTTTAATGTTGAAATTTTTCATTTATTGTAATTTAATTTTGACTATATATCTGTTTTGTATATATTCATGTAACTAGGCCAATAGGCCTGTATGAATATAAATAAATAAATAAATGAATACCTCTTTTAATAACAATGCTCTTGCTCTTGTTTAGAATTTAGCGCCCTTTTGAAAGAAAAAAGCCCTAAACAAAATTAAAGTCCCTGGTGTTTAATATTTTATGGAAAATCTTATTATTTCCGTCGCTATGCACAATTTCAATACTATCACGGGGTTCCTGAGGCTGCAAGGAAGAAAAGTTGCCAAAAAATGTGTCAGTACTTTTGAAGCCAAAAGTTATGTGGTAGCATGATTGCATCCTTATCCGAAATACTCTATTAAATTAGCAAGTATGATAGATTCACTTATAAGTCATATAGGATTACCTATGGGTAGAATTCATTCTTCGATTGAACAGATGCTAGGAAAATGAACATTAATAGTGTATGGTTTGGGTAAAATCTTCTCTTCGGTTAGATTGAATATTGACGGGTAGAACTAGAAGCTTCGGTATGGAAAACTTTATTCGGACATTCTTGGTATTTGCCACAAATAAAGGGAACTCTTATCTCTTCTAAGCTTGGTGCAATCTTCAACTCTGTGGCCTACACGATTACATACATACTGTAATTATTATTATTAATTTGTACTTATGACTTGAGTTTTTCAACTGTTTCACATTGAAATCTTCAATAAAAAATCTATCTATCTATAGCACCTTGGCGTTGATTCGTTTGTGCTTGACTCACTACAAGGAGTTGTACTGCCCCACTGCATAATGGGAGATCCTTTTGAAGTAAACGCTGATGGGTCTGGATTATCGCGCACAACATTACTAATGATATTGAATAAATCTTCTAGATTGTGGATCTGGAGTACAAAAATACGTTCCTGGTTTTATAGATTTCTGTCATCAAATCCAATAATTACGTAATGTGTCATCTCAGAATAGGGCACTACAGCTTTATTCCCCAGTAATAATTTATAGTGATAGTGAATGGAGAATTTCCCATGTTTACGCCATCTCCTTCTCTCCATTTCACCATTCAGTGTGTCTCAATCCATGATGATGAAGTCAAGTTTCAATTGATACCAATCTCTTGCATGCGAAGTTAGTTTTTCACGAAGTTATCAATATATGCTATACAATTGAGTACATAGTATTGTTTAACTATATTTTAGAATCATTCATGTTAAAATTGATTGTGCCGTTTTGAGCAGCACTTATATGAACACCATTGAAAGAACCTTCATTTTCGAGATACAGGGTGTGCGAGACTTATGCAATGGACTGTATTAAATAATAAAATTGAAAATCAATTGGCACAAGAAAAATTAGCGGAAAAGGCCACTCACCGTGCAGGATTTCTTGATTTTAATTGTCGAGAGTAGGATATTCTGCCTAGCTAGGACTTCGTTTTTTGAATAGCGAAATTCACACCACCAATCTTGAAACGGACACCCTTTTGAGTTTTATTAACCTTTTTTTAAAGCGATCAGAAAGAGATTGTCTTCGAGCCAATTTTCGTTTGCGTTGCCTTTCACGAAAAACACACATCAGTTTTTGCACAGGGTTTTGCGCTTGGACACTCAGTGGCGTACCTACTCACAATCCTTGTGCCATGAAAATATTGATTGTAAAATAAATTGAATAATAATTAATTACATCTCATTGATGCCTTGAAATCTAGAAGTGCTTAACTGATTGTGATCAAGTTCAGGTTCTTCATTATTTCCCATAATTTGATCAGAATTTGTTTTTGTTCAAGATTGTCCTACATAACCTTCTGCGATATTGGTTGATTTCCAATCGCCGTGCTGTTTTAGAGCTAAAATATCCCAATCAGCGTTTACTAACAGAGTTGCTGAAATTCTTCTGAAACTGTGCCCAGTGTAATGTACGGCATTTGGAAGCTTGAGATGTTATGCAATTTTTTGTGGTACTTTGGATAACTGGATAACTCCATCGAGCACATTGAACACTATTTTGATTGATTAGATTCTCTTCAACCAAACAATAACATTTTGACCCTCTCCTTGGAATTCAGGAAGGAGAACTGCAATTTCTTGGTTACTAAGTTTAATTGTAACGGGGTTGGCTGGTTGAGGTTGATTATTTCTCCCATCTCCATATAAAATCTTGGCACGTACTGTCGCCTGTACTGGATCTTCCAAAGTTATTTGTGCCGTTGCACTCGTCAGATAGAACACCCTGTTATTTTTCTATGTGACAAGATTTACCTTTTCCTTTCCAATGAAACCATACCTAAATGTAGTGTTTCAGGAGTTATCGAAGCCTTTTCGGAATCAGATGAATTTTTCAATAAAATGTCATCAACAATGTGCTGATTTCGAATACTGAAAAATATTTCTTCAATATTTTTAGAAAAATTAATTAAACACTATCAACTTACAGTTGATTTCTTTGGAGCATTGTTACATCGATCCACCTATAGGTATATACTATTTTTGGGGTTACTGATTTCTTAAAAAAAAACAATATTGAAAGATTTTAATTCAAGGGTTCACCATCTACTTCAATACAGCATCTAATTCTTTTCACGAATGAGCTTCTGACATTTTTCAACATATTTGTAGTGACTGTTTGGAAGGCATTTCTAATCCTCACTTTGAAATCATCAGTAGCAGGGGGTGGTGTACTGTACACAATATCCTTGATATATCCCCAAAACAAAATCCAGGGTGTAAGATCGGGAAATCTCGCTGGTCAGTTATAAGGACCACCTCTCCCTATCCATTCATTTGGAAAATTTCTCTCCAGATAGTTCCTGACAATACGTTTGAAATGTGCCGGAGCACCATCTAATTGTAACGACATCTTCTGTCTCACATTCAAAGGAATATTTTCCAGAAGATTCCAAAAATCTGATTCCATGAATTTAAAAATATTCCTTCCATCCGGATGCCCGTCAAAGATATAAGGACCAATTATGGTGTCTCTTTCGATTCCAGCGGATGAGTTAACACTCCACCGGTTCTGGCGATCAACGGTTTAAAATAAATGTCTGTTTTTGGTGTCATATTAATGAAAGTTATGTCGATTCACCATTGTTATGGAAGGATGATTCATCTGTGGATAAAATATTTTAAAAAAAGTTCATCTCTCCGCCAACTCGTTCAAAATACCATAAACAGAAATCTAGCCTGGTTCAGAGTCCCTTCCATACAGATGTTGATACAGCTGAATGTGGTATGGATGATATTTGTGTTTTCTGATAATTCTGCTAACTCTCGAATGAATTGTACCTGTTTCATTAGCAATGGCCCTAGCACTGGTAGTGGGATCTTCAATCACATATTGCTAAACTTTGAAATTGTGTAACTTATTCCCAGTTACTGATTTTGTTATATCTCGAACAGTGTACTTGATACTACCGGTTTTTCTAAATCAGGCTTTTAATTTCCCAAATACGATTTTATCAGGATGCTCTTCATTTGGATACTTTTGTGCACAAATCCCCGACGCTAATAGGCAGTTTTCGTAACGCTCTTCAATGGTTGAAATCATGTTGATTCATTCTTCAATTGTAAAACTTTTCATTTTACTCTTCGAATCTGAGAACACGAGAGCAAGACGAATTCAACACAAACTGATGACAAAATATTACGCTTCTTGACAGGAGCTTGCTTGTAACAACAATTAAATAGGGTATTACTCAAATATACGACATCAGACTACTAGATGAAATAATGTTAATTGAAGAAATTTATCGTATTTCGAAAACGCTTCGAAAACTCTTGAAGCACCACATTTCGGTACAGGGATATATTATATGGTTCGGAAGGAAATGAAAAGATGAATCTTGAAACGTGGAAAAATTATTAGTTATTGGCGTTCAAATATGCGGTAAGTATTTCTAATAATATAAAACACACTGTATCCTATTGATCGTCTACTCAAGACACAGTAGCTAAAAGGGATTTGAGTGACTGGTCAAAATAACGTACGTGAAATTTGTCCAGCTGTGTGCACGTTCCAATGTAATTGAATGAAGAAAAGTTGTATTTCGTGCAGAAATTTATTAATAAAATCATAGCAAAGCGCTTTCGACAATAAAGTCATCATCAGTGCGTACCTGTAAGTAAGTGACATTGAATTGAATTTAAGAAATTTTGATAATGAGAATTTTGAAAAGTTACTTACTCGTTAGGTGTACAAGAGCCAGACCATAAAAATATCATATGTCCAGAGGACCATGTAAAATTTAAAATCGGGACATCATATGAATAACATTTTGAAAAATTCCTTATTCCAGGATTCACCTGGATAAAAGTTTCAACAGGCAGAGTAACACATGTCTGTTGGAGCTTAGTCTACTGTTAAACTGAATGAATGAAATTTACATTGTGTCAAAACTTGACAATGACAATGACGTTTGGCTTAGAACATTAACTTCTAGAAAACCCTGATCTGTGTTTTGAAAATTGATTAATGACCAAATAGTCAAATTGATCTGTAAATCTATTTATAGTTCTGTTAATCTAAATCTAATGAATCGTGACAAACCAGGAGAAAAGTCTAATGAGAACCTCAACCCGATGTGCACATAACCAGGTTCAAGAAACAGTCTCTTAGGAATTTGTGAAACCAATTCTTAGCTCAGGATCATGGGACAGGTCTAATGAGAACCTTCACACTTCCCAAAGCGTCAAAAAGGTAGCCCAAAAACAAGAAGCACCATTAACACAATCATAAAAGATTTAAGAAAGTTTCAACAGGCAGAGTAACACATGTCTGCTGAAGCTTAGTCTACTGTCTAACTAAATGAATGAAAATTGCCATTGTGTCGAAAGTTGACAATGACAATGAAGTTATGGTATAAAAAATGTCCTATAATAAAAATATTGATATGTGTTTTGAAATTGATGAATTATTATTAATAGTTCAACATCATGGGAGACCAGATTGGAACATAAGATCATGAGATAAGTCTAATGACAACTTTCCCAATCTCAATAATAACAAAGAGGGTGACCAAAATGATGAGCCCATACCAGAAAATTTTCAAGAAATTTTCCAAAAATTGATCTGTGAATCTATTTATAGTTCTGTTGATCCAAACCCAAGGAAATATAACAAACCAGGAGAAAAGTCTAATGAGAACTACAACCCGATGTGCACAAAACCTTAAGACACAGTCTCTTGGGAATTTGAGTTCTGCAAGTTCTTCCAATGTAAGCTGCATCACAATCATCACAGTTCAACTTGTATATGCCACTTTTTGAAAGTTAATCAATTTTATCTTTTGTCTTGACAGGTATCTGTTGAGGCTATGGTTAGTTTTAAAAGAAATTTTAATGTTGTCTATGTTGCTTTTGATGCAACCAGATATTTTATTAGAAATATTGTCATTTAAAAAAGGAAGTGAAACAAATTGTGCTATTGAATCTACTTTGGGGTAGGCATCATTAAGTTCTTTTTTGTTTTTGTTTTTTTGGATCATTAATAATATTCGGGTTATAATTGTTATTTGAGGCTATTTGTTTAATGATATTCAATTCATTTTGATAACTAACTGTAGAAAGGGGCATATTCAAAAGTCTATCAATGTAACAATTGAAGGCTGCCATTTTATTTTGATGGGGGTGGTTGGAGAAGCTGGGTATAACGTGATCGGTTTGTGTGGGTTTTCTGAATATGCAAAAATTTAAGATTGTTAGTTTTATGGATTGTGAAGTCTAAGAAATTTAAATTATTATTTTATTCTAATTCAAGTGTGAATTTGATACTTGGGTGTACTTGGTTTATTTTTGTCAGAAGATTGTTGACAATGTCAATGTCGCCATTTACAAATACCAAACAATCATCAACATATCTAAACCAATGTAAAATTTCTGGGTTATTTGCAGTGATAATGAATTTGTTTTGTAAATTATTCATGAAAATATCTGCTAAAAAGGAGATAAACAACTACCCATGGCAAGTCCATCTGAATGTTTATAGCATTTATCATTAAAAACAAAAAAGTAACAAGGTCTAAATGTAGGCTATGGAATTGGCATCAACTTGAGCAAGGTTTAAGGCCTCACTTACAAGTGGTAAGGTTTCTATTTTCGGAACTGAAGTGAAAAGATTACTTACATCAAAGGAAATCATTAAGCTATCTTGAGGTAAATTTAAATTATTCAGTTTGTTAATTAAATCTAAAGAGTTACTTAATGCATATTTTGGAGTGAAGTGTGTCTTTTATAAGCCTGTAAATAAATGAAGCTAAAATTGAGACCGGAGTGTTAATGAAGCTAACTACTGGTCTTATTGGTATGTCGATCTTGTGGATCTTGTGGAAGTCCATACAAGCGAGGAATGACTGGGTTGCTGCTAATGAGGGAATAAGGGGCTGAATGTTCAATGAAAAAATCTTTATGAATATTTAACTGAGTTTTCAATGTTCTATTGAAAATATTGAAAGGATTTGATGATAAAAGTTTGAAATTATGTTCAGAAAGGAAATTTTCTACTTTATCAATGTAATCTGACTTGTTTAAAATGACTAAACAATTACCTTTGTCTGCTTTTGAAAATATGACGTTATGGTCTTTGATTTTAATTTTGATTTTCTTTAGAATAAAATGGGAATGTTTATGAGGATGACTCTTAAAGTGTTGTTTACTACGTTTAATTTTGTATAGAAAGTTATGAATTCATAACAACATTAAAATTTCTTTTAAAATTAACCATAGCCTCAACAGATACCTGGTCAACACAAAAGATAAAATTGATAAACTTTCAAAAAGTGGCATAAACAAGTTAAACTGTGATGATTGTGATGCAGCCTACATTGGGAGAACTTGCAGACCTTTGAAAGCCCGTATAACCGAACATTTAAATCCCAACAAAATGTCAGCCTTTGGTCAACATTTGAGGTTTAACAACCACAACTTTAGTCCAAATAGAAATTCAAAAATTTTACAGGAGGTGAGTTCCAAAATTTACAATAGATTAGATTTTCTTGAAGATTTACATATTAACAAGGAATTGCTGAATAATGAGCTTTGTCTCAACACTCAAGTTAATTTGAACAGAGCTTACATTCCTCTTCATAGACGTTTAAAGTAAGAAACTTTTCATAAATTTAAATTAATTACCTATTTAATTGCTCTTGAACTCTTTTTCAATGGTGATATGGCTTGAACCCGTTTTGCAGTTTGCTTAGTTCCCTCCCTCTCGACTTTCCTTCCAATTCTCAGAACATAATATATTGCTTTCAATTTGAAACTTATAATTTCAACTCCAGGTTCTGATTTTCTACAACTTGGGTTTTTGCATGTGCCGTGTCAAGTTCACATTAGACTTTCTCTTGGTTCAGCAATTTCCTTGGTTTTGATTAATAGAATTACTGAATTGATTAAATATGAAACAATTTGAAAATTTCTTAAATCTTTTCGGTTTGTAGTACCTCTTGGTTTTGGGCAACCTTTTTGGCACCTTGGGATTGGGTAGGTTCTCATTAGACCTGTCCCATGATCTAGAGCATAGAATTGGTTTCTCAAATTCAACAAGAGACTGTGTATTAAGCCTGGTTTTGTGCACATCGGGTTGTAGTTCTCATTAGACTTTTCTCCCGGTTTGTCATATTTTCTTGGGTTTGGATCAACAGAACTATAGATAGATTCACAGATCAATTTTTGGAAAATTTCTTAAAAATTTTCTGGTCATCATTTTGGTCACCCTCTTTGTTATTATTGAGATTGGGAAAGTTCTCATTAGCCTTATCTCATGATCTTATGTTCCAATCTGGTTTCCCATGATGTTGAACTATTAATAATAATTTATCAATTTCAAAACGCAAATCAATATTTTAATTATAGGACATTTTTTATATCATAACTTCATTGTCATTGTCAACTTTCGACACAATGGCAATTTTCATTCATTTAGTTAGACGGTAGACTAAGCTTCAGCAGACATGTGTTACTCTGCCTATCGAAACTTTCTTAAATCTTTTATGATTGTGTTAATGGTGCTTCTTGTTTTTGGGATACCTTTTTGACGCTTTAGGAAGTGTGATGGTTCTCATTAGACCTTTCCCATGATCCTGAGCTAAGAATTGGTTTCACAAATTCCCAAGAGACTGTTTCTTGAACCTGGTTATGTGCACATCGGGTTGAGGTTCTCATTAGACTTTTCTCCCGTTTTGTCACAATTCCTTAAGTTCAGATTAACAGAACTATAAATAGATTTACAGATCAATTTGACTATTTGCTCATTAATCAATTTTCAAAACACAGATCAGGGTTTTCTAGAAGTTAATGTTCTAAGCCAAACGTCATTGTCATTGTCAACTTTTGACACAATGTGAATTTCATTCATTCAGTTTAACAGTAGACTAAGCTCCAACAGACATGTGTTACTCTGCCTGTTGAAACTTTCATCCAGATGAATCCTGGAATAAGGACTTTTTTAAAATGTTATTCATATGATGTCCCGTTTTTAAATTTTACATGGTCCTCTGGACACATGATATTTTTATGGTCTGGCTCTTGTACACCTGACGAGTAGGTAACTTTTCCATTTTCAAATTTCTCATTATCAAAATTTCTTAAATTCAATTCAATGTCACTTACTTACAGGTACGCACTGATGATGACTTTATAGTCGAAAGCGCTTTGCTATGATTTTATAAATGAATTTCTGCACGAAATACAACTTTTCTTCATTCAAAATTACGTACACCTGCCGTGGCTAATTCCAATGATATTGAATTTTTTTAGCAACGGTACATTTTGAGAAAAAGTCTCACAAACGGAGACAGGTATAGGGATACTTCAGCAAAGTCAGCTCATTTTTTCCCAAATAATTGAAAAATGCAAGAAAATACAGGGTATTCCATGCAAAAAAATATAACTTTGATATGTAACGCTCTTTTCAAATACCTTGTAGTATAAAAATCATTGTTTTCCAATACTTGGCATGACGGTTCACTAAAAAAAAATACCATTTGGCCACGAGAGTCCGAGGTGTTCAGCTTGACTCACCCTGTATAAGTACCTCAGAATTTTTTTTACTGTTGTACGAATGGCACTATCTTCAGATATTTCTGTTTGGAATTTTGTCACCACTAGGGTGAATGTAATGCTCCATCAACTCGTTCACAGAAGTTTTGATAAAAGGATCTGATTTTGACATTCATCAACAACATATTTTCGAATTGAGAAGGGAAATATTCTCAATTAAAACATGAATCATTCGAAGATGGAAAATAGCGACTGAAGTTTGTCTTTCAGTTGCAGATGATCTGATTTTGTGAACATCCTGTTCATATTTCCAATAAAATCAATATTTTCGGATCTTCCAACATTCTTTACGTCAGAAGTCAATATAGTTTTTTTCGTGTTTATAATAATTAGGACTGTATCGATAGAAGTAGAATGATAGAAAATTAAACGAATTATTAGTTTTTGGAGATATACATTGGAGTTTGAAATGCAAAACATTTAAATAATTTCTCTTGTTGCTACGCCGTCAAAGTGGCTCAAAAGTGTGAAAATATTTAGCAGCAAAGCAGTTCTTATTGCTTCAATATATTAATGTGGTTCGCAAAAATACTCGTACTCACCTCCACTATACCTATTTTATCAGACAATAACCTGAAGATGATGTTGTTCGCATTTTTCATGTAGACCAATGGGGCCATGGCATTCATCACCGTTATTTTGTCATTATATTCCGGTTTTTCAGACATCGTAACGAAAAACTGAGTAGCCCCCTGAGAAAAACCGATATAGGAAAGCTTAGATTGTTTGGTAACATCGAGAATATAGTCGATCATTGCTGGATTATCAAATATGCCAAGCTCATGGAAACTGAAAAGAAATTGAGGACAGATCAGTACAAAGAATGGTCATTCAGAACTATTCTGTTGTCTACAACCATAGATATTTCTTGTCGACGGAATATTCGGCAAAAAACTCATGGAATCAATTACTTAAAGTTCTTTGAATACAAAAGCAATAGAGTTGTGTCCAAAAGTATGTTTACAAAATAACGCTGTCATTCTACAAAATATTTCAACTGATACCTATCTCTTCGCGAAGTTTTATATCTTGTTAGGAGCGAAATTCAGGAGAGGAGAGCAGTGAATGTGCAAAGATGTTTCACGACCGTAACATACCCGATAGACAGTAATAGATTTCGATAATATTAAAATATAAGGTTTTATTTTGTGGAGCGCCACGGATTTATCGCCAGTGAAAAATCCTCAACCACCCTGATGGAATGGGACAAACTACTGCACTGATATTACTGAAATAATAAGTAATAGATACCTATAATGGTATGAATAAAATATATGAATATGTAGGGGTTTTGTTTTCACTTACGTAAATGGAATAATTTGACCTGAATGAAGAAATAGTCATGTACGATACTATAAAATATATTGATTGATGTTACACACTGTATGAACACAGGTCGGGAACACAATAGTCAAGGTTCCGAATAACTCAAATTTGGCACCACCAAGTCATGTGGAATGTGTACGCTATGATAGAGTGCCGAATCGTTTTATGATATCAATATTACACATTCAGTGAGGGCTGTACTTGTGACGTCACCGTGATAGCTAACAATCGTGTACTGAGTTCAAATATGCCTCAGGGGCAGTTTCAAACTCAACCTATGTTGATATTTAGTATAACGCCATTTGTAGTTTCTCAATACAATGCCTTGGTGAGCACAGGTGTTCACAGTTAGTACGACACAATCAAACAAAGAACATAGTACGTGTACAGCTGGGATGAATACCAATAACAGCAAGTGGTGCAGAGATTTTAACAAACGAGTAAAGGAGGAACAGTGGAACAAAAGTGGTACAATAGTGGAACAGTGGAGCAATAAAAGACTCGAGTACTGGCGTAGTCTACCGGGCCTACCCAATTCGAAACATTAATTGCTCATACAAAAAACAGGACTCTGACAAACTGCTAGAGCTCAGTAGAGCGCATCTCAGAGTTATGGAAGGTTTGCTCATTGCACACTACAAACTCAAACATCACAAAGGCGCTTTCTTGAGAGCTCGTTACCCCAGATTAATCGAGGTCTGTAAGGTCAATCCAGGAACTACCCCGAGTTACTTGGAGCTACTACTTGGGATAATTATATGGAGCTGCTCAGGTGAACAGAACACCTAGACCTAGAGACTCAACTGAACCAAGATTAAAACGCGCAATCCTCCTTCACTATTCGAACCAAACACAAACAAGGTCAGGTATTCGAAAGTGAAGTACTTCAAGTGAACAAAAAGAGAAGAAATGTTACGGTTTTGTGTTTAACCACAAAGAAAGAGAGTCGTGTCCGAAAGCATGTTAAAAAAATAACGCTGTCATCCTACAAAATAGTTCAACTGATAACTGTCATCCGAAAAATGCATGTTGCATAAATTAATGGAACTTGAACATTGTATGATATTATTTACTTTTACCTCGCTCGAATTAGGGCCAGTTTTTCATGTTCCAGTTAAACTCCAGATAACTAACTAATAGTTTAGATAGTGAACGACATTCTTTAAGTGACGTTTGATGGATCACATTTTGAACTATTACCTAGTTATCTGGAGTTTAACTGGAAAATGAAAAACTGGCTCTTGTAGGGCAACCGTAAGCTCTAAAACTCGAAAAAAACTGTAAATGACTATGATCAAGTTATCATCTTGAAACAGTGACTGATAATTCATGACGTTATTATATTGAAACAAAGAGGGTTTTCACAGTGCAAAATAAACAATTTCCATTTCAACAAAAGGTAAAAGACGTGAGCATCGTTTTTTGGTTTTGGAAAGAAAACGTTTCGACATTTGGTTATCATACAGAATGTTTTCCATACGTAGTGCGGTGAATTGGGAATTATTCACAGTGGATCACTCTAAATATTTCAGTATTCCATATGTTAAGTTTTTCAATATTTTTCAAAACCACGAAATAGTTTTTCCACAGCTGCCAATACTTTCAAGTCTTTACATCTCAACGCAACATTGACTTTTCCGAAAGAATGTCATTTAGTGTTAGCCTTTCCGCTCTAGACCAGCAATATTGGAAAAACGCTATCTCTCCACCGCTTTCGAAAATAGTGACAGTGAATGCAAACCATTTCAAGTAAACATAGGTGCAGAGGTTTAAGGCGCAAAACATCAAAGTGATTCAAACAGATAGCCCGAAGTAAATCTTAGCCGACGGTCCTTTTTCACATATTATGAGGCTTTTTCTTAGGGTTGTGAAATTGTGGTCATGCACACCAAATACCGGATCCGCAAATATAGGTACAACTAACTCTCAATGTTAGAGGGCCAGGTTGCTGAGTTGTTAAAGTGCACTTTAGCTGCCGGTTGCTGGTTCAAACCCTATAGCGACTGCAGAATTTTTCTGATAGACCGAGGAAGTGGTATGGTAAGATACAATGGGCATCTAATCCTACGTTTCATCGAGTCAGCCTGGGTGGCTGGACGAACGTACCACGCACGAGGTGGAGTGTTTAGTGGGTATATACAGTGACCGCCAAAAAGTATGTACCATATGGGAAAAAAATTTATTATTGGAGTATTGGAAAAAACATTCTGCGGAAAAGTTTGTGCATGTCCGATAACCTTAAAATCGATTCTGACACATGTCACGTGATCGCTAGAATGGCGGAAAAATTAAAAAAAAAAAGTAATGCAAACGCAAAAAAGGGGTAAGATGGCAAGATATCAAAAAAAGTTATTTGAAAAAGTCACTTAGAATTCAATTTTATACACATTAACAAAGTTTCAAGAGATAATTAAAAAAAATTGAAAATAGCAATTTTTTAAAAATATTTTCCCATCTATTTAAAAATATTATTTTTTTTTCTTATGAATAGCTTCACTATACTGAAACATTTGCATTTTAATGATAATGACAAAATTTTCTCATTTTCTCCACACCAGAGGGCACTAAATTGAAAAAATGGGAATTTGTCAGAACCCTTGCTGTTACATCGGTTCGTATCTAACAGTTATATCCGAATTCCACGACCATTGTGATGACATGACACTCCAAAAACATGGTAATTTCCAGATTAAAATCAAGTTCCGATGTTTTTATTTGCCAAAAAAATTGTGAAAATATTCAGAATGAAATAGTTATGTAGTCAAATTTGAGAGACTTATAATTTACATGTTTATTTATGTGCGAAGTGAAACGCTTATCCACGATTATCATCATCATTGTACAGCGAAGTGGTCGAGGTGTTAGAGCGTTTCGCTTCCACCCAGACGGTCCGGGTTCGATCCCCGGTCGTGTGTCACTGAGCTGAAGTGGTTCGGATTCCACTTTTATTTAAACTGTAGTTCCCGGATCTCCTTTGCTCGCACAAGCTCTGCTTTTGAGGGGTTTTCTCCGAAAACCTGGGAGATTCGTAAAAACAAATTTTACTTCTCTGAGCCAGACAAACTTTATGTCATGTTTTCAGAAAGTATTTCCTAGTGAACTTGTTACGTTGCACCTACCTATGTTCGGACAAGAAGGCACTTACTCAGAGAGTAATGAAAACGTCTTCTTACTCCATCTGAGGAATAATTCGGTGCAATTGATACTATATGATGAGTAATATATAGGTTAAGATAAGTTAGGATAGGATCTTAGTAACGAAGCCTAAAACATGCTTCGTTTCATTTCGGATAGCTATTGCGAGTGAATTTTTTTCATTCGTGCCTATGTTTCAGGAAGTATTTAACGTTTTTTATTCTAAATGCTAGGATTGTAGTGCAACCCTCTTTTCTTTAAAGTTAAATGAAAAGGAGCTATGCAGACGGCAGCTCTTCGTCGGTAGGCACTATGGGTTCGTTTATACTTTATAACAGAATTATATCATTGAACAGTAACAGAATGGTCACAAAAATAAGAGTGGGCGACACAGCAACTTTTAATATGTCTATGCCAAAGAGTACTTGGGAAGTTGAGCAACCGAATAACGACAATTAGATGTTATACCCAAAACTATAAGAGACTTTACCATACGATGTTGTCAAGTTGAAGAGTGTTAATCAATAAATGAATGAAACATAAATAAACACACAAACATTTAATATGAATAAATCTTCACTGGACAGAGTAATAGTTTATCAAAAATAAGACTGTGATTCTAATAATATTCAATATTCAATATCTGTTGCATATGAGGTTGAATTCATTACATGTAAGATTTTATTGGGAAATCAATTTTCCCAGCGCATAGTACTATGTGGTGGTTTACAGATAATCGTTGAAAGATATATACTTCAACAGGAGAATATCAATATTAAATAAGAATTAATAATTAAAATGAAATAGTAGGATTTCATTCAATATAAAAAACCTGTTTCTCTGGTGACACCAACGTGAAGATTTTGTACTAGATCCTATGCCAACCAGGACTGGAGTGTTGATGGAAAGGAGTCTACAAAGACTATCAATGAAGAAGGCTTCGTCTTATCTGACAGCAATCGGCATTTTATCAGACAAAACCAGGCATTCTACACTTCAGAAAATCAGCTATACTAGAGCCATAATACCATAATTATGCTCAACAGGAAGACGTGGGGCTTAACCAAAGCTTGGGAGATACCCAACCAGGCAAGGAAACGTGACAATTCCCTGGGTTAAATTGTTCCGGGTACAACAACAACCCTATAAATGTTTTTCAGTTAATAACTGATCTATACAGTCGCTAGCATGAAAAAGATGAAAATAAAAGTTGGAAAACTCACCTTCTGTGAAGGGTTTTGTCTTGTAGAAAAAATGTCGGCGTGGTACAAAGTTTTCAAACGCCAAATTGTCCAAGATAGGCATCTATCAGAAGCCAGGACTTTGGAGTTGAGATGAGTAGAATGAAATATCCACAAAGGATCCCTTCACAAATTCAGGATTTGTCAGCCGAACAAAACCAGAAACCCCTGTATGGCTAGACACCTGTAGCTTCCATCAATTCTACTATCTTACTCTCGTCTCTCAGTCGGAAACGAAATCCACCTTGAAGATTTTTCTATCCAGGAAGTTATGTTACCAACATTCAGATATTTCATACACACTAAAAGCTAAGTTGGCCGCACTGATATTTTAAACATGACACAGTTGACAATTGACAGTTGAAATATCATCGGATAGCTAAAAATAAAAGTAAACTCGAAAGCAATCAAAACATTTAGTTTATAATCACTTTAAACCCTGAAAATTAAAACAGAGACAATGATTCGAAGACAATCCTTATGAACCTTCTCAATAACCAGAACTCAACTATATATATGAAACACTTTCGAAAATTCGTTCGAAAACAACATTGGATGCCAAAGTGAGTAGGATATATTTTCTTTCGAAGAAATTCTAATTTACCTTTAATCACTTTTAGATAGACACTTGCAAAGCGTAACACATTTCACAATTTTCTAGTAAGCAGAAATACAAGCACAACTTGGAAAACCGAACAGGACCACAACCTACGCAGTTTCAATGAGAACGAGACGAAAATATGATTTATTCTGATGGTATTCTGATGGTGCATCCAGAACTTAATTATTCTCCTTGTAGTGACAACTTGTAAAATATGAATTGATCATTAAATGTGGTTTTGAATGGAAATTACCATGGGAATGTTGATAAGGTTTCAGTGAATGACGTTAGACAACCAACTAGGAACATGTATGTTATGTTGAGGCTCATTGAAAGTAGGTCATCGCAGGGTGATGTCTACCTTGCTCTACAGCTTTCTAAAAATTAACAAAATGAAGTAGCGAAAATTTAAATGCTACAGTAGAAAAAAGAGTATTTGGAGCACAAATTGTTATTGTCACTCTCCAAAGATTACCGCGCGACACAAAGCAAGCGCAGTAATTTTTTTGTTTTCACTTTGCGCTGTAAATTCGCAAAAAGATATTTCAACGGTTAAAAATAGAGTGTTCGCATGATAATAGCTATTTGTGTATTTGGGGCGCAAAGTGATTGATTGCCGCTCCACAAAGAGAGTTAACGCACGCCGCGAATCGAAGCGCGGTAATCTTTGGAGAGCGGCAATGACACTTTGTGCTCGAAATACACATATGCTTTTTTCTACAAACGCAGCTCTTAGACATAAAAACGAAAGACAATTCATTCAACATAGGCACATAATATTACCTATGAGAAAATTTACATTCAATAGGCTATAAAAATATCCATTAATTCAAATCTGTAAAAAAAGGAAAAGAGGAAAAACACTTGCATAAAAAAAATATCGAATCCCGGGATCGGTCTCACGCCAAGATCGAATACCCAGTTTAGTAGGAGGCATCTTTAATACACCACCGCAGCTCCTTAGAGTGCTATGAATTTCTTGTGTTCACTTTCCATCATGCAAGAATTGGTTCGTTTTCAACAAAAGCTAGGGAGATCGAGCGTTTTTCAATATTCTCGATCTATAGCGTAAAAGCTGTCACAAAATGACATTTCTCGGAAAACGTCAACTTTGCGTTTTGATCTGAAAGCGTCAAAGGCTACTTTTGTAAGCAGTAGTAGAAAAAACATTTTTCGCACATGTAAGTCCTATGGTAGGACCATTTAACAAAAGTGAATCTATGTCAATTGAAGGATGACAGGTATAGTAGCATAAGCTCTCCTTCCTGACCTGGTCTGCACTGATGATCGGCAGAACCATGAAACTAATCTGCATAGGTTACACCTTTCTTGATTAACATTTGCTAGTTGATACAGACAGAATTTCCAAGTATCTCCTAGTAGAAAGGCTTTGCCAGGTGTTGTGCAAGAATATTTCGGCAGCCGTAGGAGTCTGTTGGATTATATTCTTATCTATAATGAAACTGAATGAATGATTTTCACTTCAATCATTCATTCATTCATTTAGTTCCATTATAGATATTAACATTGATTTTCATCAAGTATCGGCTACATCAATTAATAGGATTATATTCTGTTCAATTCTTGGATACAAATCTCCTATTAAATGAAAAATTCGCGAAAGACTGAATTTCAATATACAGGGTGTTTCTTAAGTGCGTGTATTTCATCCAGGAGCGTATTGCTGACATCAAAATAAGAAGAAAAGTTCCTATAATCATATGTCCGCAAATTATTCGTTTCTGAGAAACAGAATGTCAAAGTTGAATTCTTATTTTTATTTCTTGTGAATAATTTCAAAATAATTTTGATATTTGGGTAAAGTTTGGTATCTGGGAATATTTATTATTCAGTTTGTGTAAAAAATATATTCTTGGTAGAGGTCACTGCGAGCAACCGTTTTCGAGTTATTGAGATTTGAAATAATCGATGCAAGTGATATTGAATGACAAGATTTTTAAACTTAAAATAAATTAAATTAGAAATTAGTTTACTCATAATTAATATAAAATTTAATAATGACATTGAAAAATCATCCCAGGTACCAAACTATACCCGAATATCAAAAACATTTTGGAATCTATTCACAAAAAAACAAATACAAGAATTAAACTTTGACACTCTTCATCTTTAAAACGAATAATTTGCGGACATTTGTTTATGGGAACTTTTTTTCTCATTCTGATGTCAGCAACATGCTCCTAAAGTTTCTATACGTACTTAAGAAACACCCTGTATAATTTTCCATTGTGGAAAGTATGTTTTTCTGCCAAGTAATCCCAATTTCACATGTGAAATATTTTTTTTGTTATATACGCTGAAAAAAATCAAGAAAAGTCATGAAGAAAAGTTATTGTGGTTTTATTGCAAGCATTTATCATCTACAATAATCATATATCATAATTGTACAAATTTCAAAACTACATACCTTCCCTTGGTAGCCACTTGCTAGAAATTTTGTACTCAGACAACCATATCTATTGCAGTCAGAAGTACGTAGCAAGTATTAGGACATAGCGGCATCAAACAATTTACCCCAAATTGTATTGAATGCTTCCTTCATTTATACCCAGAAGTACCATCACCGTATTTTTCTCACCACATGAAAAATGTTAACACTTTCACGATTCTGTTATAACTTCTCTGAAAGTAGAAGTACTTTCTGGAATAAGACTTCCTTCCTGTTTCAAAAACATCTAAATGACTATTTTTGGCATTTTAGTAAGCAACACAATGAAACGGTAGGTACATGTGAGTTTAATGTTCTTGTTAAAATTGTTAATTCATTCAACCTGTTGCCCCCCTACCAGCAACTCTCAGAAATATTCGAAAGACTTGTGCGAGGTAGGAAAGACGCATCCCTTACCTTTCAACGTGTGATGCCATGCACGAGACCCGTGACCATGCTGGGAATCAAACACATGACCTAAGCTCGACAGACGAACGTTCTATCAGCCAACCAACATGGTTCATTCGATACCATTCTCAATATTAACTTTCGGCTCTGAATAAGTATATCTGTTGCTTTCTTGAATGAAACTCCGAAGTTGATTTTTAGTATATTATTGAGAAATACATTTTTTTTCCAATTTCACTTCTCGAGAATGACTCAAGTTACCTACTCTACTCTTTCACAGTTTTTCAATGGCCTCTGATGAATGGTGTATAAATGTGGTATAAATCACACATATTTGGGAGTGTTTCAGACTTCAATATGTGAACGTGTGAATAGTTTACATCAGTAACTTACCTAAAATCCCAAAACGTTTTGTTACCAAGATCAAGGGTCTCATGGCCTCTGGACCAGGTATTTCCTCTGTTATTTCCCAGCCAAACGTCATATCCTTGATCCGCAAGTTCCAAAGCCAAGGAATGTTTTGGACCCGAAATCAAGAAGTCTGCAGATGTTCCCAAGATATCGTGCATGATCAGAACAGCAGGTTTAACTTCCGAATCTGAGTCCGCTGTGCCATGGGGAATACGATGCATTTCGAGTTTGTAGCCATCTTCAGTAGTAACAGGGTGTTTTTCGAAGGGATATCCATATGCTTTTATAAGGTTTTCCTACCAATGATAGATATACATCATATTCAAAATACTAGTGTTGAAATCAGTTTGAACATACAAGGCTTTGCCATTTTTGATAGAGTCAATCTAGGAAAAAAACTCTCACTCACTGAATCCTGAATCCTGAATACTTGTACCTAGTTTTTATAAAACATTATAAGGATCACAGAGAATGAAATAGAAATTGGTATCGATTTTCAGAATTTGGAAGTTATTGGCATTAAAAAAAAAAACTCGTTGTGTTTGGTTTTCATTATGACTCCAGAAAAACCATACCAGCTTACTGCGCTCCTAGTTTATGACTGTTTTATGCTCATTCGTATTTTTGTAACTGGCAGAGTTTTACCGGTTTGAAGGTGATAATAATAAAGGCCTTCATTATCTTAAACCAGATGAATAAAAATTAAACTAGTAGTCCGAAATTCAAGAAAAATACCGAAGACCAGCTAAACATTTATGGTTGCAGGTAGAACTGACCCTGTTTTTCATCACAGGCGGAGCAAATAAATGATAGAGAAAGAAATAAAAAACAAACAACAACAAACAGCTTAAAGTCAGCCAACAAGAAAAATAAAATGGTTCAAATAATTTTTAGAGTTTTGGTTTTGATTGGAAAGTAATTTGAATTTCAGACCTTATTATTCAAAGGCTGCTATCGATTTCAATTTCAATTCAATGGGAATTTCTTAGTATGACTATTGCGACTAGAAGGTTGAAATGACGGTGCAGTAACGTGGTGTAATTGAATGCCTCTGATGGAAATCAGTTTGATAACAAATTTTTCCAAATAGGTATTGATGTTGATATTATAATTATGTGCTAGAGACATTCAGAGTAACCCGTATATAACAATTGTAAACGACTTGTATAGTATTATCACTACAAAAAAATTATAAATGAAGAAACTAGATTTTATACTTGAAAAAAACCGTATTGACAAGAAGACTAAATTTCATTCAAACATCATAAACCAGGCCAAGGTTTTTCGCCATGTTCATTATTGCAATTTGCTCTTTATCATTTATTCGCATATCTTCGATGATCTGCAACGAGCTTCATTTGTGCCAAATACTAGAAAAGCTGTCATTATACTTTCTATTTCCCGGGGCGTATTCTGAAGACCAGGTGCAAAATAAATACTGTTAAAATTATTACGAATTTTGTCTGCTGCATCTTGATTTATTTTTTTATGAAACAAAACAGTATAATCGATGAGTATCAAGGAAATCTGAAACGATTGTGTTTTTTTTTCCAAATAAATGTATTCATCAAAAATTTCAAAATAATAATTTTTCACCTAGATTGATGTTATTTGGTTTATTGACATAAAATTGCTATCGAAACAACTTGGCATTTCTCCAGTTTTTTAAAGAGATGTGAATTTTGACATGACACGAATGACAAATGTTCATGATATTTTTGATCAAATTCAAAGCAAAAACCAATCCCAAAGTCCAATTTCATGTAAATATATTAATTCTAAAAAAATCCCATATGTTGCTGACTTCATTATTGTCACTGTTTGTAAGATGAGAAGTCAACTTGAGAATTTCATCAAATCATACCACAAGAACCCTCATAATATTAATTTAAATAAATCGATTCAGCTTATTATGAAATGGTGATGGTAGTGGTGTCAGCAAAAACAATTTGTCAAATAAACCCAATATTTTCAGATTGAAGTGGAATATTATCGTGCGTATGAGTGATATTTGTTATGATATTTTTCAATGCGTAAATTGAATACAAAAATTTCATGAATTTCTCCACATCTTCTTAAATGTTCAGAAGTGATTTCAGCTTTAGTCACCCTGTATACAACTGATCGGTAACGAAGGCAGTGATGCCAATCACTAGGCTGATTGATTTTTGTATGTAAAACGGTAGATAGTAAGTGTTGCTCCAAAACACTTACTATATCGAACTGGGATGGGTCTCCCAGTGACTTTTGTAATTCTTTCACTTTCGTTGTTTCTTTCTTAAGACTCTCCACACTTATCACAGTTGCCTCTGATGCCCTCCATACACAAAACACATTGACACAAACCAAAAACAAGATATTCATGTTTTTACTTCTCACAACTCCCAACATAATAAATGAAAGGATCTAATATTACTTACATTATATCAGTTTTTATCATCAAGTGTGTGTACTTCATAGGCAGGTGTTTTGTGAACACGAAATACCATATCTCACTCGGTACTTGCACTTTGTTCTTTTCGATTATTCTTCGGAAATTTTAATCATTTTAATCATTGTCAACAATGTTGTTGTTTTGTTTTGAGGTGGTAGAAAAACTAAGGTGTGTAACGCGTTTGTAAACTTCTCTAGATAATGAACACTTGCTGCGCTAGAGCTTGCTAAAAATAAGTTTATAACACTTGGCTAAAGTATGTAAAATTTTGTAAAGAGTAACATTCTCAATTGAAAATTGAACCAGTACATGACACCTCTGTAAATAGAATGAGCGATTTTCTGTGAGTGATACTTCTGAATAACATTCTCCCTTACCTCTTTTATAAGAATCTCCAATGGAAACTGGACATTTAATAAATATTTTTTTTTGGAAAGTCGTCTCTACAATTTTGATAGTAACACAGGATAGAAATCCTATATCGTGAAAGACATGTTTCGAACATATATATGTTCATCATCAGTTAAGTACAATGAGAAGGAAGCTGGAATAAATATTATAAGGTTAACAACGTGTTGATAAATTCATATAGATTACTTACAATGTGCGCAGAGAAAAATAGTTAAAACTGTAAATTTAAGTGGACATGAATATAATTTTTATAAATTACATGATTTATATGAAAATAGGGGTAGAACCCCAGTACGTAAATCAATCGACATAGTTAAAAATGAACATGTAACCATTCACTTGGCATGGCTTGGCTCCTCCATTTTGTAAAGACCAAGCCATTTTTAACTCTGTCGATTGATTAAACGTACTGTGGTTCTACCTTTATTTTCATATAAATCATGTAATTTATAATTATGACATTCATGTCCGCTTAAATTTACTGTTTCAACTTTTTTTCTTTCCGCACATTGTATGTAAACTATATGAATTTTTCAACACGTTGGTAACCTTATAATATTTATTTCAGCTTCCTTCTGATTGTACTTAACTGATATATCTGTTCGAAACATGTCTTTTATGATATAGGATTTCTATCCTGTGTTACTATTAAACTTTGTGGAGACGACTTTGTGATCTTTTTCAAAAAAACTTGGTCTTCCACTTCGAGTATGGACTACTACCTTCTCATTTAAAAAATAATCAACAATCTGAATGAAAATGCAAATTTTCACTTTCAGATTATTTCTCTCATGTTATATAGGGTCTTTCTGGATATCTATCAGATGTAGTTCAATGTCCAGCGTGACTTTAGCCGGGGAAGTAGTTGTTTTCTGTTAGATATTACAAAAAAGTAACTTCAATTTTATCGTAGGGATTTTCCATTTCCAGGGGAGTCATGTATTGGTTCAATTTACATTTGAGAATGTTTCTCTTTACAGCATAAATCCCTTACAAGAGAGGTTATCTTGTACGATGGAAAATAGCGACTAAATTCCAACATTCAGTCGCAGATAATTCCACAACTGACTTTATGAACATCCTGTTCATATTATCAATAAAATTATTCAGCCACATCACTAGAAATACCATTCAATTATTTCATTTTAGATTGGGTAAAGAGTGGTTCCCAATGGCATGTTATGAAATATTTAAATATGTTTATTTTTATTGAGATGTTATTCCTAAGAACTCACATCAGCCTTCAAATACTTCCCTGCTAAGTAGAAACAGTGTGACAGAAAACAAGTAAGAATGTTAATACACGGTGAAGAGAGTATTCAAGGTTTTCAAATAATATGGTACGGCAGCTATCTCTTTAATTATTGGCTTTGGATATTATCCGTGAAGGTCGTTTCTGGAGACTTAAGATTATCACAGAGTCTATTGCGTTTCCCCATAGAGTTAGACCGTAATTAATGTGGGAGTGAAATATGCCAAAGTTGGCTATTTTCAATAATGCCATGCTAACAAATCTCCTCAGTTTCCGGAATATGAACATAGTTTTTCACTTATGTGTTCAATATGCAATAAACAATTCCAACTAGTTAACATCTGAACATATAGCGATAGTATTGTTGGTTGAAAAACAATATTTTCAGTTTAATTTTTAACGAGTTTCAAGCAATCAGAATCAAACCATATTTGGTTTTTTAACAGAGGCATAAAGATAGCGATCACCTTCATAACAAACACATTTTGGTGGACACATGTAATGAAATGTCATTGATATAGATAATTAATAAAAGAGGGCCAATGATATAACCTTGAGGTACCCAAAAATTAATGTTCTCGATATCAGAATAGCTGTTGTCTATGGGGATAGCTTGTTTCAAGTCACAAGTCACAAGTCACATTTTGAAAAAAGTGTCAAGAGTAAAATACTTTCAATCTTGAAATTGTGACGATATTTCGAAGAAATATTTTTATTCAGATAAGCAACTTTCTATTCGGAAAAGATTGTATCGTATAATTTCAGATATCCCCCGAATTGTTGCACGTGATTATTTTCTTACAGACACGAAATGTTGATTAAAATAGCCAAAAAATGATAATCCCAAAAGTTCGGTTCATACAATATATATAATTTTCATCGTTTTAGTTCACTAGTTTATCAATAATTTTAGTTTGTGTTCTTGAATGTCGAAATGAAAGCCTTTAACTGAAAATATTAGCACTGTCTCTTGTATATTTATAGTTTATTTTTTCTCTTTGCTTTCTCCAACTGTCTGTTGGTTTGAAAATACACAAACAATTTTTTCTTATTCATAAAAGTATCACTTTTTTCTGTGTAATTTTCTTCGTGCCTTAATGAAATAGGAAAAAACGAACAACGCGGCATATCCGTGGTGCTTGGTTAACCGAAAAAAAAAGAAACAAATATACAGTAAATTATGACAGTATCCCAACGGTATAATTTGCCATGATGTTTTCTTAAATTTGTTTTATGCCCAGAGATATCTACTCATACATACATAAAATTTTGTGGATAGAATACAATTTGCAATCACAAATTGTGTAGAAACGGAAATAATGGTAATGTCTGGAAACTGTTGCGACATAAACGTAAAGAGGTTTTTGTAGATAATGTTCAGAGTAAAAACTGATGATAATGGAATAATACTTTCCATGCTCGTTTCGTTCAAGGTTTTCAGTGCATGCAAGTGAGAATTCAATGCCTAGATATTGAAGTGGCGATTTTGATCAAACTATGTCCGAACATTGATTGATTGCGATTGGGTACAATTTCACGCCAGTTACGACTCTTTCGTAGCACAGGATTGTAGATTAAAAACATCAGTAAGTCTTCTAGGTTTCAGACGTGCTTTTGATCAAATCCTTTATTTCCGTTGAAATGTCAAAAATGATAATATTTTATAGGAAAAGTCAACACTAATATCTAACTTACAACTAGTTATAAAATAACCTGTTGTAGAAGACGAATGTATCTCGAAGTGGAGTGGTATGATTTTACGAAGTGGAAAAACTCAAAGTCATCTCCACAATTTAATATCTTATCCATCAGTTATATGATGGTCGAATAGTAAATAATCATTAATCAGTCAGAAGTAGGAATGGTACATGTTTCGAGCCAATATAAGTTCATCATCAGCTGAATTTAAATTATGGAGAAGAAATCATTGATCAACATTTTTGTGGAATCCAATTAAGAAATTGATCCATTCGCATACCCAAGAATTTAACTGCATTTTATGTGCTTGTAAGGTGGTATCATTGAGATTGTATTGGAGTGCTTCGGTTTTATTTTGATAGTCATGAAAACAACTAACCTGAGTTTCTCTATTATTAAAAATAATAGATCTTGTCTGTTGCTGTATTCAGAAGTTTAATTCCTATATACCTGGGAATGATATACCTACCTGTGTTGAATTCCCTGAAACAATCATCGCCCTTATTTGGTTATATCGATGGAGGTCAGTCTCAGTAGAAAATCTCACAATCTCTTGCTGTTTTTCCGTAAGCGATGGAGAAACTAACTGCCTATTGACATACCAATGATTGACTGACTTCAGAGAAAAATTACCATTTCAAGTTATTGATTAAGAAACCTGAAACGTTGCAATGCAGATTTTTATTTCCTAGGGGCCAGCTGTATCAAAATTTTCATTTTCTACAACTTTCATGGGCTACTAGACTCAATACTTCAACGAATTTTTATAATCACAAATGATATGAGATCGACTCAATAATATGGGATCAACGAAGTGACCTTCTGTATTCATGCGGCTGAGATTTCTGCCATATTTATTTTTTTTCAACGTAAAGAATGTACCACTCTGGCTATGTCTCCGGTGCTCCGACACATCCGAGGGGCGAGCTGGTGTCGTTTTTCCCAATTCCACTCCCCACGTCCGTATCGTAAGTGACTATTGGGTCTGAAACTCATGTGATCCAAGCGACTGAGATTTATTCCATATTACGGCAAACCGGTATTATTTTCAAGTTCGAGAGTAGTTTGTCCATCATTCCTCCAAGAACTTCTATGATCAGAACCACGATTTCAACTCAATAGTTCGGGTAGAGCCTGAGTAGTTCAAAGAGAAGATCTCGATATTTAGTCCGTTTTTTCATATAGCGGAAAACTCCATGACGAAAATCGTCCTACTTTGGTGGTCCAGGAGGACAGCATCAGGCTAATTGGCTTGTATTTACATGAGGGTGGCAAATTAGTGGTTTCAAAAAATTCGGCTCGTCTCTTTCTCCATAATGGACTCAATATCCCTGTTACAGTTTATTATTTATTGATATTGTTTGTGCTTCCCTATATATGGTTTTGAGTTTATACAGTTGCTAACGAGACAGTCGAAAATAAGAAAAAATAACATTATATGATTGTATGTCAATAGAAAGTAAAAATAGTAAAAAACATACAAAAAGTCCGTTATTCAATAGTAGTGAATAGCACGAGGTATACAGTACAGCTACATTTGGTCCTTCAAGCAAAAAACTGCCCAGTCCGTGGAAAAATAGAAGAAAAAGTATCGAAGAAAGCAAAATGTCCGTCAGGAGAAGTAGCAGGAAGAATATAGGACTACCTCCAGTACGATATGAGGATGATAGCCACCCCAAAGCAATATCAGAACCACAGATTACTCGTCCACATCCAAATAAACCTCAGGAAATTTCTAAGGAACAAGGAGACGCAGACAGAAGCGAACGGAAATCAGCAGCAACGAGAGCCTTCTCAAAGATGACAAGAAATAGCACAATCCGAAGACGAGAACTAGAAATAGAACTTGAAGCCCAACGCCGGATCGTGGAATTGGAGAAGTCACTGATTCAGAAAGAAATGGAACTGAAGAAAGCGGAGTTAGAAGAGCAGCAAGACCTAGATGATACATTCAGCTGAAAGACGTCAATGTGAAAATCAAGCGGAAAGCTGTTGCGCCTCAGATAACAGGGTCCAAAATTGGGTTGATAACATTCATGATTTTACTAATAAAAACACTGTTTTAAGTTCTAGGTCTGGCGAAGGTAGTTATCCTGAGCACTTTTTGGGTTGTCAGAGAGGGACAGAAGAGAGAAGAGAGAAAATGAACCAAAAGAAACAGGAGGGATACCATGAAGAGAAAATTGAAGCAAATCAGGAGGAAACGAAAATAGGCAAGTTTCTAGCGAGACATTCCATATTTTCCGGAGAACCTACTGAATGGTTGCAGTTTGTAACAGCCTTCAGGGAAACAACTAAATTATGCGGATTCAGTGATAGGGAAAATATTGCCAGGCTCCAGAAATGTAATTGAAATAATTGAAACACTTGAAAAAAGGTATGGAAAGTCCGAATTCATTATTAATGACTTGATAGCGTTTATTAGAAAGTTTCCACAATTACGCGATGATAAATTGGAACCTTTATTAGATTTTGCTACAGCCGTGCAGAATCTGTCAGTGACAGTGACAAGTCTCAACTGTCATCAATATTTTTCTAACCCTCAGCTACTGGGTGAACTAGTTTCAAAGTTGTCGACCACACTGAAACTGGAATGGGGCAAAAAAGTGAGTAGTTTAAATGTCAAAACTGAAAATCTCAATATTTCAGATTTTTCTGACTGGTTCGCTGAAATTGCAAATGCCGCATGTTGTGTTGTAAGTCACCCGGATACCGAAAATGATAGGAAGAAGAAATACGTATGTGCTGCTACCGAGGATAGCCCTACCCGTAAAATCCATTGCCTGTATTGCAAAATGAACAACCATCAGACAGAAACTTGCAGTAATTTCCAGCAACTGGATTCAGATCGAAAATGGGAATGGGTAAAGAAAAATAAAATTTGCTTCTGTTGCATGCGTAACAATCATCAGATCAGGTTTTGTAGAAAGAAAAAAACGTGTAACAAGGATGGATGTAATAAATTTCATCACAGCTTACTCCATCCAGATTCTCCAAGAGAAAATATTGCCACAGAACCGAACCCTGAAACTGAAACTGTGAGTTACCATGCAAAAGAATCAGAAAAACGAGTTTTATTGCGCATAGCCCCTGTTACCTTGAAAGGACCCAAAAATGAGGTTCAAACATTTGCTCTATTCGATGATGGGTCCACTATCACCATGGGAGCAAAAGGTCCAATTGATCCTCTGAGAATGCGATGGACAAATTCAACAATTAATGAGGAGAATTATTCTCAGAGCATCAACTTGACTATCAAAGGCCAAAATGAAAATCAAGAATTTTTGATGACAAATGTTAGAACAGTCACCAATCTGAATTTACCAATTCAGACGGTTAGTTATGAAAAATTCATGAAAAAATGGAAACATTTGCCATCTGTTGGTATACCATCCTTAGTCAATGGGCAACCAAAAATATTAATCGGACAAGACAATATTCATTTAATTATTGCTCGTGAAGTTATAGAAAGTGGAAAAAACTCACCGATATTGTCTCGAACGAAACTTGGTTGGGTTATTCATGGCACTATGATGCATCGTGGACGTGTTGACAATGAATTCATTTTACATGTCAATAGGGATGAAGAATTGAATGAATTAGTTAAAATGTCTTTCAAAATTGATAGCCTTGGAGTTAAAATGGAAAAGAAAACTACAGTGGAGGAATCCAGAGCTATAAAAATAATGGAAGAAACAGCTAAAAGAGTGGAAAACAGATGGGAGATAGGACTTTTATGGAATGAAGATGATGTCAAAATGCCGAGGTCAAGGTCAGTGGCAGAGAGTCGCCTCAAATTAATGGAAAATAAACTCACCAGAAATCCAGAATTTTTCAAAGAATATTTGAAAAAATTGAACGAATATGAAAGTAATGGCTATGCAAGGAAGGTCATTGATACGGGGGCCATACAGGATGCTAAATCATGGTACTTACCGCATTTTGGAGTTGTGAATCCCAAAAAATCTGGAAAGGTAAGACTTGTTTTTGATGCGGCTTCCAAGGTAAATGGTATCAGTTTGAATGATACATTACTTAAAGGCCCTGATTTTTTTAATTCTTTACTGGGTGTACTCTTCAAGTTCAGGCACAAGAAAATTGCTTTCACAGGAGACATCAAAGATATGTTTCACAGAGTATACATCAGAGAAGAAGACAGGCAGTTCCAAAGATTCTTGTGGTGGGGAGAAAATGGACAAACAGAAGAATATGAAATGACGGTAATGATATTCGGAGCAGCTTCTTCTCCAGCTTCTGCCCAGTTCATCATGAGAAAAAATGCGAAGGAATTTGAAGAAGAATTTCCTAAAGCAGCAAAGGTAATTTTGGAAAAACATTATATGGATGACTACTTCGATAGTATTGATACTGTGGAAGAGGCATTAGATTTGATAACTAGTGTCCAAGAGGTTCACAGTAGAGGTGGTTTCCATATAAGAAATTGGACAAGTAACTCCAAAGAGGTTCTGAAGCTGATTCCAACAGAACAGAGAACAAGGGGAATTAAAGACATGGAAATTGAGAGAGAACTTCCAACAGAACGTGTTCTAGGACTTCACTGGAATCCGAACGAAGATTGTTTTTTGTTCAACGTCGAAATGAATGAAATTTCTGAAATTTTGGAGAGGAAAACAGTAACTACTAAAAGGAAAATGTTAAAAATTGTAATGTCGGTTTTTGACCCCCTTGGGTTACTTTGCAGCTATACTGCGAAAGCAAGAATCTTGTTGCAAGAAGTTTGGAAAATGGGTTCTGGATGGGACGATGAATTGGAACACTCAGTGAATGAAAAATGGGTCAAATGGTTACAAGACTTCAAAAAAATTGAGGATTTGAGAATTCCTAGATGCTATTTGGATGATACTATGGAATACAATATACAGTTGTCCACTAAAAACATTATCCATTCCTAGGTTAGAACTTCAAGGAGCAGTTCTGGGAGCTCGTCTAGCTAAAGCAATAAGAGAAAAACATAGTATTTCTATCAGTCGTCAGTATTTCTGGACGGACTCTAGGACTATGATCAGCTGGTTGAAAGCAGACCCTCGGAAACTGAAGCCTTTTGTATGTCATCGGATTAGTGAAATATTGGATATCTCTGAAGAGAGAGAATGGAAATGGATTTCAACGAAACAGAATGTAGCAGATGAAGCAACCAGAGACAATATAGTTTATGAATGGTCAGAATTCAGTCGTTGGAATATTGGGCCATCCTTTCTCAGATGTGATGAAGACACGTGGTTTAAAGAAAATGAAATGGAGATGAACAAAGAAGAAAATGGCGAAATAGATGATTTTTTCTTGGAAATGAAAAAAGAATACGTTGCCCTGACAACTGAAGAAGGAAATTTGATTGAATCTGTTCCAAAAATTGAAAGATTCTCATCTTATCTTCGCCTTATAAGGTCAACTGCCTGGTTGTTGAGAGCCATTCAAGTTTTCAGAGGTTCCATAATATCGTTCTCTGAGCTATTACCAGAAGAGATAGAAAAATCTGAAATAATATGGATAAAACTTGTACAGGAAACATGTTTCAGTCAGGAAATTCGAAACTTGAAGGATAAGAAGTCCGTTGAAAGAACAAGTCGTCTATACAAATTGTCACCTATGTTGGATAGTGAAGGAATTTTGAGAATAAATGGAAGAATAGGAGAATCAGAAGATATCCGTTATGAGACAAGTATCCAATCATTCTTGACAGAAAACATCAATTTACGCGTCTGATGATACTTTATTATCATAACAAAGCCGGACACCAAGGACAAGAGTTTGTTCTGAATGAGTTGCGACAGAATTTTTGGATTATACAAGCTCGTACTTCTGTCAGGAGTGCATGGAACTCATGCTATAGGTGCAGGAACTTCAGAGCCAAATCCGTAGTCCCGGAAATGTCTCCACTCCCAAAGTGCAGGGTAAGTGCATTTGTTAGGCCTTTTACTTTCACAGGTATGGACTATTTTGGTCCAATGAATGTCACCATCGGACGTCGTCACGAGAAGCGTTACGGGGTTTTATTCACATGTTTGAGTGTACGTGCAGTACACTTGGAGATTGCAAATTCTCTTACAACTGATTCCACCATCATGGCCATCAGACGGATGATCGGACGAAGAGGTTGTCCTGTGAAATTATTTGCTGACAACGGTACAAATTTGAAAGGAGCCGAGAGAGAAATGAAGGAAGCATTGTTGGAGATGAATGAAAATCAGATTTTAGCCGAAATGACTACCAGGGGAATCGAATGGGTAAGGATACCACCTCTAACTCCACACATGGGAGGCTGCTGGGAGAGAATGGTTTGATCCGTAAAAACAGCCCTAGCAGTCACTCTCAAAGAGAGATTTCCGAAAGAAGAAGTTTTATCCACCCTCCTTATCGAAGCTGAAAATATTGTCAATAGTAGGCCCTTAGTCCACGTACCGATAGATGCCGCTGATGGTGAAGCTTTGACGCCGAACCATTTTCTCATAGGGACTTCAAGTGCCTGTCCACTTCCTTGTTGTTTATCAGAAAGTGATCTGGTTACAAAAAAGCAGTGGAAGAAATCTCAATATCTTTCAAATTGCTTCTGGAAACGGTGGATCAGGAAATATCTTCCCTCACTCACCAGGAGGACGAAGTGGCACGAGAAGAGGAAAAATCTAGAAGTTGGAGACGTTGTCATAATAGTAGATGGTGATTTGCCTAGGAACTGCTGGCTGAAAGGAGTAGTCGAAGCTGTTTTTGCTGGTAAAGATGGTCAAGTCAGAAGCGCCGATGTTAAAACGAAGCTGGGAACTTACCGAAGACCCGTCGTGAAGTTATGTCCATTAGATTTTCAATGAAATACATTCTATATTTATTTTGGGGGGAGAGGATGATACAGTTTATTATTTATTGATATTGTTTGTGCTTTCCTATATATGGTTTTGAGTTCATACAGTTGCTAACGAGACAGTCGAATATAAGAAAAAATAACATTATATGATTGTATGTCAATAGAAAGTAAAAATAGTAAAAAACATACAAAAAGTCCGTTATTCAATAGTAGTGAATAGCACGAGGTATACAGTACAGCTACAATCTCCAGGAGCATAAACCAGACGATTGTTGTAAATGGTGGTACAACAATGAAAATGCCGCTTTATGCCTGTGGATATATGCTAAGATCGCATAAGCTGGGCATGCTGATAGAAAATACATTATGATCTCAGGTGCCCCAAGACATACCCCTTGAATCCAGTGTCAGGGATCTCTATATCCATCACGTTACTACGGTAGGCTAGGTTATTGAAGACATCATCCTGGCAGTCCATTATAAATGCCTCGGTCTTCGACTTCAGCTCACTTAATCTAAGGATAGAAAATGTCAAACTTTTGGATAAGCCATGGTCTTCGATGCTGTAGCAGAACACCCCACGCATTGGCTCATCCGTATATCCGTATGTTTCTGCAGAAGGACCTGATTCTCCGCAGCTTCGATGTGAGCTTCGTGTTGAACGGGTTCCATCCAACTCGGTGACAGAGTTGGGATTGGCCCGTTCAGTGTCGAATGCGAGACCAAGTTCATCTGCTGCATGGGTTGCTGCCTTGAAAGTAAATGCTTCAGTCTATGCTTTTTCATGGTCGCGGACCATGCAGAGGAGATTTCAACTCCTGTTGCTGGTTCTGATCAACAGGTTCGATCCAGAACCATTGTGCTATGCCTGGGGAAGTATAACCGTGGAACGGATGACTTAGGTGCATCATTTTGCAAAATCCATCGTCGAGGTGACGCAGCTTTTCCTGATTCCATTTCATCACTCCAAATGAGTAGAGTAGGATCGGAACGCCAAGAATATTGGTTGTAGAAACTTTGTCCTTCCCCGACAGTTCTGATGACCAGATCTGTCTGATATGTCTGTGGGATCGGCGTTGCTCCACTCCTAGGTAAGTATAAGTCTCACCGGCATCCAGATGATGTAGGATGCTTTCGTCTACGAGCTGAAGATACTCTCTGTATTCCTCACAACGTCCTATTTTGAAATGCACATTTGTCGGTTCCAAATTCCATTCTGATAGCATGAATTACATCGCCCGTTCCCGTGTGAACCGCTGACCATGCTGATGCAGAATCTCGCGATTCCAGGAAACTGATATGCTAGCATATCTATATCTTCATGGGAAGATCAATTTTATTATTCAGATATATTTTTGCTCTCATACTGTAAAGACGTACTTTTGTCAATAAATTTAGTTTTTAAAGAGAGACTTTGACATCCGTAAGTTATATTTCATGCGTGTATTCTTCCACCACTATTATTATTGTTATTATTATTTTTTCTCTCAGAAATGTACCTGTCAGTCCCCATCTCTGGTGCTCCGATACGTCCGGAGGGCTCGTTGGTATCGTTCAACCCAATAACTACTCCCCACGTTGGTAGGGTAAGTTACTATTGTGTCCTAGAATCATGTGCTCTGAGAAGACGAAGCGAACCAAGGATGACGGCCTTCTGCATCCGTGCGGCTTTGACTTCTGCCATATTTTGGCAAATCGGTATTATTTTCAAGTTTGAGAAAAGTGTTTCCAAAATTCCACCAAGGACTCCTATGATTAGAACCACCATTTTAACAGACTGGCTCGGGTATAGAGCCTGCTGAGTTTGAAGAGTAGATCTCGATATTGATTCCGTTTTTTCTACTATTTTCGAACGATATTCGTTTCGCCTGGATCGGAAAACTCCATGACGAAAATTGTTTACTTTGTTGGTCGAAGAGGAGAAAATCAGACTCATGGCTTGTATTTGCCTGCGAGTGGAAATTGAGTAGTTCCAATAGATTCAGCAATTCTCATTCTCCACAATGGAATCAATATCTTTTGGAACATAAGACAACACTCTATCTATATCAAACAAGTGCCGTAGATGATAGTTCAACGTTCGTAGCGCCGCGTAATGCGGGTGGATATACGCTGAATTCGCATAAGCTGGACATTCTGACAGCAGATACAGTATGGTCTTGAATCCCTCGGTTTCCGACTTCCGACGCGGAGAGAGTTTCTTACTGTACTTACCTCTTGGGAACGGCGTCGCTCTACCACTAACTGAGTTTATAATTATTATCATTTTTTGTTTGGAAAATACCAATCAGGCCCTGTCTCCGGAGATCGGACCCATCCGGAGGTCACGCTATTTTCTGAGCAGATGAAGTGCGGCTAAGATTTTTGCCATATTACGGCAAGCCAGTATTATCCCAAATTCAAGAGCAGTGTGTCCATCATTCTATCAAGGACTCTTATGATCAGAACCACCATTTTGACAGGATGGTTTGGGTACTACCTGCGGAGTTCAAAGAGAAGATATCGATATTTAGTCCGTTTTTCCTCCTATTTCCGAACGATATTAATTCCGCCTGAAGCTGAAAACTCCACGACAAAAAATCATTTCACTTTGGTAGTCGAGGAGGACAACATCAGGCTTATTGGCTTGTATTTACCTGAGACAAGGATGGGGAATGAGTAGTTTCAATAGATTCGTTACACCTTTCATTCTCCACAACGGACTTAATATACCCTGGAGCATAAGGCAACACAGGTGTATCGTCTATACCTTACGAGTGTTGTCGATTACAGGACAACACTCGTAGCGCCGCGGTATGCCTGTGGATAAAGGCTGATATCGCATAAGCTGGGCATGCTGACAGCAAATGCTTTATGGTCTCAGGTGCCCCACGACACTCCCTGCATCGGGTGCCAGGGACGTCTATTCCCATCACGCGACTATGGTGGACTATGGTGTTGAAGACACCATCCTGGCATGCCATTATGAATGCCTCGGTCTCCGATTTCAGCTCACTTGACCCGAGGAAGTCAAAGGTCAAACTTTTGGTGAAGGTCTTCGAAGGTCTTCGATGGTGTTGAAAAAGACCCCATGCATTGGCTCATTTTTATGAAGCTGTAGAAGTACGTCAGTCTGCGCAGCTTTCATGTGAGCCTTTTTGCCGCTTCCAGATCTTCTTCTGGTAAATGATTATCTTCAATTTCAGAGCTGATTCTGATTGAACACTTTAGAATAATGAATTTACAGCTGTGATAAGGCGGATTTATGCACACCGCTTTTTCATTAATCTGTAACTTTCATCAACTGTCATTAAACTCAAATCAACTTTATGAATTTTTATTCCTTTGTGCACTCGCTTTATTCAATGTATCGGTATTTTTCTCGAAACAAATAGAAATGTAGTGATACCTACGTAGTTTTATCTCCCGAACACGAATGCGAAAGAATTTTGTCAGGGTCTCTTATACTTTTCGAGTTATGACCATCTGAATCTTGAAAATCGACCACTCAAACTTGATTTTCTCAGCAAAAAATCGCACAGAATGCCTGCTTCTTTTTGTTGACAATTTTTGAGACCCTAATCTGGGATTTATCATACAAAAGTGTATAATGATGCACTAAATCAATTAGCATGCCGTCGTCGTACATATTTATAGTTTTAAAGGTCTGAAAGTTATTATTTATAGACGGAACTACGACTTTTATTCAATTTTGACAGGTCTTTATAATTCGCGGAAGTTATGTCATATGTCTAAGTTATATTTGTATTTTCTTTTTCCTTAATAGATAAAAGTTGGTTATGTCTTAAATAATAGGTAAAGAAAGATAAAACTTAATTCGGATGCATAAATGTTTCCATGAAAATACATAGTTTCAACATCTTAGTGAAAGGGCTTAATGAAAGGGAAAATACAAATAAAAGAAAAAGCGGTGTGCATAAATCCACCCATACTATTCATTATTTATTATGTCGCTACCGTTACCATATTCATGCAAACAATACCACGTCGTCTTGGTTCAAACCAGGGTTCTTATGATAGGAAGGGGTTATGAAATAAGTGAGCATTTAGACAAGGGGAAGACTGAGGAAAGGGAGAGAATACGTCATTGGAAAGAAATTAAGGTTGCTATCCTGAAATTGGAAACTCTGGTTATATTTATGTCAATTTGCGAATAAATGAAGTTACTTAAGCCCGTGGCTCAGATAAATCCTAATAAAATAATTCTTGTATTTTGCTGCTATTACTAGTTGTTAATTACTTATTTAATATTGTAACAATACTCCTACATCATACTATGATGATAAATTGTCGTTCCATACATTCTCCAAGAACAAAAGCAGCAATGGATCAATTTCTATAGTATGGGTACGTATTGATTTTTACAGGATTTGTTCAGACCATTTTAATAAAAGAGATTTTGAAACCAATCTTCAAGAATCTCTCCTACATGAGAAGTCAAGACAAAGGCTTAGAACAACGGTGAATCTGTTCTGTCCACTGTGATATCGTATATCTAATTCACCTATGACATTTCAAGAAACAGTTGGAGTTCCATTGGAGTTAGAGAGATACTTGCTAGAATCTGTACCCATGGCCGATCGTTTACCATCGAATAATGGTTTGATCATTACATTCTATTCCTGGTGCTATGAAATGATTGATATTGATAGGTCTTTATGCCATTTCAGATGAGGATTCACAGTCTTCTTCCACCCGTTGTTTACAACAAAGTTACAAAGAACGAGAAAAACTTATAGAACAGTTCTGTGCAATAACACTATTGTACAACAATTATCAGAAGGAAGAAATAAAATTAAAAGAAAAGTTCCCATTACCTAGTGTGAGAAGTATCGAAACTCAAAATTAACTATCAAAATTATTATGGAACGTTGCAAAAACTAATGATATGTTCAGCTCTATTCAAAATATTAGATTTGCACAATTTTACTACTCACCAACTAATTAGAATTTTAGGTAGATATATCGAAATGTTAAATTTTTTCTACATAAAGCAATTGTAAATTACTATTTATGAAACAATGTATAAATGTTTAATAAAATAAAACATTGACTCATATCATAAATACCTAACAGTCATTCATTATTTCTGAAAATATTTTAAATGATGTTGATGAAATGTGAGTTAGTTTTGTGAACAAGGCAGAGTGACTAGTCTGATAAGTTTTTATATTTTAGTAAACTTCAAGGACGAATAAATATTTATCTATCATTTTAATCATTTACCCCATTTCACATTCACACATTTTAGAATAAAATCAAGCATATTACAAATCACACTTTCTTCTTGCATCTGAGGTTCTGGAATAATGTCAACATAAGAGAGTTGTTTTGATGTCTTTCATAAGACATAAAAATAATTTCTCTTTGAAGGGTGCAATTTATTCAACTAGTGTTACAACAGATATATTGAGATTAGTCTTCGAATCTTTGAAATACATTTCAAATCTCAGTGTTAGGGCTCTGCCCTAGTATTTTGTGTTCATGAACCAACTAATAAGGCACACCAATACCAATCGTACCTTTATTTTAAACGTAACAAAATATATTCATTTATAGAAAGAATTAATATACATGTGAAGCTTTGATGTCACCAGTCTCATTGCACACTATAACGGATGATTGTTCGATCCTAAACAATCAGATTATGTGATTCTTCCACCTTTTCTTTTTTTATATGACTCATTACTTTGTATAGTTCATTCAATTTGATAATTATTAACTAAGACTATGTTAAAAAATTGTTATTTTCGTCAACTTTGAAACTCTCAGAAGTACTTGTGCAAACTAAGGAATATATTTATAACAAATATGTATTAATCACTCCGATTTTTTTCAATTTACTCCCACCGATTAGTTTCGAATTCAATACAACAAAATGGGATATTTTAGTGTAATTCAAATTTGGCGCCTCCAATTTCATGATAGCCATCTTAATTTCCCTCCAATGACGAAACAAGATGCCCGACAAAATCGATGACATTTCATAACCCCCTCATCAAGGAACCCTGGGTTCAAACACAAAATGTCAATTAACAATGACACATGCTTATTTATTTATTTTCCATTCTCATTTAAGATTCAATGCAGTTTTAGAAAAAATAGTGTTAGAATCTCGAACTTTTGCGTTCTCTAATGTTCATTTCGCCTTGCAGAAGCTTAGCTAAATAAAGCAATAGAATATTAATAATTTGTCTTCATTTATATCATGATTGATACAAAATGGAGGAATTCATCCGCTACACATATGAAAATGTAAGAGACTGCTCTTCCATTCAACCCTACACATATAATCAGAACGTATGCTCGGTAAAATTTAAATTTTGAAATAAAAATTAAATTAATTTAGAAATCCAACATCAAATGTTAGTATCAATTAATGAATATCAGATACAAAAAATACAAATAAAAAAACATCAATATTATCAATAACATCAAATACTGGGTACTGAAATATAAACACAATTCATAAACATACATTTTTCCCACAGTAGATTCGAAAAAATGATAATTCCATCATCATACATACAATATGAACACAAGGAAAATTATTATAAAAATTAATTAATCGTGAAAATCAAGTACAAAATGGTGAAAACGGGTAAAAAATGGGTGACAACGACTCAAGAGATATTTATTACTGTCGTTCTGACCATTTAAAGTTTCCTATACTCAAATCGTACGTAGATTTTTTATCTTTTTCCTCAATATGAATTTGAATTTACCGATAATCAAACCTTCAGCAAATCTGGGAGAGCATTTTAAATTTTGGCTACATTTCATGAAAAGGAACGTTCGAATATCTATACCAGTACTGTATTTTGGTGATATATGGAATCGAGACCTCGTTGGCAATTATTAGTGAACATCTTGTCGGAACGTTTTTTTTTATGTAGGTATTCAGGAGTTTTTTGTATAATAAGCTCGTGATAATAACAACAAGTATGTAGAAGTAACCTTTGTCGCATGTCATCCAATTGGATGATTCAGTTGATTTGTGTGATATAGAGTTATACGCAATAAAATTATCATGTCCCATTCAAGACTATTTTGTCAGTGAAAAGCGTGGAGAATCATATGAAAATAAATTTGGAATGAATTTTCTTACCGACCTGAGTTGAAAATAACGAATATTTGATGAAAGTAAATCCGTATTTTTCTCACTTCTATTTCGATACCATTCTCTCACGCAACTGCTTTATACTAAATGAAAAAATTGACAACTCGTGTAGTCTCTTATATAAATAAATACCTTTATATCTTTCGTTGAGTGAAAAAAGTTTCGAGGAACCCAACAAAAACCATGTGCCCAATTTGAAACGGAATCGTGTCGTGCGAAGTTTTTCAATAAAAAGGTGGAAAAGTAAAATACGTGAGAATTGAAAAAGTAAAACAAAGGCCACAGATCCGACGGAGTTTCGAGTCAGCGGACTTATTGGTCTCACTGAACGACAGCTTCTATGAAATCGGAACACTGAAAGTTTTTCAAGTTTTGCTTTCGACGAGATAACGCTTTTACGGAGTCGGATGAAATAAGGGTGACATTTGGTCCATAAAAGTGAGATGGAAAAAATATGTTTATAATCAGACTGTATTGAATATATGACAACTTTAAAGCAACGTGGGAAAGTTGAGACTATTCAGTATAATGCTGGTTGTCGAATGCATCATTAGTAGTAATAGTAATAGTAAAATTATTTATCAATATGTATTAGCATTACATTTCAAACGTTATCAAACAGAAAAATTTACATTTACAAATATTGATAAATAAATTATTGAAACCGCATGGATATACTAAGGATCCGCTCGCAGTCGACGTACATGTAGATAGATCTACTCACATTCACACTTGTTCACACACACACACAGACATATTAATTTTCTGACATATTAAGATGTAGATGTTATATCAGAATATAGGTATGGATATAAACAACAATATAAACAAAGAAGAGTTAATTAATAATTTCTAGAAGTCGATAAATATCTGTTCTTGACTTTTGAAACATGTGCTTTTTTATTTTTGAGTTGAACACCTTTTGGGAATTTATCGACTTGATATCAGATGGCAACATATTATAAAGTTATGATGAAGATTCTTTGGATTAATGTTTTATTCACTACAGGAAATGTTATTGAGGAGTGTTTGTCTTGTGTTCTATAGATATATGTTCTATTGTTTGGCTCTTATTTCGATACTGCTGTACTGCTGTATTATTAGTGTTTTGTAATATATTTGCCTCAAGTCATGCATGCCACTCAAATTATATAATGATTCGGTTGAATATCGATAAAGTTTATCAAATATAATTTTGAGAATCCACTTCTGAGTTACTTCAATTCTATTCCATGCAATGATTCCATAATTTAAATGAGGCTGTACCAGTGCATAATACAGACACTTGAGTTGTTTGATATTACAAAATGTTTTGCATAACTTAAATTTGGGAATAAGGCATCTTAATTTTTTGTTTACGTTATTTGTATGGATGTCCCACCTCAAGTGGAAATCCAAATAAATTCCGAGGTATTTAATATCTTTTCTACATTGTATTTTCATGGGGGAGTTCACAGAAGAGATTTCTAATTGATTGTATGATGGTAGTCCGTTCGAGTTGCTACAGAAGGGAACGAAAAAAGTTTTGGCTTCATTTACCGTCACTTGACCAATCCAAAATCTCCTTCAATTTTATTTCTTAAATTATCCCAATTTGTGTTTTCGTAGGATACAGCTGTATAATCAGCAAAACTAATGATATCTCCTTTGATCGGTAGGTGGAATGAGTCATTGAAATAAATATAGTAAACAGCATAGGTCCCAATATAGTACCTTGAGGCACTCCATAATTGACTTTTTTTAAATTACCGTAAGTTTCACCATCCTTAACGCATTGGTGTCTATTTTCTAGATGTCTTTGCATTAGACTTAAGCTATTGCCTCTGAAATCAATGTTATTCAAAGCGATAAGTGATTTTTCATGGCTGACAGTATCGAAGGCCTTTGCCAGATCAAAAAAAATGCAAATTGCAGATTTAGTTTCATCTATGGCTCTAAAAATTTTAGTTGTGAGGTACGCAATTGCATCTTGGGTTGATCTGGCTTCTCGAAACCCAAACTGTCTACTAGATACTATCTTGTACTTATTGAGATATCTCAATACTCTTGTTTTTATTATTCCCTCAAAGACTTTAGCCAAGGCAGATATTAATGAGATTGGTCTGTACTGACCAGTTTTCTTTGTCACCTCCTTTATGTATCGGTATTATTTATAATAGCATCCTTGAGTTTTAGTGGAAAAAATCCCGCAAAGATACACTTATTGAGTATGTATGTGAGAGGTACAATGATTCCATCTATAATAGCGATTAATGTTTCCGATGTGATTTCATCAATTCTATGAGCTTTTTTCTTCTTGAAATTCAATATGGCACTTTTTACTTCATATTCAGTAGTAAGAGACATCATGATACTATTTATAGTAGTTTTTGTTGGAAAAACCTTGTTAGGTATTTTAATTTTTGCAGCGTATGTTTCTCCTATCGAAGTGAAGAAATCTACCAACTTATTTGAAATATCTGCAGGATTCGTCGTTTCCTGGCCATCGCATCTTATTTGAGTTAACTTTTTGTTTGTCTTCAGTTTGCCAATTTCTTTCAGTGTTTCCCATAATTTTTTTGGATTATTCTGCTCTTTCTCTATTTTTTGTATATAATAATTTTGCTTAGCCAGTACAATTGAGTTTTTCAAAAGCTTATCAAGTGCCACAAATGATTTTTTTATATCTGGGTTCTGCGGTTCACGTTCCATTCTTTTACATAATTTGTTCTTTGTATTTATAGACTTTACTCGGCCCTCTGTGACCCAACTGTTCCTCTTAACATCATCTCTTTTTATTTTTTTTTATTTTTGTGTTATTATTCAATTATACTTTCAACTTATCAATAAAAATATCCAATTCCTCATCTGAATCATCGTAAATTTCAGACCAATTTTCACTTTTAACACATTCTTTCAGTTTATTGTAATTTATTATTTTTTTATTCCTGTGTTTATTCATATATTGTTCTTTATTTTAGAGAAAAATAGCATGTAGAAGTACTGGATTGTGATAAGTTATTGAATAGTCTATTATAAGAAAATTGAAGGAATCAAGGGGCATATTAGTTTTTATGTTGATATGATCTAAACATGTAGATGAATTACCTTGGGTTCTCGTAGGTGAGCTGATACCAGGAACATCCAAATTCAGTTAACGTATTTTGAGATATTCTCCTTTATCTAGCTCATCTTTCATCAAGTCCATATTAATATCACCAAAAATCAAACTGATGTCACCTTTTCTCTTCGGTAGGTGGAATGGAATGGAATGAAATATGCAAGTTTGAAGATATGCGTATAAGTCATGATTGAAATCAGTAGGAGGTAAGGACAGAGATCTATATATTGCTATAAAATCAATATTCTTATCCAAAATTTCAAGGAAAACGTTTATGGCAGTAATTGGCCCAAACATTACTGTATAATGAAAGAAATTTATGTTATCTTTGATATATTCTAAAATACCATCATTTTGAGTAAGGTTATTCTGGACTCTCATTGTCTAAAAAAGAACAAAGAAAAATTCAATTCTCTGCAATTTTTAATCACGAAGTTTCAACTGTTGAAATCTACAGTCGTTATCAAGTGTATCATACACTTGATAACGACTGTAGATTTCAACAGTTGAAACGTCGTGATTAAAAATTGCAGAGAATTGATTTTTTTTTTGTTCTTTTTCAGACAATGAAAGTCCAGAATAACCTGACTCAAAGTGAAACATTGTCAACCACTTTCAAACAAACCATAATTTCTATTAAGTCTTCCTTGGTTATAAATAGTTGTGAAGCATTTTATTCGATAAATATCCCCATTCTGCATATTGAAGGTCTCGGTGAGAACAATACAGTTCAAGTTACTTGAAATTGGCTCTAGAAAAATTAAGGTCTCATCAAAATGTTTGTTAATACTACAAATATTGTTATGGTATATGTTAAAATTAGCTTTGTTAGTATTAGAAATATCGGTCAGTTCATTTCTATCAAAATATTTATCATTTATCTTATTTGCTGTAAAATCATTAAAATGAAAACTAAAAGAGCAATTTGGTTACTTCAATTAAAAGAATTGTAGATAATTGAAATACGAACAAAATGGTAAATTTTACGACCCTGTCAGATTATTGGTAACGAAGGAAACCGAGAAAAACCGGAAATTTTAACGATTTTTTTAAAAATTCATTACTCCGACATTTTTCAAGAAATAGGGTTGGCTCTTCTCATTAAAGTATTGAATCATGTGTACTTTGCGTGTGCACAAAACAGGCTCTGACGTATCATTAGTTTTGGCACAATTGCAATTTGAATTATTTTTTGCAGCGTGCCTGGATGCTCTAGTGATAGTCCGATTTCAATTTCTAAAACAGATTTTGAAAGTGGAAGTACAGTACCACAAAACGTATAATCCTATTTTGCACTAAAATACTTGCAAACATGACTGAAAACGTCTGAGCGGGTGAAAGCGGTCGAGTGGCATGAGTGAACGGGAGATGAGGGGAAGCGTATTACCACGTAACCCGTTCATAAGAAAAATACCCCTCATCTCCCGGACTCTGCTACTACTAGCGCAAAATAAGAATATACATTTTGTAGTACTATACTTCTACTTTCATAATCTGTTTGAGAAATTGAAATCGGGCTATCACTAGAGCATCCAGGCGCGCTGCAAGATGTTGCAAAAAAAATTGTGCTAAAACTAACGATCCGACAGCGCCTGTTTTGTGCACACATAGAGTAAACATGATTAAATACTTCCATGAGAAAAGCCAATCAATCCTACTTCTTGAAAAAGGGCGAAGTAATGAATTTTTCAAAATATCGCAAAATTTATTGGTTTTTCCAGTATTTCTCCGTTACTGATGATCCGACAGGGTTGTGAAACATGCCATTTTATTCGTATTTTAATTATCTACAATTCTTCTCATTGGAGCAACCAGATTGCTATATCAGCTTTAATTTTATAATCAAAACAATTTAAAAAAACACGTTTTTTGTTATTTAAATGTTTATAACAAATTAGTAAAAGTTTCGAGTCGAAAACATAACACAATTAAACTACGGACTGTCTTCTATGTGATGGCATTTTCGGTTTCTTACTAGTAGTTTTGTTAAAAACTCACTCATTTTATGCTCTATTTCTTGGTGTATTCCCCAATGATTAGTGTGTTTTGTTCCGCAGCAGTCTCCAAAACCATATACCATCGGCTTCACAAATGGTTGTACTAGGTCTGAGCCAATGAGTGATCTCGAAGCTTCCACATCTAAGGTGAAAGTATATCTTTGATGTTTTGAGTAACATTGGTCTCGTAAACTTTGTCTGTTCCTCCTCAATGTCAAGATCGGTATCTTGCGAAAAAGTTTTCACTCGGGTGTCCGAGATCTTCCTTCTGGTATGAAGGACGTTCTGAATTCTCTGATAAAATTACCCTGTTGTTCTTTACCGAATCTTCTTCAAATTTATAAAGATATATTCATCACTTTGAAATATATTTTTTTCCACCGTTACTCAAGTAAGTATCAATTGAAGAAGTTCATTCTATGGAACGATCTCTGTCGATTTGGACGACATCTCCTAACTTTGGTATAATTTCATGCATCTCAACTGGAAAATATTTGATTTCGATTCACGAAAGTTGGAAGTTTAAAGTTACCGCAAAACTGCGTACACGTTTGACAGTTGCTTTATCAGAATTTACGTTCTCTGGGGGAATTAAATACTGTGTCCGCGGGCAGGAAGCCAGGAAAAACCAACACTTTCCATTTATATTCAGACGGCAATGGCATTGCCGCCGTGCTTTCTAAAATATTGCACTTTTTGTCCTCCTTTCGTAAAGTGACAGCTCCGTGAACTGAAATCTTAGAAAACCCGTTAAAGTCGATTCACCATTATGAACTTTACTACTTCCATTCATAAATATGCTTTGAGAATTTCAATTATGAATTTTTATAATAAACCATTTTGCGGGGGTTATTCCTTAGAATAAATCAAAGGTTGATAACCGGTTGAGCTAGAGAGAGAAAAATGCACTGTGTGTTGAATGGAAAAAAAATGAGAATCACAAAAAATTAACCGAGCCCAGATCTTACCTTATGTGTTGCGGTAATCCGTCTTAGGTGAATCCAAGTCGGCCGACTGATGCAGGTTGAAGAGCTGAACTGCTCTTCACTTTTTTTAATGTTCACATGAAATTGGTGATCGCGTGGGTGGATGATAGCGTTGATTGGTACAGTCGTACATACGTTGATTTTCGTTGTTCTGTTCGACGTATTGGATCGATCTGGCTATGGGTTTTTTGTGGAAATGTAAAGGTACAGGGTGTACCAAGAAAAGTAGGGTCTATTATAAGGAATTAATGAAAGATTATTTCTGAATATAATGTAATCAGTCTGATAGAAAAATGAAAAATAATATAAAGTTAAACAATAAAGACAGCACAATAATGCGGGACGCGACACATTTATTGTTCAATAAGTATTTTTTGTGAATCTGTGATTTGATTCTAATAACCAGATGAGTTTCGAAAACAACAAATAAACCTAACTCACATAATTTAATTCAATTATTCTCTTATTTATTTACTTATTTATTAGGCATTACTAATACAACATAATTTCATCAGAAATACACAAAGATGCAGTAGGTTAAAATAAACAAAAATTCAAAAATGTAAAATGATAGGTATTGATTGAAATACGGCAGTGGCAGCAGCAGAGCGTTACTTTTCGAAAAATATATTTTCGATTGACTTAGTTAATTATCAGTTATTTACTGAAAAATATTTTAATTCATGAGAATTTCCACCTTGCTGCTGCTCAGAAATGCTATATATTTCTTGAAGAGCTGATTTCATAACTTTATCAGATATTCTACTTTGTTTGAAAGAAAATGGACAAATCGATATTATATTGGAAATCTCAGTTTAGTTATTCAAACTGTCTCCTACATATGTTTCTACTACCATGGCAGATTATCAGCCTGTGTAGCTCTTATACTTGAATTGAATATTTTTTCAAAACATCATTTGTTTGATTTCATCAACTAATCATGTGTTTATTCATACCATATTGTAAGAAATATATTAAATTCTCATTCACAGTTGCACGAAAAATGTTGTTCATATATCGTTCATAAATTTCATGTTTCCATGGCACATTCGAGACAATTTTTGTTTTTAACCCATTAAAACCCAAGACATTTTTTTGAAGAAAAATATTTTTTTAACTATTCAATATTAGGGACACTATTAGAAGCAAATAAGTAACTGTAAGTCATACTCTTAAACTTAAGGTATAGAACATATATAAATGTGTTCTCAAATGGAGACAATTGGATAAATTGTGATGAAAAAATTGAATTTATAAAGTGAACTCAGAGTACCCAGAGAAATGGTTGAAACTAAAAAAAACAAAAGTACATACAGTAAAACAAATAAAACGTAAAAACTTAGGAATGATAAACCCTGATACACTCTCGTTCACTGCACATTTAGTGCAACCTCACCTAGCCTTTTTGTGACACCGGGTACAACATCGTTGTTGACCTATTTTTTTGGGAAATGACCACCCTCATCACTTCGTTCAGTTGGTGGCAATTGCCCAGCAGGTCGGCTTTTCGTTTTTGTCGACTTCTCATTGCATGCTAAATAATGGCGCACTATAAATCTTTCAAATTCTAATAATGAAATTGAATTATCACCTGCATATTGTCAGCGAAGTGGTCGTGGTGTTAGAGCGTTTGGCTTCCACCCAGGGGGTCCGGGTTCGATCCCCGGTTGCATATCACTGAGATGAAGTGGTTCGGATTCCAGTTTTATTTAAACTGTAGGTCCCGGATTTCCCTTGCTCGAAACAAGCTCTGTTTTTGAGGGGTTTTCTCTGAAAACCTGAGAGTTTCGTAAAAACAAATTTTACAAATTTTTTGATGATATTGATACAATCTCCAGGCATTGACAAGTGTTATGTTAATCATATTTGTAAACAGCACCCACCACCACTTTTTACCTCGAACAGAAATCCTGTGTATTATATCAATGTATTTCATTGCAGAACTACGAAGGCATAGAAGGGCCACGAGCAATTTTTTTTCCCGACTTTAATCTCGGATTCCCGACTTCAATCTCGGACCCCCGACTTCAATCTCAGAGCCCCGACTTTGATCTCGGACCCCCGACTTTAATCTCGTGGGTCGGACTTCAATCTCAGACTCCCGAATTTAATCTTGGGGGTCCGACTTTAATCTCAGACCCCCCACTTTAATCTAGGACCCCCGACTGTGATTTCGGACCCACGACTTTAATCTCGGGATTCGACTGTGCTCTCATATTCTAGAACTATTACCTAGGAATCTCTCCATAAGTCTATATAGACACAAAATGAAACGTTTTTTCTCGTTCACAATTGGTTAAAAGAATAAGGTATCTTTATTTCATTGAAAGTATGAACAAGTTTTAAAGAGAAACATTCTCAATTGAAAATTTAATCAATACATGACTCCTCTGGAAATGGAAAAACCCTACGATAAAATTGAAGTTACTTTCTTGTAATATCTAACAGAAAACAACTACTTCCCCGGCAAAAGCCACGCTGGACATTGAACTACATCTGATAGATATTGAGAAAGACCCTATATAACTTGAGAGAAAAAATCTGAAAGTGAAAATTTGCATTTTTATTCAGATAGTTGATTAATTATTGAATGTCCAGTTTCCTTTGGAGATTCTTATCTATGAATGAGATAAGGGAGAATGTTATTCAGAAGTATCACTCACAGAAAATCGCTCATTCCATTGATGCGTGAATAATTGCATCTCTTTCGCTAGGCCTCCAATACATTTTGGTCGACTAAAATCTATTTCACTCTTCTAAGATCATCAGGGAGGACGGAAGAATTGGAAAACATACTCTTCAGTAGCAATTTCACACTGTAATCAGGAATTGTTGGACTATTTCTTGTGGGATGAATCTTTGAAAATATTTTTCTGACATAAAACCTGTCATGGGTATGGCAAGTTGATTTCATTGAAAATATGAACAGGATGTTCATAAAGTCAGTTGTGGAATCATCTGCGACTGAAAGTTGGAATTTAGCCGCTGTTTTCCATCGTACAAGATAACCTCTCTTGGAAGGGATTCATGTTTTAAAGAGAAACATTCTCAATTGAAAATTGAATCAATATATGACTCCTCTGGAAATGGAAAAACCCTACGATAAAATTGAAGTTACTTTTTTGTAATATCTAACAGAAAACAACTACTTCCCCGGCAAAAGCCACGCTTGACATTGAACTACATCATAAAATCCGATATGGAATCGTCTGCCACTGAAATACATATTTCAGTTGCTATTTTTCATCGTTCAAGATAACCTCTTGGAAGGTTTTCATGATGAAAAGGGAAACCCTAGTAGCACACCTATATTGGTGAAATATTGGTACAATATTGTGAACATATTGGCGAAATATATGAAATGCAATATTGGCGAGAAAAAAAAATGTGACCATTCAGCAATATTGGTCCAATATTACTTGAATAATATTGGCGAAATATTCTTGAACTAATATTGGCCTCAAAATGTTCGACGATATTGGTACAATATCGCTGATACAATATTCTGACAATATTGGCACAATATTCAAAAGTTATATTGTCAAGAAGTAAAATGTGAACATTTTGCGATATTGGTCGAATATTTTTTGAATATTTTAGAAATAGTTTTGGTGAAATATTCTTGAAGCAATAATGGCCTCAAAATATTTATCGATATTGGTACAATGTTTATCGATATTGGTACAATATCATTTGGATATATTGGTGGATGTCAATATACCTTGGTAAATTATCAAATGTCTTTTAGTTGATGAAGGTGACACCAGAGTCTGCCTTTTGATCGCCAAAACCACTGAGTGAGCTGTCTTGAAAACAAGTTATGGGAAGCATTTAATATACTTTCGTAGGTTTCAGAAGACGTTCTATATGTAGAGCCACCTAGCGGATTTTTATCCAGGTTTGATCATGATCTGATTTCAATATGTTTCATTGAATATTCGGCCAATATTCAAATTCCATCTCAATCTAGATGTAGGAAACAATATTAAGACAATAATGTTTTAACGATATCGATGAATTTTATTGAACCAATATTAAACCAATATTAATTAATAAGATTTGTTGAATATTGGCGAAATGATATTCAACCAATGTGTTATCACACTTGGAGATACAATATAGTTTTTATTCCTAGAATCGATATCAGGGGAATATTGGGATTGCGATATTTATTCTAGATGTTAAAAACGATGTGAAGACAATATTGTTTTATCGATATTGGTAAATATCATTCAACCAATATTGACTCAATATGAGTTATTACAATTTGTCAAATGATATTCAACCAATATTCTAACAAACTTGGAAATACAATATAGTTTTTTCCCCTATAATCGATATGACTGGAATATTTGGATTGCAATATTTATTCTAGATGTGGAAAACAATATATAACCAATATTGTATTATCGATATTGGTAGAAATTATTCAACCAATATTGACCCAATATTTCGTCTGACAATCTACATTCAAAACTAGTTCAACCAATATTCCACCAATATTATTGATATAATATTGTTTTTTGAATATTCACCCATTTTGGGCCAATTTTGATTTTTCATCTACAATATATCTATATTGGCCCAATATGGAACCAAGATTCAGCCGATATGATGTGCTACCTGAGAACATTCCCAATTGAAATTTGAAACAAACATTATTCCTCTGGAAAAAACTTTCGATAAAAATAAAGATATTTTTTGTACATTATCTAACAAAAAACTACTACTTTCCTAGCTAAAGCCACGCTAGACAATGAACTACATCTAATTTATTTCTTTTATTCATTTATTTATTTATTTATTAACAATAGTGTGTGTGAACAAGCTAAGATGTAAATAATAAACTTATTTAACTGAAATAACTTAACTTAACTGAGCTTGCAATACATATACATATATAACCTATTTGAAGGCACCTAGAAGCTGAAGCTTCTTTATGTGCCTAGTTTTGTATCGTTAACATGATAGCATAGATATTGTATTCTAATAACAGCCGCCCTCTACCCTCACGGACTATGCATTTGGGTACACACTCTTCGAGTGATTATGAGAAAGTATTATTATTATAACTTGAAAGAATAAATTTTATTATTAGTTTTTTTTTTGTTATATTTAACAGAAAACAACTACTTCCCTATTTAAGGCCACGCTGGATATTGAACTACATCTGTTAGATATTGTGAAAAGAACCAATCTAGCAAATTTTCACTTTCAGATTTTTCCTTTCGAGTTATATATGGTCTTTTCACAATATCTATCAGATGTAATTCAATGTCCAGCGTGGCTTTTGCCGAGAAAGTAGTTGTTTCAATTTTCAGTTCAGGATGTTTCCTTTTCCGATAATGTATCTATTACTGCATGGGACAAATAATGTTGAATTTGGTATAACTAATTAATATATCTGTACATCAGACTTGGGGAGCGCTTTAATTCAAAAGTTCACTCCTGTAGCGTTTCAATATATGAGACATTCATTCTTTGCTTCATTTCTAAACCATTTCACTACAAATAATTGAAGGGTCCTGAAGATGAAATGATTTGAATTCGAAACGTCGCGTCGGTCAGAAAATATTATTCCCAACAATTTATCTAAGCACATAAATGTAATTATTCTCCTCCAGACTGACATCCAGAGCCAGATATATACAGAGTGATTTCGAATGGGATCAACAAACTCCATGTGCTGATTCTTTATATAAACATAGTATGATATTTGTTGTTGTTTATTCAAAATTTCTTCTTTCCGTCAATCGGCTGCACCCTTACGAGCAACCCTCATAAGTATCGGTGAAACTTGTGTGAGCTAGGAGAGACCAGGCCCTCAACTTTGAACTTATGAGGCCCTCATGGTTGACAAGCAAACGTTCGACCATCACTACCACCATAAACAGATGTTTTGATTCGGTTTTCTACTGTGAACCCGAGATCACAAATGAAAGACAGACTTATGAGATAAATTCAATCACGAGTGGAATTTTATTAGACTATTTCACAAACAGAGTGAAAGATAAAAAATCTGAAATTCGGCAGAATTAGATTAAATTGGCAAAAAACGTAATCTGCGAAATCAATAAAGTTCAGTAAACAGGAAACATTGATTAATTCGATAGAATTTATCCCAAATCTGTTCGTTTTTAAATGCGTGCATGGCGCATTACTTATATTTGACGTTTAACTGTCACATATACGAAGCTGAAAACACCGAACTTGACAGACCAATCAGAGTCAAGAGTCAAGTTCGGTATTATCGATAATCCGAACTTGACTAGAGCTTCTGATTGGTTCATTTAGCAAGTGCGTGAAATAGTCAATAGTAATACCACGAGCATTGTTTATAGAGAAAGAACTCTATAAACACTGCCACGAGTGATTCAATTTTCGCGATAAGTCTGTCGATTCATTTCTGAACGAAACTGACAATTCAGTTGAGTTCAGAAATAAAAGGCAGTCTAATGAGATAAATTCAATCACGAGTGGAATTTTATTAGACTATTTCAGGAAGCATCAAAAGTATTATTATAAACATGAACAATAAATTCATCATAACCATAATCAATCAACTATAATCACAAAAAATGTATTATAACTATCAATAATTTATTATATAGTTACGATGCGACCCATTTTGACGTTTTAGCCTACAATTATGATCTGTCAAAATGTCAAACTTTGCTTTGTCATCTATGGCTACATCGTTGAAAACACTAACGCTGACATACCAATCAGAGATTGAGAGATTGAGAGACAGCTGGTGTTTTCGCGATAAATCCAACTGTAGAAGACGATGCTGTGTGCATGTTTTGCGACCAGAAGTTTTCTGCAGACGCAAGGGGAGAACTGTGGATTCAGTGTCTGATGTGCCACTTCTGGGCACATAACGATTGTTCTGATTGGTGTGGCAAAGATGCCTTTACTTGTGACTTCTGTCGATCATAATGTCATTTTTATAATTTGTTCATAAGGTATAAATATTTCATGTTTATGCACCCACCAATGCACTTTTTTAAATAAAAATTCTCATTTTTTAAATATTAGTTCCTATTTTTTAAGCGGGTCCATATTACCAGCATAGTTTCTCGAAATGTCAATTTTGAGTTTTTTGAGATAATTACGTGTAACTTCTAAAATATTGCCATCATTCTGAATTCATTCAAATAGACACTAACTGAATATATATAGAACCTAGTGATACAAAGAATTCGAAGATAAACATAAAGCTCTTTGGTTTATAGAAGGAAAACAAACTGGGGTACCATAATACCACCTTCTCCTCTAACGGAGGATTTTCTTTTACTTTTTCGATCAATATTTCATCCTCTAGCACAGAAAACTCCAATTTGTGGTACTTCTAACCGACGGACATCATTTCCGTCCATCTAGGTAAAATAATTTTGGGTAAATAATTTGGAAGTAAAGGCGGAAATACAGAATATTTCCACAAAGTTCGGAGAACTGCGCAGGTTAAAGATCGTTCATATCAAAAGTGGTCTGATTCAGACTATGTTCTACACAATACTGGGCTTCACCGAAAACGCTAATGAACTTGTCGTGCTATATCACCGAAATATTTCGGGCCGATACGGTTTTATGAACAAGAAATTCGGTTTGATCAAACTGATCACTGTGCAAGTCACTACCGAAAAAAACTAGTGAACTAAAGATTACTTCTCGACAAATATACATTCCGAATTTGAATCAACTGAATTTTATTTATTACCAGGTTAACATTTTTTTGACAAAATCACGGCAGTTGAGGGCTGCCCGACTTTTCTTGTTGAATTGGTAGGTATATAAAATTCAGTGCCTAAATTATATCGACTTACAAAATGACAACTTGAAATACGTTGCTTATACCTCGAATAGTTTCTACATCTACGCTATCTATACAAATGTCCGTTTTTATAATATTACCTTAGGTTATATCAAAGCATGATAATTGTTACTTTCAATTGTTTCTTAGAACAATTGAAAAAGTTAATAGTAATTGATTTAGTGGTCAGATGCTATTAATATAGAAAAATCTAACTGAATTAATTGCAATTTGTTATTACTAGTTCAATTTCAATTAATTTCAATGCAATTGATTTTTACTGCAATTGAAAAAATCGCAATTACTTATTAAATCAATTATTTGAATAATTGAATATTCAATTGTATAATGCCCAACACTAGTATCAATATTGTACCATTGGAGGTGTGCTACTTGGGATCCAGTCCATTCTTCCGTTTCAACCTTACCAATTGGTATATTTATCGACAAATCTTCAACAAAAAACTGCTACTGCTCTCTACGACTGTTGATTTGGATGTGTTAGATTGGCAAAATTTTCTAGTTCAATTTGAAGATTGCATTGCAAAGTAGTTCTTGTAGAAAACTTTGCCAAGTAACAGTTGCAGGGTGCAGTATGTAGTTCTTTTCTACTGCAGTATTGTCGACAATTTTGTATACCTTAAAGTGAATGACTGAATTACCGAATCCATTTTTTATCATTAATTCAGTGATCTTTCAACAAGTACCACCAAGTGTCAATCATTTTTTTCTATAAGACTAGGGCAATTCATTGAAAATTACTATCTCATCCAACTCTGATTGCAGAGAAAGTTATCCTTAGGACAAATACGAAACCAACTAATAACATACCACACTTGCATGGAACATTCAAGACATAGAAATTACAAATCTGTATAATCTCAAAGAGGGAAATTGTCGCTGAAAACTCACTGCGAAGGTGCAGAAACATCTCCAAATTACATGAAACACAAATGTAGCGTGCCAACTCGACGATGCTTAAAGATCTGATAATACAGAAACACCATCGACGACTAGATTGTTCGAGTCGATAAAGCAGGTATCTGCCTTGCGGAATCAAATCATTCGCCGGGCGGACATCAACTTGCATAAAATATATCAAAAGCGCCTTCAAAGCACACGTCATTAACTTAATGAGCTTACTCCGACCCTCTTCCTGGAAAATTTGGAATCCAGCAACTCGTTTCAAACGTATACGACCAAATATTGAATTTTTCCAAGGATGACGAGACGGTCTGTTACAGCGCTTGTTCACCCTCTGATGAATATTTGATGATATTTTGAGTAGGTAATTTCTACTGGTCATGTAGTTTTTATTAAAATGTTAGAATGAGTTTTTTTTCCATGCCTTGTAATACAGAAAACGGAATATGTTATGAAAATGTAGCTGGTCATTAAGGATTTTCAACTTGGACTTAACATGAATCGGAAATGAATGTATGACATAGCAGACAAGGGAAATGAAAAATAGAACTGAATTTTAAAAAAAATGTGAATTGGAACACTAGACCTCTCGGTTTTCAGCCAAGTGCGGTATTGCAGTCATGATTGTCAATTACCTTTTCTTTAATAGTTGGCTACGGTGAAAGTGCACCATACAGGGTGATTTACCACCACTCAAACAAAATTAAATGGGGTAATGGTCTTTCATGTGCGAAAGCACCTGTTAAATTTGAAAGCTATCCGTGATGATTTAATCAATTTTTTTTACGTCAACCGCAATGGATATGCCAATGCATCATTGAATGTTAGAAACCACACGGAAAAAATGTAATTGTACCAAGTAAAAATTTGTATACTACCTATATGAGACAAGCACACGCTTTAATAGACACAAGAAAAATTAAATTCCCGAATTTGATCACTTGATGTTACTGATGTAATTCGAAGAATATAATGTAACCTACCAATATTAAACTCTTAACTAGAAGCAAACATTTAACTTCATTAGCCTCAATCTACGTTCTATTTGCAGTAGGTGCTCAGTTTATAACTACTAGTTACTAGTGAATTTACCATTTAAGAATTATTTACTCTCCAATAACTCATATACTTGAATCTACAGAAAAATATATTAGTTGCTACTATACAGTATTTTACTGCAGCGACATTTTTAGATTATTATGGTCATTCTGCTTCACTTGGCCTTATTAAATGACCCTCTTTTGGGTAGTTTATTATTGTCTTACCTTCAACAGCTTTCATTCCATCTTTGATCAGGTTACACCAGATAATTAAAATATTCACTTGCCCTCATGCCCTCAGTTTACAGTTATTAGTTTTTCAAAGTAGAATCATTTGTATTTCAGAAAGCCTTATTATCAATACATTCATTTCATTCTTGAATCCACAATGAGATGATTCGGTTCGGTTGCACCAAGGAGGCAATGATTTAGTTTATACTCTAAGAAAATGTACTTGCATAGCAGATACAGGCAAGCAAAATACACTATTCAAGAAAAACTGGAGATAGAGATTGCAGTTTTTATGAGAATATTGTTTCGTGAACTATTTGTTGATATGGAAAGAAGTGCAAGCTCTGACAGTTCAAGAAATAAGAAAGTTATAACGAAATCAATTTGATTCAGTTTTTTGAGGATCACTTGACAAATACAGTTTTACTAAATACGGTTCTGTAGAACAAAACATGTTTTACAGAGGAATTGTGCTAAAAGACAAATGCTGAGATTTTGCAATATTTGTCATTTAATTAAATTCTATTAGGAAATAAAAAAATTATGGACTTGAGAAAAAAGTGTTATTGTTTATTTGGCACCTAGACTAAATACGAGCCCATGAGAACATTTGATCAGAAACTCAATACCAATAACATAAGTAAATTTCAGACAGATCCCACTGTGGGCCAATTTCCTATGCTATTGTGCGGGGTCCTTTGAACGTTCTTTTGAGAGTTTTATTTTCTGCAAGTTTTAAGACATTTATATAATTTCTGATGAATTGAACGAATTGTTATTTCGAGATTTTTATTTGTCATCAATTCTTGCAAAAAATATCATTCATTGTATATTCCACAATACATATCTACGAGGGGGAAACTGCTGAGGAAAAGATGATTATCACCAACTATTGATTTTTATCTTACGATATCCTCTATTAAAAATGAAAAAATACAGTTATTTTTTTTTGATTCGCCTTATAGTTTCCAAGATACTTGACTGTTTAGCTAGGCGTGCGATGACGTGAAGTTATTGGCCGCTGTGACGTCACTTTACAATGGTCGGACAGTGCGTGTTCTGCTCCCGACATGTGTATTTGGAGTTTGCGTCTGAAATTGATAAAAATGTCGAATGCAGAAACTAGAAAATTGTGTATTGTGCTAAAGTGTTTAAATACAACTACTAATGCACCCGAAAAGTTGTTTTTATTTATCACTTTCAAACCTAAAAGTCGAAAGAAATGGATGCAAAACATGAAGTACACGTAATAAATTTAGGTCTCAATATATTTGATGAAGGATACATTTTTTGTAATTTATGTGGGTCAGAGGTTGTTAACATTTTTTTAATTTTATCATGATTGTTTTCTACAGTGTTTTAAAGAGTAAGTTTACCGTTTAGGTACTTAGGTACAATAATGGAAGTTTAACCTATTATCATATATTTTTACTTTGATTCAGATTCAAAGTGACATGGAAAACTACGTGAAGTATACATTAGTTGTAGTTAGAATAAAACTTAAAAAAGAAGTGATTCCACATTAATTTGAATGCCAAAACCTAAAAGGTCCTTTTTTGTGTTTTGTACAAATTATTGTTCAAACTTTCGTATTTTGAGAACATAGTAATTGCAATATATATCCTCTCAGAAAGTATTATCGGTAACACCATTCAAAATATTTTTGTCCCATCACTCCATATCGATTTGTTAAAATTTTTTGGAAAAGTGGTACCATTCAGATCCGCACTTATACTTGATATTTCGAGTGCATATGTTGGAAAAATATCACTTGAACACCATGCCATTTGAAATTTTTAAATTGATGTGACCCCCTGCATGCAGAAAAATCCGGCAGACTGATTCACCACACTTTCGCAGTCACAAAATCGTGGTACTTGACAACCCGATCGTAGAACAAATCGCAGCTCCGACTAATAAGCTGTACTTCTACAAAAGTGAACGTGAACAATTATATGTTCTTGAATATTTCGTGTATTAGTGGATAGATGATACTGAAATTAACGTTACTTTGTACCATAACAGTTTAGTCTATTGAGATTTTTCAGAGTTCTCCAAATATTCTGGTAAATAAAACCATATCTTTCCGGTAGAAATCGCTCTACGATGCGTTATACATCATCATCCTCTCCTGGCAAAAACGTAGTCGTATTTATTATTCCGCTACCAGTATTATCAACTAAAGTTGATAACGGCAGTTACCGCCCATAGAAGAAAAGAATTACTAATGGTTTTGTGTTTATAAGGGATAACAGTAATAATAACCACATTCTCAGTAAAACTGAACTCGAATCAAGTTTTGAGATTACTTTTCATTCAAGGTAGATATTATTCACCTGCATTCATTGCGCTTTGTAGTAATACTTATAGAACAGAATGGTAAACATAAAGTTATACCTATTTGTTAAAATGATCGTTCAACGTTCAGTTGAGTTGCCGAGCGATTCCGGTTGAGAGAGGGTTCGTACACCTATGAAGATTTAGTGAAGTTTAATTTTTCGAGGAGCTAACGTCTGAGTCGAGAAGTCTGACAGCCGCATGCATAGTCAATTCCAGCGACTCGCTGGAGTTTCGCCGCTCGCTACACAAGAACTATAATTCACAGTCGAGCTCCAAAAAAGTGGTATATCGCCAGCGTTTCGCCAAAATGTGACTTATCGCGTGGTTGTCACTTTTTTGGAGCTCGACTGTGCATTATAATCCTTGTGTAGCGAACGGCGAAACTCTGACGAGTCGCTGGAGATTGACTATGCATACGGCTATGAGTATATTATTATCGTGAGTGATCAGTGAAATTTATTACTACTCTTGAAGGTGAGTTTCGTGTAAACAGAATTTTCTGAATATGGATTCTATAATTCTATACGGTTTTAACATTTCAGAGGACTCATTCAAATGCGATTTGTTTTAGCCGCTTCTCTATACGTTTAATAGACCAAAATCAATAATTGAACGTCATATTGTGCTCATACATAAGCTGAACAAGATTTCAGCGAATGACTGCATGGTGTTGAAGAAAATTTAGATGATGCAATCCTTACTGGACGTAAATTGAATGTAAATACTTCCATGAGCTGAACAATATGAGATAAAAATTGATAAAAGTCTCAAATCTCCAAATTCGTCTTCCTGTTTCAGTATACCGGTCATCAAGGTGGCGGAAGAGAATAGTAACTCTGAACAATAAACAACCTGATTATGGAAAACAAACCTGATTATGGAAAACAAACCTGATTATGGAAAACAAATCAACAGAATTACGAAAACAGTTGGAATTCATTCACTTCCTTCACTTGAAGGTATGTAACGAGTTTACTTTTCACATTATTGAGTCGAATAATATTTCTTATTGAATAATAGAACTGTACAATTCAGTGAAACGACCTTTTCACATATGATGACGTTGTTTTCACTGCTCCTGTAGTGGTATTTATTTCGCTTCTTTGTCCATGAACCATAAATGACAATGAATTTTTCACAAAAACTAGAGACGAATTCGAACTAAAGAGAAATAGAGTCGTGAAAGCAAATTCGTCAAATAAGATCAGATTGGTAAGTATCTCCGAGCAATAAAAGATATAGAGGTGCCATTTCTATATAAACAACACACGTTGTTATGAAACCTGCACATCACTATCCTTTGTGATAGATTGTGGGTGAGGGGTAACCTCCGAGTTCGGAGGGGGAGATTTGTTATTGTTATGATATTCGGATGTAAGATTAGAACCAGTGACGGCGTGCTGATACATTTTTTTCAGGTTATATTTTTATCTCTAGACGACAACATGCCTGGTTGGAAAGCACGTGTGTTGTCAGGATGTCAATAAAAAAATACTGTATTATGCGAAAAATTAGATTCTTGCTGACAAAGTGCTGAAGTAAAAAAGCAAATATATTCAAATTGTTGGATCACATCAGTAAACTATACACTATACCTACACTATATACATTATATACATCCATTATAATACACATAAGAATTCACACATAAACTGTAATACACATAACAGATTACATTCATATTCATGTTGAAAGTGTATCATTGAAATACTCATCCGAAGTGTAGTAAAAGCCTTAATAGCTCATTAACTCTTTTTGTTATGTTTTTTTTTCTGACTTAAGTTATTGGTATCCTGGGGCAGATAATCAAAAAGTGTTTAAGAGTTGTCAAAAAGTTATGTCTCTACTTATGTAGAGTTAGGCTCAGGGAGCGATCGTTATTACAAGTCTGCCTGGTAGGAAAACGAACATTTCTCATGTAGTTATTATTTTACTTCTGTTTCTTAAAAATCAAACAGGTGAGAGTCATTAAAGTTTATGAGTTAAATAGGGGTCGACATGTATCTCTGAAGACATCTCTGCAGACATACCAAACAACAGCTCTATTTTGATGTAGTCTTGATTTGCTCACAGGGTGGAGCGATGACTTGCTTATTGTAAATCGTATGTCCAGTTTGAAACAAATTAAAATTTTGTATTGCATTCTTCTATTCTTTTGCTGGAGTAGTCTAATTTTTTGTATCTGACGGATTATAGTTCTGGTTGTTACTTTTAAACACTTTCTTCTGGTATCATCTGTGTCAATATCATCGGTTTCACAATCACGAATTCCTCTAAAATAGCAAACATTTCAAACACACACACTTAACTACAAAGTTAAGTTACCAGTGAAGTTAACAGTGAAGTAAATTCCATGTCCAACAAATTCAAAGTAAAAAATATCACTAAACTACCTATCGTCGTTGATACTGCAATACGAGCAATATGTCCAGTAACATTCATTTTACAGAAGACTGTAGGTAATAACTACTAATGACCATAGCGGTCGATGCCAAAACACCAAAGAAAAAAAATAACTACTACATAAGAATTTCTACCAGTCATTGTTTTGGAATTCAAAGACAAGTGTAAAATAATCGCGTGTAGAAATGTTTATGTAGTACCTGTTATCATTTTACAGTCTCCTCCTGTGAAATAAATGTTTCGTGACATAGCTCGGATTGCAGTATCATCGACGCTATGTTTTATGTACTCGAAAGACTTCCCAACAAGACATAAGAGTTGAGTTTGCTTATTTACTTCTTAGTGTACCTACACTGCAACAAGCTTTATCCTAATTATTGATAGATAATCGTTTTTAAGGTAGACTTAAATAGTAACAATGTTTTATACAGCTATTTTAACAAATAGTGTATTTTCGTCTCAAAATCGGGATTATGCCATGATTTCCATGCTGCGACGCCCATGGTTTGATTTGACAAAACAATAAATAAGTCGTAAACGGACGTAAACAAACATGGTCGCCAAGTTAAGAGTGAAAATAACATGAAATTCCAAACTGATCCCCGAGTGAAAACGGAAGACAGAGAAGCCCTCTCTATATCTTTTATTGCTCGGAGGTAAGTATACATTTTAATATCGAATAATTTATATCAGATATGATCATTTATTTCTTTTCTGATCCTTATACTTATGGACAACAAATTGGATATTGATATAGTCTAATCACCTTCTAGAATAGTTCACTCCTGAACTATCCACAAGCGAACACGAAGATATAGCGTGGTTGACTCCAGCCTCCAGAGAAAATCCCAAATCAAGATATAATTGGAAACTGTCCTGCGTTCGAACATCAACTAAATTGATATAGTTTGGTAAGTAGCTCTACAAATCCATTTTAGGCAAAGTCTGAACCTTTTTTTTCAGTTTAAATAACACCTCCAGAAGATGTCAGGAGCAAGATATAACAACATACAAGAATCTCTATACCTGAACAGACCTTTGAAGAAAAATGAGCTGTTAGATATCTTGATATACCAATATAAAACAAATCAAGTCTATAGAGCGTTTCCCCGGTTTCAAGTAAACAGCCAGTAATAAAGTATTGCCACCCTTTTACTGACTGTATTCACAGAGAAAATAAGGAAGACTAATATCTACAGGCTATCAGAGCAAGGGACTAATTCTTTTTGTTGAGGTAAATATAAGTGAAGCTCTTATAATTTAGGGTTAACTCAGAATAATAGAATATATCCATACCTGCCATGTGTATGTGAAAAAAAATTAAAATGAAAGGTTTTTTCAAGAAAACTCCTAGCGTCTAAGTTTTTTCCTAATTTTTGGACCATATTCTCTTTCAAATTTATTCAATTCCTATATGTTGGATTTTTATTTTCAACTAGAGGCATAAGATGTCCGGAGGACTGCTCACTGCTAATATCCTATACAATAGGAAAGTTGGGTCGAAAATCCATCAGAAAACAACTACTTTCCTGGCTAATGCCACGACGAACATTGAATTACATCTGACGAAATTTCCGTGCAGAGTTCCTACAAGGTTCTCTCTGCAATTGCTTGGTTGCATGGGAATGTTCATCGAAACATTTGGACCACCTATATATCGATTTCGGAGTGTTGCTCCTCATCAGTATAGGGTAGGTCTAGCAGTCAATAACTAATGACTGCAACGAATGAATCGACGACCAAACCCATTTAAAGACCGAAACTGAGATCGCGCCCGCACAGTGGATTAATTCCAAACTGCGAGCGCCATCTCAGTGCCGGAAGCCCAACCAAAGCAATACCCATGACCACGATCGTCAAGACCGTATATAAACAGAAAAGAAAACTGTAGGTCACAATGAGCTTATGACAAAAGGCATAAGATGTCCGGAGGACTGCTCACTGCTAATATCCTATACAATAGGAAAGTTGGGTCGAAAATCCATCAGAAAACAACTACTTTCCTGGCTAATGCCACGACGAACATTGAATTACATCTGATGAAATTTCCGTACAGAGTTCCTACAAGGTTCTCTCTGCAATTGCTTGGTTGCATGGGAATGTTCATCGAAACATTCGAACCACCTATATATCGATTTCGGAGTGTTGCTCCTCATCAGTATAGGGTAGGTCTAGCAGTCATTAACTAATGACTGCAACGAATGAATCGACGACCAAACCCATTTAAAGACCATTATAGGATATTAGCAGTGAGCAGTCCTCCGGACATCTTATGCCTCTTGTCATAAGCTCATTGTGACCTACAGTTTTCTTTTCTGTTTATATACGGTCTTGACGATCGTGGTCATGGGTATTGCTTTGGTTGGGCTTCCGGCACTGAGATGGCGCTCGCAGTTTGGAATTAATCCACTGTGCGGGCGCGATCTCAGTTTCGGTCTTTAAATGGGTTTGGTCGTCGATTCATTCGTTGCAGTCATTAGTTATTGACTGCTAGACCTACCCTATACTGATGAGGAGCAACACTCCGAAATCGATATATAGGTGGTCCGAATGTTTCGATGAACATTCCCATGCAACCAAGCAATTGCAGAGAGAACCTTGTAGGAACTCTGCACGGAAATTTCATCAGATGTAATTCAATGTTCGTCGTGGCATTAGCCAGGAAAGTAGTTGTTTTCTGATGGATTTTCGACCCAACTTTCCTATTGTATAGGATATTAGCAGTGAGCAGTCCTCCGGACATCTTATGCCTCTTGTCATAAGCTCATTGTGACCTACAGTTTTCTTTTCTGTTTATTTTCAACAGTTCCAGATATACAGCCCAATTTGTTCTATAAATGAAACGAATACGACACGTTGAAATTAGCTATTCAACCGATACCAATATTGATTGCGCACAATATTTTGTTTCTGAGGAAAATGATGTTTGCACTGGTTTTTTTTTATTGTGATTTCATTTATATCATTATTATTTGCCCACCTATGTGAGTCAAGTACAAGTATATGTTTTACATAAACTTTAGTTCTGTATATTCTGAATGTTATTGAATAAATGATAAATATCAGCAATTGGTATTTTTTCAGGTTGTTTAATCCCATGATATTAAAACAGTTCAGTACACAATACCATATCAAAGTGTACCCATTTGCTATTTTTCATATTATTTTTAGTCTGGTTTCAAACAAAGTATGGCAATAATAGTCACGAATTTTGAGGGGAAAAACATAAAATTTGCTATACCGTGGTTTGACACAAGACTAAAAGTGATACGGAAAATAGCAAAAATGGTACATTTTGATATTGGTGTTGTATAATGAACTGGGTTACAATATCATGTGCGAGAGTGTGGTAAAATGTTCGATAATCAGTCTACTAGCTAGTCGTGGTGAAAAATACTCTACAGGCGATATTACAGATGGAAGAAACATATACCACGAACTTAAGTGAACAATTCTCTGATCAAATCTAATAGTTGAATAGGTGGGGGTTCCTATTCCAGATTCACTAATAAATTATAGTAAAGAATAATCAGCGGGTAGTTAATCGATTTTATGTAGTCGTGGTAAATATAACCACGATGTTCCGTTGATCGATTTTTGGTTTTCGCGTTCAAAATTACTGCATTACCTAGCAATAATTTCTTATAGATGTATAAACGTTTTTTAAAGAGTACATCTCATTACGATCAAGGTGTGTCCATATTCTTAACATTTTTCGTGGTTAGATTATTGACGATTCTAGTATTTCCTACGATTCTTTTCTCTGCGTGTGCCCTTTCTATAATGTAATCACAATGTTTTTTATTTCAGAAAGTAGTATCGGTGATTCCATTCGAAACAATTTTTGATTCATGTCTATAAGTCAAACCGTTCGAAAGTTAAAAGTGGGAGGGGACTAAAAAAAGCTGCACTGTATAATGGATTAAAAATAATAACCTATCCACGTATATCAAGAAAATTACTATCCATAAACAAATCAGAAAGTTACTCAAACAATTATTTGCTGTAAAAGTTTATAATGAATTGGAGGAATAATTTAGTGAGGTGTTTTAGTATTCATCCTATGAATTTTATTTATTATCACATATAGTCGATTCTTCTTATAACACATTCTCTTTTCAACATTGTTTTAAATTATATTATTGTTTGTTAGGCATGTTTCATATCGGTTGTATTGTATGTTGTATGTTTACACTAAATCTTTGTCTATTTGAAAATATATATTTTTTCATCTGAAAATAAAGAATATTGTGACTCATTCGTTTGTTACAGTTCTAGCTATCGTCCGGTGAGGCAGCTGCAGTCCTACGGCTATCACCCTGTATTAATTGCTGCTTGTTTACTCGCCCTGTTCAAACCACCCAGCCTCTGTGTCATCTGTTTTTCACCATATAATGATCGCATTATTCCGCGTTTCCTCTGGACCCCAGCGGTGCTCAGAGTAAGCTTCAACACATTCAGCTTGCTTGATGAATTTGACATTTACTGTATATTTCCAAGACCCCAATTCTTTTCATGTTCGTGTTTTCAGTAGAGCGAACACGTTTTACAAAGCTTGAACAAGAAATATGTTCTTTTTAGTCGACACGGCTAAGGTAATGTTTTTATTTCTTCTCCTTTCCTGGGGCGTGGAGCATAAAATTAGCTGCTCTCGCAGACTCAGGACATGCAAGAAGGTCGTTTAGAATCCAGAGTGTATGACTTGGGTGTCCCTGCAAGTTACGCTATTATCCAAAAGTTCCTTGAAAGTTTTTATTAGAATAACGTGGGAACGGAATTATTCGTCCTTGATATGGAGGATGATGACCGAAAAATTGGTCGTTAGGATAATACATGGAGATTTGATGAAAAAAGTTGGTTAATAGTTCGATGTGGGTGGGAGTTCGTTGATTCCGAGTCGCGTACCTCCATGGGGTGTTTGACACAAAAGGTAATAGAAAAAAATATTGTGCAGGCTGTGTTGAATTTGCATGAATGTATTAGATTATTCAAGAAATAAAAACCACCCGAATACTAAAACTGAGTTAAAATCACAGTCGACGCGTGTTTCACCAACACAGTTAGCATCTTCGGAAGCTAAAGTCTATTAGATGAGTAAAAAAAATATACTTCAATTATTAATCATAATGATACTAGTTCCATTTGAACACTATAATGAAACGAGGGTTACATTAAACCACGATTGACAATAAATAAATCAATGAAATTGATATATTTTCAAGGACGTTGTCTTTGATGGAATAACTATTTGAAACTTAGAGCACTTGAAGGAAACGACTTCTAGCGGGTTTCGAGGAAATTATTTCTATTTCACGATAGTTTCAGAGTAACTAAAATCACTCAGTTCTATACAGAAACAAAAACAAACAAGATGGGATTTGCTTGGTTTTCTATTAACATTGTTCAGTTACGAAAATTTGTTGCCGACCGATGTTTTCCCTTTACTCCCATATACACTTACGACGTATGCTTCTTAATGACAATGAATGTGCTTCATTGTCGGAAAAAATAAATTTTTGTTGACAAAGCGAGTACTTAAGGTAAAGGTATATGTGTAAATATAGTTGAAAGAATATACATATAGCGTCACAATCACGTTAATAAACATTTGTAGTCACAAAAAATGTAAATAAACATATAAAACATATAAAATATTCAAAATATATTATAAATAGTTACATTTTAATATAAATTATAATAAATTAAAATTGAATGCCGATATTTCTATCTGAGTAGAATTCGTATAATGAATAATAGGCCTTCGATATCAAGAGCTTTTTTACTGATTTTCTAAATTTAGTGGAACATGTTTCACCTTTAATTTCATTAGCCAAGTGATTAGACAGTTTTTTGCCGTTGTAAATGAACGATCTCTTCATTTTTGAAGAAATTGGAATTGGTAAACATATGTTAAACGTATTTCTGGTATGACGTCGAGATATAGTAGAATTTTGAACTATGTTTTTTTTTGGATTAGGCATACCATTTCCAAAATAAGAATGCAAGGCAGGGTCGAAATATTATATTTTTTGAATAACGACCTACAGGAGTCCCTGAAACCGGCTTTACGCATATTTCAAACTCCTTTTTTTGCAGATCAAATAAATATTGGCAAGATGTTCCCCAAAAACAGATGGTATCTGCAATCCTAAAAATTTTGCAGACTCCTTGTTTTCAAGTAATTGAGTAAGTACCCAGGTAAATTTCCAGCGTGGAACACTTGAGTGTGATAATGCTAGTCTTAGCGATGTTGAATGATAACAGGTTAACATCACACCATTCTTTTATTTTTTTTTTAGATCTTGGCTAATCCTTTGCTGGAGTTGCATTTCATTTTTGCTATGCCAAAGTAATGTGGTGTCATCTGCAAATTGAGTCATTTTTGCAGATATATCAATGCCAGCTAGATCGTTGATATAGGTACAGCAAAAATAGAATTGGGCCGAGAACCGACCCATGTGGAACTCCACGAGTTACTGTTTGGAGATGTGATATCGTCCCTTCAATGCCAAAAACGCGAATGTGAAAATTTCATGATTTTCACCTATGTGCACCGGCAACAGTAATAAATTTCAAGGTTTTCAATGCCAAAAGCACGAATGTGTCTGAGCCTATATCCTCTCCACAACCTGTTGACTGTTTCACGAGAGTGTCAACTTTAGTTGCGTTCCAACGCTCAACGCGCGAATGTGCTTTATTCGTGGTTTTGCCGTTGGAAATATTTCTGGACATTCAAGTGAAGACATTCGTGATTTTGACAGTATTGTTGATAGTGTTTAAGCGTAGTCATGGTTCTGGTACATTACTGTTTTTTTAGAGAAAAAATGAGTTCCCGTTCAAGAAGACTAGCGCAGCTTGGCAGAAAATTGAACTTACCAAGACTCTTTAGTGACCAGATATTGTGAAAATTGGCCTTAAAATTACGATTATCAAAGCAAAGACGAATGTCTTGTAAAATCGGACAAGAAATTGACAGTTTCTGTAATCTTTTTAATTTTTTGTCATCTAAAAAATAACACATGTATCTACTTCATTTTCAGCAGAATCAACAAATAACGAATTGACTTTGGTGCAACCAGGGCATCATGAAATTCTTCCTCGTACATACGAAAATCAAATTCCAGAAGATCCAACCCATACTAAAGATTTGTATGAACTTCCACTAAATACTACAGAGAGTATTTAGTCATAATTCAGGTCCTGAAGTTATGGCCATGGAAGGTAAATTTTCGATTGCATTGGTTTTCACTAGTTAAAAGTGTATTGAAATACTTATAATAATTTATTTCATATTGTTTTCAGGTGAATACCCCACGATAAGCTGTTTGACACAATTTCCTCAAGAATATTCTGGAAATAATACTGTAAATAGTTTGGAACTACACGAAAATGAAATTTTGCATCATGAAATTCGCCCTTCTATTTCCGGAAATCAATTGTTAGAAGATCTAGATTACTCCGCTTCATCATCTGACAATTATGAACCCTCCAAAAGTTCTTCAGAAACAGACAGTGTTACTTCGGAGAGAAATTCAGATGACGAACAAGAAAACCATTCCAACCAGAGTGAAAAGCCCGAGCAAACGAAATTTCCTAAAAGAAAGGTAACACGTGAGCAGCAATGGAAAACCATATTTCGTCTTTTCCGTCAGTCCAGTTGCACTACTGCCGTAAGAAAAGTACAAAAAAATAAAAAAAATTAAAATACTTGGACGCATCTCTAAATGTTTCTATAATGTATAGAATGTACAAAGATGTTTGCAATTCCGAAAGTTCAAGACCAGTTACGTTGGAGAAATATAGACAAATATTCAGAGAATATAATTTGGGGTTTTTCAGACCGAAAAAGATCAGTGCAGAAAATGCCTGGCACAAAAACATTTATCCAAAGAAGAGAGAAAGGCAACTGAATTACAATACAAAAATCATCTGGAAAGGAAGGAGGCCGCCAGTAGAGCTCGCGACTATGACAAATCATTAGCAAAGGAAAATCAAAGCATTTTAGCTTTCAACTCTGATCTACAGGCAGTGCTGACTACACCAAAAGGGCTTGCAGGGCAAATTTTTTACTTACGGATGCTGGCAGTGTATAATTTTACTGTATATAATTTGGGAAATCAGGACGTATGGTGTTATCTTCTGGATGAGACACAAGGTGAAAGAGGTGCGAATGAGATTGCATCATGCATATACAACTTTTTTATGTCACACAATGAGATCACTGCGGTTCGCATGATGTCCGACAGATGCGGTGGACAGCAAAAAAACTCTTATTTTGCAACCATGTGTCTCCAACTTTGACTCAATCATCCATCTTTGGAAACAATCGACCATCAATTCTTTGAGCCTGGGCATACCGAAATGGAGTGTGATTCCATACACTTCAAAGTAAAAAAAAAATCGAAGCACGTACCAGTTTATACGCCTGAGGGATGGGCACAAGTTATTAGAGATTCGCGAATAAAGCCTCAACCTTTTAACGTATGGACCTTGATGTTCGACGATTTTCTAGACTTCAAAGCCTTTGCAGCAAAGTCATTTAACTTCAACCGGATTCCCTGGAGAAGAGTATGCTGTGTCCGTTACATTAAGGGGCAGCAGTCAAAAGTATTTTATAAGACAAACTATGCGCAAGAGTTTATTGCAGCAGATTGTTCGAACACAAAAAGTAGGGGTCGTCCAAAACAAATAGTGCTAAGCAACGCCTATACAAGTTCACTAGCCATTAGCGAGGCTAAATCGAAAAATTTACAAAAAATGTGCAGAAATCTCACCATTCTCAAAGCATACCATAATTTTTATCAATCTTTGAAAACAAACAAAAATATTCGGGAGGAATGCGACACTGATACAGAATAAATACGGAGTTGTTTATGTTATTTTCTCTTTTGTGTTTTTTCTTTTGTGTTTTTTTTGTGTTTCTTATCAGCATCTTTATTTGGTTTCAAACCTGTTACTGTAAGCTATTTAGAAGGACTTTTAAGTTTTTTTAGAACATTTTTCAAGTTCAAGTTAATTTTTGACGAAACAGAAAAATGATGTCAAAAAAAAAGTTTTTTTGAAGAAGTTTATTTAACACGAAAAACATAAATTTTTACTTTTTTGCAAATCCAAAATAAGGAATGTACTGTTTTTTCAAAATAGGAAATTTTTAATGAAAATTTAATATATTTGTAATTTACGACTTGGACAATAACCAATACTAATTATACGGTAGCACTCTAAACAACAAGAGTTATTTTTAATATTTATCCAAACATTCAAATTGGAGTTTTCTCAAAAGTATAGAATAGCACATTCGTGATTTTGGCATTGGAGGGACGATATGTTGCCAAGGAGTGAGACTTTTTGATTACGTTCTGATAGGTATGATCTGAACCATCTCGACAATATATCTCTAAGGCCATATACTTCCAGCTTTTGCAGCAGGATTTTATGATCCACGCAATCAAATGCCTTTGAAAGATCACAAAAAACTGCTGCTGCTATTTCTCGATTATTAAAATGTAAATATACATCTTCTAGCAGATGAAACATGGCAGCTCCCGTACATTTTGAGCTTTGAAACCCAAACTGACTGGAACTAATAATATCATGTCTATTTAGAAACAACATAATTCTTTTTTTAACAAGTTTTTCTATGATTTTAGCAAGGGTAGGTAGCATAGAAATAGGCCTGAACTTAGCAGGATTGTTGATGTCACCACCTTTGTAAGGGAATAGCAATCGCTGTTTTGAAACATGCAGGAAATATTCCCAATGTAAAGCTTGCATTTATAGCTTTCACCAGAGCAGTGAGAGCGGAGTTGGGTGAATAGCTTTATGATTATGTCATCCCAACCGGAAGAGATTGTATTTTTAATTTCTTCAAAGATTTGCTTTATTTCAGTAGCATATGTAGGCATGAAAAAAATGTCTCTGATATGGACTTGTCCTTGAGAAAACTTAATGGATGAATATTGGATTTTATTTCTTTTGATAAGTTATCTGCTACAGTACAATAATAGTTAATAATCAGAGTTCAGTTCAGTTTTCAATGGAGCAGTTTTGTTTTTCCCCTGAGGTCGTTAAGAATTGCCCAGCTCTCTTTTTGTTTTGTTTGAATGTTTTAGATGATGTAGTAACTTGATTACTTATATTCCGGACGTCCATCATCTTAATGCTTGAAATATTTTTATCTCTTTGAAATTTTTCATAACGTTTCATTTGCTTGAATCCGCAAGCGTCTTCTGGTGAATTATGACAAAATCAGATGCTACGCGACCTACTAAGGTCTATAATTAAAGTGTAATTACGGTGTAATTACGCGCGGTCTCGTGGCGCGCGTGGTTTCGCTCTTTTTCTCCCTCCAAAACGGTCTATGAGTGGTTTCCATACGTTTTTAATTTCCACGCTTGGTTGACTGAAGTTACAATTGGCTTCTATATAGGTGGTTTCCATAAATTTCCGTTTGAACCAATGTTCCTCTCTATGAAGATCACTAGCTTCGTCCCAAAGAATTCGGTGGTGTTTTGTCCAGGCGTGACCAGCAATTCCTGATTTTGAGTCCATTTTTTGTGTTCGGCTATTCTTACTGATAATGGCCTCTTGGTCTCTCCGATAAAGGAATCTCCACATTCACATGGGACTTTGTAAATACAGTTTTTGCTGGATTCTGTTGTGTTCTCTGGTGAGGAAGCTTCGTAAGGTACTGCCGGATTGAAAGCAATTCTTGATGTTGTATTTATTTCCGATCCTTCTGATCTTCTCGGAGATACCCCTGATATAGGGAAGAATGAGAACGGGGTTTTGTGGACTTTCTTCGGTTGTCTTGGTCTTTTTGAGTTGTTTCCAAACTTCTCCTATGAATTTCTCGTAGTATCCGTTTCGGCGTAGGTCCTTCTTGATGTGGTTAATTTCCGCCTCCAATGACTCCTGGTTGTTGCAAATAGACATTGCTCTCTCCACCAACGTTCTTACGATTCGCCTCTTTGTGGAGTTTGGGTGGTTAGAGCCGTAGTTGAGGTACTGTTCTGTGTGTGTCTTCTTCCTGTAAACAGAGGTGAGGATTTCAGTGTCTGTTCTTTCAGCTTTCACATCAAGAAACGATAGGGTACTATTAGTTTCCTTTTCCATTGTGAATTTGATTGAATCCCTCATGTTATTCATTCTGGCGAAGAATTCCCCAAGGTGTTCATTTCCATGGTTCCAAATGATAAAGGTGTCGTCTACGTATCTTAGCCATAGATTTGGTTTGTATTTTGCCTCTCTGATAGCCAATTCCTCGAAACCACTCCATGTATATGTTGGCGATTACTGGAGAGAAAGAAGATCCCATCGGCAGTCCATCAACTTGGGAGAAGAAACGGCTCTTTTCTTTTCTTGAAAGTATGAGTTGTGTAGGCAGCATTGCAGTAGTTCTTAAATCGCTTGTACGGAGGGGTCAGTACTTTCATGAAGCTGGATGTCTTCTTCCAGTTTCCTCTTGATGATGTTGAGGGATTCTTCTATGGGGACATTGGTGTAAAGGCTCTCCACGTCAAAGCTGATGAAACGATCTTCAGGCCCTAGTTCAACATCTTTGATAATGTCCACGAAGTGTTTAGAATTCTTGACGAACGATCTGCTAGTACCCTGTAAGGGTTGTGGTATCGGTAGGAGGTATTTCGCCAGGTTATAGGTCGGTGAGTAACGGGAGCTGGTGATTGGTCTTAATGGCATGTCGGGTTTGTGTAACGTATGGAAACCGCTCATGGACCGTTTTGGAGGGAGAAAAAGCGCGAAACCACGCGCGCCACAAGATCGCGCGTAATTACACCGTAATTACACTTTAATTATAGACCTACAAAAGGTCGCGTAGCATCTGATTTTGTCATTATTCACCAGAAGACGATTGCGGATTCAAGCAATTGAAACGTCGTGAAAAATTTGAAAGAGATAGAAATCTTTCAACCATTAAGATGATGGACGTCCGAAATATAAGTAATCTCTTTTTGTTTGTTTACCGATCTTTCAATTCTTCCGCTATAATAAAGTTGTTTTGCAGTCTTTATAGTATTTCTATAAATACTTCTATACCTATTGTAAAAGGCCTGCTGTAAAGGCTGCATTGTTACCCAAATATTTACAAATTGAATGTAGGGATCGTAAAATTTCTGCTGATATTTTTATGCCTTTCGTAATCCATGTCATTTTTACTTTTATATTTATTTTTTTGTGAGGAAGCGCTCTATTGAATACATTTGACATCTTCTCATGGAACCTATTCAATGGGTCATCATTGTGATCCATGAAATCATCCCAGTTTATATTGCTACATATATTTATAATTTTTTCAAAGTTTTTTTCGATCCTACCGAATCGTTTCTTATTAGGTTTCAACAATTTTTGGTAACATTGGAACTTAAATAAAACAGACTCATGGTCGGAGAATCCAGCACTAATAACTTTACAGCTGATTTTGTGGGTATTTGAAGATACATAGTCCAAAATCAAACTAAAATAGTTAGAAATGCGTGTAGGAGAAGCAACGTGCATTCTAATATTAAAGGTGGTCAGGATGTTATCCTGTTGAGGTGGAGAATTTATTCTCAAAATTTATGTTGGAATCACCCATAAATATAACATATGCCTTAGGAGGAATTTGTGCTAATAACATTTCTAGTCTCTCCAGAAAGGTATGTTACATAATGGCGACCGATAAAGGCAAAATATGTATAAAGTGCAATCCTTACAATAATTAACTGAGAATTCAAATTCTTTTTCGACCAACTGTAACGAAATGTAAAACATTTGGCTACTTTTTATTTTGTTTATTAAATGTTGGTATTACATGTTATTGAGATGTTCCAATTTATTCAATTGTTCAGTGATTGGTAACACTGAACATAGACAGAGTGAGAGAGAGATCGACTTCCTTCTTTGAAAGGACTTCTTCCTTCTTCGTCCCTTTCTGAATTGAACACTCGAAGAGTCGGTTGCTTTTTGAATTTCCCTTCGGGAAAGATACATTTTCCACAACGAGGAGATGAAAGGTCGTATTTATATTTACATTATGAACATAATCAATTTCTGATCGATTCATCTATCGAATCGATATACATATCTGCATTCCTTTGGCATATTTTTATAAACTTCCAAAATGTATTTTTGATCTTCACATTCTTCACGCTTCACGAAAACAAGATGGCCTCATGTGCGTCACTAAATTATCTGTACCCATATCTTCAAATTTTAAATTTGAATAACATTTCGCACCCTCTTTCGACGAGTCGGTCCTGAAATGTTATAAATGAATTGTTTCTAACCTCTGAAATTGATTACTCACATGTGTCAATAATTTCTGTAAATTCTATCTTTCGAACGTTAAAACATGAATCAACCATGTTTCTTTTCATGCTAAATCGTTTTCAGTGATACCAAGTGCCTCCACAAGTTTTTTTGAGTGTCTGAAAATATCAATCTGCTCACAAGGCAAGCCTAGATGCGAGCAACAAACTAGAAGCTAAAGGTACTCCTCCTGAACTTGGATAGTGATCTGCAGTAAAGACTGGTCTTGTAGCTAGGAGGACAGGATTCATGGGTGAGTTCAAAGCTTTAAATTTATCTTTTATTATATCTGTTGAACTCGCTCATGATTCTTTGAACTCTTGGTTCGATCTCTTCCACATCACTGCCAGGTTTGGATGGAAGGGCCTGGCCAATAGCCAAGAGGAACCCTATATGTTCTGAAACCTCTCTCCATGACAACCTTTCACTTCTAGTCGTTGTGACACAAATCAAGTCGTCTGCTTGCTTTGTGACACCTTATAAAGTTGAGGACTATCTTGATACTCTCTCTCTCTCTATCTATAATAATAATACATAATAATAATACATTTTTATTTATTTACCATACATTAACTTGTATAATATATTACAAAGGTATATTACATACCCTATACCCTATACCCTTGTATTTAATTTTTATGAGAGAGATCATTATTTTCTCATGATTTTTCTTACATGTCAGTTCTCCTGAACACTTGTAATTGTTATTAAATAAAAAAAAATTATAAAGCAATCTTTTCATGAAATTTATTTTTCTTGTGCTCATTTGAGACTGGACTCTTCTCTACCATTGCTAGAGAAGATTCTAAATTTCTAAATCTCAGTTGCATCTTAGAAACATTGTTTAAATCAGCAAACCTCCATATTTCTTCCTAATACTCATATGTCTAAATTGTAAATATAAATTCTTTGTCTAAATTGTATCCTTGGAACATTTAACTGATAAAATTTTACATAATTTGTATTATACCTTTAAGAAAATCTGAGACTAGTCTTGTCCTCGATTTCGCTCATATCACGAGTCATGTGACTCAAATCTGTCGCAAGATACTGGTTTGTTTACTTTTTCACAGCGTATATCTCAGCGTTCAAGTATCTGAGCTACAGGAAAGATCCCAGACCAACTACATATCCTATCCAGCTAGTAGAGTAGCCATTGTCTTGAGACACCCCTAAGGGCACCTACGTTCACCGTTGAAGTAGCGCTCTGGAGTAAGTCTTTCCACTCATCGCAACGACTGATCATAAAATGTAAACGAACCACAAACCACCTAATCTTTTGTAAGCGAATCGACTCTAGTAAAACTAGCTTGTACTTTTCATTTCCAAAATTGTATTTTATATACGGCAACATGTTTCTCCTGCGATAGAAAAAATGTAACTTTGTGAATATAGTGTTTTCTTCTATGGCTTTTTACTGTTGAGACGCACAAATATTATCTTTTGACAAATCTGTGTTTTTGGTATTTTCATTCAATAAAAAAAGAACCTGGTGCCCATGCTTACCTAGTATCTTTTATCTCTGTCTCCACAAATATTTGTCAAAGGATCTATCTTTTATACTGTAGATAACGATACCCACGACCTTCCGTACCAATCTGAGCAGCTCACAGACATTGCTGTATCCAATGAGCAAGTAAATAAAAATAAAGCTCTTATTTTCAGTTACACAACATACAATTATATTTATCACATTTGATAAAACTAACTGTTTCACATATTCTTTTGTGAAGAGGGATTAATGTTTCTCCATGTATAGAGTCAGTTATAGAATATTTTAATACAATAAAGTAATCTGGTACCTATATAAAGAGGTTCATCCTCCTCTAGCCAGTGTTCAGTTAGCATAACAATATTAGAAAAATTTTGACTTTTCAAAAAAAGGTACAGATCATCTTTTCCATTACGTACTGATTGGATATTTAACAACATTTCATTAATACTTTTTTCAGAGGGTTTCTCCCTAAAAAATCACAATCAACATCATCATTAGGTGAATGTGGAGTTGAATTCTTGTTATCACCACAGAAGGGAATGACAGGAAGGACAAATTCACTCAGAGGTGCTTCCTTAGTATTATAAAAAGAGAGATCCATGTCAACAGTTCTTAAATTTACATTATGATTTGATTTATAGACTACAAGCCCATATAACGATTTTGGGGGGTCATTTTATACAGCATGAAACATATTCAGAACGATGCTGCTATATGAAAAAATAACTTCAGGCACTATGCCGTCAATTCTTGGTGGGACAAATGGCTGTAATATTAATAATAGTAATTTTTCATCGGAAGATGTGCTCTTCCGATGAAATATTCTTGTACGGCATTCCTCACGTTGGTGGATTATGAAATAATAATCTCCTAGAACCTACTGCCGTACAAAAATAATGGAACCGAAAGCCAGGAAAATCTTTGAATTTCCGAAAAATAAAAAAAAATTCCTGGATTTTGGTTTCATCATTTTTGTACGGCAGTAGGTTCAATGAGATTATTATTTCATAATCCACCAACGTGAGGAATACTCAACAAGAATATTTTGTCGGTAGAGCACATCTTCAGATGAACAATTATTATTATTATTATTACAGTCATTTGTCCCACCAAGATTTGACGGCATAGTGGCCAAAGTTATTTTTTCATATAGCAGCATCGTTCTGAATATGTTTCATGCTGTATAAAATGACCCCCCAAAATCGTTATATGGGCTTGTAGTTTATTAGACTGCATAATATATTCTTTTACAGTATCAAGTATGTACCATTTGCTTCATTCAATTTTTCACTCAACAATAAATTTGATAGAGTTACTTTTAATTTTTTTCATATACTTTTTGATGGAGGTTCTTACAATTTTATTCACAATTTCATCATGTTCCTGAAATGTTTCTGATATCATTATTAGATTTGTGTATCTACCTGGTGAAAGAAGATTATTTAATGCTTGTCCTAATGATTTTCTCTTGCTCAATCCTTACCTAATTTAGCTATAACTGGGTTTTGTGATGTTTTGGTTTTTGTATTGGTCTGGATACTAGTAAAAATTCTGTTATTTTTTGTTCCCAGTTCCTTATCTTCCACTTTTTTCAGTTCGTTCCTTAAAATCTCGTTGGTTTTTTCGTATGTCTGCAATTTATCAAAATATTCAGCCTCTGCTTCCAGTGCTTCATCATAGAAATGTTTATGTTTCTGTTCATTTTTCAATTCTTCAATTATATTTATGTACAATTCATTTGTATTCTCGTCAGACTCACTGTGATTTTGACAGCAGCTACACACAACTTTAATATCACTTTTGTAGGTAATTGATGCACTTTGGTGAAATACTCCACAGCACTTTAAACATACATAGTATCCACTTTTTATTGTTTTACCACAACACTCAAAGGTAAAATTTAAACTTTATTTGGAGCAATCTGACTCGCATTGCTTTCTGGCTGCCATATCAAATATTACTGCAAGTACTTGTCGGAAAACATCCACTTACCTGGCTAAGACCACGACGTACCTATATTTAATTATATCTAACAAATACTTGTACATCGTTCCTCAATGCAGATGAAACAATTGGAAGTGCTTCCTGCTGTGTATGAATCATTTAGTTTGGGAGTTAATTCATTCAGATACCTAGCTACTTTCCTTTTTTCATTAACTGCAAAGTCTGCTGGAGTTGCTGCTATCTTGAGTGAGAAGTTACAAATACAAAAATACCAGAACCTTATGTATTTCCCCCAATTCTGTTGAAACTTTATGCGTTTTTGGTCCCCGCAATATTTGTCTCTTTTACATGACATAGGGAGAAAACTAGGACTGACAACTGAAAAAAGCAGATCAAGTTCATTCCCAATTCAAAAGATCCGTATCGCAATTCAACGTGGTGAGGACTCTTCTCTCTTTGACACCATTCCTCTCTTCCGACGTTTTGAAAGTGAATTACTTGGATTCTCACATATTCAATATTGCTAATCCAATTTCGCTCTCTTCTATACTGAAATTAACCGTATACAATGTATTGAAATACACTATGAGAAAAAGTGACAATAAGAATCTAAATCTGTATTACCGGAAGTGAGATTATTTTCAAACAATTTACACTATACGCATTGGCATTAATTATAATCCAAGGGATTCTTCTAGCCACTTTTAATTCCACCAGATTATCAAATAGATTTCAAATGTGCTGTCTTCAGTAACATTTTCAGATAAATCTGATTTCGGCATAAAGGGTCATAATTTTTCCAACATATTTCACAAAATCATAAACGTACAGATGGCAATGAGAGAAATAATGAATAAGAGTACTATTCTGAACACATGTCATTTAATTGCAATACAAATCAAAAATTTGTAAAAATAATGAAATGACCACTACAATATATAAATGAAAACAAATGTATCACAAAATAAATGAAACAAGTATTTGTTTTTCTCACAATGAACATACTTTATATTATTCAATCAATTCCTTTCTAAGGAACTTGGCAGATGTGATGAATAAATGGTATAAATCACAGTTTGTTGAATCAATGTCTACACCATTTCAATCTCTGCAGGATTCTTTGTACAGTGACCGGCAGATTTATGGCAACAAATGGAAAAAAAGTTTATTTCAAATTTCACAGAAAATTTAATTCCTCATAAAGGTACCAGCATCCTCCCAAACTCAAATTGCACTATCCATATTTCAATTATATCCTTCCGTATACGAGGGAGGTGAAAAAAATTGAAAGTGGTCCAAGAGTAAAGTACCTTTATTTTTCAAAAAACACAAAAAAGTTATTCAAAGCAAAGACTTAAAATTCACAGTGTGTTCCAAATTTGAATTCACAGCCTCCTATTCCGAAAACAAGTTTTCACTGATTTTCTCCTTTTTTATCTCACCCGCCCTATGTATTATGAGGATTTGTAATATCAGAGTAGACTCATCATTGAATATTACCTAGACGACCGGATAAACTTAAGTTTCGCCCAACTGTCATCTAGAAAATTGCATTAATCGTACTTGGTGCTGACAAAACCTCATTTATTGTGGCCATTCAGGAAAAAAATAAGTATTTTTCGAAATCAGCTACAACAAACGACATCTGCAGTTCAAAATCAATTGAAAGCAATCTAAATGTGTTGCAACCAACGTGAAAAGACAGGTCGTAACAATTGTAAATATGACTAAACTATGATCTGTGAAGATTAGAAGGCAACTCGGAACAACTTCATTCTTAATTCACTTTTAATGAAGAAATATCCAGAAAGCAAACTCCATACTATACATAATAAAAATCGGAGCTCCTATTGTATCACTCGATGTGTCGTCCTTCATTTTGAATGCACCTGATGGTTCTTATATGCATTTCGTAGATAAATCTGCCGGTCACTGTATATACTTGAGAATACCAAATAAGTTTGTACGACCACTATAGAAGTGCCTGAAACATTGATAGAATGAATCTGAATAGGTGAAGTAATTCTTATATATGGATACGAAACGACATTAATGAAAATTACTGTAGATGATATAAAATGAAATAATCTTATTTGCAAAGAGGTGATCTATTCCATTGAGTTCTAGAGATCTTCTGAAACTAATTTTTCATCAACTGCATGTCTTCTGAATGAGTTGTAGAGTCCAACTTTTATTCGGCATGATTCATGAAGACATTCATACACTGAATCATTTTCAATTGGTTCATTTTCTTTGAATGTTCTATGAGTGGCTTGAATGAAGCTATAGTGTAGCTAAACAACGAATGGCACCATCTACTCCTCACGTTCACCTGACACAGGCAATAATACAATATTATGCCTTCGTAGGAACTTGATTATGATTGAATACTGCTTTCGTTGAAAGAGTGAAATGGTAATTTGTGTTCAGAGTTAGAATTACTTTGCAAATCCTTTATTCTGAATAGGCGTGCAAATGTGAACTGTTGATATTTTAATTCAGTTTTATGTGAAATTTTCTCAGTGAAAATGGATTACAAAAAATCCAATCAATACTTTTGTGGGAATGGCCAATCCTAAATTTGAAAAATGGCAGAGATTTGAATTTTAAAAAATCGCAGAATTTTCCGGTTTTTCCGTTTATCTTTTTCGTCAATAATGAACCGATCCCGTAAATGATCTGATTTTGTTCATATTTCAATTCTCTACAATTTTTCTCATTGGAGCTACCAGATTACCTTATGAGCTTTCATTTTATATGAGAAACATTTGAAAAACACGTTTTTTGTATTCATATGTTCAGAGCTCGGATAAAAGAAACAGTAGATAGAACACGGCTATACAAATTAGCGTGCGCGAAGCCTGCCAAATACTTCGAGTTATTCCTGAAGATTGGGAAGCGGCACAGATTCGTATTCAGGGAAAATGTCAGTTGTTATTTCACAAAGTTGTATCTTCATTTGGGATGAGTGGGCGTGCATTTTCATAAGGAATGTGAGTTCATATAACCACCTCTACCAAAAACTTCTTCTGAACTGTATTATCACCAATGATACCAAATATTTATTTATTCCAGCATGATTATAAAATGCTATTGGCTTTTGAATAGTATAATTTTAATAAAACCTGATCTAACACTTTTATAGATAGATAGATAAATATATAGATAGATAAACTTTATTGTCTAAATGAAAACATTTGTCGACAAAGTCAAAGTATTACACAGGTAATTCTCAACCTATTAGCCTAAGGAGAAATTCTCCCATAAAGATAAAACTATTTAAAATCTAAAAGTTACAAAATGGACCTAAAACAAAATAAAATGTAAAATACATTATGATATCACAGTATCATCAAAAACAGAATATTGCATAATAAGTATTAAGTATAGAACGACTAGAATGCATATGCAAGATACTCCCCTAAATTATAGAAGCATTTCCCGATCAGAAGTATTTTAACAGATTTTCGGAAATACTTCATGTCGCTAATGTCTCTGATTTGACTAGGTAAGTGATTGTAAATTTGCTTGCTTCTGTAAATCAAAGACTGTTTCGTGAGAGTTGAAGTGGGAAGAGGGAGGGTAAGTTTTTTTCCTGACGTGTAAATCGCTTCGTGTTTGAGTTAATGAATTTCTCCCTGTATTTGTGCACCAAGCAAGCTGTCTCTAAAATGAAAATTTCATAAAGCATCAATATTTTTTTACTGACGAAAATTGGCCTGCACGATTCACGCATCTTCACTTTGAAGATAAATTTTAAAGCTCGTTTCTGGAGGACGAAAACATTTTGGAATAAAACTTGACTGCAAGAACCCTAGAATGGAATTGCATACCGTACGTGGGACTCAATAAATGAGTAGTATGCAGTTAAGGAAGGTGCCATTCCGAGTTCGCGAGATATAATATTGACAACGTAACAACCAGAGGCCAATTTTTTTTAGAGCCGTTATATGAGCTTCGAACTTCAAATTGTGGTCAATTTGTACCCCTTGAAAGTGACCAGATTTGTTTTTGTTACATTTAATGTCAGCAGGTTAGCCTCACACCACTTGTTGATTTTTTCTTTTTTCTACGTCAACAGAAATAGTTCGAAACAGAGCATCATGATCTTCATTGTGCTAGAGAATCGTGGTATCATCAGCAAAAAATGTAAGATGTCCGGAAATATCTAGGAAGGCCATATCGTTAATGTAGAGCAGAAATAGAATAGGGCCCAAAACTGAACCCTGGGGAACTCCACGTAAAAATTTTTCCCTGTCAGAACTAACATTGTTTAATAGTACTCTTTGATTTCGATCAGTGAGGTAAGATCTGATCCTGTCTAGAGATTTGCCGCGAAATCCTTAATGTATGAGCTTTTTTAAGAGTACTTCACAGTCAAAGGCCATAGAAAGGTCAAGAATTATTGCTGCAGCCGACTCTTTTTCGTTTAGGCTCATATACACTCTTTCAAGAAAATCAAAGATTGCATTATTCGTACTTTTTTTGTTTTGGAAATCAAACTGTTCAGCTGCCAATATATCATGTCTCTGCAAGAAACCCATTATCCGACGTTTTACTAGTTTCTCAATCATTTTGGACAGAGTTGATAGTAGTGAGATTGGCCTGAAGTTGTTCGGATCATCAGTGGCACCACCTTTGTGCGGTGGTATAACTATTGCGGTCTTTAGACTGGAGGGAAAAATACCTGTGGCAAAAGACTTGTTAATGGCCACAGCTAGAACACTTAGGGCTTCATCGGGTAATTGTGATAATAGTTTGGCTGATAAGTGGTCTTCACCTGAGGAATTTTTGATTTTTATTTCTCTAATTACTGATTCAAGCTCAGCCAAGTCCGTCTCGTAAAAGAACAGAGGGTGCATCGGAGATGCCATACTTTCTAGATAATCGAGAAGATCAACTGTCGGAGAAATGTTCTGAGTTAATTTTTTTGCTATGGAACAATAATATTGGTTCAAATCGTTTATGTCAACATTTACATTCGGGTGGCTCAATTTTTTTGTTTTACCCCTCAGATCATTAGTTATTGTCCATAATTCTGTTTGTTAACTGCCTAACCCAATCTATTTTTGTAATGCAAATCTTTAGATAATTTAATAGTCTGTTTGTAGATACGACGAAAGCTATTGAAGTAAGACATAAAGAAAATGTTATTGATATGAAATTTTCTAATGGTGTGGAGACAACGCAGATTGCGAGAAGAGTTTTTGATTCCTTTTGTGACCCATACGGTTTCGATTTCTTCTTCCTAATTAATTGTAATGGGACTGCTTCATTAAATATTTCAACAACATGATTCTGGAATGTGTTTACTGAATCTTCTGCACCTTGTATAGAATTCCAATCAGCTCTCTGACAAAGTAGTCGTAACTTGGTATAGTTCAATTTGCTGAAAATTCGCACTCGTTTCTTACCTTTATGTGTGGTTTTATGGTTAAATCTATTTGGGACGATATTCATCAAAAAAATTTTTGGCCAGAATTAGCGCAGTGGTTAAGCGCCCGCCTAGTAACCCAGAGGTCTCAGGTTCGGCTCCCAGCCGGTGCGGACCTTTTCCATTTTCAGATGAGAAAGTCTGAATGATTAAAGCTCGTGTCGGCTGGGAATATTCCGCCATGATTTACTGTGGCGTTAGATAGATAGATAGATAGGTAGATCTTTATTGGTCATATTACACAATAAGTCAGTGATAAAATAAAACTAAAAAATTAAATATCAATATAAAATAACGAAAGATTAACAATCTTTGTCTTTAAAAACACTTGCACAATAAAATTTAACAAACAGTAATACGTATACGATACATTAATCAATGTATAAGTTGTGAAAAATCGGTTGATAGGAACTCATCGAAATCATAAAACGCATTATCAGCCAGGAACCGCTTGATAACAGATTTGAATTGAACACACTCGAGAACTTGGACGTCGTGTGGTAGAACATTGAAGAACTTGATTGCATAAAAGCTAGTCCCATTTCTCGTTTTCAAAAGTCTCAGATAGTGTTGATGTATCATATCTTTGTTTCGCGTTGTGTATGAATGTGAACTTTCAGTTGTCCTATAGTTTTTCAAGTTTGCTTTTATATGCATGAGACATTGCAGTATGTAAGTACATGGCAGAGTTATTAACTTAAAATATTTTAAAGCACTCCTACAATCATCTCTATAAGGCAATATAGCAATAATTCTGACCGCTTTCCTTTGCATAAAGAGAAGACTGCTGAAGCGTGTGCTGACTGGCCCCATACTAATAGGGCAAAAGATATTGTGGACTGTATCAGTGCGTGGTAAGCTGTTAACCTGGATTTATAGATTGTGTCGAAGCCGCTTCAGTTGCCGTAGCCGTTACCGTAGTCGCTGGCAAAATTATGCCCAATTTATGGTTTTATTTTGTTTTCATTGAGCGCCAACTATTTTCCTTCATGAACATATTTTTATAATTCCTGTCCTTCAGATTATATAGATGTAGAAATCCTTCTAATATGTTTAGGAACACGCTTACATTAACTTCTATATTTTCCTCATATTCTAACATTTCTGAATAAAATAAATTTTTGCTTTCAAACTATGTAAACAAATACATAACCTAAATTATGTAACATTTCGTTCATTTTTGACAAGGATATTTTGAGTTTCATGTCATTTTCCGCTGCCGCTGCCGTCCAAGATAAAAGTTGGTTAACCCTTAACTGGTAACGTGCCGTTTGTGAGACTGCAGCCATTTTGATTTTCGAGGTTTTTCTGAAACGGTTTCGCTTTTCTGAGAATCACGCCACCTAATCTATCAGCAATTGGTGCCCCACAAATCATTCAACTGGGAGCGAATTTTGGTAAACGACGTCTGAGAAATATAATTTTATTTAGTTGAGTACAGTCCGTGAGACGGAACGTTTCCGTTTACGTAAGCATTTCTCGCTACACAAAGTAATGGCAGGTCCGTCAAAACGGGTAGGTACGTTATGGGGATGCAGAATATGATGACAGTCTTTTATGTTGGTATAACGAGAAAAAATGTGTTTGAATGATTTCTAATTTTTTATGGATCTTTCCAAAATCACTACCAATTTTCGTTATGTTGAAAAAGATTAGTGCGAAATAATTTTTATATCAAGTTTTTTCGTTATTTTATGCAATATTATTTTAAAAGAATGTGTACTTAAGTGTTCGTAATATATATTTTGAAAAAATTATTATTTAAGAATTTTTTGTTTTGCTTCCAAAAACTGCTAGTCTCACAGACTGCACGTTTCCAATTGTGTTTCAAAATTCCACGTTACCAGAAGGGTTAACTACCGGCGACAGCGACATCAGCAACTGCAACGGCAGCGAATCTGTAAACATATGCATGATCAACGGCACATTTATCTTCGTACGGCAAAGTCAACTGCAACGACTGCGGCTGCGACTCAATCTATAAATCCAGCTTTAACAGTGCTGAGTTTGAGAAGCAATTTCGCAGGTTACGTATTAGAAAGATTTTCCGTGACACATTTTTGCAGACAAAAGTCTAATGTTCTTCCCAAGTGAGTTTACCGTCCAAGAGGACACCTAAAAGTCAGCGCAATGAGAGTTATTCAGGTCTGTGTGCTGTTTTAAACTGAAAATCAATGACTCAGACTTTTCTTTGTTAAGGTCTAACTTATTGTTATGTAGCCAAGATTGTGTCAAGGACAGACTATTATTGGCCTCAGTTAGCAGCATATTGAAATCTCTTTTTGAATGGCCTAATGAGGTGTCGTCAGCAAAAATGGTAAAGGTGAAGGAGCACTATTGGCAGGTCGTTGACATAAATAAGAAATAGGACCGGACCTAGGACAGAGCCTTGTGGTACCCCATATTCAATGTTGATCGATAGAGAGCTGACATCCTTAAAATTAACGAATTGAGTTATGTCCGTCAAATAGGACCTAATTATTTTTTGGCTATTTTCGGAAAAGTTGTTAATAATTAACTGTGGCCTATGGGGTTAGTAACAAGGCCTACCCAAAACACATGGCTAATGATCATAGCAGTCGATGCCAACACAAAAAAAAAACTTGTTGCAATGGTGCACCCTAGTGTTTGGTGTACATTGAGCAAATGAGTTTTATCAAGTTGCTGGAATGGGAATTATGACTCAACAACATATTCAATACTTTCATGACAAGGAAGTTCACAACGCATGCGGGATTATTTTCATTAAAATTATTCTGCAAAACCTTTTCTGCAGTTGTGCAGTTGTGCATGCACATCTTCTGAGGGACATACCAACGAGGAACATTTATCTTTTTGGTTGATGAACGACAACAAAAAGTCTGCTCTATCTCCTATGTGACCCATAATACAGTGTCAACAATTTGAAATGTTTGTAATTTTTTCAACATATCCTTACACCGGGTGTCCGCGGAAAGTGGCTCACCCCTGTAAATTTTTTGTTTTTGAAGATAATAGAATGAAATTTGGAAGCCCTATACATACGACATAAAATTGCGTTATTTAATAAATAGTTCAAGTTCATGTTTCACCAGAAGTGACTCAAACTTTTGATTATTATATAGGACACCTAGTATATTTTCACTTCTTTTGTCTCCACATGACATTCTGAATACAATCATACCATTTATCACTTTTTACTGTAACATTTTGATCAAAAAGAGTAAAGTGGTATTATTATCTAAATTTTAGGACTGAAATTAGTAATTTGAAGATATCCATTGCCCTCTAGAGTAAAAAATTCATTTCGAAATAAAAAAAAATTGGTTACAAATAGTGACAAGTAATATATGGTTGAATTCAGTATGTCAAAGAGAAGTGAAAATATACTGGGTGTCTCAATTGAAAATCTAAAGTTTATGTCACTTTTGGTGAACCCAGAAGTTGAATGAAGTTGAGTTACTTATCAAAAGATGCAGTTCAGTCTTATATAGATCTTTCAAATTTCATTCCATTATCTTCCGCGGACACCCAGTATATGAGTCATTTTTTTATACTCTGTCAAATTGATACCGAATACACAGTCATGGAAAATATCTGTTATTTCAATGTCACCATCTTCCTCCCCATTGCCCTTTCACTGCACATGATTGAATATTATTTCGCTAGGTGTCATAATTGAGATAGTCTCTAATAGAATACAATTTCCCCCAAAGGTCGAAACGAAAATATCACCGCGGTATATGCAGTTGGGTCTCATTTATTAGGGTGGGTTAGGGGTACGTAATATGAATTGATAACTTCGACAGTGAGAGAAATACAGCCCTGGTACCCTGACCACTCCCCTAGAACCCTGACTACTCCTTCTAAATCCATAACAAACTTACGGGAATAAACTGCACTACAGGAGTATTTGCATTGATTCCAAACAAACCGAGACATTTTTTCATTAAAACAGTTCAAGATTAACACAAAATAAAACTCATTGATGGACAAAATTTCACTTCAAACTGAATATAACCTCAAAAAGTCATACTTTGACAGGTAATCACATAATTTGAAGCAGGTACGTTAGAGGGGATAAACGATTTGATTGGCTTTCCCCAGGAGTAAGGTTATCATGGGAAACAGGCAGGCTGTGCAGTTGATCATGTTCTATCATCTAAGGTTCAGAACAAATTAATACATGACAGTTGCGAGTCAAAAACATAGCAGAATATAACAAAGGACTGTCTTTCTTGTAATGGCACAGTCGGTTTCTTTCTAGTATTTTTTTAACTAACTCGTTTCATGCTCTATTGCTTAGTGTAATATTCTTATCTGTTTCCTAAATGGAGCTAAGAAGAACCGAGCAACTGATAGCCCAATGATAGTGTTTTGAAGAAATTGGGCGGCATTAGGACATAAAGAGTTTTCAACAGTTTTGTGAAGAGCTCACCAGCTTTGTCACATTTACATACAGGATGATCTATTTTTCATCTTATTAGGATTCAGAAAATTGAATTGTGGTCCAAGAGCATATAAACTAAAAACAAGCAAACGAACATTCATTTTTGCAAAAATAATCCAGGGCGAGTATATGAATCAAGACTTGATCGTTTCAAGCTGAGTACGGTAACTTATAAATTTTCATTTATATCACTTTATCATTATGTAATTGATTTAGAAGAAAAGTTTGCAAAACCAGTTAAAAGTGTGGCAGACATTTATGTACCAATTTTTTTTTGTTGTATTCCTTCATTCCTACAGTACCACAACCCTCCTATCAATTCAATAAAATTCAGGCAGAAACCTGCAGTCGTTATCAAAAACTATTCAGTTTAAATTTAGTTATGTCCTTTGTCCTTATATTGGTTTCAGTAAGTTTATGAATTCAAAAAACAAACATCTCAACTTCTAATTTTTCAGAAATATCAAAGAAAGCCAGTGCTATCCGGTCATCCACAAGAAAACTATTAAAAAAAACTCAATATCATCTCTATCTGCAGCAGATTGAAGATATCGTCTAACAGTTTTGTGTGATACATTGGTAATCAGAATTTGAGTGGATATACATAATAATGAATCATCAGTTTATGAGAAACTTCAAACTAGAGAAATTAACAGCATTTTCCTTAAATAACTCTGGACGAACAACAGAAGTATTACAATTCAATGCACGGCATAACACGTTACAATGTAAGATCTGCGTCACACCTAGCTCACACAAGTCTATAGTAGACTTCTGAGGATTGCGGGTAGGGGTACAATCGGTTGACGGAAATAACAACAAAAAACAGTAGGTAACAATTACAAATAAATAACTATTTTCACAACTTCGAAATAATCCATATCAATATCGGCAGTGCAGTATTGGAAAAAATATAGACGGATTCAAAATTTTCACTGAGGGACTTGATACTTCGTTTATTGATAGAATTGTATCAACAGGAGCTCGGTCGCCTCTCCTTCTCGAAAAACGTTGCAGCATCTCACAAGAAAGTAATTGGAAAAATCCTTCAAAATAGTGAAAAACATTGCATCCAGTGAAGTGGAGAACGTGCCGGAAACCTAGATGGTAAGTGGTGGCAAACATACTCATGTTAATAACGTACTGGGCACTGGGCACCTGACGCACCTATTTTTTGAGTTTTTGTTACAATTGTTATCATCGAGAGAATGAGTGAGCTAGGGAAGACGTATTAATAAATAAATTCTGATGCTGAAGATCAGAAAAAAATAAATATAAAAAATCTTTTCAAAATTTGTCCTTTATTTATAAATTATTGAAGAAAGTGAGGAATAATATTTCGTGAGTAAAAATCAAAAATATTCTTAATAATGAAATATTTTCTTAAAATATTGAGGTAAAACGTCATTAGACTTGAAATAATGACTCGGCTTTGAAGAAAAATTTTGAATTTTTTTGTTTTTCATACACTGAATATTAATTTTTACTTTTCAGTTCAATAGTTTATGATTAAAAACTTGTTCCTGAAAATATTATTTAAGTTTATTCCATTGGATACCCAAGTTTATTTTTAAAACGGTTAATTTATTTCTTGGTTCTGAGAATTTTGCAATGCGTTAACGGAGAGCGTGTTTTTTGTCATAAAGCAATAGTATATTTTACAGTAAAATGAAATGCGGTGCTAATTTCTGTTACGAAATCCAAATTTTTTTTTTGTGGGTGTTGGCATCAAAACAGAGTTTTTTTTTTTCACAGATTTTTTTAATGATAGTTAATTAGATAATAGCTATTAGTTAATTAGATAATTAAAGATTCAAATTGAGATTTGTTCTTTGATCAAAAATTCCACAATTGTTCTATAAATCTCTTCCTTGAATGTGCTCAGCAGAATAATGATATTTGTTGGCAGTTGGACACCTTGGGTGATTAATTTATTTAAAAATTCCAGCCGGTGTAAATCCAAATTTCTTGACATTCATAAATAGGGTATCTTGAACTTAAGAATAAAACATCTTGATATTAATCTGCGAAATAGTTTTTATAAACAGTATGGAGAGCAAATTGTCATCGCCTCGCAAGAGGGCGCAGGTGTGTAGTTGATGTTAAGTAAATTCAACAACGTTTAGGAAAAGACCAACCTCTACCTACAGGTGAAACTGAAACATTCTGTAAATCTCAAAGTGATTGACCAGGGTTATGACAACGATGTGTTAAGGACGGCTAATACGCAACTTATATTTTGTTGCGCAACTTTTTTGAACACGTCGGCGCAAAGTTGAATTGCTATTTGGGTAATGGTAATGGGTGGGGGTCGCAAGCGTCAGCGACTAGGCCCCATTGGACCTTTTTCGCAATCCCCGGCATCTTCACTCATCCCATGACGGATACTTGCTCGAACCTCTTCGACCTTCTTATGAAAGTCGAAATGTCCTTCCATTGCAATGAGTGCAATTCTTTCTCCTCAATAGTGGCAGCTCTGAAGACGTTTTGTCTGAGCCTGCCATAAATACCACATTCGCACAGGAAGTGGAAGGAGTTCTCCTCCCCACATTCCGTGCATAGTGGGTCCACCTCAACTCTGATGAAAGCCAGGTGCCTCCTGAGGCCGCAGTGGCCGGTTAGAACTCCCACCAACAGTCGGAGTTCTTTGCGGCTTAGCTTCAGTATCTTGGCCGTCCTTGCCATGTCGGGCCCCGATATTGTCGTGAATTGGGGTTTGTTCACGACTAACTAGGTAGATACTGATCATTCATGTATTCAAAACACTTTAGAAAAATATAAAAACATTTATTTTACTATGTACAAATATGAGATTAAGACGATTGAAATTAATGAAGGAAATAATCAATAAAGAATTCATGAATTAAAAAATTGATGAATCTCTCCTAGACTAGTTATTGATTGAATAAATAATTTTTAAAAAGATCTATACTCACAATACATATTGGCATTTACATTTAAGGAACATTTTCCAACTATCTGTAATCGAATCTTCCAAACTCCCCCCATAGCCCTCACTAGCTGCGGGCACGGCAAAACTCTAAACTCGACTACCAGATCGAACTATCAGTGGCCTTTTTGAAAACTCTTGTTTATGTTCTGTTGAGGACAAGTTGTGTCTCAAAATAAAATATCTTCGCTCACGTACTGAATTGTAGAAGGTAAAAAGGTTTGAATTGAATTGAATGATGATGAAATATTTTAATGTACAGGATGTTCCATATATTTTTGACAATACCCCCCTGTTAAAAATCGCGCGCCTCGAGCGATTATATTAAAACCAACTGACAATTCGATACAGGTTTACAGAAACTATAAAATCAATACCACGTAAATATAAATATACAAATAAATATGCGCAGAAGAAGTCTGCTTGCACCATCTCCATTTGATTTCTTCTTTCCCTTGCTGCCTCTTCCATCTTTGATTGGCTCATTTCGTTTCCATTCAATAGCTTGTACCATGATTCAACGTTGCCTGGGTACAATGGAATTAGCGTAGACCCACTCTTCTGGTTTATTCAGGCTTGGGTTGGCTTGGCTGGACCAGGTATAGTATGACCCAAACATACTGGACAAACTGTATTTGACATCGATCTGCCTGCCGTGACTTGACATGGCTCCAGTGGACTTGGCATGGATTTGCCTGCCGGGACTTGGCATAGCTTGGTCCGGTTGAACTACATTTTGACTCTGCTTCCCTGTAGTTGGCATGTATCTGCCTGCCGGGACTAGGCATGGCTCTACTGGACATTGGCACTTCTTGGTCTGGTTGAATGCTCCATTTTCGCTCAGTCTGACAAGACATCAAGGAGCATGGCTTGGCTTGGTAGGAATTGGCTTGGCTTGGTGAGACTTGGCTTATTCTGTCTTATTGAGTGTGAAAAAGCTCCACACGACCTGGCTGTGGTAACTGTGACTTCATCTCGATTCACACAGGGGTTCTCTTGAAGTGGTACAAGGTTGAAGACTCTTCTGCGTTTCTATATATATATATATATATATATATATATATATATATATATATATATATATATAACTCCAGCAATCTTCCAGGAGTCCTTTCACAACTCATTCTCTGAGCGTCCGTCAAGTGGATATCATAAGTCTCTTGTTCTACATATGTATATTTTCAAGATTTGAACATCAGGGGTCATAAAGGAGTGCTCAAGCTTTCCTTTTCGACGATAAAAATTTGAAAGTTTCATTATACCTATTTCGTGGCGTCCTTTCATGTACCCGTCTCTGAGCGTCCAATATATTCACGAATTCACGCTACTTAGCGTCCGGTTTGTATAGTTTACTTTCATCCTGTAGATTTGTGAGCGTCCAGCAATGATGCCAGATTTAACCATAGCCTTTAGCGGCGGTAATCGAATTAGGGCATCGACACTGTGTATTCTCCGGATGCCACTCATGGGTTGAATTTCACATATTATCTGATTAGAGCTTATGCGGTCTCAGCCTATATCCAAAGGCAGAACGCTGCGCTACGAGAGTTGTACTATCATCTACGATACTTGTACGGTATAGACGAGACACTGGTGTTGCCTCATGCTCAGGGGGATATTGAGTCCGTTGTGGAGAATGAGAAATGCTGAATCTATTGGAACTACTCATTCCCCACCATCAGGCAAATACAAGCCAACAAGCATGATGTCCACCTCGACCACTAAATTAAAACGATTTTTGTCATGGAGTTTTTCGCTCCAGGTGGAATGAATATCGTTCAGAAATAGGAGAAAAAACAGACTAAATATCGAGATATTCTCTTTGAACTCCAAACCACTCTGTCAAAGTGGTGGTTTTGATCATAGGAGTCCCTGGTGAAATGATGAACACACTGTTCTCAAAATTGAAGATGATACCGGCTTGCCTTGATATGACAGAGATCTTAGCGGCACGAATGCAGAAGGCCGTCATCCTTGGTTCACTTCGTCTGCTCGTAGGGAGTGGTTATTAGGGTAAACGACACCAGCTCTCCTTTCGGATGTGTCGGAGCTTTGGAGATAGAGCCTGACCTGGTACATTCCTAAAATAATGATAATAAAAATAATTATTATTGTCAATATTATTATTGGGGTAAACGACACCAGCGCGCCCTCCGGATGGTCGGAGACAGGGACTGGTACAATGAAAATAATGATAATAATAATAGGTCCTTAATCTTCAAATATACGTACAATATAAGAGAAAAAACGCCGAAGATCAGATGATGATATGCATTGGTATACGTGTTACCTCTGTTATTATCGTCAAGCATAACTGAAAAAATACAACAAACAAACAAAAATTACTATGTTCATAATTATTCTGCCGGGCTCCTTAAATCTATATTTACCTGTGAGTAGCCATAAAAAAAGAAAAACTGTTCTATAGACTCGTGCATTCATTTGGTCCGTGATGATATATTCTTTCATAAGTTTTTAAATGAATCCATATTTAATTTCTTCATGTTTGTTGGACCATTGTTATAAATGAGTGATATCTGATAAGAGAAAGACCGCCTGAAGGTTTCAGTTCTATGAATCGGTGGAGTTATAGTTCCCTTGTAGCGTATGTTTAAATTGTGAACATTTCCGAAAAATTTAATTTTCTTCCATAAGTATGAGGGTGTTCGAGTAGTGATTACTTTATGGAAAAAACAAGTCACATCTACGCTGCATATTGAGCCATCCTATTTCATTCAATTTATGGGAGGTGTAGCATCCCCTACTGATCCCAAATATCAATCTCAGGCATGAGTTTGCCTCTTGTCCTCATCATCCAGACATGGACTATAAACTGAGTCACGGTAGTTGAATTTGGACAGTACTAGTAAGTTACAGAGCATGGCCTCAACCTTCTGATTCAAGTACCTCCTGTTGCCATAACTGAGTTTCAGATTCCTGAACGCCAGGCCACGAATATTTCGTATGTGTGATTTGAACCTCAGATCATTCTCGACTGATAATCCCAGATTCTTCATGTTTTTGACAGGTTTTATTACATGGTTTTCAACATTGATCTGGATGGTTTTCAAGGAGACTTCTGTTATGGCGTGTTCCAAATAGCATTACCGATGTTTCAACTGCATAATTTTTGAGCTCATGGGTTTTAGAAGATATTATAAGAGTCGATGAATCCCCATTAATTTTGTCTATGGTTAGATCTGTTTCTGTTGGTGAAAAAGTAAGTTGCACTTGGGTGTCGTCGGTACAGAAATGTATATTACAATGATGTACAGAGTGCTCGAAGTCATCTGTATTCAACGCAAATAGTAGGGGTCCCAGGATGGAGCCCTGTAGAACACCATTGGATATTTCCTGGAAGGATAACTAGTAATTTCCTATTTTAGCAATCTGGCTTCGACCATGAAGGTATTTTTCAAAGAAAGATGAAGTGTGATCAGCAGCACCAATAGATTTGAGTTTACTCAATGATAGAGCATAGTCCAGAGTGTTAAATGCCTTGGAAAGGTCCAGAAGTACTAGTAGAGTAAATTTCTTATTGTCAATCCCTCTTAGAATGTCACCAGTGATTTATAGCAATGCTCTTTCACAGTTGTACCCTCGTTGAAATCCGGACTGCTTTTTTGGTAGTATGTTGCACAGTGAGACGTCCTCTCTCAGCTGGTTATCTAGTATTCTTTCTAGGACTTTTGAAAGTGTTGGCAGTATATTGATCGGGCGAAGATCTTTCAACTCATCAACAGGAGTCTGAGGAGTAGCTGGTGACAGGACCAGCATCCGAGGGAAAAAAACTCATCAACATTATTCTTTTTATGTATGACTTTTTCCAAATTTGGAGATAAACATTTGGGTGAGAGAAAAATTCGTGATATGAATTATAAATGGTATCAAATAAGAGTAACACATAAGTAGGAGTTTCAAATTGATACCATCCCACTCTTGAGCATTAGATATCAAGTTATATAGGACATGTTGGGTTCCATCTTGTGTTACAGATCTGAATTGAAAATGGCCTGCTTTCTCATGAATACTATTGAAGAAGAATTTAATCAGCAGCGACAGCTGAAATACCCTTCACGAAGTACTGATTCAATTCCTTCACATCAAACAAATGATCGGAAATGGAGGTCGATCATTATCCTCGATAAATCCATCCTGATTTATATTCTGGGTAGGATTGTCACGCTGGTAGCTATATCTGCCTCCGTGGCGACGTTAGTTGTTGCTTTGAAAGCTCAAGGTCTTCTAACCGAAGCCACAAATGTGTGGTTGGCTTCCTGTTGTTGACTTCCTTTGTTTCTATTTTTACATCCAAGTGTTGTACATTTTCGCACTTGATTTTACCGTACTGATGAGAGCTTAAGATCGAACACGTGTCTACGGTTGCACAACAATTTGAGGGCTATACCCAATAACTTTTCTATTTTTATTTTTATATATTGCCCCTCGATAAATCCATCCTGATTTATATTCTGGGTAGGATTGTCACGCTGGTAGATACATCTGCCTCCGTGGCGACGTTAGTTGTTGCTTTGAAAGCTCAAGGTCTTCTAACCGAAGCCACAAATATGTGGTTGGCTTCTTGTTGTTGACTTCCTTTGTTTCTATTTTTACATCCGAGTGTTGTACATTTTCGCACTTGATTTTACCGTACTGATGAGAGCTTAAGCTCGAAACACGTGTCTACGTTTGCACAACAATTTGAGGGCTATACCCAATAACTTTTCTATTTTTATTTTTATATATTGCCCCTCGATAAATCCATCCTGATATATATATATATATATATATATATATATATATATATATATATATATATATATATATTAATTATAATATAACTATTCTTTCGTTTTCGAAGAATACTAATTGTCGCATTCTCAATTTATCCTTGCCATTCTCTTTCTCTTCCACAACTATTAAAAATACCACCATTTCTCACAATACGAGGCTAATTTTGTGATGCGATACCCTGAAATTCTTTGCCTAGGATTATATACAGAATATCACAAAACAATTTCACACTCGCTTTTCACATTCAACAATATTCATTCAATTCTTTTCGACCCCATTCTACTTCTCACTCACTAAAACACTTTGCACAGTTTTATTATTGATTTCATACTTCACCCTTTAAATTATATTGACATGTCGGCCATGGCCTCTATACCCTTGTGTCGTTTTCCTACGAATTCTTGACTTTCTTTGAGTTCCAACTCGCCTGAAGAAAATATTGTGTGCACACATAGCTTACAATCTACCTAAAACATAAAACAAATTATTATATAATCAAGATTCATCAACAACAGGGCTCCATGGGTCGTTATATTTCAAAATGCGGCTCACGTGAATCACATCCGTTTTCGCATTTTTTGTAGATCCCAGTTTCACTCTATAGGTAACTGGACTCAACTTCTCTAAAATTGTGTAAGGGCTGTGGTATTTGAGGAGCAACTTTATACTTTTACCTACTTTTCTCATGGGTGTGAACACTTTAACTTTCTCCCCCACGCTGTACTCAATATGCCGATGGCATTCATCATATCTTTTCTTGTCCACTGCTTGCCTTTTTTCAATATTTTGCAAAGCCATGCTTCTAGCTGCAAGTGCTCGTTTTCTTATCTGAATAACAGTATTATTTTCGACTGGGGCCATCAGATTTGCGTCGGTTGGTAGAACGGGCTGTCTTGCATATACAAGAAAAAATGGACCGAGTCCTGTTGTACTTTGCGGCGTTGTATTCATTGCAAATTGAGCATGAGGAATAAAATGATCCCAATTGTCTTGGCAGGTAGAGGTGAATATGCTTAGAATGGCTGCTATTGTTGAATTCATTCGTTCACAGTTTCCATTGCATTTTGAGGATGGTACCCAGTTGTTTGCTGCTTTCGTATTCCCATGATAAGCAATAATTCTTTGATCATATCCGATCTGAAAACCTGACCTCTGTCTGACAAGATTTTCTTAGGGCATCCGTGGCGAGCTATAATATTATTCAAAATGAACTTTGCGACCGTATCTGCCTTTCCATCAGATGCTGCAGCAATTTCGAGATATCTTGTTGCATAATCCGCCGCAACAATTATTGTATTATTTTCATTTTTGGAACGTTTAAATGGCCCTGAAAGATCAATGCCTATTTTTTGAAACGGCACTCCTACTGGGATTGGCTGTAAAAATCTTAAAGGTTTTCTGTTTGTTTCCCCCTTTCTTGCCTGACAATCTTGGCAACCCTTAATATACTTTTCCACGTCTTTTTGTTGTCCGTCCCAAAAATATGTATTTTTGATTTTTTGATATGTCTGCGAAATGCCCAAATGTCCTGCCAATGGTTCGCTATGATTAGAAAATAGAATTTCAAAAACTAACTGTCTTGGAACAACCAAAAGATTTTCCAGTCCCTCTAGCGATACATTATTTTTATATAAAACTCCATCGATTAACGTGAAATTTATGGCTCTCCTCCTCAAGCTAATATTGACGTTTTCACCATTCGAATTCTCCAGGGCTTCTATCAATCTCTTGACATTATCATCTTTTCTCTGTTCTTCCGCCACATCTTCATCAAAAAATAAATTTTCTTCTTCCAATTTTGGTGCTAAAACTGCATTTCTGGACAAACAATCGGCATCTTTATGAGTCGATCCACTTTTATAAATCACCTCGTGCTCAAACTCGTTCAGCTTAATAGCCCATCTGGCTAACCTTCCTGTGACGTGCTCTGAATTCTTCAAAAAACACAAAGCGTGGTGGTCGGTGGTAATCTTCACAGGTTTTCCATATATTAAATGTCGAAAATAGGTCAACCCCCAAATTACCGCCAAAGCTTCGAGTTCCGAAAACGTGTAGTTTTTTTCACTTTTTGTCAATGTGCGACTTCCATAAGCAATAGGGTGCATTTCACCTTGGAATTCTTGTAAAAGTATCACTCCTAAACCTTCTTTGCATGCATCTGATCTCAACTCGCATCCAATGTCTGGGTTGAAATGCGCTAGTACTGGGGCCTCTGTAAGTTTTTCCTTCAGAATTGGAAACGCCTCCTCCTGATCTTCTTTCCAATAAAACCCTGGATCGTTTTTTATTATTTCATAGAGCGGTCGTGCTATGATTGAGAAATTTTGTATAAATTTTCTATAGTCATTTGCAAGTCCTAAGAAACTCTGGGTATATCTTTTGGATTTTGGTCTGGGAAATTCCGAAATTGCCAATAATTTTTCTGGATCTGGATATATTCCTTCTTCGTTGATGATGTGTCCCAATACCTTGACTTCTGGAGATGCTAACGTGCATTTACTGGTTTTTAATGTCAATCTTGCCATTCGGAGTCTTTCGAACACTTTCCTCAATCTTGCTAAATGTTCTGGAAATGATTCTGAAAATACTATAACGTCATCCAGATAAACCAGTACGTTTGACCACTTCATTCCATGGAACACTCTATCAGCCAAGTCCAAAAACGTGGAAGGGGCATTACAAAGTCCGAAAGGTAATTTATTGAATTCGTACAGTCCAAATCCAGGGGTGACGAATGCGGTATACTCTTTTGATTTTTCTTCGATCCCAACTTGCCAATATCCGCTGAATGAGTCGAGGGTGGGGAAGTACCTAGATTTACCGAAATATGTTGAAATTTCATCGATATTTGACAAGGGGTAGTTTTACTTCTTGGTGATATTGTTTAATTTCCTGTAGTCTACACAAAATCGCGTTTTTTCCTCTTCTCCCTTTTTCTTTACCAATACGATAGGGCTCGAGTACGGTGATGGTCTTATGATACCGACATCTAACATTTCTTCTACTTGATCCTCAATTATTTTCCTTTCTTTAGGTGAAACTTTGTAGGGTTTACTTTTGAAGGGTGAATGTTCTAGTAACTCAATTTTATGTTCAACCATATCTGTAGATCCCATTTCCTTGACGTCCATAGCAAAAATATCCTTAAATTCATCAATTAGATACTCAATTTCCATTTTCTCCTGTACGGTGAGCTCAGTTCCCAATTTGTAACATTTTTCAATATCCTTCGCTTCTTCATCCATTGTGTAGAGTACCATATTTATGTAATTTTCTTCTTCCATGAAGCCTAAAGTTGTACCTTCGAAGTTAACCTGTCCAATACTTGAAATATTCTTGAGTTTCAAAGTTGAATTTTCCATTGTTCCCGAAAACTCCGTACAAACTAAACCTCTTTTAGTCAAAAACTGTTCTCTTGGTTTAAAAAATACTCTGCTCTTTTCAAATCCTTGTAATTCCTGAATGTCGACATCAACGATTACTTCCTCTTGGGGTTCTAATCGACAATAGCACTTCAATATCACTTTCATTTCCTTTTTCTCAATTTCCAGTAGAGCGGAAGGGTCCAAATCTTGCAGAAAACTTGATTCTTCCACTTCAGTAGAGCTATCTTCCGTATTCCTATATACATACTCCTCATTTTTCCTATCAACTTTTTGGCTAATACCTTCTTTTAATTTTTCAAAACTTCTCTTTCTTAAGTAATTTTCCAAGTTCATTTTCCGTTGGTTTTCTATTTCTTGAAAGTCCATTCTTGTTTGATTCACATATTTCTCATTTTTTCTGCTAACTATTTTGCTTATTTCTTCTCTTAATTTCACAAAATTTCTCCTTCGGATTTCAGTTTCGAGGTTTATTTTCCGTTGATTTTCTATTTCTTGCGAAGAAATGTCACTTCTTGTGCGATTTTCCGTTCTTCCAGTATTATTTTTCCAATTGAAATGTCTTCTTACTCACCCATTTCCAAAACTCTTTCTTCTAGATTTATTTTCTCTATAAAATGCCTGATTCTTTATTTCAATATTTTCCCTTTTGTTATTTTGCCGCTTATTTCCGTACCCATTTGAGAACAAATTCGCGTTGTCTTTTTCATATCGTATCTGAAAAGGAAGTGTAATTTTAAATAATCCCTGACTCAAAATGACAACTTTTTCCTCTAAATTTATTATTGATTTGTGTTGTGTCAAAAATTCCATTCCCAATATAAAATCACACGGTAGATTTTCGATAACTAAAACTTTACAATACGTTTCCATTGCACCTAATTTCAAATTAATATTTGTGGTCCCTAAAACTGGTACCCTGAAACCACCTGCTGTCTGTATAGTTGTCGTCAAACATATAAGATAAATAAAAAAAGGCGCAAAAAACGGTCGATTAGCACGAAAGTGACTCCCATGCCGCCAACCAGGGTCGGACTAGTACATATATGCCACTAAATATTGTGATGCGTGCAGATTAATCAAGTTAATTAAACAAGAGCACTGTAACTTTTGTATTCAGAATAAACCAATATTACATTTCTTCAGCTTGAAAATTATCATCGTCATCCGAGTCATCATCACTATCGTCTCCTACATTTATGATGAATTTTTCACCATTATTGATATGATAAGCACCAAATTCATTGTACTGATTTTCATATTTCTTGACTTTTTCTCCTACTTTCTGCCAATCGCTTGCCTGAATTTGATGTACTTCCGCACTGATTAATTTTATAACTTCCCTATCAAATTTTGGGGTGACATTTTTTCTGCGAATCCGTTTCTTCAGTTGTCCCCAAATCAGTTCTATGGGATTGAATATGCAATAATAAGGTGGTAGCCTCAGGACTGTATGTCCATTCTTACTAGCTATATCATCTATAATAAATCTTTTTTCAAATGATTTGGTACCTAAGACTTCAAGGAGTTCGCGTTTCGTATATGTTTCTTCAAAATATAAATCATTTTCTAAAAGAAAGTTTTGTATGTCAGATTTGGGGCTGGAACTATTTGGAATTTTCAGTGACAGTCTAGAATGATAAGAAGCATTATCAAGGACAATAACACTATTCGGATCTATTGCTGGTATTAAAACTTTCTCAAACCACTCCTCAAATATATCAGAAGTCATATTCTGATGATAGTCTACCTTACAGTCTGCCAAATTTTTGCCGCACAATTTTAAAGCATTTGGAACTCACCCTTTTTCTGATCCACAATGCAATATTATCAAGCGAGTTCCCTTGTTAGGAGGTACACTAACTTGGCAGCGTGGTGAATTATCAGTCCATCCTTTTTTTGCAGTGTCATGGGTGTCAAAACAAGTTTCATCTAAATAATATATAGTTCTATTTTCAATTCGAAAAGAAGTCAATTTCTCCAAATAATCTTCACGCCATTGAACAATCCGCTGACTCTCCATAATTGATGCCCTCTTATCTTTAGTTTTGAATTTGAAACCCAATCGAATCAGTTTTCTTCGCATGGTTGTTTCACTAAAATTAATTGGCACTTCCATAGCTTGCAGTTTTTGAAAAATTATTTCAATTGTCGGAATTATATTCGACTTATAACAATCATATATGAGATTCTTCAATAATTTGGAGAATGAAGGATCCAAATGATTTTTCTTCCCCTTATCTGCACGAGTTTTACGTCGTTCACTTCCATCTTTGATCAATTTATAAAGAGTTGATACAGGAATTTCTGTATAAAACGAAGTTTTTTCAATTGCATTTTCTTTCCCCTCACTGTCAACAATATTCTGATAAACTTTTAAAACAATATTTTTGGAATGTTCGCATAAATGTTGACGTGTATTATTTCTCACTGGTCTTTCATTTTGCGTATCTGATTCCGAACTGGATAAGTAATTTGGCGGATTTGGCCTATTAAAAGACCCATCAGTTGATTCCCAAGGCCTGAAGAATGTTTCCATATTTTTATAATTATTAATATTCTATGATTACGTAAACAACAAAACAACTGCCCCGTCGAAATCTAATTTGCTAATAGCTGCGCGTACCGCATACAGCTGTGATTTCTATTATAACTAAGCCCGACCCTGCATTGAAAAAACATACCAAATTGCTGTGCGGGCCTTTAGATCTTCCGCGGCAAGTGTTACGGGGGGGGCGATAAGTGTAATAATTTGAATGAATGTAGAGATTTGTCAATAATTCTGTTTGTTGATTTATTGCAATTTTTGTCTGAAAAACTGTGTTTGGTTATTGACAAAATAGGAATTAATTTCCTGAAGGTATGTAAGTATTGATATTGACTCACATTGAATTTAGCATATATTCTCATGTGATTGCCATATAAGATGCATATGGCAAGGTACTCATTTTTGGCAGAAATGTTTATTCTGTGGTCGATAACTTGCTTAATTTTTTTAAAGAAATGTGAGGACTAGCACAATATCTGCTTATTCAGAATAATTCATAAGGTAACTACAGTATTATTATGACAACAGATTATTATGTGTCATTTTTTCAATCAGCGCCTGCTATCTAAAATTGAAGAAAAACAGGTTAAGTAATCACTAAATTTCATTTTGCGCGAGAAATGGTTCTGAAATCATATTGAGTGATACGTTGCTGTATTCACAATGAAAAATGAAGTCGTATACAGGGTATACTTTAGTTTCGGCCCATATAAAAATAAGAAGTTGATGATGTTTTCTAAAAGACGAAACGTCGTAGAAAAATTCTGATTACTTTATCAGGTAGTCCTTAAAAAGTGGCCATGACAAAAGGCTATTTGTTTTATATTTCCTTTGAAAATAAACCTAGGAGAAAATAAAAACGAAATTCTCAAATTTCGGTTTTTCTCGGATATCTCCGTAACTACTCGGAATATTAAAACTTTCTAAATGGCATATTGTTGGGCACATAAATGCGCTACTTTTCTCTAATTCAATCGACCCCGTATCTCTTACCGTTTCCGAAATCCCCATGCTGTTCATTCTTATCTTGGACACACTGTATTCCCGAATTTGATTTTAAGATATGAAAGAACATTCAATTTTATGTAAGAAATAAATATGATTGCACTAAAACTTAATTAATGTGTCCAAAATTTAATGTAATTGTGTCGCATGAAAAGTCCATTCAAGACACCCATATGATAAATATAATTTTGGAATTTTAGCACAATTGATCATTGACATACCATACTGAGAGCTTCCATCAGAGAAATTCACACAGATGGCATCATCTATTAGAAAATATTCAACCGAAAAAGTATTATTCCAGTTCAAATTGAAGTAATTTTTCGCAATAAAATCTGTATAAATAATGATAACGTGGCAACGCACTATTCGATCTGAAAACATAGGATTACAGAGAGTTCATATAAGTTAAATACATGGCGATCATTTGGAAAGTTGAATTTATTTTCATGGAAGACCATGTAGGTATATGCACTTATTTGAGAATTCCCTTCTCTTGATTCTTTTTAAATTATATGAACAAAAACATCTGAATTCCTGACAATCCAGATGTTGAGTCGTGAAGAATGCAGTACTGAATGAACACCTTGTATATACGAGAATTTTTTATTTTTTTTATTTGTTATTCTTTTTGTTGAATAACTTTTTAATGAATGATAAATCGATTCATTATACTGGATAAGTATATTTTTCAAATTACTTGTATCTATGTACTTAGTATCAATCTCTAGTATACTCGTTTATCTAAACAAAAAGAAGTAATTAACCCTCTCTCAATAATGAATTTGATGCAATTGAAAAATTTTGTACCCATGGCGAATTTACCTATAATGCACTCAGCTATTTCAAACTCTTGCACCACTTGCCCCCAACATTATATGGCCCTTTCCAGGCAGAGATGGACAAGATAAGACTATTTTTGCGCCTTTTTTTATTTATCTTATATGTTTGACGGCAACTATACATGTTGTGGATACCGTAATTTTTGGAAATTTTCAACGAATTGACGTGAAACTATATTATGATTTGACCCCGTATCACAAACTATGGTTGCCGTGTTATCATTTAGAAGTCCGTTTATTTTAAGAACACCCGTTTCATTATTTTTGAGAGAATTTGACTCCACGTTTAATCCCACATGAATTTTACTTTGGATACCTGGTAAATACCAACAATCAGAAGTAAAATGTCCACGTTTGCCACAAACTTTGCAGAAAATGGTTTTTTTCATGTTCAAAAAGAATGTATTCTGATATAGATGCTGCCCGAAATTCCATACCTCGTCGTTTTTTCCATAATTCTCTATGTCCTCGATTTTGAAAACAATATTCTTCAAATCATCCATATTTGTTTCAGCATTCTTCAAGAGCCGATAAGGGGTCTCTACGCTCATGTCTGGGTCAAAATCATAAGCTAACTCCCTGAGATCGTAGAAATATTTTCGTATTCCTTCATTTTCACCTTGTCTTCTACTGTACAGCTTCCATTCTTGTTTTTTCAAATAATATCCATTGTCAAATTCTCTGAGAAAATCATTTTTCAGCTCACACCAGGTTTTCAACAAGTTTTCCGATTTCCCTTTGTATGATTCGAACCAATAATATCCGGCTCCTATTAGGTAAACTCCGAAATAATAAATTTTTAACGCTTCTGTCCATGCATTCGCTGAAGAGCATTTTTCATAATTCTTCAAAAATTCGTAAGGACAATCTTTCCTTGGGTCAAAATTCCGAGGTGCTACGAATTCTGAAAGGGCAGCGGGCGTCCCTTTCTTTCTTGCTTCTGCCAACGTAGTATCCATTGTGAGGGGGAGAGGAAGTTTCAGTAAAAAGTACTGTTAAATTAGTACCTACACGTAGTAGTTAGGTAGTTACTCTCATTTACCGTATACCCCAAGATATAACAATTTTACATAAATTATTCTTGTAAAAATCAATGGGAAAACAACAAAATTCAAATAATTATACTGAAAATAAATCGTTAGAACTTAACATCAATAGCATTTTTATTTAATCTTCATAAAATTCTCTGGAGTTTATTGCTTACGAAATAGCGTACTTTCGTAAAATAATATTTTTATTCGGAAATGCTATTGTTGCACAATACTTGGAAGAGATTCATTCAGAAACAAAACATATGGATCAGCAATTTCTACCTAGTTGAACCGGATCTAGGTCAAGTTCAACGTTTATGAACTGCAACGCCAATTCACGACAATATCATCTGCTTTGACTGCCTGCATCCGTCTATCCTTCTCCACTCTTTTCCTAATGTATCAACTGCCCATTCATTCAGTGCCGTTGTTACTTGTCTCCTTGTTATGCCGAGTGTGGGTTCGGGCCCATAGTAGGGTTGTCCGGCTCCTTGCTTGGCTAGCTGGTCCGCCTGCTCGTTGCCGTCAATCCCTGCATGGCCCGGGACCCACATAAACGTTATTTCCTTTTCAGTCGGGTACTTTGCTGCCTAGGACACCAGGTAACTATTAATTGTCAGTAGATGCGTACTGAGAGATATTATATTACGAATGGAATGAAGTTATTTTAGTTCAGAAACCAGAGACAAATTGGAGCCAAAAGTGAAAGATGAATTGTCTCAGCATGAAACTCGGCACGTGACTTCCTGACAATAAATCAATCAAATCAAAATATGCTTTATTGTCTGAAGAATACTAGATCTTATTGACAAAGTCTTTGTAAATATATATAACTCTATGTATAAATGAGGGTACAAAAATAAATAAGTATAAAAAATGTTACATTTAAGGCACACAAGTCATAAAATAAAATAAAATTTGGTGTATACATACAAGGAAGAATCACAATTACATACACAATTACTGTGCTGGTCAGCAGCTAAAACTAAAATATAGCTCTTATAAACACCACCTTTATCGCCACCTTTATCACAGTGAAAACTAGTTCTACACAAACTTGTTTAGTTTGAAATCTGAATTTGATCAAAGGCTTTCAGCATAGAACTCTTCTAATGAATAAAAAGCTTTTTCCAGTAATAGCTTTCTTACGGAATTTTTTAATTTTGTTTTATTTTCTGATTTTAATTTCCTTGGGCAAATGATTATATAATTTTTTCCCATTATAAATTATGGAGTTTTTGATCAGAGTCGATTTTGGAATGGGTAAAGCCATATTGAACGTCTGTCTAGTGCTATATTGTGCAGCCTTATGAATTTCATTATTGAATTTACTATGGATTAGACAAACTGTTTCTAAGATCAAAATGCAAGGAAGTGGTAAAATTTTATTTCTGACGAATAGGGGTTTACAAGAATCGCGACACTTAGCTTTGCACATATATCTTATTGCTCTTTTTTGCAAGGCAAACACCATATTGAATAAATACTGACTACACGTCCCCCAGAAACAAATGCCATATCTTAAGTGGGAGTCGACTAGAGCATAATACACGCTTTTTGCCATATTTTCACCCAGTTCCCATGAAGTTGTCCTTACTGCATAACATCCAGATGCTATTTTTTTCCTCAGTTTTTCAATAGGATTGTCAAATTTCAGTTTATCATCAATATGCAATCCTAGGAATTTAGTTTCTGACTTGGAGCTGATGACTTGATTTCCTAGATGAAGCTGTTGCAGGTCACATTTGAAAGCAAGGATGTTTGTTTTTGAAATATTAAAGGATAACATATTAGCGTCACACCAACCTTTCACGTTGTCAATATCATTTTTTATCATTTTATGCAGTTTCGAGCCGTTTTCACCATGCCTAAGTATTGTGGTGTCGTCTGCAAATTGGGTGAACTTTCCCGTAATATTAATTGAGGCTAGATCATTTATATGGATTAAGAACAGAGTCGGGCCCAGAACTGATCCCTGAGGTACTCCACATTTAATTTCCAACTTGTCCGATAAGTTACCTCGAAGAGACACGCTTCGTGTTCTCCCAGTTAGGTACGATTTAAACCATTTCAGAACAACATCTCTAAAACCGTATATTTCCAATTTTTGCAACAAAACTTCGTGGTTGACACAATCAAAGGCTTTTGTCAGGTCACAAAAAACCGCTGCTGCTATTTCTCTATCGTTGAGTTTCAGATAAACATTCTGAAGAAAGTTGAAAATTGCATCATTTGTCCCTTTTTCCCTTAGAAATCCAAATTGAGTGGGATTAATAATACTGTGCTTATTTAGAAAAGCCATTATTCTTTTTTTCACAAGTTTCTCAATTAGTTTTGAGAGAGTGGGTAACATTGAAATAGGTCTGAGATTTGCAGGGTTATTAGTATCACCTCCTTTATGTAGTGGGATAACTACTGCATTTTTCAGACATGATGGAAACACTCCTGTAAGAAATGACAAATTGATAGCTTCAACCATTATCTTAATAGCGTCGTTAGGTAAGTATGAAAATATTTTTATAGATAAGTCGTCAAAACCCGACGCATTTTTGTTTTTAATTTCATTGAAAGTCTGTTTCATCTCTACAATGTCCGTAGGCGTGAAAAAGAATGATTCAGAAACAGATATATGATTTAAAGAACTTATTGCATACTTAGTAAGAAAAAAATTGGTTACCAAAAAGGATTACTTCTGGTTAAAAACAAATGTTTTTGGCTTTCATCAGAAAATAGTATGACTGTCGAAAAACGGCTTTGATGTAATAAAAGGAGATAACACTTTCTACAAAATAGTCGTAGGATAGGCTAGGTTAGGTTGGGTGAGTCATGTTTCGAGTAAATCTAGGTTTTCGATCTTTAGAAACAGGTTAAAATCTTTCAACATATGCGAGGAGGAATATCTACCATGGTAGAGAAGAGGTTAGAATGTTTTTGCATGTTATGGTTGAGCTTCACTTCTTATACCTGTTTATTATGAGGATTATGAGGATAGGATGGTCGATACATATAGCAGAATAAATGTAATATGACTGTGTTGAAACAGTGCCAATATATTTCTTCCAGAGTTTAGTTGATATTGAAATCGATATGATGTTTGAGATACAACATCTTCTCAAAGCAAGAAATTAGTAGTAGTAGTAGTTCTTTGGGGAGGCCGCAACCGCAGCCAGGAAGTAGGTCCTCATGAACCCTCTTTGCCATCCCCTGTTCTCCACTTATCTATATTCATCCTCCTAGTTTTCCTTTTCGAACCTTTGTGAACTCCTGATGGAGGTCAGCATGTCCGACCACTCCAAGTCGATTAGTTCCTTTTGTTGGAGTTTCTCAACTCCAAAGGTTCCAAATCTTACCCTCCCGTATGCCTTACACCCGCCGATAAAGAAATTAAATATTATTGTTTTAAAATATATTATAAGGATTAATATTTCTTCATATAATCACCCCGGGAAAGGTAATTTCCTATGATATGTGTACACATTTCAATATCCTAAACACAAATTGGTTGGCACACAGTAAGAACTTCATTTTTCTTCACAGAAGATCAGAGCATGATAATATACAAGATTCCACAATTTTTTCCACTTTAAATACCCCTGAGGAAGGAATATTCGTATGATTTATTCAGATGAGCTTTTATTCAAAATATCATTATTACTAGTTTATAATTATATCTGTGGTAGGATTTGAACCCATGCCCTTATAGTTGAGAAAATAACTTTCTAACATCACGACCACCACGGTCCATATAAACAAATAGACTTTCATTTAACTGATACATCTGGTAACTCCAACAAGATGATTACCTGGTAATGAATTAGATTTTCCAAATTTGCACTTTCAAATAATCCCTACAGTAAAAACATTCAAATGACAAAATCAAATGAAATTTAACTTTTTTGGGAGAGCAAAAGCTGTGGTAAAGGCCCTTCACATTTTGTGAAAGTTAAGCACTACGGATTCCATACGAACCATGACAAACATTTACAGCTCCAACCCATCCAACAAATTTTTGAGGTCCTGTCTGTTCCACATTAAATTCATACTCACTTTTGGTCGGACTGACGCAGATGGATCTTCTATTGTCCCTCTATCAGGTACAATTTTTATAGCAAGAACAATCGACTTGACAGCTGGGGAATGACACGTCTCCAATAAGCCGGAAACCGGGAGTTTGAGACACTGCGCTTGCAACTCATGATCTGAACTGGAAGCATGCTGCTCCCAAATAATGGTCCAATTGTTGGCTTTGATATCATGGTGAGATGAGTATGGACTGTGCTGATTATATGAAATGAACGGATAAATTCATCTCCTTTCATTTCTGATAATCCCGCAGTTTGACAAAATTCTTTATCGCAAAAAACAGGAATTATTGGACGGACCTCGAATTTCTGAAACTGTGACGGATTTAGGGTTCTTTCTGTATGTTTGACACCACAAATGCAAATCTCAAGCTTAAAGGACCCCGCAAAATCCTTACGGAAAATGGCTCTCAGCTAAATTCGCTGAAACTTTGCAGAAAGATAGTATTTGGTATGCTGATCAAAAGTCTCAATGGGCACAACCCTCCATTTTCAACCCCAGACCTCCTATAGCCCCCCAAAGCCCCCAATGTACACTTTCCGGTGTGCTAATGCATAAGTTTCAATTCATCTTCAAAGCGTTTTTTTTTCACTGCTCACCCCTTTCTCCAACCAAATCCTACATTTTACCTTCACCATACCTCGCCCCCACCCCTGCACCCCTACCCAACCCTCCATTAACGTCCCATCACTCACTTTCAAGGTTAAATATTCTTCAATTGTTTTATTTCAATCTTTTGAAGCTCTTATTTTACATATGGGTATATACATTACACCACACCACTTTCCCACCCCAACAACCCCACCATTCATTGCTTTGCAATGCTTTTATTGACTGCTACTGTTGTAGCTATAACATAACAATTGGGTAGTTACCCATAGTGTATAATTATTTAACACAGGCAGTGAAATGGTAGAGTTAACGCTTACGCGAATACCTGGGTAGTCGGAGTAAGTATTCTCTTCCACTCAAGCAATATAGAGTATTGCGACAGTCTTACTCTCTTCACAAACATCGCCATCTCCTTAAACCGACCCTGGTAGTAACCCCAGATGGTTATATTCTGACGATTATGGGTCCATATTTTTCAGACTCTCACAACAATGATGCTGCAATTCTCAGAGAAGATTTTGAAAGAGATGCTGGTATTTTAGCAAACTGGATTCAGGACGGTGACATTGTTTTGGTGGATAGAGGTTATCGTGATACAATTCCTTTACTGAAACATCTTGGCATTGATCACAGAATGCCCTGCACTTATTTCAGTTGGGCAAAGACAACTCCTAATGGCATCGAAATAATAGATGAATAATTAAAATAAGATTGTAAGAAGAAATACAGAATTAAAACTCAAGTCTCTCAGGATCAAAAGATCCAGATTCATCTGGATTGGGACATCGTGCCGTATATGGAGAGAAATAAGATCAAGGTCAACGTAGGGAAAACTGAGGTCGTCAACTTCACGAAGAGGCGATGCTTTTCGAAGCTCTCTCCTCGTGGGATGAGGGTCCGGGATACCTGCGTTAGAGAGTCGAGATCGGCGAAATACCTGGGAGTACAATTGGACAAGGGTATGACATTCGGAGAACACATAACTCTGGCTATCCAGAGGGCGTGAGCTGCCGTTGGGCGTACCTCCCCTCTGGTAGCCAGAAATTCCAAACTTAGTATGGATAACAAAATACTTATTTACAAGCAAGTAATTAGACCCGCAATGTTATATGCTTGTTTGCTTGTCCGGTATTCTGCAGCCTGAAACCCTCGCCTCTCGCGAGACTGGACAGAATGCAGAATAAAGTACTTGGTATAGTTACAAACAGTAACAGATACACTCGCCTGGATACCCTCAGGGAGATGTGTGGCGTCGAATCTGTTCCGACATATATTAGAAAGTTGTCGTACAACTTCTATAAATATTTCCTACCCAAGAGCCCTATGACGAACCAGGCCCGTGAGCCTTTACCGAGATGCTCTACCACTAACCTCTGCAATGATCAAGGACATCCATTCTCTGTTTTGAATAAGCTCTGCAGGAGGCGTCAATGCTGTACAATTTCCACATATTCCCTGAGTAGTCACGGACTTGCCCACTAATACCGTGGAGGGTCGTTTAAAGAGTCTCCCGCAAGGGGGGCCAGGAGTCGACTTGGCGTTGAAACCGAGGGATGGCTGGCAACAGCCGTCGCTCAGTATACAACTTATTCTTTCCTCTCCCTAGAAGAAGAAAGAAGGAAAATTTTCATGTGATTAGGCAGGAATGGACAAAGGTATACATATTGAGAAAAATAAACACCTTTGAATCTTGAATCATGAATCTCTCAAGACTGTCGATTATATCCTTATCATTTATAACTCAAGTTTTTGGTATTACTCCAATATTTTGTATTTTCTTCAATAATATATGAATAATTAAAGTGAGATGTACGTACCTTGCTTTGATCGGCTGGGTAACACAACTTGCCTTAAGTGGCTGGGTCACACACCTTGCCTCAAGTGGCAGGGTTCACACACCTTGCCTTGAGTGGCTGGGTTTACACTCCTTGGGGGCGGGGGTAAGAAAGGGTGAGGGAGGGATGTACTGCAATGTAAACTTCAAAAGATTGAAATAAAACAATTAGAGAATCTTTAACCTTGAAAGTGAGTAATGGGGCGTTAATGAAGTGTTGGGTCGAGGATTTGGTTGGAGAAAGGGGAGGGCATTGAAAAGAAACGATTTGAAGATGAATTGAAACTTATGCATTAACACACCGGAAGTGTACATTGGGGGCTTTGGGGGGCTATAGGGGGTCTGTGGTTGAAAATGGAGGATTGTGCCCATCGAGATTTTTGATCAGCATACCGAATATTATCTTTCTGCAGTTTGAGCAAATTTAGCACAGAGCCATTTTCCAAAAGAATTTTGCGGGGTTCTTTGCATACTTTATTTTTCATGCGGGATGTGTATTAGTGATTATTTCCAACATTTACTGAAGAAAATGGCGGGATTACGAGGAAGTTGAAAAATGGGGCAGGAAAAAACCCACTTCTTTTTGGCCGGTATAAGTGAAAGCTGCCTCACTACTCTCAAATCATTGCATATAGTCCAAAGAGGGTAATGGCACCACCTTTAGGGCCGGTTGTTCAGTCTATGGTTTAATATTTCATTTCTAATAAAGCTTTATTTGTTTCAATCGCATTTCTACGACGTTCCCACAGCAACTATAAGCGTTAAATGGGTTCAGCGAGGGGGAAACCACTGAGGAAATTGGTGTATAATGATTTCCAAAAATCCTAAGTGATTCCTCTAATACCTATGTAGTTCCCGAGTAATACTCCGAAAGAATGCCACTAATTCCTCTAATACCCAAGGAATAAAAGCAATAGAAATACGAATTTTCGTTTTTTGTCAAGTATTTTATTCTTTCTTTTTCTTTCTTTCTTTCTTTCTTTCTTTCTTTCTTTCTTCCTTTCTTTCTTTCTTTCTTTCTTTCTTTCTTTCTTTCTTTCTTTCTTTCTTTCTTCCTTTCTTTTTTCTTCTATGACGAGAAATCTCACTCGCATCAGGGTGTATGACAACGCACCCCGCAAACACGGGGGCTTCATCTATCAAGCTCTTGATATCTTCCAGAAGCGTTATGAAGAACCGGGCCCGTATAGGGCAGCCAAAGTGTTGAATAAGACCAATTTAAAACCCTGTTTTTTTGCTTTTCCGGGATGCTCTACCCACTAACCTCTGCAATGATCAAGGACATCCATTCTCTGTTTTGAATGCACTCAAGAGTCATGCATAAGCTCTGCAGGAGGCGTGAATGCTGTACAATTTCCACCTATTCCCTGAGTAGTCACGGACTTGCCCACTAATACCGTGGGGGTCGTTTCAAGAGTCTCCCGCAAGGGGGGCCAAGAATCGACTTGGCGTTGAAACCGACGGATGGCTGGCAACAGCCGTCGCTCAGTATACAACTGACTGTCCTTATTCTTTTCTCTCCCTAGAAGAAGAAAGAAGGAAAATTTTCATGTGACCAGGCAGGAATGGACAAAGGTATACATATTAAGAAAAATAAACACCTTTGAATCTTGAATCTCTCAAGACTGTCGATTATATCCTTATCATTTATAACTCAAGTTTTTGGTATTACTCCAATATTTTGTATTTTCTTCAATAATATATGAATAATTAAAGTTAGATGTTCGTACCTTGCTTTGATCGGCTGGGTAACACAACTTGCCTTAAGTGGCTGGGTCACACACCTTACCTCAAGTGACAGGGTTCACAGACCTTGCCTTAAGTGGCTGGGTTCACACTCCTTGGGGGCGGGGGTGAGGGAGGGTGAGAGAGGGATGTACTGTAATGTAAGCTTCAGAAGATTGAAATAAAACAATTAGAGAATATTTAACCTTGAAAGTGACTAATGGGGCGTTAATAAAGGGTTGGGTGGTGGTGCAGGGGGCGAGGTGTGGTGGGAGTAGAATGTGGGATTCGGTTGGAGTAAGGGGTGGGCAGTGAAAAAAAACGCTTTGAAGATGACCTATGCATTAACACACCGGCAAGTGTATATTGGGAGCTTTGGGGGGCTATATGGGGTCTGGGGTTGAAAATGGAGGGTTGTGCCCATCGAGACTTTTGATCAGCATATCGAATACTAACTTTCTGCAAAGTTTCAGCGAATTTAGCAGAGAGCTATTGTCCAAAAGGATTTTGCGGGGTCCTTTGCATACTTTATTTTTCATGCAGGATGTGTATTAGTGATTATTTCCAACATTTACTGAAGAAAATGGCGGGATTACGAGGAAGTTGAAAAATGAGGCAGGAAAAAACCCACTTCTTTTTGGTAGGTAAAAGTGAAAGCTGTCTCACTACTCTTAAATAATTGCATATAGTCCAAAGAGGGTAATGGCACCTCCTTTAGGGCCGGTTGCTCAGTCCATGGTATAATCCAAATATTTATCAAACTTGGATGGGAATCGAAACCGTCAAATGTGTTGTTCAGTAGAAATTCGACCATTCATAATGAAAACCAAGATTTTGCAGTTCATCTGAACTATTCCATGAAAAAGAAAGACATTTTATTAATTTATGTCAAATATAAACAAATGTTTTCAATTCGAAGTTTCTTAATTTCCTGTAATTTTTTGGAGAGCTTAGTAGAAAATGGAATCATTGAAGGCGCCTCAAAGAATGATAGAGAATGAACTTCATGAGCAAATTATCGTTTTGAGGTATATGGTTCTTTCCAGATAGACACGTTAATATTCTTTTTGTATGTCCTGGTTCCCAAGCAGTGAAAAATTATGTAATTGGATGTGCTGTAATCTTTGGTATTTGTTATCTCAACCAAAAATTAATTTTCAGTAATGGAATCATCATAATAATACCTGAGAGTATCAAATTGCATAATGTACTTACCAATTAGTTATAATAGCGATTTCATGAGAAACCATGTTCACAATAATCGTAACAATTTCTTTTGGTAATCTGAACCTGAATACAAATTCTTCATGTGACCATTTCTCGAAATGATTTTCACCTAATCTATAAGTACAAGGTGCCCTAATAGCAACTAGGACACTCGTCTATTCAATAATATCTTCATCATAAGTTAGTTCATCGTCATGAGCAATTTTGTGAAGTGATTTCTGATTATTCTTGCAAACTATTTCATATAGCAGTTCTGATGTTGTTATGTCAGTCAGTTGTGTCAAACCTTTGTTAAGTGCTCAATCCACCAATTTTGATGGTTTAGCATAAACAACTTGATAAACCAAGATTCACATAAAACTGTAGATTATCTCTGACTGAATAACAGGCCCTATGTGTACTGAAATATCCATGATTTTTGCATCCTTCGTAAAAAGCGCAGAAAGATTATGTGAAGTAGGGAAAAAACATTTTTGGTACTCAGATAACAAAATGTTATACAGGGTGGGGCACCGAAAACGAAACAGATAGTATATCTTCAAAATGCATGTGTTGAGAAAAAATGTAAAAACACGTCGATTTCAAATCCAAGGGGGACATCATGTCGAATATTATTATATTTTGTCGATGCAAAAAACATGATAGTGTGCAAAATTTGTAGTTATGGTTTGATTCGACCCGGCACCGAAGACGAGTTCTTCAAAACACATGTGCTGTGAAAAAAATGCAAAAACATGTCGATTTTAAATCCATCTTCCTATCATAACCTAAACTGTCATACCACTCTCCCCAACCGCCCACCCCACCCATTGGTCCCTCATACAATTTGAATATGGAAAGTAACAAGTGTGACACAGCATTGAAAAGGTTATTCCATAAAGAATTCAGACATGTGAGTGTTCGCTACCTATCTTTTCATTTTGGCGCCCTCTTGCGAGAAAAACAACTGTTTCGTTTTTCAACTTGAAAGCTGATGTGAACAATTCTCGAAAACAACAAAAATTGAAAAAATTCACATATTATGAACTTATAAATTGGAAAATTTTGTATAAAATGCTCAAAAATGTCAGACAGCGTTTCGAGACTCATGTATGGCAGTTCATGGCGTTCACTTTGAGCATCTACTGTGAATTAATGTAGTTTGAAATGATTAGATTTGAATTTATGTAAGGTTTTCCAAATTTTGAGTTCATGCCATTTCCAGTTTCTTTATTTTTTCGAAAGCTTTTATTCAAATTGCCATGTTTGTTAGTTTGCAAGTACGTTTGTGAGGGACAAATCTCACAGCTGACTTTTGACCCACTTCTAGTTGTTGGTAGGTGTTCATAATTGCGATGACAATGCATTATGGAAATCTTGTTGTAAAAAAACGAGAAAATGGCAGCTCCAGGATGGCGGATGCGATATGTAATTATGGTCCGATTCGATTCAAAATTGGATTGTGGGGGTTTTAGGTACAGATTTTCAGCATGACTGAAATGAATTGAATGAAATTGATAAAAAAAAGCCATATTACAAATGCGATGAAAAGAAAAAAATATTTTTTTTAGATGTGAGACGTAGGTTATTCTGTGCGTAACAGATTCAAAAGCTTTCCTCTAGTACAAAATAGGGATTTTTACGCGAAAAAAATTTGATTCTGTTACGCACAGAATAACCTACGTCACAAATCTAAAAAAAATGTATTATTTGTATTAATAATTTTTTAAAACAATTTAATCCAATTTAGCCATACTGAAAACTTGAAATACTCCCATTTGCCAAATTTGAATCGAATCGAACCACAATTACAAATTTCGTCCGTTATCTTTTTTTTGCATTGACAAAAAAATCATAATTTCCCACCCTGAAAATCCCCACACAGTATATTTGATTCGAATCGGACCATAATTACAAATTTCGTCCGCCATATTGGAGCCACCAAATTGTTTTTTGCATCGACAAACAAATCATAATTTCCGAACCTGAAAACCACCACATACCAATTTTGAATCGAATCGGACCATAATTGCAAATATTGTCCGCCATTTTGGAGCCGTCATTTTGTATTTTCATTTAGACAGATTCCATAATGCATTGTCACCGAATTCATGTAAAATTAGCTCTCAAATGAAGTATGATCATTTGGAATACGGAACAGTTGTTTTTTCCGCAAGAAGGCACCAAAATAAAAAGTTTGGTGGCAAAAATTGACACGGCTGAATTCCTTATGAAATTAACTTTTTATGATGTATCACACTTACTACTTTCCCTATTCAAATTGTTTGGGTGATAGTGACGAAGGGGTGGGGGGAGACGTATAATAGTTGAAGTTATGATAGGAAGATGTCCCCCTTGGATTAAAAATCGACGTGTTTTTGCATTTTTTGCACAACACATACGTTTTAAAGATATTCGATCTGTTTCGTTTTCGGTGCCCCACCCTGTATATATGAATGAGAAGGTAGAAGTCTTCAGGAATGAAATGCACTCTTAGTTTTCCTTCTATGATAATTTTTAGCAAAGTTATGACAAATTTAATGTTGTTCGGCCCCGCCGGAACTTGTAGCGGCGTGTGAACGCGAGCATGAAATCTAATGTCGATGTTGAATCACATTATCTGAGAAAACAGGTGCATTTTGCAAAAAACTACCAAAACTCATCCATGAATTGAATCATCTTACACCTCTTTGAAACCCTTTTGTGTGGTAACAGCAAAAAAATGTTTTTTTTCAAATCCAAATTCCGCCCTCGGATTTTTGGTAAACAATTTGTTTTCTTGTTTATCATGATTCCAACTACTAGCATGCCAAGTTTGGTGCTGCGTCAACCAATCGTCGTCTCAAAACATGATTAGGCTGGATTATTTGCTTATAACGAAATCGTGCAAAATTCAGCGTTCTAATAGTTCAGCTGCGAAAACATTTGTGCCTTCCCCTGATTTCAATTATTCATGTTCATACTACAAGAAGTATTCAAAACAAAGAGAACGTAAATACGACAATTCATTTATCGATTAGAGAAGTTTAAAGTTAGTTTTGTTAACAGAACGAGAAGCCAAACTCCTCAGAAAATGAACAATCGAACTACGCGGATACGCTGGCATGTTTTTGTGTTCTGGGAAAAGTTAATTGGTTTGCAAATTGACTTTTCTGATAAAAGATAAGGGAAAATTGTAATTACTTTCGTGATTAGAGTTGAACTAAATCGAATAATAGGTTTCGAAGCTCTAGTTTTCTTAAATAACAGTCACAATGAAACCTTGGGGTAAATTGGAATTCAGTGAAAAACACTATTACTACGAGATGATTCTGAACGACTGTAAACTCAAATCCAGGTCTTTATAAATCAAATGTAAACGAAGTAGAACATTTATTTTACCTGATTGAGTGATAAATATATGAGAAACTTCAATGTGCCACTTTTTGTAAGAATGTCCTGATTTTCAATCATCTACCCAACTAACAATTTGTTGCTATATGAAAATTTAAAAATGTTTACATCGCATTTCTAATAAAGCTTTATTTGTTTCAAACGCATTTCTACGACGTTGCTACAGCAACTATAAGCGTTAAATGGGTTCAGCGAGGGGGAAACCACTGAGGAAATTGGTGTACAATGATTTCCAAAAATCCCAAGTGATTCCTCTAATACCCATGTAATTCTCGAGTAATACCCCTAACGAATGCCACTAATTCCTCTAATAACCAAGGAATAAAAGCAATAGAAATATGAACTTTCGTTTTTTGTCAAGTATTTTATTCTTTCAACAATTGTGATTTCAACGCAGATGATCTCTGATATCCGGAAATTCCCGATTCTATGGGTTGAGAACCACTAATACCCAGGGTTTGTCTTATCATTTTTTCAACAAGTTTTTGCATGCCTTCATCATCTATTACGGAATTATTGTATAAAAATATTCCTATAATGTATAGAACCATCACAGAATATTTTTTTTATTCATTTAGTTATTACACGGAAATAAATACCCATTTACAATTATATAAAAAACTGAGAAAAATATGTAAAAACATTTAAAAAATTATAACTACCTATATCCAACAGTTTTGTACAGTAACTAGACAAAAACAAAACAAATTGAAATGAAATGAGTAATTAAAACTATAAAACTTGAGCTACATAGTATATCTCTTCATTTGCCAAAGCGAAGGTGAAAAAATATATATAGCCCTTGAGTGAACATTTGCCTGTCGCAGTAATCTAATCATCCCTATGTTTGCACCATAATTTGATCGATGTGCAACCAAGGAAAATGTGCTATATTCACAAGGTGCCCTAGGAGGTACATATATTTTCACTTCTTCTAATAATTCAGGAGCATCTATCAGACCGTTCAAAATTTTATAAATAAACAAGGTGTCAAACCCTTGCCTTCTGTGGATCAGAGGACTCAAATTCATTTCTGACAGCATGTTGGTATAAGAGTAAGGAATGTCCAGCCTAAAGGAGCAGAACATAAAAAATCTGCGTTGAACTCTTTCACATTTTTCGATGTGGACTTGAGCATAAGGGCTCCAAACAATCGAAGCATATTCAAGATGAGATCTAACCAATGAAAGGAATAAGATTTTCTTTGTACTCATATGAACAAAATTTTTAGAATGTCTCTTTATGAAACCCAACTGCTTGAGTGCTCTATTACAGATGTACTCAATGTGCGAAGAAAATGAGAGGTTAGATTGGAAGATGACTCCAAGATCTTGGATCAAGGTAACTTTCTCAATGACAGTGTTATCAAAAATATAGTTGAAGATTATCTCTTGCACTGTGCGATGGAAACTGATATCTTTCCATTTCAAAGGATTTATGCTCATTATATTCACAAAACAACCATGTAAAAAAACATTCAAGTTGTTTTGGAGTATAAGACAATCATCTGGATTTTGTATGACATGAAATATTTTAAATAGTTTCATGAAATTTTTTTAAAAATCATTCACAAGTTTTATTCAGTTCATTATTCATCACTTGATGATAGAGTGTACAGAGCTTTGTCCTGCTGGAAGCGCTTCCGGAATGACATTTGTACAGAGAGCCCTGTCCTACTAGCAGGACATTATTCCGCTCATAAAGTTAACCTGCATGCAGAACGTAACGTACTACCAGCTGTACATTCAGCAAAATGTGAATAAAATGTAACTTCCATAAATCGAAGACCTGCTGGCAGGACTCAAATTGTGCTGTCAGAAGTACCTCCATCGCCTCAAACGGAAAGATATTTTTAGTTATGTAATTGAAATAATTCGATATGAATTCAAATATCTTTATTAATACAAATAGATTTGTATTCTATTGAGCAAGATAAAATAAAACAATAGGTTATATTTGAATTTCAAACTAGAGGAGAAAACGAAATCAAACATTACAAAAATACATTTTTCGTCGACCTCTGCAAAAAATTACATTTTACGTACTAATTTCCGGACGAAAAATCGACTATTTTTGAAGGCAAGTACTTTTCGTCCGCAAACTCTTTTCGTCCGCTGTGGTCACTATGATACGGCACGGTACGAGAGCGGCGATTGAGTCATTTTCGTAAATCCACGTTTTAATTAATACATAGGCGCCTGTGACAATAACTGTCATTTGCTGTTGTCAAATTAATTATTTACGAAATCCGCTAGATTTTACGTGTGAATTTAGACCGTGGTGTGAATATTAGTGTTCATAATAATCAAGAATTGATCGAGTCTGCAGTTCGAAGAGTTGGACGTAGCTGAGGCCAGCAAACATGCGAGTACTTACTTTCATAAAGGTATGTAGAGGTCGACGAAAAAATGTAATATGCACCTCGGCGAAAAACTGTCTACTGTCTCGCCTGCTTGCTATCTTCGGCTGCGCCTCGGCTATCAATTTGCAGGCTCGACTATAATAGACAGTTTTTCGTCCTTGGTACATAAATAACTATTTCAGTCCTTTAGGCTGGAATACCATGCTGAATATGGTAGGTGAAACAATTTTTCTGTTGTTGGGGAACACATGACAGCACGTACGCCACAAGCACTGCACCTATAACTGGACTTTTGTTGTAAATGTCTTATTCGACTACAAATAATACACTTTCTCTGCACTCTTTGACGAACATCTTCACTGCTTAGAGCGATAAGTGTGTGTACTCCTGGTAACCAATCATAGGAGGTATATTCTCCAGTTCTTGCAGAACTGAAGGATTTTCTTATTGATTGATTATTCATCAGTTGCAAAGTTAGAGATGTAGTAAAATCAGTATGCTTCTTTGTAAAATCTTTTTTTAAATATGTATAGGCCAAAAAAGCGTTTGCTTCTATTATACCAAACATGCTTCCACTTCTGGGTATTCCATGCTGCCTCAAGGGCTAAACCACTTTGACAATATGGTTGTGAATATCGATCGCTGGGGCACCATTGAGGTACTCCTCAATAAGTTTTAATCTTTCCACTTGTTTGATAACCGTGTTCCCCTTGAATTTGTTCTTTTTTTCTCGCGGGTTCGCCCTGCAGGGTTGTACTGCAGGTACCTATGAATGTGTGTACTTTTTTGTCACGCCAAGCTATACATGTTAATTTGACTGATGGTTCTGTAGTTACAGTGGGTGCTGAAATATATTCATTACTTTCTTGTTGACGACGTCGTTTTGTTTTCTTTTTATCAACAAGCGGTCCTGTAATCACGGTGGTTGCTATGGCACATTTACCTCTTTCCAATGGACAACGTTGCCTTGCTTCTTTTATTGGATAATGTCGGGTTGCCGTTTTCACAATTCCTAGAAAATAAAGACCCCTCTTATGAAATTCCACTGCTGCTTTAACTGAGGCAAACCAGGAGTCACCAATTACAATACGACCAGAACCACTTATCTAGTTAATCTTGTAACGTTGACAATGGTATACACTTGTTTTCCTTGTATAAATAGGTCACAAGGTGAAATTTCCAAACACTTGTCATTCGATCACCACATGTAATAAGATTCCTAGAGACATACCATCCTATTTCACATGATATATAATTGTTTTGATTTCACACCTCTTGGTTCCCACGGATATCTCTGGTGATTTAATTAAATCCATAATTGTGTGGTTATCAAGAAGGAATGTTTACATGTTGACAATAATATGGTTAATGTCACTTGGGTGACAGCGCTTCTTCTTCCTATTTCGATTCGATTTGTTAAAGAAGACGACAGTTCTTCCTATTACGATTCGAATTGTTGGAGTACGCTCACTACATTGATTTTGTTTACACAAACTTCTACTTTCATGGAAAAGAGAGAGAGAGAACTATGTTTGTTATGGTTTTTATATAGTTTTGAAAATCGCGGAATGCTAGTCTCTTTGATATAGTTCAGTGACATCCGTATAATAATTGATAGTGGTAGCAACAATGAAAGGAAATGTTTTTTTTTGTTAAAATCAATTTTGGAGGGGACGGAAGTATTTGAAACACCATAAGTCCATTTCTGACCTGGTAACGCTAAAGCTCGCTGGAGGTTGAATTTGAGTTTATTCAATTTTGGCAACCTACCTAATATTGCTGGACCACACAAATGAGAGGTGAATATTCTAGTTATGTAGAGATCTATTGAAGGTTACTCGCTTCACGAGATTTAAACATATAAATATTTTTTGTAAAAGCACGCCTTAAAATTTCCTTTTCTTTTTGCCATAGCTATGCCATGAATTTACCAAAGTCTTTGAGATACTTTAGACAGTATATGGACTAATCAGCCAATAAAAATTTAAAGGCCAATTCGGGAAAGGAATATAAGCCCACATGGTATTATAAAGCCTATGATGGTATTGTGAAGTCTATGATGGTATTGTAAAGCCTATGATGGTATTGTCAAGCCTACGATGGTATTGTAAAGCCTGTGATGGTACTGTAAAGCTTGTGATGTATGATAAAACATGTAATGGTATTGTAAAGCCTGCCATGGTGTTGTAAAGCCGGAGAGCATGTTGGAGCAGACCCAACGCTAGAGATTTCCGTGGAAACAACCATTTATGGAGACCAAAAGGGAACAACAAAACCAAAGTCGTGATTCCTTAATTAATGCCTAATTCTGTAAGGTTTGAATGCATTCGGACTAGGTAAGATAAAAACTGTTATAATTTCTTAAATCACGACTTGGAGAACCCATTCTTTTGGTTGGTTACATATCAAGATTCTATTATTATTATAGTAGACAACTATTAAAATTATTAAATATTTATATTTTAATGTGTCTTTTGTTTGAAGTTGGAGTTGAATCTTTCTTTCAGCATAGTTAAGGTCTTTCTACAGAGATTGGCCTGGGAGTAAGTTTTTGAAATCATTTATCACTGTAGATGGCGTCCAATAAACACCATAATTAATAAGAAACTCATTCTCTGTGCCACAAATTGGACCTTTTGAGAATCATCGAGTGACGTCGACTTACGCCTTGCCTCCGAAAATCAAAAAGCTAGCCTGGCCAAATATGTACCTAAGTTAAGGTTACATAAAAAATAGCGTGCCAACGTAGGGCCTACGTTTTCATTCGATGATTCACAGAGGTTTGATTGCTGTGCTGGAAAGATCTCTCTAACTGCGAATAAATTGTGGATGGTTTGTCTTTGTGAAATACGTGTTACTGATATGGATATGGATATTTTTTCTGGTATTTATTGGCAAACTAACAATTTAATAAGTTTTTTTGTCCTGTAAGGAATTTTATTACCTTTTATCTTGTTGTTATTTAATACTTGAAACCAAATTTGAACGTTTTTTTAAAAATATATTTCAAAAAGGTAAATGTGGACGGAAAAATAGAACCTTTATATCTCAACGAGGAAGAAATCGATTATGAACTTCGAATTCGTGATGTGGTAGCTAGTAGAAAACTTTAACATCAAAAAGAATAATTTTAGGAAGATTATTAGCTACTGAAACTGTGTTAACTATGTTAGAAGATAAAGCATTTGTACTCAATTTCAGAGCTCCCATATCTGATCCTATGTATAAAATCATAGAGTCTAGATTAACGTCGTTAATGAGAAGAGTAAATCGTTTTCAAGTGCCAGAACAACCCGAGGCAGAAAATACTCTATATTCAGATCATAAAAAACATTCAAAAGCTACTTCTATTGAGCTGGATGCAAAATTAGCAATGAACATTGTCCAGGATTCTGCACAACAAGCTGTATCTGCAATTTCTATTTCCGGTTTAGGAAAATCCATTCCTGTTTATAAATGGGGTATTCAGTTTGATGGTTCAACAAGTTTGAAATCTTTTCTTGAAAGGGTAGATGAGTTATCAAAATCTCGCAATGTGTCAGAACTAGAACTGTTCAACTCTTGCATAGATTTATTTACAGGCAAAGCAATTATTTTGGTATAGGTCGATTAGACAAGAAGTTTTTAATTGGCAACAATTAGTTACTCGTATGGAAAGTGCATTTTTACCTAATGGCTATGATGAGAAGCTTCTGGATGATTTATTTGAGTCTATTTCTTCTCAAAATCCTATAGGTTTGACAGATAAAATAACAGCTCATATTGAAACAGGAGATCATCCTCCATTTAAAAAAAGACAATACAGAATGTCTCCATATATGTTAGAACATCTAAATAGAGAGTTGGATAAAATGCTTGCTTTGGATATAGTGGAACCCTCATTCAGCCCTTGGAGTTCTCCAGTATTGTTAGTAAAGAAATCTAGTGGGGATTTTAGGTTTTGTTTTGATGGTAGAGCTCTGAATGAGATAACAAAAAAAGATTCTTACCCTCTTCCATTAGTTGATGATATTCTCAACATGCTAAACAATGCAAAATTTATATCGACACTAGATCTTTGGTCTGGTTTTTTGGCAAATCCCATTGGACGATGAAAGTAAAGAAAAAACAGCTTTTTCAATCCCAGGGCGTGGTTTATTCCACCATAAACGCCTTCCGTTCGGTTTGTCAAATTCTGCTGCTCTTATGCAGAGATTAATGGATAGGATACTAGGTCCAGAGCTACAACCAAAGGTATTTGTTCATTTAGATGATATAGTAATGTGTAGTTCAGACTTTTCTGAACACATAGCTCTATTGAAAGAAGTCCATAGACGTTTGTTAGGTGCAAATTTAACAGTCAATCTGAAAAAATGTAAATTTTTTAGAGAATCTTTGCTGTATTTAGGTTTTGTAGTTGATCGCAGATGACTACGAACATCTCCTGATAAAGTTAAAGTCATGGTTGAATATCCTAGACCTCAGACTACAACAGAAGTAAAACGTTTTGTAGGAATGTGTTCCTGGTACAGGCGTTTTATTCCTCATTTTAGTACTTTAATCAGTCCACTCAATGATTTATTAAAAGGTAAAGGTAAAAAACAGGTAGTTATTTGGAATGACTCAGCAGAAAAATCTTTCGTTGGAATAAAACAAAAATTAGTTTCATCCCCAATATTGTCAGCTCCAAATTTTTCTTTAGAATCCACTATTCAAGCGGACGCCAGTAATACAGGATTAGGCGACGTACTTACCCAAATTCAAAATGGCAAGGAGGTCATTGCGTATGCAAGTCGAAGTCTTAGTCGAGCAGAGCGAAATTATTTCACCACAGAGCGTGAGTGTTTAGCTCTAATATTTTCATTGGGGAAATTTAGACCCTATATTGAAGGAGTTCACTTCAAAATTTTAACAGACCACGCCAGTTTGAAATATCTGTCAAAAATGTCAAGTAGTTCAGGTAGACTCAGCCGATGGGCAATGAGGCTTTCTGTATTTGATTTTGAAGTCATTCATAGAAAAGGAAAACTCCATATTACTCCGGATGCTTTGCCTCGAGCTCCGCTTCCTGAGGAAATAAATGTTTTGGGAGTTTCATTAGAAGTTCTTGAACCCTGGTACCTGAAATTAAAAGATAGGATAACTAAAAATCCTGAGAAATATTGTCAGTGGATGATTGAAGATGGGCAAATTTTCAAACAAACCTCCAGTAAAATTGCATTGAAAACTAACATTTCTATGAAAATTGTTAGTTCCATCTTCAGAAAGAAAGAAAGTTATTTCTGATTCACATGATTTACCTACTGCAAGTCATCTAGGGTATTTTAAAACTCTAAGAAGAATCGCAGAAAAATTTTACTGGCCACAAATGAGAAAAGATGTTCTTAAATATGTTAGGCAATGTCAAGTATGTTGTAGTCAAAAAGCTTTAAATGCTAGACGTTTTGGTTTAATGGGTTCTGAGAAAAGGGTGAGCTTTCCTTTTCAATTAGTAAGTACAGATGTTATGGGCCCATTTCCACGAAGTACTAAAGGTAATAAATTTCTCGTAGTAGTTTCAGACTATTTTTCAAAATATGTAGTAATGAAACCTGTAAGAAATGCAACTGCACAGGTGATTACAAATTTCTTAGAAGAAGTATTCTTAACTTTTGGCTTTCCTCAAATTTTGTTATTAGATAATGCCTCAGCTCATACAGGGACAGTTTTCAAAGAATTTGTTGACAAATATAAAATCCCCAAGATCTGGTACAATTGTAGATACTTTCCACAAAATAATCCAACAGAAAGGAACAATCGTACCATTGGAATCGCAATTAGGTGTTTTATAAAAGAATCTCACAAGAAATGAACTTTCGCAAATTAAGCATGCTATGAATTCTGCTGTTCATGAAGTAACAGGTTTCAGTCCAAATTTTTTGAATTTTGGTAAGATAACCCCTGTCTCAGGAGATTACTATGGAGCGGAATTAGATTTTGAGCTCAATAATAATGAAGAAGCCAGAAAAGTTTATTCTGAGGAGTTGGAAAAACTTCCTCCAATTTATAAGAAAGTCCTGCAAAGACTTTCTGATTCATATAGGAAGAATGCAAAGTATTACAATCTGAGAAGGCGTGAACATGTCTTTCGAGTAGGTGAAAAAGTCTGGAAGCAAAATTTTATATTATCGGATGCTGCTAATGCATTTTCTAGTAAATTAGCTCCTCGATATATTTTATGTAAAATAAAAAAAAGGTATTATCGAAAGTGACTTATGAGTTGAGTGATCTTGATGATAGGCCACTGGGTACATGGCATGTATCAAAACTCAAGCCCTATTTTGGGTCTGACTTGGATATGACTAATTAAAAATATTAATGAAAAGTCAATAAAGAATAATGGAAATACATTTTTCATTTCCCTTCGTTCTAAGTGAATAGGTATTTCATGGAACGAATTGTCCCCTTAAATATTAAATAATTATTCCAACCTTGATTTGTGAATTATTCTTGTCTGACTTATTTCTCGAGAATAAGAATTAATTTTTAAATCATTCTAGTAATGAAAGCTGTCCGAGAAAAATTATTTCTGACAAGATAGCTTGAATTTGTTTTTTTCCAAATTCAATAAGGTTTGATAAAAAAAAATTAATAATATTTTCCTTGAAGAAAGACTGATGGTAATCTATTTATGTCATATAGTTGACGGTTTATTTTCTTGTTAAAGACTGTCTGTCTAGTTCCGAATGGGAAAGACAGGATAGTGTAGGGTATTTATTTTGCTTCTATTTGAAAATCTTGACAAGTGTAGAATGCAACAAGATGTATAAATTTGAATTTGTATTAGAGTTTGGAACTTGTGATGTCTGATCAGCTTCACTAAGTAAAAAACTGGTAAATTATCTGTAAATAGTAGTAAATAGTTTCAGTTACTAGCTTAAATTGCTAAAGATTCAAAATGTCGAATATATATTTGAATTTCAGATATGATTCTACACTGATTGTATATACAGGTAGGATTAGTATCTGGTTTAAAGAACATTTGGAAACTTTCTTCTTTTCTGAGACTTGGCCAGTTTCATTTAAAGTTGTTTTGAAATGACTTTGGGGCAGAAGTTGGCTGTCCCTGGCGCAGGCCTAAAGCAACTTAAACTTGGACACAGTTTCCAACTAGTGAGATTTTGGCTTCCACAGTAGCTGGTAAATGGGTTGCATCAACAAAGTCTCACCACAGTAATGAAGCTGCAATTATTTTTATGGAGTGTCATTCTACAATTTTGGTGCTATTCAGTTTTAAAGCCTGTTAATTTTCTGTAAGGAAAATTGAGTTAATTTGTTAGTATTCTTGGATGTTGAATTCCTATGAATTCGATACGAATTTAGTTTTGACTATTCACACTAATTTGTTTTCCTCTGAACCTTGTTTCAATTTTGTAGCTTCTGAATGAGCCAGATTTATTCGAGATCATGATTAGCTTTGAAATTATTCGTGAATCCACAAAATATGGAATAGGTTCGAGAAAATTAAATTGTACTTACTTATTTTTGTGTAGATTTGTCCGGGTGGGAGCTTCGTATCTGCTTCAGCAGTTTCGGGGTTCCGATTGTTTTTATTAGAGATTACGGGAAGGGTGGCATACTCCACAAGTTGGTAAACTGTATTTTTTTTGTCTGTAGGAGGCCAACTCTTTATTGCTGGTTTGTTCAACTGGTGTGAGAGACCGATAAAGCTTCGGGAGGTTGAGCTGCCTTCAATGACTTTTGGAGTACCTCCGAGGTGTTTTTTTTTCATTCTTTTGAGTTAATAGCTCTTTTAGGGGTGGTGAATGTTCCTATAAATTCACTAGGGTTTTATTGGGAATCCTTGGTAAAACTAAAATTGAAATTAAATATTGAATAATTTTTTGGCAACCAATAGTAACTATATAAAGTTATGTAACTTACTGACTACGAAAAATTTAACAAGTTAAATTTTTCTTTTCCAAGAAAGGGGGTAATGTAACGTTGACAATGGTATACACTTGTTTTCCTCGTATAAATAGGTCACAAGGTGAAATTTCCAAACACTTGTCATTCGATCACCACATGTAATAAGATTCCAAGAGACATACCATCCTATTTCACATGAAATATAATTGTTTTGATTTCACACCTCTTGGTTCTCACGGATATCTCTGGTGATTTAATTAAATCCATAATTGTGTGGTTATCAAGAAGGAATGTTTACATCTTGACAATAATATGGTTAATGTCACTTGGGTGACAGCGCTTCTTCTTCCTATTTCGATTCGATTTGTTAAAGAAGACGACAGTTCTTCCTATTACTATTCGAATTGTTGGAGTACGCTCACTACATTGATTTTGTTTACACAAACTTCTACTTTCATGGAAAAGAGAGAGAGAGAACTATGTTTGTTATGGTTTTTATATAGTTTTGAAAATCGCGGAATGCTAGTCTCTTTGATATAGTTCAGTGACATGCGTATAATAATTGATAGTGGTGGCAACAATGAAAGGAAATGTTTTTTTGTTAAAATCAATTTTGGAGGGGACGGAAGTGTTTGAAACACCATTAGTCCATTTCTGACCTGGTAACGCTGAAGCTCGCTGGAGGTTGAATTTGAGTTTATTCAATTTTGGCAACCTACCTAATATTGCTGGACCACACAAATGAATATTCTAGTTATGTAGAGGTCTATTAAAGGTTACTCGCTTCACGAGATTTAAACATATAAATATTTTTTGTAAAAGCACGCCTTAAAATTTCCTTTTCTTTTTGCCATAGCTATGCCAGGAATTTACCAAAGTCTTTGAGATACTTTAGACAGTATATGGACTAATCAGCCAATAAAAATTTAAAGGCCAATTCGAAAAAGGAATATAAGCCCACATGGTATTATAAAGCCTGTGATGGTACTGTAAAGCTTGTGATGTATGATAAAACATGTGATGGTATTGTAAAGCCTGCCATGGTGTTGTAAAGCCGGAGAACATGTTGGAGCAGACCCAACGCTAGAGATTTCCGTGGAAACAATCATTTATGGAGACCAAAAGGGAAAAACAAAACCAAAGTCGTGATTCCTTAATTAATGCCTAATTTTGTAAGGTTTGAATGCATTCGGACTAGGTAAGATAAAAACTGTTATAATTTCTTAAATCACGACTTGGAGAACCCATTCTTTTGGTTGGTTACATATCAAGATTCTATTATTATTATAGTAGACAACTATTAAAATTATTAAATATTTATATTTTAATGTGTCTTTTGTTTGAAGTTGGAGTTGAATCTTTCTTTCAGCATAGTTAAGGTCTTTCCACAGAGATTGGCCTGGGAATAAGTTTTTGAAATCATTTATCACTGTAGATGGCGTCCAATAAACACCATAATTAAAAAGAAACTTATTCTCTGTGCCACAAATTGGACCTTTTGAGAATCATCGAGTGACGTCGACTTACGCCTTGCCTCCGAAATTCAAAAAGCTAGCCTGGCCAAATATGTACCTAAGTTAAGGTTACAATCTAAGTGTTGTGGCGGTTCCGGCACCTAATTCTTTTTGCTTTTGCTTGCTCTCCATAGCCTGCTTCCCTTCATTTATCTTTAACCCTATCATTATGCCAGACTGCACATCGGCAATGGTTTTGCATTCGCAGCCAACGCCTTTTGTCTTTCTTTTAATTTGAATAACTGCTGGCATACCATCCTTCTCATTGTGAGAGAACTAATCTTCGTGGTGCTTCCATCAATGTCCCACTCGACACTTCCAGATTTTTCGATTTAAATACTTTTTTTATTATTTCAAAAAACCTAGCGGTATTTCAGTCTTCGCCAAATTGTGATGTACTCCACGAATGGTCATTTTTCGTATCAAAAGCCGTTGCTGGCGTGGAAATACGCGTGCCTGGATTCATTATTTCAGAGTAACTGACTGACAAGTTCAAGCAAGCATAACTTTGGAACCAATAAAGATAGCGCCCTCGGACAAAAATGCGCTTATAGAGCATTTCATTGGCTTCTGAAATGAGTACAAATTGACCTTCAGGAAGGTTTCATAGTCCTAATATTAAGCGATTTCTAGCGTACTCAAATGAGGTGTTTTCGTACTGCCGGCAGGACTCTGTACGTTGTATCATTAAAGAACTAGTAAAAATAAAATAAAAATTACTTCATGGAAACTGCTTTCTTATATAAGTAATGAAATTTTCTTATCGCGTTCAGGAATATTGATGAGATTCGATAGTTTCTTCAAGTATTCTGCAGAAAATTGATAATCCTACCAATTTCACAAAAGTTATTTCACTGTTGATCTGGTGACAACTGAATATGTCAGGATTGATGATATCTACACCTATTTTCTTCTGCGGTGGATCGCTTCTTTGTACTTGAAATAATAAACACAACTATGGAGTTGATTTCGACTGCATAGTGAATTTCACAAAATTTTCAAGCGATGCGGAATTTTTGAAGATATCTTTCTTTCTTTCTTTCTTTCTTTCTTTCTTTCTTTCTTTCTTTCTTTCTTTCTTTCTTTCTTTCTTTCTTTCTTTCTTTCTTTCTTTCTTTCTTTCTTTCTTTCTTTCTTTCTTTCTTTCTTTCTTTCTTTCTTTCTTTCTTTCTTTCTTTCTTTCTTTCTTTCTTTCTTTCTTTCTTTCTTTCTTTCTTTCTTTCTTTCTTTCTTTCTTTCTTTCTTTCTTTCTTTCTTTCTTTCTTTCTTTCTTTCTTTCTTTCTTTCTTTCTTTCTTTCTTTCTTTCTTTCTTTCTTTCTTTCTTTCTTTCTTTCTTTCTTTCTTTCTTTCTTTCTTTCTTTCTTTCTTTCTTTCTTTCTTTCTTTCTTTCTTTCTTTCTTTCTTTCTTTCTTTCTTTCTTTCTTTCTTTCTTTCTTTCTTTCTTTCTTTCTTTCTTTCTTTCTTTCTTTCTTGTAAGCCTTTGTGAGTATTATTTTTCATTTTATAGCGAGGGAATAGAAATTATTTGTAATTTAGTTTTTGCTTTCAGATTGGTCATCACCAATATGCAATTTTCAATTCTAAGAACGAGAAACTGTTGCCTGCCAAGACATCTCATTCGCACACATGGAATTGAAAAAGGTGTTGCCTGATAGCAAGGCTCTACTTTCGATTACTGCTATAGTGAGACCATGGATGAAGTTTTCACAGTTGTAGAAGAAAGTGGCTCGTCAATCTTAATTCTTAAACTTCTTATCGACTTTGACAAGTTCCGTCGAAGATCAAACTATTTTTGTCAGTAACGCGCTTTTAACATTTCTTAGTGCAATTAGTGAAATGCCTCAATTAGTGTCGTCCCGTGTACGACTTTATTATGCACACAACTGTACTGTAGTTGTCAACTGATAAATATATGATACAGGGTGTCCCACTTTGAGCAGCCACACCAAATAATTTGAAATATTTTCACTTTCAAGTCATAGTACTCGGGAATACCTACCTTAACGCTGATGAAACGTTCGTATATCCATTTTCTATGGCTAACTATAACCAACTGAAAAGTGAGAAAGTGGGGAAAACGTATTAGGGATTTTTTCATCCTAAACTCAACATCAAATTCTGTTTCAGAGTACCCTCAAACAACCAGAAGTCAATACCTGAATCAATTGATTATACAGGATGTCATTTATTGCTGGCAATATGATTAACTCTATTTAATCATTAATATTTGCTTAATTTTCAAAATTTCTCAAATTTGCACAAAATTCACAAAAATATTCAATTAATACTGCAAAAAAAACAAATGCTACTTTTCCATGGCAAACTGTGACCACTTGAATAGTGAAAGATTAGGAGGAAGTATATTAAGGATCTTTTGTTGAAAAATTATTCACAACTCCTGGTTTTGGAATGTCCCAGAACCCCAAAACCTAATGCTGAATCACTGAAATATACAGGGTGTCATATGTAGCTGGCAATATCACCAACTCTTATCACTTTCTATGGTTAACTATGATCAGCTAAAGAGTGAAAAATTGGGGAAAATATATCACTGAACTAACATCAGAAGTGGGTTCAGAATACTCTAAATCTCTTAGACCTTGATCTCCGAGTCATCTGCAAATACGAAAATGTTATAAATTGATGTGAATTTGCAGCTGCGGAAAAAGAATGAATTGATAAGTGCAATAATTCAACTGAAAAAAAGTCAATTTAGGAGTTGAACTTTTGCCATATACAGATGTAGGATAGCATTTCTTTCATTTAAATTTTATTTCATTTTCATTCCGTAGTTTTCATTTTATTGAATGACTCTTGACAACAGCGCCAGGAACACCTGAGGTGACCGCTCGCTGTGCTGGGCGACGGACGGTTCATTTCTCTGAGAGGGGTGGTCGCATACGCAAACACATGTGGCTTTCATGCCGCCGGAATGAAGAAATATAACAGTACTTGACGAGCACTGATCCAAGACGGAACGACGACGACGTAAAGACGAATCGACAGCCGTGTCAAATCAATACCTACGTTTTTGTTCAGTCGTGGATTCTGATATTGAATATTTCTATTGATATATTTGCTGTTTGCCGTATATGTACTCACCTGTGTGCCAGTGTCGAGGTGTCAATATTTTTATCACCACATACCTTTAATATACATTTTATTCTTTGTTGCATCTGAGGCCTACTTTATTCAGACTTTTCCCTAGACAACAAGAACAATCCTACATTTTGGAGGCTCGTCCGGGATGCAAAGAATGTTAACTCAATATATGTGATGAAAACTACTAGACAAGTTTAAAAAGTGCTTGGAAAAAACATCACGGTGATTCTAAATAAAAGACGCTGAAATGTGAAAGACGTTGAAATACGAAAAGTATTGTGAAAGACGGAAGGTGGTGTTTATTCAACGAAATCTGGAGAATCGTGAACGAGTTTTCTAGAACTTTGACGAAACGTGTCCATTTTCATTTGTTGAAGTGAAACATCATATACCTACCTGCCTAGTTCCTAGAACTGCCTAGTTGTTGTGTGATGCCGATTTCCCGTTGTGAGACGTCAACATTCAGGGAGACTACGCCTGTGGCAGTGGATAAGTAAATGAAAATAGCACATTCCGGTAACCTGGAGATTTAAGGTAACATTTTTCCATTACATTGAAGAGTCAAGTCAAACCAGACGGACATTTTGGTTCAGTGGCGGAGACGTAAGGGTGGAATAAACTTTTTCGTTAAAAATACAGTTTTGCTGATTTTGACATTTTATTCATTGAAGAAACTGTGTGAAAGTTTCAATCTTAAGCAATTTGAATGAAATATTTTGAATTAAGATTATTTTTAGCACTAATATCTGTCGTTTTGTGTTTTGAACTGATTTTGTGAATAATTTTAGTTTAGATAAGTTAGATAAGTATCTGAATTAGCATTTCAATAATATTGAGTGTATTTTCATGATATTCTGTCCGCACTGAACAAAAACGTGGTGGATAACTTGAAATTTTCAAATATTTTTATAAATATTTAGTGGGAGGGTACAATTAGCAAAATACCCAATTGTTTATTTGCAACTTTCAGAGATTTGCGCCGTTTCCAACTGAAAAATAATTTAGTACCTTATCTTTCATTATTCAATTTTTGATTTTTAAATATGTCTACCTTAGGAAGTTTTGAACAAATTGAATATAAGATCACTCACAGTAAACTAAATACAGTAAAACAGTTACATTACATTTGTTTTGGTAACGAAGGCGAACCTAGAAAGGTAAGAAAGGCTATACGCGGTTTTTCTGGCTTTGATTTCGATAAGGGTTCCGAATCTTACGCGGAAAAATTAGAGGACGTTAAAAAACGAGTTAAATTGCACGATTTAATAGCCATTTGCTATATTCTTGACTTAGACATTCATTCTGAAACTGCAGACGCGGCCGATCGTATCTGTTCGTATTTGATAAATTTTGAAGGTGATGCAAATAGAGACGAAAATGAAGAGGAAGACGAAAAAGACGAGGAAAACGAATCTGTAGACGAAAGCGATGACGACGCTACAGAGAAAAATGACGAAGACGAAAGCAGCGAAGACGAAGAGAATGAAGATGATAAGAAGAAGCAAGGCGTAATAAACCAACAGAAAAAAGAAAAAGACGTAAGAAGAAAACATGGACATTCAAGTACTACAGTACAGCAAGAAGCAAGGAAACAGGATACATTTTCATTGACATTTAGAGACGTCGAAGATAGTATAAGACCTTTTGATGGAAAGGACAGTTACCCTGTGAAGACGTGGATTCAGGATTTTAAAGAAATTGCGGAAATAACTGGTTGGAATGAACTCCAAAAATTAATATTCGCTAAGAAGAGCCTTAAAGGGCTGGCAAAACTATTTGTTCAATCTGAACGAGGTATCACGACGTGGAAAATTTTGAAAAAACGCCTGATCAAAGAATTCGAAGTAAAAGTAAGCAGTGCACAAATTCATAAACTATTGATGACGAGGAAAAAGAAACACGATGAATCGGTACAAGAATATGTTTTGGCGATGAGAGAAATAGGTAACAGGGCAAATATTGAACATGAAGTTATCATTCAATATATAATAGAAGGAATACAAGATGAAAGTGCTAATAAAGTTGTTTTGTACGGAGCAACCAACTTTTCTGAATTCAAAGAAAAGGTTAAAGTTTATGAGCAAATACAAAACCAGAAGAAGAAATCATTTGCAGGATCAAGCAACTGGAAGCCGAAAAATGAAAATGCAAAAAAGGAACGACAGGAGAATTATCAGCAAAAGACTGACAAACGAAGGACAGAGACTTGTTTCAATTGCGGACAAAAGGGCCATAAATCCAAGGAATGTCCGAATAAGGCCAAAGGTACAAAGTGCTTTAATTGCAATAATTTTGGTCACGTGTCTACAAAGTGTCCAGATAAAGCATTGACTTCGAGAAATGAAACAACTAGACCAAGTACTAGTACGAATACCGCAAATATTAGCGTCGTGGAAGTTATTCCCAAAAATGCCGTGAGTGTTACCATCAATGATATGGTTTTAACTGCATTATTTGACACCGGAAGTGATGTATGCACTATAAGAGAAGACGTGTACAAGAAATATTTTCAAGACATTATGTTATCTAAGGACACCTTAATCGTGAGAGGTTTAGGTGAAGGAAATCAAGTGAAAACATTGGGATATTTTCAAAAAATGTTATGGTAAATGACGAAGAGTTTCAACTGGAATTTCACGTATTACCTATAAATTCGACGGCATTCAAGGTCATAGTAGGAAATAACCTATTAAAAGAAGCTGAAGTAACTATCAAAGAAGATGAAATAATGATTTTTAAGAAAGAAAAAGGAAACTTTTCAATGCAGATTACTGTAGGCAAGGAAGAAGAAAATGAAGTCAACGTAGATGTAAGTCATATTGAAAATGAAGAACATAGAGAAGAAATAACAGAACTAGTAGAAAAGTATAAGCCGGAGAAGACTAAAACTACAGGAATTGAAATAAAGATTATAATGAAAACTGAAGAACCGATTTACCAGAGACCAAGAAGATTGTCAGTACCAGAGAAAGAGGAAGTAGATAAGCAGATAGACGAATGGGTACGAGATGGCATAGTTCAACCAAGTTCATCCGATTTTGCAAGTCCGATAGTTATTGTGAGGAAAAAAGATGGACGAGCAAGAATATGTTGCGATTACAGATTATTAAACAAGAATATTATAAAGGACCGCTTTCCTTTACCGCTTATAGAGGACGTTTTAGACAAACTGCAAGGGGCTTTAGTATACAGTACTATAGATTTGAGAAATGGTTTCTTCCATGTGTCAGTTGAACCAAACAGCGTGAAGTATACTTCTTTTGTGACACCTACCGGACAGTTTGAATTTTTAAAATGCCCGTTTGGACTTTGTAACAGTCCTGCAGTGTTTCAGCGTTTCATCAGCTATATTTTCATGAACTAAGAGCTACACCAGCATTTATGGCACACTCCAAAAAAAACTATTACATAATTTTGTACACATTTATTACAAATTTGCGTCTCAATCAAAAAATTTTTTACAGCCCCCGTTTTCCAGGAAATGGGTGTGGGCTAACTTTTAAGTAAAACTGCACCACGCATTCTGTATTTTTGAAATTTTGATGTTCAAAATGTTGCTAAAATTTCTTACACATTTATTACAAACCATTGACTATTGAAAATTCCAAAATTTTCACCCCCTAGGGGTTAAATACCCCTTATTTATAGAAAATTCCCAAATAAATTGGATTCCAGTACCAGAATTGATCACAAGATTGTTTATAATTTTTGTTCAAACAATTGAAATATTCAAAATTACAGAATGGACGGCCCCCAAGGGGTGAAACACCCAAAAAAGGGGTGAAACACCCCCAAAAGGGATGAAACACCACCAAACTTCTCAAAATTCCTATAACGTTATCCACAAAACTTAAAAAAAACTGATTAGAATGTAACGACGTGTTGAAAATTTCAGAATGATGATGGTCGGAAAACTGGAGAACACAAAGAAAATGTTTGAGGGAAAACGCTCCCTGTTTGGTTTTTAATATACTGGACTCGGATGACGCACAGGTACCTAGAGCTGCCTCCGTGGTAACGTTAATTGTTGCCGTTAAAGACATGCTTCTACTACATGTCTTTCATTGCGCATAGACTATATCAACTGAGGAAATTGACATGTTCAAGAGTGGCATGTATTAATGAATAGTTTTGTAACAATATTATAGGAAATCCAACGTGAACTATTTTTAATTGAGGAACATAATTCTTTACAGTATCCCACACGCTTCTACTGCGTATTTTTTGGTGCGCATGGATAATATCAACCATGGAAATTGACATTTTCAAGAGTGGGCTGTGTTAATAAATTTTTGTGATGCAATATGATAGAAAATCCGACTTGATATGTATTTTGTTGATTATTAGAATTCTTTACATCAGGTCACACCCTTCCATGGCGTGTCTTTTGATGCACATGGACTATATCAACCATGGAAATTGACAGTTTGAAGATTGGGCTGTGTTAATAGATTTTTGTGTTGCAATATGATAGAAAATCCGACTTGATATGAATTTTGTTGATTATTAGAATTCTTTACATCAGGTCACACCCTTCCATGGCGTGTCTTTTGGTGCACATGGACTATATCAACCATGGAAATTGACAGTTTGAAGAGTGGGATGTGTTAATAGATTTTTGTGTTGCAATATGATAGAAAATCCGACTTGATATGAATTTTGTTGATTATTAGATTTCTTTACATCAGGACACACCCTTCCATGGCGTGTCTTTTGGTGCACATGGACTATATCAACCATGGAAATTGACAGTTTGAAGAGTAGGCTGTGTTAATAAATTTTTGTGTTGTAATATGATAGAAAATACGACTTGAACTGTATTTTATTGAGTACTAGAATTCTTTACATTACCTCACACCCTTTCACGGCGTGTCTCTTGGTGCACTCGGACTATATCAACCATACTTATTGATGTTTTGAAGAGTGGGCTGTGTTTATGAATTTTTATGTTGCAAAATCATAGAAAATCTGACTTGCACTGTATGTCATGAAGTATTAAAATTATTTACAGTATCTCACTCGCTTCAACTACGAGTGTTCTGGTTCGCATGGATAATATCAACCATGGAAATTGACATTTTGAAGAGTGGGCTGTGTTAATAAATTTTTATGTTGCAAAATGATAGAAAATCTGACTTGCACTGTATGACATGGAGTATTAAAATTAATTACAGTATCTCATACGCTTCTACTGCGTGTGTTTTGGTTCGCATGGATAATATCAACCATGGAAATTGACATTTTGAAGAGTGGGCTGTGTTAATGAATTTTTATGTTGCAAAATGATAGAAAATCTGACTTGCACTGTATGTCATGGAGTATTAAAATTAATTACAGTATCTCACACGCTTCTACTGCGTGTGTTTTGGTTCGCATGGATAATATCAACCATGGAAATTGACATTTTGAAGAGTGCGCTGTGTTAATAAATTTTTATGTTGCAAAATGATAGATAATCTGACTTGCACTGTATGTCGTGGAGTATTAAAATTAATTACAGTATCTCACACGCTTCTACTGCGTGTGTTTTGGTTCGCATGGATAATATCAACCCTGGAAATTGACATTTTGAAGAGTGGGCTGTGTTAATAAATTTTTATGTTGCAAAATGATAGAAAATCTGACTTGCACTGTATGACATGGAGTATTAAAATTAATTACAGTATCTCACACGCTTCTACTGCGTGTGTTTTGGTTCGCATGGATAATATCAACCATGGAAATTGACATTTTGAAGAGTGGGCTGTGTTAATAAATTTTTATGTTGCAAAATGATAGAAAATCTGACTTGCACTGTATGTCATGGAGTATTAAAATTAATTAGTATCTCACACGCTTCTACTGCGTGTGTTTTGGTTCGCAAAGAGTGGGCTGTGTTAATACAATTTTGTGTTGTAATATGATAGAAAATCCGACTTGAACTGTATTTTATTGAGTATTAGAATTCTTCACATTAGCTCACATCCTTTTACGACGTGTCTTTTGGTGCACTTGGACTATATCAACCATACTGATTGACATTTTGAAGATTGGGTAGTGTTAATAAATCTTCATGTTGCAAAATCATTTACAGTATCTCACACGCTTATACTGCATGTGTTTTGGTGCGCATGGATTAAACCAACCATGGAAAGTGATATTTTGAAAAGTAGGCTTTTGACGACACCTCTTTTGTTTTCATTATTTTCACTTTCTAATTTATTATACATATTAATGATAATTTGTTGAGTCTCTATAGGAAGCGTATGTCGCCGATTCTTAATACGGGATCGTCTATTCAGTAGCGATTCATTTTGAAACTCAAATGGTCTCCAAAGAGGTCTGTTTTCATTATTACCATCATTTACACGCGAATCATTAAATGGTCTCGAAATAATATTCCGATCACCTTCAACGCACGCCAAAAAGTCATAATGGAATAAACAAACAATGATGAAACAAACACACAAGAAGAAAGATTCATGAAATTAATACAGATCAAGGTTCATAAATACAACTCTGTTAAAACTCGACATGAGCCAGTGTTCCTCAGATGTGCTTTTAGTCCGGGAGGCGATTTAACAATTTGACGATGATGAGGGACCAATTGGCTTCAAATATATCCATATCCATATTTCATTAAGAGAACCCGAGCGTTAGCCATGCTGATTGAGTGATTGCAAATTGAAATACAAATACAGAAAACTTGTCCCTTAGTAAGGAACGCGCAGGTAGGTACATATGAATCGTATGATACGCTTTCGGATACGAAAATATTCAAAACGATATGCTAAGCTTATGATTTGAGAGTTTGTTGTAATTGTGTGCATTTATTCCCCTATATCTTGGTCAGAGAAACTTAGTTTATGATTGGATGACGAACACACTTTGTCAGATCTCGTATAAGATCCTGAGACAGCTATATCTCAACCCCAAAATTTTATCAATTAAAAACAAGAAACTTGAATTGTGCTGATACTGATTTTTTTATTAAATTTTTGTGGTTCAAAAATTCGAACTGAAATGATTCTTGGTGGTTTAAATCAGAAAACCTGAGCAAACATCATCTTCTTACCAATAGGCGAACCACTTTATCTGCAAAGACACTCCGCATAGATATTGAATTATATATTGCAAAGTTGCCATTCAAAGAGGGATCAGTATCGATAGGCGACTACATGCCTTGTTGTAAAACAAGTGTAAAATCAGTTTGCCTTGAGGCCAATTCCGATAAAAAAAATCCATTTGTTGCATACCTTTTGAAACACGATGTATACAGGGTGTCCCGTAAATAATAGATAATATTTCAACTGCAAATAGGAGACAGTATGACCGTTCAGAAAATATATTTAAGTGTTATAGAAAGTCCTTCGATTTTCAAAACCATTCATCAACACATCCCACTCTTGAACATGTCAATTTCCTCAGTTGATATAGTCTATGCGCAATAAAAGACATGTAGTAGAAGCATGTGAGATACTGTAAAGAATTCTAATACTGAAAGAAATATAGTTCTAGTCGGATTTTCCATCATTTTACAGCATAAAAATTTATTAACACAGCCCACTCTTCAAAACATCAATTAGTATGGTTGATATAGTCCGAGTGCACCAAAAGACACGCCGTGAAAGGGTGTGAGCTAATGTAAAGAATTCTAATACTCAATAAAATACAGTTCAAATCGGATTTTCTATCATATTACAACACAAAAATTTATGAACACAGCCCACTCTTGAAAATGTCAATTTCCATGGTTGATATTATCCATGCGAACCATAACACACGCAGTAGAAGCGTGTGAGATACTGTAATTAATTTTAATACTCCATGACATATAGTGCAAGTCAGATTTTCTATCATTTTGCAACATAAAAATTTATTAACACAGCCCACTCTACAAAATGTCAATTTCCATGGTTGATATTGTCCATGCGAACCAAAACACACGCAGTAGAACCGTGTGAGATACTGTAATTAATTTTAATACTCCATAACATACAGTGCAAGTCAGATTTTCTATCATTTTGCAACATAAAAATTTATTAACACAGCCCACTCTTCAAAATGTCCATTTCCATGGTTGATATTATCCATGCGAACCAAAACACACGCAGTAGAAGCGTGTGAGATACTGTAATTAATTTTAATACTCCATGTCATACAGTGCAAGTCAGATTTTCTATCATTTTGCAACATAGAAATTTATTAACACAGCCCACTCTTCAAAATATTAATTTCCATGGTTTATATTGTCCATGCGAACCAAAACACACGCAGTAGAACCGTGTGAGATACTGTAATTAATTTTAATACTCCATGACATACAGTGCAAGTCAGATTTTCTATCATTTTGCAACATAAAAATGTATTAACACAGCCCACTCTTCAAAATGTCCATTTCCATGGTTGATATTATCCATGCGAACCAAAACACACGCAGTAGAAGCGTGTGAGATACTGTAATTAATTTTAATACTCTATGTCATACAGTGCAAGTCAGATTTTCTATCATTTTGCAACATAGAAATTTATTAACACAGCCCACTCTTCAAAATATCAATTTCCATGGTTTATATTGTCCATGCGAACCAAAACACACGCAGTAGAACCGTGTGAGATACTGTAATTAATTTTAATACTCCATGACATAAAGTGCAAGTCAGATTTTCTATCATTTTGCAACATAAAAATTTATTAACACAGCCCACTCTTCAAAATGTCAATTTCCATGGTTGATATTATCCATGCGAACCAAAACACACGCAGTAGAAGCGTGTGAAATACTGTAATTAATTTTAATACTCCATGACATACAGTGCAAGTCAGATTTTCTATCATTTTGCAACATAAAAATTTATTAACACAGCCCACTCTTCAAAACTGTCAATTGCCATGATTGATATAGTCCGTGTGCACCAAAAGACACGACGTGAAAGGATGTGAGCTAATGTGAAGAATTCTAATACTCAATAAAATACAGTTCAAGTCGGATTTTCTATCATATTACAACACAAAATTGTATTAACACAGCCCACTCTTTGCGAACCAAAACACACGCAGTAGAAGCGTGTGAGATACTGTAATTAATTTTAATACTCCATATCATACAGTGCAAGTCAGATTTTCTATCATTTTGCAACACAAAAATTTATTAACACAGCCCACTCTTGAAAATGTCAATTTCCATGGTTGATATTATCCATGCGCACCAAAAAATACGCAGTAGAAGCGTGTGGGATACTGTAAAGAATTATGATCCTCAATTAAAAATAGTTCACGTTGGATTTCCTATAATATTGTTACAAAACTATTCATTAATACATGCCACTCTTGAACATGTCAATTTCCTCAGTTGATATAGTCTATGCGCAATGAAAGACATGTAGTAGAAGCATGTCTTTAACGGCAACAATTAACGTTACCACGGAGGCAGCTCTAGCTAGCTGTGCGTCATCCGAGTCCAGTATATTAAAAACCAAACAGGGAGCGTTTTCCCTCAAACATTTTCTTTGTGTTCTCCAGTTTTCCGACCATGTGAAAAAAGCTAGCTATGGACGTATACTAATGTTCTGACGTATCTAGCAGTATATTATTTTTTGCAACAACGATCAATTTTTCAAAAAAATGTGGTGTCTATTATGCTCTGTCAATATAGGTTATTCATTTCATCAGCGGTATAATACGAAAATCCGAAATCGTTCACTTTGCAAAGCAGTGAAATAAGTTTATGCGTTGTGTGGGGTGTTCAACCCCATGGAAATCATCATTCTGAAATTTTCAACACGTCGTTACATTCTAATCAGTTTTTTTTAAGTTTTGTGGATAACGTTATAGGAATTTTGAGAAGTTTGGTGGTGTTTCATCCCTTTTGGGGGTGTTTCACCCCTTTTGGGGGTATTTCACCCCTTGGGGGCCGTCCATTCTGTTATTTTGAATATTTCGATTGTTTGAACAAAAATTATAAACAATCTTGTGATCAATTCTGGTACTGACCACGTGGAATCCAATTTATTTGGGAATTTTCTATAAATAAGGGGTATTTAACCCCTAGGGGGTGAACATTTTGGAATTTTCAATAGTCAATGGTTTGTAATAAATGTGTAAGAAATTTTAGCAACATTTTGAACATCAAAATTTCAAAAATACAGAATGCGTGGTGCAGTTTTACTTAAAAGTTAGCCCACGCCCATTTCCTGGAAAACGGGGGCTGTAAAAAATTTTTTGATTGGGACGCAAATTTGTAATAAATGTGTACAAAATTAGGTAATAGTTTTTTTTGGAGTGTGCCATTAATGCTGGTGTAGCTTTTAGTTCATTATATTTTCAGACCATTGACATCAAAGAATATTGCAATTTGTTACATGGATGATATTATTATACCCAGTAGAAACGAAGAAGAAGGAATAGAAAGATTGAGGTTAGTGTTGGAAATAGCAAGAGATTATGGCCTAGAAATTAAAAAGAAGAAGTGTCAATTTTTGAAAAGAAGAGTGGAGTTTCTGGGATATGTGATAGAAGATGGGAAGGTGCAACCTAGCGAAGCCAAGACGTTAGCAATACAAATATTTCCTGTACCTACGACGCCAAAGCAATTACAGTCATTCCTAGGACTGACGGGATATTTTAGAAAATTTATTTCCTCATACGCAATGATAGCTAAGCCGCTTAGTGATCTTTTGAAAAAAAATAAACCATACACTTTTGAAGCCGATCAAAAACAAGCTTTTGCCAAGCTCAAAGAACTGCTGTGTAGTGAACCTGTTTTGAACATTTTCCATAGAGGTTGCGAGACAGAACTACACACCGACGCGAGTATGCATGGATATGGTGCTTGCCTGATTCAGAAATCTTTAACCGATGGTAAACTTCATCCAATATATTATATGAGTAAAAAAACGACTCCAGCAGAAGAAAAGTACACGAGTTACGAACTGAAAGTTCTTGCCATAATACAAGCTGTTAAGAAATTTTGCATTTATTTGATTGGAAGTGAATTTAAAATTGTTACTGATTGTTCTGCGTTCCAAAAAACCATGGATAAGAAAGATCTAACCACCAGAGTAGCGAGGTGGGCATTATTACTCGAAGAGTACAAGTACAAATTGGAACATAGAAGAGGTAATCAGATGTTACATGTTGACGCGTTGAGCAGATATCCTGTTATCATGACAATGAGCGAGGAAAAGGATGGTATGACAGTAAGGATCAGAAAGGCACAAGAGACTGACGAAAACTTGAATAGCATAAGGAAGATAGTAGAAAAGGAAGAATATGAAGACTATTTTATAAAAGGGGAGATGCTGTACAAAATTAAAAACGGAAAAGAACTAATAGTCATTCCCAAAGGTATGCAGACTGAAATTATTAGAAGAGCACACGATATGGGGCACTTTTCGATTAAGAAGACAGAAGAAGTTATAGAAAGAGAGTTTTACATACCGAAAGTCAAGGAGAAAATTGGAAAGTTCATAACTAACTGCGTAGAATGTATACTAGGAAGTAGGAAGGAGGGAAAAAAAGAGGGTTTCCTGCATCCTACTCCAAAACAAGATGGAGTACTACACACTTACCATGCAGATCATCTTGGCCCGATACCCTCTACTAATAAAAATTATAAACATATTTTGGTCATCATCGACGAATTCACGAAGTTCACGTGGCTCTATGCTACAAAGTCGACTACGTCTAAGGAGGTCATATCTTGTTTTGAAAAACAGAAGCAGACTTTTGGAAATCCAGTACGGATTATTACTGATAGAGGAACAGCTTTCACCTCAAACGAATTCCAGGAGTACTGCAGAAATGAAGGAATATCGCATGTTTTGATTACTACTGGTGTACGTCGTAGTAACGGACAGGTAGAAAGGATTAATCGAGTCATTATACCTGTGCTAACTAAACTAAGCTTAGAAGATCCCACGAAGTGGTACAAATACTTAGAAAGGGTACAAAGAGCACTCAATTCGACATTCCAACGAAGCATAGCAACTTCACCATTTGAAATTTTGATGGGAGTGAAGATGAGGAATAAAGAGGATCTAGAAATCAGAGAATTGTTGGAAAAAGAGATGATAGAAGAGTTTAACGAGAATAGAGAAGAGATAAGAAGACAAAGCAAAGCTCAAATTTTGAAGATACAGGAGGAAAATCGGAAAGGATATAATTTGAGGAGAAAGAAAGCTAAATTATATGCTGAAGGTGACTTAGTTGCCATAAAACGAACTCAGTTTGGGAAGGGGTTGAAAGTTCACAAGAAATTCTTGGGCCCATATGAAATCATCAAAGTCAAGCCAAATGAACGGTACGATGTTGTAAGAGTTGGAATTCATGAAGGCCCAATGCGAACCTCTACTTGTAATGAATATATGAAGCCGTAGATCGACAATGATTCGTAATCCGAGGCGGATTCATGTCAGGACGGCCGAGTGTAGGATAGCATTTCTTTCATTTAAATTTTATTTCATTTTCATTCCGTAGTTCTCATTTTATTGAATGACTCTTGGAAACAGCGCCAGGAACACCTGAGGTGACCGCTCGCTGTGCTGGGCGACGGACGGTTCATTTTTCTGAGAGGGGTGGTCGCATACGCAAACACATGTGGCTTTCATGCCGCCGGAATGAAGAAATATAACAGTACTTGACGAGCACTGATCCAAGACGGAACGACGACGACGTAAAGACGAATCGACAGCCGTGTCAAATCAATACCTACGTTTTTGTTCAGTCGTGGATTCTGATATTGAATATTTCTATTGATATATTTGCTGTTTGCCGTATATGTACTCACCTGTGTGCCAGTGTCGAGGTGTCAATATTTTTATCACCACATACCTTTAATATACATTTTATTCTTTGTTGCATCTGAGGCCTACTTTATTCAGACTTTTCCCTAGACAACAAGAACAATCCTACACAGATGACACCCTAAAAGAATGCATAATATGTTTTTTCAATTTTTGAATTATCAGTTGGTCATAGTTAGCCATGGAAAAGTGATTCTTAGTTACCTCCTACAGTAATAATGAAACATTTTTGGCACTTTGTGACCAAAAAAGACATTTCAAAATCAACCGGGCATCATTTACCAGCTACATAGGACACCCAGTATATTTCAATGATTCAGCATCGAGTTCTGGGACGTTCTGGGGTTAATTTTTCGATAAAAGATCCTTAATATATTTTTCCCAATTTGTCACTATCCAAATGGTCTCAGTTTGCCGTGGAAAAGTAATATTTCGTTATTTTTCGAAGTATTAGTTGAATATTTTTGTGAATATCGTGAAAATTTGGTAAATTTCGGAAATTGAGCAAATATCACCTACTGATGGAAAAGATATGGCTACAAATGGCACCCTGTATAATCAATTAATGTTAGCATTGGGATTTAGGGGCTTAAGAGTATTCTGAAACAGAATGTGATGTTAATTTTGTGATGAAAAAATCCCTAATAAGTTTTCTCCACTTTTTCACTTTTCAGTTGGTCATAGGTAGCCATGGCAAATGGATATACAAATGTTTCACCAACATAAAGGTCAATAAAATCACATTCACAATTTATAAAATTGCTTGGATTTTTCATAGTGTAGTAGTATTTGAAGTGTGTATTTGAACTAACAAATGAGACAGAGGTCATTAGGCTGATTTTTGTCCTGAGCTAATAAAGGCTGTTATCCAAGAACAAGTATTTCACTCATTTAAAAATCTAGAAACGTAATAATACCTTCACCAGATTTCAACGTCCATTACACATTTTTCTGATCTGAATAGAATTGAGAGTATTCTTGAATCATACCGTATCGCATTGCACCTATAACTCCGTCTTTCCATATATGCCCCTGAATAATACAACAAAGCAGCTTACAAACCTTATCATGTGTAAAAATACATACGAATGTTGGAGTGTTTCTTTCTTATGCTAATATTCCATCCATTCCGTATACTGAATCCATCCCAATTCTCTCGGATAGAAAGGCTCAATCTATCAATAAGGATCAAGAGCGTCTGACAATCCTCAGCCGTGGATTTTTACTGGATTGTCGAGAAATCGACGCTAGATCAACCGATCTGTGTTTCTCCCATCGTCTGCTGAATTTCAGAATTTCTTTTCGATTTCGTATGTATTGCTATATCTTCTGTGATGTGGGTCTGACAATTTGAATGTGGGTATTTATTCCTCCGTCCACATGTGGGATGAAATGTCATACTTCGACTGCGACACTATCGATTACCTTTTTTTCTATTCCTGCATGAATTCCATAACTCAGTTCATTTGCACCCAGCCATGCAAGACTGAGAATGCAGGAATCTACAAAGTGTTGCAATAACCAACAATTGTAAAAAGGGTGAAAATTCCGCACTTATGGAAAATTATAATTCAAGTATGTTGTAGTATTCAGTCATCTTCAAGTGTCTACGGCACAATACGATCTCACTATTGTCCAGTTACCACAGAAAATTTTGAGCTAAAAGCGAAGGATGAATTAGAATGAAACTCAGCAAGTGACTTCTTGACATCACGTCGTAGAGTCAGAAAAAAATTGTTTACTAAAAAATCCAGGTGAACTCCAAAAAGTGTTTGTCTTCACGTTTAATATAAATATTTTTGGGGTTGTCTCGAAAAGTGAGATGGCTATCAGAAAACACAGCTGTGATAGAATACCAGGCAATACTATTATCTACAAAATAATCCTTGGATACTTTGAGTAGGCCAGAATTGGTTAGGTTTAGTGAAGTTGAGGCAAATTTTGCAACGTTAATTTCAATAATATTTTCACTACATTGACAATAACCCTTTCACTCATTTTTGTTTTTTGAAATAAAAATTAAAAATTTTGCAAACATATGTGAATGTTTCTAATATTTTTGAGCCTATAGAAAAAAATTCGTGACAGCCAATTTTTGATCTGGGTTGTGCTACATTTAGTTCACCATGAGCAAACGGTATAATATGGGAAATGATAATATGAAAACACAAATTTTGTGAATTAGACAAGACATAATTCAGTAAAAATGTTCCGTACAAATTGAAAAACATCCAAAAGTGGAAGTATAAATGTCACAGCCAATTCTGCAATATTTCAAGATTCTGTTTATATGCATCAATCACAATGTATTGCGTATTAAATTCCCTGTTTTTTGTTCTTCTTCTGAACCTATGTCCAAGTAAATAAATGAGCACCCTGAATCAATTTAGTACCTACTCATAATGTTTACCCCCCGAAACTTCCAAATTAGTGCCTCAACCCAAGTCACTTTCATTTTCAGTAACATTCTATCAGATGAATTGTTTTATTATTATTGATAATAGATGCTGATTACTTAAGACATTTCTTATAGCCATTTCCATCAATGGTATTGTGGAATTATCAAAAAAAAAATTAAATTGTATGAAGTGAGGCTGTCTACAACATATGCAATGCTCAGTGTACCAAATTTATTTCACCGAAATTCATGTTCAAAACTACAAAATAGTGAAAAAATGTTGATATATTTTGAATCGAGGGCGTAAAACACTATAATGTGAACACACTATATGTTTTTCAATGAATGAATTCCATACCAAGCAGTTAAAAAATGGTATTCACCAAACTGGTGACCCAGATGATAGGATTCTTCGTCAGCTGAAATAGATGACGGGAATAATTACAGTTGGCAACTAAAATGACAACTTACAAAGCCATGTCAACAAACATTGGATAAAACAGTTACCAGTACACAAATAAAATTGAGAAATGTCTGTACTAAATTTAGGACAGTATGACCAAAAGAGTTGAGAAAAGTTGAGCAATTGTACTTCATAGCAAGCGTTCATGTGAACACAGTTAGTACTAGATTACATTCATACTGATTCATTTTGAAATTTCCATAGCAGGATCAAACAATAAGATACCGTACGCACGCAGCTCATTACCAGAATTTCAAATAAATACAACTATTTGGTTTTTGGATTTGGTGGATTTCTTCTCATGTTCGTTCATTCGAATTATATTTCTAACATATTTTCAATATGTAGAAAATGGATGAATATCATTATATTATATACGACTAATCAAATAACATCATTTATTACAACAATTTTCAGTAAAGCATATTTCAAAAAATGAACCTTCAAATTTGACTTTCAAACTCACACTGGGCGATTCTATGAAAAATCAGTTTCAGAGTTACAATTCGGAATTCTGAAATAACTCGAAATTTGAGGACAAGAGACATTTTCATTTTGGGTGGCTTTTCCAGAGCTCCTTGAAAAGGAGCACGACAGTTCTGTTCAACTTTGGCCATTCTTCCCATGTAAATCTCCGCAGAAAATTCTAAGGTACACTGTGGTAATTTCGATCCAGAACAAGGTTGCGTCGTTGTGTCGTCATCAGACCACATGGTTCACTCATGATCACATCACACATATCAAGAAGAGTTAAATAATTTTATTTTTCTTTGGTTCATAAAATACATGCGTAACTTCTTTTGGACTGAATGCAAATGATTGTGTATTCAACACACGATATTTGTCGTTGCAGTCTCTGTTACTTGGTGTAGTCTGTATTTTTTCCATTCAGTTTTAGTTTTTTTGGAATTTTTTCAGCATTACCGGTGAACCATAGTAATATTTATCAGCCTGCCTGCCTTTCTGTCTTTCTGCCTGCCTGTATAACTGCCTGCCTGTATTCCTACCTGCCTGTATTCCTGCCTGCAAGTCTGTCCTTCTGCCTGTCTGCCTGCATGCCTGCCTGCATGCCTACCTGCCTGCCTGCGTGCGTGCGCCCGTGCCTGCCTGCCTTCCTGCCTGCTTGTATGCCTGCCTGTTTGTCTTCCTGCCTGAGTGCCTACCCATCTTCCTGCCTGCCTGCATGCCTGCTTGCCTGCGTCTCTGTTTCTTAGTATAGTCTGTATTTTTTTTTTCATTTAGTTTTTTTTTATTTTTTTAGCATTCCCGGTGAACCATTTTAATATTTACTAGCCTGCCTGCATTCCTGTCTTTCTGCCTGCCTATATACCTGCCTGCCAGCCTGTCCGTCTGCCTGTCTGCCTGCATACCTGTCTGCCTGCATACCTGCCTGCCTGCCTGCCTGCCTGCCTGCCTGCCTGCCTGCCTGCCTGCCTGCCTGCCTGCCTGCCTGCCTGCCTGCCTGCCTGCCTGCCTGCCTGCCTGCCTGCCTGCCTGCCTGCCTGCCTGCCTGCCTGCCTGCCTGCCTGCCTGCATGCCTGCCTGCCTGCCTGCCTGCCTGCCTGCCTGCCTGCCTGCCTGCCTGCCTGCCTGCCTGCCTGCCTGCCTGCCTGCCTGCCTGCCTGCCTGCCTGCCTGCCTGCCTGCCTGCCTGCCTGCCTGCCTGCCTGCCTGCCTGCCTGCCTGCCTGCCTGCCTGCCTGCCTGCCTGCATGCCTACGTTCCTGCCTGCCCACCTGCCCGACCACCTACCTGCCCGCCCACCTACCTGCCTGCCAAAAGATTTTGGAAACAAATTGATTTCAAAGATTGTTCATTTTTCATAATCATATTATTTCTAGTTCAATCAATTACACATAAAATTAAGTTATTCCTCAGATTTTTCATTTTAATTTTATTACGTGTACGCTCTACAAAAATTGTTTTTATTTATTGACTTGTTGGTGTTGGCTTGGAAATTGTGGAGGGAAGAACGTCTGTGTTAGGCGGAAGCAAAAATGTTACTCACTTCACTATTCCAGGATTAAATTTAATGTAGTTGTGTATCAATCTCACTAAAATACATTCGTAATCAATGCAATTTTTTTCATTTCAACAATAATACTTATAATTCTCTAAGATAAGTGTACGAATGAGATAGTTGCTGAAAAAATAGAAAACGTCGTGCCTCCCCAATCCCTGAATCCCCATATGTATTAATTTTATTTGTGAAATGACAGATTTGAGTCTTTTTCCAAAAATTGAATTATCAACGACTGTTTTGTAAAAGAGTTTTTAACATTTTCGATAGAACTAGTGGTCTGCAGCTATCAAACGGATATTTTCGAGTACTGATTTAAGCCTTGTACATACTTATGCGAATTCGCAAAAAAATTTGCAAATCGCAAAGTAGCAAATTATTGACGGAAATGGGCGTTCATACTTCTGCGGAATAATTTATTGGTCGGTGTCACAGAACTCACTAATTTGTTTGTGTTCTGTGCTCACTGTCATTTAGAAATGATCTCATTTACTGTTTTGTGATGTTCCTTAGACACATAACCTATTATAAATTTAAAATTTGTTCAAAAACCAAGAAGGCAAAAGAAAAAATCATATCACTATCACTTAAGATAACTAATTTTGTATGGTGAATGAGTAACAATCGTTCATTCGCATTTCTCGAACGAGGTTATGATAGTCTCCTTGAAGTTTGCGGTTTTTGAAAATTTTTCAAACACTACAACTTGTTTCCTTCCTAAAGTTTTGTGATATTTCCAAAGATTATATAATTGGTGCATAGGAATTAATTTATTCAAAATATCACTCATGATTTGAACTAAAAATATAATATAAATCACCAGCCTTTGAGGTTATCCTTGCAAATGAAACAAATGTTCATCATTTTTCGTGGATTCTCTGTATCACTATTTTCTGCGAAATCGCAATAAAGTTCAAATATTTGAACTTTATTGCGAAACTGTCAACCGCCATTTTATTCGCAAAAATTTTTGCGAATTCGCATAAGTATGTACAAGGCTTTACGAGGAAGACGAACTTAACAGAAATTGAAGGAAATGTTCCTTTGCCCTATCGAATTCCAAAGATTCCGACAACAATAAATGAAAAAGTACTCTCATTTCACTATTCGAATAATCAGAAAACAAAAAATATCCCAAAGGGATTGCAATTCGGGTTGATCTTACAAACGACCTCATTCCGTTATATCCCGAGTTCGTTTGTTAATGCCGTTCATGCTCAGTTAACAAGAAACCGGCTCCTCACTAATTTTCCAATTATAAAAATCTGTTCTCGATGTTCCTTTCTGCGCCATCAGATCAAACAATTTTCTGGCAAGCTGGTGAAATTATGAAAATGGTCAATTTTCCACTCGGGAATTTTAATAGTGTTTCATTCGTCGGCCATCGACTGAGTGACGAAACGTAAACTGAGCGAATCGGGATTCCAGGGGCGGATTGAGAGTCAAGGAGCGTATCTTGAGCAGTTGAAATTCATTTACGGCAGGAAAAAAATATTGCGTTGCCATGGCAACGAACAATAACTTATTAGAAGTGTCAGTGTAAAGTTTGACGTCAAAAAAGTGAACCAGAGTTACACAATAAATTAAAAGAAAAAATATTTCCACCGAAATTGTGAAAATCGAAAAATTGGAGTATCGAGCCATTATCAAGTAGGTACCTGTATTTAAAAGGGTTAAGAGGTAAGCAGATTTACGAAGATATGCTAAATACCCTTGGTGATCAATGTCCTTCAAATGCGACCGTGAAAAATTGGACTGCAAGCTTCAAAAGAGGTAAATTTTCCATTGAAGATGATGACTGATCGGGAATGCCAGTTTCTGTGTCAGTTCCCGAAAATATCGAAGCAGTTCATGACATGATTTTAATAGACCGTCGAATTGGGCTAAAACGGATATCTGAAGCACTGAATATTTCATACGAACGCGTTCATCATATAGTTCACGTCAATTTGGACAAAAATTGCTGCAAAATGGATCTCCAAATGTTTGAATGTTGACCAAAAGCATGCAAGGGTATAGTAGCATCGCGTTCGATCTGTGCTCAATTTGAAAACGATGTAGACTTCTTACACCGAATTGTTACTATGGATGAGACTTGGGTACATTTCTACGATCCAGAAACAAAGCAACAATCGATGGAATGGCGACACTTCGGTTCTCCAAGACCTAAGAAGTTTCGTGTCTTCGACATTACTGCCCACTCTACGGGAAAAACTTGAAGAGAAAAGACGCGGAAAGCTATCCAAAGGTATTTTGTTTTTGCAGGACAACGCCCCTGCACAAAAATCTGATATTGCCATGCAAATAAATCGTGACTTATAGTTTGAATTACGAGAACACCAGATTTGGCTCCGTCCGACTATCATCTCTTTCCTCAACTGAAAAAAAGTTTGAATGGTCGTAAATTTTCTTCGAACGAGAGGTAATAAAAGCTGTGGAGGTCTGGTTTGCAGAACAAGAAGAAAAATTTCTTTTAAAAAGGTCTAGAGACGTTGCAGGTTCGCTGTAATAAATGTATCTAATTAAGAGGAGAATATGTTGAGTAATAAAATATTTTAAAATTGAAATATTGTTTGGTTCTATAGTAGGCTAAGAATTTTTCAATATATCCTCGTACTTCAAAAAATGCGAGGCTCCTTAGTAGCAGACTCAGCTTCATCAGAAGTAGATGCCTGTAAGCGATGACTAAATTTATGCCAATTTATCAGCCTACCAAGGTGTTTAAGGTTCATAGGGCATCAAGAGAAGTAGAGTATCGTGCCTTATATCGGTCTAGCAGAGTAAATGTTCAGTGGATAACTAACTATTTTCTTGGAGATTCTGAAGAATATAGGGACTGAGCCTTGAGTAATATAGAAACAATGTAATTTTTTTTTAAGTTAGTAACAAAAGATATTGGCGACAATCAATCGAACGTCATAACACGTATTGTGCAGTAATCAAATGTTTGGATCACATATCCATCCCCACAAGAAAATCTACAAAATGCTAAAAATAAGTGGCAAGAAAAGTTCAATTTTCCTTAGACTAGACTTTACTCAAGTTCCTATGACCTTGTTCGAACAATAGTAGGATTTGATTCTCCTTGCAAGCAATTAAACAGCTCTTGCTTCCATCCTTCCAATTTAATTAGTTTTTTTCCTGTTCGATTTCTGCCTGTATTCTCTTTCAAATCTGCCCTTCATTATATTTTACTTCTAATTCAGCTTCCTACTTTTACTTAATTTCTTCAACCGATTTACGTCGTTTCTTTTTCACTTCCAGGATGTTAGACCTCAAATTTTTGTAGTTGCTTGTAGGCAATTTTCTATGACCTCTTGAAGGCATTCGATCGCGTTAATCACGAAATATTACTCAAAAAACTTCAGCGGTATGGTTGCAGAGGGGTAACGTACAATTGGTTTGAATCGTACCTCTCAGGGAGATATCAAATGGTTAGAACATTGAAACTCTCAGAAAGCAAAGAAATTAATTCTGGAGTGTTATCTATTCAGTTATAATCATTTATTTACATCCTGTATTAGATTTAGTAAATGAAATCTAATGTCAGTCACAGTTGTCAATATATACTTTCATGTATGTCTGTCTCGTCATTAAAAGTATTGAAACTGAATCCAGTGTAAAGTACAAAGCCTCTCTCAGTTATAAACTCCTTCCAGAGAGTCCAAAAGTTACATGGTGGCAGCTAAAATGTGCGCTGGACTCTGAAAAACAAGCCAATTGAACTGAAACGTTCGACTATCCCAATCGATTGATTCTTGTAATATTGACGAATAATATTATTGAAATATCATTGATGATGACTGCTGAAGGTGCTAAAACCCCAGGTGAAATGAATTTCAAAGGAGAATTATCCTCCAATTGGAAACTGTGGAAGCAGAAATTCCATTTTTATCTGCTAATGATGTTAAAGTAGCTTTGCTGTTGAATTTCTTGGGTGATGAGTGCATTACAATTTTTAATACTTTCGAATACGAAGCGAATGAAGACAAAAATGATCTTGAGCTTAAAAAGTTTGATAGCTACTGTAACCCGGTTGAAAATCTTGTTTATGAACATTTTAAATTTTTCAAGAGTGACCAAATGTAAGGTGAGACTGTTGATCAATTCTTAACAACCCTTAGACAGTTAGCTTCTACTTGTGTGAGACTGTTGATCAATTCTTAACAACCCTTAGACAGTTAGCTTCTACTTGTGAGTTTGTAGAAAAAGATACACTCATTCGTGATAGGTTAGTCAGATATGACACCTTCAAATCCAAGCAACGTACAGATCCACCTCCAGGAAATTCTGAGAAGAAATATTCGTCTGCAGTAAGTTTCAATCAGAAGAAAGGTAACAATTTCTTTTGTAATCGATGTGGACAATATCATCAAGATCAAGGTAAGTGCCTAGCTCAACAAAATTACTGCAGTAAATGTTAGCAGAAAGGTCACTATCGGAAATTTTGCAAGAATAAAGCAATTCATGATATGGAAGAAAATGAGGTTTTAGATAATAATGATTGTGAAGACAAGCATCATATTGTTTGGACCATAACACAACCTAATATCAATGCAACTGAGTGGTATAAAATTTTGAAAATCGTTGATATTGATACAAAACTAAAAATTGATACAAGAAGTCAAGTAAATATACTCAATTACAGTGACTTTGAAAAACTTAATATGAGTGAAAACCAACTAATGAAAACAAACGTTAATTTATCCTCGTATTCTGGACATAAAATAGACATTTTTGGTAAGAATCGATTGAAATGTGCATACAATAAAAATAATAAGGAACTCTTATTTTATATATTGAAATCGCAAACTCCGTGTTCAATTATTGGACTACAAGCAGCATATGCACTGAAAATCATTGATAATAATGATGAACATAGGAATAATATAAAAAGTGTCATTAAAACTGATAATTCTTCCGGAAATATGACAAATAAAAATGTCAAGGACATTCTTGGTAAACATTCTTCAATTTTTGCGGGACTTGGCAAAGTGAAAAATACTTGTAGAATTTCTCTTAAAGACTCTGCTGTTCCTACTGTTAGCGCTCCTCGGAAAATACCAATAGCTCTCAAAGGTAAGGTGAAACAAAAGTTGGATGAAATGGTTTCGGAAAACATCGTTCCAGTTACTGAACCAACAGACTGGGTACATCCGATAGTTATATCTCCGAAGGCCAATGGGGATATTCGAATCTGTATGGATCCCAGATCTTTGAACGTTTCTGTAGAAGAGAAAATTTTCAAATACCAACTTTAGAATGTTTATTCAGTGAGTTGAATGGTGCTAAATTTTTCAGTGTGTTAGATGCATTTCAGGCATTTTTACAAATTCTTTTAGATGATGAAAGCTCTAAGTTGTGCACAATAGCCACTTGTTGGGGAAGATATCATTATCTTCGTTTGCCATACGGAATATCCTGTGCACCAGATATATTCCAGAGAATGGTATATGAAATTTTACAGGGTATTCGCGGGGTCATTTCGTATTTTGATGATATCTTAGTATTTGGAAAAACTTTAGATGATCATAATTTCAATTTGAACAATGTTCTAGAAAAAAATTCTAGAAGTGAGCTGACACTGAACTTGTGTAAGTCACAAATTTGTGTATCAACTGTGAAATTTCTCGGACGTAAAATCAGTGGTGCAGGTATTGCTCCTGATGAAAACAAAACTCGAGCTATCAGTGAGATGAGCTCGCGAAAAAATAAAAAAGATTTACAGCATTTCTTGGGAATGATCGTTTATCTCACTAAATTCATTCCCAACCTTTCTCAAGAAACGAGCCCTTTGCGAAAACTACTTAGTAATAATGTTGAGTGGGTTTGGACTGAAAACGAGGAACGTTGTTTTTGTCGTTTGAAACAGCTTGTAATATCAACTCCTGTTCTTTCTTTTTTGATGTGTCAAAAGAAACTGTCTTATCCGTGGATGCAAGTCCATTCAGCCTAGGTGCTGTTATAGCCCAGGAAAACCATCCAATTGAGTATGCTTCTGTGTCTCTAACACAAACTCAACAGAAGTATAATCATATTGAGAAGGAACTTCTTGCACTAGTATTTGGGTGCGAAAGGTTTCACTATTATCTTTTTAGGAAAAAGTTCATGATTCAATCTGATCACAGACCTCTTGTTGGACTGTTGAAAAAACCTCTTGATCAACATTCTCCACGAATTCAGTGACTCACTATTCGTTTACTAAAATACAATTTTGAACTTTTCTTTGTACCTGGAAAACAAATGCAAGTTGCTGATGCTCTTAGTAGAGATTCAAATTCTGATGTCATAAATACAGATTATCTTGATCAGAATCTAATGGTCCATTCAGTTATAACGACTACTCCCGAGAAAGAACAAAGACTAATTCAAGAAGTAGATAATGATGCAACCATGTCAAAAGTGAAGTTTTACGCTTTGAATGGTTGGCCTAGTCATAAAAGTAACATTTCTCCAGAGTTGAAAACATACTGGAATATACATTCTGAAATATATGTACATAAAATCTTTTGTTTTTCCGGAAAAGATTAATTGTTCCTCAGAGTTTGAAGCATGACTTCCTCAGCTTAGTATACAAGGTACATCAAGGTGTCGTTTCCTGTAAAAAATTTGCAAAGGAATCTATCTATTGGCCCAACATAAACTCAGATATTGAAAACCTTGTACTCAGTTGTCGTATATGTCAACAATACTCTAAACCAAATCAGAAGGAGCCACTAACTCCTCATCGAGTTCCAGATTTTCCTTGGGAAAATATTGGAATTGATTTCAAATCTGTAGGCACTACTAATTTTCTAGTTGTTGTTGACTATTTCAGTAAATTCGTCGTTGTTAATAAATTACACAATAAAACAGCTAAAAGTGTAGTATCTGCTTCGAAAAATATATTTTCAATGCATGGCTTGCCATTAGAGATATTTTCAGACAATGGCCCACCATTCAACTCACTTGAATTCAGAAAAGTCGCCTCCGATTATGAAATAAAGCTTTCAACATCAAGTCCATACTATCCTCGTTCAAATGGGATGGTAGAGAGAGCGATTCAAACTGTTAAGGGTTTGCTTGTCAAAGCTGTTAGTGAGCGAGAAGATCCATTCCTTTCTATTCTCAATTACAATGTCACACCAAAATCAGACTTGCCAGCACCTTGCGACTTGTTAAAGGGCAGAAAATTGAGAACAATGATTCCTACTCACAGAAGTTTCCTGAAACCAAAATATCCCATATTAAATGTAAGAACGAAATTAATTGGCAAACAAAGGAAACAAATTCTCAATCTTGATATATCTGCGAAGAAATTATCAGAACTAAAGCCGAATCAGAAAGTTCTGATACAAGAAGGTGTTCGTTCCTGGAAACCTGCTACTGTATTCAATAAATGTGGACCAAATTACTATCTCCTCATAACAGAAGATATGGCTGAATACCGAAGGAATAGATATCAAATAAGACTCCTCAAGGAACCCATAGTAAACCCTTCCGGAAGCCGTCAATCAGTGGACATACCTTTTCTATCAGCGAAAAGTCCAGATTCCCAATCCAATCCAGAAGTTGATGAAAAAAGGTGCTGCATCAAACACAGAGATCCTAACCTCAAGTTTACACGAAGTGGACGTATCGTTAGAGCTCCTGAAAGATTCAATTATTGATTTTATTTTTTAAAAAGGACGTGTTATGTATTCAGTTATAATCATTCATTTACATCCTGTATTAGATTTGGTATGTATGATGATACCACAATATTGTGGAAGGAAAAGAACTCAGTTGAGCTGCATAAAATGATATCATCTGATTCAGAAAAAGTGAAAAGTTGGTGTGATGCTAATTTACTATCCTTAAATATTTCGAAAACAAATATAATAACATTTAAATGCCTACTTAATGAACTTTCAATAAACAACGATGTCTTGCTAAACAAATTGAACACAAAATTTATTGGTATATTTATTGATAATTGGCTGAAATTTGATGAACACGTCAGGCAACTTAAGAGTAAAATTTCCTCCAGATTATATGCGGTAAGAGTGGTTTCTAACGAGTTGGGCTTTCACACAACAAAAACGGTTTACTACGCTTTGATTGAATCCCAAATACGATATGGGATACCTTTTTGGGGATCATGCAGTGCAACTCTTCTTTCTTCTGTACTGATATTACAGAAAAGGGCTGTAAGGCGTCTCTGTAAAGTCAAATCTAGGGAGTCGTGCAGAAATTATTTCGATGCCAATAAGATTTTAACTGTCGTTGCCTTATTTATTCTTGAGACTGTATGCTTGGTGTACAAACATAAAACAAAGTTTGAATTTGTTTCTTCTCCTTGTGCTATTCGTAATAGCATATTTAATGGCAAACTTCCCATACCCCACTCAAATTTAATCAAGGATACCATATTTTATAAAGGTGGTAATCTATTCAATCACCAGTAGATATGAGGTCTGCAGATCTGACCAACGTACAATTCAAGAAAACAGTGAGAAATTTGCTAGCTGATAGACCCTATTATAGCTTATAAGAATATTTCAACGAATCATTTTAATAATACGTGGATCTCATTTTATTCAATTTTATTTTTATTGTATTTATTTTGTAATCTGTTTGTAATATGTATTTCAATATGTAATTTACCAATTTATACACTAATATTTATGTACCTAAATATTTATACATTCAAGACTTTGTCAATAGGATACAAATCTTCTGACAATAAAGCGTATTCTGATTTTGATTCTGTAATACACGAGACGGCAAATTTCGCACTGCTGCATGGCGTGTCTGAGTGTCTACGTACCCCACAATCAAAAGATGCGTACAAATCGCTGAAGGTGGCGCGCATAGAAATGACGAGCGACCATTTTGCTCATTCCGCAGGTCTAATGCGCAAAGTTTGTGTTGTTCATTTTCAAAAAGTGGTATATTTGAAGAGAGTCTTGCTGGGTTATGTGAAAATTGTGTTTCGAGTTATGAAAGGTATTTATTGTGGATATTATACGTTGTTTGGCAAGAATTTCAGATTTTTTTTTTTTTGTAAATAACGTAATTTTTGTTTTGTTACCGATTGACAACACTATGCATTCTCTCCAATTCATGTTTTTTCCGGAATGTTACCGATTGGCAACGCCAAGCATTTATGAGTGGTATTCTGAAAGTATTTCTTCTTCTCATTATATTTCGGCCTCGTTTCGTAAATAAGAGAAGTATGTAGTATCCTCGCTTAGCGCCAAGTCTCACACAATTTTAAAGTGAAATAATCCAACTCCATCCGCTGTACTATTCACCAATCGCCTATATCCTATATCGTTCCTCAGTTTTCTTTTGTGTGCCGAGTCAATCACAGTGTTTTATCCGCATTCCACAGTGAAATCAAACAAGATGCCTAAGCATGGTCGTAAACGACATCGAACTCCTTCTCCAGACGACGACAGTTGGATTCGACGTAAATTATCTGATTTACAAAGACAACTGAATGATATGGACAAGGAAAAGTCGAATTTGAAACGACATAGGAGACGACGCAGCCCTAGTGTTGCATCATCTGAGAGTTCTGATACCTTCTCGACTCGTCACCCTATACAGGACAGTGCACAGGAACTAAATGCTTTAGATAATCACGACAGTGAGTAGTACTTCATGATATTCTTATGGCATTTGATTAATATCAATTTACAACGCAGTAACGGTTGTTTTTGGTGACAACCTTGGTTAGTGTGTTTTTGGCAATGCACTTCATTATGTTTACTGTGACTGCTTTAAATTCTTTTGGTAGAATTCCATGTTTTTTCGAACACCAGGACCGTGTTTTCATTAGTTTTTGGTAACAAAGCGTGGTATAACTTGCACTGCAACCTTCTGTGTGTTTTTGGCAACGCACTATTATTATTTCAACACCAACTAACAGCGTAGTTTTTCGTACCGGGTGGATCATAATTCTCAATTTCTTCTTCCAGATGAGGAATACCGGACCCTAGTGTCCCTGGAGAGCAAAATGTGACCCTGGATTCACTGGAATCAGTTGACCCTGTTCTAGGCGAAGATCTATTACAGATATTGGGTAGCGAACCATCACCAGACTTAACTAGAGGACCTCCTGTCCACCAAGCCGTCATGTCCCGCTGGGCAAACTTTCTACAGAGTGGAATCTAGGAAGATGAAAAACAGAAGGTACTCAAAAAATACTTGGTACCCGAGAACTTGACGGCTTTAACGGTACCAAAGATCAATCCCGAAGTCAGTGCTGCAAAATCACAGCAGATATCCCAAAGGGATTCACGCTTAGTACGCAAGCAAAGCCAACTCGGATCTTCCATCTCGGCAATTGGTGAAGCCATCTCATTAATGCTAACGAGAGAGGGGGGGGGGGCGACAAGCACTGTATTCAGCTGCTGAGCGATGCACGGCGAATCCTATGTGATTTATACCATATGGAGACACTCACTCGACGGGATCTTATCCTGATTAATCTAAATAAGGACCTGAAGGACACATTAACAGAAGCTTCTGTTGACCACTTCCTATTTGGCCAAACCCTGGACGAGCGAGTGCGAGCAGGCAACAATTTGGAAAAATCAAGCCTTGACCTAAAACCACTACGCTCCACCAAAAAGCCTGTCCGTTCGTTAAACTCCAAGGGTCCAACTCGAACATTGAAGGGAGCAGGGGTTGGACGTCAGTATCAAAGGACTCCCTCTCGACGATACAACAACTTTCAGGGGCCCACCTATCAAAATCTTCAAGGCGTACGATCACGGAAACCGTCGGAGGACGCTCGGAGAGCTTACAAACCGCGGGCGAACAGACACTCCCAACGGCCATGAATATTGAGGTTGGTACATACGCTGGTAGACTTGGTCTGTTTTTTGAAGAATGGTCTAAGCTCACTTCAGATTAGATTATTTTATCGTATATTACGGGACTCAAATCATCTTTTATGAGAAAACCTGTTCAGCTTTTACTTCCTAAAGAAACTAAGTGGACCTTGACTGAAAAACATGATATAAAATCTTCTATTGACGAATTGCTCAAAATTGAAGCTGTTTCGATGGTAAAATCCTGTAAAAACCAGTACTTATCTAATATATTTTTGATCCAAAACCTTCTGGCCGTCAACGGTTAGTTATAAATTTAAAATCTCTGAACAAATTTATAAAAACACATCATTTCAAGCTAGAGGACCATCGAGTAGTTACAAAAATGTTACAAAAAAGATTTTTTTATGGCCTCCTTGGATTTGAAAGATGCCTATTTCTTGGTGTCTGTCTTCGAGCCCCACAGAAAATATCTGAGATTTAGGTTTGATGGACAATTATTTCAATATAATTGTTTACCTTTCGGCCTCAATTGTGCGAATCTGAGAGAGAGAGATTTTCTCTCAGTCTTATATTTAGATGATTTTTTGCTATTAGGCAAATCCTTTCAGGACTGCCTAGACAACGTTAACGAAACCATAAGTATATTAAAACGTCTTGGCTTCATTATCAATTTCGAGAAGAGTAATATTATGCCATCTCAATGTGTGAGATATTTGGGTTTCATTTATAACTCATTAGACATGTCCGTGTCGGTTCCAGAGGATAAAATATCAAAAATTTATAAATTACTGAAAAAGTTCTCAGCTTCTCAAAGTTGCAAAATTCGCGACTTTGCTAAATTTCTTGGCTCTCTTACTTCTATCTGTTTCGCAGTCAAATATGGATGGGTTTATACCAAACTATTTGAACGACAAAAATGTTTAGCCCTAAAGCAAGCTTCTGGTAATTATAATTCTATAATGAAGTTACCTCCTACTTTGCAATCAGACTTTGATTGGTGGCTCCGGAATATTTCAGGTGCCGAGAATAATATTAAGGTTGATTCCTACCAATTAGAATTTTTTTCGGATTCCTCTAAAAGTGGATGGGGCGCATATTGTAATGGGGAGAAATGTCATTTTTTGGACAAAAACTGAAAGAGACTCTCATATCAACCACTTGGAGCTGAAAGCAATTTTCTGTGCACTAAAATGCTTTGCAGAAAAACTATCATCCTGTAACATTTTGTGTAGGGTAGATAATACAACGGCTCTTGCATATATTAATAAAATGGGCAGTGTTAAATTTCCCGCTCTAAATGACCTCTACCGTTCCATTTGGACTTGGTGCGAAAAGAGAAATATTTTTCTTTTTGCCAGCTATATTCGATCGAAAGATAACGTAAAGGCGGACTCTGAATCTCGTGTTAAACTTTCAGAGGAGACAGAATGGGAACTCAGTGATAGTGCTTTTCAAAAGATTTTACTCAAATTTGGTCAACCTAGCATTGATTTATTTGCAATAAGACATAACACTAGGTGCAAGAGATTCGTTTCATGGATGAGAGATCCAGAATGTGTTTCAATTGATGCATTTACTCTGGATTGGAGTAAACATTTTTTCTATGCCTTTCCGCCATTTGCTTTGATTTCGCGTGTCTTACACAAAATAGTGGAAGAAAAGGCTAGAGGTATTGTCATTGTTCCATTCTGGACCTCCCAACCATGGTATCCGTTATTTCGGTCATTATTAGAGCAAGAGCCTTTATTTCTCCCCCTAATGAGAAACTATTTTCTTTCAGAGATATACCTCATCCACTTTGGCCAAAAATTTCCCTGGTGGCAGGGACATTATCCTACAAGCACTAAAATCAGGTGGTGTTCCAGATGAATCATTAGAAATTTGTTTGGCTTCAATAACCTCCTCAACTCTACAACAGTATAATGTAGGTCTTAAACTATGGTGGTTCTTTCGAAAAAACACCAATTCAGACGTATTTTCAACATCTACTGTTGATATTCTGAATTTTCTCACGTTTCACTACAATAGAGGAGCTTCATTCTCATCACTAAATTCATACAGGGCGGCTCTCTCCCAAATATTGAAACCGTCCCTAATGTCGGATTTCCGTAAAAGGGGTTTTTTTAAGGGGGTCCCATAGTTTAAGACCACCTTCACCTAAATATAATAGCACTTGGGACCCTGGAATTGTTTTGTCTCATCTGAAATTGACTCCAAATGACGCATTGAATTTGGAGGAGTTAACAACAAAATTGGCTATCTTTCTGGCATTGGCCACAGGACAGAGAGTTCAAACATTAGCAAATATTGAAATAAATAACAGTGTTAAATATGCTGACAAAATAGAGATAAAAATTCCTAATAGAGTAAAAAACACAAGAAAGGGCAGTCTACAACCAACCCTCATCTTACCCTTCTATAATGAAAATGAGAATATTTGCCCTTCCAGAACTCTTATATCGTATTTGGAAAAAACTAAGGATATTAGAAGTGCGTCAGAACGACTCTTTATAACATATAAGAAACCTTTCCAAATGCCACTGCCCAGACAATATCTAGGTGTTTAAAGAATATGCTAAAGACATGTGGAGTAGATACTCATTCCACTTCCCACAGTACGCGTCACGCATCCACTTCAGCGGCTGTAAGAAAGGGGGTTTCATTTGATACCATCAGGTTGTCAGCTGGCTGGTCTAAAAGATGACATACTTTTGCCAAATTTTATAATAGGCCAATTATAGATGACAACAATTTCGGTGATTCTGTCCTCAGCTGCTGAAAATACTAGAGCAAAAAAAAAGTTATATTTAATTATAACATTAAAATAAAATATGATATATATGTGTATACAGGCCGTTTCTTTTATCATGTGGTAACATTGCTATATTCTAAACCGTAACAGATACGAAGACGATTAAATGGGAGAAAAGGTAACTATTGTGGAGAACAGTACAATGGTCAAAGAAAATTTACAGGGAGTCTCGCCCTCGCCTGCTGTTATTTGTTTTTTACGAATAGAATTGTTATTTCTGAAAATATAAAAAAATGGAAAAGGAAAGTTTCAATGTATTCTAAATGTACTATAAAAATTTAACAATGAATCGTTGATTAAACGTTTCGTGTCAACACGGCCACCATCAACATTTCTTTTCAAATACGGACCTGTCTGTTTTAGTACAAATATTGATAAAGCGATTAAATCACAATTCAGTGGTACATCACACTTGATATTTTTATAACGTTTCATTTAAAATAACTAACATCATCAGTGACAACAATTTTTAATTACGGTCCTGTCGTTAGGTCGTTTATGGATTCCACAAAACCTAACTCTCCGATATAAAAATTATCAGTGACGCTTTAAATAAATGTATCTATCAAAATTAGGTTTACACTATAATAAAAGATATCTGTAGTTTCAGAGACGAACGATAGCAATTTACCTCGGAAATAAACTTTCTTAAGAGTAGAAGAAATCAAACAAACAGAAAACAATTTATTTCATATTGAATTTTTGAGTGAAAATAAAACCAATACAGTAAATGAATTCTTCATGATAACCTACTTTAAATGCTCGAATTGCCGACCTCTTTGTTGAATGCACATAAGTTGTCTGTCCATACAATTTCTGTGGCAATTTTCTAGCATGATGGGTGTAATGCTAATACATGCATCTCTTATTTTTTGTTTGAGATGGTCGATATCTGTACTAGTTGTCGAAAAAACTTTATCCTTTATGTATCCCCAGACAAAAAAATCTAAAGGAGTCAGGTCTGGGGATCGAGCTGGCCAGGCAATTGGTCCATTGTTTCCAATCCATTTTCTTGGGAATATTGCATCTAAATGTTCCCTTACTACTGCTGCATTATGGGGAGGGGCACCGTCTTGTTGAAAATATTGTATTTCACGGCGGATGTTCAGTGGCAATTCATCTAAGTAGCCATCAAACTCATTGGATAAAAAATGTAAATACATTCCACCATTCAAATGCTCGTCGTAAAAGAAAGGACCTAGTATGTTTGTTCCCAAAATTCCCAACCAAACATTTATTCCGAACCTTTCCTGGAAATTGGTTTCTCTATGTAAATGTTCATTTGTATTATTCCACCTATAATGGATGTTTCTGTTAAACCAACCATTGTTGGTGAATTTTGATTCGTCCGTCCATATTATTTTATTACAAATATTTCCAACTTCCCTATCTCAACCACATCGCAAATTGTACTTTCCTTCCGTAATCCCTTTCATTGAGGTGATGAACTTTGCGTATCCTGTAGCATTTGTATTTGTTCTTTTTCAAAATATTTCTGGTAGATTTTACAGAAATCCCTAGTTCGTGGGCAATTTATCGTAAAGAACAATCTTGATTAGAAATATTTTTGTAACTGACCAATCCTAAATTGAAAAAAAATATTTTCGTCACTTTGTTAATCTTTATGAAGTAATATTTGCTTACCTAAAACATTTATTTGGTTCCGCATACTTCCAGTAACAACACATTTTCTAGTTTTATTTCTATCAAATGGACCACAGTCTCTGAAATTTCTTTCTAATCGTCTAAACATTTGAATGTTTGGAATACGACGATTTGGGTATAGCTCACCACACATATTTTTTGCCAAAAGAGGATTTCTATTTGATTTTGCATAAGCAAATAGCATATCAGTCCTTTCGTCATTTGAATACATCTTTGATATGACTGAGTGTATAAACGACTGACAGTTCTTAACACGTATCAACAACTCATTTATTTGTCCTGCCATAGAAACCAAGCAAAGCCTACTTGTTTAAAAATGTAAAAGTGAGATGCTATTTAATTGTACCATATCACACAATAGTCGTATTTTGACCAAAAACTAATATTTTCGTTACTTCCAGGATTGAGAATTATAGAAATATTCAGTATGATAATTGATTCAGAAGAAATCAGCCTTGAAACAAGGATTTCTGTAATACAAAAATGTCCAAGAAGGAAAAATACGAATATTCGTTGTGTTGGAGTATCTTCTTATCGAAATCATTAGGTGGAGCCTGAAGTATGCCAATAGTTGAATAGGTTTTGAAGAAATCAAAATAATTTACAAAAGAACTAACGACAGGACCGTAATTAAAAATTGTTGTCACTGAGGATGCTAGTTATTTTAAATGAAACGTTATAAAAATATCAAGTGTGATATACCACTGAATTGTGATTTTATCGCTTTATCAATATTTGTACTAAAATAGACAGGTCCGTATTTGAAAAAAAAAATGTTGATGGTGGCCGTGTTGACACGAAACGTTAAATCAAAGATTCATTGTTACATTTTTATAGTACATTTTAAATACATAAAAACTTTCTTTATAAATTTTTTTATATTTTCAGAAATAACAGTTCTATTCGTAAAAAAACAAATAACAGCATTTTTGGTTTTCCCTGTATAACTCGGGAAGGGCGAGACTCCCTGTAAATTTTCTTTGACCGTTGTACTATTCTCCACAATAGTTACCTTTTCTCCCATTTAATCGTCTTCGTATCTGTTACGGTTTAGAATATAGCAATGTTACCACATGAAGAAACGGCCTGTATATATGTTACTTATACAAATGTATCATACTAATGATGTTCTCACAAATGAATTGTGTTTTGTAAAATTTGTGGATTATTGCTTATAGCTCTTTGTTAATAAGTAGTCTACTTTCTATAGCAGGTATATAAATATTTGTTAAAATTCTATACTGCTATATTGATTACATGCTCTTTGTTAATAAATACTCTACTTTCTATAGCAGGTATATAAATATACAGGGTGTTAATTAAGTACGTTGACAAACTTCGGGAATTGTTTCTTTGAAGGTTTTCAGGACGAAAAGTTCGTATAAACATATGTCCCAAACGGCTTGGTTTTCGAGATACAGGGCGATAAAAATACATTTTTTTCAAGATTTTTTAGAGTTAACTTCGACATTTTCGACAATAATCAGTTCAAATTAGGCAAGTACAATCCATTCAATAGGGCGCACGATACAAAATAATGCATTTCTTAAATAATTCACAGGGTCCTCCTTTTTTCAGAGTCAAGCTTTGTTCAACCCTTCAGAATTTTTTTTTCCGCCGCCACTGACATATTACGAGAAAGGAATAATCAATGTTGTTTCATTTAACATCTTTTTGATATCTTGCATTTTTTCATTTACTTGTACGGTTCAGGGGCTATAATGAAAATATTAATTTAAACATTTTCCAGTGTGGCATAACATTAGAAAATTTGAAAATTAAACATTTTCAATTATTGTAAATTGATGGAAATATTTTTTCAGAATTAGAAAAATCTACGATGAATAAAAATTATACAATAAAAAATATAAAGACAAGCATACAAATGCACTGAAAATGAAAAAATAATTTGTTTCATTTTTTGTAGGTTATTCTGTGAGTATCAAAATCTTTCTATACAAGATTACCTAGATCAAACAATGAAATGAATTATTTTTTCCTTTTCAGTGTATTGTATAAAAACTTTAAATGTTTTCTTTTTATAATTTTCATTTTTAACATTTTAGTTTATTTTTTATGTGAAACTGAAAATCTCCAATCCAAAAACCATCACATACCAATTTTGAACAGAATCGGATCATAATCACAAAACTCGTCCGCCATATTGGAGCCGCCATTTTGTTTTTTAACAAACATTTTTTTAATGCATTGTCACCGGAATTACGGAAACCTACCAAATTTCAAATTAATCGGAGTATTAGAAGTGGGTCAAATTCAACTTTTATTAAATTGTTTGTTAGTTAGTTACAAGTGAAGCTAAATAAAAGCTTGTTATTGTAAAGATGTGATTTCTTTTTGTGATATCTAACAGAAAACTACTATCTCCCCGTCACTGCGGTACGCTGGATATTAAACTAGATCTGACAGATATTGGGAAAACCTTAACTTTCAACCTGAAGATTCTGATGGTAAAAATGTGCATTTTCATTGAGATATTTGATCAAAAATGTTTTTACCCATCAGTCTTGATAGAGAACTCATACACATTTTTTGTTATTTTAAAAAAAGATATTTTTTAGTTTTCAATTGAACGTTTCCTTTTCAACATAAAAAACTTCCGAAAGGTAATCCTGTAATGGAAGATAGTTAATAGGGTTTATCTAATAGTCGCAGATCATTACACATTTGATTTTCATTTATGAATCTCTGGTCATAACTCCGAAAAACTAAATCAAACAAATTTTTGTTTCCGTACGGAGTACATTATTTTATCAGAAATTTCGGTTTGTTTTTTCTTCTGCAGTAACGCAGAAATTTTGTAATCAATTTGAATTCATAAAAATAGCAAAGTGGGCTTTGATATTAATTCATTTATTTAAATATCAACAACTTGACAGTTATCGAAAGTTGAGAAACTGTCTCATTGTTAATTCTTCATTAGTGCAAGCTATAAAGCAGATTCATTCAATATTCCTTTGGATAAAATGGTTGAATATACAAATTCAGAAATGGCAGACATGCACTTAATGTATGGAATGGCTGATGGTAACGCTCGTGCCGCCAGACGAATGTATCTAGAAAGATTTCCACAACGTCATATTCCCAGCACACAAATGTTCATCAATATTCACTCCCATCTTCGTGAAACGGGTACTTTCAAGAGGTCTGCTGTTCTCATAGGAAGACCCAGGAGAGTTAGAACAGTTCAGATAGAAGAAGCTGTACTTAACGAAATAGAGCAGCATCCAGACATCAGTACAAGACAAATTGCGGCACAGTTTAACGTAACCCATGTATTGGTATGGCAAATTTTAAAAGAGCAACAACTTTATCCCTATCACATACAGCGTGTTCAAGCTCTTCTGCCAAGGGATTTTCCAAAGAGATTAACTTTTTGCACTTGGATTCGAAATAAATTGTTGGAAAATCCATGGTTTTTATCTCAAGTGTTATTCACCGATGAGGCATGCTTTTCCCGTAAAGCCTTTATTAATTTTCACAACAATCATATGTGGGCTGATGAAAACCCACACGCCGTGATTGAAAACCATTTTCAAGAGACGTTTTCTGTGAATGTTTGGGTTGGAATTGTAGGGAATTTCCTTATCGGGCCACATTTTCTGCCTCATAGACTCAATGGTGACCATTATCGACATTTTCTTGAATTCATCTTACCTGGACTCCTAGAAGAGATTCCACTGAGGGAAAGAATTGGAATTTGGTTTATGCATGATGGTGCTCCAGTACACTTCAGATTGGTTGCACGCCAATATTTAGATGAGAATTATTCTGATCGCTGGATTGGGCGTGGTGGGCCACAACTTTGGCCACCAAGGTCACCCGATATGAATCCACTTGATTTTTTCCTCTGGGGGCACCTTAAATCATTAGTGTACCGAACTCCAGTTCAAAGTGAAGAAGACCTGAGGAATCGCATACAGGAGTCATGCGGAATTATAAGAAACACTCCTGGTATTTTTGAGCGTGTCCGCCAGTCTATGATTAGGCGCATAAACGCATGCATTGAAGTTGGCGGTGGCCATTTCCAGCAGCTGCTCTGACATATCAATTTCAATAATGGTCCTTTTCTGAACTTAATTTTATTCCTAGGGAATTTATGTTACTTTGCTCTAGTATTTGATAATAAAGTTATTCACTATTGAAAATGTCCAAAATTATTTTGCCATAATTAACTTTGTGCAATACATATTCAACCTGAGTTATGGTAAAAAATGTTTGGGAGCTCCATAACATTACATTTTCTCTACACGAGCAGAAAATAGCTATTTGTGTAATGAGAACAAAATGACGTATTGCGTCACGCGCTAATCTTTGGAGAGTGGCAATGACACTCCGAGAAATGAATTATTTTATATCATGCGCACTATTGAATGGATTGTACTTGTCCAATTTGAACTAATTTGGATCGATTATTGTCGAAAATTTCGAAGTAAACTCCAAAAACTCCTAAAAAATTTATTTTGATCACCCTGTACTTCGAAAACCAAGCCGCTTGGGACATGTTTATATGAACTTTTCATCTTGAAACCTTTCAAAGAATCACCCTTCAAGTTTGTTAGACTATTTGCTTCTCAAATTTCTTTATGTTATGCGTTACTGGAAAATGTTTGCGTTAATATTTTCATTGTAACTCCTGAACCGTACAAGTAAATGAGAAACATCTAGAGAGCAAAAAGATGTTAAATGAAATAACATTCATTATTCCTTTCTCATAATATGTCAGTGGCGGCGGAAAAAAAAATTCTGAAGGGTTGAACAAAGCTTGACTCTGAAAAAAGGAGGACCCTGTGAATTATTTGAGAAATGCATTATTTTGTATCGTGCGTACTATTGAATGGATTGTACCTGCCTAATTTGAACTGATTATTGTAGAAAATGTCGAAGTTAACTCTAAAAAATCTTGAAAAAAATGTATTTTTATCACCCTGTATCTCGAAAACCAAGCCGTTTGGGACATATGTTTATATGAACATTTAGTCCTGAAAACCTTCAAAGAATCACCTCCCGAAGTTTGTCAACGTACTTAATTAACACCCTGTATGTTAAAATTCTATACTGCTATATAGATTACATGCTCTTTCTGACATGTCAATATATTCTGGGAGAAAAATTTGTTGCATCTTTCTTTAAACAGCTACATACTTCTCTTATTTACGAAACGAGGCCGAAATATAATTAACAGATCAAACGAACTTACCTAAGTGAAGTTCGATCTGGATTATATGAGGCCTCGTTGAAGTAAATAAGTCCCGCCCTTCCCTATACTCATCCCGTGTTGCAACAAATTTGGGCTTTGAAGAATACTGAGGAACGATATAGGATAAAGGCGATTGGTGAATAGTACAGCGGATGGAGTTGGATTATTTCACTTTAAAATTGTGTGAGACTTGGCGCTAAGCGAGGATACCACATACTTCTCTTATTTACTTCAACGAGGCCTCATATAATCCAGATCGAACTTCACTTAGGTAAGTTCGTTTGATCTGTTAATTCTTTATGAGCAAAAATAAATAACTCACCAAGCAGGACCTTGAGTATTATTGGGAGAATTTCACTGGTCTGAGTAGTGATGACGGATATGATGTGCAGTACCCGCTTATCATAATGTGTCACCCGGTGACTAGTATTAGTATTATGAGTAGTCCGAATAAGATTCATTGTTTAACTGAAGCTTGTAGAAGTAAGACGTGTAAGGTGCGGAACATATTGAACTATGGTTAAAGGGAGTGTCTATTGTGCTATCCCGACCATCCTACTACATCAGAAGTGGTGAACAGTGTGTAAAGAGTGGTGTTAAAGTGCTGCACAATGCCGAAGTACACAAGAAAATCTAAGCGCCGATATTCAACATTCAGCAGCAGTAGCTCTGCAAATACCAGTGAGGAAAGGCAAAGTCGCCATCGAAGAACTAAGAGATCTCGTAGACATGAAAGTAATAGAAAGGAATCTGTTAGTCATTCTAGCAGAACCAATATTATGCCTCAAGTCAGCAATGCCCAGCCAAACTCAGGTACTGTGTTGTCTGGTATAATTCCAGAATTTGATTCAACACACATGGAAGTGTCTGATTGGTTAGAAATTGTTCATCATGACTATAATTTATCTGGTTGGTCAAAAAGTTTTATAATAATAATAATGAAGGTCTTTATTTTCATCAACCAGATAAACATTAAATACATTTTTGAGTAATATGAGCACAGCACTCCAGGTTGATAGAAAAATGCCGGAGATCAGTTGACAGCACAATCTGTGGTTGGCAGATAGCATTGTCTCTGTTTTTCATTCTAAGCGAGGTAAAGAAATAATGAAGAGAAATAACAATAATCAAGTAACAAACTGTTAGAAGTAAAAAAAATAGAAAAAAATGTAAAAAATACATCAATATGTACATGCAGATATTATTATATGATATACATATATTTATTGGCAAAAGTTATCAGAGAAATTTAGATTTGGTTTTGATTAGCAAGTAATTTCAATTTTAGACCTAATTGAAGGCTTCTATTGATTTTAATTTCAATTCATTGGAAATTTCATTATGTGTTTTTGATGACTGGCACGTGAAAGATCGTTTGAACAGTTCGGTGCGATGTTGTGGTGTTGTAATTCTATGTTTGAATCGAGTATTTACCAGATGGATATCAGTTTGGTGAACAATGTTTCCAAACAGGTATTGCGGTTGTTTGTTTTTGATGATTTTATGAAAGAGACATTCAGAGTGTAGGTATCGTCTGTTCGACAGATTCAGCCAGTTAAGATCTCGTAATTTGTGGGAAATTCTTTGGCGTTTCCTAATACTACAAATAAGCCGCATACAAGAGTTTTGAACAACTTGTAGCCTTCTAAAATCGTTTGCGTCGATACAGGGGCCAAGAACTCCATCTCCGTTGGTGAGTTTAGGTAATACCAGAGCCACGCATAGTATTTTCCATAAAACCAACTGAGAGATAATGGCGATTGTGAAAAATTGACTTTATGTTCAAATAAGCGTTCCGGATGCAAATTTTAACATGATGTTTGAATCGCAGTTGATCATCAAAAACCAGGCCAAGGTTTTTGCCTTGTTTACTAGTGCAATTTGCTCTCCATCAACATTCATTCGGATTACTTCGTTGATTTGCAAACGAACTTTAGTTGGGCTAAAAGCTAGAAAAGAAGTATTTTTCCTATTTATACTTAGAGCATTTTCGGATGACCATTGTTCAGATCATAATTTATTTTTTCTACTGCGTCCTGATAATTTTTAGGTATGAAAGAATAGTATAGTGTATAGTAAAGTGTATCAGGTAACAAATAAATTGAAAGATACAGCAAAAACATGGTATGATAGCTTCATACAATGTGAATTAGGGTGGCCTTAGTATACTAAAGTAAAGTGGAAGCAATTATTGAGCACCACTTTCCAAAGTTTCAGAAATGCTTATGAGATGCGAACCGTAAACCAACAGAGGGTTGCTCGCTATATGAATTCCATTTAAACCATTTGGCGAAAATCAACTAATTTAAATTGAATTTTCCTAATAGTGAGACCCTAATCTATTAGGGGTATACCTCAAAAATAAAGTGTATGCGAAAGCACTATCGCATACCTGCACCAACTCATCATAACAGCCGGTGCCAAAATTAGTTGTTAATAAACATATTTTGTGTAGTTGTTGTGGTAAAGTTGGACACAATCGTGACAACTGCAGACACAAAAGCAAAATATGTAATTTATGTTCGAGAAAAGGTCCCTGTTTAAATAAAAACAAATTTTCATTTACAAGTATAAAAAAAAATTTTAAAAAAAATATTTGAAAAAAATGTTGAAGGATAGTAGAGTAGAAAATGTTGAGGTGATTCGAAAAAACCAAGTAGCTTCAAAATTTTACAAAACGCTTCATACTGGCGGACATTAATGTATCGCATTTATAGATTTTGGAGAAAAAGGACGTTAAATTATACACTATAGCTGTAGGTTTACCTCGAGGAAATGGACAGGTGGAAAGAACAAACCGCACAGTGCTGATATCTTGACTACGATAAGAGCACAGATTCTTCCGACAGGTATAAGGTTAAAAAGGACCTGCATACAGAAGATCCAGTGGCCCATGTGTAGGGGTTGTAGCATAGAAACACATGAAACACTTCAAGTTTCAAAATCGTTAAGGTAATATAAATGAGCCCTTTGATGGCAAAATGAGCCCTTTGATTGCTTAATGAGCCCTTTGATGGCATAATGAGCCCTTTGATGGCATAATGAGCCCTTTGATGGCATAATGAGCCATTTGATGGCATGATGAGCCCTTTGATGGCATAATGAGCCCTTTGATGGCACAAAAGAGCCTTTGATGGCACAAAAGAGCCTTGATGTCACAAAAAAGCCCTTTGATGGCACAAAAGAGCCCTTTGATGGCACAAACGAGCCTTCTGATGGCACAAATGAGTCCTTAGATGGCAAAAATGAGCCCTCTGAGGACACACATGAACCCTCTGAAGGCGCAAATGAGATAAGAATAGAATTGATAATTATATTCTATTTACTTACAAATAAGGTCCATCATGGTTGCTGTTGAGGACAACAACAGGTCAGGATGGCCGTGCAGTACCCGCTTATCATAATGTGTCACCCGGTGACTAGTATTAGTATTATGAGTAGTCCGAATAAGATTCATCGTTTAACTGAAACTTGTAGAAGTAAGACGTGTAAGGTGCGGAATATATTGAACTATTGTTAAAGGGAGTGTTTATTGTGATATCCCGACCATCCTACTACATCAGAAGTGGTGAACAGTGTGTAAAGGAAGGACCGTAATATTATTCCAGAGAGTAATAGTAATGATGATTCCAACCATAATGAAAGTAACGCAACACTAGAAGTGAAAGAAGTAGTCCAGCAGTCCGATGATGATGACGATTTGCCATTGTCGACCTTTTTGCCTGCCAAACGGAGGAAAGCGCAGGCAAACTCACAAAAAAAATAATATTGAATGGAAATCGAAGTCCTTGGAGTTGAATGAGGATCAATTACGATTCTATGGAGATACTGTGTTGTCTGCTGAAATAGAGTCATTAGAAACTCCTTCTCAGTTATTCTCATTCTTTTTCTCAGTTATTCTCATTCTTTTTCTCAGAAAAACTAATAGCAAAGATTACTGAAGAAACTAACTTATATTCAGTGCAAACTAAGCACGAAAAAACACCTATTTTTATAGAGAACGAAATGCAGAATTACTTTGACATCATTATTTATACATCTCTGGTACATATGCTCAACGTCAGTTCATTTTGGAGTGAAGAATTGTGATTTGCACTTATCGCAGATGTGATGCCAGTAAACAAAATTTTAAAATTACCCCAGTTTATTCATTTCAACAACAATGCTACCTTCATTCCTTGTGATCAGCCGGGACACGATAAGCTTCATAAGATCAGACCTTTTGTTGACAACCTGAAAAAAGATTTTCATCAGTGGCTTCAGAGCAACGTGCTCAACGAAAATTAGATTTTATATGAAGCATATGTGCCAATGAAGCCTCATAAATGGGGATTTAAATTGTTTGTGATGTCAAGCCATTCGGGTCCCAGGTAGCACATTATATCGGCTGGATCTTGGTTTCATATTGAGCCAATATAGATATATTGTAAATGAAAAAATAATATTGGAACAATAAGGCTGATATTCAAAAAACAATATTATATTAATAATATTGGTGGAATACTAGTTGAACCTGTTTTGAATGTAGATTGTCACACGTAATATTGGGTCGATATTGGTTGAATACTTTCTACCAATATCGATGATACAATATTAGACCGGGATCCCACGCCTATTTTCAAAAATGATTAATAATGATGAATAACAGGCTAAATCAGCCTCTAGGGAAATTTCCTCTAGGAAAATTATCGATAGTGGTAGCTAATAAAATGCGCAGGCGTCAAACATGTAGATTTGGTGAGTGCAAAAATTCATTAATTATAGTTAGTTTTTCAGTTGAACCTCGAGATAATTCGATGAAGTACTCAAAATAATTTTTGTCCTACAAAATGCATGGTAGGACTGAAGAGTCCCACTTCCAACATGTACCAATGACGTGGTCCTAAAAATTCATTAATAACCAGAGGATTTTTTTACCGTTGCTTGGTTAATATTTGTATAATTGAATGGTCATATTGTCCTACAAATTAAATGGTAGGTGTTCCCAGTCCTACGCTCCGAAATTGTCAATTCCATGGTAATTTTTTTTTAATAATAACTGTAGGAAAATGATAACACATGAAAGGTTAGTGTATTTTTCACCTAAATAATACAGTGTCCTACAAAAATACGGGTATGTATCGCTAGTCCTATAAAAATCATTCAAAATAACGAATTATTTTGAAATTGTGGTTTAACTAATTTAATATACTTTAATTCGTGAAGTAATGTTACTTTCAATGTATAATCGTATGTTCGAATAGAAAATATCATAATTTACTTGAAAACTTTGTAACCCTTATTGGGCACAAATATTGCCTTCGGCTAGCTATCCGATGTGGGAGGCAAGAGCGTAGGTCGACGTCACTTGATAACCCTCACAGATCCGACCAGTGGCACTGAGAATAAGCTTTCTTTATTTACGATGTTAATGAGGCGCCATCTACAGTGTAAAATGAATTCAAAAAACTTATTCACAGGCCGATCTCTGTAGAAAGACCTTTACTGTGCTGAAAGAGAGGTGTCCCCAACTCCAAATAAATGACATAGTAACATATAACAATTTTAATCAAATAGACTCAAGCGACAAATTATGGACCTGAATGGATTGTAAAATGTTACCAAAATAATGGGTCCTTCAAGTCGTAATCAAAAAGATTCATATTAAATATGATAATAATTATTCTCTTACCTAGTCTGATTGCATTCAAACCTGACACAAGTAATCTAGAAATATCACGACTTGTTGGCTTCCTTGGACTTCAAATGGTCTTCAGTGGGATCCAAAATCACAGTTCTCACGGAGATCTCCAACATCAGGTCTGCTTCCCTACATCCCACTAGAGTGTCGACATATTTTTGATCGGCTTTACAACACCCAACAGGATTTACAACACCGCAGCAGACCTTTCAATACTCCAACAAACTTTCCAATGGTTCGGTAGGCTTTACAATACCATATAGGCTTTACAATACCATATAGGCTTTACAATACCGAGGAGGCACACAGTCGATTTGGTACAAATTTGAATCTATGAAATTTGTTGTCTTCCATCATGTGCTATTTTCAACGAGACAATAATTCTTTCTTATCTGACTCTCTAAATTTTTCCTGGCATAGCTGTGGCAAAAAGAAAAGAAATTTGTAGGACATGCTTTCTATAAAAAAACATTTATCCTCGTGAGGCGAGTGATCATCAAAAAGTCAGTAAATTAAACACACTAAAATATTCACCTCTCAATTATATGGTCTCAGCATCAATAGGTAGGTTGTCAAAAGCGATTCAATAAAAATCAAAATCAATCTCCAGCGAGCACCAGCGTTACCAGGTCAGAAATGTATAAAAATGGTCAATGTTGCCAACATGCTTTACATTGAATTCTGCCACAGAACATAACCGAGCAGTATAGATTATTCACAACTACACCCAAAAGTTCTGAACATTGCAGTGCAAGTACAGAATAGCACTTCATGATCTCAAAAGTAAATAAAGAGGGAAATAAATATACTTCTCTTTTTTTTTATGAAAGCGAAACTTTATGTCGAAGCGATTCAATGAAACGAGCCTGGCTTAACAAAACAAAATAGAGAAGAAGAACAGGTGACATTGTAATGACTGTAAACCAGCTATGTTCATATGCATCATCTTGTTTTGACATTTTGTAAACAATCCTTCTCGATGAACAAATAATTACAGATTTGAATAAATCGCCAGAGATATCCGTGAGCACCGTGATCTGTGGAAATGAAAATGGTTATAAATCATGTGGAATCGGATGGCATGTCTCCAGGAAACTCATTTCATGTGGTGACCAAGGATTAGTGGTTGGCAAGTTCATTTTCTTTTTGAGCATTTTAGAAAAATAACGATTTACCAGCGGTGAACGTTACAACTTTATGAAATGAATGAGAAATTTTGTTTAGATTTCATAATTTTTATGAACATTTCGAAAACAACAATAACAAAGTAAAAACATTGAAATAATCAATCTGCCCTCCGGGGCGGCTTAAATGATGTCGCATGCGCTTCAACAGATGCGGGGAAACCCGGAAAGACCTGCAACACCACATCGTCGTCTGAAGAGCTGAAATGTATAATTGAAAACTTTCAAAGAGCTCAGACGAATTGTAAAATTCTGCTCTACGGTAAAACAGGATGTATGGTATCTCCAGGGGCCTCAAAAGAACCAGTTCGAAAGAGATATTATATTTTACGGAGGTCAAGTGGCCAAGTAGTTAACATACAGATCTCTTATCCACTCTGATCGCCGGTCGTGGGTTCGAAGCCTAGCGACTGCTTATATTTCTCTTATGGCCGAGAAAGTGGAATAGCACGTAAAAAGTAAGAATTCGTTAATCCTTGGCTCTCACAAGTTTCGTCTTTTGAGGGTTTTTGTTCGTAAGGGAGCGAAAACTGGTTAACGAAAAAATTAATTCTAAACAACAATTTACACAACTATCATGAAAGGACCCCGCACACATTTAATGGAAAAAAGTCTTACTGTGAAAATGGCTGGATATTTGGTATGTTGGAGCTGAAGCTATTCTGAGTAAAAGTCTCCATTGGCCCTACTGGATCGTATGACCAGATTCGGCGCTAGAGGGTGACACATCATGAATTTTGAGATTTTTGGAAAAATTTTAATGACGTATAAAAAAATATCAATATACCATTCATATCCAATATTGAACTAGTGAGCGACTGGTCATTACTGACATTCGTGAGAGATATGTTTCATAATACAGAAAAAACGAAACTGTTTGGGACTTGCTGGAAATAAGAGAAGTTGATGGAAGGATTATTTCATGAGTTTAATTTCACTTTAATTCTCATATCCTAGTAACAGATATTGACAATTCGTAACAATAATTTCATTTTGTTCCTGAGATAATATAGCCTTTTTAAGCATTCAAATTGTCACTGTGTACATGGAAAACTATATACTGTTGAACTAGAAATCCAATATGAATCCTCATGTAATTGATGAAGACCCATTTTTTTTTCAAAGAATTTGTGAAATAAAAATGATAATGGTATTGATATTCTTCTATTTCTTTGAAAAGAGTCTTGTCATGCTATGTAATGCAACACCCTTTGTGAAATATAACTTCTTATTCGAATGAAGGGACTTGCGAGCTACAAATTAGATTTGATGTGTTTATTTCTAAAAAAAATTGATTTCGAATTAAAGCAAAAAAATCAAATCGATTCATAATTCGCAAAATAGCAGCAATGGAATTTTTGACACCCTCTAGCTCGAAAACTGGCCATATGATCGATCAGTGAACCTGACAACATAATGAGGATGGCAGGATCAAGAAAAATTAACAAAAATGAGAATAAATGTGCCTACTCACAAAATATTTTGATCATTTTTTATTTCAGAAGGTATGGTCGAAATATCTGTAGGCTAGTTATGCCTGTGGCTAACGGTCAATAAGATTGATTTTATTGCCTTGAAATGAAGGTAATTCAATTCACCATGAGCCAAGAGCTTCAGATTTGGGTAATACTAACAGTTAGCCATACAATTTTTGCGCTCAACAAATCAACATGACTTTCGCCTACGCAGTTCATCAGCTACTAATATCAATAATTTTCGTGGAATTGACAATTTCGGAGCGTAGGACTGGGAACACCTACCATTCAATTTGTAGGACAATATGACCCTTCCATTATACAAATATCAACCAAGCAACGGTAAAAGAATCCGCTGGTTATTAATGAATTTTTATGACCACGTCATTGGTACATGTTGGGAGTGGGGGACTCCTCAGTCCTACCATCCATTTTGTAGGACAAAAGTTATTCCGAGTACTTCATCGAATTATCGCGAGGTTCAACTGAAAATCTAACTGATATTAATTAATTTTTTGCACTCACCAAATCGACATGTTTGACGCCTGCGCATTTTATTAGCTATCACTATCGAGAATTTTCGTAGAGGAAAAAGTTGGGCTTCTTGGCAAAATGAAGCTACTCAGGAAGATTCAGCCTGTTATTGATCATTTTTGAAAATAGGCTTGGGATCCCGGTCTATATGTCTATACATGGTGTAATTTTTCTTCAGGGAAGGCCATTATTCATTAATGGCATTCTTAATGGCGATACTTATTTTGAAATGTTAAACACCACCATTCAACCTTTAGTTGTTGTTGAAATAGAAAATCAGTTGGACATTGACGGAAATAGGAACCTGAATGAAGATTTAATACATTTTCAGCACGATGGCGCACCACCCCACTACGTTTTGCCAGTCAGGCAATTTTTGAATGATGCTTTTCTAGGTCAGTGGATTGGACGGAGAAGTTCAATCGAATGGTCACCCCTAACACCCCTCGATTTTTGTCTCTGGGGACATTTGAAATCCGTCGTATTTAAAACACAACCTACTTCAATAGAAGATCTTCGAAAACGGATTATTGCAGAATGCAGATCTATTCCAAGAGATGTGTTCCAAAATGTTAGAATGGCATTTGAACATCTGATCAAATGAAATATCATTTTAAAACAAAACGTTTTATTTTATTCGACTTAATGTTTTTCTTAAACCCTGTAGTGGGTGGAAAAAAAGTCTTGTAAAGGTGAATACTACTGACTGAGACCGTTTATTTGAGGTATCACAAAAGAGGTAGTGCCATTTGACATTTCAAAGTTGTGGTGTGTCGCGCCGACGGAGTGACTCATCCCTCCACTGAAATATGGTGGTTCTAGTTCCTCCTAATTCTTTAGCATTTGTGCCAAACGGCGTTTTTCAAACTTTTTTATTTCCCGAGATATTGGCATTGAAAGTTTTCAAATTTACACCCTGTATATTGTTTTCCACATCTAGAATAAATATTGCAATCCCAATATTCCAGTCATATCGACTCTAGGAATAAAAAACTATATTGTATTTCGAAGTTTGATAGCACATTGGTTTAATATCATTGCAACTTCATTCAAAAAATTGTAGCAACTCATATTGGGTCAATATTGGTTCAACGATATTTACGAATATCGATAAAACAACATCTACAATAAATATTGCAATCCCAATATTCCTCTCATATCGATTATAGGAATAAAAACAGGTAAATGAATGACCACGCTGGATAAGAAAAAAACAATCGTAAAAATATAAAAATTACTCACATTGTGCTGGCAACCAGCAGAGCCAGAGATGGGGAGATGCAGAACATTTCTAGTGAATGCCAATAATAAACTCGAGACCAGCAAACTGACTGGATAATTGATCGTAAATGAATCGAAAGAGATGAAATGAATGACGATCTTGACCTGTCCCAATATTTATAATGGAATAAATGCTAAGCTTGCATTTTCGTCAGGTTGCCGTACGGCATAAAATGCTTATTTAAATATTTGTGCAAGTTTGTGAATTTTGAGCCGATTAATATATCTGTTTCCGGCAATTGTATCAATTTTGATGTCTATGAACTTGGAAAATTAAACTATGGAATTGTGAGTACTGAGTGTTTTTATTTTAAAATGTTGAAGTTGATATATAAAGATCTTCAAACTTTGCATTTGCCTACATGGATTTGAATTATTTCATGATTATTTTGTATATTTGACAATATCCAAGTGTGATTACACATTGGTTGAATATTATTTCACCAATATTCAACAAATCTTATTAATTAATATTGGGTCAATATTGGTCCAATACCGATATCGTTGAAACAATATTGTCTCCATATTGTTTCCTAGATAGAGATGAATTTTGAATATTAGCCGAATATTCAATGAAACATATTAAAATTATATCATGATCAAACCTGGATAAAAATCTGCTAGGTGGCTCTACAAAAACCTATGAAAATATAAACCCTTCAGTAGGCGCAGCCGGTCTAGGACACTGTGCGGAGTTAAGAAACGACGTTTTGGAAGTAATCGGGAGAGCTCGGTATTGTGCGTCTGCGTACCTTCCCGTTTTATGGTCAGTTACTCAGTTCCTATAGCGGAGTGCAGTACATTAGAAAACGGCCGAGCAAATTGAAAACCCAGTGCAGGGCACCGTGTGCGCCCACTGAGGTAATATAAGAAATATATTTAAAATACTTCAAATTATAGAATTTGTTGTTATATTAGGTATTGAAATTCAAATTCAAAATGAACTACAAGTACGAAAGAGATCAGTAGAGATTATTGCAACTTTTTGAAGAATTTCAGACAGAAGAAGAATTTGATGATGAGGAGGAAACAATCGAAAACGATGTTGTAGAAGAGAGATCTTAAAATAGCAATACAGAAGAAGAAATCCAGGGAAATGAAAGTGAGCAAACCGAAAATACTATTGGACCCCATTTCATAGGGAAAGATAAAATTACCAAATGGGCCAAGCATGTACCTCCTAAAAACGTCAGAACTCGTAGAGAGAATATAGCAATGCAGCTACCAGGTCCAAAAGCTAATGTGAAGAATAAATCTAAAATTGAAGATATTTGGGGTTCTCTATTCGATCCAAACATGCTACAAATAATTGTTGATAAGACAAACAAAAAAATTGATTCGGAAAGTTCACATTTTGTTCGTGAGAGATATATTTTGCCAACCAATATTGACGAAATTCGAGCCCTAATTGGATTGTTATATCTTGCCGGTGTTAAGGAAGGCAAGCCATTTGAATACTACTGACTTATGGGACTGGCATAGAACTTTTACAATTGACAATGAACGAGAGGAGATTCAAAGTTTTACTAAGATATATTCGCTTCGACAACATACAAACTAGAGCTGAGAGATCTATTTTAGAAAAAAATGGCTCCAATTAGAACTCTACTGACAAAATGGAATGAAAATCAAAAGAATAGTTTCTCTCATTCTCAATTTGTTACTGTTGATGGAAAACTGGAAGCCTTCAGAGGTAGATGTTCTTTCCGCCAGTACATCCCAAGTAAACCTAATAGATATAGTTTGAAAATATTCGCTACTTGTGATGCGAAATTATTTTACACTAGTCATATGGAAGTTTATGTTGGAACACAACCAGCGGACCCTTTCAGTACAGACAACAGTACCAAAGCTATAACTGAAGGAGCCTGTCAGCACCTTTATAATTCGAATGGAAATGTCACAACAGACAACTGGTATACTAGTATATAGCCAATTGGATCTAGTGTATTTGCTTTTGGCTGCGGAGGAACTTTAGTGTCATATAAATCGAAAAGAAATAAAAATGTTATATTGTACTCAACCATGCATCACGGCGATGACGTTGATGAAGAATTTGGTGAACCAGAAATAATATTGCAATATAATTCAACGAAAAGGGCGGGGATTAGCGCAGTGGTTAAGCGCTCGCCTGGTAATCGAGAGATTGCTGGTTCGATTCCCAGACGGTGCGATCTTTTTTCATTTTCAGATGTGAAAGTCTGAATGACTGAGGCTCGTGTCGGCTTGGAATAATCCTCCACGATTCACTGTTGCGTTAAAAATTGACAGTGCTGCTCCTAAAGTGGCGTATGGAGTTAGTAACAAGGCCTATCCAGAACACATGGCTAATGACCATAGCAGTCGATGTCAAAACACCAATGAAAAAAAAAAAATCAACGAAAATTGGTGTCGATACTGTGGACAAATTGTGTGCACAGTACAACGTAGCACGTGTTCCAGAAGATGGCCCATGGTGATTTTATAGTTTGTTGAATGTTACAGGAATATACGCCTTCGTTATTTATAACTTTAACAATGTCAATTCAACAAAACCAACAATAAATAGTAACAGAACTAGCTTTTGCTTTGACGTATAACCATCAAAAAATAGATATCTGAATCGACACATCCCAGCAACTATTAGAATGAGGCTGAAAGAACTGTGTAATCTGCAAGATCTACAAGAGAATTGAGATTGGAAGATGTAGTGACTGTGATTGGAGAAAAAACCGAAAAACAAAATATTGTTGTGAACTATGTGCTAAATTTCTGTTTAGAGCATGTGAAGCCTTTATGTGCCAATTGCTATGATGCTCATCGCTGACTTTTGTTCCCCTATTTTTATGTTCCCCGTACGCCTATCTATGGTAATTTAATTACTGAATCTAATTTTTTCAGTGCTTTTCGTATATTGAAGAATAACTTTTGAGGTCGAATGTATCAGAATAATTTTTTAGTTATTGTTTTGTAATTAAAAAAATATATATATGACCGTATTTGTGTACTTTTTTTAACCCCCTGATTAAAAATAACGTACAAGGAATGTTGTCAAGCAACTGTCATATAATTGTGACAAATAGTCCAAAAACTTTGTATTTTAAACAAAACACTTATCAGTTATCACTCAATTCTATTTTTTTAACCGGTCTCATACACCGTGTGCGCACACTAATGAACAAATTCAACCTGCACCTACCGAAGGGTTAGATACTTCCCATAACTTGTTTTCAAGACAGCTTACTCAGTGGTTATGGCGATCAAAAGGCAGACCCCGGTGTCACCGTGATCAACTAAAATGCATTTAATAATTAACCAAGGTATATTCATTTGCACCAATATATCCAAATGATATTGTACCAATATCGATAAATGTTTTGAGGCCATTACTGCTTCGAAAATACTTCACCAATACAATTTTTGAAATGTCCAAACAATATTCGACCAATATCGCAAAATTTTCACATTTTACTTCTCGACAATATCACGCTTTAATATGTTGCCAATATGGTCAAAATATTGCACCAGGGATATTGTACCAACATCGCCGAATATTTTGAGGCCAATATCGCTTCGAGAATATTTCGCCAATATTATTCAAGTAATAGTAGACCAATATCGCCGCATGATCACATTTTTTACTCGCCAATAGTGCATTTCAAATATTTCGCCAATATGTTCACAATATTGTACCAATATTTTACCAATATAGGTGTGCTACTTGGGGGTTTGCCAATAAATTCAAAATTTATACTAGTGAACAGAAATGTGATCAACCTGATGATGAAGCCAACCTTGGAGTAACTTACAATTTGGTTCTACGCTCAGCCAGAATTATTCCTCGCAAGAAGAACTACAGACTGTATCACGAAAATTACTATACATCCTTGCAGCTAATGGCATATTCGGCCAAACGGAATTCTTTCTCTTGGTACAATACGACGAAACAGAATACCAAATTGCAAATTGCCAATGGAAGCTGCAATAAAGAAAGCAGATCGAGGGACAAACCACGAGTTGGTTGATTCAGTGGACAGTATTGAGATTTCTACTGTTGTGTGGAGAGATATGGGTCATATGCATAAAGCTGAGTGGTTACTTTTTACTAACATTTTCAAAGGAGCTACTCCATTTGATATGCATAGAAATGTAGGTATAAGCTCCAACTTATGAGTGTCTACTCTTTCCGTGAGGATCTCCTCGCTCCTTAAGTACCTACTTTTATTTTTATATGCATGAATGCAGGCGTCAACTCCTTCCACTGAGTATCTACTTCAAAAATGCGAGGCTCCTTAGTAGCTTCATCAGAAGTAGATGCCTACACGCGAAGGCTGAATTTATGCCAATTTATCAGCCCACCAAGGCGTTTAAGGTTCGTAGGGTATCAAGAGAAGTAGAGTATCGTGCCTTATATCGGTTTAGCAGAGTAAATGTTCAGTGGATAACTAACTATTTTCTGATACTGATACTGAAGAATGTAGGTAATGAAGAATGAATGAGGATTTATTTACGTTAATAGTAGAAGGTATTGGTGCCAATCAATCGACGGTATCCCGAACTGTTACCAACGTCATAGCACGTATGGTGCAGAAATCAAATATTTGGATCAAATTTCCATCCTCGCTTGAAAATAAGTGTCAAGAAAACTTCAATTTTCTTTAGAGTAGACTACTCATGACCTTAGTAGAAATTACTTATAAATTGTGCAATGTAAGAGCGCGTCCTAGCAAACACGGTCGTCCTAGTACTAGCCTGGAAAAAGAATTAGAAGAAAAAAGAGAAAGAGGTCCAATGAAGCACACCGTTGATGGAAGTTCGTACTGACCGAATGGGGCACTGGCCAGTCCTTCAAGAAGCCAAAATGAGGTGCAAGTTTCCAAAATGTAAAGGTTTTACCCACACCAAATGCGAAAAATGCGGTGCAGATCTTTGTTTGAATAAGAAAAACTGCTGTTTTAAAAACATTCACATGTAAGTTTCTCACCCTGTAATACATGATGTTGCCGATTGGCAACAAACAATTTTTTTGTAAAAATTAAGTGAAAAACTCGATTTAGATTTTTCTTCATTTTTACTGGGCTAATCGCAACGCAAAGTACAGTACACATGATATCATTTGGGATGAAAAATAATCATGCATTTAAGGGTTACATTTCTCTAACAAAACTGGATTTGGTTTAATCATCTTCACTAACACGGTTTTACTTTCAGAAAAATCCTCTTCAGAACAGCTGGACATCTTGTAATCAACTCATCTTATTAAACATACACAACCGACGTAAGACTTTTAATTGTCTGAATGATGGGGATATATGCGACTTCGGGAAGACCACGAAATAAAGTTGAAAGCTGCAATCAGAGTGGCCACCCGACTGTTTCATTGAGACCCGAGTATCATCTCCGTTTTTCGTTATACAGTGTGTCAATTTGAAAACGTACCAGCCCGAATATTTCAGCCCCCGCAGAAAATCTAAAAATATACAAAAACACATCAAATTTATTTTTATGAGGGACATTTTGTAGGATAGTTTTCATTTAAATTACGTCAACCCTAGAGCGGGGGTGGAAACAACCCCTAAAACTGAATTTCTCCTTAATTTCTCTATTCGCAGCTTCTATTCTTCTCTCTCTTTCTTCAAATCTCACAAATCTCGAGGTTATATTTTGCTTACAACCGATTTTAGATACACCTATCAGAAGAAATCTCGAAGACTTCCGAAGGTTGCGCGTAGGGGTGCAATCGGTTGACGGTAATAACAATTTTAACAAAAAAATAATTGTATTAAATGTCTTTTAGTTGATCAAGATGACACCAGAGTCTGCCTTTTGATCGCCATAACCACTAAGTACCTAAGCTGTCTTGAAAACAAGTTATGGGAAGTATTCTTAATTATGCGGTTAAACATGAATCCCTTCCAAGAGAGGTTATCTTGTACGATGGAAAACAGCGACTAAATTCCAACTTTCAGTCGCAGATGATTCCACAACTGACTTTATGAACATCCTGTTCATATTTTCAATAAAATCAATATGCGGTTAGCATTATAACGAGTTATTTGGTATGATAGGAAGAAAAACAACACAAAGTACAACACTGCATTTTTGCACATCGTCCTACTAAATGACCTACATCCTTGTCCGGTACAATGCCGCATTTGAAAGAAAACAACAATATGGAAACAATTTATTAATGTATCTTTTCCTTGGTATGAATCAGAATTGATGATATAACCGTCATTTGTGTTGAGGCCACAGATTTTGTCACCAAAGAGAATTGGCCTGCTATGAATGTAGCAAATCATCCGAGATGATTGTTGATTCATTCCCTGTGGCGTGACGCAAAACTGGTTTCTTCCTCTGGTGTCGGAGTCACACTTGTCTATGGTAGAGTATAGCTAAGGTTGTACTAGGCAACTCCTATAAGAATTTTACCGTTAAAAAGCCTTAAAATAGAATAAATTGTATTATATCTGTAAGATTATAAACCACCCCCCCGTCATCACTATCTACAGAATCCTCATCTGAATCAGCTTCGACTTCTTCCGTGTGATGAAAATTTGATCGACACGTTCTTGCATTTCTCCATCGTCCTATAACATATTCAATGCTTGAGAAAGCGGAAACCTGACCTAAAATTATATATTTAGATAGTATTTCAACAATTTACTAGGCTTAATAATTTTGTGCCCTAAAGACCACGGATACTATTTGGTATCACCTGACTTTTGGGCATTATAATGTGAACTATTGAAAATGAATAATAATTACAATTATAAAAAAAGATTGAATGGGCATATAAGGATATAAATAAAACTTAGCATAAAATATTACCAATACGACAAAAATATACTTACGACCATTGAATATCCATTGTTTCAGACGAGAACAAGTTAGTCCTTCAAAATAACACCATTATGACACTAAACACCGTATAAACTTCCTCTATTGCAACTAAATATCCAATGTGGATTTATAACGAATGAAATGCCAAGGCTGTGTGGCTGTTGAATTCATAGGGTGTCGACAGATACGAAATATTGCTCCATATGTTTTGAGATACCACATGGTATCCGTGGTCCCTAATGGGTTAACCGAGATGTAGGAAACAATATGTTGACAATATTGTTTTAACGATGTCGGTAAATATTATTAAACCAATATTGACCCAATATTAATTAATGAGATTTGTTAAATATTGGCGAAATTATATTCAACCAATGTGTATCTATAATTGGAAATACAATATAGTTATTATTCCTAGATTCGATATGAGGTAAATATTGAGATTGCAATATTTATTCTAGATGTTGAAAACAATATGAAGACAATATTGTTTTATCGATATTGGTAAATATCATTGAACCAATATTGACCCAATATGAGTTATTACAATTTGTTAAATATAGTTGAAATGATATTCAACCAATGTGCTATCAAACTTGGAAATACAATATAGTTTTTGATCCCAAGAATCGATATGACTGGAATATTGGAATTGCAATATTTATTCCATACGTGGAAAACAATATATTTACAATATTGTATTATCGATATAGGTAGAAATTATTCAACCAATATTGACCCAATATTACATATGACAATCTACATTCAAAACAGGTTCAACATATTCCACCAATATCATTAATGTAATGTTGTTTTTTGAATATTCACCCATATTGGACCAATATTATTTTTTCATCTACAATATATCTATATTGGCCCAATATCGAACCAAGATTCAGCCGATATGATGTGCTACCTGGGCAAAACTCACACTATGTGATTTCATCAATCTCTTGTGAGCAAAGGGCACTCATTCGCAGCTTTGAGGCCATATTTAGTTCTATTTGAGTTCATTATTGTGAAGTGAAGCTATTTCACGTTTTTAAATCATTTTTTTTGTACATACTAAGTAGTTTCATAAGAACTCGGAATATTCTTGATTTCCAATCGTCATATCATTTTTTTTTTTGGTTTAATATCTTATTCAAAAGTCACTGAAGTTCCCAAATTTATATTAATGCGTGAAATCATTTGTACAAAAAAAGTCGTTAGAGAAAAAACGAAGAAATAAAACCGATTACAGTTTTAACGAGGTAAGTTCACTCTTGAATTGATTCTCTTCGACCAATCCATTTACCAAGAAATTCATCATTGTCCAACAAGATGGAGATCCACCATCTTGTTGGAAGTAATTATGATTTTCTTGCAAAATCATGTTACCATCCAAATGTTTTTGATTTTCCCAAGGATTTGTTAAAAACGGGTCTATTTTTTCAAGTAGATTCAAATAGAGCTCACCAGATAAATTTTCCTGAATGGATAAAGGTCCAATAATAGCATTTTAAAGAATTTGAATTTCTCTTGATACTGGATATCACCTTCCCGAAGATGGTACGGATTTTCATCACTCCAGTATCGGCAATTTTGTTTGTACATGCCTATCTGAAAAAATGTTCACTCGTCAGTAATTATTGTGCAAAATATTCTGGTTGGCATTCATCAGATCCGCCATTGTTTCACAATATTCAATCCTGTTGATGTCATTGTTGAAAAGCTGCCGTAGAACCTACAATTTATAAGGGTTGAATTTATTCTGTTGTGTAAGACATTCCTACTTCAGGTGCTACAAGTGAAGTGGTCGTTTGATGTTTTGAAATGACGTTTTTAACATTGACATAACAACAACAAAATATGACATTTCAGTCCTCAGTGTCAAAATTTTGTTTTGTAAAATGGTGTTCACACTTCAACAAAGAACTGAAATTATTATCATTTATGGGGAAAGTCGAAGATGCGCCAGAAGAACGGCAGCAATGTTCAATGAACGATATCCGAATAATAATTTAAATCATAAATATGTCTTGGAATTGGTGGCTAAGTTTAATGAAACTGGTGATTAAAAAAGAAGGAATCGACGCATTTTGGATGAAGCTGCACAAATGAAAGTTTTAGGCTCATTCGCAGTAGAACCGACCACTTCACTTCGTAGTTTGGCACACGAAATAGGAATGTTTCACGAAACAGTAAGGAAAGTACTCAAATCATATAAATTTCACTCATACAAAATGAAGATTCTCCATCAACTTTTTGACGATGATTTTGACAGAAGGATTGAATTTTGTGAAACAATGACGGACCTGATAAATGTCAACCAGAATATTTTGCAAAATATCACCTTTACTGATGAGTGTACATTTTTATTTAAATGGGCATGTTAACAAACAAAATTGCTGATACTGGAGAGATGAAAATCCGCTTCTTTTTCGGTAATGTCACACACAGTATCCAGAGAAATTGAACGTTTGGGCTGGTATTCTGGGAAATGCTATTATTGGACCTTTATTCATTCAGGAAAATCTAACTGGTGAGCTCTATTTGAATATGTTCGAAGAAATAGACCCGCTAATAACATCAACTTTGGAAAGTCAACCAGATGCGGCTGGTAATATGGTTTTGGAAGAAAATCTTATTTACTTCCAGCAAGACGGAGCTCCACCACACTACTTTCTTCCAGTTAGACAGTGGCTACATGATAGATTTCCTGGTAGATGGATATTTTTAGATTTTCTGCGGAAGATGAAATATTCGGAGTAGTAGGTACGTTTTCAAATTGACACACTGTATATCTTATGCATACCAAAACGGAGTTCGCGCTCACTAAGACGAAGAGTAGTTACTCTCTACAATATGGAGTCGATACTTCTGAGTGTCCATTTAACTTTATGGATATGACCCATTGGCTCTGAGTGAGTATTATATCTGAACTGAAACATTTCATTTATGATAATTTTCGAACCAGTCCGTGTGGAGGTATATTTTGCATTCAAGACACAGATGAATCCTGTTTTATTATCACATGCTCAACTCGGTCAACGGAGGACAAAGTGATATATGACCTGATAGTAGAATTTGCTATAAGGAACGGAATATGTATCTAAGTTCTACAGTTTAAAACATCAATAGAATTGACGTTATGTATGTGGCAAAAGGTTGAAACCAAAGGATAAAAAATGCTCAACTCGGTACAGCTTGACTTCACTTGGAATGTAATCTTTTGACGGTTTTCCTGTAGGACTTACTCTATAAAGACATCATCACTTTTCAATAGATGTACCGCTATATACAGAGTGACCCATTCGAAGAATATATTCAATAGCTCTATTATACCGCAATAACTTGGAGTTAATATTCGAAATATCAAAGCCTTGTTCGAATTTCTTTCAGAGCCATAAATTCAATAGGTATTTCTTTTAAATAATATTTGACGACGTCATTCGATTTGTGATTATTTAAACATGAATTCCTCGGGAACATAATAGTTAACATAATATAATTCATACTAATCTATTGGTGTGCTTACGGTGCAGAAAAATTCATTGGTTACTCGATAAATTTGACGGATTTGTATTTTGTTTTGATCATTTGAAGCAATATCAGTTTTGATCTGTATCTGAATCATATTTAGAGGAAACTAAGATTGACAATACTAGGAACAACTGTGGACTAGAAATTTCCACAATTCAAATGAAATAGAAGCGACCCCGCACCAAATACATGGGAAAATGGCTGCAGCCAATTTTGATAATTTTTGACGAATTTTTGAAAATCATAAAAATTGCTGTTTTACCAAAACATAGCAAGGTTCACTCATCCAAAAGTATTACTTTTTAGATGATCAGTAACAAAATAGTAGCATTGTTTGGTTGGAGGTAGTCGAATGTCATGTCAGTTAGTCGGTCGTTACGATAGAAAAAGCCACCTATTATACAGTGTTGCTCAAAAATAGCAACAATTCAGGATATTTTGCCAATCTTTATCAACGGTTCATTAGAAAAATACCTATTGGGATTCTTTTCCTACGACAAGAAGATTTTCTCTAAAAGTTTAGACTTTTTTACTACACAGTAAGGTAAAAGTTCCAATAGTTTACACTAGTAAGGTGGTTGAAGTGGTAAAATCTTCGGGAAAACCATTTACTTTGTTCCTTGTGTATACAAAAAAATACTGTGTCAAGTATCTAGTTCTGATCCATCTCTTACATATGTTTTTAATTCTATAGAAAAATGTTTTGTAATATTCCCCAATCTGACCAATACATGACACCCTTGAAATGACCCGAACTAGTAGATGACATACTTTCAGACTAATACATGACACCCTTAAAATGGCCAAAACCAATAAATGACTTACCTTCAGACCAATACATGACACTATGATACCATGTTATTCACATATTTATAAATGGGTAATTAAAAGAAAATTAGACAATGATTATTTTATTAGTTACATTCTAAAGGGAAACAAACATTCTTAGTACTTGAATATTTTTTTCTCTTAAAGCTGTAATTACAATACTTCAACTGGTAAAGTATGTGTAAATACTTAACTTATTCTTTCTCCTCTGCAATTGAATTGAGGTTGCCCTACTTTTCCAATAATTTGGTACATGTTGATGATAGGAAGATCATCTTTAATAGAAACTCTGCAAAAAAGAGTAAACAATTAACACTAATGCCTGACACCTTTGAAACCTAATAGACGACATATGTGTCAGCTAATGGTTTCAGTGGTCACAATGACTTGAAAATCGGTATGAAATGAGTATGAAAACTGAAAGTAAAATAAGCAGAAATAATGTTATCTAATACCTGACACCGAGTGTCAGATATTGGTTCTCTGCATTTTTTCAACCCAATAGCTGATACCCCAATTAACCTCTAAAATAAGAAAGTTATAATAATATTTTCTGATGCAAACTAGTTATAAAATGTTCTTCCTTACCTTACCTTTTAATCTACTACTAATTTCAATGACAAAAAATATAATGTGAAATATTTTTCAACTTACCTTAACACTTGGGTTACAAAATGTACCAAGATCCAGTTGAAACTGCAGCCTCTGTGATAAAAAGTTCGTGGTCTGACAAGAAATAATCTAAAACTAGTTGTGTATATGTCTGCTTGTAGAGTAGATAATGAACATTGTTTCCGAACTACTTAAATTACAAGATGGCACATCTACATCTCAATATTTGAACTCTTGCAAGAGGGTGTCATTTATTGATATTGATAAATATGGGTGTCATCTATTAGTCCTTTTACCTTAATTTTTTTTCAAATTTTACTACATGTTTTTAACAATAGCCACACAAAATAGCCTTTTTGAGTCAATGAATCCGCTTTGGAGCCAAAAGTATTTTAGAAAGGCTTATAGTAATTGCTTAATATGATCAGCTTCAAAAAGTTACGATCACATTTTATACGGGGGCTGTTTACAAATATTAGTTGAAATCGGTTTTGTACGTGATATATATGTTTGTAAATTATTTTTGTATGGATCTCCCAATTTGGATCATATTTTTCAGTTATACTTTCAAGTAAATTACCCTACACTCGGTTGAGTTTCATTCATTTCCTATGTCTGGTTTTTAAACTATAATTTTCATCAAGAAATAAGATTGGGTAATATCTTCTATAGTATATCAATTTTATTTTATAGTTCAAAAACCAGACATAGGAAATGGATGAAACTCACTCGAGTGTAGGGTAATTTACTTGGAAGTATAACTGTAAAATAAGTTTTGAATTGGGAGGTCCATTCAAAAATAATTAACAAACATATTTATCACGTACAAAACTGATTTCAACTAATATTTGTAAACAACCCCCGTATAAAATGTGATCGTAACTTTTTGAAGCTGATCATATTGAGCTATTACTATAAGCCTTTCCCAAATACTTTCGGCTCCAAAGCGGATTTATTGACTCAAAAAGGCTATTTTGTGTGGCTATTGTTAAAAACATGTAGTATAAAAAACAAACATTTGAAAAAAAAATTACTGTGTTGTAAAAAAGTCGAAACTTTTAGAGAAAATTTTCTCAAAAGGTATTTTCCTAATGAAAAATGCTGGGTCTCACCATGGGGACCATTGATAAATATTGGCAAAATATCCTAATTTGACGCTATTTTCGACCCACCCTGTATAGTAGGTGGCTCCTTCTATCGTAACGACCGACTAACTGACATGACATTCGACTTTCTTCAAACCAGCAATGCTACTTTTTTGTTACTCATCATCTTAAAAGTAATACTTTTGGATGAGAGAACCTTGCTATAATTTTGTAAAACAGCTATTTTTATGATTTTCAAAAATTCGTATCTCCGAAACTGGACATGGAAACTAATTTAAACTTGCATGTGTAATTTCTAGTGACTTGTACTACGATATCCCAAAAAATTATCAAAATTGGCTGAAAGCCATTTTCCTATGTATTTTGTGCGGGGTCCTTTGAAATATGATTGGCATTGAGTTTGTCGAGCAAGGAGTTCTTTAGTTTCAGTGAAAGCAGACCAAAATATTCTTCTATCCTACTTTGGTCTCCTTCATTGCGGAAGATGGTGGTAATTACGACAGGTTAATTTTATGATTTTTTTTGTGTTTTTTACTTTTTCACCATGAAATGGTAGGTTACATAATTTATTTTCTTTTGTAACCCCATTTGCTATTCTTTAGATCAACTTATTATCAACCCCCATTTTGCTGCAGATGAATGATTAATCCTTCGAATCTAATCTAATCGAAATTTGAAAAATCTTCAAACCTTGGTATGAGCAAGCTCTTTAAACCTAGCACACCTGAAAATCAGAGAGATGTTAACAGGTAAACTCAAGAATGCAGTGAAACGGTTGCTAAGTAGTAGGGTAGTAGAGGTATATGTATATATTTTTTCACAGTGTGGCTTTTTTTAGCCACCCCCTGTTACCTTTTGAAATGTGTGACGTAAAAACTTGAAACAAAAACCACTCTGAATAATATCATCGATACTACTTTTTGAAATGAAAAATTAGAATTCAATGAACCTTTACATTTATGAAAAAGAAATTGCAAAACTCTTTCATATCGATAGATTCTAGTCTGAAACGTCCATTTAACAAAGAGTTCCACTATATTTTTTTCATTTTGAAGGAATATCTCATTTGAAAGTGTGCCGCTGACGTCACGTTCATCGGAAACAACCCCCACCATAATCCATGTTCCGAAACATTCAATACCTCAAAAATATAGATTCTAGCATGGTATAAGCAATTGAGAAATAATTGAAACATCGTAACTTGATCAACTCATATAGAAAAAATCCAAATATTAGCTACTTTTTATTGTATTTGTAACTTTAAAATTTTCTAAACGGACCATCCATTCGATGATGAACGAGCATTGACAACACCGCAAATCATTATGGCAGTTCTCATGCAACAAAAGTTATCTCGAGATTTGAGGTTAATGTTTGTTTTTTCTACATTCGACATTTAACTGATACATTCATTAATACTGTAACGAGGTGTTATTATGATAGATCTGGTGTGAATTTATTTGCGTATTAAAATTTAATACGCATATTTAATATGGAAAGGCTTCGTGAAGGGAAGTTCGGATAATTTATCTAGGGTAGATTGTGAGATGATTGACTCTTTCTATTTGAAAAATATGAATTTATTTTCAGCAATGACTAAAATTTAAAATCGTTCCTTGAACGCTGCTTGAATACAGTAATATTCAGTTGGAAACGTTCTTCACAAAAACATAATTATATTTCCGCTTTGTACACAAGGTTTATTCATTGCTTCGAACCACATTTCACAATGCGCTTCATAGGTATTTAGGAGCATAAAAAAATGTTTATTAGAATACAACCAGGGTACGAAGCACCTTTCCGACATGTTCACAGTTATTGCAGGGATAGAGATACAGGAATTAGGAAAATAAATTAGAGCACAAACAACAAAAACATTCCAAAACTTTGAAAACCGCATTAACTTCAAATAAGAAATCAAGTAGGGTCTGTTCGTTTGCAGCATACATATTTGATAGAACTGCTCTACTTGTATTGAATATAGAATTAGGCAAACGAATTAAACATAGACAAACGATTCTTATTGATGGTGCGTGAAACAGACGAATGAACCCATCTGGTATCAAATGACAACTATTGTCATACGACACATATTCAAATGAGAATTTGAGATTCTACGGTGCACAACTTTTACAACGATGCCAGTCTAGTTTTGATGAACATGACGTCACGAATCCACTTTTCTTCTGATTATTGAAAAACTAGCGGTCAGAAAAAATAATTAAAAATTCCCGAGTGATATTAGAGTATACACTTTCTAATTACAATGTTCTCTTATATGTCGTGGAAGGGTCCATTCCTTTTTCAACCATATATATTTTTTCATTTTCTTTAATACGTATTTTCACAATTTCGATCTCTTTGCATTTCAAAATTTTCATGTTGATGTGCCTCTAGCGCCATCTGTCAAGTAATTGCAATATCTTTTCTCTCAAAAAGAAGTATCGGTAATACCTTTCAAAATATTTGATTTCCTCCACATCAAACCGTTCAAATTTATCGAGATAAGGGTACCATTCAGATCCGCACTTATACTTGATGTTTCGAGTGCACATTGTGAAAAAAATATATATACGAAATCCAAAAACAAAATAGATGATTGGGTAGAGAATTTAATTATCTTTTTAACGATGTGTCACTTAATCTCCCATGCTATTTGGAATTTTTAAATTGACGTACCCCCCCCCCTATTCAGTGATCACTATGTCTTTTATTTCAGAAAATAGTATCGATGACACCATTTAAAACGATTTTTGAACCATGATTGTAACTCAACCGTTCAAAAGTTAACAGGGAGGGTGGCTAAAAAAATCTGCACTGTATGTTATTTCTGTCAACCGATTGCACCCCTACGCGCAACCCTCAGAAGTTTCTGAAAGACTTGCGTGAGCTAGGGAAGACGAAGCCCTTACCTTTTAACGTGCGATGCCATGCACGAGACCGATGACCGTGCGGGAATTTGAATCCTCGACCCTTCGCTTTAGAGGCGAACGCTCTACCATCACGGCCTATATTACAGCATAGGTGAGTATTATGTATCCATCTTGTCAGTAACTAAATAATAACAATAATAATGTTCATTCAGGAAATCGATAAAAGAATAAAATGTATAGAAGTATAAGTGTAAAGAATATATAAAATCACACGATAAAATGTTTCTCTAAATAAACAAGAAAAAACGCACAAAAGGCAACCTTGTCTGTGCGTGGGTATATCCATGGAATAGAATATAAAATCAAATTTAAAACACACTCACAACGGTATCAACATGTATATACATAATAACAATTAATTATATCAAAAATTCATTTAATTAATTAAACAATATAATAAAGTAAAGTAAGAAGAAGGTAGTGGAATTATTTTGAGTTACGCAAAGTGAAAATGAAAACTTGTTGGTGAATGGCGGTGCAGTATTATATTTCCAAAGGCCTTCATTGAAAGTATGTTCTCTAAAACCTCGATCTCGAAAAAAGTCTTTGAACTGCTCTTCCACCATACTCTAATAGAATAATTGTTGATACATGTAATGAGATACTAGCCAGCATGAGACGACGATCGTTTCTGTGAATCAAAAGAAGAAATTATTTGGATACGTTATTGTCCTATCGAACTGCACACTGGTACAGCCTGAGGTACATAGGACAAAGCTCACCCAAAAATTTGCAATACCGACTGGATAAAGTTCATGCATGAGTCAAAACTTACAGATTTGAATGAATCAGTAATGAATTGCATTATACCAGTTTTCATTAAACGTCCAAAACTAAGGTTGGCACAAAAATTGTGTTGTTTCCACTCTAAATGGACCTATTAATTGAATAGATGAGTTATATCAAAACTATTGGATAATTTAATTCAATTCAAAGGCAAAGATATTTCGACCTGAATGCCTCACATTCGTGCAAATACCCGACACTGAATTGGAAAATATAATTGCCCCCGTCAGCTTGCGCAAAGCCGCTTCATTATTAACAGAGATTTTCTTTGCAGATATTATGAAATCAAATATAGCAAACTATCTTGAAGTTTTTATTCAGTTTCAGGCGACAAACTTAACTGAATAGTAGTTTACTCACTTGTATTTAATGATGACGAACGTCTGGTGCATTTGGAGTTTGCAACTTTTTGATATTTATGAGTAGAAGAAAACTGGGTTGCGAGAGAATTGAGTCTTTGGCATGATACATAAATTATGACAACATTCTAATTGCTAAGCCTGTTTCTGGTTCATATTTCCGCAAATTAGCATTTTGTAGAAAGGTCTGTTGGTAGATATTGAAATAGGTTTATGCAACTGAAGAAGTAAAGTCAGATTTTTCTTTCCATCTCTCTTCTCAACTGAAACAACTTAAGTTATGAACATTTCTAGTCTTAATTAGACCACAACGATAGTGTTTTTCATTGATTTCACTGCATTACAAGAGTGTGATCACAATGGCCATATAACCACCTTGCATTTTCAAAAACAAATTCTACAGACTATGCTGTGGCGCTCCGGGTGGATTATTAGTTATTGGTTTCTCATCAGGAAAATTAAAAAAAATTCCAAATCTCGATTTCGGTTGTCGAGATATTCCAAGCAAACAGTAGGATTGGAATACGAGCTGCGCACTTCAAAGTAACATTGAACAACGTATTTGAGCACGACACTCCAATTTTGGCTCAACTTAAAAAAAAATTCAATGGAGATTTATATTCTGATTACCCTCGACCAGTAAGAGCCATCAAACATAATCATTACGTTGATGAATACTTGGAAGGCGCTGACAACGAGGAATAAGCCAACAAATTGGTGAACAAAGTCATCCATATTCATGATCGGGGAGGTGGTTTCGAGATCAGAGGCTTCATTTCGAGTTCTCAAGAAATACCAAACCATCTATAGCAAATCAATTGAGTACAGAAATTAATATGCAAAGTACAAAAAAGTTCTCGGGATGATTTGGAACCCAACGAAGGATTGTTTTCACTTCAAGTTGAAGTTTCACAGAGATTTCGACGAAATGATCTCACTTGCTCGCACAAGCTCTGCTTTTGAGGGGTTTTCTCCGAAAACCTGGGAGTTTCGTAAAAACAAATTTTACAAACAAAAAAAATCAACAAAGTTAAAACAATTCCCATCAAATATGAATTACTAAAAACGGGCATGTCTTTGTACGACCCTCTTGGTTTACTGTCTCCTATCAGTATAAAAGTGAGAATACTCTTACAAAATATTTGGCGCTCAGGTATCAGCTGGGACGATTTCATCAGCGACAATATGTTCAAAAAATGGCAATTGTGGCTCAAAGAACTAGACGAAGCAATGAACATCCAAATCCCACCATGCTATTCGCCTAAAAGAAGATAATTTTCATTCATTTAAATACACATTTTTTCTGACGCAAGTGAAAGTGCACATGCCAGTGCAATTTTCCTTCGTTACAGCTCCGAAACCTATGTAGAAGTTATACTGGTAGCATCCAAAGCAAGGGTTGTACCAATAAAAAACACCACAACTGTCAAATATGTAACAATACCAAAACTCGAACTTTTGGCAGCGCAGTTTTGTACAGAAGTCATTAAATATTTGGAGTTCGGAATTAATAACAAATACTACTGGTTGGATTTTCGAACAGTCCTTAGTTGGTTCAGAAGCGACAAAAAACTTCCAACCTATATTTATTTATTTATCTCTCATCCTAACAAACCTGCTGGTTTAATTACATAGATAAATTAATAATAATAATAATATATATTACATACATTAATGCAAGATCACATGCTTCAGGGTGTTCCTGGACTTCCTCTTTTCCTCTCGGGAATGTATAGATGGGGTCAAAATATCACCAGTACTTCATATAACTTTTTCTCCTAAAAGTCTTCGTAACCAAGTTACGGGCGCTCGAAGTTACAAAATGAAAAATGTTTTTCTTTGATAACTTTTCAAGTGAATATTCAAAATCATCCAAATTTTGGTAATTGACTAAACAAATGAATTCCTTCGATGAGCTTTCATGCAGGAGTCAGTTGTTTTGCTACAAAGTCAGGAACGGACTACCCCCGATGGTCCACACCCCAAAACTTTGGAATGACAGATATTTTTCAATATTTTTCAACAAAATAAGGTTACTTGGACAATTTTATGAATAAAAGTACTCGTGTGGAAAGTCGATCGGAGCAACGAGTCTTGATAAAAATGTAGTTTTACTCGACGACATCAAACCCGCTCGTCCACCATTATTTGAAATGAATGATTTTCAAAGCAGAAATAATAATGATAAAGTTAATTCAACAACATTTATAACAGGAATAATACAAAGTATGCTAAAATAAAGTCGTAAACAAAAAGTACAGTACCTATATGGAAGTTTAATTCACAATTGTGAAAGCAGATATTTTTTCAAAAGAAATACAAGTTCTGTAGATTGGTGGTGTTTTTAAATTAACAAGCTACTCTACTATGAAATATGGAATTCATTCCATATTTTGTATGTATACGTGTGGAATAATCACGTTTCGTGTTGATCAGTTATCTGAATCTCATGAAACTCAACATTTGAATGTTTCAAATTCTTCTTGACAGCTTAACTGTTGAGGAGTTTCACTGATAATAATTTTATGGGAGAAATTCTTTAACCCGAATCTAAATTTAGCTGAAAAAACGCACATCGGAAAAAATATTTACTTATACTAATAAAAAGCAAACGAATAAACTACAAAAACGGCTGCACATGATCAGGTGAAAAATATCCAGGGAATAATTATGTTCTATTTCTTTCACAGAAGTTGACAAAAAAACCTTTTAGAAAGTTTTGATAAAAAATGAGAAACTGGAATGCGATTTTGTTTTGTTGAGTGGTGCGTTGTCATATGACTATCATTGTATTGTCAATATTCTATAGGATATTTAGAATTTTTTTGATATGGCCGAACAGTTTACATTCAATGAATATGCATATATGCATGTATTTTATGGACGAGCATTTTGTAATGCTGCAGAAGCTCGTCGTCTGTATTCCGAGCATTTTCCCAATCGAACGGTACCGTCAAGTGAAACGTTCGAGCGTGTCGATCGCAGCTTGGGGGAGACAGGTATGTAATAATTGATAATTAATTTGAGCACGTTGTTTTATTTCGATATTATTGTAGGTACAGTTTTGCCAAAACGAGGTGGTGAGGGCGCTCGTAGGACTGTACGTACCGTTGTATTGGAGGAAAATATTTTGGAAGCCGTCGCTGATGATCCTTCAATGAGCATCAGAAATCTATCAGAACAGTTCCATACATCCAAGTCCACTATTCATAGAACAATTAGGGAACAACTGCTCCACCCATTTCACATCCAGAAGGTACATGCCATGACACCTCAAGATTTTCCAGCACGACTGGAATATGCCAATTGGTTCATTGATAAGCAAAGAGAGGATATGACTTTCATTAATCGAGTTTTATTCACTGATGAAGCAGGTTTCAGTAGAGATGGAGTTATCAACTCTCATAATCTCCATATATGGGCCGAAGAAAATCCCCATGGGAAATTCAACGTGAATGTTTGGGCTGGTATCATAGGAAACCATCTTATAGGACCATTCGTTCTTCATGACCGATTGAATGGAGAACGTTATTTGGAGTTCATTCAGAACGATTTGAATGGACTTTTGGAACATGTTCCATTGCAAACCCGAAGAGATATGTGGTTTATGCATGATGGCGCTCCTCCTCATTTTAGTTTGATTGTGCGTGACCATCTGAACCATATTTTCCACAATAGATGGATTGGTAGAGGTGGGCCATATTCATGGCCATCGCGGTCTCCGGATTTAAATCCATTGGATTTCTTTCTGTGGTGGCATCTAAAAAGCCTTGTTTACGCTACACCTATTCACACAAGAGATGCATTGTTGAATAGAAAAACATTACATTGTGAAGCCATACGAAACGACCCTGGAATGCTATTTCAAGTACAGACTAAGAAAATGTATAGAGAGAGAAGGTGGTCATATCGAGCAGTTTCTGTAGCGGATTTTTCATTTCTGTTTGCTCTTGAGGCTCTTGAGTTTCGTTAGGTAAACGTGTTTGCATTATAAAAATTCGTTATGAACATTTTACCTATCATTTCCATTTTCCTTAAAAATTAATTTTCGAATAATGGTAGAAATCTCATGTTGGATGTCGTCGAACAAAAGTGCATTTTTATCAAAAATCGTTGCACCGATCGATTTTCCACACGAGTACTTTTGTTCAGGAAATGGTCCAGGTAACCTTGTTTTGTTAAAAAATATTGAAAAATCCCAGTCATTTAAAAGTTTTGAGGTGTGGACCATCGGGGGCAGCCCGTTCCTGACTTTGTAGCAAAACAACTGACTCCTGCATGAAAGCTCATCAAAGTAACTCATTTATTTAGTCAATCACCAAAATTTTGTTGATTTTGAATATTCACTTGGAAAGTTATCAAAGAAAAACATTTTTCATTTTGTAACTTCGAGGGCCCGTAACTTGGTAACGAAGGATTTTAGGAAAAAAAGTTATATGAAGTACTGGTGATATTTTCACCCCATCTATACATACCCGAGAGGAAAAGAGGAAGTCCAGGGACACCCTGTATTATACCCGGTGCATACCATTACTTTACACTGAAGAGATTAAAAGGTAATCGAATATGGTCCTTCTAAATGTAGACCTGGATAGTGTCCAATCCAGATCAATAAACATATTAAAATCAATAGCTAGTTTCAACATGGCTACAAGAGAGGTTCTAGTACTTGTGTACAGAAATGGGATATTGAACATTGCTGGTGTACGAACACTAAATCGTATTAGAGATAGTATGTCGGGTGCATCCACATTGTTGTTAATTATGTCATACAGGAACAGTATCAAGCTGATTTGACGTCTATTATGTAATGATATAATTTTAAATTTATTCCTCAATTGAGTAGATCTGATGATAGTGAAATCTGGCCATAATTCTTTTTGAAAAAAGACACCTAAGGAATTTGTTTTGAATTTTTCCAATTTCCTTTAGAGATGTTTGGTATTCTCCATACCAGATTTGAGATGCATAATCCAGTTTGGATCTGACTAAGGTGTAATATAAAAGTTTTATTGTATTCAAGTTATTGAAATTTGCACTTTGTCTTATAAGAATATAAATAACTGCATATATTATCTGTTCGAATAATTTAGCTGGAGCACACATTATCGATATTGGCCTATAGTTTTCTATGTTCATTTTGGTACCTGACTTGTGAATGGGAGTAGTAAAGGATGTTTTCCATATTGATGGTAATGTATTAGTCGCGATATTCAAATTGAATATATGTAAAAGCGGTTTCATTAGCCATTCATGGCATCCTTTGAGTATATACGGTGGTATTCCACCTGTTCCAGCAGTTTTTTTAGGCTTCAGTTTTTTCACTGCGTCTTTGTATTGTAATTCTGTTACATAATTGATACTACACGTTTCATTTACAAAAATGTTGTTATCTAAGTTATTACAATCATATTTTGCTTTATTTGAGTCGTAAACGGATACAAAATGATCCCCAAATGCTGCAACAGAATTATCGTACTGTATAAGCACATCCTTATAGATATAATTTACCACGCTCAAAGCATTACCTCTTCTATTTTTAATATAATTCCAAAAATTATTTACGTTGGTAGTTATATCCTCCTCCAATTTATTGAGATATCTACGTTCCTCTGATTTAAAAATATTTTTAAGTTGCTTTCTAATATCCATAAATTTGTTTTTGTAGTAATTACTCACCAAAATCAATCTTTTGTATTTCCGCTTTTCATTTAATAAATCTTTAATTTGTTTAGTAAACCATATAGGATATTTTTTATTGCTTTTATTTATTCCAATCTGAGGTACGCATTCTTGAACTATCTCGATCCAAATACTGTAAAATATATCTTAAGCATGGTTTACATTAGTTTGATTCAAGACCCTTCTCTTACAACTGTGCACTCATTAACACTGTCGATAGAACTGACTACTAAGTCTAAAGTTCGCCCTTGAGGATTTTTTATGTCGTTTACTAGTTTGTGATTATTGAAAGCCATAAACTCAGTTAAAATATTTAGTTTATCATTGAAAACATTGAGATGCGAATGGATTCCAGTAATTTCAGGTAAGTTGAAGTCCCCAAAAATGTAAGTTCCGTGTATATCCACTTTATTATCTTGTAGAAAATCTAACGCTGATTGATATACTTGCAACTTACTCCTTGGTGGTATACATAGACAACAAATAGTGAGCTTTTCACCATTAATTTTTACTCGTGCAATTATTATTTCAAAATACATACTCTTTTTAACAAAATTTAAAATCCGACATTCCTTCCTAATTGCCATTAATACTCCCCCTCCCGTGGTTTAACCTGTGAACTCAAGGTCTCTATCAGCTCTCATTAAATTGTAATGTTCAGTAGATATAATTTCCCCATCTTTCACTCCTTCCTGTAACCATGTTTCTACTGCAATAATTATATCAAATTCATTCTCCAGACATCCCCTGTAAAATTCGGAACATTTACTGTTGAGTCCCCTACAATTTTGGTAATAGATATTAACCATTGTATGCATGTGAAATTACGTGAGTAGCATATGATTTGTGTGAGCCCTACTTTAGAAGACATAAATTGAAAAATAAAGTGTAATTTTGTTGAATAACAAAAATATTGAAACTTAATAAGAAAATAAATATTATATGTATACGTCGAGTTATACTGAAAAGGTAACAACAATTTTACCTATTCGGTTGCAAATAAATATTACACCATTCTATCAACGCACAAAAAAAAACAAAATATTAGATATTAATAATATTGGATAGTTATGAGTGATGTTCTAATAATTATACATAATCTTCCTATCATAACCTCAACTGTCATACCTCTTCCCACCCATTGGTCACTAACATACAAACAATTTGAATAGGGAAAGTAATGAGTGTGACACATCATTTGAAAGATAATTTCATAAGGAAATCAGTCATGTCAATTTTCGCTACCTTACTTTTTATTTTGGCGCCCTCTTGCGGGTAAAACAACTGTTCCGTAATCCAAATTTTGATTCTTCATTTGCAAGCTAATTTAAGATAAATTCGGTGGCAATGCAAATATGGAATTTTTCTGAGGGAAAAAACAAAATGGTTGCTCCAAAATGGAGGACAAGATTTCCAATTATCGTCCGATTCGATTCAAAACTGAAATGTGGTGGTTTTCAGTGTCGATAATTATGATTTGTTTGTCAATGCAAAAAAACAAGTTGGTGGCTCCAAGATGGCGGACGATATTTATGGTCCGATTTGAATCAAATTTAGTATGTGGGGATTTTCAGGTTTTTTTGTCTATGCAAAAAAACAAGATGGCCGGCGAAATTTGTAGTTATGGTTCGATTCGACCCGGCACCGAAAATGGATTCTTCAAAATACATGTGTTGTGGAAAAAATGCAAAAATACGTTGATTTTAAATCCAATGGGACATCTTCATATCATAACCTCCACTGTCATACCGCTCTCTTTACCCCTTGGTCACTTTGAATAGGGAAAATACTAAGTGTGGTACAGCATTGAAAAGGTTATTTGAACAATTAACGAAAACATAACAAAAATTGAGAAAATTAACATTGTACGAACTTATAAATTGTAAAATTTTGCATAAATTGCTCAAAAAACGTCAGACAGCGTTTCAAGACTGACTTATACTCATGTATGGCAATTCATGGCGGACACTTCGAGCACCTACTGTGAATTAATGTAGTTTGGAATAATTGGATTTGAATTTATGCAAGGTTTTCCAATTTTTAAGTTTATGGAATTTCCAATTCTTTTTTTCAAAAGCTTTTATTCGACTTGTCCTGTTAGTTAGTATGTATGTATGTGTGGGACAAATCTTGCAGCTGAATTTTGACCCACTTCTAGTTGTCCGATCAACTTTAACTTTGGTAGGTGTTCATAATTGCGATGACAATGTATTATGGGACGTAGGTTATTTATTCTGTGCGAAACAAATTCAAAAGCTTGCTGCTAGTACGAAAAAGGCATTTTTGCGCGGTAAAATTCTGATTCTTTCACGCATAGAATAACCTACTACATCTAAAAAAATACGATTTCCTATTCAGCGCATCTGTATAAAAGCTTTTTCTTATCAATTTAATTCATTCATTTATGTCATACTGGAAACTTGTGAAACCCTTATATGCCAATTTTGAATCGAATCGAACCACAATTACAAATTTCGTCCGCCATCTTGGTTTTTTGCATAGACATAAAATCATAATTTCTGAATCGGACCATAATTACAGATTTTATCTGCCGTCCTCGAGCCACCATCTTGTTTTTTTGCATTGGCAAACAAATCATAACTTCCGACACTGAAAACCACCACATATCAATTTTGAATTGAATCGGACCATAATTGCTAATATTGTCCGCCACTTTTAAGCCGCCATTCTGTTTTTCCCTTCAGAAAAATTCCATAATGCATTGTTGCCGAATTGATATCAAATTAGTGCGCAAATCAACTATCGTAATTCGGAATAAGAAATAGTTGTTTTTCTTGCAAGAGTACGCCAAAATAAGAAGTAGGTAGCAAAAGTTGACATTGCTGAATTCCTTATAAAATTACCTTTTTAATGATGTGTCATACTTACTACTTTCCCTATTCAAATTGTTTGTTTGATTGTGATCAAGGGGTGGGGGGATAGGTATGACAGTTGAGGTTATGACAGGAAGAGGTCCTCCTTGGATTAAAATTCGACGTGTTTTTGCACTTTTTTTAAAATACATGCGTTCTGAGGATATTCCATCTGTTTCGTTTTCAGTGCCTCACCCTGTAAATTCGACCATGAAATAATTTCTGGATAACAGTTCCTGTCCACACAAAAATGTTGAGAGTCAATAGGTACGTATTCCTAATAAAATTTTGTTCCCAAAAGTTAGAGAGCGACTGGTCTAAAACCGCGATGAGAAACTATAAGTCATCCGTTTGGTGAGTTTGAAATCGAACAGGGCCCACACCAGTAGGAAGGAAAAATTTCCATCGACGTTCTCGATTGATTCTATGTGTCTTCCGTTATGGTAATTTTGTAGTGGATTATACTAGTGATCATCTGACGAAGCGGAAGACGATTTGGGCCTAAAATCGATCATCGCAAAAATTTGACGTCTTCTATTTGCTTAATTTCGTGGTCCCTAACTTTTTTGATCTCCAAATCGGGAAGAGAAGAAGACTTTTTTAGTAGGGGTTGACCGAATAACGAATTGAAAAACTCGCGGAAGCAGCCATAGCGGCCATGAACTCATAGGGGTTGAAATATATTCCTGTTATCATCACCATCTACAAGTTGTGGTGAGTTTATCAAAGAGCATACACTGAATTATCGATGAGAAACATTTCCAAACGAAACAAATTACCAGAAATAAACAGAGAAAATATAAGAAACTCAAAGTGGTGAAGTCGGGTGAAAACTTGGCCAATGAGTTTCCGTTTGGAAATTAGCTTTTCTGACTTCTGAAGAAGCCTCATGCAAAATTTGGAAGCTAAAGATTGAATCGTCTTCCGATTTGCCAGATGATTACTAGTCACTTTTTAAACAGAATTATCATAACGGAAGACATATAAATTGTCGACAGACATTTTTCCTCCTCACTGGAGTGGATCTTGCCTGATTTCGAAAACATTTAGAGCTTGGGGTATTCGAAGGATGGACTTTTAACTCACCAATGGAAAGACTTATTTGGGTCATCGTATCTCAGAACCTGCGGCTCTCTAACTACAAGATTATTCATAGTCTATTTTATGAATTAGGAGCTGGAACTAGAAGAATTTTTTTTTTATTTTTGTATATCAACTCCAAACGGCAATATCAGGTTAGGTTTCAAGTGAGTGGGTCTATTGAGGCCTCCACCGCAAAATTATAAGGAATAGGTAAACCTCACCAAAGTTAGCATTTGAGAATTGAGTCTTACTGAAATTGGACTCCAATTGTTTGATTGCACTGTCAACTTTCTAACTTACATGGTTTATACCTGAGTCATGTAGGTTTAGGTTTAGGTTTGAATGTGAGTGGGCCCGTATCAGGCCCTCCACTGCGGCCAATGGCCTATTGTGGCTCACCCTATGGTTATATTTCTCCCAGTATATCCAATCTCTTGACGAAATTGAGGAATGTATTGGGAGAAAAATTTACCAGGTTTTCTGGCCTTTCTGTTGTTTCGCCAAATATTGAGAATCTGTTTCTGGCCGCTGCAGGGCATGTACACAGAATGTGTTTAGCCGTTTCATCATCCTTCCGGATAGTCTTTTCCAAGTGCGAGTTCCAATGAAGTTTAGAGTCATGTAACAATCGATATATTAACCAAGTTATTTGATGTTATGTAACGATTCAATTACTACATCACTTACTCTAACATGGACATTATCTATTTTCCCACTAGTACTAGTTTTGTTCAAATTCTCCACGAGAAAATGTTCACAACTCCAACTTGTTGTTCAATTATTGTTCCCATTGACAAGCGTCTCTACACCTCTCTGTTGGAATATTGACAAAAATTAATCCTTCTTCGTCTCATCATTGCTGACTCAGTATGTTTATGTATATAAAGTGCACGTAGGCACTTCAAGCATATTTGTACAAAACTGATAAATATTATCGGCCCTCTTACCCGAATGTTTTTATTATGAATTTTATTTCTATAAACAGACTATGCATAGAGAGGATATAGTTAGTTACTCTTCACCTCCCAAGTGCGTACAGTAAATTGATATTAGAAAAAACCAAATCCACTATGTATTATTTCATCCTATAACCAACACTTTCTTGATCAAGTTTAATTATCTTGGTGTTTTGGTTATCCTAAATCATTGATTCGAAATTTTCCGATTTTGTTAGAATATCTCGAATCCTGGTGTAACCGTTTGCACTGTTTCATGTATAACGTTGTGCCCTGTTCAGGACGGTCCTATATCAGTATTAGAATGCTTATGTTATTATTAATTTATGAGTTTATTCAAGAGATTATTTCTACGGGTGGAAGAATATCGTAAGAATTCATAATGGGATGTGATACGACGCGATAGACAAAACAATTTCAAAAAATATCAGAGAGGGTTGGTTATGAAGAATTCTCTTAGTTTTTTTAAGAACTGGATTTTGAATCTAGACAGTCGGGGTCGGAAAGTGCGGGCGACCAGAGTTGGTTCGAATTCGAATACCCAGTGAGGATGTCCTTTTGCCACCCCAGATAATAGGGCCGACGTGGGTGCTCATTTATATCAATGTTATTAATTAAATACATGTTTGGTGCATTCTATTTCACTCTAATGAAAGAAATACACTTTTGTCTTATTTCCATTAGTTTTTTAATTTCACGATCGCTTTCTAACCAATACAATTGAACTCTAAAACCTAGTTATATAGGGAGTTTGCAGGTGAACTGGATGGAGTGGTAATTGAATGAAATTAAATGAGCAGGGGTGAAACGATATAAATTCAATACTGGAGGTTATGGAAATTACCTGAGTTGTCAAAATCATAAATTCGAAAGTGGAGACCTACATTAATCGAGTTGCTCGTTGAGGGTTCTATGTTTCGGGTTTTTAATTGATTTAATAATTACCATCGCTTCCAACAGAATCATTTTCTTCCATTTATTACATGTGTATAGGATTTTGAGGTTATCTTCACTTGTCTTGTGTTCTCTCTCTCTCTCTCTTCAATTATTGTCCTTCGGCTTCCATTCGGCGCCATTTGGACATGCCCTGCTGCGAGAAATCCGTTCCCATCCGGCCTCTAACCGGCGTAGACAGCAAAGCTGTACCGGGGGGACGCAGTTGTCTTGCTCTAGGCAATACTGCATCCCATATTAATTTACACTTTTCAATTTTTAACAAAGATCTTGGGTCGATGGACGTCCTCAGACGGCGGACATTACACACATTAACCTGACTTCCAACACAAAGCCGCCGTCTGACCTCAACCGCTGCCGGAAGTCGAATCCTACTTATCTTGTGTTTGGATTCTTGCAGATGTTCGTACATTGTTGATTTTTTATCGAAACAGACGTGTTCACGGAGCCTTACGTCAAAATTTCTACCGGTTTGGCCTGTGTATACTTCAGAGCATTCCCCGCATTCTACTCTATATATTCCTGATTTCTTCATTCTATCTCGTTTAGGTTTTGCATTGAATATAATCTAAAAGGAAAAATAAAAAACTAGTGGAAATAAGACAAAAGTGTGTTTCTTTCGTTTCATTAAAGTGATCATGAATTTCCACAAAATAAACAAGTCATCAATTACACAAATAAGATCCGGCATTCTATTTGTTTAATGCTAATAATGGTGATAAAGAAAATTGCGTTTTAATTCAGGGGCATGATGAGGGGATGATAATTAAATGGGGTTTTAAGTTTTTCAACTTGAGTAGTTAAATATGTTTGAGGCATTTTTCTATCTTCAATAATAATAGTAATTATAATCTTGTCGTTCCATCCGATGGACAAGAGTTTCATGTTGGTGAGTTTTGCCGGCGCCTAGAAGCATGTACTTAACAATAGAGCAAATTTTCATGTTATATTTTTTTGTTTATGAGAGGGTGACCATCCAGTTTATCTATTTTTATTATTTCTGCATTTTTGGCAAATAACGGAGTTATGAATACTTTCGAAACTGAATATAAATTTTATTCTTCATGATTGGTTTATTTGAAGCGTTTGATTATTTCACACTTCCCGTCTATATTTGGTACAATTTTGATTATTTATCGTTTATTATTTCTCGCCATTTTGCTCAGTAAATAAAGCTGGTTCGTGGAACTTTGCTGACTATTATTCACCTCTTCAACCCCTTATGTTCAGTCCGCGCATTTGTGAAGCCGTGGTCGTACCTGCAAATAAACAACTGTCCTTGAAGAAAATGGTGAAACAGGAAAACCACTGTCTAAAATCCGCATGGTCTTAGCGGAATGAAAACTCAATTTGAATCTGTTAGCAGCATGCTCTCATTTTATAAAAATACTTCCTAGGGTGGGCGACTTAGAAGTGTTGCTTTGGTGAAGTTTGGACTGAACCAAGGAAATCGTCGCCTACCAGACTAGCGATTTATTACACTGGAATTTTACTCGATAAATTCCAATAACCTTCAATTTAGAATGATGTAAGGAGAGCCGTTATATTATACCCACGCCACTGAATTTCGATTTCCCACTAAAATCAGACAGGTGCCGGCGAGACCTCTTCTCTCACAGTTCATCATGTTCTCGGCAATATTTGTTAAAATTGAACTACACGGAATAGCGCCTCGTGCATTGGAGTTCCCGACTCTTCGCTACATTTCATGAATTTGCCACAAATACATTCAGGTATTCCAAAAATATTTGAAAAATTCAATTTGTTAGATGTGTCGATGTTAGCTCGTTTGCAGAAGTGAATATATGTGTGGATGAATGTTATTAAGTGAGTGGAAGTATTTTTTTTGTGATGTTCAGGAGACGCAGTGGAAGCCAAGAAAAAGAAGTTGGATATTTGTATAACTTTCAATTTTTCATGGTTGTAAACTCTTTTCAAAACTATGAGTTATTAATTTTTGATTTTCGTTCCAAGTTCAATTCTCATTACCCCATCTAGAAGTAGTTTTTCTTTTCTCGGTGCCCTCAGAGGTTACGATGATAAGCAGAAACTGATATCTTCAATAAAATCTTCATTTACGTTGCTGGAAAATTGTCGAATGAAATGTAAAAGAAGAAAACTACAAATGACTCAAAACCGTTTTTCATACTTATTTGTTTTTTCTGTTGCAACCCTCAAAAGTATTCAGAAAACTTCCAAGTGCTAGAAATGATGCGGGTTCTACTTTTTATGTGAGATCTCAAGCATGGTCGAGAATTCCTACTGAAAATGTCCGTCTCATTATGCCAGTATGATACGACCCTAGGGAGACCTAGTAGGAAGGTGGGTGGCTAAACTTCATATTAGTTTGATTATTCAAACGCCTAAAGGGGAGGGAGATAATAATCAAATTTCAATTTCAAACAATAATTTTCTATAATAATCATTGATGAAATCTCATTGAGTGTTCTACTAAATATAATGAGCAAAATACGCTATAAACAAAATCAAACTCATTCGTGAGACCACTTTGACAAAAACAAGCCAGTCTTGGAATAAGGCAATTTGCCATGGTACAGACTATAACAGAAAAATTAAGGAGAAATGAAAAATTATTTCATTATATGAGATAAGTCTATGTCAAAGAGTGCAATAACTGAACGAAATGTAGTTTCAATCAGCACTTTATATTATAGGTAAACAGAATAATTTACTTCAGATATAGCAATTTCTTCTGGTAACAACAGAATGATATTGTTCGCCTTATAAAGTCAACTCAGAGAAGCTTCCTGAGAGAGGTCTTATTTAAATTCATGAACTATGTTGCAGGTACAAATGAATATAAATAAGCTAACTAGGTCCTAAAACTGAATTGTATTGGTGACATATGCGCCTTTTGAAGAGAGCAACAGGTTCTAAATGACACTTCTGAGCTGTATGAGAAATTATGCAATGAATATTCAAAAATCAGATATTCCAGATATGATGAGAAGATCAATGTTCGACATCCAGTACCAGAAAAAGATGAAAAGCTGAAGACGAAAGCAAAGTGGCAGAAGGAAGGTAAAACAAAAACTAAACTAGAGAGGCATGGAACAAAATGATGTAGATGTGACTACGTTCAGCTGAATTATATTGAGAATATACCCAGTATTACTCATGCACAAAACTTTGGTGTAATGTGACCTCATAATCCTGTCTTTCAGGATGTTTGAACATTATCTAACAGGTATGTAGAGAGTTTTGTCAGTATCCAAATACCAGAAATGAAATTCATCATTGTAGATGTTACTCGACGCTTAGTATATCCATAAAACGTATTGATATTTGCTAGATCTAAATTCCAGCCAAGAATGACAAAACGGCTAGCAAAAGAAAGTACCACAAAAAATCAGTCAATCCAAGCAAGTTTATAAATAATACATTTTTGCGGCTCTACCGAATTTGAATATTTTGTATGCTGAAGTTTAGATAATGGTGACAAAAGTTGAATAATGATTTCAATCATACTATCTAGTCCAGATGGATGTATGTGAGATTCGGGTTATTTAAACAATAATTAATTTTATGTGCCATGAGCAATATTTGGCAGAGAGAAAGAAGACAAAATTCAGCAAAACAATGGAGTTTATATTTTGAACTTGGTACTCAACTAGATCAATTAACAATAACAAAAGACATCACTCCGGAAGAGGTTTCAGCTCCAGAGGTTCCAGATACTTGGCAAGGCGGAGACAACAGAAAACTCAATATGAAAAAAGCAAGAAGTGAAGAACAACACAAATCAAAGTCAAAACTGCAGACTCTTGGCAAAAGAAGAGAGAATATACTGAGAAGAGCGTACAAAAACTATATGACGAAATGAGCCCATAACAAGTAATCTATCCAAACTGTTACCTCTTCCACGCTTGCTTGGTTTTCTGACCTACATCAATCACGTCAATCAGAAGTATTTTCATTCAGAATTCTGAAGTAACTTTGCATTAGTATTTCAGTGGCGAAGGATGAAGGAGAGAAAGCAATTAGAAGGAAGCAGAGACTGATAACAAAGCAGGATCCCTACAACAGAACTAAGAGTGTTGCAGTTCATCGTGGGAAAAGCGACGGTGCGTGGTGGAAGAAGTGGCAGCGATAGAGAATGAAGTCCCAGAACTAAAAGAAATAAGGAAGGGGTCTCAGGGCTGAATATAAGTAAGGAAGAGCGAGTTGCAGTGCATGTAAAGAACTATGTATATGCGATTGAGTAGGTGACTAGTCAGTAAGGATGTATCAAGGTCAGTTCCAGCAAACTCGAGCTGATAGCGTACTATATATCCCACTGACTGACTTCCTTGTTTTTGTTCGCACAGCACGCAGATAAGTCTGGTGGTTTGGTGCACGATGCTATTGTGCACATTTTACGCATCTTGTGACAAGGAAGCATGTCTTCATTGTGGGCGTTGTTTGCATTGCGTGATTACTGTTATGTTGATCCGGTCCCATCTGAGGTGAATATTAGGTACATGGGACTTTTTCATCATCCTGAATATCTTGGTTGCTTCGACACCATTCGCCTTATCCACTACAGTAACTGGCTTCTCAGTAATAATATCCAGACAAAAGGGAATTTTTGAAAAATACTTTCACCTTGCCGTCGCGAAAACTGTTTGGTTAGAAACACCACGAGAACTTGCTCGAGTGGTGTTCTATACAGCAGCATAGTTTGAGTGACAGGCAATGTAACAGTATTTTGAAAATTCTGCAATTCGAAGGGATATTCGATAAGACAATTTCAAGAATGAATAGACGAAGTTGAAATTCAATCAGAATAATGATATATGAATATCATTTTGCAATTTAAGCGTCTTTCATGCATCAAATCACCGTTTCGATGTGAAAGCTCAGAGAACAAACACTGGTATCCTCACCTCCGTTTACAGGAAAAAATTGTTAAAATTTGTTAAAATTTACATGGTGGTTCTTCGGGTTGTAAGGTCGACGTATGTTAAGAGCACATATCGACGTTTCGCCAACACGGGTGGTTAGCATTTTCAAGAGAAAGTTTCTGGTTTCTTAAGTCGCTGTCAAGCATTTACCGCTTCACCTATCTTTTGGTGAATTTCTCATTTCATCAGAGAGAGGACTATCACCGGTTTATTTTTGTTTATCTATCAATGCCATGTTGCAGAACATCAATACTGAGTTCAACGGTTGGTATTTGGATGATGGTTCTATTGGAGGGGATGCTCATGAAGTTCTTGTATCACTTTCATAATATCATCTATCATACTATCATATATCATCTATCATACTTAAATCCAAAGGAATCGGACTTGAATTGAGCTATAAGAAGTGTGAATTATATTTTCTTGATCATTTTGATGCGAAAATTTTGAATTTTCTGGTGATTTGGCTACCGGTATGAAACATATTGAGAGACCAACTGTTTTCTTGATTGGTACACCTCTTACAGATGAGGCTATATTTTGCTGCTTTGAAGATAAAATCAATAAATTTCACACTGTCTTCTCGCCTGATTGAACTTCCGATCCATATATCATTTTATTTACTGAAACACTCCTTAGCAATTCCCGAACTCACCCACGTTTTGAGGTGCAGCCCCACTTGGCACAATCAGCTCATTTTAGAAAAATTTGATGGAACAGTCAGAAACACTCTTCAACTGATTCTCAGCATTCCGATAGATGAAACTTCTTGGTTACAAGCATCTCTTTCAGTTTCCTTTGGTGGTTTGGGCATTCGCCGTTCTACCACTCTTGCTTTGCCTGCCTTCGTTTCATCTATCCACAGCGTTTCAAATGTCATCGAATGTATCTCACCACCACTCTTTCCAGCGGACTCTTCTTTGTGGGACGGTGAACAACTATGGATCGATCAAAATAATTCGATATGCGATGAGAAATCATCGCAGCGTGCTTGGGATCTTCCATTAGTTAAATTTGCATGTGACAAATTGTTAAAGACTGCTGAATCTCCAACAGAAAAGGCCTCGTCTCAAAGCAATTATGTCGAAAAATGCTGGCGCGTGGTTGAATGCATTACCTGTTATTCTCTTGGGACATTATTGGACAATGATTCTTTTCGGGTTGTAGTTGGTTTACGTTTGGTTTCAGCAATTTTTGTTCAGCACGAATGTGTTTGTGGAGCTGAAGTTAGCGACAAGAGTATACATGGGCTGAGTTGTAAATTTAGTGCTGGTCGATTTTCCCGTCATAGAGCGGTGGCCGATATGATTGAAAGTGCTTCATCTTCCGCTGAAATTCCTGCAATTCAAGAGCCCATTGGGACTTTTCGAGATAATGGAAAACACCCAGATGGACTTTTGTTCCTTGGCAAAGAGGCATGCTTGCTGTTTGGGATTTCACCTGTGTGGACACTTTGGCGCTTTCACATATTTCATCCACTTCAATTTCTTCAGGTTCTGTTCCTGCAGCTGCAGAACAATCAAAATCACGGAAATATGAGAATTTAGGAAATAACTATGTTTTCGTGCCTATTGGTATTGAAACCTTACGAGGAAGCAAACGAACCCAAAGCTACAGCATTTTTAATACAAAAAATCAGTATTTGCATTCGAAGAGGTAATGCAGGTTCATTTTTTGGTACTTTTCCCGTTTCCAAATCTCTTGATGAACTCTTCATGAACCCAATTTCCAGAACCAATTTTGCCGGGGCGAACAAATTTTCATCTAAGTCAATTTCCAGCAGTTACAAATCGAGTTCGTTATCTTGCATCTCTTTTGATAGAGGCAACCACTGTTCTGGAGACTTCTCTGAAACGAAGAGTTTTGATAAACGCAGCTCAAACGCCGTCAGTGATGTTGTTCTTAGCACGGCCAAAACGGACGGTCTGAATGGTTTGATGAATATTGGAAATACGTATTTTATGAACAGTGTTATCCAGTGTTTATCCAACACGAGATGGTTGTTGTAGTATGTGAAAAATGATGCCTACTTGATGTATATAAACACGAATATTTCCGATAAGGAAGGAGCTTTGATCAAATCATTCGCAGAGGTGATTAAGAACTTTGTTCAGAGGATTCGACAGATCGATGTTAATACTGTCCAATTGAAGAGTCACTTCCAAAGATTTCCACCTAGTTTAGCGGTTATGCCCAGCAAGATGCTCAGGAGTTCTAACGATACCTGTTAGAGGTTCTACATGAAGACGTGAAAAGAGTTACGGAGACATCGAAATCCAGTATGACACACAGAGACGAAAAGTTAGGTGACAGTGAGGAGGCTCAAGAGTCAAGGTCAGATTATCCAAGGATTGTAAATTCCAAAATTTTAGATAACCTCGTTGGTTTTTTAAAATCTATATTGAAATGTTCTTATTGTGGTCACTGTTCAGTCACCTTCTATCCATTCTGGGACCTTTCCCTACCAATTCCCCAGAGAATAGGCCAACTAAAACTATCACAATGTTTAGATTCCATGACAAGCAAAGAGACTCTGGATGGTGACGAGAAACCGACATGTGTAAAGTGCAAAGAGAGAAGAAAGTGCACGAAATCCGTATCAATTCGAACATTTCCGAAAATTTTAGTTATCCATTTGAGACGTTTTGCTTCGACAGAAGGATTATCAGAAAAATTGTTTGTCACCATTGATTTTCCTTTAGAGGGATTGGACATGAGTATTTATACTGCAGACAACGTAGCCTCTTGTCTTAATAGTCTATAAACATTGTATAATCATTGTGGGACTTCCAATACCGGACATATACTGTAGACATCCGTATGCAGGTACGTGGCATGAGTATAATGTGTCCCAATTTCCATCTGAATCCCTAGTAAGCGGAGATGCATATGTTCTCTTCTACAAGCAGGATGACACTAAAGGAGATCATACTTAGTTCGATTTATAAATTGAGACATCTATTGTTATAATTATTACTAATCTATTAAAGCTACCAATGTGCTATCAAACTTGGAAATACAATACAGTTTTTTATCCCTAGAATCGGTATGACTGGAATATTGGGATTGCAATATTGATTCTAGATGTTGAAAACAATATGTAGACAATATTTTCGATTTTGGAGAAAATATTCAACCAATATTGACCCAATATTACATGTGACAATCTACATTAGGAACAGGTTAAACCAATACTCCACCAATATTATTAATATAATATTGTTTTCTGAATATTCCCCCATTATGGACCAATATTATGTTTTCATCTATAATATATCTATATTGGCCCGAAATGGAATCAAGATTCAGTAAATATGATATGCTACCTGGGAAGGCTCAGTACGGATAATTTTGTCTCAGCTACCCCTTCCCCTAACCTATTACCACACTCACTTTCTATCTTACGGCCACAAAGACTTATCAATTATCCCAGGAAGTGCTCCAGAAAATACGTTGAATGAATAGGTATTTCATATTAGTTCTTAAAAGGATTTTTCCGTGAATTATGACATTTATGACATTTTATTGTAATCTGCAATCGCTTTTCAAATCACCAAATCATTATTCAATATACAGGTTTACCCTACGAAAACCTAACATTGAAGTTTTCGATGAAAAATGCCTAAATTTCATTTTGGGATAGCATTTTCCTCTTTTGTTGCAACTTCGAACATGGAGCAGTGGGATGACCATCCCATGAAAAATAAGAATTTGGAAAGGGGATTTAGTCATTTACTTTTCTAAACATTGGTACGTAGTATTTCGAATTTCATTGAACTGTTATTTATATTATGTATATTACATAATTCTTATCAATATCAGAAATTCAATTGTTTTACAGTTGCAGGTAGGGTTGAGTGTTTTAGAGAACAATCGATGTGACATTAGAGCTGATGAATGATGTAATCAAGTTACTACATCGTCTACAACCTTCAAAGTAACGTTTCTATATTCGCCGTGTTTGTTGTAACTGAGAAAATTCAGAACCCAGGAATCTTTGAAATATCAATTTGAATATACCATGAGCTGGAAGTACTGTTTCTGAAAGTCATGTTGTAGTTGGTGTAGATTGAAAAAATTATGACATTCAATTGGTTTGTATGAAATGAGGGAAATTTTAGAAATAATATAATGACAGGTTCACCAGAAGACAGTGCATGTCACATAGTTACTACGCTCACTAACGTTATCAACACATGCATAGAATGCATGAATGCCGTGGTGGTCGTGATGGTAGAGTATACGCCTCAGTCATAGGGTGGTGGGTAAGACTCCCAGTATGGTCTACATCTTCACTGGCTGGAACAAGTGCTTCCAGGACTTCTGAGGATTGCCCGTAAGGGTGCAGCCTGTTGAAGGAAATGACAATTTTTTAAGAATAGGAAATTTTTTTTACGAATTCTAAATTTTAGTTGTACGTACCATCCACCAGAAAGGATACAAAAATTATAGGCTACAAAGTTTCATCAAATTATCCGAAAATTAAATCTTTCCTTAACCTAACAATCTTATTACAATGCCAGACGCTTCTAAAGAACACTACAACAACATTATTGATATTATTCAAACAGGAATCATTCAACATCCATTTCATACAAAAAAAAAGTTGAAATCGTACTGGGGGAAATTAAACACATGCAGATATTCCATATTTGTTCTTCCACATCGGATAAACACTCCCTTTACTATTCACGTACCTACTTCCTTCTTTTCATTATACCGTTTCCACATACTCTAAAAGTTGTATGTAGAACAGAAAATTCAACTAATTCCTGAAGAAATTTTGCTTACAAAAAAATTTCTCAACTTGGCAAAAGTGAAGGAATCAAGTTGACGCCAGAGCATACTTTATTGCTATTGAAAGGTATAGAAAATTCTGCGAAATCAATTGAAAAGTGTTTTTCGTTAAGATAATGTACTGGTCCATCAACCTCTTCTGAGAAACCCACGTTTTCTTTCAATTTGATACACATTTCTAACGACCTTTAACAGAAACTCATTCATCATTGAGATATCGCTAAAAGTTCAAAAAGGAACTGAATCAAACTTCCTGCTCATGAGATGGTATGTAGAATGAATGAGACTAAGAGGTCAGGATGAGAGTTAATCATGGTTTGTTGACAAACGCCCTAGCAGAAATATGCAAATTTCAGCGTTCTGAGAATCTCTTATCCTGGGATTTTGTTCAGCTAATTTTACATCTTGTTTTCCGTGGAGTTGTTTGCTGAAACTGATTACTTTTATAAGTCTTATTTTGCAGCATTGTTTAGTCGAGTTGCTATAACGTTTTCATCATTTTGTTGAATTACCGACGTATAATTCTGATGAATTGCAGGAAGCTCCACGGATATTTTAATGAGGTATTCGTTGAGTAATTATAGGTTGGGATAATAAAGCAGAAAGAAGTACACCAGAGATTCGGCCTTGTAGAATAATTCCAGGTAGAATACAACTACTTATTTGTTTTTGCTTGTTCTTTAGGTTCTCCGAATTCATTCACGAGTAACCCATGAATTTATTCGGGAGACTTGTCCTTTCGGATGACAAGGGCCTTACCTTTAAAACTGAGGTTCCAAGCTACGTGAGCATATTACTAATAAAATTAAAGAAACTTCTCAAATTGAAGCTTTTAATTTTTATAAACTATTGAACCAGAGAGAGAAAAATAATATGATAATAGTAATTAAAAACAAAGACATTTGAAGAAATACACTACATTCTCAGAAGCTTGATACTTTATTTCAAATGTAGTGATGTTTCACCTCAGGCTATTGAGAAAATCATAAAGTTTTGGAAATTTCTTTATTTTTCATTCACTACACAGGGTGACCGGTAAACCTTGTACAATATTGAAACTGGTGATAGACCAGATCATGACTGTTCAGAATATCGGAATTTCACCTCAGTAAAAATATCACCGTTTTCAAGATAATGGGCATTTTAAGAATTTCTGGAAAGTTGCTACCTCACCTTGGATTTTTGAGTGCCATTTATACAAATTGAGACAAATTCAAATATCTTTGCTACTCAAGATTACTGATGAGTGCTGCTTTCAAACAGTTTTTCAGAAAGTGAAATTTTTTTTCAAGAAATGGAGGTAAAATGACAGATTTGAGTTTCATCAATTTTTTTAAATAAAGTTTGACATTATTGTCTGAAAGAAACATAACTAATTGGAAGTGGACATTCATTTCAAAAGAATGCTCATTTTGTCCAGACTCTACCATGGTATTAAACAAACTGTAACTATTTTTGGAGGAAGTGATTTCCATTGAATTGTGCGTGGTTTTATTCTAGGCTTCCATCAACTTTTATACTTACGCCCAAAAGTTATTTTATTTCGATTCTATCAAGATAAAATGTGGAAATGATTATTAATAATAAAGGATAGACTGCTTGGTAGCATTAAATAGTATGTCAATAAAATCAACTTTTCATGTAATTAAGCCTTATAAAATCATCGAAATGAAATGTCGATTAGCCGACATGGCACCGATTAAAACGAATTCTTGTGATAAATTATTGTCCAACATCCAGACTCCAACGAAATTTCAGAGACCTACAGATATACAGGGTGTAACCAAATAAGTGCAAAATTTTTTAGGAGGTGAATTCTTGTCGAAAATTAGGAACTTTTTTAATTCCTGTGTTGTGTCCGTAGAAGCAATAGTTTCCTGATGAGAAAATAAAATACAGCATTGTGCATGAACGGATCTTCTGTAAATAGAATTGAAAAAATCTATTAGGTGGCTGTCACATTTTGTTTGAACTACTTGTGACTTCTGTCATAGTTTTTTGAAATTTATTTGTTTGTTATTCCGTACACACGTTATACTCCCCGAGAATATGCGTATTATGGTGAATGTGGAGGTAGTGCTACTGCTGCAGCAGCGCTTTATGCAGAACGATATCCGATTGCACAATGCCGCTCAGAGAATCGCTGATTTGTGGGCTATAACCTATAACGCATTTGAAAAGTTTCTTCTTGAAAAGATGTCGACTCTGTATACGAGTGGATGGAAAATAACATTTTTGTAATATTATTCAGTGCGTTGTTGAATAATCGTTATTGTGGTTTATAGTGTATGCTGAATCAAAAAAACGTTGAATTAGTATTTACTTCTTTACATCTTGATAGGATAAAAATAAAAGACATTACTGACAAAGTCTAATTGAGGTGATTTTATCTCAGAATAACATCACACTCTAATATTATCGAAATTCTACTCCTTCCAAAATTTATTATCGTATGTTTTATACCATGGAAGAGTCTGGACAAATTGGGCATTCATTTATAATGAATATCCACTTCCACTTGGTTATGTTTTTTTCAAACAATAATGTCAAACTGATGTTAAAAAAATTGGTGAAACTCAAATCTGGCATTTTACCCTCATTTCTTGAGAAATTGTATAGTTTTCTGAAAAACTGTTTTGTACGTCTGTAAGCATCACTCATCAGTAATCCTCAGCAGCAAAGATATTTGAATTGGTCTCAATTTGTAGACATGGCACTCAAAAATCCAAGGTGTGGTAGTGATTTCCCAGAAATTTAAAAAATGCTCATTATCTCGAAATCTGTGAGATTTTTACTAAGGTGAAATTCCGATATTATGACCTGGTCTATCACCAGTTTCAATATTGTACAAGGTTTACCGGACACCCTGTATACTTGTATTATACTTTAATTTTTAGTTACACAGTTCGTGAATGAAAGCTTAATTTTAAAAGATTTCTCAGGCTCATTTTATTTTTTACTTTTGAGATTTAGAATTTGTTTAATCGTTTACGTCAATAAGTGCGCCAGGTGTCCAGAGATTAGTACGTTAGTAACATGCGTATGTTCATGACCACCTGCCGTCTATCTTCTCGGCACGTACTTTATTTCGCTGGGTTCCTACGTACATACTAGTCAAGCTATTTTGACTGATTTATCCAATTTTCCTTTGGTAGGTTTTGTTAACTTTTTTCGAGAAGAAGAAGAGTCCGAGCCCCCGACTGACAATTTTCAAGTCGTAATTTTCCAGGTTCGAAACCTTTAGAAATTTTTTCAAAGTTTTACGCTTTCTTTATTTAGCCTTCAGGGGGCTGGAGGGAAAATTTATTCGAGACTACCTGTATGTATTCGACGAGTTTTCCACAATGTTTTACGGAATTTTCTGATTTTACTTTAGTCACTTTTCGCAACTTTTTTGAAAAGTAGAGGGGTTCGAGCACCTCCTCTGATAATTCTTTTTCGTTGTAACGTTCCACGCCCGATACCGTTGGAGTTTTTTCCGAATTCTTACGCGTTCTCAACCTAGCTTTTACGGAGTTTTTCAGTTTTATTTTTGCGAGTATCAACTTTTTCCGGGAAGGAGGGGGTCCGAGCCCCGCGACTGACATATTACGTTCTAAACATTTTTTGTTATTTACGTCAACCTATTGCACCCCTGCGCGCAGTCCTTAGAAGTCCTGGAAATGCTTATGCGAGCTAGGGCAGACGCAGCACTTACCTTTTAACGTGTTGCCAACAATGGGTAAGTCAGTGCGGATATTTTGGCAGTCAATGTGTTTCAAATTTTTTTAATAAACACAATACGGTAAGTACAGCCAATTTTTTCGGACTTTCTTTCCAATAGAATGCCGTATTTTTTAATTTATGCCGATTTTTATGAATGAGAAATATTTGAAGGATTGTAACGTTTTGATAGTAACGGGTTTATTATTTTGTCAAGCTGTTTCAACAAGTTTTTGTGGCGAAACATGAATCGGTTTGAGGAAAAACCACTCAAAGAAACTGAAGAAGCCATCACGGACACATGTTGGGCAAGAATATGCACACAAAAGTATACCAGTGATGGTGTAGACCTAATTTATGAGAATATCAACACCAAATGAAATGTATGCACTTCGCACAAATGAATGGATTAATTTTGAATTACTCGTTTATCTGACAATCTTGTTTCCTTGCGTAACGTAAGCCATATGTGAAGAAAAGGGTAATTTCAACAATTTTTTTTTGCTTAACTCAGTCAAATGAAAATCGTCTGTATGAAAGCAAATGACCAAAAACAGAAATTCATTACAAAATTACAGCAAATATTTTCCTCATATATAAAATTTTTCATAAGAGAAAAATTACTGCACTGCGGAGCGATAATTGCATCGCGAAAATATCTCGTCACCATGACACTACAAACAATAACGAAAAATGTCAGATAAACTTTGGAAAGTTGAAAAAAAATGTCAAGTGTCTAGCACAATAGCCGAAGAAGATCAAAAAACTGCGAAAGTAGTGAATGGCTTATTTAGAATAATGATCACAACGTGAATCCTGTCAGAATATTTGTCATTTACGAACCGTAGGAAAATTATGTAGCCTTCAGCGAGACTGTGGGTGAAATTATTTGTAATTCTATTATTTGACGATTTTTCAGATTTAATTTTCACGAGTTTCCACAACGTTTTGCAAAAGAGAGTGGGTACAGAGCCGCCGAGTGACAATTTGTTGTTATCCGTAATTTTTTACATCCGAAACCGTTTTTTTGATTTCCTTCGCTTTTAGTATTGAGCCATCAAGGGTCAGGAGGTTTAATCATTCGAAATTCAATTATTTGACGGTCCAAAATTATAATTTTTACGGATTTTTCAAAATTTAGTTTCGCAAGTTTTAATAATAATGTTTGTCTAGAAGAATAGGTCCGAGTCCCCCGAAAGAATAGTAATTTACGTAACAAGTCCGGAAAATACTGTTTTTTTGGACGAGTAGACCAAATTCTAGGACGAGCGTTAGCGAGTCCGTTGCGTACACTATTTTTTCGGCAATCATGTAGAATAACAAATCAATGAGACGCATTTAGTCTAAGAGACGAAGATAGGTCGACTTTCACCCATCTGTTAACCGGATGAAACGATTCCAAATTTGAATAATTCGAACATTTCAGTTCTTATTTGTATTATAGATTGAAATTCGAACAGAAGATAGGTACCAACAGAAACATTCTAGTTCTTATTTATATTAATATTTGTATTAAAATTCGAGCACTTCCCGGCCTAGTCCAGGAAGTACGTACTTCCTGGACTAGACCGGGAAGTGCTACTTTCCCAAAGAAAAAGTGTCCGGGAAGTGAACATTTCCCGTATATGGTTGCCGAAAAAAGTTTTTTTTCAGGTGATTATCCACGTACAAAACTGTTGATAACATTCGGAATTCCAACGATTTTTCTAACCATTCTGCGAGGGGGTAGAAGTGTTCAATTTTTCATATTATTGTATTGTTATTTGTTCTTGAAACGTGTGCAAAATTTCAAACCAATGGAAGTGCCAAGTGCTTGAAAATTGAGTTGCAAGTTTTGAAACGGAGAGACAGACAGACAGAAGGACATACGAACAAAGTGAGATGAATAAAAGCTTGTGAAAATGGTGTTGAATTGCAAAATACCTCTTTGAAGAACCCCGCACACCTTTTACGGAAAAATTTCTTAAATACTGAAGGAGTTTCTTTTTCAGCGTAACAAATTTTCATAAACCAACTAAGACCCAATTTTTTAAATCGTAGGCATTTATTCTCCCATTAAATATTTCTCTAGATTAAATTCCCACGTAAAACAATGAAACGAGATAACCGCTATTTTTGAACACCGAAGGAAGTCATTTCCTGGGAGCTTAGTTGAGACGTATGTCTTGCATGCGATCATAAAAGAATTTTGACCAATTAAAAAATAGGATTTTTGGGGACACACATTCTAATTTGATGTTTACAGATAAGATTTTGTTATAACTTCCAGGAAATAGACGTCAAAAAAAGATTCATAAGCTGCGCTCAAAAAATGCATTAGGACTGCAGGAAATGATGCAGAATTAATGGTGGATTTATGCAGAATATTCGTCAATGATTAGTTGAACCGTTTATTTCAACCAAACATTGTCGAATATTCTTTCTTGAGACTCGAAAGTTATGACTTATGACTGCTGCATAAATTCACCAGAGGAATTGGTAAATTTACGAAAACTTCTACTCATAATTTTGTCATGAATATCGAGTAATGCCCTTTGAATTGTTTTAGTGCATTGATCCATTCACTCTTCTTGGTTACTAATTCGATCACGATAGGAGTTCATTGTCATATACGACCGACTTTGAAATTACCGAAGTCACGTGACGAGCTAAAATCGTACAGAGGAAAATTATTATTTTGTTGTTTGTAATAAAAGATGTTTTTTTTTATATATAGTGGGAACCGTCAACGACAACAAGGACCAAGAAAGACACTACGACTATGAAAAGTTTTGCAAGTATAAAAATAAAATAATAGAATGTAAATGGAAGAATGGAAAGTGGCAAGATGAGTGTTTGAATGAAAAGGAGAAAATAATGATGAAAATTCATGTCAAAAGTACCTTCATGAGAAATATTTGTCACTGTGGAAAAATGCGAGTTCTAATGAGAAAACTGTAGAGAAAATTGTAGATGAATGCCCGAATGAAAAGGGATGAATATTCACCTTACTCGAATTATTGAGTAATGAGGAAAATGTGGTAGAATGTTTATTTGCATATTGTGTTGAGGGTGAGGAGTTTGCCTCAATTGTTGTGCATGATGGTGATGAGTATTAGTATTTGTATTAAAGGGTTGAGGTATTTTTAAAACACACTTAATGTGAAGAATTTTTTTTTTTTTCAAGAATGGGTTTTTATTTTGGATTGTTTCACTTATAATTGATATATTTTCGAGTTTTTGAGTTTTCTCTGGAAAGTATGTTCTGCTTATAGATCTAACTAGGTCGCAGCGCATCAGTCACCATCCATACCTAACAATACAATACAGTGTTCTGCTTTGCATGCTCTTGGAATTATGCTCATGACGTCTTCAAAATATCTGGTGCAAGGTCTATAAAAAAGTTATAGAATAATTGAATAATGGCCGGAAGAGGTTTTTATGTACTAGTTTGCAGGAGAGACATGGGAGAAAATCCTCAAAGTGGGATTCAGCAGTATCTTACTCTTGAAGTGGTCCCAAGATTTTTGAGATTTTTTGGATAAAGGTATATATATATGCTCTTGATGAGTTCTCAAGAGAATCATTGGTGAATGATGATGTTTTTTCTCGGTGTGTTTAAGAGAAAATAGGTGAATTGCGATAATGTGAGATGTCGATGCATGAGATAAACAGTTGCACGTAGAATGGTTTTTGTATGAATGAGTCATGAGAAATTGTAAAGAGTGTGAATACTAAATTCAAAGTATGTACTTGAACTGCAAAACAGAACATTGAAGAGATGAAAATTATGTGTGTACTCAAGAAATTCACGTTCATGACAATAGGATAAAACGTGTTATAGTACAGTTATATTGGGTGTTAGGATTTGTTTTTCAGAATCACATTTTTCAAGATTTAGGATTTTTTTTATGTATATATTATTATGTTATGAATACGATAGAAATTTTTTAAAGCTGGAGTTCAGCTTTCTCAGAAGAAGGGCATATGTCATGAATATCGAGGAATGCCCTTTGAACTGTTTTAGTGTATTGATCCATTCACTCTTCTTGTTTGATAATTCGATCACGATAGAAGTACATTGTCATATACGACCGACATTGAAATTAGCGAAGTCGCGTGACGAGCTGAAATCGTTGACCGAATGATATAAACATTTCCGTATAAAAATACAAGAGGAACGGAATGATAGTTAGTAATAGACTCCTATTGAGGAGATAGCCCTAGCGCTCAGTTAGCTTCATAGGCTAGGCCCTTTTGACCTTAGCTGTAAGGATTGGTTTAGTGATGGTTTTAAGTAAGAATTTTATTTGACGCATATTATTTTATTTAATGTCCCTTACCTATTTAAAATATGTATATAACTTTCCCCCCTTATCCCAGTTGTTGTGGAATAAATGTTTATATTCCTTTGATACTATTGAGTTTCTATAGCTATCATCTGTAGCTACCCCCAAGTCGTATTTCGTATAAGGGAAGCAACCCCTTACACGACTCAGGGTGCTACCATTGCAGCCCGAGTCGCGACAATATCGCAAAAGAAAGGTGGGATAGAATTGCCTTCAAATTGAATGCTTTTTCTAGGGAACATAAAACTGGGGTTTGCTGGAAAAAGGTATGTTGATGGAATCACACATAAGAGATAAAGTGAAGCAAAATTTTCCTATCGTAGAGTTGGTGAGATCTGAGAAATTATGCAAATAAAAAGAATAGGGGCGCAAAAAATTATAACAATTTGAACCGGCGGACGGCCACCAAAAACATCAACACTGATGGTGAATGAATAATGAATTTCATCAGATGTAATTCAATGTTCGTCGTGGCATTAGCCAGGAAAGTAGTTGTTTTCTGATGGATTTTCGACCCAACTTTTCCTATTGTATAGGATATTAGCAATGAGCAGTCCTTCGGACATCTTATGCCTCGAATAATGAATTGAAAAATACACAGTGGTCTATAATCTTGCATCTGCATGAGATATCCAAGGCTATTGAAAGTTCAGTTTATTCTTTCATTGCGAAAACTCGACAGGGAGGTTGCATCTTATCATCGATTTCTAACAATAACTTCTGAAAGGTGTCCTTCCTAAATCTGTACCCATACCTACTAGACCGGGATCCCACGCCTATTTTCAAAAATGATTGATAACAGGCTGAATCTTCCTGAGTAGCTTCATTTTGCCGAGTTGCCCAACTTTTTCCTCTACGAAAATTCTCGATAGTGGTAGCTAATAAAATGCGCAGGCGTCAAACATGGTGATTTGGTGAGTGCAAAAAATTAATTAATAACAGCTAGTTTTTCAGTTGAACCTCGAGATAATTCGATGAAGTACTCAAAATAACTTTTGTCCTACATAATGGATAGTAGGACTGATGAGTCTCCCACTCCCAACATGTACTAATGACGTGGTCATAAAAATTAATTAATAACCAGCGGATTTTTTTACCGTTGCTTGGTTTATATTTGTATAATTGAATAGTCATATTGTTCTACAAATTGAATGGTAGGTGTTCCCGGTCCTCTGCTACGAAATTGTCAATTCCACGGTAAAAAAAATTGTTAATAACTGTAGGACAATGATAACATACGAAAGGTTAGTGTATTCTTCACCTAAATAATACAGTGTCCTACAAAAAAACGGGTATGTATCGCTAGTCCTACAAAAATTATTCAAAATAATGATTATTTTAAAATTGAGGTTTAGCTAATTTAAATGGGTTAGAAAATATTGGTAATACTTGCTTCATGAATAGTATTATTCAGTGTTTATCGAACACAAAATGGTTATTGGAGTATTTGAAAAGAGATGCTTTCACAAGCGATATAAACTCTAACAGATCTAGGGAGGGAGCTTTAATCAAAGCTTTTGCCGAGGTGATCAAGGAACTTTGGTCAGATGATTCGTCTAGTGGAGTTGTTAATACAGTCTCCTTGAAAACTCAAATCCAAAGAATCGCTCCTCGTTTCATCGGTTTTGCCCAGGAAGATGCTCAAGAGTTCTTACGGTTTCTGCTAGAAGGTCTACATGAAGACGTGAACAGGGTAACGGAAAAGCCAATAACCATAATGAGAGAGATAGATGAGAAATTATGTGACACTAAGAAGGCTCAAGAGTCTTGGTCAAGTTACTTAAGGACGGACAATTCCAAAATTGTAGACAACTTCGTTGGCCAGTTAAAATCTACATTAAAATGTACCTATTGTGGTCACTGTTCAGTCTCCTTCGATCCGTTTTGGGATATTTCCCTCTCAATACCACAAAGAACAGACCAACTAAAACTATCGCAATGTTTGGATTCATTCAGAAGGGAAGAAACTTTGGATGGTGACGAGAAGCCAAAATGTGCGAAGTGCAAAGATAGAAGGAAGTGCACGAAATCCCTTTCATTTAATAAATTCCCGAAAATTTTAGTTATCCATTTGAAACGGTTTTCTTCGACAGGAAGATTCAGAGAAAAGTTGAATGTTAGTATTGATTTTCCTTTAGAGGGATTAGATATGAGTAATTACACAGCAGAAAACGTAACCCCTTGTAGCTATAGACTTTATGCATTGTCTAATCATAGTGGGACTACCTATAGCGGACATTACACAGCCTACTGTAGACATCCGTACGCGAGCACATGGCATGAATATAATGATACACAAGTGAACCCAATTTCATCTAGATCCCTCGTGAGCGGAGATGCCTACGTTCTGTTCTATGAGCAGGAAGGCACTTAATCGCTCCTTTCATATCATACTTTGTATTATTATATGTTTTATTATTAAAATGACGTCAAATTGTTTGTTCGATTGAAAAATATCATAATTTACGTGAAAAGTTTATGAAATAAGTGGGAAATTTTGTTTAGCTTTCATAATTTTTGTAAACATATTGAAAACAACAATAACAAAGTAAAAACATATAAATAATCAATCTGCCCTCCGGGGTGGCTCAAATGATGTCGCATGCGCTTCAACAGATGCGGGGAAACCCGGAAAAACCTGCAACACCACATCGTCGTCTGAAGAGCTGAAATTTATAATTTAAAACTTTCAAAGAGGTCAGACGAATTGTAAAATTCTGCTCTACGGTAAAACAGGATGTATGGTATCTCCAGAGGCCTCAAAAAGTCCAGTTCGGAAGAGGTATTATATTTTACGGGGGTCAAGTGGCCCAGTAGTTAAAATACCGATTTTTCATCCACTTTGATCGCCGGTCATGGGTTCGAAGCCTAGCGTCTGCTTAAATTTCTCTTATGGCCGAGAAAGTGGAATTGCACGTAAAAAGTAAGAATTCGTTAATCCGTGGCTCTCAGAAGTTTCGTCTTTTGAGGGCTGTCGTTCGTAAGGGAATTACATCTGATTAACGGAAAAATTAATTTTAAACAACAATTTATGCACACATTTAATGAAAAAAAGTCTTACTGTGAAAATGGCTGGATTTTTGTTATGTTGTAGCTGAAGCTATTCTGAGTAAAAGTCTTCATTGGCCCTACCCGATCGTATGACCAGATTTGGCGCCAGAGGGCGACACATCATGAATTTAGTGATTTTTGGCAAAATTTGAATGTATAAAAAAATACCAATATACCATTCATATCCAATATTGATCTAGTGAGCGACTGGTCATTACTGAAATTCGTGAGAAATATGTTTCATAATACGGAAGAAACGAAACTGTTTGGGACTTCCTGGAAAAAAAGGAAATTGATGGGAGGATTATTTCATGAGTATAATTTCACTTTAATTCTGATATCCCAGTAACAGATATAGACAATTCGTAATAATTATTTCATTTTGTTTATGAGATATAGCCTTTTTAAGCATTTAAATTGACACTGTGTATTTGGAAAACTATATACTGTTGAACTAGCAATCACAATATGAATCCTCATGTAATTGATGAAGACCCATAAAGAAGACAAATGATAATGGTATGATATTCTTCTATTTCTTTGAACAGAGTCTTGTCATGCTATGTAATGCAACACCCTTTGTGAAATATTATTTCTTATTCGAATGGAGGAACTTACGAGCTACAAATTATATTTAATGTGTTTATTTCTAAAAAAAAAACGATTTCGAATTAAAGCAAACAAATCAAATCGATTCATAATTCGCAAAATAGCAGTAATTGAATTTTTGACACCCTGTAGCTCGAAAACTGGCCATAGGATCGATCTGTGAACTGGACAACGTAATGAGGATGTCAGGATCAAAAAAATATCATATCAAAAATGAGGATGAATGTGCCTACTCACAAAATATTTTGATCATCTATTATTTCAGAATGTATGGTCGAAATATCCGTAGGCTAGTTAAGCCCGTAGCTTACGGTCAAATAGATCGATTTTACTGCCTTGAAATGAAGTTAATTCAATTGGTTTGTTTCACCATGAGCCAAGAGCTTCAGATTTGTGTAAAACTAACAGTTAGCCATACAATTTATACGCTCACCAAATCACGCAGTTCATTAGCTACTAATATCAAGAATTTTCGTGGAATTGACAATTTCGGAGCGTAGGACTAGGAACACCTACCATTCAATTTGTAGGACAATATGACCACTCAATTATACAAATATTAATCAAGCAACGGTAAAAAAATTCGCTGGTTATTAATGAAATTTTAGGACCACGTCATTGATACATGTTGGGAGTGGGGGACTCTTCAGTCCTACCATCCATTTTGTAGGACAAAAGTTTTTTCGAGTACTTCATCGAATTATCTCTAGGTTCAACTGGAATACTAACTCTTATTAATGAATTTTGGCACTCACCACATCGACAAGATTGACACCTTCGCATTTAATTAGCTACCACTATCGAGAATTTTTGTAGAGGAAAATGTTGGGCGTCTCGGCAAAATGAAGCTACTCAGGAATGATTTCTGATTTTCAGTGAAAATCATCTATGGAAAATCAGTACTGATCTATCATCAATTTAGAGAAATCAACTGGGCGAATCAATATAGATATGAACAAACGAAAATGCCAAAATATGATTTTTTCCATGGGTATGTTTGATCAATTATAATTTTTTTTTTGTAATTTAATTGGGTGATGATATTTCATTTGGGTTCAAAATTCTCCTTCTATGGCTTGTTTTTGAATAATTCGTTGCCGAAGTTACCACGTACTTGGGTGTTCAGAATAATGTATTGGGTGAATCAGCCAGTATATTTCCAATTTGAATAATGACTTTTTTCTACGTCATTACGTAAACTGAGTTTCACAGTGCGTAAAATGATACATTTTAGCACAAGTGCGTAAAGAAATTAACTGTATCTGAAGTAATGTTTTATGGAGTGTTCATCACTTGATAAAACGACTAAAATTCAAACCTTGATAAGGTACAATATTCAACAATCGCAACAGTTTGTCAATATTATAACTGTAGTAGAATAGCTATTTGTGTATTGAGAGCGCAAGGTGATATATTGTCGCTTGACAAAGTTACCTTCTTCTCTTTGGAGAGCGACAATGACACTCGAAATACAAACAATTTTTTTTCTACAAATGCAGTTTTCAGAAATAACACAAGATGCTTTATTCAACAAAAGTACATCACATTATAAGAAACTTTCATAATGTATATGCTAACCAAATTGCACTAAATTCAAAAAATACTAATCGCTTCTCAAACTACTAAAAGCATGAAATATTAAAATTTACCTTTTTTAGTAGATATTCTCCATCAGGCGCTTCTTGTAAAAATTTGTGAATATCTTCAGTGGTGAATGTTTTGACTGGCACCACGTCATGAATTTACCGTATTGTAATTCATATTTCTTCCTTGAATTCTCTGGTAGGAGATTCAAAGTAACAATTTTTGCACTTTCTGCTACATCGGGAGGAGTGTTTGATAATTCGCTGTCACTATCATCAATCATCATGCAGAAATACATTGGAGAAGCGAGCGTTTTCGAAATATTTCCGCTCTAGAGCGCAAATGCTGTCACAAAATGACATTTCACGGAAAACGTCAACTTTGCGTCGAAATCTGAAAGCGTCAAAGGCTACATTTTTGTTAAGAGCTCTTTTTGTACTCGCGTGTTTTCTTGAATGAGGCGAAGCTAAGTTATATCATCATTACTATTGTGCAAAGGACCCCGCACGAAAACATTTGAGAAATTGGCTCTCGGTCAAATTGGATGATATTTCATTATGTTACAGTGGAATGAGTCGATAGAAAAATGTGTGAATTTAAATGATTTTGTATGTGTCGATTCTGAGATATGAGAGACCAAAGTTCGTGAAAACGTCGTAATTGGGTAGTATTAACAAAGAAAAAACTGTACTTTTAGCCGAAATAAAATGAATTCAGGATGAAAATGTATTTATCAGAACTCGTTAACATGACCAGTTATAATTTTATGAATGATGGTACATTAGGTTGTATACGGGGCATACTAAGAAAATGTCATTTTTCAGAACCAATGAGGCATATTTTGGTAGGACATCATAGTTTCAGTATATTCTGGGCAATAAATAGCTATTTATGATACAAGTTCGTAAAGTGGAACTTTTTTGTATGAGCGCGAGTACAAAAAAGCCCTTTACGAAAGTGTTTCATACATAGTTTTTTTTACGACAGCTATTTAGAAATCAATAATCCCATTCGAAAATATGAAACCAATAAAAAATGTCAAGAAAGGAATTCATTATGTACTAAATCTCCAGAAAGGTAACTGTGATTATGTTTACTTTTGTGATTGTCATTCATCTGACATTTCTAAGAATCGCGTCCTACCAAGATGTATAGAAACCATGGTGTGTTAACTGATTCGATATTGTTTCACACAAAGTTCTCGATTCTGTAATTTCAATGGGCATGACTGTTCCATTCGTCAATGGATGGCGCATACGTCGAAAATATCCGTTTCCAATATTCCGAACTGGACTGAGAAATTTTGGAGTATTCGAATGTTGACATTGATTTTGTTTGGTTAATTGTCATTGGCATCAACGTATTCAAATTTAAATTTCATCTTGGTATTTATCGTGCTTTTTCTGCTCTACTAATACTTTTCGTTCAGTTTTGCGACTTATTCATATTGTTGGGTACCTAGTTCTTTATTGATTCTTGTTTTTCTTTCGTTCGTAAGTTAGTGATTTATGACATCCTGTCAAGTCATGAATCTGTATTGATTATCCTTCTTCTATGTTATGACGCGTAAGATATCCTACCGCATTAAAATATCAGAAATCATGTTGGACGTACATTGACAGTTTTTGGTGACAATTTCACAGCTATAAGTGAATACACCATAGTTTCTATACATCTTGCGTCCTACCTACAATCTACGATAATTGTTAGAAATTGACTCAAAGTAATAACGAATGATGGATGAAATTAGAAATATACCTGGTCCCAGCCAAGTTCCGGATATCTGGGAAGCGGCGGAGTGGGCGATGAATGATTTGCTGCCCACAAAATCCAAGAAAATATATGATGGGCAATATGATTATTTTATGAAATGGTGTTTGGAAAGAAATATCCGCCCTAACGACTACACTGAAATGGTGCTTCTTGCTTTCCTTCATGAAAAGTCACAGGAACTGAAGAGTTCAACAATGTGGTCCCACTATTCAATGCTGAGATCCACACTTGCAGTAAGAGAAAATATCAATATCTCGAAATTTCCGAAATTAATCGCCTTTCTTAAAGCAATAATGGGTGTTGCATGAGCATGCCGAAGAGATGAACTAGTGAAAATGACATTGGACGATATCCAAGATGTGGGCTCTGCTTTAATTGTACTTATAACAAATACAAAGACCGGTGAAGAACGTACATTTATGATTACCGATAGTATAAACTTTTCATACTTCTTCAGAAAGTATATCGATTTGAGGCAATTATTTATCAACTATATTTTAGGGGGAAAGTGTACTAAGCAACCCATAGGTATAAACAAAATTGTTAAAATACCTTCGAAAATTGCAAAGTTCCTCCAGTTATTTGATGTGGATGCTTATACTAGCCATTCCTTCAGAAGAACATCAGCGACACTGTTAGTCGATGCCGAAAGCGACATAACAAGTCTGAAACGCCATGACGGTTGGAAATCAACGAAAGTTGCCGAAGGTTACATTGAAAATTCAATTCAAAGTAAATTTGAAATAGCTAAAAAAATTCAAGAAGCAGGGTTAGAAATGAACCAAGGAGTTGTGCCTATTAACCAGACTAACCTTTTTCATGGAAATAAATTAGGGGAAATGACACCAACAGAAAACGAATCATCCAATTTACAATTCCCTGTTTCAGAAGATTTTTCCTTCATGGGATTGAATATTTCGAATTGTACTAACTGTATTATTAATTTGAATGTTTAAAGTTTTGAAATTCCTTCGTTTTGTACTTTTGAATCTTAGCATCTAAATAAAATTTGACTTTGACTTTTTGAATTGGTAAGTAACATTTATTTTATGCACCGTTGATGATTTTACGCACAGGTGATTTTTTAACGCACTTGTGCGAAAAACTATCACTTTACGCACTGTGAACAGTGCGTAAAACCTTAGTTTACGCACTGTCGTAGAAAAAACGTTTTTTGTTTCTTGATAACTCTGTAGTTGAAATATTTTTATTTTATTTTTGATTATACCCCCATAATGAAAACAACCGACACATCGTGTTTTACTACAAAAAAAATTTATCGCCAAATTTGATTGAAAACATTATTTTTTAGGTCATTTACAATATTTTCATTGAATATCTCAAAAACTGTTTTGTTAATTTGGCCCTTATTTCACACATACTATTTTGAAAATGATGACTATTATATGTGAGAGTTTTGTCAGGTTTGCAAGTGGCATTTCTAAGATATTCATCTTTAAAATTCACGAAATTACAATATGTATTGATGCGATTTTGTTGTTGAGTGTTGTGTATAGTATCGAACAAGTGATTTGAAAAAGTTTTGTAATAGAATTCAATTTATCTAAAGTTTTCTCAAAGTTTTGATAAATCGATAGTAATATACCCATATGTCATAATGTGGTAAACTTTGAAAATGCATATCTTATAAACGCAACATGCAAAGTTGTCAAAAATCATATACAGGGTGATTCACGTTGAATTGTACATAGTGCAACCCTAAGTACTATGGACCAAGGCCATTTCATATCTGGTATTGAAAAATGCCTTGATGCTTTTCTGATGGATATACAGGGCGATATTTGAAAATATGTGAATTATTCTGAGGATGCAACGTGAGCTCAATAAAGCAGGATTTTGGAAAAAAATTATTTCAGGTCCCTACTTAGTTATTTTTTAGATTTCTATTGTTTTTTTTAAAACAACATCCTGTAAGCCAGATCAGACAATTTTTATTTTTCTCACTTTAAAGCTCGAGGCCAATAATACTAAGCAACAGTTGAAAAAAATTGAAATCGGAAGTTTCTGTTTTCTGCAGAAACAAATTAAACTTTTGAAAATAGTATTATTTTGATGGATTCACATTTTGCTCATGACTGATGCGACACCACATCAATAGCACATAATAATTTTTCAACAAAACTCATTAGGAAAAGTTCATATTACTCGAGATAAAGTGTTATTCAATCAACCGTTGAAATTCCAGGGCCGTATTTATTTTTTTCTCGTTTTTATTGATCCTGTAAAACCAACATCCTGATGGAGCTAATTTCCTTTCTGACACGTCAAAGCGGATGGTACTAACCGAAATAAAAACAACTGTTCAGCACAGAAAAAACTCTTACTTTTGTAAACAGTGCAAATATATGTTTTCTACTATGGCTACAGCACTACATTGAAAAAAACATTTATTTAAAAAATAATCGTTAGGAAAGTATTTCTTACTTGATTGATGGCCGATTTCACCAACTAATTCCTAAAGTTAGGAAATACCTAAATCAAATTCTGGAATGACCAAGTGCAAATTGCGTTTTACCAAGCGTTAAGTAATGCTTGAAAGTGATAGGAAATGCCTAACGTAGTAGGTATTTCCTTCTTGAGCTTTACCTAACGTGTGGTGGAACGCAAATTGCACTTGGGTATTCCTGAATCAGATATAAGTATTTCCTAACTTTAGGAATCAGTTGGTGAAATCGGCCATAGAAGAAAGATATCCCAACTTAGTTTTTATAACGTTTCAATTGGTTTTGTAAAACGATATTTTGTCACCTTGGAGGATAGATAATACTAAGTACTTGAACATAATTAATTAAAGAATATCAACGTAACACAAAACCTTGGATGTCGTATCCAATAAAGATGGCAGCCGACTAAATGTAAAAGATGGAGCTAAACTCTGTTTTATTTTCCTACTGGAAAGTTTTTAAAGTTTGCTGCTGACCGTCATAAGAATTACATGAAAATGTTCTACAGTCAACTTCCACGACTGTTTTCATCTAAAATGGAACGGAAAATAAGTGCAATTACAGACATACAAACACTAAATTCAGTTTTCAGAAAATTGTATTCAGTTGACACAACGATCCTAGGTAACAGGGTATCGTTTTCACAAATCCAATTTAAACGTGAAATAATATAAATAACTAAGTCAGGACCTGTAATATCATTCTTTCAATTAGTGAGTAATAATTTCCTAATGATTTTATTTTAAATGAATGTATTTTTTCGATGTAGATGCCATAGTAGAAAAACATTTGCACTGTTGTCAAAAGTGAAATTATTTCCATGCTAAACAGGTTTCATTAATTTCGGTTGGTACCATCCGCTTTGACATGACATAAAGAGAATTTGTTTAACCCGCTTTTCAGAGTGTTATTTTTACAGGATCCATGAGAACGTGAAAAAAATACGGTCCTGGAATTTCAACGGTTGACTGAATAGTACTTTATCTCGAGTAATATGAACTTTCCTTATGAGTTTTTTTGAAAAATGGTTATGAGCTATCGATCAGTCATAAGCAGAATGTGAAGCCATCAAAATTATATTATATTTGAAAGTTTAATTTTTTTCTGCAGAAAACAAAAACTTCCGCGTTCAATTGTTTTCAACTGTTGCTTGGTATTGTCCTTAAGCTTTGAAGTGAGAAATATAAAAATTGTCTGCTCTGGCTTACAGGGTGTTGTTTTTAAAAAACCAATGAAAATCTTAACAAAAACGAGTCTGGACCTGAATTTTTAATTTTTTCAACCATGTTAAATATGTCTGAGTGTTTTACTTTTAGAGATATTTAACGTTGAATAATTCACATATTTTCAAATATCGCCCTGTTATCAGTCAAATACGCAACAAGGAATTTTTCAATACCAGTTATGCAATGATCTTGGTCCATAGTACTTATGGTTGGACTATGTACAATTCGTCGGGAACCACCCTGTATAATAGTCAACGTACTACCAATACCACATACTCTACTTGTGTCTGGTCGAATGACGAAATGTCAAAGCCTCAAAGCCTCAAAGCCATAAAAAAAACGTACTCAAAATAGTGTGAGTGAAATTATGACCAAATTAACGGAACAGTTTTTGAAAAGTTCAATAAAAGCACTGTAAATGACCTAACAAAAAATATCAGCGCACCCTGTAAATGTAAGGTAATATTGAACAACTGAATTCATCAGCGAGTAACCTTATCTTTTGTTCAATCAACAGCAGGAATAAATATTTTTTTTTGTAGTAAAAAACGACCAGTCAATTTATTTCAGTATAGGGGTATAATCCAAAATTATTAAAATTCATTTTCCAAACAGAGAGAGTCATCAAGAAACAAAACACGTTTATATCAGCCAGGATAGAAATAAGCTGTAATGTCATACAAAAATATAACTGGTTGGTCCTGGAATAGTGCTAGAATAAAAATCCCGAAAACGACTTTTTTGACTATTTCCCGTATACATCCTAATGTACTTTCATCAATAAGATTATAATTGGATATGTAAATGAGTTTCGATGAGTGAATTTTATTCTGAATTTGTCTTATTTCGACTAAACAGTTCTTTTCTTTGTCAATCCTACCCAAGTACGACGTTTTTAAGAACTTTGACCCCTTATATATCAGAAACGACACATACAAAACCATTTAAATTCACATATTTTTCCTATCCCACTATAACATAATGAAATTTCAGACAATTTGACCGAGAGCCCATTTCGCACATGTTTTCGTGAGGGGTCCTTTGACAAATCCCGAGAGATTAGATGATTTTCGCTTGTAACGGATCAGTTCCTCAACTTTATGACTTTTTCCGAATTCCCATTTAAGAAGAATGCACTCTCAGAAAAAGCAGTTATGAGTAGAGGTGGTTATTCATATTGCTTGATTATCAATCGTAAAGAAAAACTTTCTGAGTTTTCTTACTGGTGTTATTATTTGCAAGACCCACACTTAGAATTTGTAGCATAAATAAATGCATAAATAGCATTTCAAGCGAAGCCTCTTGTCTTCGTTTCTACGTCAGATGTATATTCATGAAATACAATGATAAAAAAGATAAACAATCCCATCTGTTTAGATCCATCTTCCTCCTATCTTAATGAAAGATATCTTTCAGGCTGGTGATCGATATTTTCGAATTGATATATCAAGCCATAATTAATAAAACCAAGTTAATGGAGAAACCAAACGTCAGGAAGTATCGCGAGTGATATTTCTCCTGAGCGGGATTAATGATCATTTGGGTTAATAGCGATCGGGATAGATGGTGTGCCATCTTCATAGGCGTCCTAGCAAGAACTCTCCGAGAATTCCAAGAAGTAAATTAGATTATGAAATGGGTGAAATGTTTTGGACTAATGAGATTTTTGGACGATTGAAAACATGATGAAATGATGATATTGAATCTCTATCCATGAATCTTCTTTCTTGGGATGATCCATACTGCAAAGTAATCATATGTGAAGTTGGAAGTATTTCTATCAGTATAATTTTAAATAGTAATTTCTGATGTTGCATTAAAACAATCTATAATTGAATTAGGAAATTAAAACATTGAGTTTGTTAGTGCAGAATTAAGGGGGGGGGGGGAGAACAGTGAATGTGCAAAGATGTTTTACACCCGTAATATACCCGAAAGCTCAGTTCGACATGGAGTAGAAGATAAAAAAAATTTCGATACGATTGAGATATAGTTTAATTTCCAGGAGCGCTACGGATTTATCGCCAGTGAAAAATCTGAAACCACCCTGATGGAATGGGACAACCCAATGCACTAATATTACTGAAATAATGAGCAATATATACCTATAACGGTATAAATATGATATATAAATATGTAGAGGTTTTGTTTTCAATTAGATACATGGATTACTTGGACCTGCCTAAACGAATAGTCATGTCCCTAACTGATAAAATCTATTTGATTTTGTAACACACTGTATATGCACAGTTCAGCACACAATGAAAAATTAAATGAAAATAATTCAAATATGACATCACCAAGGCATGTGGAATGTATACGCTATGATAGAGTGGTGAATCGTCTTATGTTATCAATATTAAACCTTCAGTTAAGGATATGCCTGTGACGTCAGGATGAGAGCTGACTATTATGCACTTGAGTTCAAATATGCCTACAGTCTTACTTTCGTGTCTCTTGGTAATTGGTTACCAGATTCTTAATAACTCGTGTAACAAACTGTTAATATTTTCGTACTTGAGACTCATTTGTTAAGAAAAGTTAAAGATCCAATTTTTTAACAAGGTGCTATAGCAGTCTTTAAAATTTGACATGGACTCACGATACATCTAATATTTACGAAAAAGACAAGAGATCCGGAGAAGCCATTTTGTGTAGTTAACCTAATTTGTCTAGATTAGTAGATTGTGTTAAAAAATTGTTCGCACTTAAAAAAATAAAAACGAAAGAACTGTTCGTTGAAATCAATAGGAGATCCTTCAACAATGGACAAAAAAAGATGACCTCGGACCTCCCAAAAGCAGTACGAAATGATAATTGAACTTCTGAAGGTAAGTGATGGATTTTTATACGGAAAAATAACGAGAGAAGATTCAGAAAGATTATAATTGAATGTCGGAATAGATTATCGTAAAGATGGAATGCATGTGGCAGTGGAGCAGTTAAGTCAATGGATGAGTGGAAAAAAGTAATTATCAGAAATATTGAATTCCATTTTTGTTCCATTGTATATGAACAAGGAAGCAAGTAGCCGTGCCCAATCTCAATAACCGTACTGATTTTACATTATTTCAGACATTCAGTGAATAGAAAAGTAGTGTGAGGGGACGAGCAAGGAATGGAGAAAAATTGTAAGGAACAGAGAAAAATCATTTGCTGCTCTCTGGAGAAGGTTTTGTTTGAAGGATTTTCTAATACCAAAGAAAAGGGATTCCACAATAAGGGTGAAGATATTAGATCATTTCCAGAAGTATCAGGAGGAGCACACACTGAAAGAAATAATATTGTAAGTGATAACAAAACGACTTGGTTAACAATTTTCTTGTTAGGGTAGCAATAATTTTCAATGAAATATACCAAACTACTGATTGTTTCATTGCTACAGGAACAATATGGAAATTGTTATCGAAAGATTGTTAGTGTGACAATACATTTCAGTTGAAAGAACAAAACTTCATCGTTACAAGAACAATATGCAAATTGTTATAGAAATATTGTTATTTTGATAATACAATTCAATTGACTGAACAATGTTATTCAATAGTTTCGACAAAACAAGAATTTATTTCAGCAATAATTGTTATCACTATCCAAAACTGAGAAATTCAGTTATAGATACGATACCTATCATTGTTAGCGAGGATGAAAAATTAATTGAAAAAGTAGAAGACAAGCCTCGTTTAGTTATGATGCCAAAATCGCTTGATCAAGCTACAGTGTAGCGAAACATGTCGCGAGTATAATAAATTTCGGGAATATTTAATCGTGTTTTACCTTAGTGTTATATACAATGAATTTCCATCAAGTGAAGACAATGTGAATATTTCATCCACAATAATTATTGTTTTTCCATATGATTTACGCGCTCTTATAATTCAATTATATATATAACACATTTTTACATTACCTTCTACGAAGCCCCCGTGGCCCCATGGTTAGTGTTGTTCGCTACCAAACAATAAATTGAATACATCGACGGTTCAAACCCACAACTCTGAAATCTTTTTTTATTTAACGGCGTTTTGATCATATCTTTTGTTTCGTTACTTCAACCATATTCACTTAACAATTTTGAGATGGTTAGTGTAATTATATATCTGGTTGTTCCTATACTGACAGAAGTATATGGTTACCGTAACATTATTTTTTGCTACCCTAACCAAAAATTTGTTTCAGTGCAATAGCAAAATATTGAAACTCTACATGATATTGAGATTCTTTACGAAAATGACCTAAATGAATCTCATGTTGAAGATGAAATGTCAAGCCAAGATTCATTTGATCAAAAATGTGATGAAGGTGCTGCCTCAAAACAAAATAAGTATTTTTTTGATTTCTAATAATTTCTGTTCAAATCAGTATACTTTAACATAATCAAAAAAGAGGAAAACATATAATACGAAATCGTTATTGGCTCTACAATATGAGAAATCTGTTTTATTCAACAAAGAAGGCATGATAGCAATCGCTAGTGCCTTAGACAAATTGGCAGCTGCAATTGAGTCCGGCCTAGGAAAAATTGCGGATAAAATGTGACTTAGAAAACACAAACTCTGTACATACTTGGAGTATACAAGGCTGAACAACTGTACTAGTCATCAATTTCTTTGATTAATATTTCATGGTTTTTTTCCAGGAATGTATTATGTTTTTCACTGTACAAGTCTTCAATATCAATAATTATTATTTCATGTTTTTTTTTCATGAATTTATTTTGTTTTGTTTTTGGTGCTTACTGTGAAGTTGTTGGTTCAAACAAAAAATGAATTTTATAATGAATACAATTTTTTATTATTCAGGGTGTCGATATGCTAGGAAAACTCCTGATCGATATGAAGTATTTTTAAGTTTTGTTGGGGAATTGAATAGGATAATTTTATTTGAAGATAACCAACGATTTAAGAAGTTATGGGCTGAATTGGAAATCAGATTAAATAGTATTGGCCCAATTAAAATAGTCTTTCAATGGAACAAAGTAAATGATTCATCAGTTATGAAAATCAGCTGAAAAATTACTTTTTGAAGTTTCTGTTTGAAAGTGGTTGACAATGTTTCACTTTGAGTAAGGTTATTCTGGACTTTCATTGTCTAAAAAAGAATAAAGAAAAAAAAATCAATTCTCTGCAATTTTTAATCACGACGTTTCAACTTTTAAAATCTACAGTCGTTATCAAGTGTATAATGCGACAATCTCAAGGATACTTCTTATATATGCTATAGATAATTTTAATCAGTTAAACCCTTGAAGTTACAAGTCCGATGCTGACCAGGTGTTGTTTCTACGTAAAAATGAAAAATCATGGTGCATGGCACAAGAGAGAAGTTGACAAGAAATTGTGACAGACATTCAATATTATTCATTCGTTGTCAATACTTTTTTTTCAAATATATTTCAAAGTAAAGTTCATAATACGAAATACGACTATTGATTAAAAAAAAGCAAATACGAAAGATACACGTTACATGGTCCAAACGAGCGGATTGGCGAAGAAAGCGATAATCGACTGAAAATCATCTCCAGAAATCGAAATATTGGAAGCCGCACTACACCGATCAAGGGTGAGATCATTCCATTTCCCATTACCTTTCCTCCTTACCATAGTAAATATATCGATATTGGTGGGTGGAGTTTGAATGCCATTGCAGATAAAATTTTGCAAATTATTCAGTAAATTAAAGTTTGAGTTGATTCAATATTCATAATGGCTAATGACATGCTAAGTTCAATGATTAAAAAACGAGGTATTTTGAAATCAAAATTGATATTATTTGAAAAATACGTAACGTCATTTCAACATACTGATGGTGATAGGGCTCAGATAATCGAGTTAGAATTGAGGGTTTCCAAAATTGAAACGCTCATGAGTGACTTTGACACTGTTCAGACGGATATCGAATTCGAAACGGATTCAGATGATGATCAGATCGTTGAACGAGAACATTTTGAAAATATATGTCATCGATTGACAGCGCAAGCAAAATTAATATAAGAAAAAAATTATAAAAAAGATGTTTCAATCAACAATTCTTTATCAAACGACCTGCACAATACTATTTTGCCAGAAATAAGAGTACCTAAATTTAATGGGTCTTATGACTCGTGGTTAGAGTTCAGAGACTTGTTCAAATTGTTGGTTCATAATAATAATAAACTAGGTGATATACGAAAATTCCATTACTTAAGAGGTGCACTGGTTGACACAGCGCCTCAGGTTATTCAATCAATCGAATTTACAGAGAAAAACTATGCAACGGCATGGAACACCTTATGCGAATGAAATAAAATTTCCCAAAAATGACCATAGTCACGAAACGCCAAAGGCATTTACTTACTCAAATCAAAAACCTCATTATTAGAAAAGTCTATATATAGCTGATTTTTTATCTGATAACACATGTTTACGGTATATAGACATTTGCAAGAAACGAATCATACAATAAATAAAAATAACATGAAAATCCTTCATACGTGCAATAAAGGAAGAGAAATGAACTTGTTGGAAGCCTTGGAAATAAACAAATTGAATAAAAACCCCAATTTTGATACCCTCAATGACCAGTTAGAATTATGTACCTCTCCACTTCTGAATTTATAACTTTTGATTACAAAGTTGGACCCACCGATCGATAAATTAGATTGACTTATCAGGTAGATTCCAGGTATTTTCCCAACTTGTTTTGAAACATCAGTTAGGTAATTTAAACCCAACCTTTCTTTAATTACTTTCTTATGTATAAATATTCACGAACTTGATGAAATCTGTAGATACTTGAAAATGGTGTAAAAGCCGAAACCGGACGTAATAAAGTAGTAAAGTGTTAGTGGAAACTGGACAAAAGCTATATTTTTTCTTCCTTTTCTTATTTCATCATGAATTTCCACAAAATAAATAGATCATCAATCACACAAGAAAAATTCAAATAATTCCAATATGACGAAACAGATGCTGTGCTATAATTGCAACGCTCATCATTACTTACAATATGCGTCAACTGTCTACGGCGGAATCATATGGTAAACGATTGCAATTGGTCAGGAAGCAAAATGTGCGGGAAAAGACATAATACCGTATTACATGACGCGAGCGAGAAAACGAATACGGCAATTGCTATGAACGAAATTGATATTTCAAATGTCCGAAATTCGTCATGCGAAGATATTCCTAGTTTGGAGGTTACAAAGTGTTCATTAGCAACTGCACAAAGCTCGATTCTTTCAACTGCTAAAGTTTTCGTACGAGGACCGAACTCAGATTTCGTAACAGCGCGAGTACTGCTGGGCTGCGGTTCTCAATCGAGTTTTATCACGACTAGATTATGCAATAAACTCAATGTGGAGAAAATACAATGTGAATTAGCAATTTCAGGAATAAGCGAGAATATTTCATATGCGAATGATAAGAGTAATATCACTATAATGTCGAAAAATAGTTAATTTTCATTCAGTTTGTCTTGTTTCGTGTTAGATAACATAACTTCCGGCCTGTCCGATTCCTTAATCAATATTCATAATTTGAACATACCACTTGATATCAAATTAGCCAACCCGGAATTTTTCATTCCACAGCCTATAGATATCTTAATTGGTTCTGATGCATTTTGGGATCTTTTAAGCGTGGGAAAATTAAACTTAGGTTTCTCATCTCCAATACTGCAAAATACTCGTTTGGGTTGGGTAATCGCTGGTGCAGTGAGTGTGCCCAAGACTAGACATACTTCCAATTCAAATAAGACGCGTTGTGATTTGAGCTCCAACGTATCCATTCAAGAACAATTGAGTAGATTATGGGAAGTCGAAGAAGTTGTTACTGAAAAATCGTGGTCAATCAAGGAACAGGAATGCGAAAAGCTTTATATTCAAAACTTAATTCAGCGCTTACTTCTACCGGTCTCTCTTTGAACGATTTACAAATGTGTGGACCTACTATACAACAAGATATTTTATCTATCATTTAACGTTTTCGAATGCAACCCATCGTTTTGTCAAGTGACGTCAAAATGATAAACAGACAAGTTCTAGTCAATCCAGACCAACGAAATTTGCAAAAAATTGTATGGCGAAAAAATCCGAACGAAAATCTTAAAACCTATCAGTTAAATACTATTACTTATGGTACCACCGCAGCATCATTCCTAGCAATCCGTTGTTAGCACGAGATTGCATATGAATGCGAAACTGAAAACCCGCTGATCGCTAGAATAATCCGAAACGACATGACGAACGTTGACGATTTGTTAACAAGCGTAGAATCCGAAGAACAGGCAACATTCGTGTGGATTTGATCTTCGAAAATGGAAGTCAAATAACAATAATATTTTCGATACAAACGCGCAATGCGGATCTAATTTTCTTGAATTATCTATGACAAAAGATCACGAGAGCAAAATATTGGGTCTGTCTTGGGAATGCAGATCTGATATCCTCACTTTTAATATACGAGATAATAACCCTACTAAAATAACAAAACGCACGATTATCTCGAGAATTGCAACTATTTTTTATCCATTAGGCTTGGTTAGTCCTTGCATTATTATAGCGAAAATTTTGTTACAAAAATTATGGTCAGAAAAGCTAACGTGGGACGATGTCTCACCAGAGCATATTATAGATTCATGGTTACAATTTTCTTCAGATTTGTTTCTATTGAATGATCTAAAGTTTTCTCGTGGGTAACATTTTATGCGACAAACCAGTATACATATCATTGCATAGGTTTGCGGATGCTTCAGAAACAAGTTACGGTGCCTGCGTTTACGTTGTTCAAAAAAATGTGAAGGGTGACATAAATTCTAATATTTTATGAGCTAAATCAAAAGTCGCACCCTTAAAGTCGTTGACTACGCCCAAGCTTGAATTAAGTGCTAGTTTAATTCTGTCTCGACTTATTGATAAAATTGCACAGTCTTCTAATATCGAATTCAACGACATTTATTGTTGGTCCGATTCGACTATTGTATTAGGCTGGTTAAAAATATCACTCAACATATTAAAACCTTTCGTATCACATCGCGTAGCCGAAATACGAAGACTTACACAAAATTTGGAATGGAGACACGTACCTACTACATATAATCCCGCCGACATTGTGTCACGTGGTTTAAGCCCAAAGGCATTGATTCAATCCAAATTGTGGTTCCACTGACCCCAATAGTTTTATTATGTGATACTTCGGATTGGTCTAGTATATCACTGTCGATGCCCGAATTACCCGAAAAACGGAAATGTTTCATTTCAAACTCTAATATTACTTCTTTATTCGATCATTTTTCGGAATTCAATAAAATGAAGAGAGTTTTTGCGTACATACTGAGGTTCATGCATAACTGTAGGCTAAAGTTAGAGTCAAGGAAATTTGTTCCTTATTTGACAGTTGAAGAGTTGAAATTGCTCAACAAGAATCTTTTGAAGAAGATTACGTATCCTTAAAAAAGGTCGTAATTTGCAGTCAAATAGTAAAAGTTTGAGTTTGCGTCCATTCATTGATCCACAAGGTGTTATGCGTGTTGGAGACAGACTGACTAATTCAGATTTTCCTTACGATAAAAAATATCCTATCTTGTTATCTCCTAAACATAGACAGGCTCAGCTTATATTTGAACATGAACACATAAATTTATTACATGCTGGACCTCAACTACTTTTATCTTCTGTTAGAGATACTTTTTGGATTATTTCTGGTCGCAACTTCGCACGGGAAATTGTGAGAAATTGCGTAAAGTGTTCTAGGTACGATGTAAATAATAAGATGCAGCCTATTATGGGTGATTTAACTCGTGCTCGTGTTCAACCAGTTTCCGCTTTCATGATAGTTGGAGCTGGTCATTTAATGATGAAGGACAAACCAGGTATAGGTTGTAAACCGATTAAATGTTTGGTTTCTTTATTTGTGTGCTTCAGTACTCGAGCGATACATTTAGAGCTAGTGCAATCTTTGACTAGTGACGCGTTTTTACAAGCTTTTCATCGTTTCATTGGCCGTCGCGGAAAACCCTCAGAGGTATTTTCAGACAACGGTACAAATTTTGTTATAATCAATAAAGATTTGGTAGAATTAAGTGATTTTTTTCAAAAATAATCATTCTAACATTTCTGAATACGTTGCCAATATCGGCATTGAATGTCATTAAATACCTGCCACTTCACCACATTTCGGTGGGTTATGGGAAGCAGGGGTGAAAGGTTTAAAACACCATTTACGACGAGTATTGGGAAATCAAATTTTGTTTTTAGTAAAGGTGCTATGGAGCGTCTAGAATCACGCTTATGGGAAATAACACGGGAAAACGCCAAGCTTCATTTTGGCAATTTTGGCTCTTTTTGGGGTGGGGGGCAAAATCGGAACGTCGCTGCTTGCCATTCATCGAGTCGCGATAGATCCCTTAGATTGATAACAATTGTCCAGTGCCGAGCGCGATACCATCATCGGAAATACTCGGATGTTGACTAGACGAGATCGGTAGAAGTCGGAACGTCGTTGCCACAGAACTCATACTTGTATCTTATGACTAGAATGCGTTTCAAATATGGCGGATGAACAAATCATGCATATCCTACAACACTGTATTGTCCTCTTCACAGTAGCGGCGCATAAAATCATTTGCGTATCTTAGGGATAGGAAATGGGTTGTTGTCTTGAAACTGGGATATTTCATTTTCTCTCAAATGGGACATCAGAACATTTGAAATATTGTTTCTCTTCCAGTAGAATAAATTACTGAATGATAGATAGCAAGATCTTAATGATTCACATCGAACAATTCTACCCAACTAGGTACTATCCATTTTTAAGATGACATAGGAAACATCTTGATTTTTCTTATGATGAATGACGGTAGATTTGATTCAGACTAATCTGTAACTTTTCTCGGATCTAATCATAGATATATATTATATATACTTACTCTATATATATTATGATTTCTATGGATCTAATTGTATAACTTCCATCACTACAAAATGAAACATTTATTGAAACATGTTCAATGCAGATTCTGGAAGATTTTGAATTTCTTTTATTAAAATTTTATCTTATCCATTCGTTCTTTTGCTTTCAATCACATACCTCGAAAGTCGGTATCAACTGAATCTGCCAACCTTTCAGCTATAGGACAATAATAGTCATTTGGGAAACAATGATGAAAATAGAAATCAAATGATTTTCCTCTGAAACTAAATCCCAACTTTGTTATGATGCGTTTTCGGCTTCAGTCTTATTTTATGTTTTAATTGACTTTCTGCATTTGAAGAAATTCCCAAAAACAATTTGAAAATCAGGCTACTCATCGTATCGTGACTTTTTTTCGCTTCTTTCATGTTTGAAACTGAAAGTATTTAATTTTTTACACACCTATCTCACTTCCAGTATTTTATGTGAATACTTGTCAAGTGGTTGATTGAATATTATTTTTAATTCTACAAATTTTTTTTGTCATCAATAAACTTTCGAATATTTGAGTATCAAATATCACATGCTGGGAAATGGGAATGAATGAATGAATAACATAACTGTGAATTAATTTTATTGATTACTGAATAATATTAGTCATTTTTCTTTTTATGTAGACCTCACATTTCAACCATATTACAATCAACCCTTCAGAGGGCCACAGAAGATGGCTTGATTCTGGTCCCCTGTCCTTTCTCATAATCAAACTCTGTTTGGTTGAATACATTAACTACATACCTATAATATGAGACTAAATGATAATCTCCACAATTATTGTAAATTCAATTTACCTAGAAGCAGGACTTATATAGGTCGATAGCCTTCGTACTGAATATATATTTGATTCAATAAAATACATTACGATCATTATCTTTTATATAGAGTTCAATTTTAAATCTCACCTCACTCAAAGTACAAAAATGAATGTGTAAACAGTTATTCTAGTGTATTACTTTTGACATTTTCATCAAAAACTGCTATTGCAGATATCGTTATTTTGAAGCCAATAAAAGGAGATACTTGGAATAGATGTCAGAAATGTTTGTGCTCTTCCTCATATATTCAACAGTTGTCTTTGAAAATGATTTCCAAAAGTGTTGATTGTCTTTTCTCATGGGTGCTTTGTAACTTCTTCGTACAGGACACTTTGAATTCAGAGACAATAACATAACTGTGAAATCAGTTCTTCCTGACTGGTCTGGATTGAAGATATCACAATCACTGAGTTCAGGTAAATCAAGTGTTGGAACTGAATTTGGCTTCAGTCTTGGCTGGATCTATCGGAACAAAACAATCATTTTGTGAAATGATCCGAACAAATTTTGTATAGATGTGGTTGAGACCATTCAAATTCAAATTTCTTATTTTCTGCTGAAAAAAAGATGTCGATGTGTGGGATCGAAGCGTAGCGAATCAGCAATCTTCGGATTACGAAGCGCACGTCTACACAACTAGGCTATGAGACCTTAGTGAATGTAGGTTGAAATGTTGTTTATACAGCGCGAGCCGCCGATCCGCCGAGTCGAGTGATGTAATCTTGCCGCAAGCCGGGTGGTATCAAACCGCAAGCCGAGAGTTGGAATAAAAATTATAGTAATTGTGAATGAATTAATTCGAATTGTTAAAGTGGTATAATAATAATGATGTTTGGAAAAATAGGAAAAATGGCGGCGGGTAACGGGAGTGTAACGTTTCAACGTGCGATTCCAATGAGGAACGTATACAGGGTGTTTGAAAATATATGATTTAAGAAAAAAATCAACAGGGAGTCTCAAAACAGTAATCAATTGAGAGAAAAAACAACAGGGTGTTTCAAAATACATCATTTAAGAGGAAAAATATGGAATGTTGGGTGGGAGACATGAATCATCGCATCATTGGAGCATCGCATCATTGGGGCATGCATGTATTCAGAAGTTTTCGTTTTACGTATACAGGGTGTGTCAAAATACATCATTTAAGAAAATAAAAATAAATACAGGGTGCCTCATAAACGTGCATCGTGATGGGGTTTGCCATTTAAGAAAAAAAATATATACCAGGTGTACCAACGAGCCAGTTGAGACAAAAAATATATACATGGTGTCTCATAAACGTGCATCGTGACGGGGTCCGTCATTTTTAAAGTGCGATTTGGGAGTACAGTTGGCATAAATATATATACAGGGTGTACCATCATAGTATTTAAGAGAAAAAAACATGGCAGCTGTCAAATTTGGTATACCGGGTGTTTCAAAATACATTGATTAAGAGAAAAAAACATGGCGGCTGTCAAATTTGGTATACCGGGTATCTCAAAATACATCGATTAAGAGAAAAAAACATGGCTGCTGCCATACAGGGTGTACCATCATAGTATTTAAGAGAAAAAAACATGGCTGCTGCCATACAGGGTGTACCATCATAGTATTTAAGAGAAAAAATTATGGCTGCTGCCATACAGGGTGTACCATCATAGTATTTGAGAAAAAACATGGCTGCTACCATACAGCTGCTACCAACTTGGCATTTAAGAGAAAAAAACATAGCAGCTATGAAAATTGGTATACCGGGTGAACCAACGCAACATTTAATCGAAAAAAACATGGCTGCTGCCATACAGGGTGTACCAACTCGACATTTAAGAGAAAAAAAACATGGCAGCTGTCAAATTTGGTATACCGGATGTCTCAAAATACATCGATTAAGAGAAAAAACATAGCGGAGTCTGATTGGTCAAAGCTCATTATAGTTGTACAGGGACGTCTCACAAATTTTTCCATTTGGGTGAAAAATATATATACAGGGTGATTCAAAATCCTCAGTCTTAAATGTTAAATGGGAAAATGGATCGACGAAAAACTTACCATTGTGTAAAAACATATAACGAGTGTTTCAAAAAAATATCACTGGAAATAGAAAAAGATGCGTAGTCGTTTAGAGTGAAAAAAAAAATATGCCCGCCATTTGACATCATCATAAAGGCATTATTTTTGGAAAGTATGTTAGTGCCATTGGGTAGTTGAAGTAATCACCAATAGAATGGTATCTGAAGAGTACAGACAGAAGGTTGAGGATTCTTTCGTTCCAAAAAACAACTAAAATAACAAACGATAAAATGTGTAAAAAATTTGACGAATTCAGCGGTTTTCACGTTCCAAAAAATGATTAAAATTATCGTTTTCACGTCCCAAAAAACAAGTAGAATTAGAAGCGTTAAAACACGTAAAAAATGTTCTCATGTTCGAAAAGACAAAAAATTTCGAATGCCGAATTATATAAAATATATAACGAAAACATGCGTTTTCGTGTTCCAAAAAACAACTAAAATTACGAACGCCAAAAATTTATTTTTACATGTATTTCTTATGGAAATTTGACATTTCAAAATTGCACAAAATTATCGTTTTCGCGTCCCAAAAAACAACTTAATTTTGAAACGATGAAACACATAAAAAATGTAACAAAAATAGACGATTTCGCGTCCATAAAAATGATTGAAATTAGAAGCGTTAAAACACGTAAAAAAATGCAATGAAAATAGACGTTTTCGTGTTCCAAAAATCGAGTAAAATTAGGAGCGTTAAAACACGCGAAAAATCCGATCAAAAAGTACCAGCTATCATACTTATATAGTAAATTCTACTCAATTGCACTTAGCTTTGGGTATTTTGGTGGTTATGAGGCTTCAACTATTTGCACTCAGTTGTGGACGTTTTTGAAGGTTATGAGGCTTCAACTACTTGCTTCTGCATATATGAGGTGATGTAATATATGTTATTTGGGTTGATTAGAATGATTTTGATTATTTACCAAGGCTTGACGGTAAATTTAGGATTAGGTAATCAGTTTTTTTAATAACAGATAACATCGACTGGCGCGTTTCAATGCCAACCTCAGATAAACCGATTAACGGAAGTGATAACGCCGTGGTTGTTTGATAATTTTATATTTCTGAAACGAACGAAATGAAACTAAATTCGATTTGCAAAAATTTTTATTTAAACCAAATTATCCATTTTTTATTTGCCTGTACAATTATGTCTTGCAAAGTCCTCATCAATACACATGCTAATATCGTAGATACTATAACTACCTAATCTGAGGCGGCAACTCGATGTAGGAAGATCCAAGCTGGGGAGTAAATTTGTTGATGTTGACTCCCAAGTTAACCACCTTCTTCAACGCCCAGCCTGAATCGCGTTCCTGGAACTCCTCAAGGTTTTTCATGATAGGAGCGATTACCTTAGACTCAAACCATTCATTCAAATCCGTATCAGGGTAGATAGCTGAGTTGGATGTTGTGAAGTATTTGTATTCAGTAATCGTCTTGTTCGCCTTAGTAATTACAAATTCTCCACAAAATATCGCATTCACCTTCACCGATCCATCCTTTTTGAGATAATTTTTAATTCTATTTCTGAATATGGCTTTGGAATCAATTAGGAATGATCGTGGATCCTTGTGTTTAAGGTTGGAAATGACGCCAGTTCTGATTCGACCATTGAATGCGGAGTCGGAATCATCCCAGTGCACACGTTCTCTCGCTCCTTCAGGTCGAGGAGAAATCCCTGCCCCCTTTTTCAGCATTGCTTCAAACTGGTTCCTTATAGTCTCAATATTCCTCAAGTGGGCTTCTAGGTGTTGCTTCTCACCCACGGAAGAAGCATAACGCATTGCATTCCTAATTTTCTTCAAACCCTTGACACATTCCACCAATCCTTGACGTATCTTCGCTTCATCATTCGGGGTGATGAGCCCTAGTAAAGCGGCGATGTACTGAACTAAATCATCAAACATGGACATTGCTGTAATATAATAAAAAAAGTCAAGTGTTGAACGTTTAACGTTATAAAGTAAACTAATGAAATTTAGTAGAGCTAAGCATAATGTAAACTCAAGTCGAACGGAAGACTGAACGCCGAATAAAAGGGTGTGGGTGTTGACTTATTTCACAAAAATTCTATCAATAAAAAAACTGATCAGCTTCAAAGGCCCCAGTTTTCAGATAATTTGTGCTACAACTTCCATAAGAATACACATCGAAATAGCGCATTTATCAAATATCCAGGGATTTGTAACATTTTTATGCTTTGATTCTCATAAATATGCATGTAAATTGTTGCATATCATTTGAAACATTTATGGAATAAAAACTCAAATTCAACTTCTCAATCGGACGGAAGACTGAACGCTTTCAAAAGGACTCAGTCGAAAAGCAAAGGCAAAGGCAAAGGCAAAGATGTATATTAAATTAAATTTACAATAAAAAGTGTATAACACATCACAACAGAGAAATAAATAAAAAGTTTAAAAACACACAGTAAAACTATCACTTTGCCACAGGGGGGAAAGGAGGGAATAATACTGGGTTTTTGGAGTGGGGTATTGCCTGCCCTGCTGAGGCCTTCAGCGGGCGGGAGACACCGTGCTCATTCCTGCGTTGCAGGCCTACGATGTTTTGTAGGTTTTCCTCTGCCGTAAGTGTTAAGTCTATGGTCAGTGGAGCTTCCCCGTCTCCTCCAAGTTATACGGGGGGTTTTGTTTGGTTATGTGTTAAGCATCAGACTATTGAATTTCATTATCGAGGGGGATTTTCAGTGGGTGGCTTCCCGGAAAAAAGTAGAAAAAACCGGGTTGAGACATTGTTGGCTTCATGTAGGAGCCTTTGCTCGTCTTTTTATTTATGGAGATAGGTCACTCGCCCTCTGGGCGCTCATGGAAAATATCTAATGCCTTGTAGATCGGCCCACCATGCCTTCTTGGCCTGTTATGGTGGGCTCGGACTGCTGTTATGTCCCTTGTCAATGGACTTCCAAGGATGAAGAAGCGGTAGAACTTGTCAGAAACTTGTCTGATATGTTCTTCGATTGATTGAATATCGGCTAGCTCTCGCAGAGATACTAACCGAATGTACCTGTCACTGTTAGTGACGATACGGAGCACTTTATTCTGCATCCTCTCCAGTTTTACCATCAGGTAATTGGGGAGGCTGCAGAAAACTGGACAAGCATAGGTCATCGCTGGCCTGATGACCTGTTTGTAGATGAGCATTTTATTCTCAAACGCCAACCCGGAGTTCCTCGCAATCAGGGGGTAGGTCCCTACCATTGCTGCACATGCCCTTTGGATTGCCAGGTTGACGTGATTCCTAAGTATGAGCTTTTTGTCCAGCTGTACTCCCAGGTACCGCACGGTATCGGACTCATCAATCTGGTTTCCCAGAACTCTAAATCCCTCAGGGATAGCTACACTTACGGCAGCGCGTTTCCTTGTGAAATTTATGAGTTCTGTTTTACCAGAGTTCATCACTATTTTGTTTTTCGCCATATACGGCACGACTGACTCCTCTACATGGTTCTCCACCCAGTATGCGGCTGACGAGCTATAGTTTGACTGCGCATATATAGCCGTGTCATCCGCATATATGGCCGTGTTCGTGAACTCATTAGTGGGAAAGTCGTGAGTATATAGCGAGTACAAAAGTGGGGATAAGCTCGATCCCTGCGGCACTCCTGCTCCGGCCCGCATCTCTGAAGAGCTGGTACCGCCTACTCTAGCCTTGAAAGTTCTGTCGACAAGGTATGAGTCTAGAATCTTCACCATGCATTCAGGCATGCCTGCCCGTAGCATCTTCATGATAAACCCCTCTATCCAGACGGTGTCGAATGCTTTTTGAATATCCAGCAGGACCATAACTGTGTTGAGTCCTAGGTGGAAGCCCTCCTTCACATCGTGGACAATCCGGGCTACCTGTGAGGACGTGGAATGTCCTTTCCGGAACCCGAATTGTTCCGCCGGTATGAGTTTGAGCTTCTCCTCTAGGCTCACGAATCTTTTCAGGAGGATTCTATCTACCAGCTTGGCTATGGCGCTTAGCAGTGATATGGGGCGGTAGCTTTCTACCCTGTTGTCTGGCTTGCCCTTCTTCAGGATTGGGATAATCTCCGCCAGCTTAAGCGTTGGTGGGTAGGTCTGCCATTTTATAATGGCGTTGATGATATGTACTAGCTGTACTAGAGACTTCCTCGGCAGATTTCTGAGCAGAACCGTGTCTATTTTATCGGCGCCAGCAGCTTTGCTTCTAGGGAGCCGTTTTATTGCCTCCAGGACCTCCTCGTAGTTGGTGATCAACTTCGTGAGGTCCCTCGTGCAGATCTTGGTGCTTGGCCTTGTTCTAAATTCGTTGGCTTCCCTAGAAACAGCCTCCTGCTCCGGGGTGGAATCGGCACTCGTCTGGAACACGCTCTGGTAATATTCAGCGAATAGCTTCACCTTTCCCTGTTCGGCCGTTTCCAGAGTCCGACCATTCCCTACGGCTGGAATCTCTTTGTGTCTCTTTCGAAGACGTTTAGACATTCGCCATAGGGAATTGTCGGACGCTTTTAGACTTTCGAGTTTCCTCTTCCAGACCTCGTTTCTATGTTTTTTAATAAGTTCTTTTATTTCACTTCCTAGGCTCATCATATTTTCACGATGGACAGGCCTTCGAGTGTTCTGCCACTTACGCCTTTCCGTGTGATTCAATTTGATGAGCCCTAGGATAAAGTCTGGAAGAAGATCTCTATCTTCTCTCACGGCCCTCTTTTTGGTGGTGACGTCCCTGGCTTCTCAGATGTTCTCTATCAGCCTCCGAGTTTCGGTGTCCACATTATCGCGCTCGATTTGTGGCGTTATGTTTGTTTTTTCATTTAGCACTCGCCTGTACTCCTTCCAATCAGTTGTGGAGTAGTCATACATGACTCTCACCCCCGTAGGGGGTGCTCCACCCTTGACTGAGAAGAGCACAGGGTCGTGATCCGAAATGAGCTCGGGGGCCGTTTTGAGTCTAGAGATGCCGAAGACGTTCTTGTATACCACCAAATCGAGGGTCGAGGGAGACTTACCGTTCCAAGGAAAGTGCGTATGCTCGCTAGGATAATCAATGATGACATTGTTATCCTGTGAGTATTCCCAGAGCGTCTTTCCATTCGCGTTGGGCGAAGTAGCACAGTTCCACTCAGGTCTTCTAGCGTTGAAGTCTCCCGCCAGCAGCACTTTGTGCCCGCTTTGGAGGAGATTATCCAAATCCATCGCCTTGAACACGTTTTGTGGAGGGTTGTATACCACATATATCCTTGTCCCACAGGCAAGCTCTATGCCTGTGTGTTCGATCGAGCTTTGCCTCTGTGGCAAGGGTACATGTGGTATACCCACCTTCACGAGTATAGCGACGCCGCCCCCTCTCACTGCGTTGGGCCTTTCTCTCCTGATGGCAGTGAATCCTCTGATTTGCAGCTTATGCTCCTGCCGAAGCTTTGTCTCGGATAGAAGCATTATATCAATCTTATGCCTATGGATGAACTCAGCAACAAGCTCATACTTGTTGCTGATTCCATCCACATTGAGCATGCACACCTTTATGGGCATTTATAGGCCGTAGCCTTGGATATTTTCCATGACATTCCAGAAGGCCAGGAATTTCTCATTGCCATCTCGAGCCCTTCTGAGGCCCTCGATAATGTCGTCCATGGCCTGCAGTAGGCCTTGGGTGTTTACCAGACTCTTTATAGTCTGATGCTTCTCCATGTAACTACTTACGGCATTGGCTAAACCTGGCTGGTCTGCCCTATGTTGTGTTTGGGATGGGGGTAGGGATTGTGGTGAGGGAGCCCTGTGACTTACTATTGTGGCTGCGTTTTGCTGCTCTTGTGGCTGGTTTTCCCGTTCTCTTCTCCTTTGCTCCCAGATGTTATTTTCGACTGCTGGGGCTGGCTTGTATCTTGGCGTCGGGTCTGCTTTTGCCTTCCGGTCTTCTTGGGCCTTAACGTGGTGCTGATATACCTCGCAGACTTCCGAGCAAGATGTGTGTGCTCCTCCACAGTTGAAGCATATAGCCGGGGTGGACCTTGGCTTGGGGCATGCCCTCGACCAGTGCTCTCCTGCGCACTTCATGCATCTGATTGCACGATTGCAGTTGGACTGGGCATGTCCCCATGCCTGGCATCGATAGCACTGAGTGACGGTTCTCTTGTTCCTTTTTATCTCCCATCGTACTATGACACCTCCCACTACTCGGAGGTTTTTATTCAGGTAGCTGACCGTTGCCTTCTTGTCAGTGAGTACGATGTAGAGCTTCCGCTCAGTGCTATTAATCTCTGTTATGCCGTAGGTGTCTAGTCCTTGACTCTTCAGGTCCTCGGCTATATCTTCGACCTTGGGGGAGTGGTCCAGCCCCTTCAGTACGAAGGCGTGCTTTCTTTCCCCCGGCAGGGTGTAGGTGTGGAATTGGACACCATCCACTTTTAGCCTATTCTTCAGGCTAGTGTGGTCCTCTGACGTACTCGCGTATATCAACGACGATTTTGCTGTATATTTGTACGTCAGATTTCCTTGTAGGTCTCCTTGGAGTGAATTTTTTGTTTCGGTGTCCAATTTGATTGTCCCTTTTATAATGATAGGGGGACATTTTTTGTTCCTACTTCCTGCCGGGGGCGGCGGTTGTTTGGTTGCCTTCGCTGTGGCAGTCTTCGTTTGGGGGAGGGTGTATCCAGGGTTGGTCTCCTTTCCCTGTGTTTCCTCCGCAGGTGTGTCTTCGCTTCCCTCTTCCTCCGCAATCGCATCGAAGGAGTTGTTTAGGTGGATAGGAGCGTCCTGGAGGGAGAGGGCCGTCCATTTCCTTTTTGCTGTTTTCTTGGGGAGTTGGAAACCCTCGTCTTCCTTCTCTCTTAAGGTCTTCGGAGGGGACTTGAGAATTTTCAAAATTCCCTCCAGTCGCTCCTTTTCTTTGGCCGCTTCTTTCTCGTACTTCTCCCGATAGTAGTCTGTGACCTCCCTCAGCTCCCTGTCTTGGATTCTCATCCAAGGGTAGTCAGCGAGTTCCTGAGGGATGGGTCTGGTGACTTTGCAAAATAGGTTGACCCTCTCGTTCACCTTGGTCTTTACGTGATTATCCAACGCATTGATTTGGTCACGAATCTGGCTATATGTTGGATAATCCTCCCTATTCTGCCTGTCTTGTTCCATTTCTACTATCGGGGGAGATTCACCTCCTGCCGCCTCTCCTGGCGATTGCGGGGGTGTGGGGGATGTTGGAGGGGAAACTGACTTCCTCTTCTCGAGGAGTCTCGCTTTAGACATCCGCTGCTTGGTTTCCTCTCGCTCTTTCCTGAGCTGCTCGTCAAGGATTTGCTGTTCCCTGACGGCAGCACAGAATATTGCGAGGCCCTTTGGTGGAGTGGTAGGGGGTTGGGGGAGATCGAGTTCCATACCTGTTGCCACTTCTTCGATAGTTTTCTCTATCATTTTGTTTTCATTTTCGACTGTGGCCCTTTCCTTTTCCTTCATCAATTGGATTTTTTCGATGAGGCTTCGGCCTGCTCTTTCCAGCTCAGTCTCCTGTTCAACCGTGCTGCTGGCTCCTTCGCTGTTGTTGGCGGGGGCGCTCTCGTCTTTCGGTTCCTCCTCGATAGGCTGAGGGGTGGATGTGGGTTCGTCTCCGTCTGAAGGGAGTATTGCATAGTCCGAAAGGGTTCTTGTGAGGCGTTTCTGTGGCTGTCCTCCCTTCTGACTGCCCTCTTCGCTTGTGCCCGGTTCGCTGCCGATAATTTCCGGTTCCTGCTCTGTGTTTGCAGGAGGCTGAGCTGGATTTTTTGGGGTTGGTGGGTTCAGCACTGTTCTTCTCCCATTTTTGTCGTAAGTGACCTCGAAGATTTCTGCTCTCAGTCTTCTTCTGGGAGCTTTGGATTGTGAGGGATTCCCTCCCCCTGAATTAGCCTGCTGCTTGGCATCCAGAATACCACTGAAGAACTTCTGGGTTGATAGGAAGTTCTCGGCTCCAGTGGTATTCATTTTCGGCTTTTTGTCAGGGGGGGAGTTCCCGGCTTCCCTTTGGTAGTCACTTACGAACTCGACTTTTCTATCCCCTAATTCCATCTCATTAGAGTCCTTGCTAGGGCTGCCGACGCTGGCAGCTTTTGGGGCAGGGCGTTTTTGTGCCTGCACGATGTCTTTATTTGACAGTTTGGTGCTCTTTTGAGGGGAGTTTTGGGGGGTAGTGCGTGGGGTGGTTTCTCCCTGTCGGTCTTTGACAGGGGTGACATTGTTTCGGGGGGTGAGATCCTTCTCACCCCCCGAAGGGTTCAACATTTTTCTTCACCGATGTAAATTTGCCGAAGAATGAATGTTACTTCCACTGATTGGTCAAAATGACCAAAGTGGGCGTGGCTTCTCGTCTGGGTCTAGACGCCGGTTCCCAGGAGCTGAGAGTATTCCCGCAAGATATACCTACTCTCCTGCTCACCTGGTCTAGACACTGGCCACTACGAAGTGATTCGCTGTGTGTTTAACACTTTTAACACTGATACGTTCACTTTACGATATAAAAATTTAAAAAATTTGCCTAAAGTTGTATGCGACTGCTCTGGACGGCTGGCCAGAGTCGAAAAGCCTCCAGTTGCAAATTTTCGAAATACCGCATGATTTGCATAATTTTAAAGCTTTGATTCCCATAAAATGCACATCATTGATACATTTGTAAAATGAAAATCGAGTTAAACTCGAACGGAAGACTGAACGCTTTGAAAAGACCTTAGTTTTCAGACAATATGTGCATCAGTTCCCAAAGTAATGCAATTACCATATATCATGAAATTTGTAGCATTTTTAAGCTTTGGGTTTCATTTATGAAATAAAAATCGAATTCAACTTCTCAATCGGACGGGCTGAATTTTATATCATAGCCACAGATCCAGCCTGTTGTAATACATATGATCCGACTTGTTATTGAAACTCATGAAAAAATCATATGAGCCAACCAGAGTTCGATCCTAGTCTCAATATGAAATTTGATCCAACACTTCATGTTACACTCAAATGTTGCACACATCTCGAGTTCAAGCCCCCTTCGCTATATTGTTTTAATCCAAGGATCAATCCCCCTGAGTTCAATTCCATGCGTCTCAAATAGTCTTCCAAATTCGAATGTCCACCAAAATTCGACAACTCACTTAGCGATCTTCGATGAAGAGATGAAGCGGCGAAACTGTAACGACCATTGTGTGACCTTGTCACACGCATGTCAAGTCAGCGTCGACAATGAATGAATATTACAAAAGCCAAGTACACTCAAAATTGTTCAAATGCCTTCAAATATCACTCCAAAATCATATAATGACAGTTTAATGAAAATTGGTATATTTTTTTATTAAGTGAAATATTAAATGGGTGTCTGCAAGATGCTACCTTCAACACTTCATCATTCATACCTTATCTCACTTTTCTACTTGATGCGTTCTCGGCATTTTAAGGCTTCGATTCTTGCATGCATGCATGCAAAGTGACACATGTCGTTTGCTTGTTTTCCCAATACATGGAATGACCAATCTGTGAACTTTTCAGCAATTGACAATTTTTAATTTAACTTGATCCAAATAGTGTTAAATTCTAGAATGTGTACGTGTGATCAAAGTTTTTATTGATTGAAAGGGAGGGGGTGATGATTAAAGGTTTATTCGCTAGAGAAAATCTCCATCAGTCAATTGATTCTCAGCAGAAGATGGAAGCAATACGGTTATTTTATGGTCATCAAGCGGCTAAGAAAATCAAACAGTTGAATATCAATATTGATTTGATTCAGCAGTGGTATTATGACAAAGAAATCTACTGTTATATTATTTACACCGATGATAAACCAGCAGCATTTGCGTTGCTTTCAACCATGGATTTTGACCCTTTGAAGAAACATACCAATCCTAAAACTATCAATTACATTCATACGTTGGTGGAGTATCGCAGAAAAGGATATGCAGCTGAACTCATCACTCACATTGAAAATCGTGAAGAATTTACAGCTTTCTGTAGTAACAAGGAATCTGAACAGCTATTTGAGAAATGCGATTGTACTTATTGGGGTGGAATGATATGTTCAATGTTTAGATATCCATAATAAATGATATCAAAATTTCAAACTCTTTTTCTTTTTCATTATCATCCTAGTGAATAATGATAAATCATTGAAATGCATTTTCCATCGAGTATTTTTTGGTTATAAATTATTTTAAGTATTTTTTTTCTGTATTATATCTAATTGTTTCAAATGAGTATTTGTAGCGCCTCCCCAGCTCAATATTGCATACTGCAAGCGCGACTCCACTGGAGAATACTACACTGTTTTCAATTGTGAAAGGTAAAAATTTACATCAGGTATTTGAATTTCAGTAGCAGACACCTCAACGTTTTGGTAACGTTTGAGATTTGGTAGCTCCATTTTAGATGCGAGTCAATGATAATCCCCAAGTATTTCATTTGATTGACAATTCGTCTTTTGGTAATGTATCGTTATTCTCCAAATAATATTCATGCATAGCACATTTTCAATCTAACGCTACTCCAACTGAGCTATTTCTAGCCATGAAAACGCTAACCGCTTTATCATTTTCATAACGTACTGGGATATTACCAATAACATATCCATCGTTGAATCGTAGACCATAAGTATCAGACTCGATCATTCATTACTGTTTCCCATGATTACCACCCTCCACCTCCATATTTTCACAAACTGTTCGGTGCAACATATTGAATACAACTGAATTGTCTACATTCCATCAAGTCTTATATAACAACGACATACTGCACCATACTGCGACATACTGCGACATACCGAACATACCCATACTGCATCATACGGTGACAAACCTAACCATACCGAACATACCCATACTGCGACATACACTGACATAATCAACTATACAGAACATAACTATACTATGACACACGGTCACATACAGAACATAACCATATTGTGACATACACTGACATACAGTGCCATAACAAACATACACATTGTACAACATACGATAACACACCTCGTTTAGCGTAAGTATGGCATACTGTGATATACACTAACATACTCAACCATACAGAACATAACCATACAGCTACATACCGCGTTTTTATCTAACCTCACTTTATGTTGAATAAATAACGCTAGCGAAAACGAAGAACGCCGACATATATTTTTTGTTTTTTCTAAATAAACAGTTGGACGGAAGACTGAACGGTTCAATAAAAAAAACACGCAAAAATGTGATAAAATAAGACGCTTTTCGCGTTCCAAAAAAAGACCTAAAATTACCATAGCTGAAACTCATAAAAATATGTAACGAAAACACGCGTTTTCACGTTCCGAAAAACAACTAAAATTATGAACGCTAAAAATGCACTTTTACATGTATTTCTTAGGGAGATTCGACATTTCAAAATTGCTCAAAATGTTCGTTTTCGCGTTCGAAAAAAACACCTCAAATTTTAAACGTCAAAACGTGCGTAAATGTAACCACAATAACCCTATTTCACATTACAAAAAAATGACAAAAATTTTAAATGGTAAAACATGCACAAATGCTACTAAAATAGACGTTTTATGAGGTTATTTTGATTATTCACCCTGAAAACATAACTCCTCCATACATAAACAAAATTGAATATCTATCAATCTGTCTGTCTCCTATCTGTCTGCCGCGTTGAGGTTTTTTTGAAACGCTATACCTAGTCTCATAAACAAAAAAATCCTAATGAAATTTTCGGTGGTGTCAAGTAATTTCGGAGATATGGCATATTATTTGGATTTTGGCTGATATTTTTGTTTATCAGGCGCCACAAGCTGATGGGTATCTCAAGTTAAAAATGTTATACCCCATCATGATACCGTTTACAATTTTTTTCTTCAAGAAACAATACAAACACAGATGTAATTCAATCTCTCTGTTTGGGCGAGATTTTTCAAATGCTCATATCCCCAAGCATACGTTTTTAATTGTATGCTATGAACGCTGACATATTTTTCTTTAACAAACATTACACGTCAGATGTAATTTAATCTTTGTATGGGTGAGTAGTTGTTTAATCAACCCCCCTTGATTCATTGATCCATTTTCCACCTGATATTTGAAAAATGACAGCACTCATCTTTTTTCCTAACAACGTTGAGAGGTTTTTCAAGACGCTGTAACGTTAGTTTGTTCTGGTTAGATCAGACGAAATTCATTGTTTTTTTTCTCCTAACTCCTATCTTCATTCTCCTATGTCCTAACTCCTGTCTCCTATCTCCCGTCTCCCATCTCTCGTCTCTTGTCTCCTATCTAACACATCACACAGATGTCAGATGTAATTCAATCTCTATGTATATGGGTGAGTAGTTGTTTCGAATCCCATTCTACGCGTTGGCCAATCAAACGTCGCCTTCCTTTTTTTCTTTAACGAATATTATGAGAAGCGTTGAAACACGTATAAAATGCAACGAAAATATGTGTTTTCATGTTCGAAAAAACATATAAAATTTCGAACGCCGAATTACATAAAATACGTGTTTCAACGCTTCTCATAATATTCGTTAAAGAAAAAAAGGATGGCGACGTTTGATTGGCAAAGATGTATGTGGTATACAACCCCCCTACAAACACATTCACGGCCGCGGATCTGGATAATCTCTGCAACAGCGGGCACAAGGTGCTACTGGCGGGAGACTTCAACGCGTTGAGGCCCGAGTGGAACTGCAACCGTCGGTCTACGAATGGAACAACGCTGTGGGAATACTCTCAGAACAACGAAGTCATCATCGACTTTCCAGACGACCCAACTTGCTACTCCTGGAACGGTGGTGCGCCTAGCACACTCGACCTAGTGGTAAATAAAAATGTAACAGAAATCTCCGAATTACGAGCAGTCTCTGAGTTAAACTCAGATCACGACCCTGTACTCTTTACAATCAAGGGAGGACCAAGGCCAAAGGGGCAACGAATATTATACGACTATTCAACAACCGATTGGAAAGAGTACAGGAGAGTGATGAATGAAATAACACATATCACCCCCATATACAAGAAAACAACATTGAGGGGGAGACTCAGAGGCTGATCAACAACATACAGAAGGCGAGAGATCTTACCACTGGGAAGAGAAAAGTTAGAGAGGACCGGGATCCTCTTCCAAGCCACATTCTTGACCTGATTAAGTTGAACAACCAAGAGCGTAAAAAATGGCAGACCACCCGCATTCCCTGACGGCAGCACAGAATATTGCGAGGCCCTTTGGTGGAGTGGTAGGGGGTTGGGGGAGATCGAGTTCCATACCTGTTGCCACTTCTTCGATAGTTTTCTCTATCATTTTGTTTTCATTTTCGACTGTGGCCCTTTCCTTTTCCTTCATCAATTGGATTTTTTCGATGAGGCTTCGGCCTGCTCTTTCCAGCTCAGTCTCCTGTTCAACCGTGCTGCTGGCTCCTTCGCTGTTGTTGGCGGGGGCGCTCTCGTCTTTCGGTTCCTCCTCGATAGGCTGAGGGGTGGATGTGGGTTCGTCTCCGTCTGAAGGGAGTATTGCATAGTCCGAAAGGGTTCTTGTGAGGCGTTTCTGTGGCTGTCCTCCCTTCTGACTGCCCTCTTCGCTTGTGCCCGGTTCGCTGCCGATAATTTCCGGTTCCTGCTCTGTGTTTGCAGGAGGCTGAGCTGGATTTTTTGGGGTTGGTGGGTTCAGCACTGTTCTTCTCCCATTTTTGTCGTAAGTGACCTCGAAGATTTCTGCTCTCAGTCTTCTTCTGGGAGCTTTGGATTGTGAGGGATTCCCTCCCCCTGAATTAGCCTGCTGCTTGGCATCCAGAATACCACTGAAGAACTTCTGGGTTGATAGGAAGTTCTCGGCTCCAGTGGTATTCATTTTCGGCTTTTTGTCAGGGGGGGAGTTCCCGGCTTCCCTTTGGTAGTCACTTACGAACTCGACTTTTCTATCCCCTAATTCCATCTCATTAGAGTCCTTGCTAGGGCTGCCGACGCTGGCAGCTTTTGGGGCAGGGCGTTTTTGTGCCTGCACGATGTCTTTATTTGACAGTTTGGTGCTCTTTTGAGGGGAGTTTTGGGGGGTAGTGCGTGGGGTGGTTTCTCCCTGTCGGTCTTTGACAGGGGTGACATTGTTTCGGGGGGTGAGATCCTTCTCACCCCCCGAAGGGTTCAACATTTTTCTTCACCGATGTAAATTTGCCGAAGAATGAATGTTACTTCCACTGATTGGTCAAAATGACCAAAGTGGGCGTGGCTTCTCGCCTGGGTCTAGACGCCGGTTCCCAGGAGCTGAGAGTATTCCCGCAAGATATACCTACTCTCCTGCTCACCTGGTCTAGACACTGGCCACTACGAAGTGATTCGCTGTGTGTTTAACACTTTTAACACTGATACGTTCACTTTACGATATAAAAATTTAAAAAATTTGCCTAAAGTTGTATGCGACTGCTCTGGACGGCTGGCCAGAGTCGAAAAGCCTCCAGTTGCAAATTTTCGAAATACCGCATGATTTGCATAATTTTAAAGCTTTGATTCCCATAAAATGCACATCATTGATACATTTGTAAAATGAAAATCGAGTTAAACTCGAACGGAAGACTGAACGCTTTGAAAAGACCTTAGTTTTCAGACAATATGTGCATCAGTTCCCAAAGTAATGCAATTACCATATATCATGAAATTTGTAGCATTTTTAAGCTTTGGGTTTCATTTATGAAATAAAAATCGAATTCAACTTCTCAATCGGACGGGCTGAATTTTATATCATAGCCACAGATCCAGCCTGTTGTAATACATATGATCCGACTTGTTATTGAAACTCATGAAAAAATCATATGAGCCAACCAGAGTTCGATCCTAGTCTCAATATGAAATTTGATCCAACACTTCATGTTACACTCAAATGTTGCACACATCTCGAGTTCAAGCCCCCTTCGCTATATTGTTTTAATCCAAGGATCAATCCCCCTGAGTTCAATTCCATGCGTCTCAAATAGTCTTCCAAATTCGAATGTCCACCAAAATTCGACAACTCACTTAGCGATCTTCGATGAAGAGATGAAGCGGCGAAACTGTAACGACCATTGTGTGACCTTGTCACACGCATGTCAAGTCAGCGTCGACAATGAATGAATATTACAAAAGCCAAGTACACTCAAAATTGTTCAAATGCCTTCAAATATCACTCCAAAATCATATAATGACAGTTTAATGAAAATTGGTATATTTTTTTATTAAGTGAAATATTAAATGGGTGTCTGCAAGATGCTACCTTCAACACTTCATCATTCATACCTTATCTCACTTTTCTACTTGATGCGTTCTCGGCATTTTAAGGCTTCGATTCTTGCATGCATGCATGCAAAGTGACACATGTCGTTTGCTTGTTTTCCCAATACATGGAATGACCAATCTGTGAACTTTTCAGCAATTGACAATTTTTAATTTAACTTGATCCAAATAGTGTTAAATTCTAGAATGTGTACGTGTGATCAAAGTTTTTATTGATTGAAAGGGAGGGGGTGATGATTAAAGGTTTATTCGCTAGAGAAAATCTCCATCAGTCAATTGATTCTCAGCAGAAGATGGAAGCAATACGGTTATTTTATGGTCATCAAGCGGCTAAGAAAATCAAACAGTTGAATATCAATATTGATTTGATTCAGCAGTGGTATTATGACAAAGAAATCTACTGTTATATTATTTACACCGATGATAAACCAGCAGCATTTGCGTTGCTTTCAACCATGGATTTTGACCCTTTGAAGAAACATACCAATCCTAAAACTATCAATTACATTCATACGTTGGTAGAGTATTGCAGAAAAGGATATGCAGCTGAACTCATCACTCACATTGAAAATCGTGAAGAATTTACAGCTTTCTGTAGTAACAAGGAATCTGAACAGCTATTTGAGAAATGCGATTGTACTTATTGGGGTGGAATGATATGTTCAATGTTTAGATATCCATAATAAATGATATCAAAATTTCAAACTCTTTTTCTTTTTCATTATCATCCTAGTGAATAATGATAAATCATTGAAATGCATTTTCCATCGAGTATTTTTTGGTTATAAATTATTTTAAGTATTTTTTTTCTGTATTATATCTAATTGTTTCAAATGAGTATTTGTAGCGCCTCCCCAGCTCAATATTGCATACTGCAAGCGCGACTCCACTGGAGAATACTACACTGTTTTCAATTGTGAAAGGTAAAAATTTACATCAGGTATTTGAATTTCAGTAGCAGACACCTCAACGTTTTGGTAACGTTTGAGATTTGGTAGCTCCATTTTAGATGCGAGTCAATGATAATCCCCAAGTATTTCATTTGATTGACAATTCGTCTTTTGGTAATGTATCGTTATTCTCCAAATAATATTCATGCATAGCACATTTTCAATCTAACGCTACTCCAACTGAGCTATTTCTAGCTATGAAAACGCTAACCGCTTTATCATTTTCATAACGTACTGGGATATTACCAATAACATATCCATCGTTGAATCGTAGACCATAAGTATCAGACTCGATCATTCATTACTGTTTCCCATGATTACCACCCTCCACCTCCATATTTTCACAAACTGTTCGGTGCAACATATTGAATACAACTGAATTGTCTACATTCCATCAAGTCTTATATAACAACGACATACTGCACCATACTGCGACATACTGCGACATACCGAACATACCCATACTGCATCATACGGTGACAAACCTAACCATACCGAACATACCCATACTGCGACATACACTGACATAATCAACTATACAGAACATAACCATACTATGACACACGGTCACATACAGAACATAACCATATTGTGACATACACTGACATACAGTGCCATAACAAACATACACATTGTACAACATACGATAACACACCTCGTTTAGCGTAAGTATGGCATACTGTGATATACACTAACATACTCAACCATACAGAACATAACCATACAGCTACATACCGCGTTTTTATCTAACCTCACTTTATGTTGAATAAATAACGCTAGCGAAAACGAAGAACGCCGACATATATTTTTTGTTTTTTCTAAATAAACAGTTGGACGGAAGACTGAACGGTTCAATAAAAAAAACACGCAAAAATGTGATAAAATAAGACGCTTTTCGCGTTCCAAAAAAAGACCTAAAATTACCATAGCTGAAACTCATAAAAATATGTAACGAAAACACGCGTTTTCACGTTCCGAAAAACAACTAAAATTATGAACGCTAAAAATGCACTTTTACATGTATTTCTTAGGGAGATTCGACATTTCAAAATTGCTCAAAATGTTCGTTTTCGCGTTCGAAAAAAACACCTCAAATTTTAAACGTCAAAACGTGCGTAAATGTAACCACAATAACCCTATTTCACATTACAAAAAAATGACAAAAATTTTAAATGGTAAAACATGCACAAATGCTACTAAAATAGACGTTTTATGAGGTTATTTTGATTATTCACCCTGAAAACATAACTCCTCCATACATAAACAAAATTGAATATCTATCAATCTGTCTGTCTCCTATCTGTCTGCCGCGTTGAGGTTTTTTTGAAACGCTATACCTAGTCTCATAAACAAAAAAATCCTAATGAAATTTTCGGTGGTGTCAAGTAATTTCGGAGATATGGCATATTATTTGGATTTTGGCTGATATTTTTGTTTATCAGGCGCCACAAGCTGATGGGTATCTCAAGTTAAAAATGTTATACCCCATCATGATACCGTTTACAATTTTTTTCTTCAAGAAACAATACAAACACAGATGTAATTCAATCTCTCTGTTTGGGCGAGATTTTTCAAATGCTCATATCCCCAAGCATACGTTTTTAATTGTATGCTATGAACGCTGACATATTTTTCTTTAACAAACATTACACGTCAGATGTAATTTAATCTTTGTATGGGTGAGTAGTTGTTTAATCAACCCCCCTTGATTCATTGATCCATTTTCCACCTGATATTTGAAAAATGACAGCACTCATCTTTTTTCCTAACAACGTTGAGAGGTTTTTCAAGACGCTGTAACGTTAGTTTGTTCTGGTTAGATCAGACGAAATTCATTGTTTTTTTTCTCCTAACTCCTATCTTCATTCTCCTATGTCCTAACTCCTGTCTCCTATCTCCCGTCTCCCATCTCTCGTCTCTTGTCTCCTATCTAACACATCACACAGATGTCAGATGTAATTCAATCTCTATGTATATGGGTGAGTAGTTGTTTCGAATCCCATTCTACGCGTTGGCCAATCAAACGTCGCCTTCCTTTTTTTCTTTAACGAATATTATGAGAAGCGTTGAAACACGTATAAAATGCAACGAAAATATGTGTTTTCATGTTCGAAAAAACATATAAAATTTCGAACGCCGAATTACATAAAATACGTGTTTCAACGCTTCTCATAATATTCGTTAAAGAAAAAAAGGATGGCGACGTTTGATTGGCAAAGATGTATGTGGTATACAACCCCCCTACAAACACATTCACGGCCGCGGATCTGGATAATCTCTGCAACAGCGGGCACAAGGTGCTACTGGCGGGAGACTTCAACGCGTTGAGGCCCGAGTGGAACTGCAACCGTCGGTCTACGAATGGAACAACGCTGTGGGAATACTCTCAGAACAACGAAGTCATCATCGACTTTCCAGACGACCCAACTTGCTACTCCTGGAACGGTGGTGCGCCTAGCACACTCGACCTAGTGGTAAATAAAAATGTAACAGAAATCTCCGAATTACGAGCAGTCTCTGAGTTAAACTCAGATCACGACCCTGTACTCTTTACAATCAAGGGAGGACCAAGGCCAAAGGAGCAACGAATATTATACAACTATTCAACAACCGATTGGAAAGAGTACAGGAGAGTGATGAATGAAATAACACATATCACCCCCATATACAAGAAAACAACATTGAGGGGGAGACTCAGAGGCTGATCAACAACATACAGAAGGCGAGAGATCTTACCACTGGGAAGAGAAAAGTTAGAGAGGACCGGGATCCTCTTCCAAGCCACATTCTTGACCTGATTAAGTTGAACAACCAAGAGCGTAAAAAATGGCAGACCACCCGCATTCCCGCACACAGGGAGAATATGCGACACCTGGGCCAAGAAATTAGTTCACTCATTCAGAGCCATAGAAATGTGACGTGGAACAGGAAAATGGAAAACCTCAAAGTCGGCGACAATTCCTTGTGACGGATGAACCGAAACCTCCGAAGGAGGCGGACGGAACTCCCAGCCATAGGGAATGGTCAAAGACAAGCGATGACCGATCCAGGAAAGGCAAAAATGTTCGGAGAGTATTACCAGAGCACGTTCCGGGCAGGCGATGCTGCGGGAGCTATAAGACGGACATACCCGTTGATAGCCAGGGACTCCAAGTTGTCTATGACTAACAAGGTGTTAATATACAAACAAGTCATAAGACCAACTATGACTTATGCATGTCCAGTGTTCTGCAGCATCACCAAGACTGAAATGTCGAGACTGGAGAGGATGCAGAACAAGGTACTCCGTATCGTCACTAACAGTGACAGGTACATTCGGCTAACCGACCTCAGAGAGCTGGCCGATATTCACTCCATCGAAGAATTTATCAAACAACAGTCTGATAAATTCTTCAGATACTTCATCCGCGAAAGCCCGTTGACCAAAGGTATAACAGCAGTCAGAGCCCACCATAACAGGCCCCAAAAGAGGCAGAGTAGGCTCATCTACCAGGCACTGGATATATTCCAGGAAACCCCAGAAGAAGACGTGTAAGACAACACACACAAAACACACCACAATGTCTAAATCCGGTTTTTCTTCCTTTTTTTCCCGGAGACTCTTCAAACACACCAATGAAAAACGTCCAATGATCTGATGTCTCACACGTAAAGTAATAATTCCCCCTGCATAACTTGGAGGAGGCAGGGAAATCACAACACCATGCGACGTAACACTGACAGCATTCGAACTACATAACACCGTAGAACCTACCGCAAGGTAGGTACGATCTGGTTCGGCCCTCCCGTGTCGAACCCCACCCCACAGTCTTTCACTCCCTCCCTACCACTGTGGCTAAGTGATAGTTTTAAGATCTGTGCAACGTCTATATTATATTTACATATTTATTTATTTTATATTCGTTATATGTTGTCACGCCGTTTATACATTTTATACTATTTAATCTAATAAATACTTTTTACTTTACTTTTTTACTGTTTCAAATGATATGCAACAATTTACATGCATATTTATGAGAATCAAAGCATAAAAATGTTACAAATCCCTGGATATTTGATAAATGCGCTATTTCGATGTGTATTCTTATGGAAATTGTAGCACAAATTATCTGAAAACTGGGGCCTTTGAAGCTGATCAGTTTTTTTATTGATAGAGTTTTTGTGAAATAAGTCAACACCCCCACCCTTTTATTCGGCGTTCAGTCTTCCGTTCGACTTGAGTTTACATTATGCTTAGCTCTACTAAATTTCATTAGTTTACTTTATATCGTTAAACACTTGACTTTTTTTATTATATTACAGCAATGTCTATGTTTGATGATTTAGTTCAGTACATCGCCGCTTTACTAGGGCTCATCACCCCGACTGATGAAGCGAAGATACGCCAAGGATTGGTGGAATGTGTCAAGGGTTTGAAGAAAATTAGGAATGCAATGCGTTATGCTTCTTCCGTGGGTGAGAAGCAACACCTAGAAGCCCACTTGAGGAATATTAAGACTATGAGGAACCAGTTTAAAGCCATGCTGAAAAAGGGGGCAGGGATTTCTCCTCGACCTGCAAGAGCGAGAGAACGTGTGCACTGGGATGATTCCGACTCCGCATTCAATGGTCGAATCAGAACTGGCGTCATTTCCAACCTTAAACACAAGGATCCACGATCATTCCTAATTGATTCCAAAGCCATATTCAGAAATAGAATTAAAAATTCTCTCAAAAAGGATGGATCGGTGAAGGTGAATGCGATATTTTGTGGAGAATTTGTAATTACTAAGGCGAACAAGACGATTACTGAATACAAATACTTCACAACATCCAACTCAGCTATCTACCCTGATACGGATTTGAATGAATGGTTTGAGTCTAAGGTAATCGCTCCTATCATGAAAAACCTTGAGGAGTTCCAGGAACGCGATTCAGGCTGGGCGTTGAAGAAGGTGGTTAACTTGGGAGTCAACATCAACAAATTTACTCCCCAGCTTGGATCTTCCTACATCGAGTTGCCGCCTCAGATTAGGTAGTTATAGTATCTACGATATTAGCATGTGTATTGATGAGGACTTTGCAAGACATAATTGTACAGGCAAATAAAAAATGGATAATTTGGTTTAAATAAAAATTTTTGCAAATCGAATTTAGTTTCATTTCGTTCGTTTCAGAAATATAAAATTATCAAACAACCACGGCGTTATCACTTCCGTTAATCGGTTTATCTGAGGTTGGCATTGAAACGCGCCAGTCGATGTTATCTGTTATTAAAAAAACTGATTACCTAATCCTAAATTTACCGTCAAGCCTTGGTAAATAATCAAAATCATTCTAATCAACCCAAGTAACATATATTACATCACCTCATATATGCAGAAGCAAGTAGTTGAAGCCTCATAACCTTCAAAAACGTCCACAACTGAGTGCAAATAGTTGAAGCCTCATAACCACCAAAATACCCAAAGCTAAGTGCAATTGAGTAAAATTTACTATATAAGTTTGATAGCTGGTACTTTTTGATCGGATTTTTCGCGTGTTTTAACGCTCCTAATTTTACTCGATTTTTGGAACACGAAAACGTCTATTTTCATTGCATTTTTTTACGTGTTTTAACGCTTCTAATTTCAATCATTTTTATGGACGCGAAATCGTCTATTTTTGTTACATTTTTTATGTGTTTCATCGTTTCAAAATTAAGTTGTTTTTTGGGACGCGAAAACGATAATTTTGTGAAATTTTGAAATGTCAAATCTCCATAAGAAATACATGTAAAAGTAAATTTTTGGCGTTCGTAATTTTAGTTGTTTTTTGGAACACGAAAACGCATGTTTTCGTTACATATTTTATATAATTCGGCGTTCGAAATTTTATGTCTTTTCGAACATGAGAACGTCTATTTTCGTTGCATTTTTTACGTGTTTTAACGCTTCTAATTCTACTTGTTTTTTGGGACGTGAAAACGATAATTTTAATCATTTTTTGGAACGTGAAAACCGCTGAATTCGTCAAATTTTTTACACATTTTAGCGTTTGTTATTTTAGTTGTTTTTTGGAACGAAAGAATCCTCAACCTTCTGTCTGTACTCTTCAGATACCATTCTATTGGTGATTACTTCAACTACCCAATGGCACTAACATACTTTCCAAAAATAATGCCTTTATGATGATGTCAAATGGCGGACATATTTTTTTTTCACTCTAAACGACTACGCATCTTTTTCTATTTCCAGTGATATTTTTTTGAAACACTCGGTATATGTTTTTCCACAATGGTAAGTTTTTCGTCGATCCATTTTCCCATTTAACATTTAAGACTGAGGATTTTGAATCACCCTGTATATATATTTTTCAGCCAAATGGAAAAATTTGTGAGACGTCCCTGTACAACTATAATGAGCTTTGACCAATCAGACTCCGCTATGTTTTTTCTCTTAATCGATGTATTTTGAGACATCCGGTATACCAAATTTGACAGCTGCCATGTTTTTTTCTCTTAAATGTCGAGTTGGTACACCCTGTATGGCAGCAGCCATGTTTTTTTCGATTGAATGTTGCGTTGGTTCACCCGGTATACCAATTTTCATAGCTGCTATGTTTTTTTCTCTTAAATGCCAAGTTGGTAGCAGCTGTATGGTAGCAGCCATGTTTTTTCTTAAATACTATGATGGTACACCCTGTATAGCAGCAGCAATGTTTTTTTCTCTCAAATACTATGATGGTACACCCTGTATGGCAGCAGCCATGTTTTTTTCTCTTAATCGATGTATTTTGAGATACCCGGTATTCCAAATTTGACAGCCGCCATGTTTTTTTCTCTTAATCGATGTATTTTGAAACACCTGGTATACCAAATTTGACAGCTGCCATGTTTTTTTCTCTTAAATACTATGATGGTACACCCTGTATATATATTTATGCCAACTGTACTCCCAAATCGCACTTTAAAAATGACGGACCCCGTCACGATGCACGTTTATGAGACACCCTGTATATATTTTTTGTCTCAACTGGCACGTTGGTACACCTGGTATATATTTTTTTTCTTAAATGGCAAACCCCATCACGATGCACGTTTATGAGGCACCCTGTATCTATTTTTATTTTCTTAAATGATGTATTTTGACACACCCTGTATACGTAAAACGAAAACTTCTGAATACATGCATGCCCCAATGATGCGATGCTCCAATGATGCGATGATTCATGTCTCCCACCCAACATTCCATATTTTTCCTCTTAAATGATGTATTTTGAAACACCCTGTTGTTTTTTCTCTCAATTGATGACTGTTTTGAGACTCCCTGTTGGTTTTTCTCTTAAATCATATATTTTCAAACACCCTGTATACGTTCCTCATTGGAATCGCACGTTGAAACGTTACACTCCCGTTACCCGCCGCCATTTTTCCTATTTTTCAAAACATCATTATTATCATACCACTTTAACAATTCGAATTAATTCATTCACAATTACTATTGTTTTTATTCCAACTCTCGGCTTGCGGTTTGATAACACCCGGCTTGCGGCAAGATTACATCACTCGACTCGGCGGATCGGTGGCTCGCGCTGTATAAACAACATTTCAACCTACATTCACTAAGAGGTCTCATAGCATAGTTGTGTAGACGTGCGCTTCGTAATCCGAAGATTGCTGGTTCGCTACGCTTCGATCCCCCACACACATCGACATCTTTTTTTCATTATTTCAAATTAAAATCCGCTAGCAGAAAATATAAAATTTGAATTTGCCGCTAAACTGACGACTTCGAGTGACGTGATGGGAGGGGCGGGGGTATCGATTACGTCACCGATGAACGCCAAGCAACGACGTTCCGACTTCTACCGATCTCTTCTAGTCAACATCCGAGTATTTCCGATGATGGTATCGCGCTCGGCACTGGACAATTGTTATCAATCTAAGGGATCTATCGCGACTCGATGAACGGCAAGCAGCGACGTTCCGATTTTTCCCCCCACCCCAAAAAGAGCCAAAATTGCCAAAATGAAGCTTGGCGTTTTCCCGTGTTATTTATTTCCCATAAGCGTGATTCTAGACGCTCCATAGCACCTTTACTGTTTTTCTTTGATTTTCAAACTCTGCTCATCCGTATCGAGGCAGTGCTCAATTCCCGTCCCATATTTCCTTTGACCTCCGATCCTGAAGATTTATCCGCTTTGACTCCCTCTCACTTCTTGATCGGAATACCCATGATGTCCATAATAGAGCCGTCAGTTGACCACATCAAGGAAAACCGAGTATCACAATATCAACTACTTCAAAAATTGTACGATCACTTTTGGCGTTGTTGGAGTCGTGAGTACATCAGTGAACTTCAAAAGAGAAGATGCTGGAAAAGGAGCCAAGGAAACTTGGAAAAAAGACAGTTAGTCCTTATTCGTGATGACAACCTTCCACCAACCAGATGGCATCTAGGTCGCATATTAGACTTCAATTATGGTAGTGATGGATTAGCTCGAGTAGCCTCAATCAAAACAGCAGATGGTATTAGTTCTCAGTCAGTAAATAGATAATGTCCACTTCCAGTTGTCGGCTGAGTCCTCCAAGGCCGGGGCATGAACAGTTAAACCCTCGAAGTTACAAGTCCGGTCCTGACCAGGTGTTGTTTCTACGTAAAAATGAAAAATCAGGGTGCATGGCACAAGAGAGGAGTTGTCAAGAAATTGTGACAGATATTCAATATTATTCATTCGTTGTCAATACTTTTTCTTCAAATATATTTCAAAGTGAAGTTCATAATACAAAATACGACTTTTTATTAAAAAAGCAAATACGAAAGATACACGTTATAGCCTAGCGGTAATTTGCCGGTGTACAGGCAAGCTTGTTGATTACAGTGCCGGGCCCCTCCGGTACAGCATTGTTAATTCTTATCGCAATTTCAATTGATTCATGCCATTAATTAAGGGTTTCCACACATCACGGATTTCTATGCTAGCTTGACTAAAGACTTTGTTGTTCATAATATTTGCACTCTCTTTAAACTTCCTTCTATACTAGCCCTCTTCTTTATGACTTCGGCTTCAGTCCATTTTATGTTGTGATGGGTTGTCCAGACATGATCCGCTATCCCTGACTTTGATGTTTCTCCTCGTTGAGTGTTTCTCTTGTGTTCAGTGGTCTCTTAGTTTCTCCAAGATAAGCTTCACCGCATTCACAAGGGACGCGATAGATTAAAAAAAATACTAGTTCACAAAATAAAAAGATACGTATGCGATATAGAACTAGAAAAGCAACAAAACAATTTTTGTCAGTTTTGTCATTACCAATGTCTTTAGTTAACGAGGGCCACGAAAGTGAGGCTGTTGAGGGGCATCAAACTTGATCTTGACTCATCTGAGTTGATACATTGATATTGAGTAGAATGCCAGTTGTACCTTCTCAATTCAATGCCTTGGTGGGTACAGGTGTGCACAGTGGGTAGGACACAATCATGCGAAGAACATAGTACGTGTATAGCTGGGATGAATACCAATGCAAGTGGTGCAGATGTGCTAACAAACGAAGAAATGGGGACGAACAGAGAAGGAACACTGATCAACAGAGGAAAAGTGGAACAACAACAGTGGGAAAGTGGAACAACAACAGTGGGAAAGTGGAACAACAACAGTGGGAAAGTGGAACAACAACAGTGGAACAGGAAAAATAGTGAAACATCAGAGGAACCGTGAAACAGTGGAGCACCCTGAAATAAACAATACCAGTGTGGCTTCTAAATACTCTTGAATGGGGCCATTAGTAGAGCCCAAATGCAAAAACTCACCTTCATTTATTGGAAGAGTTTCTTGTAATAGTTTTGATGGTTTGTTTTCTGTTAATAGCTAGTATCTTGTTCCAGGGGATTAACAAATGAAGACTGGCCTACAAGCCCTAAAAATACATAATCAAATATGCCTAAACATCGAGAACAATGATCACTCAGATGTGCTTACCCTAACCTCAAAAATCCTGCCACAGCAGAAGGAAATTTCCTCTGAATTATACAGCGTCAAATATCGCAACCAATATGAGGAAATTTCTATGTATGAATTTTCCCAAGACCCATCTATGATGATCAAGATTATTTTGACATAGAAAAGTCAATAGAATTAGAGGCCTAGCTATCTCTCTCAGATCGAACACGAAATGAAACCTCAGACAATCCGTAGGTGACAGAACTGACAGAACACTCCGAACCTCGGACTCGATAGGTGAGGTCATGGAATATCAATGTGATACCTTCATGAATGCATGATATTTGTTTGACCCACATTCAGGAGTTTCAGTGTTGCCAACTAAATAAGACGACAGTCTACGGAAAACGCTCATCACTGTTCACTATTCGAACCAAACACAAAAAAAAGAAGTATTCGAAGAAAAAATGTTACTGTTCTGTATCCTAATCACAAAGCAATAGAGTTATAACCGATGGTTTGTTTACAAAATAACGCTGTCGTGCAGCAAAATAGTTCAACTGTCATTCGCAGAATGCGGGCTGCATAAATCATTGCAACTTGAACATTGTATGTTATTATTTACTTTTATCTTAAGATTAGTTCAAGTCTGCTCGAATCAGTAGGGCAAACGTAAGCACTAAAATTCTAAAAGAGCTGTACATGACCGTGATCAATTTATCATTCTGAAACAGTGGCGAACAGAGTGGAAAGTTTATATCAATAACACAGAATTTCTGAAGTTATTGTATTAAAACAAAAAAGATTTTGCTAGTGCAAAATAAACCCGTTAAAGAAGTTCTAGTGATATTTGTTTTTTTCTAACAGTTTCTACAAATTTTCCATGTAGCCCCAGTTGGAGTCAATTGGAGTTCGCAGCATTCAGAGCAGTTTGAGTAGGATGAAACAATTCTTCATTCTTGATATCTTAAAGGATTATTATAATATTTCAGGATGTGAAATGAATAAATATTTCCCATGTGAAACTAGGCTTACTTGGCAGAAGGCTGTTATTTCGTTAAATGAAATTGGATTTTTGATAATTCATCCTTTAGCAAATTTTCTATGAGTTTCGAAGCATCGAATATAAAATATTTCAATAGTACGACCACCGAATCACCCCTGCCAAAAACTGACAGGGAGAGAACACATTTTGCAATAGTCCCCAATACAAGGCCGTTTCCCCTTCAAAAATATGTAGAAATACTATATGATGTTAGAAGAAAAAACCTTCGAATTCTCAATAGTATACTGAAATTTCATCTTTAAATATTTTCTTGATCTGTTTGTCGGTTTGTATAGAGCCCCTCGTATGGTTTCCCCATAAACTGGAAAACCTGCTTTTTGAACTACCAACTTTATGTTATTTGATAGTGACAGCTGACTTCAACACAAATTTCGATGACACTCATACACGTGGACGAATGATAGATAATCTACTTGGATCTTGCAACTTACAGATACAGGTATCCTAGGTAGAAAAATAATGCCACAGTTGACTATTTCTGTAGTAATTTTTGAAATGTTACATGATCGGTAGTACCTTCTGGTATGTCTGACCACGAACTCATAATCGGTAAGGTGGGTCTCAATTTCATTCATACCAACAAAAATACAAAGAAATAAACTGGGAAAGCAATCAATGGATGACGCATTCTAAACATTATATCATTAGCTCGAAAGTAATTTTATGAATGCATTACCGGTACATAGAATATAGATTAATACAGAATACAGATTAAATAAAAAGAAAATACCTTTGATAACCATAGAAATACTAACAACATGAGATGCTTGTATAGTAATCGTAAACATACAAAAGGGGCATTCTTCTCAGGTTTTACCACAAATACAGACGTTTATATTGAAAAATAATAATTAGGCTTGATGAAGAAAACTTTCATAGAGACCGACTAGATAATATAAGGAGTAGGGGTGTGCGGAAATTTGTTCGATAACATTGTTTCGACAGCAATATGTTCGACAGCAATTTTTCGTGAAATATTTGAACGAGCGGAAGTTTGTTCGAATGGAAATCTGTTCGACCAGCTCTTGTTCGACCTACATTTCGTCGGAAGTTTGAGAATTTTATTTTAAATACCCAAACAAAGGAAAAGTTATAATAATGCATATGCAATGCTACAAAGTAAGCAATATTATAACATAGCAATTACCCAAACTAAATAAAAGTTAAATAATATCTGAGACAAGAATTTTCTGACCAATAATAACCTCCCAACTTGCAAGCTAGGTTAGTTCGTTCAGGTTAGATCAGACTAATAAAATTCTTTCCTCAAAATGAATATATGGTATATTTAGTCGTAATAGACCGGGATCCCACGCCTATTATCAAAATTGACTAATAACAGGCTGAATCTTCCTGAGTAGCTTCATTTTGCCGAGACGCCCAACTTTTTTCTCTACGAAAATTCTCGATAGTGGTAGCTAATGAAATGCGCAGGCGTCAATCATGTCGATTTGGCGAGTGGAAAAAATTCATTAATAACAGTTAGTTTTTCAGTTGAACCTCAAGATAATTCGATAAAGTACTCGAAAATAGTTTTGTCCTACAAAATGGATGGCAGGACTGAAGAGTCCCCAACTCCCAACATGTACCAATGACGTGGTCATAAAAATTTATTAATAACTCGCGGATTTTTTTACCGTTGCTTGGTTAATATTTGTATAATTGAATGGTTATATTGTCCTACAAATTGAATGGTAGGTGTTCCCAGTCCTACGCTCCGAACATGTCAATTCCATGGTGAAAAATTTTTTATTAATAACAGGCTGAAACTTCCTGAGTAGCTTCATTTTGCCGAGACGCCCAACTTTTTTCTCTACGGAAATTCTCGATAGTGGTAGCTAATGAAATGCGCAGGCGTCAATCATGTCGATTTGGTAAGTGAAAAAAATTCATTAACAATAGTTAGTTTTTCAGTTGAACCTCAAGATAATTCGATAAAGTACTCGAAAATAGATTTGTCCTATTGAATGGATGGTAGGACTGAAGAGTCCCACACTCCCAACAAGTACCAATGACGTGGCCATAAAAATTCATTAATAACAAGCGGATTTTTTTACCATTCTTTTGTTAATATTTGTATAATTGAATGGTCATATTGTCCTACAAATTGAATGGTAGGTGTTCTCAGTACTACGCTCCGAAATTGTCAATTCCACGAAAATTCTTGATATTAGTAGCTAATGAACTGCGTAGGCGAAAGTCATGTTTATTTGGTGAGCGCAAAAATTGTATGGTAAACCCAAATCTGAAGCTCATGGCTCATGGTGAAACAAACCAATTGAATTAACTTCATTTCAAGGCAGTAAAATCAATCTATTTGACCGTAAGCCACGGGCTTAACAAGCCTACAGATATTTCGATCATACATTCTGAAATAAAAAATCAAAATATTTTGTAATTAGGCAAATTCATCCTTATTTTTGATATGATATGAATCGATTTGATTTTTTTGCTTTAATTCCAAATCGATTTTTTTAGAATAAACACATTAAATCTGATTTGTAGCTCGTAAGTCCCTCCATTCGAATGAGAAATTATATTTCACAAAAGGTGTTGCATTTCATAGCATGACGAGACACTGTTCAAAGGAATAAATGAATATTAATTAGATTATCATTTTTATTTTACAAATTCTATTCATACACAGAAGAATTGATTATTGACTACTTTGTAGAAAAACAGTTTGTTTTTTTCTGTATTATGAAACATATTTCTCACAAATGTCAGTAATGACCAGTTGCTCACTAGTTCAATATTGGATATGAATGTTATATTGATATTTTTTATACATTCAAATACTTCCAAAAATCTCAAAATTGATGATGTGTCGCCCTCTAGCGCCGAATCTGGTAATACGATCGAGTAGGGCTTTTACTCAGGATAGCTTCAGCTACAACATACCTAAAATTCAGCCATTTTCACAGCAAGACTTTTTTTCATTAAAAGTGTGCGGAGTCCTTTGATGATAGTTGCATACATTGTTGTTCAAAATTAATTTTTCCATTAACCAGATGTCGTTCCCTTACGAAGGACAGCCCTCAAAAGACGAAACTTGTGAGAGCCAAGGATTAACGAATTCTCACTTTTTACGTGCTTTTCCACTTTCTCGGGCCATCAGAGAAATATAAGCAATCGCTAGGCTTCGAACCCACGACCGACTATCACAGTGGATGAAAGATCGGTATTTTAAGTACTTGGCCACTTGACCCCCGTAAAATATAATATCTCTTTCGAACTGGACTTTTTGAGGCCTCTGGATATACCATACACTCTATTTTACCGTAGAGCAGAATTTCACAATTCGTCTAACCTCTTTGAAAGTTATCAATTATAAATTTCTGCTCTTCATATGACAATGTGGTGTTGAAGGTTTTTCCGGGTTACCCTGCATGTATTTAAGCGCATGCGATTTCATTTAAGCCGCCCCGGAGGGCAGATTAATTATTTCAACGTTTTTACTTTGTTATTGTTGTTTTCAATATGTTTATAAAAATTATGAAAGCTAAACAAAATTTTCCACTTATTTCATAAACTTTTCACGTAAATTATGATATTTTTGAATTGAACAAACAATTATACATTGAAAGTAACATTACTTCTCGAATAAAAGTTCATTAAATGAGCTAAACCACAATTTCAGAATAATTCGTTATTTTGAATAATTTTTGTAGGACTAGCGATACATACCCGTTTTTTTGTAGGACACTGTATTATTTAGGTGAAGGATACACCTACCTTTCATACCTTATCATTGTCCTACAGTTATTAATAATATTTTTTTTACCATGGAATTGACATATTTGGAGCGTAGGACTGGGAACACCTACCATTCAATTTGTAGGACAATATGACCATTCAATTATACAAATATTAACCAAGCTACGGTAATAAAACCAGCTGGTTATTAATGAATCTTTATGACCACGTCATTGGTACATGTTGGGAGTGGGGGACTCTTCAGTCCTACCATCCATTTTTTAGGACAAAACTATTTTCGAGTACTTCATCGAATTATCTTGAGGTTCAACTGAAAAACTAACTGTTATTAATGATTTTTTTTCACTCACCAAATCGACATGATTGACGCATGCGTATTTCATTAGCTACCACTATCGATAATTTTCGTAAAGGAAAAAGTTGGGCGTCTCGGCAAAATGAAGCAACTCAGGAAGATTCAGCCTGTTATTAATCAATTTTGAAAATAGGCGTGGGATCCCGGTCTATAACATTTAATATCTATCAAAACTATTTTCACTTATATTTAAAAATTTGTCAAACATGTTCGAATAAATGCGAGTCGATTACCTTTCCTCTCGAACAAATTACCAGGGTGCCAAATTTCTGTTCGAAAAAATGCTGTCGACCAAATTTCCGTCGAAGAAATGCTGTCGAATAAATTACACCAATCCAAGGAGTAGGGATTGTTGGAAAGTAATGAACCAAAATAGAAGTAAAACTAATAAATCACATAACATATCACAGTTGACTATAACGAATTGAATTTATACTATTGCAGTATTGTAAGTAAACTCACTGAAAATATCTCAGTAAGAAGGATACAATGTATACAGGAAAGATAGAAGCTTCGAGGAAACTGGAAAGAGTTTAGGTGATGGGGTACTCATTGCTATCTCAAATAGTTCAAGTCCTCTGTAATTTCGGTGAATAGTCAATTGGAAACCTTATTTGTGGAAGCAAACTTTTTTGGCAATAAGTTCATACTGAATGCGATATATACAGTGTGTCCATTTACTGCGTAATTCTTCGATATCTCGAAAGCCATAACCTATAGAGGAAAACTTTAAATGAAAAACTTCTTCAGTTACAAAAGTTGCTTATTTTCAAATTATTTTCAACATGAGTGGCGCAGCCACGGGGGTGGCTTTGGGGCTGCAGCCCCCCCCCCCCCCCCCCCAAGCAAGTCACCAAAGTCACCATTATCGTTAAAAATCTATTGACCCGTTGCTTCTTTCCAGAATGTGAAAGCAAGACAATCAAACAACCTCGAAACATTTACCATCTGAAATATACCTATATATAAAAAAAAATATTTCAAGGACCATTCAAATCTAATTTCCACATTCGCATTCAATAAAACTATTACTGTTTTCATTTTCTTTTTATTGCTGGCGCTGTCGGCTGCAGCTGTCAGCTGCCGCTGTCGGCTATCGCCTTTGAGCTTTTGATGAGTAGAATATTTGCCGCTTACCGCCATTATGAGTAACGCCGATACCGTGTTCTTTCTCTCAAAATGTTTTTAATAGTAAGCGATTAGCGGTAGAAGAGTACCGGAGCTCAAACGAGACAGTAGTATTTTATGAATAGATTTGACACAGACACAGTAGTATTTTCTTGAAGTTTTGACACGGTTTTTACTCTGTGGTTTTACTTCCGGAGTTGGAATATTCGAACTGTTCAATACATTAGCTGTTTTTTGGTACAAAAATTGAAATGGACCAGAAAAGAAAACAAAGTTAGATCCTAGAATTTTTTGCCTCGAAAAGTACTAAATCTTCAGGTTCAGGCAGTTCTGCTGGCCTGAATCCAGAAGTTGATACAGAAAAAGGCATAATGGTAAATCAGGCAGATGCAGTACAGTTCACACATAATTCTGATGAAAAGGAAAATGATAAGGCAAGATCTGAAACATGTGAGTTTGATAAAAGCTTATTTCATTTGATACAAAACAATCATTACTCAAGCAGTATGGACAATGGCAATATTGATTCAGTAAAATTGGAATTTGATAGCGACTCATTACAAGACCCTAATGATATTTCTCTTTGGAAATCGAAGTAAGTTAAAAGTGATAATCTGATAAACATTTTCGACAATTTTTGGAAGCCGGATGCTAAAAACAAATTTCCAGAGAGAACATTTCAAGAAAATTTTCACAGAAAGTTTCAGTATTCTTGGTTTGATAAATATTCTTGGTTAACGTATTCAGGAGTGAAGGATGCTGTTTACTGCAGATATTGTTTTCTCTTTTCCAAATTAGTGGTGGGGAGGAGTAGCTCCCAGTCAGTGGGTTATATTGTGAGGGACGGTTTCACAAACTGGAAGCGGGCATTGGAACATTTTGAAAAACATAACTTGAATCAATATCACATGAATTAGATAATTCGAGCGAATAATTTGAGAGATGTTATTTCTAAGAAAAAAGTATCAATTATCACGCAGTTGGATAAAGTAAAATTACAGCAAAAAATTGAAAATCGAAAAAAAATATCTTCCATAATAAAAACGGTTATTCTTTGTGGTAAACAAGGGTTACCTTTACGGGGTCATAGAGATGGTGGACCCGTGACAATTGAATGGCCGCCGGAAAATGAAGGCAACTTCCGAGCGTTTTTGAGAATGAGGGTCGAGTGTGGAGACACAGATTTGAAGAATCATCTAAGGACCTGTAATAAAAATGCACTTTACACCAGTTGGGATATTCAGAATCAAATCATAAATACATGTGGGATTATAATCCAGCAGGAAATTATTGAAGAGGTAAAAAAAAACAAATTCTTTTCGCTATTGGTAGATGAGACCTCGGATGTATCTACAATAGAACAACTTACTCTTTGTGTGAGATACTTCAATGAAGATGAATTCAAAATGAATGAACAGTTTTTATCATTCGTTCCACTAACTGGTCAAACAGGAAAAGAGATAGCAAGTACAATTTTATCTAAAGTAAATGAACTTGGCCTCAGTACAAATTATCTCCGAGGACAGGGATATGATGGAGCAGCGGCAATGAGTGGCAAAGATTTGGGAACGCAAGCATTTATAAGTAGAGAACAGCCACTTGCAATTTACGTTCATTGTGTGTCTCATTCTTTGAATCTGGCAATATCAGACACTTGTGAAATCCAGGAAGTGAGAAACTGTATGGGGATAATTGAAAAAACGTATTCCTTCTTCAACACTCCCAAAAGGCAATTGATACTTACAAAAAAAGTTGAATGAAATTTGTCCTGCATCGAAAAAACACAAGTTAAAAAAAATGTGTCCTACTCGATGGGTTGCTCGTCATGATTCCGTGCTAGTTTATGCTGAACTTTATGATCCCGTGTGTGCTGCCTTAGAAGAAATTCGTTTATGGAAAGACAAGGACGCATCTTCAGGAGCAACGTTATTGTTGAATTCAATTCAGAAAAGGATCAGCTCAATGATATAAGAAAAAATGCTGAAACAGAATTTCACTCAATTTTCAATGCAGTAAAGATGGTTTGTGAAAAATACGACATTTCTCTCAATTTGCCACGAATAAATAAAAGGCAGACTCACAGGGTCAATGTCGAAACAAATAATGTGGAGGAATACTTTATAATAAGCATTTTCTTGCCTTATTTAGATGATTTAATTACACAAATCCAAAACAGATTTTTAAAACATAAATCAATTTTATCCTCATTCATGTGTCTGATTGACACAGAAAATAATTCATTGGACGATTTCAAAACTGTTTGTGAATTCTATAAATGTGATATGACAACATTAAGTGAGATTAATCTTCAATGTGAATTCAAGTTGTGGAAAAAAGAATTGTTGAAAATTCAGAGAATTGACCCAAAGAAAACAATGTGTGCAATGTCAGCCTTGTTACACTGTGAAAGGCATTTGTTTCCAAATATTTATATATTGTTAAAAATCTTTATTTTACCGGTGTCAACTTCCACACCTGAAAGAACCTACTCCACTTTAAAAACACTGAAAACATATTTAAGAAATGCAATGAATAATGACAGACTAACTTTTGAATATACACTACAATTTTGTGTTTGATATTGAAAGGGTGCTAGATATATTGGGGACTTCAGAGATAAAGTTAAACATCTGAGAGTTTTAGATAGAGTTTAAATTGATGATTTTTAGTTTTTTATAAGTATTTCTAGAATCACTTTTTGTGTTGCTTGTCCTGTTTTTGTAGGTATGTAAGTTTATATTATATTAAAAAAAAGTTTTTCGAAAAACATGTGTTACTTTATTGCATATTTACTGAACTACCTCTGACTTAGAAATGAATAATGAAATAATGAAAGTGAGAGTTGTTATTATATGATCCATGTCTTGTTCAGCGGGCAGCCCCCCCCCCCAAACTGAAATCCTGGCTGCGCCACTGATCAACATTACTGGTTGATTTATAAAAGCAGGACGGCTCAGCGACGAGTTTTCTTAAATGGAACACCCTGTATTTTTCATTCGGAATTTATTCAGCCAAGGTTTACCTCTACGTCGCTGTAAGAAAAATTGGAATAGGATGCTGCATTGCCAAGTTATAATTGATAAACTTATTTTTACCACTATTGAAGGGTCATGTTAAATTGGACATGGAATATTCATTTATACAAATTTTTAAAATATTTTTGACATACAGTATTAGCAAGGTATCACTTTCACCAATCCAGTAATTTTGCGACATGATCCTATACTCCTATACAGGGTGCTGAAATTTGCATTTTGAATATTGTAAGATTCAGACGACGTCCATTAGAATTTTCTGAATGGAACACCCTGTATCTTTCTTCACAAATTTATTCCGACATCTTTCGCCTTTTTATTTCTGAAACAAAAATCAAAATCGGTTGCGGCGTTGTCAAGTTATGAGTAATTTCCATATGTTTACTACTATTTCGGGGTAATTTGTACGTCATAGCTCTTTCATTTATTTGTATTGGGAAAATATTGCGTTGCTATTGTATAATCAAATTTCTACATGGACCATCATGTATTTTTTCATAATAGGAATATTTACAGACTCTCCAAGTTTGAATTTAAAACAAATAGAGTGGGTTTTGAAAAATTGATCCAAAATACTACTTTCACAGATATTTTTTGCGGACTATGAATTAATTTTTCGAAATACATTTCCATTATTTGTGTAGTGGCCTGTCAAACATCGCAACAATCAAATATGCCTTGCATTTATTTAAAATTTTGCTCACCCGAAACCCCGTAGTAAAGGAATATTCTTTGTATTATTATGTAGAGTTTGCCTTCTTCAAGTTAAATGGAGATTTGGATTGCGGGAATAAAAACAATGAAATTTTCAAAAAATTGTTCTTATTCTCTCATTCCAAATCTCCATTGTTTGTATTGTAGAAGTTGCCAAATAATACATATTTTTTGTCGAGATATTTTTATTCGAAGTAATCCAATAATGTTTGAGGTTGAGATAAAAGAAAAACAAGTAATAGATGAATTAAAGCAAATAAAAAACTCATTACAGAAGTTGTTCGAAATGTCTTTCATCCTGATTGATACAAGCCTCAAGTCGCACTTCAAAATTTTCCCTTACGTTGAACAACATGATCTGTGTTATACTTCGAAAGGCATCCCGAATTCTTTCTTTCATGTCATTAATGGTGGTAGCAGGTATATGATGAACCATAGATTTCACGTGACCCCATAAAAAAAGTCCATACTGGTCAAGTCGGGAGATCTCGATGGCCATTGGATTGGTCCTCCCCGACCTATACATTTTTGAGGAAAATATTGTTCAAGATGGTTCCGAACTTCTCTATGATAGTGTGAAGGTGCACCATCCAATTGAAAATACATGTCCTGTTGAATCACCAGTAGAATTTGCTGAAATAAATTGGGCAGAACACCTTGTAAAAAATGCAAAAATCTCTCTCCGGTTAAAAGCTGCTCGAAGAAGAACGGCCTAATAACGTAATCATGGAATATACCTCCCGAAACATTGAGCGTCCACTTATGTTGAAAGTTAGATACTAGAATAGCATGCGGGTTTTGAGTAGCATAATAGTAGAAATTAGACGATAAACGAATCCATTTCTGTGAAATGTTGGTTCATCACTGAACAGCACATTTTTGAAAAATGAAGGGTTTTCTCTTATTTTGTTTCGAGCCCATTGACAAAATGTAACTCGTCTTCCAAAATCATTTTCTGTAAGTTCTTGGTGGAGTTTAAGATGGTATGGATGAAATGGATGATGTCTTAATATCTAATTGTTTACATATTTCTATAACACTTAATGTCGGATTCTCAGTTTCTGATGAAGCGATTGCAAATGCATTATCTTCTGTCAAAATAGTTTTTTCCCTTGTAGATTTTTCATAATCTACACTTCCAGTGCGCTCAAATCTATCTTTCAATCTTCTGAAGCATATTTCTGAGAAAAATTTTGGGCATATATTCTAGAGGCTAACAGACAATTACCGTGGCTTTCTCCCGAAGTGTACTCCATGCTTATCAATTCTTCCTGAAAATAATTCATTTCGAACACTTAACATCAAACACTTAAAATTTTCGAAAATGAATTAAACGGACGTGTCGATGAAACGATCTTTTTTTTTCATTGGTAACAAAGGTAGGACGCGCAGAGATACTTGTGGGGAACAATTTTGAAGATTTCCGTGTGTGTGTGTGTGAATATTTTAGGTATTTTTCAGTGTATAACTGTGCTCCAGTGGGATTTTTGGGAGAATAGATGATAAATAATGGATTGACGATCTGAACTAAAGAATGTAATTAAAATAAAAACACTTTGAATAAGGTTCAACTGTTTGAGCAGGCCAGTGGATGAACTGCCTTTAGACCACTATTCTGACGGCCTTCAGACCACTGTTTTAAATGCAGATGTTGCTTTTGACATATTTGTTTGTTTCACATAGGTACATATGATTTAAATCATGAGTAACAAGATTACGGAATATTTCAAATTTGGACAATGCACGTATCGCAAAAATACCTGAATGATCTTTATAGAACCTCGATTGTCATGTGGCAGACAATATTCCCACAATCAAATCAAATGAAGGAACCATGCCTTATAAATAGTCCTGAGATAGTGATAAACATAAAGTAATTACTCATAACTTGACAACGCCGCAACCGATTTTGATATATTTTCCCCAATTCAACATGACCCTTCAATAGTGGTAAAAATAGGTTTATCAATTATAACTTGGCAACGCCGCAATCAGTTTCAATTTCTTTTACAGCGATGTATAAGTAAACCTTAGTGGGATAGATTTCGAATAAAAAATACTGGGTGTTCTATTTAAAAAAAACTCATCTCCGAGTCGTCCCGCTTTCGTAAAACACCCAGTATTGTTGAAAATATTTTTGAAATGGGTATCTTTAGTAATGGAAGAACTTTGTTCTCGAAGTTTTTCTCTAGTGATAATGGCTTTCGAGATGTCGAGGAATTACGCACTGAATGGACACACTGTATATATAAGTCAAGCTCTCGAGTGTATGCTGATTGAATGACAGTGTTACTAGTGATTGTCATTTAATCATAATGGGGGATTTCAACATACCGAATGTTGATGGTATTGACCATGAATTCAGCATGAAATCTCTAACCACAGCCTCAATATCACAATTGATGAATTTTTTTCACTTGAAATCATTCAACAACTGTTTGAATGAAGACTTCAGGACACTTGTTTCAATTCTCAGCAATACAATTGTTGAAGTCGTTTAGGAACTCTCTCCAGTTGTTTCTGTTGATTCAAAACACCCTCCATTAGTTTGTATAATAGTATTACCCAAAAACAATTCAAAAAATCAACCCACAAAGAACCTGATGAATGAATTCTTTCCTTTACTGTGTCAAATACTGTGCGATACCAATTGGACATTACTTGGATATCTTACAAATGTACATGATCAGGTTTACGGTTTTTTTATTACGTACCTACTCGATAACATTCTGGAAATGACTGTTCCCAAATTCACTCATTGGTTCACCTCTAAAATCAAGCGAAAGCTCAGACAAAAGATAAAAGAACCTATCGATTTTTTACCTGAATAACTATTAAAAGTTTCGTTGACATACAAAATGCACACGAAAATTTCATAGCCAATGTTGGAGATAATATCTACTCTCACCCCAATGTATTTTGGAGTTAGGTAAAAAGTAAAAGAAATGGCAGGCAGCAGAGTTCTGATTTCAAAGTTGACGAAGAAGCCACATCTGATTCCACATGTATATCTCAGGGTTTTGCCAACTTTTTCAGCTCTGTATATGAACCGGTTTCATCTACTTATGACATTCAAACCATAAAAAATGTTTCTAACGATCATCCCCAACGAATTATTTACTTATACAAAAATAACCGTTCGGGTCATGGAAGTAGCATTTAAAAAACTGAAACCGAAAAAATCTGCAGGTCCGTAGTGGTATTTTCACTTATACATTCATACATTAAATGCACTAAATTGACGCCAATACACAAAAAGGGAAAAACTAATATTATTTCAAATTACAGACCTATCGCTATTCCGAATTGCCCGGCAAAATTATTCAAATATATTATTAATGACAAAATTTATGGTCATATAAAAAATCTTCTGCCTCCATCTCAGCATGGATTTTGTGAGCACAAATCTATTGAAACTAACTTGAGTTCGTTTGTGAACAACGTTGATGAATTACTGAATATGGGGAATCAAGTTGATGTGGTTTATATAGACTGCCAAGGCGTTCGACAAAGTACACCATGACATTCTTTTGGCTAAGCTCATCTCATATGGCTTGAACGAGTTACTCTTGAATTTTTTGTTATCATACTTTTCTAATAGGGACAATATATTTCTTTTCAGGAAGATGAGTAACTTTTTTTTGGCAAAGTCTGGAGTTCCTCAGGAGTTAAACTTGGGTCCTCTTTTATTCTTGATTTTTATCAATGATCGACCTAATACTTGTATCATCAAATTCTCTTCTTTACGCTGATGACTTCAAAATTTTTCGTTCCATCAAAGACATCAACTATTATATTGCATCACAACAAGATATTGAAGTCATGCACGTATGGTCTGTCTCTAGCAAGCTATTATTCAATATGGATAATTGCATCATTATAACCTACAATAGGAGCACTAATCCAAGTAATTTTGTTTATACAATGGATGGTATAATAATTTCCAGAGTCAATGGAGTTGAAGATTTGGGTGAGAATTTTCACAACAATTGCAAATTCAGTGATCATATTGATAAACTTGGTGATGAATCAATGATATGCTGGGTTTTCAAAAGATCTACTACTGACTTCACTAACATTGATTCACTCAAGTATCCTTATTTTTCCCTGGTTCGGAGTCGTATGGAATACGCTTCAATCATTTGGGACCCCTAAATAAAAAATATGAAAATGGTTTCAGAAACTGTTAAAAACAAATTTCTCAAATGGGTATTTTATAAAAAATATAAAATTAATTTTGGGTTTGACTCAGTTCAACCAATCCGTGGTAAATTTGGCATAGTTTGGCTGGAACATCGAAGATGTTTTAATGAAATAACATTTCTGTATAAACTCCTCATAACAGCTATATTGAATGTGAGTACTGGTTGACACAAATAAAATTATATGTCGCTGCTCTGGACTTCACCCTAAACCGACTCTCTTCCAGATTAACAACGAAGCTACTATTTTTGGTGACATATTCTCTTTGTGTAACGAATATGCTGGAAACATGAAACTTGTTTTTTTTTTTATATTTTCCTTCGAAGATTCAGAAATGAATTGTCTGGTATACCAATCGTTAATTGAACATAAAACCTTTGTAATATACTCCTACTTTTGACAAATCCCTGCACTCTGAGGTATATTCGTAGTCGTCGTCAATTTACTCAAAAAAGTCAATTTGATTATTCTCTTTTCTGTTTACAATAGTTTCTGATGTATCATATTCTACATTCTCCTTGTTTTTTCTGTTTCTTTTTTAATCTATGTTTACCATAATTCTAGTTAAAATCACTTAGTATTCAGTTGGGATACATGTTATTAGGTTAAGCCTGTGTGTTTTCTGTGAATAAATAAATACAGAGAAATCAATGTCAGAGAGTGCGCTGCGGCAGGATTTTGTGATACTTCTAAGGCTTTCGACTGCGTGAATCACGAAATACTACTCCAGATGCTCCAACTCTACGTTTTCTGGAACACGAGTCTTGATTGGGTTAAATCCTACTTGATAAATTGGCAACAGCTAGTACGCTATATCGTAGCCTCAATTATTGCTGATATCGAATATGGAGTGCCACAGGATTCAGTTCTCGGTCCAACCCTGTTTCTGCTTTGTATCAATGAAATCACCAAACTGAACATAACGGCGAAAATCATTTTTTTTACAGATGATACTACCTTCTTATGGCATGACAAAACATCTCGACAATTGCAAGAAAAAATATAGAGAGAGATGGCAATAATAAACCGGACTTCAAATGATAAATGTGTGTAGTGTTGTGTTCATATCCTAACGTTCGTATAATTATTTTTAATGTAATTCAATCAACATTATTTTCTGATTGTTTGTAGTTTTGTACTTTTCATTCTGGCTCCAACATTCCTTTTATATATTTATGTAGGCACACATTTTTAATCTTATTTATACATTCATCCTTCCAATATTGTGACTATTATATGACACGACAACTTGTTCTTCTACTAGAGGATATCATCATCAATTTTTTTTATCATTTCCGTCAACCCATTGCACCCCTACGCGCAACCCTCGGAAGTCTTCGAGAGCCTTGTGTGAGCTAGGGAAGATGTAGCCCTCACCTCTTAACGTGTGATGCCATGCACGAGACCGATAACCATGCTGGGATCTTAACCCTCGAACCTTCGCTTGAAAGGCGAACGCTCTACCAGCACGGCCCATTGATTGTGATAATTAGCAAATTTTTCTTGACATAACTTTTTGTGAATTTTAACCTTCCACAGTCTTAAAATGAAAAAATGTTATTCAAACAGGTGCTGATCATACTCCTACTAGTCACAGTAACTACTAAGAATATAGTCACAGAAATATCTATAGAACCCACAAAAATTACTTCGACTGATGGACCTTGACTTCACATACCCAAATATTCCTTGGCTCCATATTGAAGTCAGGGCCTAACAGCTTAAATGCTTTTTGTGGGTCCTAAGGGTTGTGCCTAATTTCTTAGTTTAACTGGAGTTATCGTGGAACCCATTTGACTAAAGGAGATGTATATAAACTCTACTCTCCGACGCGACGTTCCGCTATAGAGCAATCATCAACTTAAAGTTTACTCACCTGTTGGGAAAAATACTGTTTTCAAACGTATTTTTCATTCTGAAATTGATGATGTACTATTCATACATTATGACAGAGCCAGTAATGATGATTGATCGATAACGATACGTCGCACAGTAAAATTGATATCATGAAGAAATAGTTTGGTGAAAGTTTCGTATCAAAAAAAGATCTGGGAAAATTCATATTTTTTTAAATAACTTGAGAATCCGAAAAAGTTTTGGAAATTATACGAGGATGTATTGATATCTAGTTAGCCTAGACTAGTTCCCTGCATAAACAAAATATTGCGTTAAAATAGCAACGAACAATGGCTTATTAGAAGTGTCAGTGTAAAGTTTGACGTCAAAAAAGTAAACCAGAGTTACGCAATAAATTAAAAGAGAAAATTTGTCCACCGAAATTGTGAAAATCGAAAAATTGGAGTGTTAAGGACCCAATCTAAAATACTATAAGTACGCCTATGTGTCTACAAAGCAATTATATTCTTTCACGACTGTATCACGTGGTGTGCTCGAGTCCGATGAAGAACAGAAAGAGATGGACACAATGGTGATGTGAGACGAGACATAGTCTTGAACTGAGAGCCAAGTCAGCCATACGCTTTATTTCACAACACATATTTTTTTTTTAAATATTGTTAGGCTGATTAGGGATTTATGTTAATTTGTTTACATTAAAAGTACAGTCCACTTTTCACGGTTCAGTGATTTCGTCAACATATATTTGGTCCTTCGAGCCGAATTTGGATTTTTCATGGTTTTGTGGAATGGTGTCTTGGATTCCTCATGGCCGATTTTGCCGGTGATTGCAGTTTGATTAGAAGCTGGGACTAGTACATATTTCCTGTGAGTCCGTTTCTTATTCATATATCATTTTATTCGTAGTGCAAAGTGTTTTTTCTGTCTGATATTGTACCGAATAATAATTATTACTTGCTATTTAGTAATTGAGGTTAGGTTTACTGACAAGGCGCGAATTTAATATTTTTTGATTTTTCAATGTATAATGGCAGAAGAATTGAAGATTTTTAAATTGAAGAGAGGCCAGGTTAAAGGGTCTCTAACTCGTTTTGAAAACTTTTTAAAATGGATAGACACAAATAATTTAACTCTTAATGTTGTGAAACAAATAAGTTCTAGAATAAACAAAGTACAGGGATGTTTTGATTTGTTCGCGGATTTGCAAAATGAAATAGAATTGCTTTCCCCAGATGAGATAGCCACTAATGATAGGGTAGTTTTGGAAAATGACTTTTTCAGTTTGGTGAATCATGCAGAAATGATAGTGGAAAGTTTTTATAACACAAATATAAATGATCAAGGTAATAATAATGGCAATGACAATTCTTCAGAATCGGGAGAAAGTAATACGAATAATAAATAATTATAATAACAGTCATATTCAGTTACCGACTATTAAATTGTCTACTTTTGATGGAAATTATAAGGGGTGGTTGGAATTTCGAGATCTTTTTGCTGCTTTAGTACATGATAACGCATCATCAAACTCTATTCAGAAATTTTATCATGCAAAAACTTGTTTGACAGAAGAACCTCGAAAAATCGTAGCGAATTTGGACACAACAGCTGCCAATTATGAAATTGCTTGGAAATTGCTGAAAGAACGATATGAAAATAAGCGTTTGATGATTCATAATCATATCAAAAATATTTTTGAACAACCGACCATGACAAAGGAATCTCATGTAGAGCTTAGAGAGTTATATGACAGCATTAAGATCATTTGTTATCCCTCAAAACACTCGGTGAAAATATCGATTCATGGGATCGTTTGATAATTTATATTTTGACACAGAAATTTGATAATTCGACACGCAGAGGTTGGGAATCGTATAAATATGTGGGTGATTTACCTACGATGTTTGATATGCAAAAGTTTTTGAGCGAGAGATGTCAAATGCTAGAAAAATTGGCAAACGACAAACCGGATAAAACAAAAAACTTTCCTACAAAATATGAAAAATCATCTGTGGGTAATAGTTTGGCAGCAACTGGAATGAAATGTTTTTATTGCAAAAAGGATCATCCGATTTATAAAGGTGCTAATTTCTTGAAACTAGAGGTATTTCGCAGAATTGAAGAGAGTAAAAGATTGAATTTATGTCTTAATAATTGTCTGAACCCTTCTCACAGTACGAGAGACTGTAGGTATAAAAAATGTTTCAAATGTAATAGATTACACAATACGCTTTTACACAATGATAAATATAATAATACTAGCGATCAAAAGGAACAAGTAAATTCCAAAGAAGCTCCGACAGGTTCAAGGTCGGCGGTGTCTAATCAAGCCGTGTCCACTATGCCGAACTGTGACAGTTCTTCGCATACTGTCGAAGTTTTTGGCGCAAAGAATACCGTAACAGAGGTGGGTCAAGTTTACAGCGATTGTGAACAATAAGGTTAATGACAAATATTTCCAGGCACGCGCATTGTTGAACAGTGGTTCACAATGTAATTTTGTAACTGAGAAATTTTGTAAAAGGGTAAACGCAAATACGACTTCAATAAATCATTCTATAAATAGTGTTGGACAAAATATAATTAGAATAAATCATAAAATTCATGCAATTTTGACGTCATTGTATACAGATTTCAAATATGAAACCGATTTGTTGGTAATTAATAAAATTACGGAAAAATTGCCAATATTTACTTTCTCTAAAGACCTTATTGGTTTTCCCGCAAATTTAAATTTAGCCGATACATCTTTTAATATTTGCGATGATATAGATATGTTGTTAGGATCGGATTTCTTCTAGACAATTTTACTTAAGGGGCATAAAAGATTAGGTGAAAATTTACCGGTACTGCAGAATTCTAAATTGGCATGCATTATTGCTGGTAATTTAGGTAGCGGTGTTGACACTTCTATAACGTGTCATGTTATGAAGGATGATGAAAATATTAATGATCAAATTAGCAAATTTTGGACAATAGAAGAAGTTAAAAATAAAAATAGATTTTTAACTCAAGACGAAAGGTATTGTGAGGAACAATTTAAGAAAACTGTCAAGAAGGATGAAACGGGTAGATTCATAGTCAAAATCCCTTTAAAAAATAACTTGAATGAACTTGGTGAGTCGCGTGATACTGCACTTGAAATGTTTTATAATTTAGAGAAACGTTTGATGAAAGATATTAATTTAAAATGGGATTATGTAAATTTTATGCAAGAATATCGAACTGTAGTACCTACATATGACAAAAATATGCGAAGATTCTGAAAATATTTTTGGATATTACATTCCTCATCATGCAGTGGTGAAACTGTCAAGCATTACCACACGATGTAGGGTTGTTTTTAATGCTAGTTGTTTAACGGATACCGGAGTATCACTAAATTGTGTACAATATCCAGGTCCGGCCTTACAAAATGATATATTTGAAATATTGTTTAGATTTCGTAAATATAAATATGTAATTGCGGGTGACATCTCGAAGATGTACAGACAGATCTTATCAGATCCAGATCAGAGGCGTTACCAAAGGATTTTTTGGAGGTCTGATGTTAATGAAAAATTAGAATGTTTTGAATTAAACACTGTGACTTATGGGACAGCATCGGCACCATACTTAGCAGTGAGATGTCTCTTACAACTAGCCGAAGAAAATGCTGATAAATTTCCGATAGCGAGTAGAATTATAACCAATGACTTTTATATTGATGACTTGCTGACCGGAGCAGATTCAGAACAAACATTATCACAAATTCAGAGAGATGTTTCATCTATCTTATCTGATTCCGGATTTGAGCTGCGAAAATGGTTATCTAACAATCTTAACCTCATAAGCCAACTTGTTGTTAATGATAATTTAGACAATAATATCATACCAATAGGAAAGGATATACATAACAAAACTTTAGGAATTTTCTGGAACGCATCTTCCGATGTCATACAATATTCTGTTGAGATTCAAGATATCAACAACTTGCAACTCACAAAACGAGCTATTTTATCTATGATTTGTAAAATTTATGATCCGTTAGGGCTGATTAGTCCGGTTATAATTGTGGGAAAATTTATGATTCAAGCTTTATGGAAACTAAAGATTTCTTGGGATACCGAGGTTCCAGATGATATGAAGTCTCGTTGGAAAGATTTTTATAATGATTTAAATTTAATCAATGAATTAAAAATACCCAGACAGTGTCTTATTTCAGAATATATCTAAATTTTACTCAACAAAGGGATATTTTAGTCATTTGCTTTGTTCGAAATCACGATTGGCACCATTAAAACAAGTTAGTATACCAAGAATTGAATTATGTGGAGCCGTCTTGTTGGCTAATTTGGCAAATCGGGTAACTAAAACATTAGAGATCAATTTTTTGTCACGATATTATTGGACCGATTCGATGATAGTCCTTGCGTGGCTGAAAGGGGAACCTAGTAAATGGAAAACCTTTGTTGCCAATCGAGTTAGCGAAATCCAGAATTTAACAAACATTCAAGAATGGTTTCATGTCGCTTCTGAACAAAACCCTGCTGACATTTTATCTCGAGGCATTGGTGTACATGATTTATCTACCTCTATGTTATGGTGGAAAGAGTTGGGGGACGATTAGAAAATTCAAAGTACACGTTTGAAAGAAAACATCAACTTATTTTACCTAATAATCATTTATTGACTACTTTAATAATTACACACGAACATAAAAGATTGTTTCACTGTGATGTTCAAAACCTCGTGTGTACTGTCAGAGAAAGGTTTTGGCCGCTGTCCTGTAGAAATACCTGTAATAAAATTGAAAGATCATGCTTGAAGTGTTTTAGAGTCAAACCAACAGAAAATAATTATATTATGGGAAACTTACCTGAGTGTAGAGTTAACGTATTTTTTTCCATTTGTGAATGTCGGGGTCGACTACGGAGGTCCTTTCTTGGTAAAAGATAGGAAGGGTCGTGGAACAAAAATCACGAAAGCTTATTTGTGCCTTTTCATATGTATGAGCAGTAAAGCAGTTCATTTAGAATTGGTGTCATCTTTGACTACAGATGGTTTTTTGAATGCATTGAAACGTTTTATAGCACGACAAGGTAAGCCATCCCATATTTATTCTGATAATGGAACCAACTTTGTGGGTGCTAATAAACAATTACAAGAATTATACAATTTTCTCACTGAGAAGGGCAGTTCTATTTCAGACATTTTAGTCAATGAAAAAATAAGATGGCATTTTATTCCATCACGCTCTCCTACATTTGGTGGGATATGGGAGGCTGGGTTTAAAAGCGTGAAATTTCATTTAAAAAGGGTGATAGGAGAATCTGTGCTTACTTTTGAAGATTTTCATACGGTCTTAAATCAGATAGAAGGCATTTTGAACTCTAGACCCCTCTGTCCTATTTCCTCTGATGCCGATGATATGACACCTTTGACCCCCTGCCCACCTACTGATAAACAGATCCTTAGTTGCTCTTCCCGAAGCAGATCTCACTTCCATTCTTGAAAATCGGTTGAACCAATATCAGAAGCTTCAAAAACTGAATCAACATTTCTGGAACCGTTGGAGTAAGGAATATCTTAATGAACTTCAGACCCGATTCAAACGGAATAAGATCGGAAAAGTTCAGTTGAAACTGGGTGACTTAGTTCTTCTTAAAAACGAAAATTCACCCTCCTTCGTTGGCAATTGGGCCGTATAGACAAACTTTTTCCTGGAAACGATGGTGTTTGCCGAGTAGCAGATGTTTGAACTACCAATGGTGTCGTCCGTCGCGCATTGACAAAAATGTGTGTGTTACCTAGTCAGTGTTGAAAGTTTTTTAAACTTGTCAAGGTGGCCGAGATGTTAAGGACCCAATCTAAAATACTATAAATACGCCTATGTGTCTACAAAACAATTATATTCTTTCACGACTGTATCACGTGGTGTGCTCGAGTCCCATGAAGAACAGAAAGAGATAGACACAATGGTGATGTGAGACGAGACAGAGTCTTGAACTGAGAGCCAAGTCAGCCATACGCTTTATTTCATTACAAATATTTTTTAAATATTGTTAGCCTGATTAGGCATTTATGTTAATTTGTTTACATTAAAAGTACAGTCCACTTTTCACGGTTCAGTGATTTCGTCAACATGGAGTATCGAGCCATCATGAAGTACCTGTATTTAAAAGGGTTAAGAGGTAAGCAGATTTACGAAGATATGCTTAATACCCTTGGTGATCAATGTATTTCGTATACGACCGTGAAAAATTGGACTGCAAGCTTCAAACGAGGTAAATTTTCCATTGAAGATGATGACCGATCGGGAAGGCCAGTTTCAGTGTCAGTCCCCGAAAATATCGATGCAGTTCATGACATGATTTTAACAGACCGTCGAATTGGGCTGAAACAGATATCTGAAGCACTGAATATTTCATACGAACGCGTTCATCATATAGTTCACGTCAATTTGTCATATAAATGACCCTTCTGTTACATATTGTTTCTCATTCAACAAAGCTGTGACTCTCACCATGATCTAAAGATATAAATTCAATTAACTTTATGAGTGTTTCATTGGAATACGATGGGGTTCATTAGCAGATGGCACCACTCCATTGGTGCCCAACAAGAGAGTAACCCCAACAGGAGATACCGATGAGAGATGAAGAAAAAAAAATGAATTTAAAAAGAGACCCACTCTCGCAAATAATTAACAGCTGTAGGTCCAAGATATTCTTGTTCAGACGGGAATGAAAGAGCTTTTGAGGATGATCTCTGAAAACTTGAAAGGTAAGTAATATGACATTCCAATCCTTTTTTTAGACACTATGTATTTGACACCCTTTTATCATCAAATTGTACATTTTTGTTACTTTTATCACGTCGATGGTTCCGATAATCGATATCTGTAACTTGAAATTATCAGAAATAAACCACTCCACTGATATGTTATCTTTGTAGAATCACACCAGTGAAGTGCTAGTCATGTCAGTTAGATTTTTATATCGATCCCATTGTAGATATTATATGGTGAGTGATTTTATATTATATTCATTCGAAATAACCAGTTTGAATAACGTTGATTCAAAATTGACGAATTGGCTGTATTACAAACAACACCAGAAGTATAACGTATCAGAAAATGTAATTGATAGTTATTCAAGTATCAAGGAATGTGAAGACGTGTTAACATTCGAGGTGAGCGAGTACGAGCCGAGGCAAAGCCGAGGCTTGTCGCTTGCCGAGGATGTTAACAGTCGATACATTCCGTGTTACTTGTTACATTTTTCCCGCTGCTTGTTGAAGTTTCTCAAAATTTTCCTGGATTAAAGTTTGTTTTCTTACCCTTCATGAGAAGAAATCACTCCTAAAGAAATATAATTTTCCATTGGCTCAAATTATACAACAAGCTTTCAATACCATGCACTCGAGAAAATAAATACACTGAACTACTACAAACGTGCTATTCAGGAGATTATAGGACAACATAAAAATTTGTATGATACAATATTCGAATGATAATTACAGAAAATGTGCATCTGTTCTATAATCACCCACATATTCAAAAATATATAAATATATTTTTGAGGAATTGTTTCATCTAATTGATAATTACTGAAGGGTGTAGCTTTTTTACCCCCCCCCCCCCCCCCCGGTCCATGTTGACTTTTGAACTGTTTGACGTGCAAACATGGAACAAAAACCATTTCGAATGGAATCACCGAGACAACTTTTTCAAATGAAAGACAATGTGATTACTTGATAGAGGGCGGGGGCACATCAATTTGACAATTCTAAATGGCATGGGGGTCAAATGACCCATCACTAAAAAGAGAATTTGATTCTCTTTCCAACCATCTGAATTTCTTCGATTTTCGTCAATTTTTTTAACCAAATGCATTCGAAATAACAAGTATAAGTACCAGTGTGAAAACAGAAACGGTTGTGGTGCCAGAAACGAAATAATGGTATATGCGCGAGGGTGGCATAATTTACTTTCCAAAATCTTCCGAAATTATATTGCAATTGGAATTTTCTACATTATTATCATGATAATGATTATAATAATTGAAATAGATGAAGGTTTAAACACAAAAATTGAATTTTTTTTAACTAAATTACATTTATCATGAGATAAAAAGTGCCTTTCTTAAAATTAGTTTCTCAGTATATATTCAAACGATCTGATAAAGCATACCTACTACATTTCAGATTTTGTATCTCAATACGCACCCTGGAAACTACCCCTGTAATCAACGAAATCTACAGAATAGCGTTAACTTATCGTTTCTGGAAATTTCTTTTCCACTGTGTATTCAGAACGATCTGAGGAAGCAAACCTACCCTATTTCAGATTTTGTATCTCAATACTCACCCTGGAAACTATCTCGTAAAATAATGAAAATCAGAGTTAGTTTATGATTTCTGGAAATTTCTTTCTCTCTGTATATTCAGAGCGAACTGAGGAAGGATGCATACCACATTTCAGGTTCTGTATCTCAATACGCACCCTGGAATCTAACCTGTAATCAGCAAAATTTACAGAATATCGTTAATTCATCGTTTCTGGAAACTTCTCCCTCACTGTATATTCAGAATGATCTGAGGATGGATACCTACCCCATTTCAGATTTTGTGTCTCAATACTCACCCTGGAATCCATCCCCGCAATAAAAAGAATTGAAAATCAGAGTTAATTCATAGTTTCTGGAAATTTCTTCTCTGCTGTGTAATCGAACGATCTGAGGAAGCATACCTACCTCATTTCAGATTTTGTATCTCGCCGATACGCACCCTGGAACTACCCCCGTAATCAACGAAATCTACAGAATAGCGTTAATGCATCGTTTCTGGAAATTTCTTTTTCACTGTGTATTCAGAACGATCTGAGAAAGCATACCTACCTCATTTCAAATTTTGTATCTCGATACTCATCCTAGAAACGACCCCCGTATTAAATAAAATCTACGAAACAGATTTAATTAATCGTTATTTCTGGAAATTTTTTTACACTGTATTTTCGAAACGATCTGAGAGAATATTTCTATCCCATTTCAGATTTTGTATCTCATACTCACCCTAGAAACTACCCCAGTCATAAATAACATTTTCCAATTAGAGTTCATTTATCGTCTCTTGAAATGTCTCCTTCACTGTATATTCCGAACACTCTGAGAAAGCAAACATACCACATTTAAGAATTTGTATCTCAATACTCATCCTAGAAACTACCCCCGTAATAAATAAAACTTTCCAATTAGAGTTTATTTATTTATCGTCTTTTGAAATTCCTCTTTCACTGTATGTTCTGAACGCTCTGAGAAAGAATACCTACCACATTTCAGATTTTGTATCTGAATACTCACCCCAGAAACGACTAACGTAAAATAAAATCTACGAAACAGAGTTAATTCATCGTTTCTTGTAATTTCTTTTCCACTGTATTTTCATAACGATCTGAGAGAGTATACCTATTCCATTTCAGATTCTATATCTCAATACTCACCCTAGAAACTACCCCCATAGTAAATAAAAGTTTCCAATTAGACTTAATTTATCGTCTCTTGAAGTTTCTTTTTTACTGTATATTCTGAACGCTATGAGAAACCATACCTACCCCATTTCAGATTTTGTATCGCAATACTCACCCTAGAAACTATCCCCGTCATAAATAAAATCTACTAATTAACTCTGAATTTGTCGTTTCTGGAAATTTCTTATTCACGATCTGAGAAATCACACCTACCTCATTTCAGATTTTGTATCTCAATACTCATCCTGGAAACTACTCCCATAATGAAAAACTGCTAAACAGAGTGAATTTATTGTTTCTGTTATTAACCCTGTTTTGCAGATTTTTTTTATTACGGGGGTTGTTTCCAGGGCGAGTCTTGAGATCCAAAACCTGAAATGGTGTAGGTATGCTTTTTCAGCCTGTTATGAATATAAGTATAGTGAAAGAGACATTTCAAGAGACGATGAATTAACTCTGTTTTCTAGGTTTTATTAATTACGAGGGTAGTTTTTAGGGTGAGTATTGAGATACAAAATCTGAAATGGAATAGGTTTACTTTTCCAGAGCGTTCTCACTACACAGCGAAGAAGAAATTTCGAGAAACGATGAATTAATTGACTCTGTTTTGTGTATTTTTTTTTATTATGGGGGCAGTTTCCGGGGTGTGTCTTGAGGTACAAAATCTGAAATGGGGTAGGTGTACTTCATAATATCGTTCTGAATATACAAAAAAAATTCCAGTAACGCACTTTTTATCCCATGATGTAAGTGATCGTCTGAGCAACTGATAAATTGGTTCTTACAAAATCTGAAATAGGATAGGTTTACTTTTCCAGAGCGTTCTCAATACACAGCGAAGAAGAAATTTCGAGAAACGATGAATTATTTGACTCTGTTTTGTGTATTTTTTTATTATGTGGGTAGTTTCCGGGGTGTGTCTTGAGCTACAAAATCTGAAATGGGGTAGTTATGCCTCATCAGATCGTTCTGAATATACAATGAAAAAACAATTCCAGTAACGCACTTTTTATCCCATGATGTAAGTGATCGTCTGAGCAACTGATAAATTGGTTCTTATGTTAAGTTTAACATTTTTGTGTGTAAAACTTCATTCATCATAATCATTATCATGATAATAATGTATAAAATTCCAATTGCAATATAAATTTATTAGATTTCGAAGGATTAAAATATGCCACCCTTGCGCATATACTATTATTTCGTTTCTGGCACCACAACCGTTTCTGTTTTTACACTGGTAGTATAAGTGCTGATCTGAATGTTACCCTTACCTTGATACATTTGAACGGTTTGATGTGGAGCAATAGGACAAAAATATTTTAAATGGTACCACCGATACTATACTTTCTGGGAGAAAAATCATTGCAAATACTTGACATATGGCGCTGGGGGCACATCAACTTGAAAATTTCGAAAAGCAAAGAAATCAAAATTGTGAAAATACATATTGACAAAATTTGAAAAAAATTTAGATGGTTGAGAAGAAAATCAAATTCTCTTTTCAACAATGTATGATTTGGCACCCCATGTCATCTGAAATTTTCAAATTGATGTGCCCCCATGCCCTCTTGGGCAATCGCAAAGTAGTATCGATGATACCATTTAAAATGGTTTCCGTTCTATGTTTTTACGTCAAAATCATCAAAAGTTAACAGGGGGAAAAACTAAAAAAAGCCGCACTGTATAGTGAAGATATATTTAATGAAATCATTATATTCGTGAAAAGGTAGGTATGAATTACCATGTATTGAGGAAAGTCACAGAACTAGATGTTGAAGCTTAAGTGATGTTGATGTCATCTGATTTTCTGTATCTCATTTTAGTATTTATATCAAAGTTGCATAATATGAACAAAAATGATATGCATAAAGGACCACCGATATTTGATATACATGTAGTTGGGGCCATTGTGAGTGAAAGTCTCCATTGGCTCAACTCGATCGTATGACTAGTTGAAAAAGTATAGCTAAATAAAAAATATCAATATGTTATTCATATCCAATATTCTGTGCGACTGAGCGTTTCTAAAGTTCGCGAGAAATATCTTTCCATAATACAGAATAAAAAAACGCCACTGTTTTTCTACAAGGTTGTCAACAACATACTCAATTATTCAGTGAATGAATTCGCCTACGAGGTTATAAGTTGATTGAGTTTATCATCGAGGATCAATCAGAATGGCTATGAATACAGATTGTTTGGAATAAGGAATGGTTGATATACATGTATAATTACTCCAAATCACGAATTTTATTATTTTTGAGTGGATTCAGATGAATGAAAAACATTTACATATTACTTGTAATCGACAGTAAAATATTATTCAACTAAGCGTTACTAAGATCGGGAATGATTCTTCTATGAAACAAAAAAAAAAAAATTTCTACAGGGTAGTTTCCATATAATCAACTTTTAGGTGAAAGATTCGCCTTTGAGGCTATGAGTGGATTAAGTTAATTATCATTGGTGATAGATCAGAATGGAAGTTGATCTCTGGAAACAAAATGCAAATAGTGTATCACACAATGAAGGCTCCATTCAATATGAATAAGTAATTACTCTTCTCGAGGATTCATAATGACTTCGTCCTCAACATCCTCAACAGAGAGCTGAAGTCATCTCCTATCAACCTAACTACGTCGTAATACCTAAAAATTTGGTGATAGAGGGCGCCAAATAATTGATTTTGTGTTTTTGTAGGATTAAGCAAGCTATAAGATGGGAACATATTTTGTGAGTCACTCAAAGAAATACATCTGATGTTCTGGGGATATTGAGTATATTTCCGCCGATTATTTATCGAACTGAAATGAACTTAGTTGACACATCTGAATTCAAGGAAAATGCAATCATAGACAGGAAGGTATTTAACCAGCCCTTGATTAAAATACCTAGAGAATAGTATATTGTTCGTAATTTGTGCATGACACAAATGTTTTTGCTTTTATTCTCTTCATAAAGTATTTGTGATGGTCTGATTTTCCGAAGATTTTCTTTTTTTCAGCAATTACTTGATAACGCCTCAAAACTTTCAAAAAAAAAGAAAAACCTTCGTATGTAAAACGTTTTGCTCGGTTCAATTGTGATATAATTTACAGGGTGGTCCCTTTAAAATGTTTGATGGTTTGTGTTGCCCCGCTTTGAAGAAACGCAATGTCTATTTCGAAATTTTGTCATAACGAGCAACAAAGTAAACCGTATAACTTTCATCTGAAACATTTTTTCATGCTCCTCATGATATGTGAGATACTGTACTTGTTCACACTAATGGGCCACCCTGTATATAATATGGACCCTTCCTCATTTTAAACACTCTGTTCTCATAGCTTCATCATATTTTGTTCGATTAACAAATCATTCTGATTGATCCTCAATCCATCAACTTATAACCTCACAGGCGAATTCATTCAATGAACAGTTGACTATGTTGTTTACTATACCCTTAAAATCCAGAGGCGTTTTTTTAATTCTGTATTATGGAAAACTATTCTTCGCGAATTTTTGGATAAATAGAAATATTCATAGTTTTTTTAATCAGTTGAATTTTTCCAAAAGTCATAAAATCAATGTTGTGGCGCCCTCAAGCGCCGAATCCGGTCATACAATCGAGTTGGGCCAATGGAGACTTTTACTCAGGATGGCTGCAGCTACAACATTAAAAGAATCCAGCCGTTTTCACCAAAATGCTTTTTCCCATAAGATGTGTGCGTGGTCCTTTGAATTGGAATTATAAGTATTACTAGAATACGTATTGTGTCTGTTCTGTTGTATTGAAGCATACTATAAGTACCCACCTCAAATAATTTTTGTTTGGAACCCACACAAGCAAGGGGGCTTTATCGCTCTCATTTCTAATCCACTTGCAATTTTTTTTCCATCAACTATTATTTAAAATAAAAATGAATTTCACGATTATTATTATTATTAATTCCTGCTTCATCAAACACAAATATTTCATCGACCATGAAGAAATCTGATACATTTCAATTGTTCAATCATAATAAAATGCTCTTTTTTTCTTATCTGGATTTAAATATATGATTGAAAAAATATATAAATATATCGAGAATTATTTATCCCAATTTCGAGATCAACACTGATTCGGCCAGATAGTGTGTATGTTCAATAATACTTAGATGATTGAAAATCGTATGTCACTGAAGAATGATAAATATGATAATTTGATTGTATTTTCTGATATGCCTTATCTATTATACTCAAGATACTATCTTATATTATGCAATATAACTAAGGACAACACACTATTTCAAATTCGGTTCTCAGCACTGTGTTGTAAATATAGTTGTAATAGTAACAATATCATAATAGTTGTAATATTATAAAAGTAATAATAGTTAGTTATAATACAAAGGTAGGTTTTTATTCAGAAACTCAAATATTTGTCTAGCTGTCAATTAGACTCACATATGGAATTCAATTCTTCGAGCATCTCCATTATTACAGTACAATCTTAGAAAATTATACGATGCGATTTTTTTTCAGAATCAATCGAGATGAAACTTCTGGTAGTATCTGTCATCTATTTCTTAGTACTCAATGCTGAGAGTTATCAAGAGCAACGGACGCCATACAAGGTAAATTACTTTTCAATACTACCACTACTAATTGGATGATAGTCAATTTATCGAAAGTTATTTTGTCGAAGTCGATTGGTCGAAAGTCAGTTGGTCCAATACGACAATTGGCCGAATACGTCAATTGGACTGAATTGGCCAAAAAATATTTTTGGCATAATCTATATTTTATACTTGCTTTATATACAATAGTTCATGATTTCGATCTAATGTTCTTTCCCTCTACTTTTGTCGCATTGTATATGTTAATAACACATGATGAAAGACGATAAGGAAATTATAAAGAATAACCCTATTACTAACGTCAACTCACAAATTCTTAAAGAAGATGAACAGTAATTCTGAATAAAGTATAGGTTTATTACAACTTCTTCTTATTTTTCAACAATCAATACATTATGTATATTTTATATTTATTGAAATATTACAAGTTTTATTCATTTTGAGATATATTCTCAAGTGACTAATTATTTTGGTCACTTCAAATTCTTGGAAAACAGATTTTATTCTGTTGTCCAGATTTTACTCATTTTGCGTCATTTCCAGCCAATGTTTGTTCAATTTTCCTTTTGAAATATTGCTGTTCCTTCATTATATCTTTCGATATATACCATATACGATAGGATATCAAACTATCAAATCCTTTCTGCCATACTTCTAGAGCATAATTTGATCATGGCAGAATCAATCTTGACTCTATAATGAACATTCCTAAAATCGTTAGCAAAATCTGGTTCTCCACGTTTTTTTCTTCGTGAATGATCTATACGTACATCTTCGAAGCAGTATTGAACTAAAAATGCTTCTGGAGAAAAAACTTCGAAGAGGAATTCGTAATATTTCACAACCTTGTCACATGGTACAAATGCCAGAGAAGGCAGCATTATAAATTTTATTACGAACAACACCTCAGTATAGAATAGATACCCTGAAATCTTTTTTTCTGTAGGTTCTTATGAACATTTTGACTGAGATGGAACAAACAGCCTCGAATATTACTATTTGTACACAATATATCAAAAGCATTCATTGCTCTAATTTCAGAATCACATATGTCAGTATCTAGGTTGGAAAAATCAGTTTGTATTTTCAAAATGTCTACCATAGTCATATAAAATTGTTTCTTCTTATTGGATAATAGTGTGTACATCAATGGAACAAACACTTCCTTAAAATAAGCATGCATGGTATATAGCCGTTTGAAAATTTTAGATACTACCTTAAAAGTTCCGTCTACAAAACAAACTTTCGAAGCAATTCCAAATATTCTAGTGTTGAAAAAATTAACATTCTCTCATTATATCCTCCATTGCTACCGTCAATTATCTCCACTTAGACAATTTTTTTTTCATCTGATAAAACAAAATCATTCGATCTTGGGAAAGATCTGCATCTCTCCTTCAAAATAGTTCTCCTCACTGACGAAGTATTTGGTAAAATTGCAGCCATCTCCAGAGTCACAGATTTTATAACATCGCGTAGAGTATGGCTTGTTGAATTCAATATTTCCACTGCATTTTTTCTAAGGTTTGCTGTTACCTTAACTACCATACCTCTTCTCCATCTTCCGCAGATATCACTGTATGTGCTCCTCCTTTATAAGATTTCTTCATATCATATCTCCAATAGATTTTTTCATTTCCTTCTGAATCTCGTACATAGACAAAACCTTCGAAGTGTAGATTTCTTTGAGGTTTGCTGTTTGCCAGAATAAAGCTACATTGCATTCCAAATCAAATGTTTGACAGCAAGGTGACATGAAAACAAGGTAACATTTACTATATCTCTGACAAGGTAACATATGAAATACGATGATTTGACCAAATATAGCCCAATTGACTTATTTGGCCATTAGACGTATTCAACTAAGTGACTTTGACAAAATAACTTTCGACAAATTGACTATCGACCAAATGACGTAGACCCTTGGCTTACAGACTAATTCAGTTAAGAATCCCAAGCCATTTTCATTTGCTCTCTATACTTCTCATCATATACTCATTCCACTTCTTCATATGCTATTAATTCCTTTTCCTGTTAGCAACGATGCGATCAGTTTCTCATTATTATTTTGTTTTTAGTTGATTTTGAAAGAAATTTGAAAACAAGACACAATGCTGACTTTATTTCATGGAGTCAAATGAATTCTGCCAAAAAATTGTGCAGTATGATTATATATACCTCGATACTTAAAGTGTCAGATGTCATGATTGTATTAGTAAATGCTGCAAATAAGTAAGCAGTGGATATGTTGCTATTTCACAGTTGAAAATATACTCAGCAGTAATACCATTTCTGATCGAAACTGAATTGCTTCGAGAAAAAAAGACAGACTCATGAGATAGATGACGAGTGGAATTTTATTAGACTATTTCACAAACAGAGTAGAATGTAAACAATCTCAAATTTGGCAGAATTAGACAAAATTAGCAAAAAAGTTAATCTGAGAAATTAATAAAATTTGATAAACATGAAACATTGATTAATTCGATAGAATTTATCCCAAATCTGCTCATTTTTAAATGCGTGTATAGCGTCATTACCAAGATGCATATAACTCCTGGTGGAATTACTTATAGCTGTGAAATTGTCATCCAAAACTGTTGATGTACGGCCTGCTTGATTCATGACATTTTTATTGCGTCAAGAGAGTTTACTCAATTTTAACATAGATGGCAGGCAAATCATTACCGATCATGATGACCTGACATGTCGTTTTGACAAACGCATGCTGCGTCATCGACATAACCTCAAATTGAACCATGTCATGATTGTCATGTCGAAGTCGAGACTCACAAAAAAATGCTATACACTACCCTTACTTTTACGAATGACAGAAAAACACAAGAACAAATAAATAACAATAACCCAACAACTAAAAACGTCGCAAAACTACCGAACTGAGCGAAAAGTAATAAAAGAACAGAAAAATCACACGATGAATACCAATTAGGCTATCCAGAACACGTGACACGGCTCTTTAAAAATGGCCGGCTGTAGGCACACATGAATGCTGTTTATGTTTGGCACTAGCTTCTACTGCTAATAGTTTTGTTTAGTTGTGATTTGAAATGTTATTATGGCTGTTTTAACTAAAAGTGATTTGTTTATTATCATTAGAACGAGTAAACAAAGACACTGCATCGATCTATAGAGACAAAAGGAGAGTGATAAAGTGCATGGATCCTTTTACTTTCACTCCTTGTGAAATGGACATATCTCTAGATCTTTTCACAACAGTAACGGCATTCGACATTATTACATATCTGCTGTTGACTCATAAACAAGAAAGCCAATGAAGGCCTACAAAAGTTTAACAGGCTATAAATATCTTGAAGCTGTATTTGCCCATGATTGTGGAGCAAGAAAAATGGATGAACATACTGTTGTTGTTGCCAAGGTAGGTACTGATTTTTCGTAATTTATTAACTGTTTATTAATGTTTCCAATTAATTTTCAGATGAGGCATTCACAGCGAATGGATATTCCTTTGTTGAAAGTATAGATTATTTAATAAATTGATGGTTCTCCTGATGCGACGATGTCTTGTGGCTGCTATGGAAGTGAAGTGTCCATATTCATTAAGGAATATTGATATGGGGCAGTATTCAAGTTTAAAAACCTCAACTATTATAATAAGCGGTGGAATTGCAATTACCCTAAAACGTGACCATGCTTATTATTACCAAACTCATTTACAAATGAAACTAACTGAATGAAAATACTGCGATTTTGTGATTTGGTCACCCAAAGGATATATGTTCATGAGTAAATTTTCCCAGATGAATAACTCTGGATAGTTGATTTCCCAAAAGCGTACAATTTTCGTAAAGTAGTTGTGCTACCTAAGTTTCATAAAAGGAAGACATTTTTTAGAGTAAAGATGGTGTTTTTGTGAAAAGGTGAGGATGGCCGAGTTGTGCTGCAGTGTGAAAATGATATCTGTGAAATTCTATTGGACCCTATAGGACTGTCCGATGTACCAAAAAACCCCTGGATTGGTTCTCAGTGCATGAAGTTATGACTGTTTCGTCAACACTATTATTTGTAATATATGATTGCCTACACATTTATCTATTTTTATTTTCAAATCTTCATTGGATTGGTCGTTTTTTTACACACCGAGTGTCAGATATCGCAAAGTAATTTATTTTCTCTTGTTACATATTTTTACCTACTAATTTGTTATTTTGTAACATGGAACTATGTATATTAGGGTATCCTACTTAATAAACATCTATCTATCTAGTCTTTGATTTAATATACCACATTATCAAAATGTAGCTAGCTAGGAATTTTTAAAAACTTCACTAAGTCGCGATCTCCACGGCTTCCACAATTTACAACATAACACTTTGTAGGCATGTTTTTTATTCGGCAAAGTTTCATACAAAAATTTCACTCCAATAGATGAAAATTAACAATAATCAGTCTCGTTCAAACAATAACAAATACAATGTGTGCCTTCAGGCGGCCATCTTGATTTTAGTTTGACAGCATCTTGGATAGCCTAATATGCAATGTAATTGACATATAAGTATATAACCTCAAAATAATGTTAACGTTCAAAAACTCAAAAAATTTATCTAGTAGGCACTTTGGATTGTTGGAAACTTCACTATATTCGACTTAAGCGTCATACATTGACGAATGGAACAAACTCTATTGACGCAATTACAGTATCAAGAACTTTAGTTGAAACAAAAGCGAATCAGTAAACGCACCATGAGTTATATGCATCTTGGTCATTACTTATATTTGACGTTTAACTGTCACATACACGAAACTGAAAACAAGTTATTCGACTTAAGCGTCATCCATTGACGAATGGAACAAACTCTATTGACGCAATTACAGTATCAAGAACTTTAGTTGAAACAAGCGAATCAGTAAACGCACCATGAGTTATATGCATCTTGGTCATTACTTATATTTGACGTTTAACTGTCACATACACGAAACTGAAAACAAGTTATTCGACTTAAGCGTCATCCATTGACGAATGGAACAAACTCTATTGACGCAATTACAGGATCAAGAACTTTAGTTGAAACAAAAGCAAATCAGTAAACGCACCAGGAGTTATATGCATCTTGGTCATTACTTATATTTGACGTTTAACTGTCACATACACGAAACTGAAAACACCGAACTTGACAGACCAATTAGAGTCCAGAGTCAAGTTCGGTATATCCATAATTCGATCTTGACCTCCTGATTGGTACATTTGGGAAGTAAGTGAAATAGTCCTTCAAAAACAACTGCTCTGTATATTTTACGCGGTAACAAGAAAAAAAACTGGAAGAAAAATTCTGATCATGAATCCACATAAAAAATCTCCCCCGAAAAAATTCCTTGCAAACAAAATCACCAGGAAGAAAAATCTCTTGGAGAATATTTAGTCATGCTTTAATAAGTAAACTGATCATTTCACTCCAAAATAACTGTATGATTGATTTGGGCCATTGGTACTTTTCACTTATCACCTAATAAAGAGGATAATGATATGTCGACGTAAGGTTTGTTCGTTAGAACAGGCTGAAAAATTACACATCACAAAATTTTTGGGTTTAATTTTCTTGCGCTCAAATGTCTGCATAAGGTTAGTTCTTTCTGGTTAGAACAGACTGAAAAATTACTCATCTTCCTTGCCACCGACTCGAAAAAAACCTGCCCATCAAGACCTGACACCAGGTGATAAAAAGGCTAAAGGACCACAGTCATAATGAGAATTATTATCTTTTACTATTATATTGAACGAGAATGTAAGCAAAGTTCTGATAGTAAATAAGAGTTGAGTATGTTTATTGTTTGTTCACGAAGGATTCATTTTTGTATATTCCAGGATGTACAAACAATTGGTGGAGATAGCGTACCTGAATCATTTGATTGGACAAAATCAGTTGCTGCACTACTCCCAAGAAATATGACAAGTGTGGAACACAGCTGGGCCTTTGCTGTTGTGAGTATTTCTATCATTGTCTCCAAAGGAGCGTACATAAGAAACAATTTTCAGTGTATAAATCATTTTTCTGTAAATTGGACTGAAATATTGTGGAAAGTGGGTGGGCATATCAAACGTTTTTTGATGTACACGTCTCTTCACTAGGCATTTGATTTAAGAGATTATTACAGAACGGTATTTTAAATAAATCAAATGTCAGGTAAGAGTGATGAGGCAAAACATATGAATTATGTTGTGGTATTTTTCCAAATAATACTAGTTTTTATCAGATTCCAAAAAATGCTTGAAAATTGTTGATATCAGAGATTATAAGATATGGCTTCAGAGGGTTTTGCTCATCGAAGCGATATTTTATTACCAATATCATTTTAATCCGTATAACAGTATTGTTTGAATATGGTACTCAACTTGAAGCATTGATTGATGTCGTCTTCCCTCTACGACAGCCTGAAAGACCATATCATTCAAAAGTTCAATTATCACGATATCTAAAAAATGCCAGTAAATCTCTGCTGTCAGATTTTTTTCTGGTATAAATATTTGATTGTCAAATATTTCGCAAACGTTGGTTTTAAATTAGGACAGACCAGACAGTCTTTTACAAAACCATTATTCTCTTTGGACCACCATCGGCTATTTGGGAACTCAATGTTCCATTTGGGAAAAAGTTTGCTTCATCTGTCCACAAAATGTTCCACGTATGTCAAAAATATGTTTATCTTTCATCTTGACACCGAAAAGAAAACGCCAATCGTATATAGAAATCACCTTCTTTCAAGTCATTGATATATTTGGGTTTCAAAGGCCAAAATTTATTTTTCAATTAAATTTTCCCAGCACTTTCCCTCTCATCTACGGTTTTTTTCTTGATATAAGCGATACTGATTTGTCAATTTTCAATTACATTCAAACAAACAATGAGTTGGGCATCTTCATTGAACTTGCTACGGAAGTTGTTTTTTTTAAACAATTTTTTAACAGTTTCCTCAATGTTTGTCATTATTCTTGACACAGTGCTGATTTGAACGTTTTTTTCTGGATGCTGGTCACTGTAACTATCAATGACTTGTCGTCTTGGTGCCTTTTCGCCACATATTTAAACAATTTCTATTCTTTCAAACAACATTATCTAGGAACAAAAAAAGAAGTCATAAATAATTGCAGTGTGATAGTATAATAATTTGAAACTACACGTAATATGCATACGCTTAGGCTAACTTCATCTCACCAATAAGTTGTATTTGAAACAGAGATTTTTTTACTAGGGATTTGAGAATCAAGTTCCTACTTCCTCAGCGATTGAACAGCGTTGAGTTAAATCTTCTCCAACTACGAGCGATATTGCTGAGCTTTGAAAAGTCCTTTTCTTTATGTTATTTGTTTCTGAGTCGGCATCCTTATTATATCCTGTAAGTCGCTGGTATGGAGATGGACAATTTTCTTTCCTTTGGAAACCTCTCGAAAAACATTTTTCTAACGTTTTTTTAACAAAAACAAGATTAGTTTCACATGGTTCAGCATACGTTCACTATAATGATGTCGCTAAGATCTAGAAATAAAGTCACTTCAGGTTCATGTTCTCTGAACTGCTAATTTTGTTCATTCACTGTATTGCACTGTCACTGTTTTACGGAAAACTACATACAAGTTACAAAACTGATGGCTCCAAGAGAATTTGACAAGAGATCGTTAGTCGGTAGAGATTTTCGGAAGGGAACAAAAAATATTCGAATTTAATCGGGTATCATTGTCTATGCAGTCAATCTGCCAAAAATCAGTAAGCTACTGACCTCGCCAACTCTTTTTGTGCATGAGTGGGTGCGCGGGGAAAGAGGAGATACTGGCGAGTGCCTGATTGGCTACCGGAAATCTAGCCGTTTGGATAGATGAATTCCTTTACCGTTTGAACATATAAGGGGACAAATATGTGGGTTATGATTTTAGCAGGGTTTCCGGATTGATATAGTTCTCAGTTGGAATGCGGAATTCGAACAGATATTTTCAGAGAAAAGTCTCCTCGAATATACTCTATAAAGTACAAATATATTACGGTGGATTTAGCTTGAATTTTTACTTGAGTTATTCAGTTATATTCATTGAATGAAGAATAATGCTTTTGTTATTCTTTTCAAATCTCAAAACTATTTAGAATTTACATTTGTGCTAGAGTTCTCAGATTGTTTATTTCAAGTCCCTTCCAAAGTAAGTTACATTGATAATGAATAATAACTCAAAAACTAAACATAAAACATATTGCTCACGAAAAAGAAAATCTAAACCATTTATGTCGAGTCTTGTTTACAAATAAAGGTATTAGTTATTGAAAATACCAAAATAATAATTGGTATAGATTGATAAAATTCAGAACATGATCATAATATTGCAAAAGAAACTGTGGGGCATCATTACCAAAACTTCATCGACGAAGTGCTTCGTGCATCAGACTTCTGCTTCGCCTATATAGATGATATTCTAGTAGCTTCAGCTTTCTCAGAAAAATAACTTGTCCATATGAGAATTCTTTTAGAGCTACTAGTGGGATACGATGTCGTCATCAATCCCGTTGATTGCGTTTTCGGTCAAGCAGTAGAAGTGTTTCTTGGCTACCTAGTGTTAGAGGCACGTAAACGCCTCTTGCCAGATAGAGTAGCATTTGTTGACAGTTTTTGCGAACGTTAAAATTTATAGTTGGTTCTTACCCAATGCTGCCACCTCACCATTTTTATTGCTTCTTCGGATTTTTCTGTTGGTGTCGCCTTTCATCAGTAATGTAAAGGTGCTATGGACACACGGTTTCTTCAAAAAAAAACTTCTGGCTATATACTTGGCCGTTCAACACTCCTGTCACAAGGTGGAGTTCACAGGGACAGTTCACGCTATACACTAGTCAAAATTTCCGCCGATATGCTGTCTTCCATTGGTAAATTTTCATATGACATTCGACACACTTCGGGTAAAAACCATGTAGTTGCGGACGCACTGTCGGGCATCGAAACACTGGACATTGCCCAACACTGCTCTCTACAGTGAATTATTCCACTTATTATTTGTTACAGGCTTCTGCACTAGAAGTAGGGCTCTTCAGATATAACGGCTCATTGGATTACATAAGTGTCCAACACATGCTGGATTGTGTCGACTACAAAACAGTTCTTGGTGCATTTTACTTTTATTTTCTCAATGGAGCTCGATCTGAAGAATCCTACCCATACACTGGTCAAAAACAAGACTGCCAATGGGATGCAGACAGACTATTCATCTCATACGAATATGTCGATGGCAATGAAACATCTATGAAAGCCATTGTTGGTAAGTTGAATTAATTTTCTTGTTACCATATTCATGTTTACCAGCGAGTCAAATTTGAATCTTTGCGTGGAGTTTCAGAAAAGTATAAAAGATAGAGACAATAGTGAATGGATATTTAAAAAAATTCAAAATTTTTGAACGATTGTTATGTCAATTGCAAATAATTACACTGATGAAAAAGATTTTTTCATCAATGCATAGGTGATTTGGTTCAATGAGATGGTATTCTTAAATAGGTCCAACCTTATATTAGTTTGATTTTTTGCCTGTTGATTACTTGGAAGAATTTTTTTGAAACAAGTTAATACTTTCTTCTTGCCTTGGTTGAAGCGGGAACTTTCCAACTTCAGCATTGACTATTCAGAACACATTTTATGTGGAGTGACAACTCCAATAATGGATACTTTTCTTTTATCAATTCGAAGGATGAATACCAATGTGCACTTTGCACTTGGTTATAAAAATATACAATGTTAGCCCTTTAAAAGGCAAATTTTTCACAATGAATATACTTGCCGACGAAACTACTATTGTATAGGAAATTTGCGAAAGACTGGATTTCCAAAAATCCACATTCGTTAGAAAATTATTGTTATTTGCTAAGTACGCTCAATTTCACATGTGAAATATCTATTCATTTCACACGCTGAAATGAAAAAAAAAAGTTATTGTTACATTTCTTCATTCTGCATGACATGAGCCGGCTATGAGTTGGTATTGGAATAAAAATTAATGATGAATATGATAAACCATCTTTTCGTTCTGAGTCATAACGGGTGAAGATCACATCACAAATCAATTGAAATTATTGGAATCTAACTTACCAAACAATGCATGGATTTACAACTGATAACAAATTTGGGTTGAGTAATGGTTCTATTTGGAAAAAGTTTTATAATTATAATCTCAAAAGAAACCACCATTAGTGATGCTTACAGCAATGTGATCGATTACAAACTACAAACTATTCGTTTTTATAATCAAAACTATTGAAAACAAAAATATATTGCAACCATTTTCACAACTGGCCCATAAATGGGATAAATTCCATTTTCCATCTTGCATTTATTGTATAAAACAGTTTTCACCGTAACGCTCATTTGTTGTTACCAGTCACTCTGACGTAGGAACAGGGTCACTGGTTTCCTCGGGCGCCAGCTTTTGAAGTAGATGGTCAGATAGAAAAATATAATGGAAGTCGTCATCGCAGATCACGATTTCGCTTCCTTCTATTAATGCTTATTGGTGGAGGGTGTCACGTGACACGATTACTACTACTACTAGTGGTTCCAGAGCCCTTCTGTAGCATTGCGAAAGCAATTATAAAGACTTCCATGAACGAATGGATGCAATCCCTAATTCAAGATTGGTAGCGTAACTACCCGAGAATAAGCCAGGTGAAAGAGTTAGTTAAAGAGTCCTCTCACAAATCCACGGCAGGTCCACTGAACCACAGATTAAAGACCGTAGGAATGATGGGGGATATGCTGACTCAATGGACATAAGAGCCTGATGGTCTGACGAACTAAATCTTATGAAGGTTCTGTCAGGAAGTAGAAGAGCCCACACTGCATATGTTATATCATTGCCAAGGTCTGACAAGATCAAGGCACATGCTGTACGAGGAGTAAAAACCAAAGGCAGAGCTATAGAAACCACTGTCGAAGCTGTGGAGTCTCATCAAGGAGATCAAGCCAGACAGTATGATCTAAATCACATGGAGTTCTACAGTAGAGCTGCAAAAGTCCAAGTGGACCAGGCCATAGATACAACATCAATCTTAAGTATTCCATTCCAGAGGGGCGGTCCGCTGTGAGAATGTAACGGGGTACAGTGCGGCAAGATACCCAAAAAAATGTAAAAAATTCAGAAAACTGTATTCAACCTCGGAAATGATTTATTTATTCATTCATTAAGTCAAATGAAATTCATCATAAACTAAAGTGAGAAAAAAACGCGGAAAGGATAAGATCACCCGCAGAAAATTATTGTTATCTGAATGAAAATCGGGGTTACTATGTAGATAATTTCAATTAATGTGATATATCGATGATATGTAGCTGACAGCTAAAAAAATTGCAAATGCCACGCAAGACCTTCAAACATACGATCGACTTTAGGAATAGAAATGACAGAAATGATATGCCATCAATATCAATGACCAAAAATGGCCAGTGTAAAAAAATATATAAATAACTAGCAATTTACAAGTTCTTCAGTAATGCGTTTTTAGAGAAATTTGAAAAATCTGGCTGGAAACAACTATTAATTCAACAAAATTGACTGATATGATAAAAAAAAACGTGAAGAAATTGGGCAATAATAAATGAATAACGGAAAAAAAGCATGTGGACAGCAGCCGAGATTATTAACATCAACCCGAATACCCTTATTGACTACAGTTCGATTGCCAAAAAACCAACGATCTATTGTCTCAACTAGATCCTTTGAGATACCTTGGCAATACTCACTGCCATGCCTACAAATTTTCACGTGATAAAGCAAATACTAATTAAAATATATAATAGATCAACTAGAATGATCCCACAGAACTCACCATTCTATCTGCACTAGCAGATGTTATCAATCATTCCTTTGAAATGGAGTATTTCCCTCAGGTTTCAAGGCGGCACTTGGTTTGACATTTTATAATTTTTTCGTAATCCCATACTGTTTTTTGATTTAACGGTATTCAGATGACAATTGGAAAGTTAATGTTAACAGCCACCGTCCGTTTAGATTTTTTTTACCGATAGTGGATCGCCATAATTTTCTACAAGCATAGTAGCCGAGGATCTGCGAAACGAGTGCCCTGTGTTGTCATAACCTCCCGTTATCAAATTTCATAAATTTGATAACGTCCTTCTTCGAGAAACCAAGTTCCAATAATGAAAGGTACAAGCGTTCGAAAAAAGTGTAGTTACGGAGAGTGAACTCCGTTAGGCTCCGCCCACTGACCGATTTTGACGCTTCGCGCTGCCGTTGGTCGGGCGAAGTGCCTAAATATACGCCAATGACATCTTTTTGGAACGAACGGACTTCATCAAAGTTGGGTTAATTTTCTGCATTCGGCTAGCTCAGGGAACTAAGTCCATTTCGATCCGCAGAAGCTCAAATTTATTTTGTTCCTTCCTTGTAGCTCGGATTAACGTCGAAGAAGTAGGCAGCAAATTGTAGTCTCAAGCTCTGAGAAGAACTCTAAACTAATGGTTATTACCGAATTCTTTTTGTAAATTGTTGGTGTTCCCAACGAATTCCTTAGACATCAAAATCAGGGCAGGCCGTAGATTTCAGAAAGACTGCCGGAAATGAGTGGTCTTTAGCTACCATGAGCTTAAATTCGGTTGTCAATTATGCACAACTATGTGCTCGCCCGGAAGCAACTGCTCTCAGCAGAAGCTTCGAAGTGACTTTTTCGTGACTCTTCCGGAAGCAACTGCACTCGGCAGAAGCTCCGGAAGGAATTCTAATTTAAGAGCAAACTGAGCTTCTTAAATAAAAGAACGGCACATTTACTCCGGCCAATGCCGGAGCAAAGCCGCTAGTGGGCGGAGCCTGTTGGAAATCATCTCCCACATATACTCTCGCACGAGAATTTCATTATATTTCATTATGCTCATTTCTCGGCAAAAGATAACACCAATTTGGCGAATTATTCAGTATTCTCTTGGCATTCGAGCGAGAGCGTTGTCTGATGTTAGCAGAATTTTGTCTTGAAGTGGTGAACTGAGTAGCCATTTTCGATAAGACAAATAAAAGTTACTAGAAATAATATCCTTTGAATATATTTCACCCAATACTTTTAAGTATTCACCTAACCTTTCGAAAGCTTTGCTTTGGAGGTTTTTCTTCGAGTAAATTTGTGAATTTGTGGAAGCAGTAAGAGAAATTGATTGGATTTCTCGAATCAAGGAAATTGGAACTGGTTTCTGGCTGGAAGGAAATCTTAGGCCCGCTTGGTTTGAAGCAGAGGAAGCTGGATTGGTTTTTGTACGTACTTTTGTGGTTTTTCTTCTACGCCTTTTCCCAAGAACACGAAGAAAGAAAAGTGAGACCTGTGCAGGCTCACAGGTGAATATAAATAAGTGTAAAATAAAAAGATATTCAAAGTGACTACCCACATAATGCTGTAGGGAAGTCGGTAACTTTTCAACGATTTTCAACAGTGAGAAACAATTTAATTTTTGAACTTTGAATATTTTCGGTCTCCGGGAAATTCCCGAAGGCATACCTTTTTTTCAGCAAGTCGGTTTCACTAGAGTAGTTCCTGCCGTCGCTATAAAAGTTCTTCTGGACTAAATCAAAAGAGAATTCGTCTATAGTACTCTGGTGACTCAGACTTTATAAACATTACAACATTCTTAGACCTTTTGTACGATATGCTTTTACGAGTAATATGTTCTCAAGAATTTAAAAGTAAACTCTGTCACTTCCAGATCTTTCTTTAAAGAAAAATCAATTGAACCTGTCAGATTTCAAAAGAAATCTGACTGCTTTAGTTATACATTCGAGAAATAACTTTCTTTGGTTAGGACTAGAAACAAAGCAGTTGGTTTTACGGATCATGGATCCAAACCAAGAGCGTCTAGGCGGCAGAAGACCCACTGCTAGCCAAGTATGTGAAAATGAAATTTCACTAAGACATTCCAATCACGGAACACCGCCTTTACGACAGTGTATAGCTGAGTATTTTCCCATTTTAAGAATGCTGCAATTTTCTTCAAAACTGTTTCAATGGTATGAATGCCCACAACTTGTTTTACACATTTACCATTACTATAATCAATAAAGAATCGCTGATTTTCCAAATTTGCAGGCCGCAAATCTACGTATTTTTGGTTTAAACCATTCATAGTCATCAAAAGGAAGTCCTTCTTTGGGAATGACAAATACCATGTTTTTTTTTATTTGAGTATATCTCAATTTAACCAAAACTCTGGTTCTGGTGCTTTCAAAATCATCCACAGTCAGCTTAACAAGTTCGTCACGTCTACAGGCGCAAAATATGCCACACATTGATACAATCTTTTCAAGCAACCATGTATGATCATCTTTCTGCAACGAAAACTAAGTTACTTCTTCTTCAAACAAAATGTTTGCTTTCTTTGGTGTGTATCCATCAGACTTTCGTCTCAAGAACAAAAATAATTTTCCAAATTTAAAAAAAAAGATTTCTATAGGTAATACTCTTAAATGGTGTACGATTCAAAATAACTGACCCTGAAATGTCAATGTTATCATAAACTTTCGAAGCAAGTTTCAACATTGAAATCTTGGCCCACAGCGAGTTAGGAGAATTAACCTCTGATTTTCCTTTCGTATGGGCAAAAATACATCTTTATTAACCACCTTTACATTCTTCCTCTTACACCACTCTTCAAAATTTTCATATTCAACACTCGCTGCACGTGATTCTCCCAATATTTATGAAGAAACTTGATTTTGTTCCTCAATTTCTTCAATTTCATCCATGGTCGTTGTTGAAGCAAACTCGGGTACACAAAAAAATGACGTTGTGTATAATATTCCTGTGATATTGTTAAGCTATTCCACGACAATACGATATTGGGATTTTTCTGTAGAATTACGAGATACGTAGTTTGTTTTTTCCTCGGAATCGAAATGTAATCTTCCAGCGGTATTACGAAAAGTCTTCAACGACACACAGCTGATACGCAAATAACGCCGGATTCGGTTGTTATAATCCTCGGCTGCGCCTCGGATTACAATATTCAGCCTTATCCGTTTTCGCTACAAATCGGCCTTGTAACGTAAATAACTACAGCGACACCATCGGTCCTTCAGAAAATTGGAAAATTTTTTGATTCCTCATAATGATGGACTCCGTAAAGTTCATCTTTTTCTCATAATCGGGTAGTTTCAGGATATGGAATGAATGGATATTTTGTTCAATCCCAAATCTCGTTTCGCATCTTTCGAAGATGCTTCTGGAAAATCTGTGAGGAACCCGAGCGCTGTACTTGCATTATATGCATTGTACTCCGCCGTTTCAGTTTCAATTGTTTTCCTTTTGAATGATCCAGAGTTCGTAAGATTTGAGATAAAAATTCTAATAATATCTGGAGATGGTTTCGGTTTTTCTGGATAACTTGTGTAGCATAACTATCATATGTTCTTCGTAAAACCTTACATTCACCATAAATTACCAACAAATTAATAAAATCGTGATTATTACACCCAACACGAGCATTATTGTAGCTTTTGGTAGCACGAATCTCACAAAAAACAGCTTTATTTCATTTGTCACCAAACATTGTGCTGAAGGAGCAGCAGTCTAATAGAAAATAATATCAACATTTTAGGCAAGTGTGCGAAATTTTGTTATACACGCACAGACAAAAATATTGCATATTTTATATAAGGCCTTGATTTCATGTTTATTTCTATTTGTCTGAATCGTTATGCAGTTTTCATTACTAAATGGTTTATGCTGAAGTATTCAACGTATATTGATTGCCAAATAATCCGGATACTGGTACTTTATAACACACTTGTAAAAGACGTAACGGAATAGACTAAGTTCTTTGAGGCAACATAATAACAGTTAAGTATTCAGTATTTCCTTCCCTAGCTCTAACGATAGTCTGCATCCTCCAGGGCATACTCCGCAAAAGGTCTTCGATGGTTTCTTGTGGAATTCGATTTAATTCTTCCTGTGCAGCAATTCCTTATTCTGCAACTGAGTTGGGAGCTGGAATTTGTGCACGTATATGTCTTTTTAAGATGTACCAAATATGTTCTATGGGATTTGCGTCTGGATTGTTCGGTAGCCACTCCACTGCCTCAAGTCCAACAACTTCAAGATACTGGGTGACTGCTCTTGCAGCATGTGCACGAGCATTATCATGCATTAGCACAAATTTGTCGTAACCAATGAAGCCGCCTTAAGGTAAAATATGCTTTTCAAGGATGTTGCGTATGCACCAATCAGCATTTATTCTTAAATTCACCTCTATAAGCTCGGTGCGACTGTCCCAACTGATGCCACCCCACAACATAATGGAACCACTACCAAAGCTAACGTTATGTACAAGATTACATTCTGCGAAACGTTCTCCAGATCTTCTGTATACTCGACCTGAGCCATCTGGTTTCCATAACTGTATTCTTGTTTCATATGTGTAAAGAATTGTTCCCCACTGATGTTCATTCCAGTTGACATGGGCTATGGCAAATTTTAATCGTCTAGATTTGTGACGTAGGAGAAGCCTAGTTATTCCGGCAGGGAGTTTTGGATTTGAACCAACTTCTTTGAGTCTACTTATTACTGTTTTAACACTTATGTTAACTTGTCTTCTTGTGCTCAGTAAATCATTTCTGAGATGCGGAGCTGTAAGCAAGCGATTTCGCAAAGATTGAATTTTCAAATATTGGTCATCTCTTGGCGTTTTACACCTCTTACGTCCTTGACCAGGCCGCTTTTTGTACTCCCCCTTTGTACTCCCCAGTCTCATTGTATCACTTCACAATACGAGAAACAGTCGATTGATGGATATGCAATCCCCGCGCAATATCTTCTTTTCGTGTCTACATCCCTCATTGACTAAAGTAACAATTTTAACACAAACTAATTTGCTCAAATGCGGCATCTCGCTAATAAAGCTACAGAATCAAGACATAAGGTACTCGAAATGTCATTCTGAAAACAATAAACAAAACATGAGACATTAATAGTGGCAAAGGCACACTACTCAAAGTTTGTAATTTGTACTATTATTTTACTTATTCAGCTATATCGACTATGTACAATCATTCTCTTATCTGAATGGAAATTTAAATAAAATACTTTGGCCTTTGAACATTCATCAATGAAAATAAATAACGTGTCAAGGGGAAAGAAATTAACATGAAAAAATATCTTGAAATAAAATATGCAATATTTGTGTCCGAGAGTGTATAATGGAACATCTCCAAAATTGTATGTACTGGGTAATAAAGAAAATATTCGCATATTTATATATATATATATATATATATATATATATATATATATATATATATATATATATATATACAGGGCTATTCAAATTCGAGTCTATGCATGGGGATTTCGATAACGGTAAGAGATAGAGGGTTGGTTAAATGGGGGCAAAGTAGCGTATTTCAGAGGTTAATTATATGGATGAAAAAAATCTGACCTAGCTTCTTCAGTTCTGGAGTTATACAGAAAAAATCGAAAATTTCGAAATTCTTCTTTTGCCTATATCTTTTTATTTTACGAAGATTTTTTTTTTAATTTTGCCACTTTGCCATAGCAACTTTTTGTAGCCTTTCCAAATATCTGAATAAAAATTATATACAGGGTATCGTATAAATTGGGCCACCCTCAACTTTTAATTTTCAAATACGGACCTGTATTTTTCATTGCATTTTTTTGAATGCCAAGAGTCATGTTTCATATTGACGTAGTATTTTCATCTGAATTACAGAGTGTTTTGGAAATATTGAACTATTACCAGTAAAATTTCAACATTTTTTTATTCCATAACAACTCTAATTGAATAATATCAGAGAATGAGAGGTGAGTCAGACAAATTTGTTCTTTAAGAATAATCAATTTCAGAATTTTCAGATTATCTAGTCTCACTACTTGTTCGGAATAACAATAAAATAAAATCAACAATTCCAAGAGACATTTTTCTTTACCATAATGTAGCACTAGTAGAATAATTATTCATCCCCTTGTCGATTGACCTCAGTAGGTACGAAGAAGATCTGTTGTATGTAACTGTTTCTGCTGAGAACTCACAAACATAATCTGTCACAAACATAACATTGTATTTGATCATATACATAGCTTTTCATATTTTATAACTAATCACACAAGAACTTGTTTAATTATTATCAAGAATTGAAATAACAGCCATTATAAGTAATCATAATCAAAATAAATGTTCAAATTGACGACCTTCTCGTTCCAGACATTTACGGAGTCGTTTTTTTAAGTTATTATTTGCTCTGAAAATATCTCTTCGCCGTAGTGATGCGAAAGCGTTCATGATTTTAATTCTTAAATCTTCTATATTTTCAATTTCGTTTTGATATATTATATTTTTTAGTGTACCCCATAAAAAAAAGTCAAGTACACTGAGGTCAGGGGATCTTGCAGGCCATCTTATAGGCCCATTATTTGCTATCCATCTGTCTTGAAATGTTTCTTGTAAAAATTGATTAATGTCTCTTGTGCAGTGTGGACGAGCTCCATCGTGTTGAAACCACAACCGATTTAAATTAGCAATGGGAATATCATCGAGATATTCACTGAAAGTTTGTCTGAGGAAGTCTAGATAACGTTCGCCATTGAGCGTCCCGGCATAGATGTACGGACCTAGAACTCGATCCTTCAAAATTCCAGCCCATACATTTAGACCAAACCGCACTTGAGGTCTCACTTCTCTAAAATTATTTTCATTGGTTTGTGACCAAACATGCTCGTTGTTCCTGTTGAAAACACCACAATTTGTGAAACGAGTTTCATCCGACCAAATAATACTATTCAAAAAGTTTCTGTCATCGCCCAATTTTTGCAACATCCAATTACAAAAATTTTGCCGTCTTTCGGCGTCTCCTGGATACAATTTATGAAAATTTTAACTTTATAGCATTTGAATCTGTTTTTCCTTAAAGTACGCCAAACTGTAGTTTGCGGCAAATTCAATTCCTCAGCAATTTGTACTGTTGATTTTGATTGATTTGTATTGATCTGAAATATGGAGATGAGCCTAATTAACATTTTTTCAGTATTACCTACTTACCGCTTGAAGTATGTTTTCCTGTAACTCAATAGGAGTTTTGTTTCCATATTTTCTCCTTGGTTTTGTGAAAGATCCATATTCGCGAAGGTTTCTGTCCAAAAGTCTGAAATATGTGGGATGCGGCTGATGTCTTTCAGGGTACAGATCTAAATAATTTTCAGCGGAAAGATGAATGTTTCTATTATTTCTGTAGAAAACGTTAACCATATCTCTTTTCTGCTCTGTGGGGAAACCCATTTTCAGTACTAACAGATTTTTCATCAAATACCAACGATAATTTCCAAGAAACTGTCAAAATATTGACAAGTGAGGTGAACTAAATATTTATTTTCCAAAGCATACTATGAGAACTCAAATGGTTTAATCATGATTGTTGTATATAGCAAGAGAATGCCCATGAATTTGCTGAAAAATATAGGTAGTTCGAAAAGTGAGTAACAATAAAATATTTCCAAATTGGTGTCTGAAGTATGAAGATTGCCATTCGAAGATTTTTTTCCAATGATTATATGCACATACACGTACTAGGAAGAATAAGTTTTCACATTTTCGCACATTGATCATGGGTTGCGTGAACTGAAATGTGGATGAATTCTTGAAGAAGACAATCTTCGTCGAATAATGTTGATTTTCTTCCAAATCCTATGCATTCTATACCTTATTCTATGATATATTTTTTTAATTACAGCTGGAATTAAAAAAAAAAAATTGAAATTTTACTGGTAATAGTTCAATATTTCCAAAACACTCTGTAATTCAGATGAAAATACTACGTCAATATGAAACATGACTCTTGGCATTCAAAAAAATGCAATAAAAAATACAGGTCCGTATTTGAAAATTAAAAGTTGAGGGTGGCCCAATTTATACGATACCCTGTATATAATTTTTATTCAGATATTTGGAAAGGCTACAAAAAGTTGCTATGGCAAAGTGGCAAAATTTAAAAAAAATCTTCGTAAAATAAAAAGATATAGGCAAAAGAAGAATTTCGAAATTTTCGATTTTTCCTTTATAACTCCAGAACTGAAGAAGCTAGGTCAGATTTTTTTCATCCATATAATTAACCTCTGAAATACGCTACTTTGCCCCCATTTAACCAACCCTCTATCTCTTACCGTTATCGAAATCCCCATGCATAGACTCGAATTTGAATAGCCCTGTATATACGGTATTGCTAAGCAGTGCTGCCCGGTGGGTGTGGTCTCTCTCTCCCACCATAGAAACTGTGGGGGGAGGGCGGGACTACATTTGCTGAGCGTTGCTGTTCGGTAGTATCGGAACCTGAGGCGAAAACGGTTATACCCCAATCAAAGTGTTTGAAATTGTCCAATCTCATTTAAATTGTAATTTCAATTTATATATTTCTTTTCTTTTTTTTTTCTTTTGTTTTCACTCTCACTCTTCGCAAAAATGTAAGTAAAGTGCACTTGCCATTCGAACACCATTGCATATAATACATACAATTTGTACAAATGACTTGCCTATTTAGACATCACAAAACAGGCTACAAAGCCTAGCGTGAGTCAACTCCAGTGAGTCATTTAAACCTCATACAACTGTCCACTCATCTACAAAAGCTCTGTATATATTTTCGATATATTAGTAAACTTGAGAATGGTTTTTTAATGATAACTTCTGTTTTCTTTTGTGAAAATAAATATTGAAATCTTGAAATCTAGAAATTTCCTTGTGTCAATATTTACTAGAATGTGACAGGTGAATAGTAGACTGCATGCAACCTGCACAAATTGAAAATCCAGCTTCATTTTGAGCTTATTGTATAATAAACTACATTGTATTTGTATGTCACAATATTTTATCAGACACAAGGATAGTTTACTGATTAAAAATTCAAAAAGTCATGAGTAGAAATAATTGAAACGAAAGCATTGGTTCGTACGTGATGAGACATCATTTAAATGAAGTTTCTTTCATGAACGTGATGGATATTGATTTTTCTATATACTCATTGGGAAATTATACAATAATTCAACAAATTTGTTGCATGGCACAAGAATTATTACAAAATTATCAACTAATTTACTTATTTTTCTTCTTGGTCTACTCTACTATTCAAAATAAGAAATGCTTTGCCCGTTTACGGTTTAACCGTGAGTGCCACGCCACTGACGATAATTAAAATGTATTGTTTATATTGACTTATGAGATGAGTCAACATAACATTTAAGGTTCATATAAAGTCAAGTATTTCGCGTTTCTGAACTGCAAGATGGCACTGACAAGAAATGTTTTTCATACCATAGTTACAGCGATCTTTCATAATATTTCCATATAAATTAGAGTTTTCTGCAACGGTCAACCCTACTGCTAATGCAATATTGCCATATCTCAACATTATTCGGAGTACTGCGGAATAGCTCACAGGATTTTTTTTTTCTTGTTGTTTTGGCATCGACTGCTATGGTCATTAGCCATGTGTTCTGGATAGGCCTTGTTACCAACTCCATACGCCACTTCAGAAGCAGCACTGTTAATTTTTAACAGTGAATCGTGGAGGATTTCTCCCAGCCGACACGAGACATTCAGACTTTCACATCTGAAAATGAAAAAAGATCGCACCGTCTGGTGAATTTGGTGAGAGTTGCAGTGCCTCTGGTTTTTGTTGGGTGGAGACCTCGGAGACTTCATTATTCGAATTCAGTGTTCCTTGCCGTGCCTTTTTGAAAATTTCAGGAAATTTGCAGCGCCCTCAGATTTGTATTAGGTGGAGGCCTCATTTTTCGAACTTACCCCCATGCCAAATCATATCTGCAAGTTTCGGAAAATTTGCGTAGTCATCAGTTTTGTAATAGGTGTACTACACCACATTTTTCAGAAACAGCGGTGTATTTTCCTTGTCTGCAAATTTCCGATTATTTGCAGAACATCCTGGCTTACCATGGATAGATTACCTCCTTTTGTTCTAAAAGGGGTTATCTTTTGAATGGTTTTCAGTGTTTCCAAAGGTGTGGACCATTTTTTCTGAAGTTGGTTCATTCTTTTTCTTAGATTTTGGTTTATTGATGATGCCTGTGCAGTCGGTTTTCCTGTGGGAGGAGATCTTGAGAATCTTTGATATTGCCGCTTTTTTCCGATTCACTTGTATATTATTTATTGTGTTCATTTCGTTAGTTTTTCTGATATTTGGGGTTGCAGTGCCTATGGGTTTGTTATAAATATAGTCAGTTGATCTTGCTTAGATTAGATTTACTTTTAGCACAAACAACAATATTGTTGGTGAAATTCGAAAAGAGCAGCTAATATGAACAACTCACTATAATTTATTTTATCGATATTTTCAACTTTGTAAGCTGAACTCCGCGTATTATGCCGATAATTTTTATGAATATAAAATAATGTTACTCAAAAACAACTGGAATGGACACTAAAGACGCTATTACGATTATTATTATTATTATTCAATTCTGTTTTGCTTCCTGTTTCATTTCCAGAACTAATATTTTAAATCCCAAAACAAAAAACTCATTACTTACATAATTCTTCAATAGTGTCCAAGGGACTCCCAGGCTTTAGGCGGACCAATCCAACATCCAACTGATGAACTGACAAACCCCTATCGACGTAACTCTCATTTTCGAAAAGTTAAACAAATTACATCGGTTACCGCTGTATAGAACTATTGGCAACGCTGTACAGTAAATATGATAGTGACAATAATTCTGTGCAATACCTTGTGGACAGTAGCAGAACTATTTGTGTATTTCCGTTCATGTACTACAGAGGAATCACTTACTGGAGCGATTTACCGTTTTATGTCCGAGATTTCAAAAATTACTATTAAAAATATAAATCGTTTGATTTTATGTCTGAAAAATAGCATGAATAGTTCCTCAATATTCAGTCTTCTAAATTTCATATAAATATCACTTGCAAAAGCGATTCTTCTCATCTGTCTTTGATTTTATAACAAGATTTTCAGAATTTTTTTTTATTGTGAGAGAACGTTGAGGTTAAAAATTCTGAAAAAAATCGTAATTATCTTTTACCTTGACATTGATATGTAATGATATTTGAAATGGAATCTGATGAATGGTTTTTGTGAAAACTTAATAAAACCTCTAAAACTCAGGTTTTTATTTTTTTTCTCGAAAACTGTTCATCAGATTTTCTTCTACATCTCTTTAATTATTCAGTTTGAATGGCAGAATAACTCGAATTTTTTTCAGAATTTTTAAACTTGCCGTTAATTTTTTCATGGGTTTACATGAACCTTAAATGTTTCCAATTTTAAGAATTTCATTGCAATGGGATCATCTGAAGCTTCTGATGAACAGGTTACGTGGTATTGTCTATATAAAAATCATAATTACTTGAACATTTATGCTGCTTTCGGTTTTCTAATTCATTCATTTGCTTCCAGCTAAAAAGGGACTGTTAGCAGTTTCTATCGATGGTATCAACTTGCCTTCATACTCGAATGGGATAATAGATGGGTCTCAATGCGAACAAAAAGAAGAAAACTACAAAAGTCCTTGGCATGCAGTTATTATGGGTTATGGTACCGAAAACGGCACGGACTACTGGATACTGAAGAATTTCCTCGGACCTAAATGGGGAGAAGCGGGATACTTCAGGTTGAAAAGAAATGTAAATGCCTGTGGTATTGCCAATGAAGTTTGGTCTACAGAAGTAGTAGCTCATTCATAAAACCACTAATTGAGTTATAATTTGAAAGTAGCTCCAATATAAGAAATAAAAAAGTACAACTCAACTTATTACGAGCTTTTATTCATTTTGCTTTGGTTGTATGTCTATCTGCTCGCCTATCTGTTTTTTTACGTCTTTAAGGTTCAAAACATAAAATCAATTTTTAAAGTACTGGCTGACATCGGATTGAGCTGAAATTTAAAAAAAATTGAAACCCAGTCCCCCATGAAGGCCAAATTAGGAAAAAAAAATTTCAAAATTGTTTTTTCCGTAAACTAGCTATCGTCCCCTTACGAACGGCAGCCCTCAAAAGTCGAAACTTGTACGAGCCAAGGATTAACGAGGTCCTGCCTTTTTCGTTCGATTCCTAGCACGATCCGAGAAGTATATCGAAACGAGGTCTGTTGGTCACCCATCCGAAGCCCGACCTCGCCTAGCGTTGCCTGACCAGATGGCGATGACCCAGCACTCTCTGTTCGAGATATCTAGCCTCTCGGATGAATGGCACGTATGATTTCAGAATAATTTTCGACGGATTCTGACGTTGAATCTTACAGCAAAAAATTATCGGTCGGAAGCTTGCCCCCACACCAAATAAAAAAAAAAAACTCACGAAAATAAAACTGAAAAAATCCGTTAAAATTGTGAAAAACATCGTTCAAATATTACGGCGTGAAAAATGTCCGAAGGAAGTTATGAAATTCGGGAAATTTTAATTGAAAAAATCCTTCAAAATAGTGGAAGACATCGGTTCGTCCAACAAGTTTATTTCAAAAAGTACTATCACCTTGATGGCTCTATAATGATAATAATAACATATGTCTTTATTATTTTCAACAAAATATTCAAAAATGGCTATAAATCATGTTTGGTGAAAATAAAGGGCAACGTTCAATTCATCCAGAGAATAACTTCGCTAAATGAATTGTTTTCCCACTCAATCCATGTAATGTCTCTCTTCATACATATTCACATAATACTATAAAAATAATAATGGAAGAAATATGGATTTCTTGATAAAAGAAAGAAGAACGCATATTTGTTGATGCAGATTTATGTATTTTGAACAAAAAAGAGAAAAATAAAAAAGAAAAAAAATAACCCATTTTCTCTTCGATTGTTATGTTTGAAATAAATAATTGTTGTACATTTTTCTGAAAATTCCTAACCTTTCTATCATGAAACGTGGGGAAATGAGATTATACAATGATGTTATTTGATAGCTGAAGGAACGTCTAAGTGTTTGAGTTCTGAAAGAAGGGGGCGTGAAAGTTCCCTAATATCTTATCAATTGATAAGTACGCTCGTTGAATAAGTTTATTAACGTGTTTTTCGAATTTCATGTAAACACCTAGTAAAATACCAAGATTTCTTGTTTCCTTTACTAATATCAGAGATTCATTGTTAATTTGCAAATCAATTCAATTCGTTATTCGATAATCATTTCTGGATGTGGATGTGGATCGATTTTGATGGAATAATTAGTATGCAATGATCATCTGCAGATTTGACAAAAGAGTCCAGGTCTCTATTGATGAACGTGGATGCATTGTGAGCGTCATGTTGAGGAAAACTATAATAAAGCTGAGTGTCATCTGCGTATAAAATAATTGAACAATTTTTCAAACATTTCACTAAATATGCTGTTTACATTGTACATAAAAAAGGGCCTAGAATGGATCCTTGAGTGAAGTGCTTTCAGCGTCAAATACAGAAAAAGCGTAGGAATTTGGAATTCGACGGTGTCTGTCAAGAAAAATTATGACGAAAAGAAAAATGGGTGGATCGGCTCCGATGGATGGCAAAGAGTAGAAAACATGAGCATGTCACTGACTCAAATAGTTAAGTATGATTTGTCGAACATAGCTGAAACAATTGATACGAGAGGAATATTGAGATAGCAATATTCATTCTATATGGTGGAAACAATATTCGAACAATATTTCTCTATCGATTCAGTTAAAATTATTCCACTAATTTTGACGCAATAAAGGTTAGTATGATTTGTCGAATATGGGTGAACAAATCGATATGAGATTAATTTTGGGATTGCAAAATTTACTCTAGATGTTGGTAACAATTTGTGGAAAATATTGTTTTATTGAATTTGGTAAACACTGATTAAACAATATTGCCCCAATACAGGTTGATTTGATTTTTTGAATATTGGTGAAATAATATTCAACCAATGTGCTATCTAACTTGGATTTACAATATTCTTTATATCGGCGTATTTACATCAAAGAATTAATTACTATGAATTAATATCGACATGAAACAGTTCTTCAAATTCCATTTTTCATATCTCAATTGTCGCTATCATATTTTAATTTCTCCAAATGATATAAACTCAAACTGTAACTGTCATCGATGATAAAAAATGAATTGTATTCCAGCTGCGATCATGAAATAATAAACTTGTCCAAAAACATGGTTTATAGTCGCCATGACGATAAAATTCTTCAGTAAAACTGACATAGTGATGTTGTTTGGAAAGTTTTTCAAATCTCTGAATTTGCATATATGCGATAACATTCTTGCTATCGTGTTTTGTTTTCACAAAATATAACTCATAATAAATATGAACATGATACAAGGAATTATAAAACTAAACATCTTCCTGAAAGTGCGATTTTGTGCACTCATTACGAATATGTATTGATATCTAGTTAGCCTAGACCAGTTTCCTGCATAAACAAAATATTGCGTTGCCATAGCAACGAACAGTAACTTATTAGAAGTGTCAGTGTAAAGTTTGACGTCATCAAAGTACACCAGAGTTACGCATTAAATTGAAAGAAAAAATATGTCCAACGAAATTGTGAAAATCGAAAAATTGGAATATCGAGCCATCATCAAGTACCTGTATTTAAAAAGGTTAAGAGGTAAGCAGATTTATGAAGATATGCTTAATACCCTTGGTGATCAATGTCCTTCGTATGCGACCTTAAAAAATTGGACTGCAAGCTTCAAAAGAGGTCAATTTTCCATTGAAGATGATGATCGATCGGGAAGGCCAGTTTCTGTGTCAATCCCCGAAAATATCGATGCAGTTTATGCCATGATTTTAACAGACCATCGAATTGGGCTAAAACGGATATCTGAAGCACTGAATATTTCATACGAACGCGTTCATCATATAGTTCACGTCAATTTTCACTTGAGAAAAATTGCTGCAAAGTGGATCCCCAAATGTTTGAATATTGACCAAAAGCATGCAAGGGTAGTAGCATCGCATTCGATCTGTGCTCGATTTGAAAACGATGTAGACTTCTTAAACCGAATTGTTACTATGGATGAGACTTGGGCACATTTCTACGATCCAGAAACAAAGCAACAGTCGATGGAATGGCGACACTCCGGTTCTCCAACACCTAAGAAGTTTCGTGTCCAAAAATCTGCTGGAAAAGTTCATGCTTCAGTTTTTTGGGATTGCCATGGAGTAATCATGATTAATTTTTTGGATAAGGGTAGAACAATAACTGTAGATTGCTATTCGACATTACTGACCACTCTACAAGAAAAAATTAAAGAGAAAAGATACGGAAAGCTATCCAAAGGTATTTTGTTTTTGCAGGACAACGCTCCTGCACACAAATCTCATGTTGCCATGCAAAAAATTTGTGATTTAGGGTTTGAATTACTAGGACACCCCCCTTATTCACCAGATTTGGCTCCATCCCACTATCATCTCTTTCCTCAACTGAAAAAAAGTTGAAAAGGTCGTAAATTTTCTTCCAACGAGGAGGTAATAAAAGCTGTGGAGGTCTGGTTTGCAGAGCAAGAAGAAACATTTTTTTTGAAAGGTCTAGAGACGTTTCAGGTTCGCTGTAATAAATGTATCCAATTAAGAGTAGAATATGTTGAGTAATAAAATATTTTGACATTGAAATTTTGTTTGGTTCTATAGTGGGCTTAGAATTTTTCAATATATCCTCGTATATGCCTCTTCGCTCATAACTTATTGACTTTTGATTTAGTGGTAACCCCAAGGAATTATTGGAATCATTCCATGTTCCTGCATAAGAATACCTACAGTTAGCGCTATATAGTGTCCAATATCGGTGGTCCTGCTGTGATTAGACAAAGCATATACATAGATTGTAGCGAAAAGGGGCACATTGTCAGCCATACATTAGCTCCTCCTGAATATTCATATCGCAAAAAATGTTTTGGAATGAATCACTAATATGTTAGGGAGTTTAATTATGGATAGGGATTTTGTGAATTTTTTCTCTCGTTAAAAAAAAATCCAAACTTATCGACAAAATCAGTTGTCTCATTTTCTGTGGTAACTGTAGAGAAAGATCTCAGATTTGATTAAAGGTGACCTATTATTACGCAAAGTATTTCGAAAGTATGTCGATATTTTCAATTCATATCATCAGAACTCAGCTACTCAACTGATATGTTATCAATCCAGATTCGATGCTGTGTTATACCAAATGAATTACCATTAAATGGATATCATTCAATATCAAAACATTCTGCATTGTTTCAGTGAGTTGAACATTGATATTATCAACAGAGGACTCAAGGTCTTCTTGGTCCAACTATAATACTGTGAATCCAAAGCATTTTTTTTCCAGAATCAACCGACATGAAACTTCTAGTTTTGTTGGTCATATATTCCTCAGTTGTTTATGCTGAGAGTGATCGACAGCGATGGAAGTATTTCAAGGTACTCATTATTACTTGTCACATAGACTAATTTGATGAAGCATCCCTTTCCAGCATTACTGCCTCTCTGTTTTTATGAAATTTGAAGTTACATTTCGATTTCAATAATTTCAGCTGAAATATGGAAAAATCTATGACAGTCCTACGGAGGACGGAGAGCGTTTTACTCACTTCCAAATAAATTTCAAAATCGTCAATCAACATAACAGCAAGTTTCAAAGAGGTGAAGTCTCTTGGAAAATGGGAATAACTGAGTTTGCAGATTCTCCAACTGATAAATTACTTTTCATTCGAAATAGAAACACTGTGCAGCGAAAGTCTGATATTGTTGTGGATGTAAGTAGCCAAATCTGCTTTTTGAAAATTGAATATTATGTTTACATTCCATATATGTTCCTCTACCAAAGATTATGTGGGAATTCTGGCAATTCTGCAGCCCAGGTAAAATATGTTTTGGGGGTATTCATTCCATTTCCCTGTCACTTTTCATGATTTACTCTCAACATTTTCATTACCATAAGGTTCACATAACTTCTATTCTAAGACAAAAATCAGAAGTGAATGAATACCATCAAAATTCCAAAGTGAAAATTCGCATTGTTTTGCTATTTTTTCCCCTATTTTGCTGACGTGACCTGCTGAAGTGGCCTATAGAATCTAACTCTACAGCTAACAAAACTACATTTAGTGGTGTTTGATTTATCTAACGAGCAACTAATTCCTTGACGGAAGTGCTGAGGCAGATTCAACACATCCTTCCTTTATGAACCCATGCTCGTTCGGAGAAAGTAGTTTTTCATCTGTCAAAAAATGTATTGGTTGGTCATCAACTGTAGCTTCAAACACTTTTGATAAGCTGGTGCATAACGTTACAGCTATAGTTGACAATGGGTGATGGGTCCCATTTTTCAAGCAACGGTATAACAATTGCCATTTTTCATTTATCTGGTAGAATCCCTTGTTCTGAAGAGAGATTTATTATGAAGGTAAAAGTATATTTTCAAGAAATAAGTTGGATATACCATCCTCAAAAGAGCTCGACTTTTTCTGAACTTTGTATATTTTCCAAGATATCACTTTCCATTACAACATGAAAGGCGAAAGAGCCTTCAGGGCTTTCATTTCGTGATATTCAGAATCGAGTTTTTCAGATTCGCCAATTACATTATTTACAGCATTGATGAAATAGTCATTGAATGCATGAACTTTATCTAGTGAAATTTCATCCAGGACCATTTCGATTTTCTTATTTTTCATTTCCCAACACCATAATTGATTATATTCATATTTCTTTACTTTTATTATATGAATTTTGGTCTTTGCTATAATTAATATGTTTAATACAAGTCGAAAATAATTTTTCCATACTCACTCTTTGCGGTTTATATACAGGGTGTCCGGTAAACCTTGTACAATATTGAAACTGGTGATAGACCAGGTCATGTCTGTTCAGAATATCGGAATTTCACCTTAGTAAAAATCTCACCGTTTTCGAGATAATGAGCATTTTTAAATTTCTGGAAAATCACTACCTCATCTTGGATTTTTGAGTGCCATGTCTACGAACTGAGACCAATTCAAATATATTTGCTGCTGAAGACTACTGATGAGTGATGCTTTCAGACGTACTGAACAGTTTTTCAGAAAACTATACAATTTTTCAAGAAATGAGGGTAAAATGCCAGATTTGAATTTCACCAATTCTTTTACCGGCAGTTTGACATTATTGTTTAAAGAAAACATAACTAAGTAGAAGTGGATATTCATTACAAAAGAATACCCATTTTGTCCAGACTCTACCATGGTATAAAACATACAATAATTATTTTTGGTAGGAGTAAAATTTCGATAATATTAGAGTGTGATGTTATTCTGAGCTAAAATCAACTCCATCTTTCATTTTTATCGTATGAAGATGAAATGATTGAATAATTAAGTTATTATTATTATGTTATTATCGTTATTATGTTATTATGTTATTATGTTATTATCGTTATTATCGTTATTACGAATCAACTGCTAGGTGTTGTGTATTGTTTCTATTTTTATATTTTGTCATGTGAAATAGACTAAGAAAAAACAATTTTGTGACGGACAGGTGGAAAATAAATATTTCAATTTTGGCAACAGCATTTTTTAAAGAGGAAAATAAAATCGTCTTTCTAGCGGATATTTTATCAATATTCTTCTAGGTAAAGTACAGTACACTAGGAAGCATTCAATGAGATGTAAAGAAGTAAATATTAATTCAACGTTTTTTTGAATCAACACACACTATAAACCACAATAACGATTATTCAACATCGTACTGAATGATATTACAAAAATATTATTTTCCATCCACTCGTACGCAGAGGCGATATCTTTTTCAAGAAGAACCTTTTCAAATGCGTTATAGATTATAGCCCCCAAATCAGCGATTCTCTGAGCGGCATTGTGCAATCGTTCTGCATAAAGCGCTGCAGCAGCTACCTTCACATTCACCATAAATGAAGTGCATATGCGCATATTCTCGGGGAGAATAACGTGTGAACGGCATGAGAAAGGAATAAATACTACAGAAGATCCGTTCATGCACAATGCTGTATTTTATTTTTTCATCAGGAAACTATTGCTTCTACGGACACAACACAGGAGTTAGAAAAGTTTTTAAATTTCGACAAGGATTCACCTCCTAAAAAATTTTGCACTTATTTGGTTACACCCTGTATATCTGTCAGTCTCTGAATCTTCGTTGAAATGTGGATGTTGGACAATTGTGACATTTTTCACAAGAATTCGTTTCAATCGGTGCCATGTCGGATAATCGACATTTCATTTCGATAATTTTATTAGGCTTAATTACATGAAAAGTTAATTTTATTGACATACTATTTTAATGCTACCAAGCAGTCCATTCTTTATTATTAATAATCATTTCCACATTTTATCGTGATAAAATCGAAATAAAATAATTTTTGTGCGCAAGTATAAAAATTGATGGAAGCCAAGAATAAAACCACGCCTAATTAAATGGAAATCACTTCCTCCAAAAATAATTATAGTGTGTTTAATTCCATGGTAGAGTCTGGACGAAATCAGCATTCTCTTGAAATGAATGTCCACTACCAATTGGTTATGTTTCTTTCAGACAATAATGTCAAACTTTTTTTTTAACTTGATGAAACTCAAATCTGTCATTTTACCCTCATTTCTTGAAATTTTTTTTTTACTTTCTGAAAAACTGTTCTGTACATCTAAAAGCATCACTCATCAGTAATCTTCAGCAGCAAAGATATTTGAATTTGTCTCAGTTTGTATACATGGCACTCAATAATCTATGGTTAGGTAGCGATTTTCCAGAAATTCTTGAAATGCCCATTATCTCGAAAACGGTGATATTTTTACTGAGGTGAAATTCCGATATTCTGAACAGTCATGACCTGGTCTATCACCAGTTTCAATATTGTACAAGGTTTACCGGACACCCTGTATAAACTTCCTTGCAACAGGGACACAACAGGAGCACACAATTTCAAACTAAGTCGTGAACTGGAAGTTTCAAGAAGCCTATGCCGAATTCGATAGGACAATGAACGTAGTTCTGAATGCACCAATGAGAATTTGATTGAGATTATCGATTATTTGTGATAAATATAGTATATTTCAGGTGAATGAGACAATTATGGAAACTGACATACCCGAATCGTTTGATTGGAGGACCTTAAACGCTTTATTACCTCCAAGAAAAATGGAAACTGATGAACAGAGCTGGGCATTTGCTGTGGTGAGTATTTCCACTAATTATTCCGTTGGTGGGTTGGATGGTTAAAGACTGATTGAGCGACATACCGGGTTTACCTTCGAGGTTTCTCCTAACACTGAGACCAGCTGGGGTGTATTGTATTGTTCTGTCGTCAGTGGTTCCTAGTTGAATAGCTTGTCGCCAGGTTTGGTAGTCTAGTTACTGAGTGTTTCGAGTTCATGCCTGTTTCTAGGTTGATCTTTCCGAATATACTGTTGCGCTTGTTGAGCAGCGCGTCGCAGTCGAAGATGATGTGAGAGGCTGTTTCCTCGTCGTCACCACAGAGTCTACAGTCCACGGTTTCTCTATTTATTCCCATGGTGTGAAGGTGTTTTCTAAGGCGGCAGTGTCTGGTTAGTAAACCGGTGATTGTGCGTATCTAATATCTGTTGAGGTTGAAGGTGTCAGTCGTTAGTGTTTGGCTCAGGTACCTTACCATGGCTGTGCTATGTCGATGCCCTTCGATTTGATTTGATTTACTTTCAGTGACATATTCAACACATTTCCCACCTCGCAGGTGAAATCCAAAGTATACAAATTTCATATATTGGTCTCTACTTCCATAGGCCGTTTACAGAATTTGAATACGACGAATTACCCCAAATCGGCGCATCTTGCAAGATGTGTCCTTAAATTGTTTATAACGTGTTTGTGCAGAAACTACACATCGAACAGAAAACATCTTGCGCATAGTAAAACCTCACATTGTTATCTTTCAGTTTTCGCAATATTGTTTGTCCAGCTTCAGATTTATAAAAATTATAAATTATTGAAGAATTGTCTCTTTTTAAGGTTTTCTAGGATTTTCTCAGTGGAAAATGTACCGATCCGGTCGTATGAAAACCCATTTTGTAGGTTTTATAGATCTCTAAAAAAGTTCCATTGAAAAACGATTCTTTGAATAATCTTTGAGAGAAAAACCGTAAAAGTTGTAATTTTTTTCAATATTGCTTGTTCGAAAAATTCCACGAAGCAATTTTGCTATGGCAAGAACTGGGGTTTTTACTATAAAAATTTGAATAGGCCATTTGCGTCTTTTATTTTGTGGGGAAAAAACTTCTCTGGCTTGGTCGCATTTTCCTATGGAATTTTTTTTTGTCAGTGAATTGGTCGTAGTGTTAAAGCATTTTTTTTCATCCTGGTGGCCCTGATTTAATCCCAGCACCTATTACGGGGCTGAATTGGTTCGGAATCCACTTCTATGCAAGCAGGTTCCAGATCTCCCTTGCTCGCACAAGCTCCGCTCTTGAAGGGGTTTCTCAAAAAACCTGGGAGATTCGGAAAAATAATTTTTTTCACAAATAAGAAGATTGATTTTTTATGTACTTCGGAGAATTCGAGTAACGTTGTAGGCAGTTGGAAATGAAGAGTAGTGTAGACTAACTACATTTTGTTTTATTGTTGTTTTCATCAATTATTGTGTACCATTGAATCAATAGGATCAATATAAAGTTAAAGTGCTATAATACTGACAACGGAATTGTAAGATAAACAACCTTTTTCATATCTCGTGAGAATTTCAAATCATCTTTCCAACTGACTGCTCACTTATTTAGTTCCTTTGGAAATACTCGATAGAAGGAGTGTGTTACATAGGGAGAGAAAAAAGAATCAACTGATTTGTGGAGTTCCGTCAGTACAGTCATTTACATCACGAGACTAAACGTTAGGACTGATCAGTCTTGGTCTTGGTCTCGACAAATAAATGTAGTCTTGGTCTTGATGTTTCAAGGCCAAGACGAGACTGGCTCATTCTTGGTCTTGGTCTTGATAGTCGTGGTCTTGGATCAATATGCGTCTAGAAATTTGGATTATTCAATGTTTTTCAATGAATAAATATGTTATTCACCTTCTCTGTGGTATTTTCAAATATAAGTATAACCCATAAACAGGATGAGTTATTAAAGCTGCGGTAATAGGCTGTCGAAAATAGAAAAATATCACTTTTCACCCGTCATTTCAAAAACAGTTGAAGATATGTACAGAGTATTAATGAAATATGTTACCTAAGATTCAAATCGGTATGCTTCAATATACAGGATGATTTATTTGAAATAAAAATTCTTTGCCAAGTTAAGCTGGAAGTGAAAACGACGCAGTCTAAAAAATATTTTCTAAAATTTCAAATTCAAACCTAATAACTTCTGTATTAATTTTTTTTTCTATCTTCAATAGTAGGAGGTATGGACCACTGCGATCTCACAGCATACACCTATCTGTTGTAAACTGTAAAACTGCAATACTGAATTTGAAAAATGTATTTTCGATTCTGAGTGAACAAAACTTGAAAACCTACCATATTATGGAAAATAAATAACTGAAATTAAATGACATAACATTTAACATCAGATTTTTCTTGATTTGAGTAGATTTATGTTCATTATTTTTCTTTCGAGACAAAAACTAAGACATTTGGGAGAGAGTCTTGGTCTAGGTCTTGGTCTCGAAAATCAAGCCTTGGTTTTGAGAAAATTTATTAAGTATTGGTTTCGGACTTGGTCTTGGTCTCGGTCTCAGTCTCGGTCTCCAGATTTTACCTTTTCAATGTTGTATCATAAGTTATCATTCTTTTTCGAAGAATTGGAGATTTTGAAAAAAATGAATTCTTATCATAATAGGCTCTGACTTTGATGTTTCTAAATTTGACTTTCAATTTGTTACACTCAATGACATTTTGTTATTGTACAAGTCATTGAATTTTTGGCAAATAATGGCTTTCACGAATGAAGAAAAAAGGGATATGATACAAATTCATTACAAATACAATAGAAACAGTGTTAGGACTTGTTAGGACAGTGTTAGGAAATGTATTTGAACTTGTATCCCGAAAGACGACATCCACATTGTACTATGTTCAAGTTATTAGATCAAAATCTTACCAAGTTTGGTTCATTTGAAAAACCAATGAAAAAATACGGAGACAGAATCAATAATCAAAATTTGATAAATGAGGTGTGTCAGGTAAATTAGACATTGTGTCATTTTCAGTGAAAATAGAACAGATAACAATAATTAGCTAAAATGTAAAGACAAAAATAAATCACAGCAAATGCTCAAAATGCTGGCCTTGTTCATGATAACACAACTCTGCCCTTCTTATAATATTATTCAATGCACGATTAATTTCCCTTCTCCTCAATCTTCCGAGCTCTCTAACAATGCTGTATTGAAGGTCCTCAATATTTTGATATTTCCTCTGACCATAAACTCTATTCTTCAGTGTACCCCATAAAAATGCATCCATAACATTTAAGTCTGGAGACCTTGCTGGTCACCTCATCGGCCCATTATTTTCTATTCATTTATCACCAAACCTTTCAGTCAGGTAATCAGATAATCGTCTGGTAAATTTTCTGTTTTCTACGGATATCTCCGGTTATAGTCGGAATTTCACAACTTTCTCAACGGCATCTTGTTTCAGATAAATGTGCAACTTTGCCCCAATCTAACTATCTTCGTATATCTCATAGTTTCCCCTATCCCAATGGTGAGGATCGAATTTAAACACCCTGTAGAGAAGTATGAATTTTGTTAATAATTGATCTTAAATATGAAGTATTGATGATAGTGATGACTTGTGGTTTGAAGGGAAGCATAGTAGTGTATCACATCTCTGAAACATTGACTTTCTCTATTATTAACTTTGTGAAATTATTAAATCCAAAATATCAAATGGGTTGTTAATAGGAGCTGATAATATAGCTCTTTCTTTTACTGACCTAGTGGGCCAGTGAAAAAAATTATTATTATTGCCCAAGTGCAGATCGTTCAGTGTAGAATCTTTCTGGTTTCCGCTGTCAGGTCTATCTAACAAGTACTCTGATTCTTGTTATGAACTCCTGTTGATTTCTCATGAGGTATCCCTGTACGATGATAACTTCTGCTCTGCAGTGTCCAAAGATATCCTTCCTCATCCGAGCCAGGGCTTTGCTTTCGAACACTATGCGGGAGGCTGTTTCTTCTTCCTCATCACAAAACATGCATAGTGTGGAGTCTTCATATATCTACAGCAAATGCAGGTTTTTGTACCCAAAAAGATGTTTCAGTTTATAATTGGTTATAAGGCACGGTTACTCATGTAGTGGAGAGCCAGGTCGAGAGTAAGGATTCTTCAGTGATTGGCTTTGTTGAAAAAGGAATATCAGAAATACCTAATAATATAAACCATTGACTAGGAAATACATTTAATGGGGGCTGTCAAACGGATCCTTGTACCACTAGTATTCAATGTGGAATTAGTTGATTGTTACATCACTTATATGAGATGAAGGATTTTGAACATGTACCTACCCTCGGTGAGGAAATAGGTCAAAATGGAAATGTTAATGAATTTAGATTTAATGCAACAAGGGCTTCAGTTTTACTGAAGTTGAACTTAACATAATATTAGGTTACATTGTCAACAATGACTGCAGTCAGAAGGGGAAAAAGGTACCGATTATAGATCTATAATGGTTTACACCAAGTAATTATTTAGGATTTCAATAGGTACTTGAGTACTAATCCTTAGAAAAAAAGTATTGATTTGAAAATTTATAGTTAAACCTTCGGGCTGCTTGATTCAAATTAAATGATTGGATCTGACCTGTTGCTGCTTGGAAGTTGTATGGCAGTTATATGTCTACCCTTAGTGCATTTTCACAAAAGCTTCCAGAATCCGAATTTCATACGGGACATTGGCCCATCTGGCAGCACCTCATTACATCTTTCAGAATGTCAATTTTCAAAAAAACATATAGGGAATCAAAATGGCCTCATGAAATCATGCCTTCATGGCCGCCTGGCATCCCAACTCAGAATTTGTTTGTAGGTATACCAAAATTTGACCTTCAGATCTAATATGATCAAAAAGTTTGTAATAACCAATATAATATGTAATATGAAATCATAAAATATGATTTTCTGAACAAAATTTACCTTCCACTATGCAATGGTTAGCATACAAGTACACCTTAGTTCGAAGGCAAACGCAAAAGGGCAGAGTTTACTGTTCAAATCCATAGCTTGCTACGCTTTCATTTTTTGTCTCTATTTCAAAAACGTCAGGTCATCAAACGTCCGTTTCACAGTAGAGCATTCACTTGCAATGTATCCACGGAATGACAGGAACAGAGACAAAACACAACTCACATTAGCGCGGCTGATGTGGTTAGAGTACGTTCAGAATCAGTTGACCGCACTTGGACTATATAATCCACTGACTGACTTCCTTATACACATCAGGCCACTTAGCCTACCCATTGTTAACCGTGGTGTTGACAGTTGTCGAACCAAGAGAATGGTTATGGGTTGGTTTCTAGTACCCCTCCTGACAGTAAATGATTTTAGTATATGAGTTGAACAATCGCAGTAAACAAGGATATCCATTGGATGTCCAATAGATATACAAATCGTACAATGTGGATATCCAATGGATGTCCTTTGATGGACGTCCAGTGGATATCCATTTTCGATTAAATGTGAACATAATTTGGACGTGAATTGGACCTTCAATGGACATTTCACAGACGTTTCCTGGACCTCCATTGGAGGTAGACTGGGCCTGTTAATTGACATTAACTGGACCACTAATGAATGTTGAATGAACCTATAATAGATATAAGAATGTTAATTGGATTCACAATTTACATTATGGAGGGGCTTATTCCAAGAATAATAGCACACTTTTGTATATTCAATCAGCAACTAATGAAATTACTACTGCCTTAGTCCTCACTTATCCACATTAAGGTGTTCTTTTTTTCCGAAATGATATTCTTCCAGAAACTTTCCTAGTTTTTGAGAAATGCCTTGCATTAAAAACAATAATGTAATGCATAACATTTCTTTCCAGGCATATAGCAATACACTATAGATCATCATCGTAATCACCATTTTCAATGTAAGAACTCATTTTATAGAATAAAATTCAACACATATAAACAATATATTCAAAGACAAATATGTTTTAGAAAGAGAACATGTAATAAAAATGTTACTCTAAAATGAAAATGTGATTGAAAATTAAACTGAAATTTATAAACATTCTTGTTAGAAAAAATAAATATCTTTCAGACATTAAACTTTTGAATTCAGGTAATTTTATTTTCTTCTTGTTCTTTGCTCTGCTCTTCTTAGCCATCTTTGATCGCCTCCACTAGGGCTTGATACCTTTGACTAAGTTACTTTTTTCACATACCCCTGTGGTAGAGTAAATAATATAAATAATAGTTAAGTAAATTCAAAATGATAACAATTATTTAAATACACAACCAAGTAGAATCATCGAAAAACTAATTGAAGCAAAACCAAACAAATCAAAAAAAAATTAGCATTATTTTCAACTGGTATGTACACAAAAAAATGCAGATATTGAATGTAGGTATTTATATAAAAAATCATGCAGTCTCAGACACTGAAATGAACAAAAAAAAAACATTGAAAGAACTACATAATGAAGAGCAGTTATAGTTTAAAGAATTTGTGTAAGGCCAAATAGTGTTATGTGTGCGCACCATGAAGATTGTAGTTGAACTTGATGACCATTAAATGAAGATATACTAGCAGTTATGCTACATTATAAAATCACCACTTACCACCTTTGCTAATTTCAGGTTGCTGGAAACTTTTTTCTGAATTCTGCAGCATATGCATTTAATAATATGGAATTCATTCATCTTTTCACCAAATCATTTACATTGCTACCTCCCAACTTGGCTAATTCATTTATCTAAAAAAACAAAATATAATGAAGTACAATATAAATCAAGATGATGACAGTCTTGTTAGATGATGAACTTACAGTTGCTGTACAGAGGTAGAAATTGATTTTATAAAGAATCATAACCTATCAGCAATTTGGTCAACTTCAAATTTCCAAACCCACTCTTCTGTTTAGCTCCATCCTAGCTGAATAATGATGCGAAAGGAATTTGATATTGTCACATTCAGACATCTTTTAATGAAATCATACAGTTCCCAACTTGTTCAGAAAATTCGTCAACCTAAAAACCAGAAATACATCATATTTGGGAGGGTGAACAAACTTTCAGTCTAACTACACCAAAAATAATCTTTATTGAAGATACTGTGTAGTCCGAAGACTAACAACAGGCAGATACCATGCAGTCGGAAGACTTACATCAATAAATAGGACATGTTTCGAAGGATTAATCCTTCATCTTCAGCAAAATAGGGGTTGATTACAAGTCGATTATATGGTGGAAAAATAATATTAAAACGGAATTTTTTTTTAAAAACTTATGGTCCTAATTAAGACCTCATGGTCCGCATCTAGTACGGGGCCCACCTTTGTTAGGTATCATGGTTAGTCCACTCAAACAACATATCAGTAATAATTCGTTTTGAAATTTGAATTAAACCATGCGGCAAGTGTGTTTACATCTGACAACTAGTCAACAGACAACAGTATCTTCAATAAAGATTATTTTTTGTGGAGTTAGACTGAAAGTTTGTTCACCCCCCCAGTTTTATCTCACATCCAATGTATGTGATGGATCGTCTCCTATGGTAACATCATATTTTCTATCGAACTATATTTTAATCAAAATGTTCAGTTTTCATAACTATCTGTATTACTCACAGTTCCTTTAAAGTTTATTCCGTTCTCTAAGTGCATCACCACAAGAATTAGGTGTTCATCTGTATATATGGAGAAGTTGAGAGTACAATTATCGATTCCCTTATATCCTTATTGTGTGTAAGTTGTTGATGGACCTTCAGTTTCTAAATTTCATTAGGAATTTGAACAAGATATGTTGCATTGCCTGAAAAACAATCATTGATGAGCATTTGATACAAAAGTATTTTTTCAGGATTTTATAAGTTGAAAATCCATTTTTGTGCAATGGACAACAACAGGACAGTCAATCACCACTTCGAATGGATGTGGTAGCACTGAATTCCTATTTTACTCTTCTGTAATATTTCGTGAAAATTTTATTTCTCAGTTTTATTTTGCACCTTTTCTATACTCAAACACCCTTTACCTTGGATACAAACGACAATCAGTTTCAAAGCCTCTCAATCCCCCAGGAATTTGCAATCAGTTACTGTTACTTCAGCGAGACTTACCTGATATAAATACTGTAAGTCAAAATGAGTATTGAATAGTCAACTAAGTGAACGTGAACACTGTAATAAATAAAGCACCTCTGAGATCTTCGAGCACTATACGACACAAATTTAATCCCAAACAATTAAAAATTGTATGTTTGTTTCTTCCTCTTGCAACTAGCGTCAAGCGTCATTCTCATTTTCGTTGTTCATATTTGTCTCTGTCTCTCTCTTCAATTATTGTCCTTCGGCTTCCATATGGCACATGCCCTAATTTGTAAAAATTTGTTTTTGTTTTTTACGAAACTCCCAGGTTTTCGGAGAAAACCCCTCAAAAGCAGAGCTTGTGCGAGCAAGGGAGATCCGGGACCTACAGTTTAAATAAAAGTGGAATCCGAACCACTTCAGCTCAGTGACACACGACCGGGGATCGAACCCGGACCGTCTGGGTGGAAGCCAAACGCTATTACACCTCGACCACTTTGCTGCGAGAAATCCGTTCCCATCCGGCGTAGACAGCAAAGCTGTATCGGGGGGACGCAGTTGTCTTGCTCTAGGCTATACTGCATCCCATATAAATTCACAGTTGCCAACTGAGACAGGGACATTGATACCAACATGCGAACTTGGTCCGAGCGAAGGATGTACAATGGACGTCCAAAGGACATCCCTTTTTTAGACTGAATTTTCAGTCAATTTCGACAAGAAGTGGATGTCCATTGGAGGTCCTCAAAGGAATATTCATTGTACTAGCAGAAATAGACATCCATTGGATCTCCGTCCATGTTCACAAGGACCAATTATGGACATGAAATCGATATCCATAGGATATCCTGTGTTTACCGAGATGTTTTAATTCCTTGTTACAGGCTGCTACCTTGGAAGTAGGGCTCTTCATTTATAATAGTACTGTGGAATATATAAGTGTCCAACAGATGCTAGATTGTACCGAATCCTATGACGTTTTTGGTGGATTATACTATTGTTTACAAGATGGAATACCTTCAGAAGCATCATATCCTTACACCGGAAAAACACAGGTATGCAACTGGGCTCCAGGAAGAATATATATCTCATACGATTATCATGTAGTCATCAATGAAACATCCATGCAAGCTGTAGTTGGTAAGTTGAACGAAAGTTCATAAATTGATGATCTGTATTTTATCAGAATATTCTGATTTCACTTCTACATTATTTTTTCATCTTCAGCCCAAAAAGGACTGCTGATAGTTTCTATAGATGGTAGCAACATTCCCCTGTATGACTCTGGTATAATAGATGGATCTCAATGTGAAGAAAAGCAAGAGAACTTCAAAAATCCTTGGAATGTCGCTATCGTAGGATATGGTACGGAAAATGGTACGGACTACTGGATATTGAGGAATTCTCTTGGTACCACTTGGGGAGAAGAAGGATACTTTAGGTTAAAGAGAGATGTGAATGCCTGTGGAATCACTAGTAAAGTATGGTCTCTAGTAGTACTTGGCCACTCATTATGAACATTTTATAGAAGTAACTACTTATATTGAAATAGATAATGAGTTTATACTTTATTTTATTACATTCTTATTAACTAGCTCTCCTTTCCGCCCGTCTGTTTCTTTGTTGAGTTTATGTTTTCGGTTTGCTTATTTATTTGTTTTTCTGCTTGATAGTTTGTTTGTTTCTTAGTTTGTTTTTTCTGGTGTGATTATTTATTTGTTTGCTTGATTGCTTGCTTGCTCACTTGCTTGCTTGTTTGTTTGCTCGGTACAAATTTTGCTATCTATCACAAACTAACTTCACGATGAGCTAATAACTTAAAATTTGGAACATTGCTCAGAACTGGGAGTTTCAATAATTTAATAATGACGATTATAATAATGTTCATCTGTTTGGTGCAAATTTTGCAATCGATTTTGAACCAACTTCAAATATAGGTCAGAACTGGATGACAATATAATATAACTGCAAAATATTTTACAATTCAATAATCGTAATAACGTTCATCTGTTCTGCACAAATTTTGCAATTGATTTCAAATTTATTTCAAACATAGCTCAGAACGCATCTCAGAGTTATAGTAGGTTTGCTTACTGGCCACTGCAAACTCAAACATCACATGCATAAAATCGGACTTGCACAAGATGCAGAGTGCCGGCTATGCATGGAGGATGATGAAACGGCTGAACACATTCTGTATACATGCCCTGCAGCGGCCAGAACCAGATTCTCAATATTTGGCGATACGACAGTAAGGCCAGAAAACCTGGTAAATTGTTCTCCCAATGTATTCCTCAATTTCGTCAAGAGATTGGATATACTGGGAGAAATATAACCATAGGGTGAGCCACAATAGGCCATTGACCGCAGTGGAGGGCCTGATACGGGCCCACTCACGTTCAAACCTAACCTTACCTAACCTAGCTCAGAACTGAATTACAACGCAATTTTATTTTATTTTATTGAATGATATATTGATAATAATAATAATAATGATAATTGATTTTATTTATAGTAAAGCATACATAGACATATATTTGACAGGACAACTATAAATACTATCAAATGGCAGGTTTCAGTGTCTCACCTAGTCATAGACTAGGTTCGTGATTGCTTTTCCATCCAACGAGAGGAAAATATTTATAAAAATATACTATGTATAATAATAAGCATGTTTTTCTGCTCGGTGCAATTTCTGCAACTTAATACAAGACTGAAAATCAGGATATAATAATTTTGATAATAAATAATTTTCTATATACTACGTTTTCAAACCGGGCTACTGAGATTGAAATAATATCTCTGACCCCATTCAAAATACTTACCCGATACAAATAAAGCAATTGGTAAGTGAATTACAGAGATGAACACAAAAATACGAGAGAGTTGAAATAATATTAGAACTCCTTAAAAGAAAAAAAATGTCTTTCAACGACACTATAGAGATGTCATATGGTTCCATTTGAAAAAATTCTGATGACGTAACTCCTCCACCAATGGCTCATCATTTGTAAAAATTTTGTAAAATTTGTTTTCGAAAAATTTTTCAAAACACTCATACGAATTCGTTAAAAGGAGCACTGGAGTGTGCGCGGGATTACTGAGCACTGAGCCTTTTCGTTAAATGCTTCGAAGCACCAAGCACTGGTACAAAAAAGAGATGAAAGAACACTCAGAAAATGGAAGTTCAGTCAAGATGAAATATAATATTTTTTGCACTTCCGGGACTAAAGTGCCAACTTTAGTCCCGTAGAACAGGGACTAAAATGTATCTTTCAGTCCCGAGGGAGATAAAGTTGCATTTGAAACCCTAGGGACATAAAGTAAAAATCAAACTTTACCGCAGCTACACTATTAATAATTAGGACACAAATTAGGAAATATTCCATTTTAAATCTTTAATGATTGAATTAACATTGTAAGTGATACTAACGTTATTACAATTGATGAAACTAAATGGGAGATTATTAGTCAACATTAATTGAAATGCCACTGAATTGAAAATTTTTGTTGACACTGTTGCTATAATGTTACCTACTGATTAATCCAAGTACCGTGTTTACATAACTCATCAAAATTATTAATTGTATCAATGTTGAAAGTTATAATACTGGGAAGTGCAAAAAATTGCGTATATGCCTCAGGACTAAAGAGATATTATATTCCTTGTTATATAATATACTACTGACAATATGACAAATTTTTATAAAACTTTTTTCACAAAACTATAGATACTAAACAGTTGATATTTTCTGAGTATTTTCAATTAATAACGAAAAGTAATTTGGAGCACAGAGCTTATCAGAACAAAAGTACTTTGAGTGCTTTCACGAGCACTAAGCACTATGCATTGGGATAGCTCTGGTCTTACTTAATGTCAAGGGATCACTATAAACTTATGTTATCAATAGAATGGAAATTTTCAGATCTCTTCCCAAATGTAGTACAAAATTTAAAAAACTAGCTTTTACTGTGAATATTGCTGTTGCAATGGTTCATGTCATATCTTTCAACTCCTTTCGATTTTTTAAAAATTTATAAATTTGAGGAGTCAACATAGACCACTTTTCCCGACCGCAATCAAATTTGGGGAAAAGGAGGGAAAACAATATGTATTTAGCAGTACCACAAAGAAACTTGAGTTTTTCTATTCCAGCTACCCCAATTTTATTTTTTCCTCAAAACACACTTTCATTTTCATTTCTTCCAAATATTTTTTCTGAAGTCAAAAACGAAACAAATGATTTTTTCATTTTAGGAACTAGAACAAACTAGAAAATTGAAAAGGAACACGATATCTATCAGACTACTGCGTGCTAAAATCCTACACATATCAGCAAATCATAGTAAACATAATTCTTAATTAAATCAAATTCAATTGTTAAACAAAAAGATCACTCAAATTCTACATGTCTACCTCTGCGCTCCATACGACAGTTCTCTCCGAAAATTTGCAACATAGAGGGTATCACTACCGCTACGCAATCTCCTATACACTGTTTCAAATGGTTTGTATCTCCGGAGAACCTGAATATGTTAACACTGTTTTTCAAATAGCTCTCAAGAAAGTCAAGAGGGGTGAGGTCAGGTGATCTAGCTGGCCAAAGATTGACTGAATAGCGCCTACAATTTTTCACCAAATTCACTATCCAATCATTCTCCGACTTCTAGGATGGAGTGGATTGAAGTGCCATTCTGTTGGAAATACAGTTTCATATGCTGAGATAGTGGATGTTTAACTAGGAACTCCGATAATTGCTCTTTCAAGAAAATGTAAATAATTGGCTTCATCCGTGAATGAAACATTTTAGAGAAAATTCCGATTATCTACAATTAAACTTTGAAGCCAGGCAAAAAAATTAAACCTATAGTCGTAATCTCAGTTTTTCGTAACTTGCACAAATCTTAGTCTATAAAGGTGGGATTTTTCCACACACACATCCATTTCGAGCGTAGCCGAGAGCATGCGGGAATTTTGAGAATCGGTCTCCAAGAAAATTCATTGTAACCAAGCCAGTTGTTGGTAAACAGCGCGTTAGTAGGAGATTTGAGCCGGTTCTGGGCCTCCTCCCACCACTATGACGTCATCAGTGACCTTGACCTTGACCTTGACCTTGACCTTGACCTTGACCTTGACCTTGACCTTGACCTTGACCTTGACCTTGACCTTGACCTTGACCTTGACCTTGACCTTGACCTTGACCTTGACCTTGACCTTGACCTTGACCTTGACCTTGACCTTGACCTTGACCTTGACCTTGACCTTGACCTTGACCTTGACCTTGACCTTGACCTTGACCTTGACCTTGACCTTGACCTTGACCTTGACCTTGACCTTGACCTTGACCTTGACCTTGACCTTGACCTTGACCTTGACCTTGACCTTGTTCTTGATACATATTGTTGGGAGAGATGTTCAGGGTTTGTATTTGACCTTGAGATTTTTTTTTAATTTTCATACACGGACAACTACTTTTTCCAAGTACGTATATCTCTACCTGCATGTCTCTGCTACTGTGTATGATCCTTATGTGTAGAGTACACATAGAACTATATACCAAAGTATAGAGACGGTACACGTCCGCACACCATGGAGATCCAGCCAGATATGTAACCTGTGGTTCCTCTCTCGTGATGTTTACCAGGCGATGGTAGTGGGGGAAGAGGTCGCGTGACGTCAGTGCTAACCGCACGACGATCCACTGATGTGTGTCAGATACTCGCTCTCGACACGGTGGGTCCGCTGACGTCACACACCCATACAGTGTGGTGATGTAGCGACTACTATTTACTCTCCGTCCTCTATCGATGCGATGCAAACTCGCGCATGGTGGGGTCTTTGCAACACACACGCGGTGCATAAGTCTGTGGTGGGGGTGGTTCACTATCTATTATGAAAGAAGTGGGTATGGTGATATGAAATCAGAAGTTGTATACCTAGCAGTCGAGTAGTTAGCAAGAGAAGAGAAGTTGTTCCGTTCCTGCACTTCATCTTCATGTGTGACTTTCGTGTGTAGTCACTATAAACTGTCTAGTTTGTAAGAGTACATGGGAAAACCATGTGTCTTTTACCGATATTTCCCTTACTTGTGAAACTATTGAAAATTGATTATCAACAAATGTAGGCTTTATTTTACCACTCTTTTAACGTTTCGAGTGGTGGTGGCGATGGGCTCTACTGTGTGGCAATGACCTTGAGATGTCCTTGAGATTACTTTGTAATTTGGTGGTTGTTTGACCTTGATGTAGATTTTTTGTAGTGTTCTGGGTTTGAGTTTGACCTTGGCGTGACATTGGGATTTGTTCATACACGGTTATGATGACGAGGCATGTTTCGAATACCTCCAAGTGTTGCCACTACTTATGACCTGTGTACTGTAATTGTGATGGAGTACTTGAGTACTTATTACCTTCATGTCTTGCAACTGTGTACGATCATATGTACTCCAGACTTGCTACTGCGTATGACTTTCATGTGTACACACAAGTGAACATGAAAATCTGAAGTAGCAAATTCGAGAATGCACACGTCTGCACACCACGGAGCTCCCGTCAGATATGCAAACTCTGAACTGTTCACGCTCAGCCCTCTCTGTATCGATGCGGTGTTGGTGCGAACTGGACATAAAACCGGTTCTGGATCTCCTTCCACCACCATCAGTGACCTTGAAAAATCGTCTTGGTACATAGGTACCTGTGTGCGGGTCTATGACCTTAGCATACCAATGACAGGGTTTTGAAGTTTTGTGTTTGACCTTGATGTATAGTGTTGGTTCAGGCTCAGGGTTAGTGTGTCGACCTTGTGATGTCATTGTGATGACTTGGAATTTTTTTCATACTCGGTCAAGTACTTTTTCCAAGTACATATATTTTTTTCACCAACATGTCTTGCATATCCTTCATGTTTACTTACTCTGCTATTGTGTATGATTCTTATATGTGAAGTACAAATATAAAATATATACTGAAGTTTAGTTCTGGTACCTCACGTCTGCACAGCACGGAGATCCAGTCAGACATGTGAACTCTGATTCCTCTTCCGTGATGTATGGCTTGCGATGGTGGTGGGGGGAGAGGTCGCGTGACGTCAGCGCTATGCGCACTACGATCCACTGGTGTCAGGCCCTCGCTCTCGACATGGTGGGGTGGGTCCGCTGACGTCACACACCCATATGCTGCGATGCAGCGACCACTATTTACTCTCCGTCCCCGATCAATGCAGTGCAAAATCACGCATGGTGGGGGCTTTAGATCGAACACGCGGTGCATAAGTCGGTGGTGGGGGTGGTTCACTATCTATTATAAAAGAAGTGGGTAGGTGAAATGATATCAGATGTTTTATACCTAGCAGTCGAGCGGTTACTATTGTTTTAATTGGGGTAATTTTTTACATTCTAGTTAAAACTGACTGTTTTAACTAGAACTTGAAGCAATATTTGAGTGAAACATAATTTTGTACCAGGATAAATATTAATTTTCCACTGGTTTTGTATAAAGATGTCGTTTATCGTCATTGAATGATAGGGCTACCTTATTCCTTATTTCAGTGAACTTATCATGCGAGTAGCTTCTAAACGAATTCGTCTTCAATCGTTTAGTTGTTATTTGATCAAATTATTTGCGTTTGCAGTTGATTTACTCCATTACGAGCGTACCGTTGATGTAAATTTCCAAAATATGTGTCAAAATTATGCACAAGTTGAAATCTCAAATTTTACAATGAAAAACGTCTGCATTCGAGAAGAATACAATGAAATTCATTACATGTTTGCTTGGACATATGCCTACAATAAATCACGAAGTAAATTTTGGAAGTATTGATCAAAGTCGCTTCAAGCGGTGTTTTGAAGAAGCTGAGAAGATATTGGCACCTAATCTGATTGAAGAGCATAGGAGAAATATTTATAAATCAAGATTATTCAACTGGAATCTTGATGATGAGAAAAACTGACGATTTATTTCTTATTGTTGCATTTCTACCAGTAAAAGTATGCCTTATTCGATTTTTTCTTCCAAAATCCTGCTACGTGTTGATTATATCATTTTTTGTGGAAAACTTTTCATCACATTTTCTCATTTTGTAGGTGCATTTTACGGGAAATTTCAGACATTTCTTATGTAATGGTTTCCCCAAACCAACGCGGAACGCGGGACGAGAGCAGGAACTGGATGAACGCGAGACTAAATTCGATAGTAGGATATATAAAAATGCATACCAGTGCGATTATTCGTATTCCTAAATGCAGGCAAACAGCGAAATATATTTGGTTTGCTCCGTGCACTGTTTTTCTAGCAATTCGCACAGGTCCCATTTTCCATTCCCGCTCCCGCGTCACGCTTTGGTTTGAGAAAACCTTTACACTTGTTTCTTTGTCACGTACGTTATTTTATATACTACGTATGTCATTTTATGCCCCACGTACGTCATTTTATGCCTAACATCAAATTTTTATGGAATGCGGTTTGGTAGCGGTCGTACGTTTGAGATGTTCAAGGTCGAATTCATAGTGTCCCAAAGAAGTTTTTAACCCTTCCTTTCATCACAATATAGCGGAAATGAAGACTTGCGTGAAAACTTGTGTAAAGTTGGAAATAGAGTTGCTCCGCGGATGTCTCCATTGCCCAATAAAGGAATGTTTGCTACATATTATGAATATACTCATCGTGGCAATAAACGTAAGAATCACACGAAATCAATTGACAGAAATTGAAGAACGTGATCAAATCATGCAAAAGTACCGCGATAATCTGATGTCAACAAAAACTACAAGACCGTTCTCCAATAAGCGTTATAGTTGGTTGAAGGATGCTAATAATTTTTATAGATGAAATGTCCAAATCCTATCAGTTTCTGGTTGGAAATTCGTGAATTATATTCAAATATTTGCTATAAATTTTGATTCGTCGTCAGTGCAACACCGTTTCAGTGAAATGATCTGTCATATTAATTTGATGACATCATTCAGAAGCATCAACATTATGACCGAAGGTCATAAAACATAACCCCAATGTCGTGTGTCAGAACTGGCTCTGATTCACTACTTTTTCAAACGTCCAGCACCGGTTATTATCTACTACTGATTCAAAATAAACTAAACTCGTAGAGTGCACCCAAAGGCGTTGCCTGTGCGGGTGAACGACGACTATTATTATCATTTGCTGTGGTGCTCCGGAGCGACTTAGTGATTTTTGTTGGCATATTCACGTTTCAGCTATAGGTAAACCTGAAAAACCTACAGCACCACCCCGAGTGGTCATTGCGCACTCCAATTAAGCGCCAGACTTCGGGATTGGCATCTAGGTAACTCACATCATCTAACGATTACTATGAAACTCCAAGGAAAATTTGAAAAATTCTCTCGAACGCAGGCAGAAGTTTACAACGGCATACTCTATCCGTTGCAGGACCGACCACCTTGAATATGAATATGAATTGCCGTAAGACGTGTTTATTTTATAGATATAGAGTATGATAGTCGAATAAAACATAAAATAAATTAGGAAAACACAGGAGCAGTTGAATATAATGTCTTTATTGAAGTTCAACTCATGTTTAAAAAAAAAATTGTTGTTTAAAATTGTTTTTTCCGTTAACCAGCTGTCGTCCCCTTACGAACGGTAGCACTCAGAAGTTGAAACTTGTGCGAGCCAAGGATTAACGAGGTCTTACCTTTTTACGTGCGATTCCTAACACTTTCTCGGGCCATCAGAAAAAGTTCTGCAGTCGCTAGGGTTTGAACCTTTGACTTGCAGCCAGAGTGCTATTGAAACAATGTCGCTTTAACCACTCGGCTACCTGGCCCCGTGTGTCATTTGTGTGTTGGAAAAATATGTTGTATGGCGACTATTAAACCAAGCTAAAGAGGTTTTTTCTTCCACAAAATAAAGGACGCAAGTGGTCTATACTGATTTTTTGAGATGGCTCGTTAATGAAAACCTTGGTTTTCGCCCCAGCAAAATCGCTTTGTGGAATTTTTTAAAAAAGAAATGGTGAAAAAAATAACAACTTTTTTGTTTTTTTGGATTATTCAAGAAATCGTTTTACAGTCGAGATAACTTTTGTAGAGAATTATAAAACCCATAAAACAGTTATTTATACGACCAGATCGGTGCATTTTCCACTGAGAAATTCCAAGAAAACCTCGAAAAAATGCCATAACTCAATTTTTTTATTTTTATAAATCTGTAGCGGGACAAACAATATTTCGGAAACTGATAGATAATAACATGTGGTTCAACTGTGTGGAAGATGTTTTCTGTCCGATGCGTAGTTTTTACACAATCGCGTTATAAACAATTTAAGGGCAAATCTTTCTAAATGCTCCGATTTAAGGGAAATAGTCGTATTCAAATTCTGTATACGGCATCTGAAAGTAGAGGTCAATATCTACAATTTCTATATTTTCACCTGAGAGGTGGGAAATGTGTTGAAAATGTCCCTGAAAGTTACCCTAAATGCTTCAAAGTGCACCCGAAGTCGGCAGAACTCAACTCGAGTTGAGTTCGGGCGACTTCGGGTGACTTCGGACGGAATTTGAAGCGTTTCGATCAACTTTCAGTGACATTTTCAACACATCAAATATTATTCATGGAATCGTTTTACAGTCAATGGAACTTTTGTAGAGATTTATAAAACCTACAAAATGGATTATCATAGTCCGAATCGGTGCATTTTTCACTGAGAAATCAAGGAAAACCTCGAAAAAAAAGATCATTCTCCAATTTTTCTTCATTTTTATAAATCTGAAGCGGGACAAACAATATTGCGGAAACTGATAGATAATAATATGTGGTTCAACTGTGCGGAAGATGTTTTCTGTCCGATGTGTAGTTTTTGTACAATCGCGTTATAAAAAATTTGAGGGCAAATCTTTATGAATGCGTGGATTTAAGGAAAATCGTCGTATTGAAATTCTGTATAAGGCATCTGGAAGTAGAGGTCAATATCTACAATTTGTATATTTTAAATTTCCACCTGAGAGGTGGGAAATGTGTTGAAAATGTCACTGGAAGTTACTCTTAATGCTTCAAAGTGCACCCGAAGTCGCCAGAACTCAACTCAAGTTGAGTTTGGACGACTTCAGGTGAGTTCGAACGTACTTTGAAGCGTTTTTATCAACTTTAAGTGACATTTTCAACACATTTCCCACTCTGTACAGTTGAACCACATATTATTATTTATCAGTTTCCGTAATATTGTTTGTCCAGCTCCAGATTTATAAAAATTATGAATTTTAGAAAAAAAGTCTTCTTTTCGAGGATTCTCCGAATTTTCTCAGTGAAAAATGCACCGATCTGGTCGTATAAAAAACAATTTGTGGGTTTTATAATCCTCTACAAAAGTTCTATTGGCTGTAAATCGATTCCTCCAGTACTTTTTTTGAGATATTAGCAAAAAAGTTTTCATTCTTTTCACATTTTCTTGTTCAAAAAATTCCACAAAGCGATTTTGCTGGGACGAAATCCGGGGTTTTCATTTACGAACTATCTTATAAAAAGTAGTATAGGCCGTTTGCGTCTTTTATTTTGTGTGGAAAGAGCCTCTTGTTTTTAGCTAGAGCTTGGCCTATATAACTATACGGGAAAAACGTGAAATATAGTTTTTTATTGTCCAAAGATTGCCCAAAGGATTCTCAGAGAATTTCCAAAGTGTGATAAATGGGTTAGGTTCTATTTCAAAGAATTTCCAAAATGTGATAAATGATTTAGACAATTTTCAGTGAACTTTTATTAGGAAAAGCAATTGCATCACTACAACATCATTTTATCCCCATTTTAGTTTATTTTTTTTTAAATATTTTTGCTTTTTTCTATGAGTTTACCTCAAAGTTTTTTTAGAATAATGCATCATCCAAATGTCTACACGAATGAGACGTGAAAAAGCATATGAAAAATTCTTAACTATTCTACTTCAAATCAACTATTTACAATCTACTCATAAGTGCCTATAAAGGTAGAATTCAAATATTGATTGTATTTTCTGAAAAAAGATAAGTTGAAATCTAAATATATGCATACAATATATATGGATTATCCAGTCTGGTATCTGATTTGCAAGCGAAAAATCTCACAGGCCATGTCTTTGAATATGATAATTTTTCATGAAATGTTTCAAAAATGTACAGGGAGTGTGTGGAAAAAACACTTCAAAAAATTATTCCAGAAATATATTTTATAATAGATAAATAGAAAAAATACAAAATAAAATATTACTTATATCAACAAATCACTCTTTATCGCTCTCAAAAGCCTTATCAAGGTCTTCCTGCCATTGTTTATGTACAATTCTGATTTCTTCGTATTCATTCACGGATTGTTGAAGCTCCATTTCAGCTTGTTGAAGGCATTCAGTGGTAGGAATATGATTCAATTCAATCTCCTTTTGCAAATTCTCGGACTCCTTTTGCAACTCGGAGATTTTCAACTCTAAACAAACTATTTTGTCATGGATTTTATTTTTTTCAATAATTTTTCCACGGATACAAGTATCCATTTCTTCGTAACGATGAACTGATAGTTTGGCATCAATAATCCTTTGTTTGCTTAATTTCTTCTTCACTATATATTCCTGAACGGGTTGGAATGATAATATTGACGTTTTAGACTTCACTTCATATGTCCCAGAAGTCGAGGGCCTCGAAATAATGATTGGTTCGATGAGTTTTTTTTTCTTCATTGGTACTTGGCGAATTTTATTGGATAGTTTTTTCACAATTTTCTCCTTTTCTTCATTGATCTTGATTGATGTTGCAGGCATAAGATCGTCATCTATCATAGTAAGATCAATGTAGTTATCTTGATTAGGCTCTGCAGCTGTAGGCGAAGTCATCTTTAGGAACTCGTTCATATTTATGGTGTACAATTCATTTGAGTATTCACAATCATAAGTCTGTTGGTCTTGATTCACTATTGCCACGGAAGATTCCTTGGATTGAACAGTTTCACTACGTAACAGAATATTTTCCAAAATAACGATTGGGCCCATTTTTTACAATTCAAATAATATTTAAAGTCAAATTAAACTGATCTAAAGTTAAAGAACTGTGAACTATTCAACACAAGTTAATTCATTTTATAACCATCTCAACCATTATGTAGAAACGCCCACGAAAGAAGTAGGAAGAATCCAACCCCAAAACGATAAAAAATAGAGTATCAACCACTAGATGTATTGCATGTATGAGCTTTATCTAAAATTATTTCACCAATCGAGGGGCTTCTTCGACAGCATTATAATTCGTTTTTCTTAAACATTTGAAATTTATTTTGAAATATCGATAGCATCCCTAAGGAACATTGTACTTTTTAGCGTAGAATATTCTACCCAAAGACAATCAAGTGAATTTTAACGAATTATTTCAGTGATCTGAGTTTCATTTTGAAATTTATTTTGAAATATCGATAGCATCCCTAAGGAACATTGTACTTTTTAGCGTAGAATATTCTACCCAAAGACAATCAAGTGAATTTTAACGAATTATTTCAGTGATCTGAGTTTCATTATTCATTATTTTTGGTGTATTACTCTATCGATTTGGCTGTGAAATCTAAGATAAAGAGTATCGAAAATTTGAAAATAATATATTTTTTAAAACTCTTGAGGAAAAAATGAAACTTGGTGCACTAATCTAAGTTCATCAATATGATACCTAATTAACAAAAATCATATGCATGTGAGTATGGTCCGTGGTGGAGGGCGGGTAAAGCGATTACCTTATAATCCATAGGTCGAAGTTTCGAAGCCCAGCGCGATCACCGGACAGCTGAGCATTACTCGTTAGGGTGCAGCCGATTGATGGAAATAACAATTACAACAATCTACAACGTCAAATAATTCGACGACTGAAAAACCAAAGTTTCACAATATTCACTATGTTTTCTATTCTCCAAACAATGAATGTTCAGGAGATTATAATTCCGATTTCAAGACTGCACCTACTATTTTAATTTTGAATATAAAAATAAGGCTGTCTTTCTTCTGGTAAGCTATAAATTAGATGGTCCTACGTATCTAGCATGAAAAAAAGGGTTCTGAGAGGTAGGAATTCAAACCGTAAGTTTGAAGGCAATAAATGTCAACCGTAACATGGACTCAAAAGCTTTTCGATAGGTACCAAAAATGCCGACCCACTGTCCATATAATGAATCGTTAAAACTCGTAAAGGACTTAACGAGCGATGATACCCTTGAAAAGACCGACATTTTCAATCTATGGAAATAATTGCGATACGTGTTTGATTCAAATTTTTAAACAATAACCATACCAATACCATTTGATATCAATGGTTAAAAACTTTTTTTTAAGTTCTGTCTAAGGTTTTTAGAATTTAGTTTCAAAGTTATATGCGAAGTTAAAATTTATAAATTAAGAAAATTGAAAACTGCATTTTTTATAAAATTTTCCGATCTCAACAAAAATATTATTTTATTAACAAGTCTCGAATATAACCTATCAAATTTTATAACAACGAGAACATTGTTTCTCGGAAGAATGTCATTTGTTTTCTTTCCAAAATAGTGCAATGTGATGTAATATCGACAAAAATGCCTCTCAAAACTTGATTTTCTGTTTCACACCAACAGCTGCTTCAATTTGCGTTAGCTGTATTTGATTTATAAGAAGCATAAAACGAGTGAAATCACTTGAAAATTACTACGAGATCAGTCAAAATCCCTTTCTCTCCACACCATCTCACAAAGTGGAAAGTTTTTTGCAAATATCTGTCAGAAAACAACTACTTCCCCCTTCGAACATTGAAAAACATCTAATTTCTATTTGTACTATGCCCCTCCAAGAGGATACTAGAATTTTAAGCTTATTCTAGAATTGATAAATCGAGATAACTGATATTAGCATTTTTCAAAAAAATTAAAATACAATGGAAATAGAAAGGAAATATATTGGAAATAGAATGGAAATAGAATGGAACTGGAAAGGAAATGGGTTTGTCCATTTTTAATGCATTTCAAATGGGGCATATGTAATTCTTTGAAATCTCAGTGTTTTCTTCACAGTTCCTGCAAATTGTCAGAATCATGCTACTTTCAATTATATTTAGGCTCCTTTCTCATTTAAAGGCTGCGATATCCACTACGCCAAATACTTCATAAAAAACAGGAAATAGATTTACATGGTGTTAAGTACGTTGACAAACTTCGGGAGGTGATTCTTTGAAAGTTTTCAGGAAGAAAAGTTCATATAAACATGTCCCAAACAGCTTGGTTTTCGAGGTACAGGGTGATAAAAATTTTTTTTTTCTTTCTTTTTTTTGGAGTTAACTTTGACATTTTCGACAATAATCAGTTGAAATTGTGCAAGTATAATACATTCATTAGTACGCAAGATACAAAATGGTTCATTTCTCAAATAACTCACAGGGTCCTCCTTTCACTTCAGAATATTTTTCTGGCGGAAAAAATTTCTGAAGGGTTGAGCAAGGCTTGACATAGGAAAAACGAGGAATGTATTATACTTGCACAATTTCAACTGATTATTGTCGAAAATGTCAAAGTTAACTCCAAAAAAAAGAAAGAAAAAAAATTTTTATCACCCTGTACCTCGAAAACCAAGCTGTTTGGGACATGTTTATATGAACTTTTCTTCCTGAAAACTTTCAAAGAATCACCTCCCGAAGTTTGTCAACGTACTTAACACCATGTAAATCTATTTCCTGTTTTTTATGAAGTATTTGGCGTAGTGGATATCGCAGCCTTTAAATGAGAAAGGAGCCTAAATATAATTGAAAGTAGCATGATTCTGACAATTTGCAGGAACTGTGAAGAAAACACTGAGATTTCAAAGAATTACATATGCCCCATTTGAAATGCATTAAAAATGGACAAACCCATTTCCTTTCCAGTTCCATTCTATTTCCATTCTATTTCCAATATATTTCCTTTCTATTTCCATTGTATTTTAATTTTTTTGAAAAATGCTAATATCAGTTATCTCGATTTATCAATTCTAGAATAAGCTTAAAATTCTAGTATCCTCTTGGAGGGGCATAGTACAAATAGAAATTAGATGTTTTTCAATGTTCGAAGGGGGAAGTAGTTGTTTTCTGACAGATATTTGCAAAAAACTTTCCACTTTGTGAGATGGTGTGGAGAGAAAGGGATTTTGACTGATCTCGTAGTAATTTTCAAGTGATTTCACTCGTTTTATGCTTCTTATAAATCAAATACAGCTAACGCAAATTGAAGCAGCTGTTGGTGTGAAACAGAAAATCAAGTTTTGAGAGGCATTTTTGTCGATATTACATCACATTGCACTATTTTGGAAAGAAAACAAATGACATTCTTCCGAGAAACAATGTTCTCGTTGTTATAAAATTTGATAGGTTATATTCGAGACTTGTTAATAAAATAATATTTTTGTTGAGATCGGAAAATTTTATAAAAAATGCAGTTTTCAATTTTCTTAATTTATAAATTTTAACTTCGCATATAACTTTGAAACTAAATTCTAAAAACCTTAGACAGAACTTAAAAAAAAGTTTTTAACCATTGATATCAAATGGTATTGGTATGGTTATTGTTTAAAAATTTGAATCAAACACGTATCGCAATTATTTCCATAGATTGAAAATGTCGGTCTTTTCAAGGGTATCATCGCTCGTTAAGTCCTTTACGAGTTTTAACGATTCATTATATGGACAGTGGGTCGGCATTTTTGGTACCTATCGAAAAGCTTTTGAGTCCATGTTACGGTTGACATTTATTGCCTTCAAACTTACGGTTTGAATTCCTACCTCTCAGAACCCTTTTTTTCATGCTAGATACGTAGGACCATCTAATTTATAGCTTACCAGAAGAAAGACAGCCTTATTTTTATATTCAAAATTAAAATAGTAGGTGCAGTCTTGAAATCGGAATTATAATCTCCTGAACATTCATTGTTTGGAGAATAGAAAACATAGTGAATATTGTGAAACTTTGGTTTTTCAGTCGTCGAATTATTTGACGTTGTAGATTGTTGTAATTGTTATTTCCATCAATCGGCTGCACCCTAACGAGTAATGCTCAGCTGTCCGGTGATCGCGCTGGGCTTCGAAACTTCGACCTATGGATTATAAGGTAATCGCTTTACCCGCCCTCCACCACGGACCATACTCACATGCATATGATTTTTGTTAATTAGGTATCATATTGATGAACTTAGATTAGTGCACCAAGTTTCATTTTTTCCTCAAGAGTTTTAAAAAATATATTATTTTCAAATTTTCGATACTCTTTATCTTAGATTTCACAGCCAAATCGATAGAGTAATACACCAAAAATAATGAATAATGAAACTCAGATCACTGAAATAATTCGTTAAAATTCACTTGATTGTCTTTGGGTAGAATATTCTACGCTAAAAAGTACAATGTTCCTTAGGGATGCTATCGATATTTCAAAATAAATTTCAAAATGAAACTCAGATCACTGAAATAATTCGTTAAAATTCACTTGATTGTCTTTGGGTAGAATATTCTACGCTAAAAAGTACAATGTTCCTTAGGGATGCTATCGATATTTCAAAATAAATTTCAAATGTTTAAGAAAAACGAATTATAATGCTGTCGAAGAAGCCCCTCGATTGGTGAAATAATTTTAGATAAAGCTCATACATGCAATACATCTAGTGGTTGATACTCTATTTTTTATCGTTTTGGGGTTGGATTCTTCCTACTTCTTTCGTGGGCGTTTCTACATAATGGTTGAGATGGTTATAAAATGAATTAACTTGTGTTGAATAGTTCACAGTTCTTTAACTTTAGATCAGTTTAATTTGACTTTAAATATTATTTGAATTGTAAAAAATGGGTCCAATCGTTATTTTGGAAAATATTCTGTTACGTAGTGAAACTGTTCAATCCAAGGAATCTTCCGTGGCAATAGTGAATCAAGACCAACAGACTTATGATTGTGAATACTCAAATGAATTGTACACCATAAATATGAACGAGTTCCTAAAGATGACTTCGCCTACAGCTGCAGAGCCTAATCAAGATAACTACATTGATCTTACTATGATAGATGACGATCTTATGCCTGCAACATCAATCAAGATCAATGAAGAAAAGGAGAAAATTGTGAAAAAACTATCCAATAAAATTCGCCAAGTACCAATGAAGAAAAAAAAACTCATCGAACCAATCATTATTTCGAGGCCCTCGACTTCTGGGACATATGAAGTGAAGTCTAAAACGTCAATATTATCATTCCAACCCGTTCAGGAATATATAGTGAAGAAGAAATTAAGCAAACAAAGGATTATTGATGCCAAACTATCAGTTCATCGTTACGAAGAAATGGATACTTGTATCCGTGGAAAAATTATTGAAAAAAATAAAATCCATGACAAAATAGTTTGTTTAGAGTTGAAAATCTCCGAGTTGCAAAAGGAGTCCGAGAATTTGCAAAAGGAGATTGAATTGAATCATATTCCTACCACTGAATGCCTTCAACAAGCTGAAATGGAGCTTCAACAATCCGTGAATGAATACGAAGAAATCAGAATTGTACATAAACAATGGCAGGAAGACCTTGATAAGGCTTTTGAGAGCGATAAAGAGTGATTTGTTGATATAAGTAATATTTTATTTTGTATTTTTTCTATTTATCTATTATAAAATATATTTCTGGAATAATTTTTTGAAGTGTTTTTTCCACACACTCCCTGTACATTTTTGAAACATTTCATGAAAAATTATCATATTCAAAGACATGGCCTGTGAGATTTTTCGCTTGCAAATCAGATACCAGACTGGATAATCCATATATATTGTATGCATATATTTAGATTTCAACTTATCTTTTTTCAGAAAATACAATCAATATTTGAATTCTACCTTTATAGGCACTTATGAGTAGATTGTAAATAGTTGATTTGAAGTAGAATAGTTAAGAATTTTTCATATGCTTTTTCACGTCTCATTCGTGTAGACATTTGGATGATGCATTATTCTAAAAAAACTTTGAGGTAAACTCATAGAAAAAAGCAAAAATATTTAAAAAAAAATAAACTAAAATGGGGATAAAATGATGTTGTAGTGATGCAATTGCTTTTCCTAATAAAAGTTCACTGAAAATTGTCTAAATCATTTATCACATTTTGGAAATTCTTTGAAATAGAACCTAACCCATTTATCACACTTTGGAAATTCTCTGAGAATCCTTTGGGCAATCTTTGGACAATAAAAAACTATATTTCACGTTTTTCCCGTATAGTTATATAGGCCAAGCTCTAGCTAAAAACAAGAGGCTCTTTCCACACAAAATAAAAGACGCAAACGGCCTATACTACTTTTTATAAGATAGTTCGTAAATGAAAACCCCGGATTTCGTCCCAGCAAAATCGCTTTGTGGAATTTTTTGAACAAGAAAATGTGAAAAGAATGAAAACTTTTTTGCTAATATCTCAAAAAAAGTACTGGAGGAATCGATTTACAGCCAATAGAACTTTTGTAGAGGATTATAAAACCCACAAATTGTTTTTTATACGACCAGATCGGTGCATTTTTCACTGAGAAAATTCGGAGAATCCTCGAAAAGAAGACTTTTTTTCTAAAATTCATAATTTTTATAAATCTGGAGCTGGACAAACAATATTACGGAAACTGATAAATAATAATATGTGGTTCAACTGTACAGAGTGGGAAATGTGTTGAAAATGTCACTTAAAGTTGATAAAAACGCTTCAAAGTACGTTCGAACTCACCTGAAGTCGTCCAAACTCAACTTGAGTTGAGTTCTGGCGACTTCGGGTGCACTTTGAAGCATTAAGAGTAACTTCCAGTGACATTTTCAACACATTTCCCACCTCTCAGGTGGAAATTTAAAATATACAAATTGTAGATATTGACCTCTACTTCCAGATGCCTTATACAGAATTTCAATACGACGATTTTCCTTAAATCCACGCATTCATAAAGATTTGCCCTCAAATTTTTTATAACGCGATTGTACAAAAACTACACATCGGACAGAAAACATCTTCCGCACAGTTGAACCACATATTATTATCTATCAGTTTCCGCAATATTGTTTGTCCCGCTTCAGATTTATAAAAATGAAGAAAAATTGGAGAATGATCTTTTTTTTCGAGGTTTTCCTTGATTTCTCAGTGAAAAATGCACCGATTCGGACTATGATAATCCATTTTGTAGGTTTTATAAATCTCTACAAAAGTTCCATTGACTGTAAAACGATTCCATGAATAATATTTGATGTGTTGAAAATGTCACTGAAAGTTGATCGAAACGCTTCAAATTCCGTCCGAAGTCACCCGAAGTCGCCCGAACTCAACTCGAGTTGAGTTCTGCCGACTTCGGGTGCACTTTGAAGCATTTAGGGTAACTTTCAGGGACATTTTCAACACATTTCCCACCTCTCAGGTGAAAATATAGAAATTGTAGATATTGACCTCTACTTTCAGATGCCGTATACAGAATTTGAATACGACTATTTCCCTTAAATCGGAGCATTTAGAAAGATTTGCCCTTAAATTGTTTATAACGCGATTGTGTAAAAACTACGCATCGGACAGAAAACATCTTCCACACAGTTGAACCACATGTTATTATCTATCAGTTTCCGAAATATTGTTTGTCCCGCTACAGATTTATAAAAATAAAAAAATTGAGTTATGGCATTTTTTCGAGGTTTTCTTGGAATTTCTCAGTGGAAAATGCACCGATCTGGTCGTATAAATAACTGTTTTATGGGTTTTATAATTCTCTACAAAAGTTATCTCGACTGTAAAACGATTTCTTGAATAATCCAAAAAAACAAAAAAGTTGTTATTTTTTTCACCATTTCTTTTTTAAAAAATTCCACAAAGCGATTTTGCTGGGGCGAAAACCAAGGTTTTCATTAACGAGCCATCTCAAAAAATCAGTATAGACCACTTGCGTCCTTTATTTTGTGGAGGAAAAAACCTCTTTAGCTTGGTTTAATAGTCGCCATACAACATATTTTTCCAACACACAAATGACACACGGGGCCAGGTAGCCGAGTGGTTAAAGCGACATTGTTTCAATAGCACTCTGGCTGCAAGTCAAAGGTTCAAACCCTAGCGACTGCAGAACTTTTTCTGATGGCCCGAGAAAGTGCTAGGAATCGCACGTAAAAAGGTAAGACCTCGTTAATCCTTGGCTCGCACAAGTTTCAACTTCTGAGTGCTACCGTTCGTAAGGGGACGACAGCTGGTTAACGGAAAAAACAATTTTAAACAACAATTTTTTTTTTAAACATGAGTTGAACTTCAATAAAGACATTATATTCAACTGCTCTTGTGTTTTCCTAATTTATTTTATGTTTTATTCGACTATCATACTCTATATCTATAAAATAAACACGTCTTACGGCAATTCATATTCATATTTAAGGTGGTCGGTCCTGCAACGGATAGAGTATGCCGTTGTAAACTTCTGCCTGCGTTCGAGAGAATTTTTCAAATTTTCCTTGGAGTTTCATAGTAATCGTTAGATGATGTGAGTTACCTAGATGCCAATCCCGAAGTCTGGCGCTTAATTGGAGTGCGCAATGACCACTCGGGGTGGTGCTGTAGGTTTTTCAGGTTTACCTATAGCTGAAACGTGAATATGCCAACAAAAATCACTAAGTCGCTCCGGAGCACCACAGCAAATGATAATAATAGTCGTCGTTCACCCGCACAGGCAACGCCTTTGGGTGCACTCTACGAGTTTAGTTTATTTTGAATCAGTAGTAGATAATAACCGGTGCTGGACGTTTGAAAAAGTAGTGAATCAGAGCTAGTTCTGACACACGACATTGGGGTTATGTTTTATGACCTTCGGTCATAATGTTGATGCTTCTGAATGATGTCATCAAATTAATATGACAGATCATTTCACTGAAACGGTGTTGCACTGACGACGAATCAAAATTTATAGCAAATATTTGAATATAATTCACGAATTTCCAACCACAAACTGATAGGATTTGGACATTTCATCTATAAAAATTATTAGCATCCTTCAACCAACTATAACGCTTATTGGAGAACGGTCTTGTAGTTTTTGTTGACATCAGATTATCGCGGTACTTTTGCATGATTTGATCACGTTCTTCAATTTCTGTCAATTGATTTCGTGTGATTCTTACGTTTATTGCCACGATGAGTATATTCATAATATGTAGCAAACATTCCTTTATTGGGCAATGGAGACATCCGCGGAGCAACTCTATTTCCAACTTTACACAAGTTTTCACGCAAGTCTTCATTTCCGCTATATTGTGATGAAAGGAAGGGTTAAAAACTTCTTTGGGACACTATGAATTCGGCCTTGAACATCTCAAACGTACGACCGCTACCAAACCGCATTCCATAAAAATTTGATGTTAGGCATAAAATGACGTACGTGGGGCATAAAATGACATACGTAGTATATAAAATAACGTACGTGACAAAGAAACAAGTGTAAAGGTTTTCTCAAACCAAAGCGTGACGCGGGAGCGGGAATGGAAAATGGGACCTGTGCGAATTGCTAGAAAAACAGTGCACGGAGCAAACCAAATATATTTCGCTGTTTGCCTGCATTTAGGAATACGAATAATCGCACTGGTATGCATTTTTATATATCCTACTATCGAATTTAGTCTCGCGTTCATCCAGTTCCTGCTCTCGTCCCGCGTTCCGCGTTGGTTTGGGGAAACCATTACATAAGAAATGTCTGAAATTTCCCGTAAAATGCACCTACAAAATGAGAAAATGTGATGAAAAGTTTTCCACAAAAAATAATATAATCAACACGTAGCAGGATTTTGGAAGAAAAAATCGAATAAGGCATACTTTTACTGGTAGAAATGCAACAATAAGAAATAAATCGTCAGTTTTTCTCATCATCAAGATTCCAGTTGAATAATCTTGATTTATAAATATTTCTCCTATGCTCTTCAATCAGATTAGGTGCCAATATCTTCTCAGCTTCTTCAAAACACCGCTTGAAGCGACTTTGATCAATACTTCCAAAATTTACTTCGTGATTTATTGTAGGCATATGTCCAAGCAAACATGTAATGAATTTCATTGTATTCTTCTCGAATGCAGACGTTTTTCATTGTAAAATTTGAGATTTCAACTTGTGCATAATTTTGACACATATTTTGGAAATTTACATCAACGGTACGCTCGTAATGGAGTAAATCAACTGCAAACGCAAATAATTTGATCAAATAACAACTAAACGATTGAAGACGAATTCGTTTAGAAGCTACTCGCATGATAAGTTCACTGAAATAAGGAATAAGGTAGCCCTATCATTCAATGACGATAAACGACATCTTTATACAAAACCAGTGGAAAATTAATATTTATCCTGGTACAAAATTATGTTTCACTCAAATATTGCTTCAAGTTCTAGTTAAAACAGTCAGTTTTAACTAGAATGTAAAAAATTACCCCAATGAAAACAATAGTAACCGCTCGACTGCTAGGTATAAAACATCTGATATCATTTCACCTACCCACTTCTTTTATAATAGATAGTGAACCACCCCCACCACCGACTTATGCACCGCGTGTTCGATCTAAAGCCTCCACCATGCGTGATTTTGCACTGCATTGATCGGGGACGGAGAGTAAATAGTGGTCGCTGCATCGCAGCATATGGGTGTGTGACGTCAGCGGACCCACCCCACCATGTCGAGAGCGAGGGCCTGACACCAGTGGATCGTAGTGCGCATAGCGCTGACGTCACGCGACCTCTCCCCCCACCACCATCGCAAGCCATACATCACGGAAGAGGAATCAGAGTTCACATGTCTGACTGGATCTCCGTGCTGTGCAGACGTGAGGTACCAGAACTAAACTTCAGTATATATTTTATATTTGTACTTCACATATAAGAATCATACACAATAGCAGAGTAAGTAAACATGAAGGATATGCAAGACATGTTGGTGAAAAAAATATATGTACTTGGAAAAAGTACTTGACCGAGTATGAAAAAAATTCCAAGTCATCACAATGACATCACAAGGTCGACACACTAACCCTGAGCCTGAACCAACACTATACATCAAGGTCAAACACAAAACTTCAAAACCCTGTCATTGGTATGCTAAGGTCATAGACCCGCACACAGGTACCTATGTACCAAGACGATTTTTCAAGGTCACTGATGGTGGTGGAAGGAGATCCAGAACCGGTTTTATGTCCGCATCGATACAGAGAGGGCTGAGCGTGAACAGTTCAGAGTTTGCATATCTGACGGGAGCTCCGTGGTGTGCAGACGTGTGCATTCTCGAATTTGCTACTTCAGATTTTCATGTTCACTTGTGTGTACACATGAAAGTCATACGCAGTAGCAAGTCTGGAGTACATATGATCGTACACAGTTGCAAGACATGAAGGTAATAAGTACTCAAGTACTCCATCACAATTACAGTACACAGGTCATAAGTAGTGGCAACACTTGGAGGTATTCGAAACATGCCTCGTCATCATAACCGTGTATGAACAAATCCCAATGTCACGCCAAGGTCAAACTCAAACCCAGAACACTACAAAAAATCTACATCAAGGTCAAACAACCACCAAATTACAAAGTAATCTCAAGGACATCTCAAGGTCATTGCCACACAGTAGAGCCCATCGCCACCACCACTCGAAACGTTAAAAGAGTGGTAAAATAAAGCCTACATTTGTTGATAATCAATTTTCAATAGTTTCACAAGTAAGGGAAATATCGGTAAAAGACACATGGTTTTCCCATGTACTCTTACAAACTAGACAGTTTATAGTGACTACACACGAAAGTCACACATGAAGATGAAGTGCAGGAACGGAACAACTTCTCTTCTCTTGCTAACTACTCGACTGCTAGGTATACAACTTCTGATTTCATATCACCATACCCACTTCTTTCATAATAGATAGTGAACCACCCCCACCACAGACTTATGCACCGCGTGTGTGTTGCAAAGACCCCACTATGCGCGAGTTTGCATCGCATCGATAGAGGACGGAGAGTAAATAGTAGTCGCTACATCACCACACTGTATGGGTGTGTGACGTCAGCGGACCCACCGTGTCGAGAGCGAGTATCTGACACACATCAGTGGATCGTCGTGCGGTTAGCACTGACGTCACGCGACCTCTTCCCCCACTACCATCGCCTGGTAAACATCACGAGAGAGGAACCACAGGTTACATATCTGGCTGGATCTCCATGGTGTGCGGACGTGTACCGTCTCTATACTTTGGTATATAGTTCTATGTGTACTCTACACATAAGGATCATACACAGTAGCAGAGACATGCAGGTAGAGATATACGTACTTGGAAAAAGTAGTTGTCCGTGTATGAAAATTAAAAAAAAATCTCAAGGTCAAATACAAACCCTGAACATCTCTCCCAACAATATGTATCAAGAACAAGGTCAAGGTCAAGGTCAAGGTCAAGGTCAAGGTCAAGGTCAAGGTCAAGGTCAAGGTCAAGGTCAAGGTCAAGGTCAAGGTCAAGGTCAAGGTCAAGGTCAAGGTCAAGGTCAAGGTCAAGGTCAAGGTCAAGGTCAAGGTCAAGGTCAAGGTCAAGGTCAAGGTCAAGGTCAAGGTCAAGGTCAAGGTCAAGGTCAAGGTCAAGGTCAAGGTCAAGGTCAAGGTCAAGGTCAAGGTCAAGGTCAAGGTCAAGGTCAAGGTCAAGGTCAAGATCAAGGTCAAGGTCAAGGTCAAGGTCAAGGTCAAGGTCAAGGTCAAGGTCAAGGTCAAGGTCAAGGTCAAGGTCAAGGTCAAGGTCAAGGTCAAGGTCAAGGTCAAGGTCAAGGTCAAGGACAAGGTCAAGGTCAAGGTCACTGATGACGTCATAGTGGTGGGAGGAGGCCCAGAACCGGCTCAAATCTCCTACTCGCGTTACCTGTAGTAGGTAACCTTCAACATACGCAGGCGTAGGGGTGGCATTTCAAAATGACGCAGTACACAATAAATAAGTTTTCATATAATTCTTAAGAGAAAATTAGGTTTTGTTGGATTTTTCTTCTATGGATCATACTGTAGCTGGTGATGAAAAAGTTCATAACCTATCAGAAAATCACAAATTGACTGTTGTAAAAACCTCACCGTTTTTTAAAAATTGGATTCCTATTATTCTTTTATGTCCCAGGCAAATATAAAGCGTTTCATGTTTATTCATATTTATTATGAATATTGATGAGTAGTAGTTGTTACCAATGACATATTACCGTTAGACTCCGCTATGTACATGTCGAGCTGCGTTGTAGACAGAGTCACATTCTATGCACAATTTTTACTGCTACTTATTTCGCGGCAATTATCTGCTTATATACATTGTATGTAAGCAGATAATTCAGCAGAAACTCAGCTTAGCCGACTTTAGGGTGGCAACTGTTCGCCGCGCAACCAGCGAAAATAAAAATTGTGCTCAGAATGTGACCGCAACTCGAGATATAAATAACGGAGTCTAGCCGTAATATGTCATTGGTTATCACAATCGCAGAGGGCATAATTTTGATAGCGGTCATTTACGGTCTACAAAAAAAGATATCATTCGATTTGTATACTTCAAGATTTCTATGAACTTATTTTTTGACAAATCAATATCCTATGTAATCCTGGACGTTGGCCCTTAAGTACGAAAGGGGGTATTTGAAGGTGGATAACAAGGATTGCAGTTTCGAAATCAATGCATTTTTCATTTTATCGAAGAGTGAGCTGCAGTTTGTTGCTCATTGGTATGGCGACTGATGTTATGATAAATCTCGTAGAAGCACTTGGACTGATATAACCTTAATGAACTTTCATGTAAAGATTATGAATGAGAATAGGTTGATTCTTATGAAAACAACACAACAATGTACACTTCATTTTTCCTCATGTACATGATCAAGAGATTACAACAAATTTTCGAATATTTTTCCTTCTACTTTGATACAAGCGCAACATATCCTTAAAAACGATCTTTTCAACAAACGCAGAGCTACTGGGTTATTATTGATTTTTTGAGCTGCATGTCGTATTCGCTTCCGCAGTTCTCTTTTTCCAGTGATTGGGTGGTGGTATAAACCTTTTCCTTCAGACATTCCAAAAAGAAGTCTAATGGGTTCAAGTCCGGTAACCGTGGCGTCCATAATATTGGCCCAAGTCGCCCAATCCATCTCTGATCATATATCCTATCTAAATATTCTCTTACTTTTATTTCAAGTTTATGTGCGAAGTGAAACGCTCATTGTTGATTATTATCAGGTAAATAAGATGTTTTTAGGGCGGGGATTAGCGCAGTGGTTGAGCGCTCGACTGGTAATCGAGAGATTACAGGTTCGATTCCCAGACGGTGCGATCTTTTTTCATTTTCATATGTGAAAGTCTGAATGACTGAGGCTCGTGTCAGCTGGGAATAATCCTCCACGATTCACTGTTGCGTTAAAAATTAACAGTGCTGCTCCTAAAGTGGCGTATGGAGTTAGTAACAAGGCCTATCCAGAACACATGGCTAATGACCATAGCAGTCGATGCCAAACACCAAGGAAAAAAAAAATAAGATGTTTTTAGAATGCCATATCATCACAATTGTCATGGATTTCTAATATACCTAACGGTTACGGCAGAATGTCGCCAACACAGTGCAAATTTTGTTCAAATGATATTTTCTCATAATAAAGACGCTATTCTTAAAACTGTTGAATATCAACCAATGTAACAGCAAGAGTCTTAACAGAACTCAATTTTCCACTTCAGTGCAATATGTTGTGGAAAAAATGGGGAAGTTCTATTATTATCATCGATATAGAAATGTTACGCTACAATGAAGATATTCAGAGAGAAAACTTTGATACGTATAGTCCAAGCAATAGGGAAAAGTGGGTGCAAAAATTATTATCCAGAAAAAAAAATATGAGCGTATAAGAAATTGAAATTCAGCTTGATTACCGAACATAACCTAGAAAATTGGCAAAGTTGCGAAAAGCGGTTTTTTGTTGATGTTATTATTGATTATCAGGTAAATAAGATGTTTTTAGAAGGCCATATCATTACAATAGTCATGGAATTCTTATACCTAACGGTTTCGGCAGAATGTCGCCAACACAGTGCAAATTTTGTTCAAATGAAATTTTCTTATAATAAAGACGCTATTCTTAAAACTGTTGAATATCAACCAATGTAACAGCAAGAATCCTAGCAGAACTCTATTTTCCACTTCAGTGTAATATGTAGTGGAGAAAATGAGGAAGTTCTATTATTATCATCGATATAGAAATATTACGCTACAATGAAGATATTCAGAGAAGAAACTTTGATACGTATAGTCCAAGCAATAGGGAAAAGTGCGTGCAAAAATTATTATCCGGAAAAAAAAATGAGCGTATAAGAAATTGAAATTCAGCATTAGTTTCTATTTCATGCGACTCGATCGTGATTACCGAACATAACCTAAAAAATTGGCAAAGCTGCGAAAAGGGGTTTTTTGTTGATAACTAAAAAACTACAGCTCCAATCGAAAAAAGTCAAAATTGTAGGTATCAAAAAAATCTATCAATTGAATCACTTATAATTTTCCGATATCATTGATACTTTTCGAAATATATCGGAAAAACCGTGAAAAATGTCAACAAAAAACCACTTTTCGCAACTTTGCCAATTTTTAGGTTATGTTCGTTAACACGTTCAGTGCTCGGTTTTATTGTAGACATTCGTATGGCCTGATATGAATTTTTGGGCAATGGCTATTCCAACTTCTTGATGTGTCTTATATAAGTGTAAAATGTGAAAATGAAACAACCGTTCGAGCTAATTTTTGTTTAACGCACCGGTGCGTCTTGAGCACTGAAGAAGTAACTTTTGGTGTGCGCATATATGAAAATATTTTAATACTGAAAATACAACTGCCTATTATATTCAGAAAGGTAACCGACGCACCCGTGCTTCATGCGCATTTCTGTAAAAACGGTTTGACGCACTGGTGCGTCATGAACACTGAATTTGTTAATCAGGATCGAGTCGCATGAAAACTTATCCTGAATTTTAATTTCCCATAAGCTCATATTTTTATTTTTCGAATATTAATTTTTGTACATTTAACATTGGGCCGCTTCCTTGCTTCTTGGACTAGTACTTGTAAAGAGATCGGAAAACGTTCCAAAAAATTGATATTTTCAATTTTCTCGATTCGAAGCTTGAAATTGCTGTATATAGGTATAAAATTATGTTCCAAGCAACTTTTTCGAATAATTTTTTACGATATCATGCTATAATACCCCACTTTTGGCCTCTTCATAATAATTTTTCCATTTTGCCGCCATTCCAGTGTCAAAATCGATTTTCAGGTTGTCGAATAATAGGTACTCTAATAATAAACTTTTTCCCATATGTTACGTACTTTATAGCTGGCACTGTATACAGGGTGATTTAGAACTTATCCAATTTTTTATGTAATTAATCGATTGCTGTAAAAAAATTCAGTATAAGTCCAACAAAAAACGAAATTGAAACCTGTTTAGTTCCAATAATTGAACATACTAGAAGTGAAGAAAGATTTTTCCATGAACTTGTTTGGCAGAAGCGATTTTGCTGTCGGTATTTCCATTCACCACACCCAACAACACCTGACTTCGTTACATTTTTTGCACGTATTGTGAAGTTCCTATTGTAGCAGTACGTATGGCCACATTGAATGTCTGGAAAAGTAATCATCAAACCCACCGTCCTAAAGAAGACATTTTCCAGTGAGAGCACATCTAAAAACTGTAAATGTAAAGTGCTTTCCGTGACCGGCATACAGTCTGCCACTTTGCATTTTATAATAATGCGTAGCCAAAATAGGACAACTTCTTTCGCCTAATCTGAATTCCTCACCACTCCTATCTCAATATTCGCCAATCCCCAAAATACTCACGTTCTATCGTTTAATCTGTTTCCCATTTTCTTTCCCGTGGTTTGCATTCCGCTTTCTGTTGTTTCCGACAGCAATAGTCGGATGGATTTGCTGGCTTTGGGGCTTTGAACTTGTGGGATTTGATACATCTTGAGAAATGTGTTCTGCGAATGATTGAAGTTATATTTTTTATTATGTTCGGAGAATTTTCAACTATTTTCCGCTAGCGGTAGATATTTCTCTTTGGAAATAAATGTATTCAGGGTATCTGTGTATTGCTACTTATTTGTTCTTGAAGTTTCGTATACAGTGTCCTTCAAAGTGTTGGTATCTTATGGGAAACACTTTTAATGATAATTTATTTTCAAATTCCAATTCGGCGTTAAGTTTGGATCTAAAGCAGATTAAAAATGGACTATTCGGACCTGGTCACGTTACTTTCAGTACCTGTTCTCTACATGTTCGCTTAAAGTAGGTATATTTAAAAAATGTTACATATTCAAGACTATTTTTTAACACTAGCTTTTCTCACTACTATTATTAAAAGCATTGCTCTGTGTGTGTGTTGGATGGGTACAAATCTTGCAAGCTGAATGAGAACCACTTCCTCTTATCCTATGGAATTGAAACTTCACACGTTGGCTCAGTTTCGATAACAATACATCAATTTCAAAAAAATTGTCACCTTCCTGCCCCCCGAAAGCTATATAGAGCGTAGGGTTTCGGAATAATTCTTGACGGATTTGTACTTCGAAAATTACAGCAAAAAAAATAGGTAGGGGGCTCGCCCCACTCTTTTCTCGAAAAAAGTTGGAAAAGATTAAAATCGGAAAAATCCGTAAAAATAGTGAAAAATATCTGCTGGTCGAAAATTATCGATAAAAAAAATTCACCCCCCTGGCCCTCCTCAAAGACTAGATTGGGAAAATATTTCAACAGTTTCGGACATGGAAAATATTGATAAAAAAATCGATCTGGGGGCTCTCCCTTCTTTACTGTCACGAAATAAATTAGGAAAACAAAATTGAAATCGATAAAATCCGTAAAATACTCAAAATTATCTGGCCATTGAATATACGGTTTCAAAAAAATGTACCTATCTTCCCTCTCGAAAGCTAGATAGAGAACGCGTAGAAACGGAAAATTACGACAAAAACTGTGTCTGCCGGTGGGCCTCTTTCCGAAAAAGTTGCGAAAACTTGCGAATACAAAAAATCGGAAAAATCCGTAAAAATAGTGAAAAAGATCTAACCATCGAATAATATAGTTTTTCTGAAAAATTTTCTAATTGTTTCGGACGATGAAAATTATGACGACAGAAAATATTGTTCAGGGACAAGATTTTATATCATTTAAAATTTAATAATGTGACAAAATTAAAGGTTTAAATCACAATAAAATTCATTCTCTTATTTTTAGTGCATTTAAATAAGAGCTTTTCTCTAAAAACTTTTTTTCCAGTTTATTAATTATAGTTTTGATCACTGACTATCAAAAAATATGATTTGCTTTGAAAAAACCGTTTAATTTTTCTGTTGAGTTTATCGTCAAGCGTTAAGAATAAACAATTATTTCAGCTTTCCGTCAGTATTAAGATTATGTCAAACTCGTTGATCGAAAAAACATCGAACTACGTCAGTCACCCAATCACAAAATCCTTTTTTTGCTGATGAAAAAAAGGATTTCTCTGTCAAAATCGCTTTAATACTGATTTTCAAAGTTATAATACAGTAAAATTGGATATCATGATACAAGTGCACAAGTGAGCATTTATCATGAAACAAAAATATTCCCAAGCGAATATTGAAATATGACATATAAGCACAATCCCAAGTAGTACATCATATCGGCTGAATCTTGGTTTCATATTGGGCCAGTATAGGTATATTGTAAATGAAAAAATAATATTGGTCCAATATATTAATACTATTGGTGGAATACCTATTCTGAATGTAGATTGTCACATGTAATATTGGGTCAATATTGGTTGAATAATTTCTACCCATATCGATAATACAATATTGTTTCACATGGGAAGAACAAATACAAATGGTTTGTAAAAAACTGAACAAAAGCTTTTATGTACTGGTAACATTGAAAAATATTTTGAACACAGACTCATTACAGGTTTACTATGCATTTGTCTATTCTGCAATCTCATACAGCATTATAGTATGGGGTCAGGCATCAGATATAACAAGAATATTTGTTGCATAAAAACGCATCATAAGGCCCATTTTCAACATTAGTAGTCGCCAATCATGCAGGCAGGTCTTCAAAACAAAACGGATCCTCAGGGTAACATCAATTTATTTGATGAATATTTTAACCTATATTTTCAATAACAAATATTCATACCCCATTAATAGTGACTCGCACTCCTACAATATCAGAAATAAAAATAATATAAAACTAAACAAGCCCAAACACTCATATTACAAGAAGTCTCCCATTAATGCAGGATGCCGTTTTTTCAACTGTCTGCCAAATGAAATATAAAACGCGGGATTCCCGGCTGCTTTTAAGTCTAGACTCAAGGAACTCCTAGTGAGAGAATGTTTTTATACTGTCGAGGAATTCGAATCCCACTTTTCAGTTTTGAAATAAAATCGTATTGTACAATTTATATAAATCATTATTGTATTATTGTTGTATTGTATTCCGTCTTGTTTGATTATTGTTATATTGTATTCTGACTTGTTTGTCATTGAAACCCTTTTTACACCGTTAGTAGAGTTGTAAAATTTCATATTGACTTATCCTATCTATTGTTATTGATAGTTGCAAGGACTAATAAATATTTTATTTATTTTATTTATTTAATATATTGTTTTCCACATCTAGAATAAATATGCAATATTTATTCCCAATATTCCGTCATATCGATTCTAGCGATAAGAATCTATGTTGTATTTCCAAATTTGATAGCACATTGGTTGAATATCATTTCAACCTTATTCAACAAATTGTAATAATAATTGAGTCAATATTGGTTAAATGATATTCACTAATATCGCGATAAAACAATATTGTCTTCATATTGTTTTGAACATCTAAAATAAATATTGCAAACCCAATATTCCTCTCATATCGATTCAAGGAATAAAAACTATATTGTATATCCAAGTTGGTTGAATATTAGCCGAATATTCAATGAAACATATTAATTTTATATCATGATCAAACCTGGATAAAAATACGCTAGAATAGAATATAGAACGTCTTCTAAAACCTACGAAAATATATTGATTACATTCTATAACTTGTTTTCAAGACAGCTTACTCAATGGTTATGGCGATCAAAAGGCAGACTGTGGTGTACCCTTAATCAACTAAAGTACATTTAATAATTCACCAAGGTACATTCACTTCCACCAAGTGATATTGTACCAATATAGATAAATGTTTTGAGGCTATTATTGCTTCAAAAATATTTCGGCAATACTATTTTTGAAATGTTTAAACAGTATTCGACCAATATCGCAAAATGTTCACATTTTACTTGTCGACAATATAACATTCGATTATTTTACTCATATTGTCAGAATATTGAGCCAAAGATATTGCACCAATATCGCCGAATATTTTGGGGCTAATATGGCTTCGAGAATATTTTGCCAATATTATTCAAGTAATATAGGACCAATATCGCCGAATGTCCACATTTTTTTTCTCGACAATATTATATTTCAAATATTCCGCCAATATGTTCACATATTGTACCAGTATTTTACTTGGAAATATAAGCAAAAACTTTTACACTATAAGGGATCCCCAACTAACTTGCAACAAGTAGAATGTGGTTGGTAAACTGAATCACTTGCCATTATTGAGTTAGTTTTAGCAACTGTAGCCACTAGCTATTAATCAAGCAGTTAACATTTTATGAGTAAACAGCTAATTTGTGACAAGAGGACGACTGAGTTCCTGTAAGTCAACAGTGAGCTTCCTGTTAGCAAATAGTCCTTCGTTAGTGGTCAGATAGTGGACTGTGATATAGGGAGATTATTTATGGAAAAGTATCAGGTATCTTGCAGCAATTGAACAAAAAAACACTTCTGACTAATGAACGGCTAGTTTCAAGCATTTATCTGAAATGTCTAGATAGCTTTCGGAAATAGTCAGTAGTTTTTCGATCCGAAATTTTGTAAGCTTTTTAAATGTTTTTCAAATGGTTCGTCTTCATTTGGGAGGGGAAAATACGGAAAAGTTTCATAGCAATCGTCAGGATTGATTTATCACAGCTTTCTGAATGTAATTCATCGACATATCAACATAGATGGATCCTCAAGGTTTTTCAGGATGGAGGCAAGTCAAGACAAATTTGAAGCAATTTTCCAAGAGAGCACTGTAGTTCAAAATGTTTTTATTGTAATAACATAATTATTCAGATGATATTTAAAAATAATAGACCATCACCAATTCCACTATTTTCAACATAAATAAACTTGCTTCCAGTTAAAACAGGCTGTCGTCCAACTTCCTTAGCCAGTTTTCCCATGCAACAGAAATCTGTTCAGTTCCTTGGAAAACCACCAGAGAGATGATAATCAATTACATCAAAATTTTGATATTGAATAAATAATTATAATCAACCGTCAATTTGTCAGGCATTCACTCAATACGAAATTCAAGTTAGAAGTTCAAATCACCTCAAATAAATAAAGGAAACACCAAAGTATATCAACAGGTAGAGGGTTCCAATTGAAATCAACAATGAAATGAAATAACCTTCATTGGAAGCTAATTCCTAAACAAAGATCTGAAAATATAATTTCTTATAAATAAGCTGTCTACTCTACGACTAGTCTTTGGCAAATTACTACAAATTTTCACTAAAATCCATTTATATACAAGTACTGTAAGATCATATGAGCTTGAAACATTTTCAAAATGAATATTAAATAATTTCTCAGACATCATACATCAACAAATGAAAACAAAAAATCACTAACTTACGTACCCTAAGATGATGAGATCTAAATCAAAAAATGGCTGAAATGTGAGTCGGGCTCATTCAAAAATTCATCAACATTCAATCGTATGATTATAATGTGTGTACAAAACAAAAGAAAACATAAGAATTTATAAAAAAGGATATATATTTTTCAGTCGTCCCATTTCATCTGAGGTATAAAGAAAACACAAAGAAGGCGTTTCAGACAAAAAGTATTTTTCTGAAATCGTTCAAGAATGCCCACTTTCTCGGAGCAACTTCAGGCCTCAAAATACGCTAATCTAGTATTTAAGTCCGTTTTGCTAAGCAACGAACTTTCTCGGACCGTTTTCGGACCTAAACGGTACGGGGATGGTAATTTACGTAACAAGTCCGGAAAATACTGTTTTTTTGGACGAGTAGACCAAATTCTAGGACTAGCGTTAGCGACTCCTGCAAGTCTACGAGTCCAAAAAAACTGTTTTCGGACACGTTGCGTACACTATTTTTTCGACTTTCACCCATCTGTTAACCGGATGAAACGATTCCAAATTTGAATATTTCGAACATTTCAGCTCTTATTTGTATTATATATTGAAATTCGAACAGAAGATAGGTACCAACAGAAACATTCTAATTCTTATTTATATTAATATTTGTATTTAAATTCGAGCACTTCCTGGCATAGTCCGGGAAGTACGTACTTCCCGGACTAGGCCGGGAAGTGCTACTTTCCCAAAGAAAAAGTGAACACTTCCCGGATGGTTGCCGAAAAAGAACTTTACCGTATCGAAAACGATACGGAAATATTCTTGCTGGCTTGTTTACATTTTAGACAGTTATTGAATTCACGCAAACAATATGTAGAATTCCTTAGTTTTTGATAATGCTGATTGCGATTTCAGAAAAAATAGTATGTGTACCTCGTAGTAAAAGCACATTCCCAGACTTCAATACTTGTACATTGTCGTCCGGGAATGTATTGCTTTTACTACTAGATACACAATATACTATTCTCATACTCTCTGAAATGAACTCATTACAGTTTAAGTTAAGGTTAACGACAATGAAAAGAATCGTGAAGTCGAAAAAGTCACGCACTTCTAGTGAGAAAACTATAAAAACTTTTCCAAAAAAAAATATACACTAGTCCTTAGCAATTATAATACTTGAAGGCAGTAATTATTCCGAGGTTGCGGAAGTGGTGAAAAAAAAATAAGAAATAGTACGCCGGCTGAAACTATTTCCATAAATAGTTTTTAACAACTGAGATAAAAAAAAAATTCAGCTGCATAGTGGAGAGGGGAGTATAACTCCTGGCTAACCTAGCTTCAACCTAGCTTTAACCTAGCTTTTTTTCGGGTGGGGGGTCAATCGACACGATTTTTTTCATTTTTTCGAAAATCCACGGATACGCGCACATCCTACCCGGAGGGTCGCATCGGCAAAAGTTGTTCCTACCAATCTATCTAGAATGGTCCCCAGGGCTATTTAAAAAGAAAAAACAAAAAATCATTTCACCCTCTTGAATCCAAAATTTTTTCGCTTCTCTCTCTCCCCACCCCCGGTAAAAATAGTTCTCTACAATAATATATGTTTTGTTTTTCTTTAATATTTTTTTTCTAATGTTTTGAATTTTTATTATTTTTTAGGGGGGGCTAGCCCCACTCAAACATTTTTTTTGCAGAAATATTCTGCGTATGAAGCCACCATTTTTTTCAAAGTTCCCACTCGTTCGCTAAGTAGCTTCAGAGGGGTGGTGGGGAAGAGGGAATTTGGGGTAATTTTTCAAATTCGGAACATCTTAGAATTCCGAGTTCTACAAAACGAATATTTTGGATTCTTGATACGACGACGCATAAACTCAGGTCCCATTCCCGAACTTTATTTTACGTTACTTTTCAAAAGTTCATGCGAGCAGCTGACGCATAATCCCTCCTCCACGATGCAGCTGACGATTTTTTTTCAGCTCAGTATGATAACAACTATTTATGGAAAAAGTTTCAGCCGGCGTACTGTTACTTTTTTTTTCATCTCTTTGGCAGCGTCCCATCACCGCACCCACCGCGACTTGAGCAGCTGACGGTCGGTTCACTAATTAGTAATATAAGATCAACTATCGCTGTTAATATCAGCCGGCTTCTGTATTTGCAACGCTACCTCCCAGACTATGAGAATTTGACCGATTTCATCAAAACGATTTTTTACAACCGGGCGAGAGACATTTCTTACTACGTATATCCTCTTTCATTTTCCAAAAACGTACGATTTGAAATCAAGTTGGGATATTTTTGTCTCATTTGCTAAATTATGGTGCATTGCGAGATATGGTCACCGCACTATTTTTTCCCCAATACTCTATTTATGTGATTTGCAATGCCGTTATCATGGGGATCAACCCCTGCCATGGATTTATTATATTCGATAACTGCATTGCGTGAGGCTGAAATACGTTGATTTCCATTTTTTTTTTCCTTTCACATGATGGATCGGATGCACATTGAAAACATTGCTGCAGATAGTAACCATAGAGTTATCATTACAGCGTACGGAAGCGCAAAATCGTTCAAAATCTTCGAGTGGAACTGGTGCGATATATTTTCTCATGATGTAACATTTGCAACAAAAACATAACAATTCAAACGTTCAAATAATAATTAATATGAAGAAAAAAATAGCGAAGGAAATTTGATGCGACATCAGAATATCAATTACTGAGAGAAAATTAATTACAACTTTGTCAAGTGTTTCTCACCAGCATCAACATGGGGAAGAGAGTAGAATAAGAGTAGTACCGATATGTAATCAATGTGGTAAAAATTAAGAATAACCAGTCATTATTCATAGTTTACCTCATTTATTATAAAAAAATTATGTGTAATCAATCATGAGGGATCACTAAGTGACTACACAAGGACGAAAACTGAAATCCAAAATATGATATTATATTTTGTTAGTGTCAACAAAGTGCGCACATACCAACATTCGCGTAAGTATTTCCCATTTTAAATTGCCTTTGAATGTTTAACGTATTTAATGATCTATTGTTACATATTTTCACTCAATAATGTGATAATACCTCCAATTGATTTTTGCGAAATCAAAGTTATAAGTACTGCATAAAATGAATAGCAAAAGGCGGTGCGAAATCAATGTTCAAATAGACCATAGTTAGTCAATGCCTGTAGAAAAGGTATTGGACACAAATGCGAGTGTCATCTAGCGTGATTAGTTACAAACATGAATATTTGACGTCATTTTAATGCAGGTTTCTTCAAAAAACCCTGATTTTAATGCTTTTCCATTGTTTTAATCAAGTTACGACATGACTTGGAGGCCAGATCACTGAAGTTACGACATGACTTGGATGCGAGCTCACTATCGCCATCTACGTGTCGCATCCATTTTTATCCAATTATAATCCCATAAGGTTGACTAACAATCTTCTATATAAACAATGCTTTAATCAACTTCTATCGACCAACATTTACTCAGAGTGAAGGGCGTGTTAATACACCTTTGGTATTCGATTGGTTAATGCATCCATTATTTTACCCAGTTATGTGAACTTTTTATACTTTTTTAATACTTTTGTAGAATTCAACCATTGTCTAAAGAAGTATAGTCTGTCAACCTTATAGGATTATTATTGGATGACGATGGGGTTTATTAGCAGATGGCGCCAGCACGATTGCCCCCAAAAAGGAGACAAACGAATGAGATGGAAAGTGTCGTAGTAATCGCGTAAAGTGAATAATGAATGGACATTATTTCGTGTTTTTGATTGGCTCAGTGTCCGTTCCACCTGCCACTTGCAATTTTCATGTAAACGAGAGAGCAAACTAGCGAACTTTCGTGGTGTTTGGCATTTCATTGTTTTTGTCTTGTTAGGTCTCAGTCAGTATTCGAATTCACATAGTAGATATTTTCAGGGTGATTTCTCTTGATTAATGTCCAACGTTCTTGATGACAACCGATGATTGGTTTCATGTTATGAAGGTGATAATGCCATTTCCGACAGTTACCATATTATTTTCTGTTTTTATTGAGAGCTTTTATTTAACTTGCTCGCTGTGTGTGTTAGATGGGTACAAATCTTGCAAGCTGAATTAGAACCACTTCCTCTTATTCTATGGAATTGAAATTTTTCGTGTTGCTTCAGTTCCGATGACAAAACATTAAAGTCGAAGAAATTGTCCCCTCTGCCCCCCGAAAGTTAGATAGAGAACGCGTAGGGTTTCGGAAGTTTTATTGACGGATTTGGACGTCAGAAATAACAACGAAAAAAAAAATAAGTAGGGAGGGGGGATGCCCCCCCTTCTCTCGAAAAGTTGGAAAACTAACTCGTGAAATTAAAATCGGAAAAATCTCTAAAAATCGTGAAAAATATCTGACAATCGAATGTTATGGTTTATAAAAAGGAATTGTCTCCCCCCGTCCTCCGAAAGCTAGATAGAGAACGCGAAGGTTTTCGGACGTTTTTTTGACGGATTTGGACGTCAAAAACTACAGCAAAAATAATAAATTAGGGAGGTACTCGCCTTCCTCTTTCCTCGAAAAAAAAATGGAAAAATCGCGAAATTATAATCGGAAAAATCTGTAAAAATAGTGAAAATAATTTCGCCTCCCCTTTCCCCCCTCAAAAGCTAGGTAGAGAACGCAAAGGAATTCGGATAATGTTTCAACAGTTTCGGACATGGAAAATAATGATGAAAACAAAAATAGATCGGGGAGGTTCGCCCTCCTTTCCTGACACAAAAAAATAGGAAAACTCGCGGAATAGAAATAAAAAAATCCGTAAAAATAGTGAAAATTATCTGGCCATTGAACAAAACGGTTTTAAAAAAATTCACCCCTCTGCCCCCCCTCTAAAGCTATTTAGAGAACACGTACAAATTAGGAACAATTTCCAACGGTAAATTAACAGGCAAGCGACCGTGCAACAATGGCGCATTGATTGAAATGAACAGACTAAGAAACATATTCACAGAAAACTAAAATAAGAAATAAATAAACTTAAAAAACCTTTTCAGATGAAAGCTTTTATTTAAATGCACTAAAGCGAAAAACCCATAATTTTGTTACATTATAAAATTTTAAATGATATAAAAGCTTGTCGTGTGAATAAATCTTGAGGTGATTTTTGAATTTTATATACTATAAGAATTACATATATACTTCTCGCGACAAGCTTTTATATCATTTAAAATTTTATAATGTAACAGAATGATGGGTTTATTCTTTAAAATTTATTATCTTCTTTTTAAATAGAAACTTTTCTCTAAAATGTTTTTTTTCAAGTTTATTTATTTACCATGAAGTCAAAGTTGTAAAACCTAATAAGGGTTTTTTTTCGAAATTAGGTACTGATATAATGGCATTATCTGCGACTGAATTTGAAGTTTCAGTCGATCGTTCGAAATAACCTCTATAGGTAAGTGGATATCCTTATCAAAAATGAAACTTTATGACTTCATGACCAATACGCACAGAAAACTCATATAAAGAAGATGAAATAGTTATTTATATATGATACAAAAATTCGTAAATTATGACTTTTTTTATGAGCATGGAAACACGTGAGTACAAAAAAGCTCTTTATGAAAATGTATCTACAATTTTATTTCTACGCCTGTTATTATATTGGCAAATTGTAGCAATTGTTGAGTATATTTTATTCTATGAAGTTTTCATTTGATGACTTTCGAGTAAAATCTGACGCAAAATACTGTCTTTTGGAATTATATGAACGATGCGTAAAACATAACTTTACGCATATTTGATTTTTTCACTTACGTGTCCTGAAAAGTATCACTTTAGGCACTGTACGTGGACACTGCGTAAAACCATAAATATTTCCATCTCCCCGATGATCGTGCATATGGTTAGTAAACTATATTTTTTTCTACAACCGCTTACCAAAGTAGGTAGCCTTTGACGCTTTTAGATCTCAACGCAAAGCTAATGTTTTTTCAGAAATGTTTTGTGACAGCTTTTTCGCTCTAGTGCGAAAATATTAAAGAAACGGTCGATCTCTCGATCTCTTTCGTTGAAAACGAACCTATTCTTGCATGATGTTTAGTATAGACAATAAATTCATAACACTCTTAGGAACTGTGGTGGTGTTGAGAGCGTAGCTGCTATCAAGCTGAAGGCCTGTGATTCGATCTCGACATATGTACTTTTTTTTTCAAGCAAGTTATCTTGTTTTGTTAGAGATGTGAATTATTGGATATTTGGATAGCTTATTCATTTGGGATTACTATTGAGTGTTTATTTTCTCATGGGTAATGTTAGGTGCCTATGTTGAATGAATTGTCAATCGTTTCTATGTTTAAAAGCTGCGTTTGAAGAAAAAAAACATGTGTTTATTTCGAGAACAAAGTGCCATTCCCGCTCTCCAAAGATTACCGCGCTCCTCGCGCTCTAAATACACAAATATTGTACAACAAAAAATGTATTTTTAGGCCCGTGTAGGAGATGAATGATTTCTGGTGACAACCTCCTTTGAAACTCTCCTTATATGTCCATATACATTGTTGATAACATCGAACCATCAATTAAAGAACACCTGTCCACCAACACTTGAATTTTCCTTGAATTGTCCTTGAACTGGCCTACCCAAATAATTCTAGATCTATCATGGACGGATTCGGACATGAATCACAAAATTTGTCCTCCATCTTGAATGCTCGTATTGGTCTCCAACACAACAAGCCCTTGTATAGGTACCAATTTTGAAAGAATCTAATCAAAAATCGTATTCACCATTTCGAATTTTGAAAAAATACAAAATCTACCTACTCGAGATTCGCATTATGAATAGTTGGACAATAAATCACAAAAATTGTTCGCTATCTTGTTTTTTTCTCTTGTGAATGTCGTAACGAACCCGAATGAATTTAATGGACACCTGCCAAATTTAAAGATGATTGGATCAGTGGAATTGGCTCAAAATTTCCACTGAAGTTTTGACCCCGTTATACCTAGACAGTAGATGCTATACCTGTTACGTGTGAGTGAAACTAAACAAAAGCTTGTACAAATAATACTGATATATTATTATTTACCAACTTATTGGGTGCCTTCAAGCACTAATGAATATTCTTTATGTGTTTTCAAAACATATCAACTGCGATATAATATCGTAATAGAACATTTTTTGTACCTATACTTAGGGATCATTTTTCAGTAAGAATATTGCTACATTACGTGTTTCATTATATTAGTCTTAATTACAGCAATATAAAATTTTACCACTGATCATCATCTGATATTCGAAACATCCGAATGCAAACTTTGACTCGTCTTTTATTCTGCTAAACATCTCACCAATGACAATATTCTGCACATTTGTGAATGAAGTGAATGAAAACTGGCGTTCTATTTTAAAAAGAGACAGAAGTATAGTTTTGCGTGCCATCCGATAACGGCGCCACATTACTGGATACATTTTCAATGTTTCCAGTAAAATAGTATAGATGTCTCAGGTGACGGCCATCCAATGCATTTTGCACAGGGATTGTTCGACTATTCTTCTTTAGACAATGATTCAACGTTAAAAACAGAAAATATTGTCTGTTCTGCCATCTTTTGTGGAGTTACCGCCAAATAGGTATACTGACTATACTGAAAGTACAGAAAGCGACTAACCAAGTTTTGCTGAGAGCGGTATCATAAGGTTACGCTATTTCCTAGCAGATGGCGCACAAACTTAGAGTTTGCCACTTCATATACACTTGGAAAACTTTCAAATGATTAGTCGTTCATCTACGAAAATGCTAGTGGATTTGTATAACGAATTATTTCTGTTCACAATGCTAGGAGAAAGTATATTTGATCCCATAATTTTTCAATTACAGAGAGAAGAGAAGTACAGAATTAAATTGCCCTACAATTCCATACTTCAATAAAGACAGATAAAGTCGAAAGTGAAAGGAGTAATGATTGGAGGTCGAGAAACAATTTGACAGTTTTTTATTGGTTCTAGTAAACATTTTTTTAAGCTGCCTAAATCATCAATGGATAAAATCGTCATATCAGTGATCAAGGATTCGGTGGACATCCTGAATAATCATTTATATAATTAGTTTTGTTAGCGTTGTTTTATATCCTAATAGTGGAGTTAAACGCGCTTGCTTCTATCACGAAAAAAAATATAATGAGTTAGAACAAAACAAGTGGCTATTACAAATAGATAGTTACGACATCGCCAGCTGGGGCTGACTCTTTTTATAGCGAAAAATTTGTGAAAATATGGAAAATACGAAGAACGTATTTTTTAAGATATAACTCTTGATAACTCTAAAACTATTAGAGATATCAAAGTAACTCATTTTTTATTCGAGAGTAGACATCTTAGCGTCAGTGTCAGTGCAGCTGAATCTTCGAAAACTTACTACTTCTTCTCAAAAAAAATAGGAAATACTCCTATTTATTTTTTGTGCATTGATTTCTTGAGCAATTGAAAAACTTTTTTATTTTTATGAATTTTCATATACTTCCTGCGAGTAAATTGATGCAAAAACATCACAGAAGTTTTTTTAAAAACATTGTCATGAGTTGAGATCAATCACAACCACACCGAAATTAAAATCACGCGTCTCCCACATGCACTTTGCCCGGAAGACCTGCGCTTGCGTCACGAAATATAAAAACTAGGTTGATTTAGGGGATCTTATTATGATGTGATGTTTATTGTAAGTGAGCAGAATCAACAAGAGGTAAAAGAGGCTTACCTATCTGCATTCAATTGTGCTAGTCTTGTGTAGGTAGTTACCTCACTAATTACATTATCATGTACATTTTTTAAATGGTTTATTTAAATTTTCTAGTTGGTATGAAATGGATTGCATTATATGTGGAGAATCTGTTGAAAATCAGGACAAATCGGTTGTGCAAAACCCTACACAGGGACTACAAACTATAGTTGGTACCGCATAGAAAAGAAGAGATATTGTTGGACTAAAAATTTTGGAAAGAAAAGAACTCATTTTAATTGGTGAAATATAATCAGAGTTGTATAGAAAAACATACACTAGTATCCAAAATATTGGTTCTGCCAGTACTAGTGGAACGCAAAATCTACAGCAAGAAATTTCTTCTAAAACAACTAGAAGTAAAATGGCTAACTTTTGTACAAACAGGTAAGTAAGAACTTGTATCATATGTATATATTTATAGGGTCTGTTTTCGAGTTTGCTAGGCCATAAAATATATTTAATATAATTCAGTGTCACAAATCTTCGCATTTTCTAATGAAACTATTGGCGTAGAATCTCAAAATTTTTGTTTGCAGTCATTTTTATATTTTTCCATACAGTGGCAACTGTAGTAAACTTTTTTAATTCAAAAAAGACTACCAATCCCAGCCCTATATATGTTTGGCCGCCCTCTCAACATAAATTTTGGCTGCTCATTACAAACACAAGTGAACATTTTGCCGTGTATTCTTTTATAACTTAGAGTATCTTCACAAATCTAATCTTCTTTATATATTAATCTATTTTTTATAAGTTAAAATGTGATTTTTAGGGCCATTTTCCCAATGTTTGTTTACGAAAAGGTCTCGGTAGGTTGCTATGTTTTCGATTAAATAATACATGTGAAGATACTCTTTGGAAACCTGCAAAGAGGGATAGAATATTAACTTTCAAAGACACCAGAATGAAGCCAAAGAAAACTGCAAATGAAACATTAATTGGATCGGAATGGTCCAAGTTCATTGGGAGATAATGAGTTCCTGATTATAGCAGGAAGATTTGAGAACCCAAAACATGTGTTTCTTATAAATAAAAATGATGATCCAAAAAACATATACTCATTAAATGGCCATCAAGAAGGAGCATATATGCGAATTATCCTTCACGTTTTAGCAGAGGTGCGGAGCATGACAATTCTATTCTTGTAAAATCGGTAGATACAGATGTTTTTCTTTTACTTCTACATTATTATAGCACTGCTCAAGAATGATCGAGTTGCCAATTATTTATTCAATTAGGACATAGTAAAAATAAACGTTCTGTTGCCATACATATGATATCTGACAGGATGTGATGCATTTTATAAAATAGGAAAGAAAACTGCTTTTGATGTGTTAATAAAAAATATTAATCACTTCGGAAATAGGAGATATCCCTGATTTAAGCGAAGACGAAGCCGTTAAAGTTAGCACTAAGTATACGTATATTACTTGTACGAAAATAAAAATGAGAATATATCCAGTCTTAATGAAATGTGAATCTTCCTTACACCAAAAACCAATCGCCCAGCCTCAGAACTTCCGCCTACAGATGCAACACCTTAAAAAGTTGGTTTTTCTTTTTTTTTTCATTTATTTAATTACGCGAGGGTCTAGCTCAATTGATAATTTTGAACAAGCTTTATACAAAGCTAAATATTGGGGATTTCTTTATTTCCAGGTGTATATATCAATTAAAAATTTGGTACTTCAGATAGAAACCGATTTTGAAGATCCCAGTAGAAATGGATGGATATTAGAGCAAAACTCCTGGATGCCCGTTTTGAGTACACTGTAGCCTGTACCAGAAAGTTTAAGAAAAATTTTGTCAATTCGTTGCTCCGATCAAAAATTTAATTATAACAGATGTATTTGTGTGCCTCAAATGTTGTAATGAATGTAAACGCAGATCATGCTGTAATAAAATAACTATTATTGAAAACTCAGATTCAGAATCTGAGAATTACTAGATTTTTTTAGTGTCTAACCGGGTCTCCACATATTATACTTATTTTTGAATGCGCACGTGGTAGCATATTTTATCATATTATTTGTATTTATGCTGCACGAATTAAGCAGCGCGACATGTCGGTCGGCCGGCCGTCCCCTCCGCGTTATATGACTGACTTTAACTACGAATATTTCCTAAAGGACAAAAGATAACAAATTGTGGGTTTTCTCAAAAACTTTTTTGGTATCATTTTCAAGTTTCACTGGCATATATGCATGAAAATTTTCAAAAATAAAAAAGTTTTTCGATTACTGAAAAAAACATTACGCTTGTACGACAACTTTAATTTTATGTTTTTTTGGATAACGATTTTTTCTTTCAATTTTAATGGTCCTATTAGTTGCGCTTAAGTGTCTAGTTGTCAGCAAAATGATATTCGTTTAGATAGACCGAACAGTTTGCGAGATATCATATGTTATGTAATAAATTGTACAATATTTTGAAATGACCCTATTTGTACTTTTTTGTAAATAATAAAAGCACACCCGTGAATAGTCATGTGCAATGTCGAATACATTATATAATGATAATACATAGGTCACTAATTGTTCTACGCCCAAAAATTTTTTCGAAGGATTTCTCGGGCTTTTTTACTCCGCTATAATATTTTATTTGTTTTTTCTTTCTTATTCATTTATTTTTATAGGTATCCTGTCTCTCTGTGGCAAACTGCTTTCGGTGGTCAGGACATCAACTGTAAGTTGTTGTTGTAATACATATCTTCATTCCTTAAATTCAACACGATTTTCCACAAAATGTATAAATCATCAATCAAGCTTCTCTCGAACCCTCAAAAATATACTGCCTTGCAGTAAAACTCATTCAAGAAATTATCAAAATTTTTTGTATAATCCTAATGTGTGAAAAATTCAAGAAACCAAGAATTAGAAAAAAAGGCAAGAAAAGAATAAAACACTTTTTCAAAAATGTCTAAAAACTAATCCTTACGAGTAAAATTCTCATAGGCAGTGATACCTTGATTTTGACAGAATAAAATAATCGGATGCCAACAAGACGATAAATGAACACTATATGTCAGTTTCTTTCATTGGTGCACGAACGAACCACTAGTAAGAAATAGCAATAAAATTATGTATCTTTCGTGATATTTTGCAAATCATAATGCGTGTAAGTGTTCGTTTCATTTTCCACAAATATAAATTAAATTATAGTTACATATTCTACACCGTCTTCAAATTTTATTTTCATTAGTAGTAAGAATATGATCGATTTCGTCAAAACGAATTTCGACATCCGAACGAGAGATATTTCTTACTTTGTATTCTCTTTCCAAAACACTTAAACTGAGGTACGATTTGAAATCAAGTCTGGATGTTTTTGTTTGATTGGCTGAATTATAGTACATTGTGAGATATGGTCACCGCACTATTTTTTTCCCAATACTCTATATTTATAATTTGCAAAACCGTTATCACGGAGATCAACCCCTGCCATGGATCTATTATATTCGGTAACTGCATTGCGTGATGCTGAAATACATTGATTTCCATTTCTTTCCTTCCACATGATGCACATTGAAAACATTGCTGCAAAGCGTGGGCTGTTTGGAAAATCCTTCAGAATTTTCGAGTGGACAGTGGTGCGTTTCATTTCCTCATAACGTACCAGTTGCAAAAAGTCCTAATTTCTCAAACAATTGATGTGAAGAAAAATATTGTCTAGTTAAATTTGATGCGACATAAGAACATCAATTACTGAAAGAAGATTCATAACAACATTGTCAAGTGTTTCTCACTAGAATCCAGTTAGGGATGGAAGAGAGTAAAATAAATAATTATCGATACGTAATTAATATGGTATACAGGCCGTTTCTTTTATCATGTGGTAACATTGCTATATTCTAAACCGTAACAGATACGAAGACGATTGAATGGGAGAAAAGGTAACTATTGTGGAGAACAGTAAAATGGTCAGAGAAAATTTACAGGGAGTCTCGCCCTTCTCGAGTTATACAGGGAAAACTAAAAATGCTGTTATTTGTTTTTTACGAATAGAATTGTTATTTCTGAAAATATAAAAAAATGGAAAAGGAAAGTTTTAATGTATTCTAAATGTACTATAAAAATGTAACAATGAATCTTTGATTAAACGTTTCGTGTCAACACGGCCACCATCAACATTTCTTTTCAAATACGGACCTGTCTGTTTTAGTACAAATATTGATAAAGCGATAAAATCACAATTCAGTGGTACATCACACTTGATATTTTCATAACGTTTCATTTAAAATAACTAACATCATCAGTGACAACAATTTTTAGTTACGGTCCTGTCGTTAGGTTGTTTATGGATTCCACAAAACCTAACTCTCCGATATAAAAATTATCAGTGACGCTTTGAATAAATGTATCTATTAAAATTATGTTTACACTATAATAAAAGATATCTGTAGTTTCAGAGACGAACGATAGCAATTTTCCTCGGAAATAAACTTACTTAAGAGTAGAAGAAATCAAACAAACAGAAAACAATTTATTTCACATTGAATTTTTGAGTGAAAATAAAACCAATACAGAGAATGAATTCTTCATGATAACCTACATTAAATGCTCGAATTGCCGACCTCTTTGTTGAATGCACATAAGTTGTCTGTCCATACAATTTCTGTGGCAATTTTCTAGCATGATGGATGTAATGCTATTACATGCATCTCTTATTTTTTGTTTGAGATGGTCGATATCTGTACTAGTTGTTGAAAAAACTTTATCCTTTATGTATCCCCAGACAAAAAAATCTAAAGGAGTCAGGTCTGGGGATCGAGCTGGCCAGGCAATTGGTCCATTGTTTCCAATCCATTTTCTTGGGAATATTGCATCTAAATGTTCCCTTACTATTGCTGCATTATGGGGAGGGCACCGTCTTGTTGAAAATATTGTATTTCACGGCGGATGTTCAGTGGCAATTCATCTAAGTAGCCATCAAACTCATTGGATAAAAAATGTAAATACATTCCACCATTCAAATGCTCGTCGTAAAAGAAAGGACCTAGTATGTTTGTTCCCAAAATTCCCAACCAAACATTTATTCCGAACCTTTCCTGGAAATTGGTTTCTCTATGTAAATGTTCATTTGTATTATTCCACCTATAATGGATGTTTCTGTTAAACCAACCATTGTTGGTGAATTTTGATTCGTCCGTCCATATTATTTTATTACCAATATTTCCAGCTTCCCTATTTCTACGTCTCAACCACATCGCAAATCGTACTCTCCTTCCGTAATCCCTTTCATTGAGGTGATGAACTTTGCGTATCCTGTAGCATTTGTATTTGTTCTTTTTCAAAATATTTCTGGTAGATTTTACAGAAATCCCTAGTTCGTGGGCAATTTCTCGTAAAGAACAATCTTGACTAGAAATATTTTTGTAACTGACCAATCCTAAATTGAAAAAAAAATATTTTCGTCACTTTGTTAATCTTTATGAAGTAATATTTGCTTACCTAAAACATTTATTTGGTTCCGCATACTTCCAGTAACAACAGATTTTCTAGTTTTATTTCTATCAAATGCACCACAGTCTCTCAAATTTCTTTCTAATCATCTAAACATTTGAATGTTTGGAATACAACGATTTGGGTATAGCTCACCATACATATTTTTTGCCAAAAGAGGATTTCTATTTGATTTTGCATAAGCAAATAGCATATCAGTCCTTTCGTCATTTGAATACATCTTTGATATGACTGGGTGTATAAACGACTGACAGTTCTTAACACGTATCAACTCATTTAATTGTCCTGCCATAGAAACCAAGCAAAGCCTACTTGTTTAAAAATGGTAAATGAAGTGAGATGCTATTTAATTGTACCATATCACACAATAGTCGTATTTTGACAAAAAACTAATATTTTCGTTACTTCCAGGATTGAGAATTATAGAAATCTTCAGTATGATAATTGATTCAGAAGAAATCAGCCTTGAAACAAGGATTTCTGTAATACAAAAATGCCCAAGAAGGAAAAATACGAATGTTCGTTGTGTTGGGGTATGTTCTTATCGAAATTATTGGGTGAAGTCTGAAGTATGCCAATAGTTGAATAGGTTTTGAAGAAATCAAAATAATTTACAAAAGAACTAATGACAGGACCGTAATTAAAAATTGTTGTCACTGAGGATGCTAGTTATTTTAAATGAAACGTTATAAAAATATCAAGTGTGATATACCACTGAATTGCGATTTTATCGCTTTATCAATATTTGTACTGAAATAGACAGGTCCGTATTTGAAAAAAAAATGTTGATGGTGGCCGTTTTGACACGAAACGTTTAATCAAAGATTCATTGTTACATTTTTTTAGTAAATTTTAAATACATTGAAACTTTCCGTATAAATTTTTTTACATTTCCAGAAATAACAGTTCTATTCGTAAAAAACAAATAACAGCATTTTTTGTTTTCCCTGTATAACTCGGGAAGGGCGAGACTCCCTGTAAATTTTCTTTGACCATTGTACTGTTCTCCACAATAGTTACCTTTTCTCCCATTTAATCGTCTTCGTATCTGTTACGGTAAAGAATATAGCAATGTTACCACATGATAAAAGAAACGGCCTGTATATTAATATTAACCGGTCATTATTCATAGTTACTTCATGTTTAGGTAAATGTAATAAATACTGTTGAATTTAATTTTACCTGTTATTATTCATAATTCACTACTTTATTTGGTAATAAAACGAACAAGAAATTGACTTTTTTGTCAGTATTCATTGGTTGATAAAAAATTAAGATTATACCACAATATTTATGGGTAGATAACCAAAAAGAACTGGTGTGCTAAATAATATTTAAATATTGCTCAAATCAAACAGAACTGAAAAACTCAAAAGTAAACATTCATAATATTAACAAAGTGAGTAACAAAAATATTGTGCTACTTAGAATTACCGAGAATTTGCGTTTTTTCTGCATTTAAATCGGTTAGCGTTGCAGTTGCCAGTTGACTACATGTTGTATCTTGCAATAATAGTAACTCGTTTTGTGAATACAAATGATTCAAAACTCCGTATATTTCGTGACCAGCGGGTTTCAACAGTTCAATTTAAAAACTCCAGACTCATCCAACATTGGCATTAAATGTCAAATTAAGTTTAAACTAGTGACTGTAGATGTCATACGTAACTTATTGGTATTTTATCCTTAGAGTTGACCAACAAATGTCAGTATAATAAAAATAATAATAGTACTCCCTCATGAACATTCGATGAGTGTACCCAAAGGCATAGCCTGTGCGGGTAGATGACGGCTGTTATTATTATTGGCCGTGGCGCTCCGGGGTGACTTACTGATTTTTGTTAGCGTATTAACTTTTCAGCTTGAGGAAAACTCGGAAAACCCACAGCACCACCACGAGTGGTCGGTTGCATACTTCAAGCAAACACTAGACGTAGGGATAGGCATATGGGCAACTTACATCGCACTTGCTCCACAACAAGGAATGAGGTCGCCTATTAATATCGATGTACTTGAGGAAAATTCCCTCATACCCCGGATTCGAACTAAGTCAGATGCAACCAGAAGATTCAACGGCCAGCACATCATCGTACATACGTCGAACGCATCGAACCGCTGAGCCACCGGTAGATAAAGAAATTTGAAATATCATTGGCATTGAGTTTGTTAAGCAAGCTTAGTTTTATCATTAAGTTTTATAATCAAGTTCAACCATTAAAAATATAGACTCCAAACTACAAAAAGTAAGAAATTAATTCGAATTAAGCTTTTCCCAATCACATCATAAATGTGAAACATAATGTTGCTACCAACTATAACCTGAAAATTTCACACTTTTGCGACACAGCCAAAAAACTCAATCTAATAGAAACTCTTGAAATAAATGAGGCCAACAAATATTTAGTCTTTCAAATCATAAATAACAGAACCAGTTTGGCACTCTAGATCTCATGAACACGTACATTTATTTGTTCATTATGTCTATTACAAAATCTCAATTGTTTTTCACAAAATGAAAACACAATTTCTCCACTTTTTCAAAGAGCTGCTGTATATCTACGAAGCTTTGAATATTTTCTCTGCCACCTTGAATCGCGACGAACCATATGAAAGATGCCAAATTCATAACCTGTTGTTCCTTACTGGTCTTCAGATCCAGACATTTGGATGGTCTTTCATCAAAATTTAAAACATTGCTTTTTAAATATTAGTTTTCCACCATGAAATGGTTGGTTACATAATTATCTAATGTTATTCTCAGTTGTAATACCACAAGAGAGTGAGAATAAAGTGAAAATAATTCGACAGATTTTTCGAAAACTTGTTGCCAAGCAATAGACACGAGAGCCCGAAGGGCTCGAGTGGCTATTGCCAAATGGCAACAAGGTTGAGAAAAAATGTGGAGAATTAATTTCTACTTTCTCGAACTCTCGTGTGGTATTTGATAGATTATTTTTGATATCCCAATAATAGACACATTCTCTATATAACATTTTTATTCATTACTGTTATCTAAATTCATTTTTCAATTTGCATGCAAACTGATGACAGACGTCAAATCAAAAGTATCAGTTGCTGTCACACAATAAAAACAAAATACCACGAATATTCCCGAGGCAATAATGTAAGTAGAAAATTCCCACTATAAGAATGTTGTGATTGGTTTGAAAGTACATCATATATAGCTTCAAATTGAGGTTTTTATTGGTTGCAAGATATGTCGAAAAATATTCAATTATATTGCAACACTCTTTGATTTTCTCTGGATCAATGTATAAACAACCCCATTTTGGTGTAAATTAAGGATTAATTCTTCGGTACATGTTCTTCATGTAAGTATTTCGACTAGGTACATGGTATCTACAATAAAGATTATTTTTGGTGGAGTGAGACTGAAATTTTTTTCACCTACCCATTTATATCTCACCTCCACTGTATGTAATGGATCGACACCGTTGAGTAATTAGTTATTTAGTTTAACCTTGAACTTAGGTATTGATAATTATTAATGATGTTGAATCAATCACAATTTGCAGAAATAATGCTAGTGTTTATCCAAGATACCTCTAGTCATTTATTATATAAAATGTATGAGTTTTTCATCATGAAAGATCGGTACACATGGACTAAAACTGAAATACCATATTATTTTTTGTCCGTGTCAACAAAGGGTAGGTAAACCTACATTCAGCGTAAGTATTCCCCATTTTATATTGCCTTTGAGTTGGTATCGTTTTTTCTGATATATTGTTGCATATTTTTACAAAATGGGGATATTGAAATTCTGTCCCAATTGATTTTTGCGAAATCAACGTCAAAGGTACTACATACAAAAATAAACTGGCAGACGGCAGTGCTCAAACGAACCACTGAAAGTTTAATGGCCTTCAATCAAATTCGAATAACTAACATAGAGTGAGGGTCATTTTTTCAGAATTCAGTTATAATTAACAGAAAATATGATCCATTCTGCCATCTTCTGTGGAGTGACCTATATAGGTACCTCTGCCAAATATACTGGAAGTACAGAAAGCAACTAACCAAGTTTTGACGAGAGTGTTTTCATAAGGTGAGTTCAGCTATTCCCTAGCAGATGTCGCACAAACTTTGATTTTGCCACTGTTATGTCTCCGCTGTACCTTTATTTTGTTCCATTCAGTGTACATAGACGTTACCCTGTATCAGTGCACCGAAACGATTAGGCGGTTAATAACTTTCGGCACCTATGTCGCCTAGCAATATTGTGCTGGCCAATTGGGCGAGAATTTTGATTTTTTACCGAAAAAAGACAGCGTGAACGATTTTGATTTATTATGAAGTTTGTTATCGTAGTCAACACAATCTGTTATTTTTTTTTTGATGCTTATTGTGAGACGAGTACGTCTGTAATACACAGAGAATAAAAATTCATTTTGTTATCTGTGATTACTTCCATCATCGAACACCATCGTACCATCCATCGAACGAAAAAACATCTACCGAATCGAACTAGAAAAATAAAAACGAAAAATATTACATGGTCCTTCAGCCGAATGGTTATCGTCATTGTTTATGGAACATTGCTGCTCACACTGAAGTAAAAACGTCGAAAAAAGCTGTCATCGCAAGCACTGAAGACAATTCGTGAGTCTGTATCATTTCCATTCATTTTCCTATTTTCTTTCATATTATTGCTCCGATTGGGCAAAATTGGTTATTAACAATCATAATATTTCAATCATAATCATCAAACAGTATTCGAAAACTTGCAGAAATACCGAGTAACGTGAATTCTGCAGAGTTAGTATTGTTACGCAGTAGATACCTATATACTTTTTGAAATATGGAACAAGCATTAAAAAACTTGCGTGCTGAAAGAGCACAAGTCAAGAGCGCGTTAACAAGGTTCAATACGTTCATGGATAAATTTGTAGATGATAAAATCATTCAGTTAGAATCTCGATTAGACGATTCCAAGCTTATTTTGGATAATTTCAACAAAATTCAGAATCAAATCGAGATTCTAGATGAAGACGAAACGGGAAACACAGAACGTGAGGAATTTGAAAATCGTTTTTATGATAGCATTGAAAGAGCGAGCATTATTATCGAACGAGTTAATACCGCTAAAAAGCAGGTAGCGAATACTAGCAAGACATCCCAAAATCAAGAGCTTTCAAATACTTCACCCCAAAGCATATCAAACGTTAGGTTTCCCACTCTTGAATTACCAAAATTCTATGGAGATTACGAAAAGTGGGGTCAATTTAGGGATATGTTCTCAACATTGGTACATAATGATGTGGACATGGATAAAATAAAAAAATTCTATTATCTTTTAAGCTGTTTAAAAGGGGATGCCCAAAAAGTCATCGAGTGTATCGAGGTCACCGAAACTAATTATGATACTGCATGGGACCTGATGAAGTCCAGGTATGAAAATAACGCTATAATCATAACAAATCATGTTAGAGCTTTATTTGAGTTGCCAACAATTGCTAAGGATGTTCGCACAAATTTGCGAAAGTTGACAGATGATATTCAAAAACATTATCGATCATTGAAAACTTTAGGAGAACCGGTTGACACGTGGGATACGTTATTGATTTATTTAATTTCGCGAAAATTGGATGCCGCCAGTCAAAAGGATTGGGAAGAACATCTTATCAATAAGAAAACAACATCTCCTAAATTTAAGGATTTAACAACATTTTTGAATAATAGATGTCGATCAATCGATCAATAAAATTGAAAAATATCAGAACCTTACATAAAAAAATATCCAAATGACAGCGCTCATTCACATGTGTCAACACATGGAAGTAACAGTTCGTTCCGCGTATTTTGTCCTTTCTGTAAGGAGGGACACTATATTTATCAATGCGAAAAATTAAAGGCTCTGTCAGTTGCGTCACGGTTTGCAGAAATAAAAAAGTTGAAATTGTGTACGAACTGTATGCGAAAGAATCATACCACGAGTGAGTGTTTGGCACAGGGATGTAAAATTTGCTCAAAAAAGCACAACACTTTGTTACATATAAATAACGTTTCAGGTGACGCACCATTGGAAGTAAATGAGGTTAAAACGCAGTCTGAGTTAGCTTCCACTTCTATGACAGTATCTGTACCGCGAAAATTAGTTTCGACACATTGTTCAGAACGCGACCGACATATTCTGTTGTCCACGGCCGTGATATCCATCAAGGGTATAAATGGCACTTGGCATCGTTGTCGAGTTATACTTGATAGTGGATCACAACCAAATTTCATTACAAGTGCCTTATGTCATACTTTGGGTTTCACGGGTACCAAAGCGAATATACCAATTGTTGGTGTTGGAAATTCACATACTAAGTGTTTCAACAAAATTCGTACGGAAATAAAATCGTTACACGAAGAATTTCTCGCTGAAATAACGTTTTTGATTCTTGAGAAAATTACCGAAAATTTACCATCTTTCTCATTTGATGTATCGAAAGTAAGCATTCCTCCGGGTTTAAGTCTAGCAGACGCAAACTTCAATATTTCGTCAGAAATAGATGCCTTGATAGGAGCGGAAATATTTTATGATTTGCTTTTGGCCGATCGAATAAAGTTGGGGGATAGTTTACCGAATCTACAGCGGACTCTGTTTGGTTGGATCATTACGGGTCCTATACGTGCTGAGTTGTTACCCAAAGGTAATATGATATGCAATTTGTCTACTTCAACCATTAATGATCAAATTGAAAAATTTTGGAAAATCGAAGAGTGTTCGGGAACAAATAATTACTCAGAAGAGGAACAACAATGCGAAAATAAATTCATTGACACTTTCAAACGAGATAACACGGGTCATTTCGTAGTTGAGTTACCATTCCGAGAAAATATAGGGGATTTTGGACAATCTTTGTACCAGGCAACTAATCGACTTTATTCTATCGAAAGAAAATTCATGAAGAATCCTGAATTTCATCGGTTATATGTAGATTTTATGTCCGAATACCTTAGTCTCGGTCACATGACTAAAATCGAAGCTCGTGATTTAGAATTAACAGCACCGAAAAATTTATTTTATTTGCCACATCATGGCGTTATGAACGAAACTAGCAGTACCACGAAATTACGGGTTGTTTTCGATGGATCGTGCAAAACGAGTACTGGGGTATCATTAAACGATAAATTGATGGTTGGTCCAACAATACAGGATGATTTATTTTCTGTACTCATTCGATTCAGGAAACATAACTACGTGATTAACGCAGATATAGCCAAAATGTACAGGATGGTTAATATCGCGGAGAACCAACGAGACTTTCCGCGTATCGTGTGGCGTACCACGCCAAATGAACCAATTTCTCATTATCGCCTTAATACTGTAACCTACGGCATATCGTCTGCCAGTTATCTTTCGATAAGATGCTTGCAGCAGGTTGCTATCGAGACACGAACTAAGTACCCTGAAATTAGCGAAATAATCCTCCGTGACTTTTATGTGGATGACCTACTTACTGGTACCAATACTATTGAAGGTGCTCGTGCCATAAAAGAACACCTCAATGAAATACTAGAAGAGTACGGCTTCCATCTCCGTAAGTGGGTTTCCAATGATATTCGAATTTTGGAAAAAACTCAATTTGATAACGAGGATAATTATTTTATTACCAACGGGGAGTCCAAGAAAACGCTTGGATTGTGGTGGCAAGCAAAATTGGATATATTTAGGTTCAAGGCAAATTCTGTAGAATTGCCTGACTCTATCACGAAACGATCGATTCTATCGACTATATGCAAAATATTCGATCCCTTGGGGATTATAGCACCCATAACAATAAGAGCAAAACTTATGTTACAAAAATTATGGGAACTAAATATTGGCTGGGATGAGAATCTTCCCGCGAATATTAGCCAAATGTGGCTCGAGTTCAGTAAACAACTACCATCAATAGATAACATAACAATTCCTCGGCAAGCTGTAGCATTAAACGTTAAACGTCTTGAAATGCACGGATTTTCTGATTCCTCGCAATCTGCGTATGGAGCGTGCATTTTTCTAAAGAGTATCACAAATGATGGTGAAGTAACTACAAGATTACTCACGGCAAAATCTCGCGTTGCGCCTGTGAAAACAATACAACTACCACGCTTAGAGCTATGTGGTGCCGTGCTTTTGGTAAACCTCTATAAAAAGGTTGCTAAAGCTTTCAATCAAAAATTTGATTCAGTTCACTTTTGGACAGACAGTACCATAGTCTTGTGTTGGTTGTCATCGCCACCTAACACCTGGAAGATATTCGTGGCTAACAGGGTTTCCGAAATTCAAAGTCAAACTGACATTAATCAGTGGGCACACGTACCATCAGAAGAAAATCCTGCGGACATTATATCCCGTGGCATTGAGCCTACTAAGCTTAAAGGTTGTTCATTGTGGTGGCGGGGTCCAAAGTGGCTGTCTTCTAGTACGCCTTATGTACCAATGTGGAACATTCACCATCAAAAGAATAACATTAATCCACCCGAAAAACGCAAGATAAAATTATAATTTTTAACAGCGAATGCAAGTTCCGACTTGTTTGATAAATTCTCGTCGCTTTATCGATTACAACGGGTGGTTGCACTAATTCTTAGGTTCTATGTAAATTGTCGAACTGAGCTAAAATATCAAAAGAAAGGGGATATTTCTAGGGAAGAAATAAACAATGCAATGGTTGTGCTATGTCGAATAGCTCAAATGTATCCAGAAGAAGTTCTCGCTTTTAAGAAAAAGAAGTCTCTACCGCGGAATTCAAAGTTGGCATCTCTCAATCCTTTTCTTGATTCAGATAATATTATTAGGGTTAGAGGCCGTCTCAAGAAATCGGATTTACCATTTGATAAAAAATTTCCAATTGTTTTATCGCAAAAACATACACTAACTAAGCTTATTATTCTAAATGAGCATTATCGAAACCTACATGCTGGACCTCAGGCAATTTTGACATCTTTGCATCAGCGTTATTGGCCGATTAACGGACGTATGTCTGTGCGTAGCCTGCTAAGAAAATGTTTGGTGTGCTTCAGAGCAAATCCGACTAGTATGACTCGCATTATGGGAGATCTTCCCACTGACAGATTCACACAAAATCGTCCTTTCTTTATTACGGGCATCGATTTCGCAGGTCCTTTCAACATAAAGGATGGAAAATTAAGGAATAGACGAATCATAAAGGCATATTTATGTATTTTCATTTGTTTCACAACAAAAGCAGTTCACTTAGAGACGGTAGGTGACCTAAGCAGTGCGGCTTTTCTCAATGCTCTAAAGAGATTTGTGTCTCGTCGTGGTCTCTGCAAAGTAATATACTCCGACAATGGAACCAACTTTGTTGGAGCTCACAACGAGATAAAACGCGTTTATGAGTCATTGTCTCAATTTATCGTTGAACGAAAAACCTCAGATTTTCTGTTAGTGAATAACATTCAATGGAATTTTATTCCTCCTCGTAGCCCGCATCACGGTGGGTTGTGGGAAGCCGCCGTTAAAATGGCGAAATATCACGTTACTCGGGTAGTAGGAAATTGCAACTTAACATTCGAGGAATTATCAACTATTTTTGCCCAAGAGGAGGCAATAATGAATTCCCGACCGCTCACTCCTTTATCCAATGATCCCAATGATCTTACTGTCCTAACACCTGGTCACTTCCTTATTGGCGATCTCCTTACTTCCCTTCCTCAAACAGACATTCACGAACTACCATCCAATCGATTGTCACAATACGAACGGCTCCAACAAATCACTCAACATTTTTGGCACCGTTGGTCTCAGTAATACCTAAGTCATGTCCAACAGCGTTCCAAATGGAAGAAGAGCTCTATGGACTCACTCAAGGTTGGATCTATGGTCATTCTCATCGACGACTGTGCTCCTCCACAGCAGTGGCGCTTAGGAAGAATACTAGAGCTGCATCCAGGTTCTGACGGAGTTGTTCGAGTAGTGAGTGTAAAAACATCTACGGCAGTTACCAAACGGGCTGTGCAGAAACTATGTCTTTTGCCAATCGAATGATAAATAAGTGAACGCTATCATTGTATTGAAAGACTTGGTGCTTTCAAGGGTGCCGGCATGTTATGTCTCCGCTGTACCTTTATTTTGTTCCATTCAGTGTACATAGACGTTACCCTGTATCAGTGCACCGACACGATTAGGCGGTTAATAACTTTCGACACCTATGTCGCCTAGCAATATTGTGCGGGCCAATTGGGCGAGAATTTTGATTTTTTACCGAAAAAAGACAGCGTGAACGATTTTGATTTATTATGAAGTTTGTTATCGTAGTCAACACAATCTGTTATTTTTTTTTTGATGCTTATTGTGAGACGAGTACGTCTGTAATACACAGAGAATAAAAATTTATTTTGTTATCTGTGATTACTTCCATCATCGAACACCATCGTACCATCCATCGAACGAAAAAACATCTACCGAATCGAACTAGAAAAATAAAAACGAAAAATATTACAGCCACTTCATATACACTTGAAAAATGGAACTGTAAAATTTAAAAGTAAACGTTCATAAAATCAACAACGTAAGGAACATTGGGCCATCTAAGAATTACCAGGAATGCGCGTTTTTCTGCATTTACATCGGTTGAGTTGCAGTTGCCAGTACAATAATTGCAGCTTTGATCAGGGCCGGCTCTACAAGTTTGTCTGCTAGTGTGCAAATTCCAAAGTAGCGCCCCTATTGGAGTCTATTGAATTAACAAACTGAAAACTGATGCGATAAAATCAAACTATTTGATGTTTTCATTCGCCTCTCTTTATGTTGTGCTCCAGATGATTCTATAGATTTTCTCTCTTATTATTCATTGAATTCATGATTAAATTGACTACGTAAATGAAATATCTCCAGTCACTTTCTCACCATTTCATCTTTCCATTTCTAGTTTTTAATATTTTTCTCTTCAATGAAACACAAACACTGGTGGTGGAGACCATGAAACGAACTGAATCACTGAAGTAAATTAAAAGACAATGTCAATGACACCTTTATATTATATTCTCAGAACTTTATCTAATATACCACCCCACTCAAACCCCTACAGCAAATCATATAGGTGTGAAAAAAACGCCGACTATAAACAAAAATAAGCTCGTGTTGCTGGGTGGGTTTCAAAAAGCGAATTGTTAAGATAAAAAATTAGGCCAATTATTATTGCAACAAACGCATTATGGAATCGGGTTCTAATACTTCACAATCAGGGTTAGAAGCGTTCAATTTATAAACTCCAGACGCATCCAACATTGGGATCTTATTTTCATAATTGCCTAACAAAAGTTTGAGATTATTAGAAGTTTTAAACGAAATAGAGAATTTTGAAATATTATTGGCTTTGACTTTGTTGAGCAAGGTATGTTTTACTTTCATCATCCAGTTTTATCATTTAAACTAGAGGATCCATCTCCGAAAAAAAAAGAGATGATATCATATTCAGTTTTTTCCAATCACATCATAAATGAGAAACATAATTTTGCTTTCAACTCTGACTTAAAAACTGTACACGCTTGCGACACAGCCAAAAAACTCAATCTACTAGAAACTCTTGAAATAATTAATGAAGGTCATCAAAAATTCAGATTTTCGATGTATAAATGAATTGTCCCAGTTTGACAGTTTGAAATTTTTTAACTCTTCACTATTTTGATACCCTATATCTAGATCTTATAACGCAATACTTAAATTAGACATATTTGTTATTTACACTAAGCAATAGAGCATAAAATGAGTGCGCTTTTAACAAAAATACTGGTAGGAACTGACTATGCCATCACATGAAAAACAATCCGTAGTTATATTGTGTTATGTTTTCGACTCGCAACTGTCATTTTTTAATTTGTTATAAACATTTAAATAACAAAAAACGTGTTTTCTAAAGTTGTTTTGCTCATAAAATAAAAACTAGTAGAGCAATCTGGTTGCTCCAATGAAAAGAATTGTAGATAATTGAAATACAAACAAAATGGAATATTTTAGGACCGTCAAATCATTGGTAACGGAGAAATGAGAAAACTGAAAAATTTCGCCGTTTTTTGAAAACTTACATAACCAGGTCAACCCTCTCAAGTGGCGGCACAGTTACAACCACTAAAAATTCCAACTTTCACGGAATGCTATAGCGAATGGCAGCGTTTCAGTGACCTTTTAATGCCATCGTTCACAACAACAAAAATCTGCCAGATATCTCGAAATTCTTTCATTTAGAAAGCGCTTTACAGGGTGAACCGAACCATTATCGGCGACAGATGCTAATTACAAAATTGCGTGGGACCTATTATAAAAGCGATATGACAACAAAAAAAATAATTATAAATTCACATATCAATGATATTATGGAAATTCCAAGCTTGACTAATGAATCCCATTCAATGGTGCGAAGCATTTTCAATACGTTTTTGAAAAGTTATCGCTCTCTGGATCGTTGGGCGAAAGTGTCAAAGAGTGGAAAACTATTTTAATTTACATTTTAGTCTCGAAATTAGATGTTACCAGTAAAAGAAAATGGGAAAGTTACTGCAAGAATATCTCAGCCCCTAGTATCGATGATTTTGAAACATTTTTACCAAAACGACGTCAGCTTTTAGAAACTCTAGATGTTAAACCGCTCTCTTCAAGTCTAAATAGAAAACCCTTTGAATCTGAGTCTTTTGTCACACACACAAATGAAACATACAAGCCAAAATGTCCACATTGTAAAGACCAGCATTTCATTTATTTTTGTGAAAGGTTCAAACAATTATCTGTAACGGATCGCATGAACCAAGCAAAAAGAATGAATTTATTTACAAAGTGCCTACGGTATGGGCACAAAAATTCTGACTGTCGATCTATAGGATGCAAGGTATGTAAACAACGAAACGCAACGTTGTTGCATCGCGAGCCTATTGAGCAAAACTCGAATACAAATTCGCATGGACACGAGAATCAAAACAATGCTCACGATCACATGACCAGCACTTATGTGGTTGAAATAGGCAACTCTTATTCAGGAAGTGAACAAGAGGAACGGAATGAAACTCCTTCAACCTCATTTGCGTCAAGTACATGCCTGAATATAAAAAATTTGTATATTTTATTATCTACGGCTATAGTTCATGTTCTCGATAAAGATCAGAACCTAGTTAAATGTAAAATTCTCCTAGGTACCGGTTCGCAATCTAATTTTGTGACATCTTCTATGGTAACAAAATTAAAGTTGAAACCATCAAAATTCAACCTCCTGGTTATTGGTATAAACCAGTTGAAAACCAACATCACGGAACGCATAGAATTAAATATTTCCTCACAGCATTCAAACTACAAATTGAAATTTTTGTTTTTACCGTGTATATCTGGCCTGTCTCCACAAACATTTTTCGATATATCAAAACTAAATATTCCATCAGATCTACCTTTGGCAGACCCAGACTTCAATATTCCTTTAGAGATAGACATGCTCTTAGGGTGTGAAGTATTTTAAGAACTGATTTGCACGGGACAAATAAAAATCAGTAAAAATTTACCAACACTTCAGAAAAAACTGTTAGGTCGGGTGACTTCCGGACCCATACCTTCTGGTAAGTTGAGAGAAAAACCAACATTAAGTTGTCGAATTGTAACTTTTCTGAAAATGTCTTGAATGAAAGTTTGGCAAAATTTTGGTCAGTTGAGGAAATTAATCCTGATCCACGCTCATATGAGCAAAGAAGAGATAGAATGTGAGGAACAATTTTCTGAAACTACAAAAAGGGACGAAACCGGAAGATTCATGGTTGAATTTCCATTAAAGGATTTTACTCGATTGAAAGACGATTGAGTAAAAACCCTGAGATTGGGCAGTTGTATCGAAATTTTATGTCAGAGTATCAGAATCTAGGACATATGACAGAAATATCGCGTAACCTACCCTCAAAAACTCCGATTTATTATATACCCCATCACTGTGTCGAAAAACCCGAAAGTACAACCACAAAGTTGCGGGTGGTATTTGATGCAGCTTGCAAAACGTCCAGTAATCTATCATTAAACAACATTCTGAAAATTGGCCCAACCATTCAGAATGATTTGTTCTCAATTTTAGTTCGTTTCAGAAAACATAACGTCGTTCTGATAGGCGATTTAGCATAAATGTATCGTCAAGTGATAATAGATGAAGAAGAGCGTAATTTGCAACGTATACTCAGGCGGAATTCTCAAAATGAGAAAGTCAAACATTTTTATTTATATGCCGTCACTTACGGCACAGCTTCAGCTTCTTTCTTAGCTACCCGGTGTCTGATACAAGTAGCATTGATAGCCTCGAAAAACTGGGTTTCAAAAAAAACAATTCTGTCTTTTGTTGCCAAAATATTCGATCCGTTAGGAATTTTAGGTCCTTTGTCAATCATAGCAAAACTGATTATTCAAAAATTGTGGAAATTGGAAATTGAAAGGGACGATCAAATTCCCAACGATTTAATCTCGGAATGGACAGACTCGAAAAATTAAATATCTCAAGTTGGTCTTAGGCAAATACCTCGGCATGTTTTAGTTAAACAACCGACTCTTATTGAGGTCCACGGGTTCAGTGACGCAAGCATCGTCCATAGATATACTAATAAGTCTGGTAACTCCTTTGATGTGATCGAAAAGTGCCGCTCTTTTTGTGAGCGGTCGTAAATCATACGGACATCGTTGCGGCTATGCGAACTGATACTGGCTAGCCCACCAGACCGGCGCGGCGCTCAAGCCAAACAGACAGTGTAAGGGACGCGCGAGGACCGGAGGGGATGATTTGGGTCGCTTGCGAGAATGAGCGGACTTATTAGTATATCTATGGACGATGACGCAAGTGAGCAAGCGTACGCTTGTTGCATTCACTCAAGATCAATAGACATCGATGGTCATATTGAAAGTCACTTACTTTGCGCAAAATCTAGAGTAAGTCCATTAAAATGTCAAAGTTTACCACGTCTTGAAATTCTCGGTGCGTTTATACTTATTTAATATATATTTATAAATTAATAGTCAAGTGCAAAGAAGCATTAAAAATTGAAAAGTTGGATACCTTCCTTTGGACAGATTCGACTACTGTCTTATGTTGGATAGCCAAGACTTGGAAAACCTTCATTGCAAATCGGGTCGCAAAAATACAAAGGAACGCTCAGGTTCAAAATTGGAATCACATTGCGTCTGAGAAAAATCCAGCTGATATAATCTCACGCGGTATGTCATTGACGGATTTAATAACCTCAGATTTGTGGCTACACGGACCTAATTTTTTTATTGAACAACACAAGTGGCCTCAAAACTCAAACATTTCACACTTTGCTAAATTAAGAAGCAGCCAAATTCCGGAAATTCAATCCTTTATGGCTCAAGAGGAACATACAAACTCTTGTTATGAAGCTCAACAGGAATAGAGAAATAACGTCAATAAAGACAACAGAACAATAGTAGAAAACTCTTGCATTTTTGATAAATATTCAAGATTTGCCAAATTAACTTGTACCTTTGCTTATTGTTTGAGATTTCAGTCAGGTTGTCAGATTTCAGGAGGTGGCAGTCAAGGAAGCCGTTGAGCCGATGAAAAATACCACTAACACACAACACCAACACACCATAACAACACAAACAAAATGAGTGCACGATGAAATCACGAGCTTGGACGGAGGAAATCGTGTACTTGATGCTGTGGTCAAATCGTATGTCGCGGAGTAACGCCCTGCGGCATGCGAGGAACCCATAGCTCAAGTCATGCTTAAATCAAGTTTTTTGTACACTTTTCTTGAAAAACCACTAAAACACCAAACACGAAAACACTAATCACTACACCTGGTCACAGGCCATATTACAACAAGTACCGACACAAACTAGGCGAGAGGTCGGGCCACTGAACTTGCAACGCATCGATGGGTAACAGCTGAGCTAACGGCCAGTAATGGCAAGATTCAAAGATTTTTATTGTTTTAACTAGTATAACATTTCGAAACCTCAACTAAGTACATTGTATCATTCTTTCTCCTTCTGGGGAAGGGGGAGGAATGAGGACAGCCAGTTGTATACTGTAACTGTTGCCAACCATCACTCGGTTCCAACGCCAAGTCGAATCCTGTCCCCCCCTATGGGGGACTCTTGATACGACCCCCCACGATCTTAGTGGGCAGGTCCGTGATTACTCAAGGGGTGGGCGGGTAATGGGCAGTAATGGCAGAGCGAACGGTGAACCCTCTGAAGTGGTGCCATTCATGGTAGAACCCCTCCACAATGAGGGTTACAACCGTCGTCAAACGTGGCACATGAAATTAATTTTAGTTTATGTAATAGCCGTTACCAATGACATGTATACACAGGGTGGGACACCGAAAACGAAACAGATCGAATATCTACAAAACGCATGTGTTATGAATAAAATGCAGAAACACGTCAATTTTTAATCTAAGGGGGACATCTTCCTATCATAACCTCAACTGTCATACCTCTCCCACCACCCCCTGGGCTCTATCACCCAAATAATTTGAATAGGGAAACTAGTAAGTGTGACACATCATTAAGAAGTTAATTTCATAAGGAATTCAGCTATGGCAATTTTTGCCACCTAACTTTTCATTTTGGCGACCTCTTCCGGAAAAAACAACTGTTCCGTATTCCAAATTCTGATACTGCATTTGCAAGTTATTTTGACATAAATTCGGTGACAATGCATTATGGAATTTTTCTGAGAGAAAAAACATAATGGCGGTTCCAAAATGGCGGACAAGATTTGCAATTATGGTCCGATTCGATTAAAAATTGATATGTGGTGGTTTTCAAGTTCGTTAATTATGATTTGTTTGTCAATGCAAAAAAACAAGATGGCGGACGAAATTTGTAATTCTGGTCTGATTCGAATCAAAATTAGTATGTGGGTTTTTTCAGGGCAAAAAACCAAGATGGTGGACGAAATTTGTAATTGTGGTTCGATTCGATTCAAAATCGGCATATGGGGGTTTACAGGTTTTCAGTGTGACTAAAATGAATTATTTGAATTCATAAAAAAACCTTTTAAACAAATGCGCTACAAAGTAAATAATATTTTTTTCTTCAGATGTGTGACTTATGTTATTCTATGCGTAACAGAATCAAAATTTTACCTCGCAAAAATACCTATTTTGTACTCGCGGTGAGCTTTCGAATAACCTACGTCACACATCTAAAAAAAAAATATTACTTACTTTTTCATCTATTTGCCGTTATTTCTTTTTAGCGCATTTGTATAAAAGCTTTTTTATCAATTTAATTAATTCATTTTATTCATATTGAAAACCCCCATGTGCCAATTTTGACTCTAATCGAACCACAATTACAAATTTCGCCCGCCATCTTGTTATTTGCATCGAAAAAATTCATAATTTCTAACCCTGAAACTCCCCACATACTAATTTTGATTCAAATTGGACCAGAATTACAAATTTTATCCGCCATCTTGGACCACCATATTGTTTTTTTGCATTGATAAACAAATCATAATTTCCGACCTTGCAACCATCACATATCAATTTTGAATCGAATCGGACCATAATTGCATGTCGTTTCCACCATTTTGGAGCCGCCATTTTGTTTTTTCTCTTACAAATATTCCATAATGCATTGTCACCGAATTAATGTAAAAATAGCTTGCAAATTCAGTATCATAATTTGGAACACAAAACAGTTGTTTTCCCCGCCAGAGGGAGCCAAAATAAAAAGTTGGGTGGCAAAAATTGACACGGCTGAATTCCTTATGAATTTACCTTTTCAATGATGTGTCACACTTACTACTTTCCCTATTCAAATTATTTGGGTGATGGTGGCCAAGGGGTGGGGGGAGAGGTATGACAGTTGAGGTTATGATGGGAAGATGTCCCCCTTGGATTAAAAATCGACGTGTTTTTGCACTTCATCCACAACACATGCGTTTTGAAGATATTCGATCTGTTTCGTTTTCGGTGCCCCACCCTGTATAACCAAAATTTATGAAATAAATACCTTTGAAATAAATTTAATTGCTAGGACAGGTACAACTCTGTAGAATCGACTGCTTGACAGCCAGCACATACCTCAAGTGGTTGATGATTTACGACCTTCTTAGAGTTATGATTCCACATTAAACCACTTGCAACGGCTAATGAATTTTGAGAAGCTTGAAGTTTGTCAAAGGCTTGTAGAATTTACTCTAGATTCTATTCACTAGTCATGCCTGTTAAAGTTTCAGTGGGAGACAAACAAGTTTCTCAGTCTATTTTAGGTTTAAAACCAAACAGAGCTTCATAAGTGTTCCTATTTCTGAACTTGCGGCCTGGTTGGCCATTATAACAAACTTCACAATCAGGGTTACAACAGTTCAATTCATAAACTTAGAATCATACAATATTGGGATTTAATCTTAAGAATTGACTAACAAAAGTTTGAGATTATTAGGAGTTTGAAACGAAATAGACTGGGTTGAGATATTATTGGCATTGAGTTTGCTGAGAAAATATTTTTTTAAGGAAGAAACAAGGTGTCCTGCCACAGCAGGATGGTGCTCATTGACATAATACTTCACAATAGGAAATATTGGGTCGCAAATCCATCAGAAAACAACTACTTCCCTGGATAATACCACTTTTAACGTTGAATTACATCCAATGAATCTCCTTACAGAGCTCCTACAAGGCTATCTCTGCAATTGCTAGTTGCATGGAAATGTTAATTGAAACATTTGAACCACCTATAGATCGATTTTGGGGTATAACACGATTAAATTTCCACAGATTTATTGTCTTCGCGACATGTTTCGATTCACTGTATCTTTCTCAAGCGAATGTTATACATTAAATTATTCTACCTTGAACATTACTTAAATACCCTTCTTAATAATGGAGGTAATTAGGAGCTACCTATGATAAAAATAAAATTGACAATACAATGTAGGAAGGTACCTGTAAATCTCAAAACATATCTACTACTTAATTAGTTGAAAAGGTTTACAAAGGGGAACTATTAAGGTCCAATTGATCATTTAGTAAACAATTCGAACTTTTCAATTTATTAATTTCCAAGAATTCTAAATAATTAAGTCTAATACCTTTATTTTCAACATGAAGGATTTCAAAGTTTTCATCGAAGTCATGGTCTTCTTCCAAAATATGATTGACATATGTTGAATGTGTTTTATTATTTACATAATTCATACGGTGCTCACGTACGCGGCTTTTGAATGGTCTACCAGTCTGGCCTATATATACTTTGGAACAAGATCCACAATTCAATTTATAAACTCCTGATTTTTTAGATTTTTGTGTTTTATCTTTATTATTTTTAATAAACCTTCCCAACGTGTTATCTGTTCTGAATGCTACTCTTAAATTTTGTTTTTTCAAAAATGACGCTATTTTTTCTGAAACGGGCCCTGAATATGTTAAAGTTCTGTAATTATTGTCAAGGTTCCTCATAGTGGGGTACACTTCTTGGATAGCCTTTCTATGTAATTTTTTAGCAAGAATATTCTCTATTAATTTGACTGATATCCATTGTTAACTGCTATCTGTTTTATAATATTTAATTATTTGCAGAAATTTTCTTCAGAAAGAGGATTATTAACTAATCTGTGTATCATACTATGGTATGCTGATATTTTATGTATATATGGATGCATCGAATTATTATGAATGGTGATGTCAGTATGGGAAGGTTTATGAAAAATAGAAAAATGGTGTTTGTTGTTGGTTTTACCTATTGTCAGATCTAAAAAATTTAATGATTTTTCTACTTCTATTTCTATTGTGAATTTAATGTTTGGGTGAATAGTGTTAATATATTTGTGAAAGGTGTCTAACTGTCTGTTAGTACCTTTAAAACAATCAACATCTGCCAATGCTCGGGTTCCAGAAATAATGAGAATTTCTATTCCTTCTTCCAGCTAGCTCAGTCTTCAAACCCGAAGCGTCGATATTGAAGCAAAATTTGTAGTTCCTATATAGCAGCTACGGATCATCCTTTGCAACATTATGCGCTATGAATTCTGACAAGAACTCAGGAATAGAACGAAGCGAAGTATTGATATTCATCAACTTCGAGCTTTGACAAAAGCTCTTAGGCTAATGTGCGGCTTGCATACGAATTCTTTTTGAATTTGTTGGTGTTCCTAACGAATTTCTAACCACTTCAATCAAGGCAGGAGGTAGATTCCATAAAAATGCCAGAAATGAATTATCTACCATGAGATAAAATCGATGGTAACTTTAACAAGTATCATGTGAGCCACCCGGAATAGGTGTACTCACAAAGGTATGCGGTGATAGGTTTTTCGTCCTGCCCTTCTGGGAAGCCAGTGGCGGGCAAAACCAGCACACATCCGCCCTAGAGCGGACCCTACGATGTTGTGTAGGCCTTAGAAGCTGCAAGTTCAAGTCTACGGGTGTTTGACTCTCCCTACCTCCTCCAAGTTATGTAGGGGTTCTTACGTGCTTATATGTATCAGGACAGTAACTTTCATCATTGAGTTTTCCATCAACGCCCGGAAAAACAAAGAAAAAACCTTCATTGGATTATAAGTGTTTGTTCATACCTCTTCTGGATTTTCCTGGAAAATATCCAATTCTGGTTAAATGAGCCCCCCATGTTTTTTTGGTCTGTTATGGTGGGCTCTGACTGCTCTTATATCTCTAGTCAGCGTACTTCCAAGGATAAAGTGTCTGTAGATAAATTCTATGATGGATGGAACATCAGCTAGCTCCCTCAATGCGTCTAGCCGAATGTATCTATCACTATCCGTGACGATACGGAGCACCTTATTCTGCATCCTCTCCAATCTCAACAAGTGAGTCTTGGCAATGCTGCAGAATACTGGACAAGCATATGTCATCGTTGGCCTGATGACCTGCTTGTAGATTGACACCTTGTTTTCCATAGACAGCTTGGGACCCCTGGCTATCAACGGATATGTCCTTCTTATTGCTCCCGCAGCTCGCTGGATTGCCAAGTGTCAATCCGTTGTCCAGCTGCACCCTCAGGTACCGCACAGATTCTGACCTGTCAATCCTGTTACCCAGAGCCATGAATCCTCCAGAGATTTTGGCGCATACGTGCTTCTTTTTCTTGGTGAATATCATGAGCTCTGTCTTGGCCAGATTAACCACTATTTTATTACTCGCCATGTACGGCACTACCTTCCTTTGCAGATGCACTTTTAACTGAGCCGCGGCTGCATTGCAGAAATGTGCATGAGCATATATTGCAGTATCATCTGCATATACAGCCGTGCTCGTATTACTGAACATCGGAAAGTCGTGCGTATACAGCGAGTATAAAAGTGGCGAAAGGCTGGACCCCTGCGGCACTCCTGCTTCGGCCTTCTTCATTTCGGAGCTTGTTTCGTTCACTCTAACCTTGAAGGTCCTGCCGACTAGGTACGAGTCCATTATCTTTACCAAGTGACTAGGCATGCCTACTCGTAACACTTTCATGACGAGACCTTCTATCCAGACTGTGTCGAAAGCTTTCTGGATATCCAGCAGTATCATGACTGTGCTGAGATCCTGAATGAAGCCTCTAAAACAGCCGAAAAGGAGCTCTAAAATAGATTGTGTGCACATTTACTTCGGCCAATGCCGAAGCAAAGTCACTGGTGGGCGGAGCCTATCGGAACTCCGCTCCGAGATATACTCTCCAAGTAAAATTTTTAATTTAGTATTTCTGGCCGAGGTTGACACTCCCCCATCAAAGGAATCGCTTGGCGTAGGGATGAAACGTCGTTGGTTTGTCCTGAAAGGGACCTTTCTTTTCTTTTTAGGCTCCTAGCCTTCTTATTTCCTATATTCACAATATGTACATGCTGTAAAAGAGCCTAAAAAGAAGAGAAATGATTGGTATGATGAAACGTCGTTTGTTACTGCTCCTGGCTGTCCAAACTCGTAGATGGTTGAGTTTCCAACTTATCGTAGGGATTCCAGGATACTCCTTCACGAGACTTTTATGTAACGTGATGTTACATATTTCCACATACGCTCATCATCCAGCTTCTGCAAAGCTGCCACATACTCACTTCGCCCTTGCCCACTGGCTAAGTACAACCAGCCGTTGGTGAGGCAACATCCGTTGAGTCGAATTACCCCAGCACTAGGCATGGGAACAACTGACTGGCTGCGGGAATACGATGAACATCGAACCCACGAAGAAGTTGGGCATCTTCACTTCCACTGGAATAACTCGCTTACTGGATCAGGCAGGAACAGTACGAATTCTTTTTGAATGTCGTTGGTGTTAACCAACGACGTTTCATCTATCTAAGCCAGGCCGTAGATTTCTAGAGGAAGCCATGACATGGCCAGAAATACTAATAACACCAGAGCAATCCGGGCTATCACGCGGTAGGACAACTACGCAAATGACTGTGGCTCCCGGACGACTGCCTAAAACAGCCGAAAAGGAGCTCTTAAATAGATTGTGTGCACATTTACTTCGGCCAATGCCGAAGCAAAGTCACTGGTGGGCGGAGCCTATCGGAACTCCGCTCCGAGATATACTCTCCAAGTAAAACTTTTAATTTAGTATTTCTGGCCGAGGTTTACACGCTCTATTTATAAATGAGGCGCGCGATTGGCTGAAGCGGCCTGACCAATGAGCGCGCAGGCGGAGAACAAAACTCGGCCGCAGTTCCGATCGAGAGCGCAAAGAGGTCGGACGCTCTGTAGAATGCTAATCGGAAAACAATTATTTTTGGCGGAACTAATTGAAAATAAATGTTCAATTGTTGCCAGATGATAACAAACGTGTCAACATCTGCCGACGCTCAGGTTCCAGAAATAATGAGGGATATCCATTCCTTCATCCGACTAGCTCAGTCTTTAACCTCGAAGCGCCGGCTATGAAGCAAAAATATGTCGTTCCTCTGTAGCAGCCTCGGATTATACCTGGATTCTGACTATAGTTGAGTGGTACCAGCAACACTATGCGCTAGGAGATCTAAAAAGAACTCTGGCATAAATCGTAGCGAAGTCTTTTTACGAAATCCAAATTCTTTCATGATTCTGTTGGTGTTCCCAACAAATTTCTAAACCAATGCAAGCAGGACAGGACGAAGATTCCATTACTTGCCGAAAATGAAATAACTACCGTGAGATAGGCTCCGTTTGGTTACTTTCCAGCACCAAAAATAAACGATTTTATTACTTCCATAGTACTCAATGTTAAAAAGCAGTAAATAGTATCCGTTGTGCCCTCTTTGTGCAGCGATTTATATACCACGGCCAACTATGAGAGAGCTCTTGGAGGTACAGAGAGCGACTGACCCAAGTTTTGATGGAAGCGTTTTCATACATTGAGTTCAGCTATTACATAGCAGATGCCGCACACAATTTCATTTTGCCTCTTCAGATACATGAAAAGACTAGTAGAGGCAATGGTAGTAGGTAAATGATTAGTTGTGTATGCTAGTAGTGTTGTGTAAAGAATAATTTCTTTTTGAACAATGCTAAGAGGAATTGAGTTTGATACCGCAATTTTTCAAAACAGAGAGAAATACAGAGACCGACTGAACCATATTTTGATTAAAGCGTTGTATGAGGATTACATAGTAGGATAACGCCTGTGTATCATCTATTGGAGCCGATTTTCAGCGCCATCTGCCAGAAACATGAGGAAACTTCGAATTTTTCAATCCGTGCAGTAGTGACCCCTACACTGTCCTAATTCTAACTTGATGAATCGTAATTAAAACAGGGACGGATTGAGGGGTTGAACATTATTCACGTTCAGACGTATGAAATAGCTAACAAAATTTCATATTCGGATCCTTGGGTTCAAAATTTCGATAAATCGCATTAGGTGATAATATTTTGATATTATACGTGATTGGAAACTCCCTGAGTTGTCTTGTGGAATATCAATTTGCTCCAACGACAAAATTGTCGCTGCTGTCCTATTGACGTATCCGTTCATTTAAACAAATATGAACTGACTGACATCCAAGAGATTTACTAGTCGAACATGGTCGAGCTGTATAAACTATAGTCGATAAAATTTTCTGTCACCAACACATTCGGGAATGATGATTTTTAAAGAAATTGTGGATATGATGAAATGGACACAAACCTACGATAAAAATTAAGCTAGTTTTTGTAATATCTAACAGAATCTGACAGAAGCAAATCTTTCAATGGACTTAAAATATGACAGTTAATAGTCATTCAGGTGAGGATGCTTTATGACATTTTTATAAGAGAAAAAGATGGCGGGCGATCAATTCGAAATTGGTATGTGGGGGTTTTTGGGGTCGGAAATGTGTTTTTTGATAAAATTTGGGATGGTGGTCCCAAAATCGATATGGTAGATGATGAGAAAATGCATATTTTACGCGCATTTATTCAAATAAGACTGTATGTATGTCTGCGTCAAATCTTGGAAGTGGAATTTGACTCACTAGCAGTTTTCGAATTAACTCAAAATTTGGCAGGTGTTTATATTTCGGGCGAAAATGTAAATTCATAACATCAAAATAGCGGACGAGTTTCCCTTGCCGCAATCTTGGTTTGAATATAGCCATAAAGTTCCTCTAGCTCTACAAATGATAAACTATAATTTCACAGTGACCATTTTAATGAAATCGATAATACAAGTATTTTATATATTTATTCAACGGGTAATCCCAATTACAATTTGTTGCAATAAAAATGAATGTATAACATCTTAAAACTAAGAATAGATAAATACCCAATAAAGTACATGATACAATAATAATAATACAATACAATATCAATCATACGGCAGCAGTAGTTTTTTAAGGAAGTGGAGCACCGAAAACGAAACAGAGTGAATATCTTCAAAACGCATGCGTTGTGAATGAAATGCAAAAACAGTCGATTTTGAATCCAAGGGGGACATATTCCTATCATAACCTGAACTGTCATACCTACCCCCCCACCCCTTGGTCACTATCACCCAAACAATTTGAATTGGGAAAGTAGTAAGTGTGACACATCATTGAAGAGGTAATTTCAGGAGGAATTCGGCCATGTCAATTTTTGCTACCTCACTTTTTATTTTGGTGCCCTCTTGCGGGAAAAACAACTGTTCCGTATTCCAAATTATGATACTTCATTTGCAAGCTAATTCGACATAAATTCGGTGACAATGCATTATTTTATTTTTCTAAAAGAAAAAACAAAATGGCGGCTCCAAAATAGCGGGCAAAAATTGCAATTATGGTCCGAATCGATTCAAAATTGATATGTGGTGGTTTCCATGGTCAGAAATTACGATTTCTCTGTCATTGCAAAGAAACAAGATGGTCGCTCCAAGATGGCGGACGGAATTTGTAATTATAGTCCGATTCGAATCAAAATTAGTATCTGTGGATTTTCAGGGTCGGAAATTATGTTTTTTTTGTTGATGCAAAAAACAAGATGGTGGGCGAAATTTGTAATTGAGGTTCAATTCGACCAGGCATCGAAAACGAATTCTTCAAAACACATGTATTGTGAAAAAAATACAAAAACACGTAGATTTTTAATCCAAGGACGAAATCTTCTTATCATAACCTCAACTTTCACACCACTCCCCCCACCCCTTCGTCACTCAAAAAATTTGAATAGGGAAAGTACTAAGTGTGACACTGCATTGAAAAGTTTATTCCATAAGGAATTCAGACATGTGAGTGTTCGCTATCTAACTTTTCATTTTGGCACCCTCTTTCGGGAAAAACAACTGTTTCGTATTCCAACTTATGATTTTCAATTTGAAAGCTAATGTAAGCAAATCACGAAAACAACAAAAATTAAAAAAAATTACCATTGTATGAACTTAGAAATTGGAATTTTTTTCATACATTACTCAAAAACGTCAGATAGCGTTTCGATACTAACTTTAACTCATGTATGGTAGTCCATGGCAAAGTCTTTGAGCATCTACTGTGAATTGATGCAGTTTGGAATGATTAGATTCGAATTTATTCAAGGTTTTCCAATCCTCAAGTTTATTCAATGTTCAATTTTTTTATTCTTCAAATGCTTTCATTCAACTTGCCCTGTTAGTTAGTTAGTATGTATGTATGTGTGGGACAAAACAAATCTGTAAAATCCCTATATGCCAATTTTGAATCGAATCAAACCACAATTACAAATTCCGTCCAACGTCTTGGTTTTTTGCATTGACAAAATAATCATAATTTCCGACCCTAAAAATCCCCACACTGATTTTGATTCGAATCGGACCATAATTACAAATTTCGTCCGCCATCTTGGAGCCACTATCTTGTTTTTTTGCATTGACGAACAAATCATAATTTATGACCCTGAAAACCAACATATATCAATTGTGAATCGAATCGGACCATAATTGCAAATCTTGTCCGCCATTTTGGAGTCGCCATTTTGTTTTTTCCTTTAGATTGCATATAATCACACTAGTCTTGAAATTCTGTTAGATAGAACTGTTAGATATAAACCAATGAAAAAAAATATGAAAGTTTTATCATTATCATCGTTATACAAATGTTGCACTATAGTCAAGCCATTCATATAAAAACTTTGATTTTTGCTAAGAGATCGAAAAATATTCCAAAAAAATGCAATTTTAAATTTTTTCAATTTATTGCTTGAAACGTGAGTATAACATTAAATTCCAAGCAACTTTTCCAAATTACTTTTCTCGATATCTTGCCCACTTTTGGCCTCTTCATGGTATTTTTTTTCCATTTTGCTGCCATACTAGTGGTCACGTAACATGTGTCAAAATCGGTTTTAGGTTATTGGACATGCACAAACTTTTCCCCAGAAATGTTTTTCCCACACTCTAATAACAAACTTTTTTCCCATGTAGTACATACTTTTTGGCGGTCACTGTATAAAAATAATACATAATATCACTGTTTTGCGATTTTAATAGTTTGACATTTTTTGTTTGCTTACAAGATTTCGTATACTTTGACATTTTCTACAGTATTTGAATATCAATGTTTTTATCAATAATTTCAAAATGTAATATATCTGTATTCTTTGCATGAGTTACCAACATTTTCCCAGCCTTTTACATAAACTTTTATTCAATCGTTTGAAAATCTTCATGGTCCGAAATTTTTAAGTATTGTTACCTACGAAGTGTAGTTGTGTGCATAAAAAAGTCGCGCTTAGACCGTCCCTATAAATAATTCAGCAAAGATTTGCAATCAGTTTGAAATCTATACAATCGTCACTATTGAACTGTATAAACACAAACGCCTGATCACACCAATTCATCATGAATACTGCGAATTCGTCCAACAAGTAAATAAATACGACTGGAACTGAAACAATCTGTGACTGCGGACCTGCAAAACAATAATTTTACCCAAGCGCGGTGAGTCGAGGCAAGCGAATCTCGACTTAAATGGCTGTTCGAGCTGACCAATGAAACTCCATAGTCTCCCTCGACGATGCTGCCATCTACACGCAGTCTCCTTTTGGCTCCAATGAAACGTCCATAAGGTGATATTACTATGTAATCCTCATACAACGATTAAAGCGTTTTCACATAATGAGTTCGGTAATTCCCTAGCAGATGTCGCACAATCTCTGATTTTTCCACTTCGTACATACTTGGAAAAATTAGCAAATGGTTATTTGTTGACTTCGTTGTTCATCAACCAAAATGCAAGGAGAAAGTAAGATAGATTCCATAGTTGTTCTTTTACACAGAGGGGTACAGAGAGCGCGTAACGGCCTAACCAAGTTTTGATAGGTTTCCCATAAAGTTAGTTCAGCTTTTCTCGAGCAGATGTCGCAAACTCTTCAATTTTGCCACTTCATATGGTTTAAAAAACCAGCAAATAATAATTAGTTATTTATCAACAGAAATGCTAGGAGAAAGTGACTCTGATTTCATAGTTTTTCAATTACCCTCTATCAATTCGAAATATACATTAATTTCTACACATAATGGTAGGTACTCAAATGCAAAAATACCTACTCAGAGAAACTCTCTAGGTATTCATAGTTATAGGTGGCCCATCGAAAACGTACCGCAAGGCATTACAGGCTGGAAAAGAACTTTTCGATAAAATCCGAAAACAGGTCAAGTTTTTGTTTGTCAGGGGGACACATTTTGACGTAACGAACATAGTAAAACCTTCAACCCCCTAAGTAGGGGTGACACCCCAACATTTTTTTCAAGCGATACCTCTGTAGAAGGGGCTTGTCATGCCCTATACAGTGCTGCTTAGATTTTTCAAATCGATCTACTCTTTCAGAAAACATGGAGCGTTGATACTCCAACCATCATGTGGGACGAAAAATACAAAAATCGGTTCAATTGTACTTTATTGCAATAAGTTTCTTCAAATGAATTCGCTGTTTTTGCCGATTCGCTGTTTTTGCAGATGCAGATTTTTTTAGGCTCATTTTAGAGAGTAAAAAATTAATAGGATTCATTTCTTCAAGTTTGAATTAGGGCAAGTAGTTGCTAGATACCTGTCGTGGTTGAAGTGTTTACGAATTGTTGACTTTAAAATTTATTATTATGGTGTATTCAATTGGAGACAGAGTGGAAATCATTGAGCTTTTTTTCAAAAACGATGAATGTGGAAATCGGGTCGCGGATTTGTTCAATCAACGGCATCCTGTCAAACATGCCTCTGGAAAAATTGTTCGCGACTTGGTGGAAAAATTTCGCGAAACAGGTTCAGTTCATAACAAAAAGAGAGAGCTTGAAAATCCAGTACTAAATGAACCTACGGAGATAGCAGTATTGGTGCAAGTTGCAGTTGATATTACGCTATAAGTACAAGACAATTGGCCTTTGCGATGGGTGTGTCTCGTACCAGTGTCCAACGGGTATTGAAAAAATACAAATTCCATCCTTACAAAATTCGCTTAGTGCACGAACTGAATGAAGACGACTTTGATCGTCGCTTGCAATTTTGCGAAATTATGAGTGAGCGAGCGTTACACAATGGTAATTTTCTATTCTATGTGTGTTTTTCGGACGAGTGTTCCTTCTTCCTCCATGGTTTAGTGAATCGCCACAATTGCCGGTACTGGACTGACACCAATCCAAGGATTTTCCACGAGACACACACGCAACACCCCCAGAAGGTAAATGTGTGGGCTGGTATTTTTGGAAATTCCATTGTAGGACCTTTTTTCCTTCCTGGAAATTTAACAGTCGATATGTATTTGGATATACTACAAAATGCCATCGACCCAGCTCTAACAAATATCATTGAGAACGATCCCGCATACCAGGAACAGGAACTGATTTTCCAACAAGACGGAGCTCCTCCTCATTATTTCCAAAATGTGCACAATTATTTTCATGACACATTTCCAGGACGATGGATAGGACGACGGGGCCCAATAGAATGGCCACCTCGGTCACCCGATTTAAGTCCTTTAGATTTTTTTTTGTGGGGACACATGAAAAGCCTTGTTTAAAAAACATCACCAGATACATTAGAACAGTATGTCGCGAAATGACACCCCAAATGCTCCAAAATGTACGACAACGGTTTGAAAATAACTTATAACACTGTATGCAGGTTGACGGACAGCAATTCGAACATTTACTTGACTGATAAATGAGTTTTGAAGTACAATTCAATCAATTTTTGCAGTTTTCGTCACACATTATTGTTGGAGTTTCAACGCTCCATATTTTCTGAAAGAGTGGATCGATTTTGAAAATGTAAGCAGCACTTTGTAGGGAATGACAAGCCCCTTCTAAAGAGGTATCGCTTGACCCCCTTCTCATTTGAAAAAAATGTTGTGGTGACACCCCTATACTTAGGGGGTTGAAGGTTTTACTATGCTTGTTACGTCAAAATGTGTCCCCCTGACAAACAAACTTGACCTTTTTTCGGATTTTATCGAAAAGTTCTTTCCCAGCCTGTAATGCCTTGCGGTACGTTTTCGATGGGCCACCCTGTGAACTTACTAATGTACATGCCTAGGACATCACATTTTTCAATAATTATACAAGGGTACAAAAATATGGGACGAATTCGAGCACGTCGTCGCCTGAGGTTGAAAAAACGGACTGGAAAATGTAGCCCTTAACTGACTTTTAATTGAATTCTTTGATGCATGAGCATGGGCCGTGTTGGTCGGCTGGTAGTGCGTTCGCCTCGCATGCGTGGGGTCGTGGGTTCGATCCACCGATTCACCGGTCTCGTGCATGGCATCACACGTTAATAGGTAAGGGCTGCGTCTTCCCTAGCTCACACAAGTCTCTCGAAGACTTCTGATGGTTGCGAGTAGGGGTGGTTGACGGAAATGACAATTTTTTTAAAATGAATCCACTCGGTTTGCCCCTAATAAACTGTAATACCTTCTAGCGTGTGATTGTTTTTATCGTGGTAGGCAAGTTGGTGTAGATATGGATGTGGCCTTGTTTTCATACCCTGGAGACTTTATCAAGGCCAAGCTATAAAAGGAAATTGGCAGGATCACAAATTGTCCTGTTATTACGACGGCGTATTGGCGCCATCCTACTAGTATAGTTTTTCATTGAAATTTAAAATTTTGAGATTTTTTCTCAAAATTTCGACATTTTTTCTCAAAATTTTGACTTTTTTCTCAAAATTTCGACTTTTTTTCTCAAAATTTCGACTTTTATTCTCAAAATTTCGACTTTTTTTCTCAAAATTCTGACTATTTTTTTCAGTATTTTGAGATTTATTCTCAAAATATTCTGAGAAAAAAGTCAGAATTTTGAGATTAAAAGACGAAATTCTGAGAAAAAAAGTCAGAATTTTCAGAAAAGAAGTCGAAATTTTGAGAAAAAAAGTCGAAATTTTGAGAAAAAATCTCAAAATTTTCAAGCTTCAATTAAAAACTATACTGGTAGGATGGCGCCAATACGCCGTCGTAGGTTATACCTATTTAAATAGAACTTTATTTTTCCTTTTTAAAAAAGGAATAGAAGTACCTTCTTACGATTATGGGAAACAGTGTTTTTCTCAAATACCTACCTAATACCTAGGCCAAATAATCGAGTACCAATAATTATTAGATGTTCAGAATGGATTCATATCTGAAAACTTGGGAAATGTCAAACTTCACGAACATAAATCGTTTGCAAAATGGATGATGCAACATTTTATATTTCAAAACATAAATAATGAACCCATTTGTTTCTCCAAGAATAAAAAAATAACTCAATCTTTAAATTGGAAATACATTTTAAAACGGCCCTACTTTCGCCATCTGTGAATCAGAAGTTAATCCTCCCGCCGTATTTACTCCAACTTCACCGCCGTCGTAGAGCAACCTTTAAAAACCTGGGCAGCATTCGTTTTCTGTCGATAGATGGCGACGGTCTGCACTTTCAAGATTTTTAGCAAGAAATGCGTTCACCAAGAATTTTTAATAGTTTCAATTGAACATTGATAGAAATGATAGAGATATCTTGGCACCTAAATAGTCCTTTTACAAAACCCATCTGTATTGGACCTTTGCGGCCTAGTATAGGCAAGAAACGAAATCTTGGAAACGGACTGACAAAAGATATATTGAATGTAGGGCTTCAGTCTCAAAATTTCATGATTTCCAACAAAGTTTCATAGAGTGTCCTAGAGAACATGAAATAAGTTTGTCTAATAATTTCGACGAAGTCGAAATACCTTCTCTCCACACATTCCCACAAAGTGAGTAAATTATCGGAAGTAATTACACAAGTGCATCAAAATACCGATAATTTTCCATGAAAGCATGTTGTCTAAAAACTGCAAGAGTTTATTTTCATATTTTGTCGAAAGAGCCCGGACTCCGAAGATTATTTCATTCACACATTACTGCACCAATGAAATTTCATGATTGAAGTCACATGATGTGTGATATGACCGGCTATTTAGGTAAACAAGCGGATATTTAGGTAAACACGGCTATTCATGTAAACCAAGCTCTCTTTTGTTTGTATAAGTGTCAAAGTTTGACATAACTTAGTCTCTCAAAATTGAAATGTCACGTTTTGGGTTATCTTCTAAGACAGAAATTAATGCATATAAAAGCGAATCCATCCCAGAAAATACCGTGAAGAGTAAAGAGTCCGTCTGGAGACAATGTATGCCTTTTTGTCAGAAGAAGAAATATGAATTTTGTACGACTACCCCAACAGTCATGATCGCCGAAATCCTCAAACATTGTGCATGGAATATGCGTAAAGAAAATGGCGAGGAATATAAAGAGTACACTGTTGAAGTGATGTGCAATTCAACTGCGAAAACTCTACAGGAATTTTACTTCAATAATCGTAAACGTAATATAAATCCATTTGAAGATATCGAATTCCAAAGTGTTAGGAATGCGCGTAATGCCAAAAGACGAAACCTGCATTCTTGTCCTCAAAAAAGGAAGGAAAGTTATATGTTGAAATGTATATGATCGAGTATATAAATGATTTGATGCTGTTCATGAAATAATCTTCCTAAATATCACTCGACCATGACAAATAGAGACTATTATTTCCTTTAATTCATTTCGAATAACTTGTATTTTGAGACAATTCAATTCGACCATATTATTATAAACATTGATAATTAAAGAATAACTCCCTCGAGCTAAAGCTCTCGGGAGTTATTCAGATTATTAATGTTCATATGGTCTCGTCAAATTGTCAAAATACAAGGTACTCTTGATAGAATTATGAAGAAAATAATAGGCGGCTTATTTGTCATGGTCTTGGGATATTACCTACGAATATTTCCGGAGTTGAAAGAAAAATGTATGTGCTGCTGTTTCACTTTCAACTACATTTTCCTCAATAGATTGTATGGACCACTCACCAAAACGCGACATTTTTTCACTTTTTTCACTTTTTTATCAGTATTGTCAGTTTGTTTTTATTGGTGTCATATGCTGACGGGATGTTTTCGCAGTGCAATTATCGCTCCGCAGTGCAATTACCGGGGGTAATACCATAAGTGCATTGAAAATTACCGATAATTCTGAAAAAAACGTGTTTTTTTAAAAACTGCACGAGTTTATATTTTTCGTTGTTTCAAAGCATAAATTTTTTGAAACAACGAAAAAAATAACCGAGTGCGGTTTTATATAATAAAAACACGTTTTTTTCAGAATTATCTGGTCAATTTTCAATGCACGAGTGGTATTTGGTAGGAAATTTCACACCTCACTCTTTTAGCCAATCAAAAAATTCGTTCTTGTTTAGTGAAAATTTCAAGAATGCACAATGAATTTTCATTATTTAATGTTATAATAAACAGTACAATTATTATAAGTAACATTATATCTCAAGCTTCCCATACCATATTTCTGGAAGTATTCTTCCATAATCATTTTGGCGGTGACATTCCAAATAGTTTTCACGGTGCTTTCTTTGTACTCCTCACCAATATTTTTCTTCATGTTATGAGCCCAGTCCTTCAAGATTTTCGCAATTTCGCATACTGGCGTGTCTTTTTCTAATTTATACCCTCTTGCTTTACAAAAATCCATGAACTGATTCCAAATAAACTTCTTACTTTTCTTAGTATTCGCTGGAGTCGTTTTTGCGATATTCTTATCGATTTCGGCTTCATTAAAAGTTCCGAAACGGTTCATTTTAGACGAAAAATATGAATACAATGATATTTGTTTACTTCAGATTAGCGTTGCTATGTCCGTAAGCTTCTCAGTTACTTCCGTAGCAATCGCGATATGAACTCTTGTAGGTAGATGACACATTTGAAGTCTCACTTCTGACATTAAAATCGCGCGACTTCACTTGAATTGACATCTAATGCGATAATTGCACTGGCAATTATCGCTGTGAGCCAGCGGTAATTGCATTCCTCTTATGGACGTTTTTACACGTGAGGGAAAGGACCCCGCAAACTCCTTATGGAGTTTGGGTCCCGGTGGATTTTTCTGAATTTTTGGTATGATGTAGTCCATATAATTCTCAACCAATGTTACCATTGCGCCAACCCAAAAAAATGAACAGTTTTGCTGCTAGGTGGCGTTGAAATCACCCCTTGCGCAGATTGGACTATTTATTTTTGATCCCGGTAACAATATTTTCACTTGTTTCATTGTTGCTAATGTTACACAATATTGTGCTGTTTTATAAAAACAAATCTTACCCCCTCCCCTTTTTCGCCCAACTCCTATTACGAGACGCAAAAAAAAATATTTCTCGAGTGCCTTCAAATGTATCGTCGAATGTTTAAATATGCCTAAATAAGGGAAATAACCGTTTTTTATGATTATCCCCCCACCCCCCAAATGACACAAAACGAAAAAATTTCGTTGGATTTTTCTGAATTTTTGATATGATGCAGTTCATATTATTTTGAATTGAAATAAATCGGGTGACAAACCCCAAAAATGAGTAGTTTTGATGCTAGGGGGCGTCGAAATCATACCTTGCTCAGAATAGACTATTCATTATTATAGGTGGAAACAATAACTCTACGTATTTTTGTTTTATTTTATGCTGAACAATTGTGTACATTTTTATAAATTGAAAATCTAAAACCTTCCCCTTACCCCCAACCCCTATTTCAAAACAGGAAAAAAATTAATTCAGGCACCACTTCAAATTCAAATTGTGGATGTCTAATTTTTATTTATTTTCAAGATATTCGCCCAATTAATTGATATTCAAAAATCATGAACTACGCCCTACTAAGAAGTCAGCAAACTCCACCAATACTTTTCTGAAGGGAAGGAAAGGTGAAACGATTTCCTCAATTTGAGCTGATCAAAACATTTATTTTGATAAAGCATTTACAAGTAGTCGAGAATTAATTTTTTTCGTGTTTTATAATAGGGGTAGGGGGTGAAGGGGAGGTTTTATATTTTCAATTTATAAAAAATTACACAATTGATCAGCTTAATCTAAACTAAAATACGTAGAGCTATTATTTCCGCCTATAATAATGAATAGTCTATTCTGAGCAAGGTGTGATTTCAACGCCCCCTAGCATCAAAACTATTCATTTTTGGGGTTTGTCACCCAATTTATTTCTATTCAAAATAACTTGAACTGCAGCATATCAAAAATTCAGAAAAATCCACCGAAATTTTTTCGTTTTGTGTCATTTGGGGGGTGGGGGGGATAATCTCAAAAAATTGCAATTTCCCTTATTTAGGCATATTTAAACATTCGACGATACATTTGAAGACACTCCAGAAAAATTTTTTTTTGCGTTTCGTAATAGGAGTTGGGGGTAAAAGGGGAGGGGGTAATAATTTTTTTTTATAAAATAGCACAATATTATGCAACATCAGCAACAATGAAACAAGTGAAAATATTGTTACCTGGTTCAAGAATAAAATAAATAGTCTAATCTGCGCAAAGGGTGATTTCAACGCCCCCCAGCAGCAAAACTGTTCATTTTTTTGGGTTGGCGCAATGGTAACATTGGTCGAGAATTACATGAACTACATCATACCAAAAATTCAAAAAAATCCACTGGGACCCAAATTCCATAAGGAGTTTGCGGGGTCCTTTCCGGGGGTAATACCACAAGTGCATTGAAAATTACCGATAATTCTGAAAAAAACGTGTTTTTTTTTAAACTGCACGAGTTTATTTTTTTCGTTGTTTCAAAGCATAAATTGTCCGACGAAGTAGGATGGCAATTTTTTGAAACAACGAAAAAAATAACCGAGTGCGGTTTTTTATAAAAAACACGTTTTTTTCAGAATTATCTGGTTAATTTTCAATGCACGAGTGGTATTCGGTAGGAAATTTCACACCTCACTCTTATATGAACACTTGTAGGTAGATGACACATTTGAAGTCTCACTTCTGACATTAAAATCGCACGACTTCACTTGAATTGACATCTAATGCGATAATTGCACTGCCGTGACGCGAAACGCGTCACTACAGTGCAATTATCGCTGTGAGCCAGCGGTAATTGCATTCCTCTTATGGACGTTTTTATACGTGAGGGAAATTTCCGCTGTAATTTTTCGATAATTGCATTCCTCTCACGACAAATTTTATAAAGGAGGGAAATATTCACATAATCAATTTGCTAGTGAGTAGTGATGCGAGTAGGCGGTCGAAAAGGCGTTTAAGTACATATGTTACTTTTCCTTCGAACCCATACTAAAACAATAAAATTGTATTGTTTAAGTTGATTTCACTTATGTCATCATGACTGTTTCAATTGACAGATCAACTAATATCAAACCGTATCCATAGTGATATATTTATATGATGGACTTGCCACGGTGATGTTTTTTGAAATTGTAAATCTATGAACAATCTATCTTTTAGCGCGGTATATATCCGTATACCTTAAATATGTGAGTACAAAATAGTTATTTATGATACAAGTTCGTAAATTTGGACTTTATTTCTATATAAGTATGAGCGTATGACTATATACGCGACTACAAAAATGATCTTTATCAAAAAGGGTTTATGATGGACTTGCCGCGGTGATGTTTTTTGAAATTGTAAATCTATGAACAATCGATCTTTTAGCGCGGTATATATCCTTATACCTTACATATGTGAGTGCGAAATAGTTATTTATGATACAAGTTCGTAAAGTTGGACTCTATTTCTATATAAGGTAGTGTTAGGTAATAAGGCCAACTTAACTTTTGCAATTTTTTTTATCCTTTATATTTTATTTAAAAAAATCAGAAACTTGATGAATTGATTGCTTGTGATGTTTACCGCTATGTAAACATCAATATTGGTCTCCTTCAATACCTCAGTAACCAAAATAAGACAAATTTCAAAAACTTGCTGTTGGGTCTTTTTACCTGCCTATATTAGGGTAATAAAGCCCATAGTAAGTTGTGCAGAATTTTGTTTATTTATTGTATATATAAATATATACCGATCATTTTTATTAATCAGAATTAATAGAAACTCAATGAAACAACAAAAATAAACATTATTTTCTACAAAAGTGATAAACTTAACAAAATTCAAACAAGGAAAGTAAATTATAAAAAAAAATCTAATAAACTGAATTCTAAGACTGAATTCCCTACCGTGAAAATCCTCAACATTTTCAGCCGCCACTCCTAAGCAAGTTTCGTGTACCCAAGTTCCACATTCTAGACAATTTCGCATGTTGCCTGCGGGCCTTATTACGCGATCGTTGGCAGGGCGAGCACTTTTTCTTAAACATGCAATGTCCAGAAAAATTAACAATTCTTTAAATTTTTCTCTTAGTGCGAAATATAGTACTAATGTTATGGTAACTGATGGAGCATTATTTGTTTCTTTAAGTAAAATAGGTTGAATTAAAAACGAAGTCTCACCTTCCTGCGAACTTATAATCTGTGCAGCCTAAAACTGCCATTCACCTAATGTTGTTAATGGCGAAATGAAGTCAACGATCTTTTAATAAAGCTTTACCATTACGATGATGAAACTAACCATGTTGACAGATTTGAAAAAAAATTTTTTACGACTGTTATTAGATGGACGAATTGTCTCAAATGTTGAATGTTTTATCTCATGCAGTTTTTTATTTTCGTCGTATTATCAAAAGGTGACTTTCGACTAAAATTGGACGCAAAATTATTACTTTACCCACAGTTGTTTTTTTTTACGTACAGTCGATTCTATACGCACTGTGAACGTGCGTGAAACCTTATTTTTCGCACTGGTCCTAGAAAAAATACATTAGACTACATTTACAAATAGCACTTATGCGAATGCTTTACTTTCATACGGAACCTACAGTGGCCAGGGGTACAGCGGTTACTACTAACATACAAACTAGTATGATAAATATGATTATCTAAAATAGTGCATCTCAGAAAAAGGAATAATCCCACTGAAGCATTGAACCTGGTGTTCCACACCATACATAAATGTATATTGAAAATAACTCTTGTGGGCATAGTGGGGATTTTCTTGAGGCCAATAGTGACTGTTATGTCGATTTACAACCCCATTATTGTGGAATCGCGATTCATCGCTAAACAAAATTTTATTGAAAATGTAGGTAATATTTGAATTCTAAACTATTTGAGTTAGTTCCGATAAATGAACGGTCACCTATTATAGGCAAGGGTGGGTGGCCAGATTTGATCACAGGTATGATCCCATTCAAGTTGCATATTAAAATTAACTCATACTAATTCATAAATATGACTGGTTTGGATATTTACTAGTGACATTGTGACCACCCCTATATATATATATATATTTACCATATACTTACTTATTGTTGTGTCGTCATTTTACTTTTTATCGTGATTCTATTTTATATATTGACCATTTATTTATTTGTTTTTTATCATATTCTATATATTGACATTGAAATTTTTATACCTATATCGGACTTTATACAAACACTCTATTATTTATAACATTTAGAACTGAAAAAAAATGTACAAATTTGTAAATTTAAATATTTATTAATAAAAGTATTAATTTCCACTGATGAAGGTAACTTGGTTTTCGAAATGCGCATCTAGTAGAGAAAATACTTATGTATGTTATCGGAGAAAATACTATTTGTTCTCATTGAATGATACCACCAGGCGTCCAGCATCCCATTTTCGATGTAATATTGAAGGACGAGGCTAGAGTCCTGAACGAGGGATCGCTTGAAAAATAAAAAATCCCAAATACTCCAAGAAACGAGGAAGCGGCCTAATCTTAAATGTGCAAAAATAATATCCAAAACAAAAAAATTTGAGCGTATAGGAAATTAAAATTCAGGATGAGTTTCTTTTCCATGCGACTCGATCCTGATTACCGAACATAACTTAAAAATTGGCAAAGTTGCGAAAAGCGGTTCTAAACCAGGAAATTGTAGGTATTGAAAAGATCTATCAATTGAATGGATTATAATTTGTTGATATCATTGATACTTATCGAGTTATATTAGAAAAAACATGAAAAATCGTGTTATCTACAACTCGTTAATTGTAAGGTGATGAAAGTTGTTACTGACAGTTTTGTGCAGCCTATGGCAAGCCAAAGAAGTCTTATTTTGAAAAATTGATGTATAATTATTATTTTTCAAAATATTTGAAGTTTTTTCAAAAAGATGCTCCCTCAATATGGCTACTCTTGCTCGGGGAATGATGCTACTGCAACGATTCAGGGCTTATTTTTTTCTGTGAGAGTTACTTTTATATCATCAAATGAGTATATTGATTTTTTATTATTTCAAATGTTTTTTCTAAATAAATTTACTAATTTTGTTTTTATAGAGATGACTTGTATGAAAATAGATTTCTTGCATGATTTCACGCATTGAAATAAAAATTGAATTCCTACGGTCACTAGGAGCCGAGATGAGATTTTTTTACAACAAAAAAATCTGGAAGGCGCAATAATCATGGTACAGCAGTCACCTTCATAGATATTGCCGTTGAATACCTATATTTTCAATAAAAGAATAAATACTAGGATATGTCTAGTTTAATTGCAGTATTATTAATTGATGAAGAAAGTGATTCGTGCAGGCGCGGAGCGATGCAATTCTAGCGGGTGGCGCAGTGGGGATACAAATTCTGTTTGCACACATTGTGATTCAAGTGGATGTGAAAATTTTTTAGATGCCTATCATCGAAATAGATGAAGAATTGCCAACTCCATGGATAGTCTGCTCACACAGCATGAGAAAAGGAGATGAAGAAAAAGAAGAAGAGCCAAATGGTTCAGCAGACAATCCTCCAATTAAAAAAAGGAAAATTAGTGAATTTGTATCAATATAATATATGAGTATTTTTTCTGTAATAATTTCATAAATGTTTTGTATATAATAGAGTTATTTTATCATTTTGTGAATATGATATTCGTGTTTTTCTCGACGACCTACCCCAAATTACGTACAAAGGGATTTTTGTACATTGTCCAGAATTTTTCAAGCGCAAGCCACTTTGAACGCACGAAATAAGTTTTCAGTGATATCTCCATTCCGCCACCCGCCACAGCTATCGCGATCCGCGCCTGTACGCCTCACTTCATTCATCATTTAATAATACTGCAAATGAACTAGACATATCCTAGTATTTTTTATTAAAAATATAGGTATTCAACCTTAATATCCATGAAGGTGACTGCTGTACGATGATTATTGCGTCTTCCAAATTCTTTTGAAATAAAAAAATTATCTCGGCTCCTGGTGATCGTAGGAATTCTATTTTTTTTTTCGAATCCATGAAATCCTGCTAGGAATCCATTTTCATGAAAGTCGTTTATATAAAAATAAAATTAGGCAATGTATTCAGTAAAAACATGTAAAAAAATGGTGCAATTTTTTTAAATTCATATTTTGACCCTTAAAATTGAAACAAATCAATATAATTATTCGATAATATGAAAGAACAACTCTTACAGAATGAAATAAGCTAGGAATCGTTACTGTAGCATCATTCCCCGACCAAAAGTAGCCATATTGAAAGAGCATCTTTTTGAAAAACAATCAATATTTATCAATTTTCCAAAGAAAGACTTCTTTGGTTTGTCATAGGCTACACATAACGGTAAGTAACAAGTTTGAATACCTTACAGTTAACGAGTTATAGAAAACCCGATTTTTCACGGTTTTTCCGATATAACTCGAAAAGTAACAATGATATCGAAAAATTATTTATCATTTAATTGATAGATCTTTTTAATAACTACAATTTCCTAATTCGACTGTCTTCGATCGGAGCTGTAGATTTTTAGTTATCAACAAAATACCGCTTTTCTCAACTTTGCCAATTTTTTAGGTTATGTTCATTAATCAGGATCGAGTCGCATTCCCGACTGTAGGACCACTGTTACGAGAGCTTGATTTTCCGACTAGGCACCTTTCACCATCACTATAATGGTGGGAAGACAGCCTCTTTCATACGGACTTCAAAATTTGTAGTTTATCAGCCATTGTAACCCTTACGTAGACAGAATAACCATTAAATATTGGTGTTTTTTGCTTTGGCTTCCGGCGGCAAATTCACACTCAAACCTAACCGAACCATCTAACCTGGTACAGAACATAGTCATTAAGCCACACCTCTTCGGGATTTTTACTTTTTCACGCGAATCCCGTGCTATGGACTTTCAATATTGAATACAGCCAATGAATTCAAGTCGTCATTCAAAGTCCGTTTGGGTTTTGAAGCCTGTTTCAACTAAATTTTGAATGGGTTTTTTCATTTCAGAATTCTCTGGTTTGACTCGCACCGACATCTTCTGCAAAACTATGGATAGAAACATGTGGATGGATACCTAATGATATATGCCAACACATTGTTCTCTGAATCTTCAGTTCTGACATATCTCGTATGATGACGATGCTTTATATTAGAAGGAAATGACCCAGTTCGCAATTTTCCCTCAACTCTTGAAAAAGTTATTAGTGACGGAATGGGGTCAGTCTGGAAAACTTTCTTTTGGTATAACAGACGTTGTGCTTCGCGGCAGTTTCTTTGACATTCCCCAAAAATCAATAACATATCGATGCAATTACTTGTAGTACTTGTAGTAGTACTTGGAGTCGTTGCACAAAGAACACAGTTACCGTGTTGCAATGAATTACTGAATCGACCCAGACAGTAACTACAATTCAACCACATTTTTTACTATGACATCAACAACTTGATAAAATTGTGCAATGTAAAGCAATTCACGCTCAAGTTAGTCACATTTTTTAAAACCATTTTCATTATCATATTCAACTGATATCGATTGAAAACTCGCCCAATGTCGAAGAGGTGAGAAAAATGGTTTTTATTTAGCAGGATTCTAGCTCAATTCAATGAGCGATATAAACAGGATTCGTGTACTAGTTATCGAGTTTTTTTGAAACCTCATACATTCAAGGTGAAAGTGCAATAACCTAGCAACACCGTAACCGAATTTCGGAAACTAAACATTAAATGATTTCAGAATTCAACGTAGAATCTGAATATGTGATGACATACAAACACTCTGCGTATTTCAAAATTGAATCATAATATAGTCCGGATGAACTGCTGAAACTTTCGTAAAAAACGTTTTTGTATATCTCCTCCAGCAATCCAGATATTGCCTATCACATAAAATTTGGGACATATGGTATAGTGAAACACCTATCCAAGACATCAGAAAACTTTTCTTTTCGCGAATCCAAAATAAGACAGCATATGAATAACTTGAACAACATGAAAAAAAGAAATATTAACTCGTTACAAACTGAACTCGTAGATAAACGCTCTTCAGATGTTTCATTTTCATTCAGGTCCTTGGCCGTACAATTTAGTCCAGGATCCGAAGCTCATTTTAATAAATAATTGCTAACAGGCTGAATCTTCGTATGAGTAGCTTCATTTTGACGAGACGCCCAACTTTTCTCTCTACGAAAATTCTCATGTCGATTTGGTGGGTGCAAAAAATGCATTACTAACAGTAAGTTTTTTAGTTGAACTTCGAGATAATTTGATAGAGTACTCGAGAACACCTTTGTCCTACAAAGTGTATGGAAGGACTAAAGCGTCCTCCACTCCCAACATTAATCAATGACGAGGTCATGAAAAATTATAAATAAGCACCGGATTTATTTACGCTTGCTTGATAAATATTCGTATAATTGAATGGTACGTTTTCCCAGTCCTTCACTTCGAAATTATCAATTCCACAATAAAACTTCTTCAATTTCTAACTGTAAGACAATGGAAACACATGATAGGATATTGTAGTCTTTATCTAAATAATATAGTGTCCTACAAAAAACGGGTATGCATCGCTAGTCCAACAAGAATTATTTAATATAACGAATTATTTCAAAATTGCGGTTTTGCTTATTTAATATACTTTTATTCGTAATGTAATATCAATTTCAATTTAAAATAGTTTTTTCAATTCACAAATGATGTAATTCAAATGAGAAGTGAATGAAAAAAGTAAGAAAATTGGTTCAAAAAATGTATCTTGTTTTTGTCCTAGATTTTTTGACAGTAAACTTTAGGGATTTTTTATATTTAAATCTCATCCCTACACATTTTGAAAGTAAAAAAGGAATACTCATTCAACAACGATAGGGGCAACTGTTTTTGAGAAGTTCAACACCCCGTTTTTTGAGAACGAATAATTTTTTCGATGCAGCATCTTGATATAAAAAAGAATTGTTCATTTTTAGCGAGATCACATACTCAGATTTTGTAAAGTTCTGAGCAACTTCATCTGGCGCCTTGGTGACCGCATAACCTGCATCGATGCAGAAATATGCAAGTCTCTCAAAAACGGTTGCTCCTAGCGTTGTTGAGCAGGTATACCTCTTTTGCTAAGAAAAAGTGTAGGAATAAGATTTCGAATTAAAATATCCCAAAAATTCACTGTCAAAAAAGTTAGGGCAAATGAATACAAATGATTACACTCTAAGTGCTACATAGAAATTAATACCAAATTTCTAAAAAACCACTTCACCAAATTTCAGGCGAGAAATTTATTTTTTGCAAAAGTTATTCAAATTAATTGACTTCAACACCCTGTATCTTCTGAACGAAACATTTGCGGACTCATGTTCATTTGAACTTTATATTTTGGAATTGGTCAAATATTTACTATAACTACAGCTTTTGAATGTACACGCAGAGAAAAGAAAGGTATGAATTACTAGAATCGTCAAGAATCTAACCACGAAAAACGTTAAGAATATGGACAAACTTTGATCGTAGTGAGATGTACTCTTCAAAAATGTTGAGACAACCCTGAGAAAGTATTGGTGGGTTATGCAGTGATATTGATCGCGAAAAACAAAAATCGATCAACGGAGCATCGTGGTTATATTTACCACGACTACATAATATCGAATAACTACCCGCTGCTTATTTTAAACTATAATTCATTAGTGAATCTGGAATAGGAACCCCCACCTATCCAACTGTTAGATTTGAACAGAGCATTTTTTACTAAACATCGCGGTATATGTTTCTTCCATCTGTAATATCAGCTGTTTAACACGACTAGCTAGTAAACTGATTATCGAACAGTTCACCACACTCTCGCCCATGATATTATAACTTAGTTCAGTATACAATACCATATCAAAATGTACCATTTGCTATTTTTCCTTATTAGTTTTGGTATTGTTTCAAACCACGAGTATGGCAAAATTTATGTTTTCCCCCTCAAAATTCGTGATTATTATTGCCATTCTCGTGGTTTGAAACAAGATTAACAGTAATATGGAAAAAGCAAATGGTACATTTTGATATGGTATTGTATACTGAACTAGGTTATAATATCATGGGGTTAAACAACCTAAAAAAATAAACAGCTTATATTTATCATTTAATCAACAAAAGGTAAGGAAATAGTAATGATGACAATAATATAAATGAAATCACAATTAAAAAACAGCTTATCCACAACATCAAGTTCAAACATCAACTTCATCATAAACAAAATATTGTTATTGTGCACAATCAATATTGGTATCAGTTGCATAGCTAATTTCAACGTTTCATATTTGTTTCATTCATATAGCAAATTGGGCTGTATATCTGGATCAGTTTGAAAATGAAAATCCAACATATAGGAATTGAATCGAATATATCTGGATGAGAATATGGTGAAAAAATTAGGAAAAACTTGGACGCTAGTTTTCTTGAAAACCCTTTCATTCAAAATTTCTTTCATATACTTACATAGTATGGATTAATATTTTCTATTATTCTAAGTTTTCCCTAAAATATAAGAACTACTTTATTAGAAAATTGTTGTTTCTTCCTGTGAATGAACTACATTATTCATCATTATCTGGTATAGTCGGACAGGAAGTATGCTTAATCTTCTACGATTATAATACTTGATTTAAGTTATTTTTTTCTTCACAATATCATTGCAAAATAAAATACCACGACAGGAACAGTACAAACAACAATATTATCATATAGCACGAACCGTGGTAATTTGAGAAAGAAGCGGAAAAATACCACTATAAGAGCAGTAAAAACAACGTCATCATATAATAAACCACGACTTCTGGTGATGTGAAAAAGTCGTTTCTCTGAATTGTTCAGTTCTATCATTCAAGAAATATTATTCGTGTCAATAATGAGAAAAGTAAACTAGTTACATACCTTCAAGTAAAAGAAGTGAATGAATTCCAACTTCACTGTCTTCCGTTGATTTGTTTTTCATAATCAGGTTGTTTATTCTTCAGAGATACTATTCTTCGATGATTTAGTGGTAACGTATCGACTCCTCTCTTCCACCACCCTGATGACTGGTATAATGATACAGGAACACAAATTGTAGATTCAAGACTTATATCAAACTTTTATCTCCCTCTTTCTTATTGTTTAGTTCTGGAAGTATTTATATTTGATTTACGCCCAGTAATGATTGCATCATCTAAATTTTCTTCAACACTCATTTACGCAGTCACACGCTGAAATCTTGTTCGGCTTATGTATCAACCCATGATGTTCATTTATTGACTTCGGTCCATTGAACGTTTAGAGAAGGGGCTAAAACAAATTGTATTTGAATGAGTTCTCTGAAATGTCAAAACCGTATAGAATTATAGAATTCACATTCAGAAATTTTGTTGACTTGAAAGTTACCTTCAAGAGTAGTAATAAATTTCACTGCTCACTCACGATAATATACTAAGACCTTTCGACTCAGACGTTAACTCCTAGAAAAATTTAACTTTAATGAATTCAGGTGAATAATATCCGCCTTGAATGAAAAGTAATCTTAAAACTTGATAAGTGTTCAGAATCACTGAGAATGTGGTTATTATTACTCTTATCCCTTATAAACACAAAATCGTTAGTAATTCTTTTATTCTATAGGCAGTAACCACCGTTATCAACTTCAGTTGAAAATACTGGAAACTGAATAATAAATACGACTACGTTTTTGCCAGGACAGTATGATGAACTTTGACGCATCTTAGAGCAATTTTTACCGGAAAAAGATAGTTTTATTTATCAGAATATTGAAGAACTCTGAAAACTCTCAATAGGCTCAACTGTTATGGTACAAAGTTACGTTCATTCCAATATCATCTATGACTAATACACAAAATATTCAACCACATTTGATTGTTCACGTTCACTTTTGTAAGAGTACAGCTTACTAGTAGAAGCAGCGATATGTTCTACGATCGGGTTGTCAACTACCACGATTTTTAGACTGCCAAAGTGTGGTTAATCAGTCTGTCGGATTTTTCTGCGTGTAGGACTGGGAAAACCTACCATTCAATGTGTAGAATAATGTGACCATTTGACTATGAAAACATTATCCAAGCAAAGGTTACAAAAATAACCTGGATAGTACTGATTTTTTATAACCTCGTCATCGATACATGTTTGGACGCTTTAGTCCTACCATCCATTTTGTAGGACAAAGGTTATCTAGAGTATCTACTTTATCAAACTATATCAAGGTTCAACTGAAATACTAGCTGTTAGTAATTAATTTTTTGCACTCACCAAATCGACATGACTTACGCCTGCTCAGATTATTAGCTACCTCTATCGAGAATTTTCGTAGAGAGAAAAGTTGGGCGTCTCGTCAAAATGAAGCTACTCACGAAGATTCAGCATGATAGTAACATTTTTTGAACCAGGGTCCTATTCTACAGCTTTTGAGCGTAGGACTGGGAAAACGTACCATTCAATTTGTAGTACATGACCATTCAATTATACGAACATTAACTAAGCAACGGTAAAAAATCTGTTGATTATTAATGATTTTTTTTTCCTCGTCATTGATATATATTGGGCGTTAGTCCTATCATCCATTTTGTGGGAGAAAGATGTTCTTGAGAACTTTATCAAATCATCTCGAGGTTCAACTAAAAAACTAACTGTTAGTAATGAATTTTTTGCACTCACCAAATCGACATGACTTACGCCTGAGCAGTTCATTAGCTACCACTGTGGAGAATTTTCGTAGAGAGAAAAGTTGGGCATCTCGTCAAAATGAAGCTACTCACGAAAATTCAGCCTGTTAGTAATCATTTTTTAAAATTGGCCTCGGATCCTGGACTGATTGTGTAACGGTGAAAATCAATGTTGTTGGTATCATCAACTTTTTAAAAAAAATATTTAAAAATAATGGCGATACAACAATCCCAAATTTTCGAAAAGATTGGAAGAACAATAAGAAAATAAAGGATATGAGGAAAACGAAGTAATGTGTGCCAATTTTCAAAGTAGCTGAAGAACATCTTTCTTGACCCAATGAGAATTATAAAATTATTCCCACCTTCCACGAAAAAAATGATGTGTCAAAATTGCCACACGCAAGACAATCAGTAGCCGACTATAAAAAAGAGAAGTGGTATAGATATAATTAAATAATGACAGTAGAATAATAGATAAGAACGGAGATATAAAAGGGGTTGAAATTTGAAAATTAAACCGACAAATTGTAGAAATTTAGAGTCTACCTGTAGAAGAATCATAAAATGCGTGGGTATCAGTGGACAGGTGATCCGAATACTTTAATGCAACAAAAAATAACCACCTGTAGCACACCGTCGAGTAGGAGTTATGATGTGTGACATTATTATTTTTTGTTCTTGACGATAACATGTCGTTTGAATATTTTGATGTCAGAAATAGCACCAATATACAGGGTTAATGACGGAAAGTGCTACTAGCGCTAATAGTAGACCGGTATCCCACGCCTATTTTCAAAAATGATTAATAACAGGCTGAATCTTCCTGAGTAGCTTCATTTTGCCGAGACGCCCAACTTTTTCCTCTACGAAAATTCTCGATAGTGGTAGCTAATAAATGCGCATGCGTCAAACATGTCGATTTGGTGAGTGCAAAAAATTAATTAATAACAGTTAGTTTTTCAGTTGAACCTCGAGATAATTCGATGAAGTATTCGAAATAACTTTTGTCCTACAAAATGGATGGTAGGACTCCCACTCCCAACATGTACCAATGACGTGTTCATAAAAATTCATTAATAACCAGCAGACTTTTTTACCGTTGCTTGGTTAATATTTGTATAATTGAATGGTCATATTGTCCTACAAATTGAATGGTAGGTGTTCCCAGTCCTACGCTCCGAAATTGTCAATTCCATGGCAAAAAAAAAATCATTAATAACTGTAGGACAATGATAACACATTCTTCACCTAAATAATACAGTGTCCTACAAAATAACGGGTATGTATCGCTAGTGCTACAAAAATTATTCAAAATAACGAATTATTTTGAAATTGTGGTTAAGCTAATTCAATATACTTTTATTCGTGAAGTAATGTCACTTTCAATGTATAATTGTTTGTTCGTTTCAAAATATCATAATTTACGTGAAAAGTTTATGAAATAAGTGGGAAATTTTGTTTAGCTTTCATAATTTTATAAACATATTGAAAACAACAATAACAAAGTAAAAACAGAAATAGTCAATCTGCCCTCCGTGGCTGCTTAAATGCTGTCGCATGCGCTTCATCAGATACAGTGATACCCGGAAAAACCTGCAATACCCCATCGTCGTCTGAAGACCTGAAATTTATAATAGAAAACTTTCAAAGAGGTCAGACGAATTGTGAAATTCTGATCTATGGTAAAACAGGATGTTTGGTATTTCCATAGGCCTCACAAAGTCCAGTTCGAAAGACATATTATATTTTACGGGGGTCAAGTGGCCAAGTAGTATGGAAATGAAATAAAGAAAACGCATCATGAATATTTCATTCACCTGAATAGGTATTTGCAAATCCATTTCAGTTTTCAATTCAACATTCGACATCTGGTTAACGGATTTTTTTAAATAATGAGGAAGGGAAGGGAAAGGAGTGGGAGAGCATTTTTCACCAGCTATTCAAGAGGGTATCACGAGAATAGATTTCTGAAAAATGTAATTGGATGCGGGTGGCTGTGAATCAGATAGTAGCGGGACTTGCTGAAAATAAGGGGAGTTGATAGGAGGATTATTTCATGAGTACAATTTCACTTCAATTCTGATATCCTAGTAACAGATATGGACAATTCGTAATATTAATTTCATTTCGTTCCTGCTTTTTAAGCATTCAAATTGTCACTGTGTACATGGAAAACTGTTGAACTAGCAATCATAATATGAATCCTCATGTAATTGATAAAGACCCATTCGTTTTCAAAGGATTTGTAAAATAAAAATGATAATGGTATTAATATTCATCTATTTTTTGAACAGTGTCTTGTCGTTGCTATGTAATGCAACACCCTTTGTGAAATATAATGTCTTATTCGAATGGAGGGACGAGCTAAAAATTAGATTTAAAGTGTTTATTTCTAAAAAAGATCGATTTCGAATTAAAGCAAAAAAATCAAATCGATTCATAATTCGCAAATCAGCAGTAATGGAATTTTTGACACCCTGTAGTTCGAAAACTGGCCATAGGATCGATCTGTGAACTGAACAACGTAATGAGAATGGCAGGATCAAGAAAATGTTATATCAAAAATGAGGATAAATGTGCCTAATTACAAAATATTTTGATCATTTTTTATTTCAGAAGGTTTGATCGAAATATCTGTAGGCTAGTTAAACCCGTGGCTTACGGTCAAATAGATTGATTTTACTGCCTTGAAGTGAAGTTGATTCAATTGGTTTGTTTCACCATGAGCCAAGAGCTTCAGATTTGGGTAAAACTAACAGTTAGCCATACAATTTTTGGGCTCACCAAATCAACATGACTTTCTCCTACGCAGTTCATTAGCTACTAATATCAAGAATTTTCGTGGAATTGACAATTTCGGAGTGTAGGACTGGGAACACCTACCATAAATGAATTTTTATGACCATTTCATTGGTACATGTTGGGAGTAATGGGACTCTTCAGTCCTACCATCCATTTTGTAGGACAAAAGTCTTTTCGAGTATTTCATTGAATTATTGCGAAGTTCAATTGGGATACTAACTGTTATTAATGAATTTTTTGCACTCACCAAATCGACATGTTTGACGCCTGGGCATTTTATCAGCTACCACTATCGAGAATTTTCGTAGAGGAAAAAGTTGGGCGTCTCGGCAAAATGAAGCTACTCAGAAATATTCAGCCTATTATCAATCATTTTTGAAAATAGGCGTGGAATCCCGGTCTATAGTGAGCTCGCGTCAATCAAGCTAATAATTTGACAATAAGTAACATTGGGATATTTATTCGATTATCTCTTTTTCTTCTTTCAGTGATCAAAGACTTGATTTTTAAAAAATATTCAGAGTATGTGAATGAAAATGAAGAAATATGTGAGTTTTCAGTGTATCATAGTTGGTGATATTCTTGAGTTGGGGTAAATGAAAGAGTGCGCTTCCTAATATACTGTTGTTGATGTGATCGCATTACAAGAGGGATTACTGTCCATAATGACAATTAATTTTAGCTTTTACATTTTTTCGAAAATGGTAAATTTTGAAAGTAATTACAATTGAAGGCATTCGTACACATAAACAGGCGATACGAAAAATTTATATCCGTTATCTAAAAGGGTGTCCAACATCAAGAAAAAAATATATACTTGAAAACTCGACTTGAAAACCTGTGCTTAACTACCGACAAGATTTTGATACTAAAAATCTGATTATACGATGCAGAAAAAATCAAAATCATCTCCACAATTTAGTATCTTCATCAAGTGTTGTACAATTAGACCATCAGATAGTGACAGATTTAGGTGCCCCATTTTCACATACAAGCCTCGAATAGGGTTGAAAAGTACATCGATGTTGAGTAAAATAGAGGGAAATTTACGAGTGGCTCCTGGGGAGAACATATGGAAAATTCGATTTTTCATGGAAAACCGATATTCCATATTTTAACGCGAGCCGTAAATACCTAATCATCAATTAATAGAACCCGACTTCGAGATACCAAAGCCTTGAGTGTTCATATCCAATGAATTTAAAATATGAAGATGCACCTATTTTAAATCCAGCTGGAACTTTAACTGTTTCTAACAGAAGTCATTGCCCTGATATTAATAGATTCTTTTTCAACTAACATATGCTATTCATCTTCACTTCTCTTATATTAAATAAACTGTCTATAACATACATTCATACTATATAGGAGTTGGCATTATAGGGAAAAACTTTTAATAATAATTTACTTTGAAATTCGACGAGTTCTACTGATTTATACCTTCGCTAAATGCCAAAAGATTTTTTTTTTTCAAAATAATAGCTCAAAAAATTTGAGAAAAAAATTATTTCTATTGTGATTTTTATCAAACCTGAACGTTCTGTTGCAACTTTTATATTCTGCCATTTCTTCAATAATCTATGAACAATTTTGAAGAACAAAAAAATAATTAACTTCCATAAAACTGTTTCATGCCACTCGCTCCATTATGCATTACAGTTTCATTTACTAAACATCGCAGAAAACATGTTTTTCTTTTATAAACTGAGAAAACCGTTTCTGTTGTGTTTGATGCAAAGTTGGTGTAACGTTTAACATTTAGGATAGAAATTTATTTCAATCGATTTTTGTCAGTACTCAAGTGATGACAAACTCAATGAACTACTTTACTTATATCACCAGATTTTAGGACTTTTTTCACACCAAATTCTGTTAGTCTGAAAATGATGTTACCAGATATTTCTATTTTGAATAATTTTTTGTTCAATCTGATTCATAAATCAAACATTGAATTCTTTGTTGACCAGTAAATTTCGGATTTGGCTGACAGAAAAATCAATTCTTCATTCAGCAACGTTTTCAGAAATGAAATAACTTTAGATAGGGTAGCTCAAATAAACAAATTCAATTCTATAAGTCCTAAAACAAATATCAGCCTCTATATAATTAAGTAAGCAGTGGCAGAGATGTAAAATTAAAAATGGGAGATTCAAATTTGGAATTGAAAAAAATATATTGACAAAAATAAAAGATTTCAAATGTAGTTAGATGAAATAGAAGACAAGCTTAAGGAAAGTATATTGTGTATTACGTATTATCCAGGGATCAATAACACTTCAAAGCTTCGTGTATTTAAGCTTTTATTTCAGCATTACTATAAAGTACATGATTTTCAACCCGCCATTTTTTATGCATCGTCATGTTGTGTCACTTCTTTTGAATAACGTGTGACAATCCGTCTTTAGTTGTTTTACAATGTTGCCAACATACACAAACACGGAATACCACAGAACTTTTATGATACATCTCCTCTCTTTAAGATAAACAAAATTACAAATTCAACTTAGCTGGCTTTTTTATAATACGCCCATATCTAGATTTATGTACATATTCAGACTGTGACAAAGTGGATTCACTACTGGATTGAATATTTGGGAGCTTCATATGTTGAGAATTATCCAGCTTTAATTTAGATACAATAGGACTGTGGGAGTTCTTATTCACTACGGTATTGTCACAATAAGGCTCAGGCCCTTTATCAGGCTCGCTGAAGTCAAACTCTTGTGTTAGTTGAGGTCGATAAATGTTAGCAGACTCCCTTAAATCAAATCTATTTCTTGTGACCAAATTGCCATGACTATCCAAAACCTTATAAGACCTGGGATTATCAGAATGATTTAATATCTTACCAGATTCCCAATTTCTTTTGACATGATTGAATACTGTTACAGGTTGTTCAGGTTCTAAAGGTTTCAGATCAGTGGCAGTTTTATTGTAATATATTTCATTACGATTTTGTCTTGCTATAAGCCCTTCTTTGACGTTTTTACACATGGGCTTCAATAAATCTGCTGAGACAGGCAATTTGGTCTTACAGATGCGACTCATTAACAACTGTGAAGGTGAGTACCCTAAGAATTTCAGAGGTGAATTTCTGTATTGTAACAAGGCCTCAAATATATCCTTGTCCTCCTCTAACGACTTTTTTAATAGATTTTTGGCAATCCCGACAGCTTTTTCAGCTAGGCCATTTGACCTAGGGTAGTTTGGACTGCGAAGTACAATATTGAAATACCACTCTTTTGCAAAATTCTTAAAAGAAAAACTACCAAATGGAATATTATCACAAACTAATGTCTCTGGACAGCCAAATTTGGAAAAAATTGACTTAAATTTTTTTATACATTCATTTGCCGACTTGTCCTTCAACAAAATCACTTCAAGCCAATTTGAGTACGCATCCATAACTACAAGATATGATCTACCACCATAGGAAAAAATGTCCGCTCCTATTCTTTCCCAAGGACGCTCTGGAATTGGATAAGACTGAAGGGTCTGTTTTGGATTTTTCCTGGCGAATTTTTCACAAATTCTGCATTGCTTGATGAAATTTTCAATATCATGACTCATAAGCGGCCAGTAAAAAATTTGTCTAGCACGGGCTTTTGTCTTCTCAATACCTAAATGGCCTTCATGAAGCTTTATGAGCATATCTTTTTTAAGCCCTTGAGGCACTACTAATTTTGTATTGAAAAATAACAAATCATCAGAAACCGATAGTTCGTCCTTCAGCTTATGAAAGTGTCGTGCAAAAACTGGAGTTTGATTTTTATTAGTGGGCCAACCAGTTTCAATGCACTTGAGAATATACTGGAGGTTTTCATCATTCTTAGTTGTTTCTTTGAATATATTCTTTTTTACTTCAGACATGGGCAAATAATTCGTGAGCGAATGGACATTGTAGTCCAACTCTAAATCTTGTGAATCGTTAGGATTAGTGAGGAATGCACGAGATAGAGTATCTGCCACAAACAAGTATTTCCCTGGCTTATATGTCACTTTTACATCATACTTCAGTAGTTGAAGTAACATTCGTTGGAGTCTAGGGGATACTGACTGTAAATTTTTTTTAAAAATTGACTCCAGCGGTTTGTGATCAGAATGAACTTTGACATTTCGTACACCATATATATAATAATGGAATTTCTGACAGCTAAACACAATTGCCAAGAGTTCTTTCTCTATTTGTGCATAATTAATTTCGCTCTTTGTCAGACTTCTAGAAGCGAATGCTATTGGATGCCCGTTTTGCAATAAGCAAGACCCAATACCATCTTTTGACGAGTCTGTCTCAATTTCTAATGGTAAGGCAGGATCAAAAAATGCCAAGACGGGGGCTTTTGTCAACAAATGTTTTAATTAATCTAACGAATTGTTATGTTCATCAGTCCAATGCCATTCAACGTCCTGACGAGTCAAATTACGGAGAGGAGCAGTCACTTTTGACATATTTGGTAGAAATTTTCCTAAAAACTTAGCCATGCCAAGTAGTCTCAAAAGATCTGCTCTGTTTTTAGGTTTAGGCATATTTGTAATGGCATTAACATGAGATTGACTAGGCTTGACACCATCTCTTGAGAATACTTGTCCTAAAAATGTTACCTGTTCAGATTTGAATTGAATTTTGTCAGGATTAAACTTAATGTTGTATTTGAGGGCTCTATCTAAAACAAGTCTTAAGTTTTTGTCATGTTCAGTTTCTGTTTGTCCTGATATAATCATATCATCAAAATACAATTCAACACCACTTATGTCTCCAAAAAGTTCAAAATTTTTTCTTTGAAACACTTCGGGTGCTGAGCTTATCCCAAAAGGCAGGCGACGAAATTGGTAGCGGCCAAAGGGTGTACCAAACGTACAATAATCTGCTGACTGATCATCAATCTTAACCTGCAAGTACCCATATTTCATGTCCAATACAGTGAAATAGGCTTTATGACTTGATTTACTCGCAATTTCGTCAGCTGTTGAGATTAAGAAATGCTCACGATGTATGTTTTCATTAAGAAATTTAGGGTCAAGGCATAACTTCAAGTCTCCATTCTTTTTTTCCACTATCACTAATGGGTTTAGCCATTCGAGTGGCTTTTCAACCTTCTGAATAATACCTTGCTTCTCAAGGTCATTCAACTTCAACTTAACTTTAGTATGAAGAGCCTGAGGTATACGCCTAACTGCCTGGATGCGTGGTACAGCATCTTTTTTCAAAATAATCTTATGATCAGATGGGAACTGACCTAGTCCTGAAAACACTTTTGGATAAAATCTTACTACATCAGATAAAGTTTCGAATCTAATAACATGAACACTATCAATTCTTTTCAATAACTTCAATTGAAGACAGCCTGACAAACCTAACAACGGCATCTGATTTTGCTTATTAACTACTACAAATTGTAAATCCTCAATTTTGTAATCTACTGTACACTTTAGTGCAGTTTAGTGCAGTTTCTCCAATAGGCTCTTCCATGAGTGTTGCAACGTTGTCATAAAGGACATCTATATTTGCTTTATTGAAAGCCAATACTCTATTCTTACTAGTCGCTTCTGGCTTTCTTAAAGACAGCTGGGGATGTCTCCTTAGGAAACCATATAGCCATTCTTGTCCACATGTTCCTTTATTGGAGTTGAAGTGGTTTTTAATGTTGTTTGACACATCATACTCATATGCAACTTTCCGAATATTGTTTGCTGTCAATCCATAATAAATGTTTGATAATTTAATAACATGATCAGCCAGCAAATTTTCTTGTTCGTAAGAATAAACAGGTTTTCTTCCTAACACAATTTTTTTGGTTGGATATCGGTTTCTAAGACGTTCCTGCAGGGTACCACATGGAACCAAGTAGAGCATAGCTGCTTTTCTAATTGAACAATGGTTTTGGTTGATCGCATTTAATGCTCGGTTCATCCCTTCTTCTGTCCAGGAACAACGGGCAGTTTTTTTAGTATAATTTCTTGGCGTCTATGAATGAGAGAAAAAGTCCGATTTAAAAACAAAGCATACAATATCGACCACTGTAATGGGTAATATCGACCACCGTGATCGATATTACCCATCATGAACATACAAGTATATTTTTATCAAATTTGTGCCTAACCTCAAAATTGTGAAGATGCAAATACCGCGATAGATTGACAATTATACACTAATAACATTAGCTTGATCAACATTTCGTTACAAAAATAAGCAAAAAATACAAACCTCATTTTCTGAAGCCTGAAATATGTAACAAAATTCGTAAACAAACAATTTTATTTTGTGTTTCTATAAACGCACGTCTGACGGGTCAATGTGCTTTCGTTGGTTTCGCAACAACGTCGCCAGTAAGCAGCACCTATAAGAGTTCTGAAATTACGCGCCACTTTCAAAAAAATGTGGTGGTCGATATTGCCGGCTGGTCGATATTAGACCACTTCCCCCTAAGATGAATTAAGAGTTGAAAAATTATAAGAAAATGATTGAAATCAGTAAAATACAAAATTCAAACAGTGTATCAAGTGAAGATCGAGAAATAATTGGAGAATCAGTAACATATTTTTTTATGAGATGGGATAGGAAGTTCCAAAAGAAAGAAGTAATTTTTTGGTATTCTAAGAAAATTTATAGTATACAAAACAAGAAAAAATAAGCCCCATAGTGGAACTCAAGACACTTGCACTGACATGAAGAAAGCAATGAACAGTCCTGTTGCATTTCTAGGTTCTAATAGGTTATACGCCACTGTACAACAGCTTTTATTAGCTCAACTTCACAACACTGTACTATACTTGTCACTTCAGATATTGTTTAAACATCAACTGTCGATTACTGAACTACTACTGAACTATATGACACTAAGGTAAAAAACGTTTCGATTCACAGTTTCTTTCTCAAGCGAATGTAATACACTAAATTACTAATTATTACTAATTACTACTCAATAATTGAAGAATACAATCAAAATTTTCCGCCAATGATCTAGAACGAAAATAAGTATTTCTATATGTTCACATCAAATTTATACTTCTAAGTTTGTAATGGACGATTTCACCAACTGATTCCTAAAGTTAGGAAACACCTAAATCGGATTTAGGAATACCAAAGTGCAATTTGCGCTTCACCACACGTTAAGTAATGCTTAAGAGTGGTAGGAAATACCTATAATAGATATTTCCTATCACTTTTAAGTATTACTTAACGCTTGGTGAAACACAAATTGCACTTGGGAAGTCCTAAATTTGATTTAGGTATTTCCTAACTTTAGGAATTAGTTGGTGAAATCGGCTATAAGTGTTTCTAGAATATCTCCCGGGACTTCCGTCCACAACAGGTTCGTACTACCTCCTCTTGTATGTTTTTTCGTCGTTGGACATTTCGAGCAAACGACGACTGCAGAACTCATAAACTTTGTCGACATGATCTAGAATAATTTTGTCCTCTACATTTTTTAGCGGCATTCCAAAAGATTTAGCAGAGAGATATTGCATCATTTATCCGGGACAGTATGGGTTGAAGAGCAAAAGTCACATCTCCTGCACCATTTTTCCATATTTCGAATTTCGACGAGAGTATACCAAATGTAATCATTCCCCAATTTTAGCCAGTGTCCTCTTGATTCCAAAACATTGAACAATAATGGAGTTTTTCGTGCACCTATACCGTCACAACAAATACATTGGGAATTCCACTAAGTGTAGTATCCTTTGGCAACTGCTCCGAATTTGGATACTTCCTGTCTTTGAGGTCTACGTCCTTTGCTCAGCCAGCTTCGGAATAACTCGAAATTTGTTATCATTCTTCGGACTATTTCTCATTTTTACCACAGTCCATAAATCAGATTCTTGAGCATTGACTTCCTACGGTGGAAGTTTGTGGTATTTTCTTGCAATGCTCGTCTATCGAAATATTGAGTTCTCTGTTTTCAATAATCAGCCTCTATATGCCCAGCCTCTCCCGTCAGACTGGCCGAATATATGGTATCTGAGTTATTCGAAATTTGGATGTCTTCCAAACAAAGATCTTCATCGTCTAGAATTTCTCACTTTGATTGCTCAGGAAAACTTCTACATGACCAATCCACACAATATTATCTCAAATACCCACCATGAAGTCGTTCTTTTCAATAATATCCAGTCCCAAACCACATTCATCCATTATTTCGTCAACCAACATGGAATGTTGATTACTTCTATTTCGGACGTCCATCATCTTAATAGTTGAAAGATTTCTATCTCTTTCAAATTTTTTCACAACGTTTCAATTATAAAGGTCTATAATTAAAGTGTAATTACGGTGTAATTACGCGCGGACCTGTGGCTCGCGTGGTTTCGCGCTTTCTCTCCCTCCAAAACGGTCCATGAGCGGTTTCCATAGGTTTTTAATTTCCGCGCTTGGTTGACTGAAGGCACTATTGGCTTCTATACAGGTGGTTTCCATAAATTTCCGTTTGAACCAATGTTCCTCTCTATGAAGAACACTAGCTTCGTCCCAAAGAATTCGGTGGTGTTTTGTCCAGGCGTGGTCAGCAATTCCTGATTTTGATGTTTCCCCTCGTTGAGTCCACTTTTTGTGATGGGCTATTCTTACTGATAATGGCCTCTTGGTCTCTCCGATATAGGAATCTCCACATTCACATGGGACTTTGTAAATACAGTTTTTGTTGGATTCTGCTGTGTTCTTTGGTTTCGTCTGGTTTCGTCACAATCTGATTTTGTCATTATTCACCAGAAGACGATTGCGGATTCAAGCAATTGAAACGATGTGAAAAAATTTGAAAGAGATAGATATCTTTCAAACATTAAGATGTTGGACGTCCGAAATATAAGTAATCAAGTTACTACATCGTCTAAAACATTAAAACAACATGGAATGGTCTATACTTATAGGCCCAAAGGATGTATACGAATGCTTCTTCAATAATTGGTGTGGTTTGTCCCGTAGACGTCTCCTGAACCATATTCCGTCCTATCGGTTTCACAGATCTATGTACTAGGTGTTGGCAAAAAAGCGATCTCGAAGCCCCAGTATCTATGGTAAGCTGGATCTTCAACATATAATATTTTGTCCGTTTTTCTTGAATGTCGGTAACAGGATATTGGGAAGAAGTGTTATCTCAGGTGGCTGAGATCTCCCTTCTGGTGTTAACGAACTTCTGAAGTCGCTGATGAAATGACCACGTTATTCTCTTATGGAGTTCGATGAATTGGATTTCGCTTCGTTGTTTGTCGACCATGACTTTTCTCTGATTGGACTTCTGTACCTTCTCCAAGCAGCTCTGTAGATGACCGGTGATTACACAGTTAGACATCAACGCCTTTTTCTGTTTTTTTTTCAGAAGGAACTTGTTTGCCTAATGCTGATATGCAGTCCAATATTTCATTCAAAAGCGCCTTGCTAGTAAAAACTTCTTCGATAAATTCAACTTCCAGTAACTTGAATCTCGCATTTTTTGATGCGTCTTTCGTCGCCTCAAATTCCAACGAAGATATTAGTGATATGCTTATGGTTTGAAGTTACCTTAGTCGCAGAGCTTGCTGCATGTCAGTATCTTTCAAGCCGTCAATGAAAGTATGCAGCACAGTTTATTCTATTTACACCTTTAGTGCTTGTGGATAGGCCATCAGTTGCTGCACGTTGGTTCCATACTTCTGCAAGGTTCCATTGGATATTTGGTATAGACTCTTTAGTTGGCTCTGGAATACTTGTTTGAGATATTGCTGCATATATCCTGTCCCCAATGCCTCAACGATTCTGGAATATTCTTTCTGGTTACTCAAAGGGATATTCCGCAATTTGCAATATTGCCCATGAATGTATGACTGAAAAATCCTTCTTGTGTAGGACTTAGAGGTATCAGCGATAATGGCATTTTGCTGGTGTGGAGATTTCCTCAGAGTATGCCTGCTTTTATGCAAGGTGTATTGTTTATAGCCTCTCCTTGATCTCATACACGTCTTCGTTACATTTTTTGTTCTCCTTTCTTATCACCCGTTTATCTTTACTTTCTTGATTGCCACTCTGACTGATTGGACTTCATCTTTAGCCTCCTATGCCTCTCCTACAACTTCTTGACTATTACTGTACTGTCATACTGAAAACACCATTGGCTTTTACAGATTAGTTTAAGTTCACCATGTTGTAGTTGTTGAAAAAGTTCGAATTGTTCTTGTTTTCTAGTGAGTTCTTGCTTGTTAATCTTATCCTTGTCTTCTTTGTTTGCTGAGCTGAAAAGAAAAAGCAGTACAAGCAAGGCAATTCTATTTGCAAAAGTAAAATAAATTTTTAAATCCAAATCAAAATTCTATTTTCGAACAATATACAATGTTTTTGCATTAAGAAATGAACGTTTGGTATCTTGCAGATAATTGGATCCGGCATTGCCATTGGAGTTGGAAATCCTATTATAAACAATTCACTCAAGAATTACAATATCTCATCTCAAACTATTAGTAATTGTTTGAACTTTTCATCAACATGATTGTTGCGACGGATACATTCAGAAATTAATATACCGTCAAACGGGGTAATTTCGATCATGTGAGGAAAAGTCGATCAAGCACGCCCCTGTGAAGTGTTACAAGTAAATTGTTACATCTCCTCTAAATTATTTAAAGTCTCACTTCACAACAATTCTTTCTTAATTATCTACAAATATTACTTATCGTTGAGACGCAAATAAATGCCTATCTTAATGCTCGCGAATGAACAACTATTTCAATACTCGCCAATAAACGACTATTGATCGCAGTTCTGACTTCTGTCATCTGTCACAGAATTTCTTCGATTAAAATCCGGAAATATTTTTTATGTACTGTGAACTAATAAAACTAGTGAGCATCTTGCTTCATATCCTTTTTGGCTGGTGAATTCAAGTGCTACAAATTAGAGGCGTAATTGTTGTGCCTGTGCACGAGAAGCCATCTTGATGTATTGTTAATTTGAAGATTTTCACAATTTCCGATCCTTCAGGTTCCTAAAGGGACTAATAAAGGTTAGTTTGAATACTTATTCATATCTTTATATTATTTGCTGTGTATAGAATTCCTTCCAGGCACTAAACAAGGTTGGTTTTATAGTTGATCATTTTTTTTTGTATTTGAGATAGCGTCCTACAACTTCCTGCATTTTCTTTACTAAATCCCATAGCCTCTTGCTTATTTAATGCTATTTTATTTCATTGAAGGTTCATGCATATCAGTGATTATTTTCACATGCTTTTAGTTGATCCCAGAGCTTCTGTTTTTACATTCAACAAATATTTGTATTTAAATTCTATGTTCCTTATGTAAAGATCAAATGGTAGTATTGTCACTGTTAGATATGTAATGATTGAACACAGAGCTCGAATCAAATGAAAGCATGTGAAAATAATCACTGATATGCATGAACCTTCAATGAAATAAAATAGCATTAAATAAGCAAGAAGGCTATGGGATTTAGTAAAGAAAATGCAGGAAGTTGTAGGACGCTATCTCAAATACAAAAAAAAATTATCAACTATAAAACCAACCTTGTTTAATGCCTGGAAGGAATTCTATACACAGCAAATAATATAAAGATATGAATAAGTATTCAAACTAACCTTTATTAGTCCCTTTAGGAACCTGAAGGATCGGAAATTGTGAAAATCTTCAAATTAACAAAACATCAAGATGGCTTCTCGTGCACAGTCACAAAAATTACGCCTCTAATTTGTAGCACTTGAATTCACCAGCCAAAAAGGATATGAAGCAAGAAGTTTTATTAGTTCACAGTACATAAAAAATATTTCCGGTCGACAAAATATTTCCATGATTTTAATCGAAGACATTCTGTTACAGATGACAGAAGTCAGAACTGCGATCAATAGTCGTTTATTGGCGAGTATGAAATAGTTGTTTATTCGCGAGCATTAAGATAGGCATTTATTTGCGTCTCCTCGATAAGTAATATTTGTAGATAATTAAGAAAGAATTGTTGTGAAGTGAGACTTTAAATGATTCAGAGGAGATGTAACAATTTACTTGTTACAGAAGAAATTGGCGCGTAAAATGGAACAGTTGCGTATTTTATGTAGTCAACAGTTGACAACCGGTTCAGTAAGAGTGTAGTCGTGCTCGAGTGAAGAGTGTTTACTGATACATAAGGTTAGTACGTGGAGAAAAATGTGTTTATAAAGAGTTGATAATGGGCTGAAATTGAAATATGCGAAAACGATTGATTCCACAGCTCACAACTTGCTTGAAGGAAAATAACTGGTGAATGTACGGGAAAACATAATTATTTGTGAATGTGAATAAAGAAAAATAATACTGTAATACTATTTTTTAAGGCTCTTCTGGAGACTTAAAAAAAATCCATTGTTGAGGGGTAATTTCGATCACTTTCAGTATTATACTTTTTAATTTCACAAGTAATATGTTAGGCTAAGTTCATTTGTTTGGTGAACGTACAGTAAACGACCTTTTCAGAGTTGCCAAGCATATGGCGATTTCCTGTTTAGTGAGAAAGTAATTTAATGTCTATATTAATTATGTTCATTTGTCTTCAGATGCCTCGGCACTATCAAAAAAAGTTTGGACCTCGATGGAAGAAGAATTATGATGAGAAATTCCTTCAGAGGGCAGTGGCGGCGGTGAAACAAGAAAAGATGTCGTTGAGGGCTGCCTCTGAACGATTTGCCATCCCTTACTCGACCATCAATGATCATTATCACGGACGACATCAGCTCAAGTATGGAAGACCATCCGCTGTAGATGAAAATGAAGAGAAAATGTTATCTGAAGGCTTGCAACTTTGCGCCAATTGGGGTTTCCCCTTAAAGCCGATCGACATCAAACATATTGTCAGGCAATATTTGACAAAGCGTGGGGTGACAGAACCAAGGTTCGTGGATAACTTACCTGGAACAGACTGGTTCAATGGTTTCATGAGGCGAAATAGCAGTCTCACCATAAAACTGGCAGAAAATACGAAACGAGTTCGAGCAGCGTTAAACTACGAGTTAGTGTCAGATTATTTTGGAAATTTAAAAAATGTCGTGAGGGATATTCCATGTTCTAACATTATCAATTATGATGAAACAAATTTCGTAGATGACCCGGGTGCTGTGCAAGTCGTCTTAAAAAAGAGCACCAAACATGCACATAGGGCCATAGATAGCACGAAAACTAGCACCACGGTGATGTTTGCGATGGCAGGAGACGGCAGGATGCTTCCACCATACATTGTCTATATGGCAAAACATTCGTATGTGGGATGGACTGAAAGGGGTATAGAAGGAGCCAGATACAATCGCACTCTCAGCGGGTGGTTTGATTCCACCATCTTTGAAGACTGGTTCTTTTCTATTATTTTGCTGCATTTTAAGAAGTTAGATAGAAATAAAGTTCTAGGTGGAGATAATTTGAGTAGCCACGTCACTTTGAGCGTTATACAGGAATGCGAAAACAACAATATCAGGTTTGTCCTGCTGCCACCTAACTCGACACACCTTTGGATGTAGCTTACTTCCGACCTCTTAAGGCGGCATGGAGAAAAGCATTAGAAGCATGGAAGCATGGAAGTTGAGAAATAGAGGAGTGCTTCCCAAAACTTTATTTCCAAAGCTTCTCAAGGAAGCTGTGGAGTCTGTTGGTCTCAAATCTCAAGCAAACTGTATTGCAGGATTCAAGGCATGTGACATCGTTCCATTCAAACCGGATGCTGTACTAAAGAAAATCCCACGTAAAGCAGTTGACGAAACACGTGAAACATCATGGACCGGTGCTTTAATAGATCATCTTGAACAACTTCGGACGGGTCCAACGAAAACAGTTAAACGAGGAAAAAAACTTAATGTATCTCCAGGAAAAAGCGTAGGCACATCGGATCTGTTGATGGCTGAATCCAGACCCACATCAAAAAAAACCAAAATCAGGAGGCAGAGACGGGAGGCAAGTGACAGTGAATCAGAAGACGAACATGGAGAAGCTACAAATACGAATATGAGTGACATTGAGTCTGAAAAAGAGTCATTCACAGAAGATTACGAAATAGGAGAACCTTCTACCCTTTTCGAAAACTTGGCAGAAGAGCAAATTTCTCTGCTAAAAGAGCAAAATCCTGAAGGTTTCATCGTAAACGACTACGTATTAGTAAAATTCAAAACCAACAGAAGAGACAGACATTTTATTGCCAACATTGAAATTATCTCAGACGGAGAACTAACTGTTAATACGATGCGCAAGAAGGACTCGAACAAAGATGTATTTTTTGTGTATCCCCAAATTTCGGACCTATCAATAATTAGGTATGAACAGATTGAAAAGAAAGTTTACCTGAAAGGAGAAAAACGTGGAAGGCACACCTTTCATTTAAGCGAAGAATAACGAAGTCTTCTTGTTTGTACAGCTAAGAATTTTATATTTTATGTTGAATTGTATTTAAGTTTTTACTGAATTTTTCTACCTATGTAAAGAATACCAATGTTTTATTTTTTAAGGTAGATCTAAGAATTTGTGATTATGTTTTGTTCCTATATTTTTCTATTATTTATAAGGTAGTGTTGGGGAATAAGGCCCGGCCGTAGATAAGGCCCACTGTCTTTTTCCTTGAAGACTGGCAATTTTTTTCAAATCTGTCAACATGGTTAGTTTCATCATCCGAGTGGTAAAGCTTCATTAAAAGATCATTGACTTCAATTCGCCATTAACAACACTAGGTGATTGTGCAGTTTTAGGCTGCACAGATTACAAGTTCGCAAATAAGTGAGACGTCTTTTTTAATTCAACCTATTTTACCTGAAGAAACAATAGTTCTCCATCAGTTACTATAACATTGGTACTATCTTTCGCACTGAGAGAAAAATTAAAAGAATTGTTAATTTTTTTGGAAATTGCATGTTTGAGAAAAAGTGCTCGCCCGGTAATAAGGCCCCACCAACGGTCGCGTAATAAGGCCCGCTGGTAATATGCGAACGTGTCTAGAATGAGGAACTTGGTAACACGAAACTTGCATAGGACTGACGACTGAAGATGTTGAGGATTTTTAATGTAAAATTTAGTCAATCAGTTTTTTTTTAATAATTTAATTTCCTTGTTTGAGTTTTGTTAAGTTTATCACTTTTTGTAGAAAATAATGTTTATTTTTGTTTCTTCTATTAGAGTTTCATTGAGTTTCTACCATTTCTGATTGATATAAATGATCTGTACATATTTATATTTACAATAAATAAATATATTCTGCATAATTTACTATTGGCTTTATTACCCTAATAGGCGGGTAATAAGGCCCAACAGCAAGTTTTTGAAACTTGCCCTCATTTTGGTTACTAAGGTATTGAAGGAGAGGAATATTGATGTTAACATAGCGGCAAACATCACAAACAATCATCTCATCAAGTTTCGGATTTTTTGAATGAAATATAAAGGATACAGAAATTTGCAAAAGTTAAGTGGGCCTTATTACCCAACACTACCTTAGTATGTCGTTGAGTTTATTTAGTTATAGCAACCCATGGCTGTATAATAAGACTGAATAAAGAAGCATTTTTATATTTTCTGGTGGATTTCTTAACGTAAAATTGAAAAATTAGATTGGGTAATTTTTTTAAAATTTTTGTTGATCGACTTTATCCTCTGAGAGGATAAAGTAGAGAGGATAAAGTCGTTTTTCTATGCTTTTGAATGGGTGATCGACTTTACCCAATATGCGTGGTAAAGTCGATCACTCTTTGAGGAAAAATAATAGTTGAATAGTAAAACTTAAAAAAATAATGATGGGTTCATCAAATGGCTTCATTTTTAACGTATCATAATTTTTAATTTAATTTGAAAAAATTCAATCGTTTAGGCGCTATGCTAAAAAAACCTTTATTTTTGATCGAAATTACTCCGTTCGACGGTACCTTAACAAAATCATTATTCATTATTTTTACCATCAAAATTTATTATAAAATATCTTGCATGTACAAGGATTCTGATTTGCACAAATAGTTATTACCGAATCCGTTATTTGCGTATCTGCCGTGTGCTGTCAAGACTGTTCGTAATCCCGCCGAAAGATTACATTTTGATTCCGAAGAAAGAACAAACCACGTACCTCGTCAATCCCAACATCAAGTTGTCATGGAACAGCTTTACAATATCACAACAATATTAAAAACGTCAGTTTTTTGTGTTCGCGAGTTCTCTTTAACAACGACCATGGATGAAATTGAGGAACAAAATCAAATTTCTTTAGAAATATTGGGAGAATCATATGCAGCGAGTGTTGATTTACTGCCGAAAATAACTCACGAGCGATATCAAAAAGAATATGAAAATTTTTAAGAGTGGCGTAAAAGCAAGAATGTAAAGGTGGTTAATGAAGGTGTATTATTAGCCTTTATGAAAGGAAAAACAGAGGTTTATTCTTCTAACTCGCTGTGGACCAAAATTCCAAAGTTGAAACTTCCCGGTGAACATTCAACTTCACAATTATAAGTCATATAATGGTTTTCATCAGATGTCTCATGCGTTATGTTGAATGGACTTAATCGATAGTTACTTCAAAAATCGGTCATACTCATGACTATATGATATTCCAAAATTAAACCATTTCACGTCGAACGTTCGTTTCAACACATTTCAATTATGTTGCATTTTTGATCAAATTAAACGATCAATACTGCATAATCACGAATGTATCATTTGAATGATGATAACTTTGAAGATTGCATATAAACATATTTTTTTTATGTACTTTTTCAAATATTGTCTCTTCAATAATTTGCAGACATCAAGATAGATATGAAAATATCTAACTTTTTTAAATATAATCGTATACACATCTTCGTCAATATAATCAATAGTAAGACCAAATAACTACGTATTATTGCATATTTTGCCAGACGTAATTTATGTGCGCCAAAAAAAATATATACTTATTGATTGAAATAATCAATAAAAATTATTATATCATTAGTACATATCTTGAGTGTCGATAATTTTGAAAACCGAAACTAGACGTATTATTTATATGTGTTTCCAAGAATCGTCTCTACATAGTTTTCCTGGCATCAGGCAAAATATGAATATTTTACATATCTCCTAATATAGTAATGAAAATATTATATTGTATTCGATCCATTCAACGACCGAATTACTATGTATTTTTGCATACTTCACCTGACGTAAGTTGAATGACTAAAGAATTATATTCATTTATTGATCAAAATAATCGATATAAACTATTCCATCGTGGATACATCTCCTGGGTGATAATAATTTTGAAAATCGAATGTAAACATATTATTTATATATGTTACCAATCTTTGTCTCTCGAAAGTTATCCTGGTGTCAGACAAAATATGTGTACTTTTCGTTTTCCATGATATGGTAATAAAAACGTTCCATTCAGATCAATACATTTTCTGACCAAATAACCATGTATTTTTGCATACTTTTTCTAACGTACGATAAATACCTGAACAAATATGTTCACGTATTGATGTAATCAATCAATGAAAAGTATTATATCATTTATATATCTCTTGAGCGATGGTAATTTTGAAAATCGAATATAAACATATTATATATACCGGGTGGCTACGGAAGTATTGCCTACGAAATATCTCAGTTATTGTATGAAGTAGATTTGTGAAATTTAGAGCGTCGATATAATGATATAAGAGCTAGAATTTGAGCATATTGACATGTCGAAGTTAACTTCTGGTCTGACCGAAAGTAACATCAACTTTCTTATTTTGAATGGAAACCCTATTTTTTTTCTTTCGCTTTATTTAGCATTCAATTCCCTTTCTAATGACATATCACAAGTTGGTATTTAACCAGAAACTAGATCAGAAAAAAATTATTATTGAAATTCACCGATTAGGCCGTGGAAGCAAAATGAAAGCCAAAAATTGAAAAGTTGGCTATGGACCATACGTCACTTGATAACAGTTGCTACTACTGTGAAATTTTATTTTCATTCGTCGGCGTTATAAAAAGCCGCCAAAAAAATATTGGAAAAATTGGGAAAAAAACAATACTCTGTAGGTCCATAAGTTAAATGGGAACATACAACTTTTTCTTGCCTGTACTATTCAGCATAACCATTCCTTTCTAATGATATAATAGAAAGTAATTTTTTGAAATGAAATACCAAAAAATCCAATTATTATTCTTCAAATAACTAAAAAACAGATTTATCGAAAAAAATAATTCAAATTGATAGGATTAAAGATAAAATAAATTCAAAACAAATGTTCGAAATGCATTCCCTCAGCGTCAATACATTTAATGACTCTGGTGATATTTTCATGTAAAACGTTTCTCAACATTTGGGGCGTGATATCTTGGAAAGCTCTACGAATTTTTACTTCTAGCTCATGTAGAGTTGTAGGCTGTGTGGAATACACCCTATTTTTAAGATGCCCCCATAGAAAAAAGTCGCACGGAGTAAGATCAGGTGACCTTGGTGGCCACCTGACTGGACCATGGGTTGTTATAAGTCTCTCTTGAAAGCGATTTTGATCTTGCTGGAAGTACATTGTCTCAGTTATTTCCGCTGGTAGGTTGTTAATGAATTCCGAAATTTCATTCGTTAAAAAATTAAAGTATCTCTCTGCGGTTAGTTGGCTTTGAAAAAGAATGGGGCCAACAATATGAGTTCCAACTATTCCTGCCCAGATATTCACACCAAATCTCTCCTGGAAGCCGCCTTGTCGAAACCGGTGCTCGTTTGCTATCGCCCAGTACCTGGAACAAAAGACCGTTCACACTTTCAGCACTTTACACTTCGACTATCGACAATAATCCAAATAAAGTACAGTACCTACCTTGTATTATTCCTGTTAAATAATCCATTGTTGGTAAATCTTGAGAGTCCTTACTTATAGCTAATTCGGCGCCAATCTGTCTTGAGGAAATTGTGCTATCATATTGTACTAAAGCTAATACATTAATTTCAGTTTCCTCATTAATAACAAATGCTTCTTGGTCTTCGTGAACATCAGGCTCAGTTCTTAATTTTTCTTCAAGCCACTGGAAATACCTTCTTGACGGTTGCGATCTCCCTGGATATCGCTCTAAATACAATCGTTCAGCGGCATAAGCATTTTTTAAACATTCACCATAAATGAGAAGCATGTCAATTTGTTCGGTTCGTGAATAACGGGGCGTTTTTTTAATAATCCACTAACTGATTTCGATTTCCAAACCCTTTTGAAATGGCAGAATCAAAAACACTACTTCGAACGTCAAAATAATATGGATAGCAGCGTTCGTGACAGCTCTCATTTCTTTTTTGTTTTATTCCAAAATACATCTTAATCAGCCTACTTGTTAATATTTTGGTTCGAATGATTATTGCAATGAAATGATTATTCTGAATAGCACAAACATCGTCCATAGGTAGATATTAGAATATCTATGGACGATGGCACAGATCAAGTACGTTTATGTTCCTATTTAACCTAGAACCTACAGGATATAATTTATCATTCCACATTATTTTTAATTTTATTTTTGCGTATGGCCTAATAGGCTGCTTGGCTTGTACCTACAATATACCATGATAACCATTTTCAGTCTTTGGACATTGTGCATAATACGTCATTTTGATAATGAAAATATGATCAATGAAGTATGACGTCGATTCAACGCTGAAACTTGGGACTTATCGCCTCAGAAAAGACCGTCGTATTGGAAACATAAGTTTTGAATCAGTTACTTGATATATGTTATATATAATATGCTATTTGGACAATGAGCATGATACGTCATTTTGATAATGAAAATATGACGTTCATACAACGCTGAAAATTGGGACTTATCGCCTCAGAAAAGACCGTCGTATTGGAAACATAAACATTTTAAATCGTACACCATATTAAGGTTTCCCCAAACCAACGCGGGAACGCTGGACGGGAGCGGGAACGGGATGAACGCAAGACTAAATTCTATTGCAGGATACGTAAATATTCATACAGGTGCGATTATTCGTATTCCGAAATGCAGGCAAACAGCGAAATGTGTTTGGTTTGCTTCGTGCACTGTTCTTATAGCATTTTGCAAAATTCTTATTTTCCGTTCCCTCTCCCGCTCCCGCGTTCCCGCTTTGGTTCGAGAAAACCTTTAGAGTATTACCTACAGAAATGATATTTTCATTTTTGGAAAATTATTTTTGTTCTTGAGACGAAAGTCTGACGGATACACATCAAAGAAAGAAAACATTTTGTCTGAAGAAGAAGTAACTGAGTTTTTGTTGGAGGCAGATGATCATATATGATTGCTTGAAAAGGTTGTTCATAGTCAACATTTAACCACAGCCAGATTCTTTGACTGTAATAATGTATTTCGTCGAAATAACTATGCATCTTATGGCCAAAATTTGAAAAAAGGTGCTAAAACATATCTTGCTAAAGCCTTGTTAAATTTGATTAAAATCTGGGACCTCGAAAACCTAAGCAAGTATAATAAAAACAATTACAACAATATACAAATGTCAGTGCCCAACGACCCTACAAATACTCCACGGCCGAATTATTCGGACACAGAAACTAATCTTCCGGACTCACAAACTAATCATCCGGACTCACATACTAAAAAAGAGGGAAATACTCTCACAGAGGATGAAGTTGTAAAATCGAATAATAATTTTTTAGAGGTAACTTCCCACATAAGACGTGCATCTCCCTGTTCTCACTGAATATCCAGTCAATGAGAAACAAAACTGACGAACTATTCATATTATTGGAAAATCATAAACTCCCTGAAATCGTCACACTAACTGAGAATTGGCTAAAAGAGGAAGAACCTATCCATCTACCCAATTACATATCAGCAGCTAGATATAACAGGACCAATTCATCACACTGAGGAACCATTATTTTCATCAAGGAGTCAATAGTAGACACTTTCAACTATGTACACTTCGACAAATTTGATAATATCTTTGAAGAGAAACAAACAGTTTGAATGTGCAATTATTTTTAGCAATTTGGTCAATATGTACATCATAAGTATATACAGGGCTCCATCCACAGATGTAAACATCTTCCTAAACAAACTCGAGTTACTCCTATTACAACTATCAACTCATTCTAACATAATAATTTCAGGTGATTTAAATATCAACTATTCTGATTTAGAATCTATGCATAGACTCCAACTAATTAATCTACTAAGTTCATTCAATATTAAAATGCATGTCAAGGAACCTACTCGTGTATCACAATTTAATGCAGCCATAATTGATTACCTCTGCAGCAATTTAGAGGAAACCTCATGTACTGTTGTCCCCTCAGGCCTATCCGATCACGAAGCCATTCTTGGCACCATACTGATTGACACAAAAACTCCTAAACCTATGAACACATATCGTCGACTGTTTAGTACAAAAAACTATAAAAAATTCCAGGAGCACTGCCTACACACTCGCTGGGAGGATATTCTCGTCTCTCCAGATCCTTTCTCCTCATTTTATATTCTCCTTCTTAGCAATTTTAATACAGCATTTCCAATTCAAAAAATAAAAATGAAGAAAAAAAAGAAACAATGGCTAACAAAAGGAATAAAGACTTCTGCAAAAAATCTGAAAACTCTTCATTCAATTAGGAAATATACCAGTGAACCATTCTTTCATACATACTATACTAGGTACCATAATGTATATCGAAAAGTATTAAAATCAGCGAAAGACATGTATTACAAATCCAGAATTGATGAATCTCCCAATAAATCTTAAGAAACCTGGAGAATAATGAATGATCTTAGAGGAAAACAGAATACTACACGTGATATTCCCTTGAGCCCAAACACCCTTAACAACTATTACTGTAAATTAACTTCGGATTTGAGTCCCATTAACAACTTAGATTATTACATGTCAAATCTCTATGTTGAAGAAAACTTCCATTTTGTTCCAACACATGCCACTGAATTGAAGGAAATCATCTCAGGAATAAAAAATAAAAAGGCATCAGGGCTGGAAGAACTCTCAATTAACATATTTGCTAACCTTCCAGATTCTGCCCTTGAGGTTTTGGCAACTCTTATTAACCAGTCGTTCGAACAAGGTGTCTTTCCTCAATTCTTGAAAACCTCAGTTATAATACCTCTACACAAGGGTGGGGAATCAGCAGACCCTTCAAATTATCGGCCTGTATCACTAATACCCACCTTGGCTAAGATAATTGAAAAATCAGTCCAGAAGAGAGTTAATGAATTTTTAATTTAAAATAAAATCTTGAGTGAGGACCAGTTTGGTTTTCAAAAGCAAAAGAGCACTAATGACGCAATATTTTCCTTTTTAACAAAAGTTTACAATGAAATTAATGAAGGAGAAGCAGCCGCAGCAGTGTTTTGTGACTTATCTAAAGCATTTGACTGTGTAAGTCACAGAATACTGCTGGATAAATTGAAATACTATGGTTTTAGAGGAAGCAGCCATCAGTGGTTCGAATCCTACCTAGAAAATCGCAATCAACTAGTAAAAACTAACTTCCCTTCTCGAATTGAGGCAACTCAATGTGGTGTTCCAAAGGGTTCAATACTCGGTCCCACGCTGTTCCTACTTTATATAAACGATCTTACAAAGATCAATATTTCTGGGAAGTATACATTATTTGCCGACGATACAACCATACTTTGGCATGATAAAAATGAGCACTCATTACATCATAATATTCAGGTAGACTTAGAACTAATAAAATCCTGGTGTGATGATAACTTGCTTGTTTTCAACGTCCCTAAAACAAATTTACTATCCTTCGGTTGCGAGATTTCGACCCTGAACTTAGGCACACGGAAAAAAAAAATTAATAGTAGCAAGTAAAATTTGCATACCACCAAGTGAAAATTTGCATACTATATGGGAAAAGTACACGCTTTATTAGCCATTAGAAAAATTAGATTCCTGAATTTGATCACTTGCTGTTATTGATGTAATTTCAGGAACGCAATGTAACCTAACGATATTAAACTCTTTACTAGAAGCAAACATTTTATTTTATAAGCCTCAATCTACGTTTTATTTGCAGTAGGTGCTCAGTTTGATAACTACTAGTGACAAGTAAATTTACCATTGATGAAGAATGATTTACTCTGAAATAACTCATATACTTAAATCTACTAAAAAATATATTAGTTGCTATTATACAGTATTCTACTGCAGCAACATTTTTGGATTGTTATAGTAATTTTAGTTTACTTGGCCTTATCAAATAACTCACTTGTGAGTAGTTTATTATTGTCTTACCTTTAATAGCTTTCATTCCATCTTTGGTATCAGGATACAACGGACTCAATTGAAATATCCACTTGCCCTCATTTTAGAGTTATTAGTTCTTCAAAGAAAGATCATTTGTTTTTTATAAAGCCTTATTTTCAACACATTTGTTTCATTCTTGAATTTGAAATGATATGAAAGGTTCGGTTGCAACAAAGTAGCAATGATTAAGTTTAAACTATGAAAAAACGTACTCAAGAAAAACTGGAGAAGGAGATTGCAGTTCCATGACAACATTTTTTCGTGAACTATAAGTTCATGTGGAAAGAAGTATAAAATATTTTGACGGTTTTTTTAAGCAAAGCATCGCCGCTGGCCATACCCTTACTGGATCACCCAGTACAGTCTGTTTCTTAATTAAAATTTCGGAACTTTGTTGAATCTGTTTGTATTCATCAGTATGAATACTAATGCTAATGTCTTTCCTCATTATGATCATAACAAACCCAAGTTATGCATAACATGATGTAGAATTAGAACGTTCTGAAAATTGGAAATAAAAGATGCCTAATGAAGAAATGAAATAAAAACATGTACATTTTTAATATTTTTATTGTTTATTCAGTTTTTTGGGAAAATTATCCTGCATGATTCTATCATACATAAAATGTCAATATTCTAGAAATGTTCGGTAAAAATCCACATTCTACATACCAACAAGTAAAATACATAAATCAAACTAACACTATTCACACAACTCACAACAGTAATAATAGTATAATTCCGGCACACGAAGTAACACGCCCACATACAACTACTAACTCAAATGCTGGAATTGGAATGAGGCCAGTTTTGCGAAAACGTTGATGATCAGTGCAACGGTTACTACCGATTGATCCCGAACTGGTCGCATATCAACAAGTAGGTGAACAGTTTCATTGTCGTAGGAACACCTAGCTCTATTGAAAATAAACTGTTGTATTATGCCCGTAACACGAGCCTCTGTTGTTATGATATACTTTTTAGAAACTCAAAGTAGATAAATATGAATATACACTTTTCCAGCGCTAGTAAAATATTGACCTGACATTATACAAAGTGAATTATCTAATGTTCAAAGCACATGCTGTATGTAAACAATATTATAGCTACAAGTTCATGCGTTCAGAATACTCATTTTTTTAGAGACAAAAGGTAATTTTTTTTTAATATAGGTATTCATTTTCTTACCACAATCGAAAAAAAGTAAGGAAAACATTTTACTTGGACCATTTTTTTCCGTGCACTAATAACATCGAAAACGTCTCCTACACCAAATTTCTTGGACTACACATTGATAAGAAATTGAAATTCAGCGAGCATGTCACGTCACCGAACTATGCAATAAATTGTCTTCCGGATGCTATGCCATTAGGATAATATCGCGTCATCTGGGTTATACTGCTGCTAAGACAGCCTATTATGCTATTATAGAATCACATATGCTCTATGGTATAGCATTCTGGGGAGTGTGCAGCAAACAATTAATGCAGATGGTACAAGTCACTCAAAAAAGGGCCATTAGGGCTCTCTGTAAAGTAAATCCGCGAGATTCTTGTAGAGAGCTTTTCATAAACCACAGAACTCTCACTGTTACGGCAATATTTATTTTAGAAACCACCTGCTTAATTCACAAAAATCGTAACAAATATATTACAATGTTATCAATACATAATACTCGCTCATCACAAAAAATGACTTTACCATTATCATTGCCAAAAAATAATCTTTTTAAAGAATCAATTATCTATAACGGGCTAAAAATTAACAATTATTTACCACCACGAGTACCTAAGGAAAATTGAAGCATTTGGATTATTTAAAAAAAAGTTAAAGAATTGCTATATACTCACCCCTTCTACAATATGGAAGAATATTTTAGTAGTGAAAACTTATGACAACAATAATGTTATATATGTCCCTTCTTTTTGAAATTAATGATATGTTTGCATCTGTTGGACTTCTTATTTATTCTATATATACAAATTTTAATATGTCTTTAGTACCAGTACCAGTATTTTATTGTATTTTATTGTATTTCGTATTTTTTATTTCTTTATTTAATGTTCCATTATTAATATTGTTCTTCATCTTTGAATTTACGATACATGACTTTGTCGATAAGATTGTTTATCTTCTGACAATAAAGCATATTTTGATTGATTTGATTAATGTGTGGTATTTTTGGCGCCTGTAGACGTGACGAACTTGTTGAGCTGACTGTGGATGATTTCAAAAGTACCAGTACCAGAGTTTTGGTTACATTGAAGTATATTAAAAACAAAAAGAACAGGGTACTTGTCATTCCCAAAGAAGGACTTTTTTTTGATGCCTATGATTTATACCAAAAATACGTAGAGAATGAAGATAACAAAACAACTATTTCATAGTAATGAGGCTGCACCGACAAAAAGTTCAAATACTGGTGCTATAGATGGTAAATCTGTCGTCGAAGGAATAGAAATTTCAAATAATAGCTATTTTCAAATTACTTTTCAAATTTATAAATAGTTAGTATTATTTTTTTTTTCATTGGTGTTTTGGCATCGACTGCTATGGTAAATAGCCATGTGTTCTTTATAGGCCTTGTTACTAACTCCATACGCCACCTTAGGAGCAGCACTGTTAATTGGAACGCAACAGTGAATCGTGCAGGAGTCACCCTACTCGAGCCACGAGATTTTAATAATTTAATGGGTTAAATTATATTAAAAAATCCCAGCCCAACCAGGGTTCGAACTTCGGACCTTTCGACTCAGAGTCGGATGCTCTAACCACTGCGCCACGCCCCGACATAATAGTTAGTATTATTATAATTATTGTTATTGTAAGCAGAATAAAGTTTTCAAAAAAATATTTGAACAAGTGATTTCTTAACGGCCGCCGGGCGTTAGAAAATCTTAACTGGCGGAGGCTGTTAACATTATCTTTTCAATTGTCATCTGAGTACCGTTAAATCAAAATAACATTATAGGATTACGATAAATCAGTAACAGTCACTTTCTCAGGAAGTCAGTCCGGTATCAAAATAACAAAAAATTGTTATCCTAGTCAATATACTCGACGCCTATGAAAATAATTACACGAGATCAACACGCAAATCCATTCGAGCCATTTCAATAATTTATTTATTTGTCCCGTGTGTATCGTTAATTGTACCTTTGGCAAAGCTACTCTAAATTATTTTAATTGCTGACTGGAAGGTTATAAGAAGGAGCTTCTTGTATTTGCTACTGTCGGTTCTCCAGAGAATATGTTCTAATGATAGTGCAGAGAATCGCCGATGGCGTGCTTTACTCTACAAGTGAACCGTTCTAGTGCAATTATAACTACGGGAAATGAATTAAGTTCGATTTCTAAGTTAGCTGAAAAATAGTAGTGCAGTGGTAGGTATAGAAGAAAAGAAATCTGCATCAATTTTTAGAATTTATAAACCAAATCAACTTTGCATCGATATTTCATATGGCCGATGCAAATAATTCACTATAGTATCCAATGATTGTTGTTCAGGGTGAGTCCAAAGATTTTGGAATTGAGTAACAGAAAGTTGAAATTGAAATTAATACAAATGGAATGATGTAAGAAAATGCCCCTGAAGTATCAAATTTACCCAATAACTATTTCATAAATGCTCTAAAGGAAGTCATTAACAAAATTGATCAAAGTGAAATAAAGAAAAAGGATATCCAAGAACTGAACTTACCTAATTGCTTTTGATAAATTGATGGATGTACCCGTTACTACGTGTTAGGAGATCAACACGCAAGATGAGTAAAAACAATTTTCATAACACTTCTTTTGAAATGAATAATAATAAAAAAGGAATAAAAATATATAAAGTTTCATTAATCATTTTTTTGTCAATTGCTCTTCCATATTTCTCAACCCTTTTGCTCACATAGAACTAGAACCACTATTGAGAACTAAATTAAAAAATATTTTTTTGACAGAGACTGATGAAACACCATTATTTCTATTAAAAAGAGGTTGAGTAGCATTTTTGAAAGCCTAACGTTCTTAGTGAATTTCCTGAAACAGAAAGAAATTATTCTCATTTAAAAAAGAGCCCTGTCAACTATGAGTTTAACAATCGGACTATAACAATTTATTACAACTAGCCTATCAAATATTTTTGAATAATCATTCTTAGATCGACATTTGAAATATTTGAGGAAGTTTAAATTTTCAGCAGAAACCAACACAGATGTAGAATTATTGATTCAACAAATACCATCGCAATTTCATTCTTCGAAAAAGTTGCAAAGTATTTTGAAGCAGGATAATGTCCTGCAGGTATATTTTGTGATCTCAGCAAGGCATTCGACTGTGTTAACCATCAGCTTTCATTATCAAAATTGTATAACTATGGGGTTCAGCTCTTGGTTGGATATAATCCTTCTTACTTTACCGACTGCAATGAGTAAACACCCCAGAAGTTATTTCCGGAGCAGTGACAGGTATATCAATTCTGAAATTAAATTCGTTAACATAGAAGTTCCATAAGGTTCAATACTGGGGCCAATTTTATTGCTGTTGTATACCTATGATCTTCGTGAATCTCATGTAACAATGTATGCTGGTGACTCCATCCGGAAAAGGACAAAATTAAAACACAGCTTGAAAGATAACACGTTTGATCGAGTTTTCAGACTACAAAAAATGGCGATTAGAATCATGTTCCACCTGGGTTATCACCAATCTTGTAGAACCTTCTTTAAAAAAACTGTTCACCCACATATATTCTTGACAGTGTCAAATTTGTTAGAAAGAACCCTGAAAAGTTCGAAGTGTACAAAATAAATCACACCAACAGTACAAGGAGAAACATAAAATACAACTATCCGTATCATAATCTGAGTATAACCGATAAAATCTGCATGTACTCTGCTTTACATTTTTTTTTTAAACTCCCTCAATATATTCAAATCCTAAACGACGACAGTGCTTTTAAAAAAGCCGGTTCCAATATATCTGTGAGATTGAGCCATACTCAATTAAAGAATTTTAATTTTCCTAAGCACTCAATTTTGTATCTATTATTACTATCTATTATTTCTATATTCATAAGTATGAGTATTGTATGTTCTATGTATCAACAATTTTGTCCTGTTTCAAGCATATTGTGCAAACTTGTCTCTGCATCTTGTATAATCAACTTGAAATAAATGATTTTATTATTATTATTATTGGACTCAATATATGAATGGTGTAGCTTGAGTTTTTTATGTTTGAGTGCCTCTAACAAATCGAGAAATTTCACACCTATATAGCAAAAGAAACTGTTCACCATTGAGTGTCTGCCTCGACGATGTATTGATATACAACAACAATTAGACAAAACATCATTGTAGATTCTAATGGGAATTCTACTGGCTAATTGGCCTCAAAAGCTCTCAGACCTATTAGATCATTTGGGCATAACCCTCAATCTATTCGTAGCCCAGGATTCCGAAACTTCCTATGACTTTTTTCCCTTTCCTGTTAGCTATTTATCTGACGTCGGTCGGTGGGCGTTAAGAAGGCCCCTTCCAGGAACTTGAGCATAAAAAAAGCGCTGGCTATTCGCAAAGCAAATGCTGATTAGCTTCCCTTGTCGATAGGCTCACTAGTCTTTTCGCTTGTCGTTGCTCTAGCATTTTATCAGTGAGTTTTTATTACAAAAGTTATAGACTACAAGCCCATATAACAATTTGGAGGGGTATTTGACCCAGGATGAAACATATTCAGAACGATGCTGCTATATGAAAAAATAACTTTAAGCACTATGCCGTCAATTCTTGGTGGTGCAAATGAATGTAATAATAATAATAATAATCATTTTTCATCCGAAGATGTGCTTTTCCGACAAAATATTCTTGTACGGCATTCCTTACGTTAGTAGATTATGAAACCCAGAACCTACTCCCGTACAAAAATAATGGGACCGGAAGCCAGAAAAAATTTCAATTTCCGAAAATTTAAAAAAATCGTCGTAGATGGTCGTAGATGGTCGTAGATGGTAGTATAACACTCGTAGCGCCGCGTTATTTTTGTTAAAATTGTTTTTTCCGTTAACCAGCTGTCGTTCCCTTACGAACGGCAGCCCTCAAAAGTCGAAACTTGTGCGAGCCAAGGATTAACGAGGTCTTACCTTTTTACGTGCGATTCCTAGCACTTTCTCGGGCCATCAGAAAAAATTCTGCAGTCTCCATGGTTTGAACCACCGCCGACCGGCAGCCAGTGACTAAAACACTGTCGCTTTAACCACTCGGCTACCTGGCCCGTTATGCCTGTGGATATAGGCTGAGACCGCATAAGATGGGCATGCTGATAGCAAATGCATTACGGTCTCAGGTGCCCCACGACATGCCCTGCATCGGGTGTCAGGGACGTCTATACCCATCACGCGACTACGGTAGACGAGGGTGTTGAAGACACCATCCTGGCAGGCCATTATGAATCCCTCGGTCTCCGACTTTAGCTCACTCGACCTGAGGAAGGCAAAGGTCAAGCTTTTGGATAAGCCAAGGTCTTCGATGTTGTGAAAGAAGACACCATGCATTGGCTTATCCATATGTAGCTGTAGCAGGACCTCTGTCTCCGCAGCTTTGATATGAGCTTTTTGCTGAACGGGTCCCAACTCGGTGACAGAGTTTGGGTTAGCCCGTTCAGTGTCGAATACGAGACCGAGTTCATCGGCCGCACGGGTTGCTGCCTTAAAAAGAAATGCTCCAATCCCTGCTTTTTCATGGTCGCGGACCATGCAGAGAAGGGGATCTGAACTCCTGATGACTTTACAGGCCCCATCCAGAACCATTCTGTTATGCATACACTCCAAACTCAAAAGTCCACGGGCTCCCCGTTGTCTGGGAAAGTATAACCGTGGAACGGACGATTTAGGATGCAAGCACCTATTGAGATGCATCACTTTGCGAGTTTTAACGTCGAGTTGTCGCAGCTCTTCCTTAGTCCACTTCATTACTCCGAAAGAGTAGAGAAGGATCGGAACGGCAAGCATATTGGTTGCAGCAACTTTGTTCTTCCCCGACAGTTCTGATGACCAGATCTGTCGGAGTTTATGCTGATACTTGCCGCGGAGAGAGTTCTTAACTGTGAATACCTCTTGGGAGTGGCGTTGCTCCACCCCTAGGTAAGTATACGTCTCTCCGGCATCCAGATGATGTAGGATGCTTCCATCTACGAGCTGGACATCCTCTCCGTATTCCTCGCATCGTCCTCTTTTGAGATGAACCGTGGCACATTTGTCGATCCCGAATTCCATTCCGATAGCATGCGTGTACTCTTCCACCACCCTAAGGGACTGATGTAGGTCCCTTTCTCCAGAGGCATATAGTTTGAGGTCATCCATGTAAAACAGATGGGTGACTTTATGCCTCCGGTTGCTGGGGGTGCCGCAGTTGTACCCACGGGTATTCCTGAGTATAACGGACAATGGCAATAGTGAGATGCAGAAGAGAAGAGGGCTGAGGGAGTCTCCCTGAAACACGCCTCTTCTAATGATGACCTGCTCTGTTTGGACTAAGTCTCTACCAGATCTTATGGTGAAGCGAGTCCTCCAGAGTGGCATCAGTTGTCCAATGCATCCCACTATTTGATTGGGTACCTCAAGACATCTGAGCAAATGCATGATTAACTCATGCGATGTTGTATCAAATGCCTTGCGGTAATCAATCCAGGCCATCGAAAGGTTACGCTTATACTGCACGGAGTCCTGCGTGATACATCTATCGATGAGCAGGTTCTCCTTGCAGCCGGCGACCCCTTTCTTTGACCCTCTTTGCTCATATATCCGTTCATACACCGGATCAACTGCGGAGAGAATGCGCGTGTATAAGATGCGCGTAAACAACTTATAGCACGCATTCAAGCATGTTATCGGCCTGTAATTCTTTGGATCAGACAAATCTCCGTTCTTGGGGATGAGCACGGTTCGCCTCTCGACAAACCACTCCGGAATCTGCTGCTCCCCATCTAGCCATGAGTTAAAAACTCTTGCCAGATGGCGGTGGGTTGTTGGAAACTTTTTCCACCAATAATTATTCAACCCATCAGGGCCTGGAGCAGCAAAGTTCTTTGAGCCTTTGAGGGCCCCTCGAACTTCTTCCGTGGTTATCGGATTGCGCAGATCATTGTGCTCAGGCTGCCGAAGCGTCCTGCAGTAAGCTTCGAACTGCGCTAGGGCTGGAGTGTCTACATTGAGTGGTTGCGGAAACTCATAGATGTTCTTCCAGAAGGTTTCTACCCGATCAGCAGCCGGCGGGTTATCGACAACACGTGGAGGCTCTTGGAATAAGCGAGAAGGTTTATCGTGGAACTTTATGTTTTCCGCGATACTTCTCGCCCGCCTCACTAGTGACTTCTTTGCAGCCACTAGCATTCGTATCCTATCAAGACAGTGCTGTTTTATGGTGAACAGCACGCCTTGATTCAATGTGTGGTGAGCTCGTCTTAGCTTTGCAGCAATTCGCCGCACTGCCGGCGTGAAAGGCCTATTGGCCGACATGTAGTCCACCACACACTGGATACGAGACGCGTGTTGTCTCGCCGACTTGATCTTAGCTTCCATCTTGTGAACGCGTCGCTCATGCCTCCCAAAAAGAGCGGTGGTTTCCCTCCTCTCCGTCTGGGATAGAGCACGAGCGGCGTCGTACACGACAGAATTGATCTGCCAGATGGTAGCCTCTTCTGAAAGAACATCGCCAATCTCTGCATCCACTCGTGCCAGTTCTTGCGGCTTCAAGGGCTTCATATTGTGAAGCACCCTGCGGGTTCTGATTTCCTCCATTGGTGGTATGATGCGAGCCTCCTCTACAGCCAGACCGACACGTGGCATATCTGCCACTTCTGCCACTTCGTTAATCGGCTGAGGAGGAGCTCTAACATAGCCTCGAGCCCGGAGATAGGAAACATAATCCCTGAGATTTTGGGCGGAAACGGCGGCATGCTCTGGGTGTCTTTCACACCAGAGAGCATGCATGCTTGCCATGTATCCTCTCCGGGCGGGCTCACTGCTCTCGTAGATATACAGAAGTCCGTCTCTCAATTCGTTCGTCCACTCAAAGCGTCCGTTGTCATTGCGGTTGTCATTTGGCAAATCATCGTTGTTGGCCCCACCACCTTGCCTTTGACCCCTAATCCGAGGGGGTCGGTTGTGGGGGCCTCTTCCCCGATTGTTTGGAACCGAGTATTAGGGTTTACTGGGGGGTTAACCCAGTAAACCCACGGCCGACACCGGAGGGAAAGATGCCTTTTCCCTCCCGGATGCGCATGAGCTGTCGGTCCGATTTTGCATCCTTTGCTCGGGTAGGTGGTGTCGCAACTCACCAGGGCCTTGGGTGTTGGTTGACCTCCCTGCCTATTTATTATTATTATTATTATTATTATCATTATTATTATTATTATTATTATTATTATTATTATTATTATTATTATTATTATTATTATTATTATTATTATTATTATTATTATTATTATTATTATTATTATTATTATTATTATTATTATTATTATTATTATTATTATTATTATTATTATTATTATTATTATTATTATTATTATTATTATTATTATTATTATTATTTTTTTTTCCCGTTGGGAATGTACCAGTCAGGCCCTGTCTCCGGTGCTCCGATACATCCGGAGGGCGCGCTGGTGTCGTTAACCCCAATAACCACTCCCTACGTCCGTAGGGTGAGTGACTATTGGGTCCTAGAATCATGTGCCCTGAGTAGACGGAGCGAACCAAGGATGACGGCCTTCTGCATTCTTGCTGCTAAGATTTCTGCCATATTACGGCAAGCAGGTATTATCTTCAAGTTGGAGAGCAGTGTGTCCATCATTCCACCAAGGACACCTATGATCAGAACCACCATTTTGACAGAATGGTCCGGATATAACCTGCGGAGTTCAAAGAGAAGATCTCGATATTTAGTCCGTTTTTCCTCCTCTTTTCGAACGATATTCATTTCGCCTGGAGCGGAAAACTCCATGACGAATATCGTTCTACTTTGGTGGTCGAGGAGGACAACATCAGGCTTATTGGCTTGTATTTGCCTGAGGGTGGGGAATGAGTAGTTCCAATAGATCCGGCACCTCTCATTCTCCACCACGGACTCAATATCCCCCGGAACATAAGGCAACACCGGTGTCTCGTCTATACCGTACGAGTGTCGTAGATGGTAGTATAACACTCGTAGCGCCGCGTTATGCCTGTGGATATAGGCTGAGACCGCATAAATGGGCATGCTGATAGCAAATGCATTATGGTCTCAGGTGCCCCACGACATGCCCTGCATCGGGTGTCAGGGACGGCTATACCCATCACGCGACTACGGTAGACGAGGGTGTTGAAGACACCATCCTGGCAGGCCATTATGAATCCCTCGGTCTCCGACTTCAGCTCACTCGCCCTGAGGAAGGCAAAGGTCAAGCTTTTGGATAAGCCAAGGTCTTCGATGTTGTGAAAGAAGACACCATGCATTGGCTTATCCATATGTAGCTGTAGCAGGACCTCTGTCTCCGCAGCTTTGATGTGAGCTTTTTGCTGAACGGGTCCCAACTCGGTGACAGAGTTTGGGTTAGCCCGTTCAGTGTCGAATACGAGACCGAGTTCATCGGCCGCACGGGTTGCTGCCTTAAAAAGAAATGCTCCAATCCCTGCTTTTTCATGGACGCGGACCATGCAGAGAAGGGGATCTGAACACCTGATGACTTTACAGGCCCCATCCAGAACCATTCTGTTATGCAAACTCAAAAGTCCACGGCCTCCCCGTTGTCTGGGAAAGTATAACCGTGGAACGGACGATTTAGGATGCAAGCACCTATTGAGATGCATCACTTTGCGAGTTTTAACGTCGAGTTTTCGCAGCTCTTCCTTAGTCCACTTCATTACTCCGAAAGAGTAGAGAAGGATCGGAACGGCAAGCATATTGGTTGCAGCAACTTTGTTCTTCCCCGACAGTTCTGATGACCAGATCTGTCGGAGTTTATGCTGATACTTGCCGCGGAGAGAGTTCTTAACTGTGAATACCTCTTGGGAGTGGCGTTGCTCCACCCCTAGGTAAGTATACGTCTCTCCGGCATCCAGATGATGTAGGATGCTTCCGTCTACGAGCTGGACATCCTCTCCGTATTCCTCGCATCGTCCTCTTTTGAGATGAACCGTGGCACATTTGTCGATCCCAAATTCCATTCCGATAGCATGCGTGTACTCTTCCACCACCCTAAGGGACTGATGTAGGTCCCTTTCTCCAGAGGCATATAGTTTGAGGTCATCCATGTAAAACAGATGGGTGACTTTATGCCTCCGGTTGCTGGGGGTGCCGCAGTTGTACCCACGGGTATTCCTGAGTACAACGGACAATGGCAATAGTGAGATGCAGAAGAGAAGAGGGCTGAGGGAGTCTCCCTGAAACACGCCTCTTCTAATGATGACCTGCTCTGTTTGGACTATGTCTCTACCAGATCTTATAGTGAAGCGAGTCCTCCAGAGTGGCATCAGTTGTCCAATGCATCCCACTATTTGATTGGGTACCTCAAGACATCTGAGCAAATGCATGATTAACTCATGCGATGTTGTATCAAATGCCTTGCGGTAATCAATCCAGGCCATCGAAAGGTTACGCTTATACTGCACGGAGTCCTGCGTGATACATCTATCGATGAGCAGGTTCTCCTTGCAGCCGGTGACCCCTTTCTTTGACCCTCTTTGCTCATATATCCGTTCATACACCGGATCAACTGCGGAGAGAATGCGCGTGTATAAGATGCGCGTAAACAACTTATAGCACGCATTCAAGCATGTTATCGGCCTGTAATTCTTTGGATCAGACAAATCTCCGTTCTTGGGGATGAGCACGGTTCGCCCCTCGACAAACCACTCCGGAATCTGCTGCTCCCCATCTAGCCATGAGTTAAAAACTCTTGCCAGATGGCGGTGGGTTGTTGGAAACTTTTTCCACCAATAATTATTCAACCCATCAGGGCCTGGAGCAGCAAAGTTCTTCGAGCCTTTGAGGGCCCCTCGAACTTCTTCCGTGGTTATCGGATTGCGCAGATCATTGTGCTCAGGCTGCCGAAGCGTCCTGCAGTAAGCTTCGAACTGCGCTAGGGCTGGAGTGACTACATTGAGTGGTTGCGGAAACTCATAGATGTTCTTCCAGAAGGTTTCTACCCGATCAGCAGCCGGCGGGTTATCGACAACACGTGGAGGCTCTTGGAATAAACGGGAAGGTTTATCGCGGAACTTTATGTTTTCCGCGATACTTCTCGCTCGCCTCACTAGTGACTTCTTTGCAGCCACTAGCATTCGTATCCTATCAAGACAGTGCTGTTTTATGGTAAACAGCACGCCTTGATTCAATGTGTGGTGAGCTCGTCTTAGCCTTGCAGCAATTCGCCGCACTGCCGGCGTGAAAGGCCTATTGGCCGACATGTAGTCCACCACACACTGGATACGAGACGCGTGTTGTCTCGCCGACTTGATCTTAGCTTCCATCTTGTGAACGCGTCGCTCATGCCTCCCAACAAGAGCAGTGGTGTCCCTCCTCTCCGTCTGGGATATTGCACGAGCGGCGTCGTACACGACAGAATTGATCTGCCAGATGTTGGCCTCTTCTGGAAGAACATCGCCAATCTCCGCATCCACCCGTGCCAGTTCTTGCGGCTTCAAGGGATTCATATTTTGAAGCGCCCTGCGGGTTCTGATGTCCTCCATTGGTGGTATGATGCGAGCCTCCTCTGCAGCCAGACCGACACGTGGCATATCTGCCAATTCGTTAACCGGCTGAGGAGGAGCTCTAACATAGCCTCAAGCCCGGAGATAGGATACATAATCCCTGAGATTTTGGGCGGAAACGGCGGCATGCTCTGGGTGTCTCTCACACCAAAGAGCATGCATCCTTGCCATGTATCCTCTCCGGGCGGGCTCACTGCTCTCATAGCAATACAGAAGTCCATCCCTTAATCTATCCGTCCACTCAAAGCGTCCGTTGTCATTGCGGTTGTCGTCATTTGGCAAATCATCGTTGTTGGCCCCACCACCTTGCCTTTTACCCCTAATCCGAGGGGGTCGGTTGTGGGGGCCTCTTCCCCGATTATTTGGAACCGAGTAAAAGGGTTTACTGGGGGGTTAACCCAGCAAACCCACGGCCGACACCGGAGGGAAAGATGCCTTTTCTCTCCCGGATGCGCATGAGCTGTTCTCTCCCGGATGCGCATGAGCTGCCGGTCCGATTTTGCATCCTTTGCTCGGGTAGGTGGTGTCGCAACTCACCAGGGCCTCAGGTGTTGGTTGACCTCCCTGCTTATATTATTATTATTATTATTATTATTATTATTATTATTATTATTATTATTATTATTATTATTATTATTATTATTATTATTATTATTATTATTATTATTATTATTATTATTATTATTATTATTATTATTATTATTATTATTATTATTATTATTATTATTATTATTATTATTATTATTTTTTTTTTTTCCGTTGGGAATGTACCAGTCAGGCCCTGTCTCCGGTGCTCCGATACATCCGGAGGGCGCGCTGGTGTCGTTAACCCCAATAACCACTCCCTACGTCCGTAGGGTGAGTGACTATTGGGTCCGAGAATCGTGTGCCCTGAGTAGACGGAGCGAACCAAGGATGACGGCCTTCTGCATTCTTGCTGCTAAGATTTCTGCCATATTACGGCAAGCAGGCATTATCTTCAAGTTAGAGAGCAGTGTGTCCATCATTCCACCAAGGACTCCTATAATCAGAACCACCATTTTGACAGAATGGTCCGGATATAACCTGCGGAGTTCAAAGAGAAGATCTCGATATTTAGTCCGTTTTTCCTCCTCTTTTCGAACGATATTAATTATTATTATTATTATTATTATTATTATTATTATTATTATTATTATTATTATTATTATTATTATTATTATTATTATTATTATTATTATTATTATTATTATTATTATTATTATTATTATTATTATTATTATTATTATTATTATTATTATTATTATTATTATTTTTTCCTTTAAGAGTGTACCAGTCAGGTCCTGTCTCCGGTGCTCCGACCCATCCGGAGGACGCGCTGGTGTCGTTTACCTCAATAACCACTCCCTACATCCGTAGGGTGAGTGATTATTGGGTCCGAGAGTCATGTGTTCTGAGCAGACGAAGAGAACCAAGGATGACGGCCTTCTGCATTCGAGCGGCTAGGATTTGTGCCATATTACGGCAGGCCGGTATCAACTTCAAATTAGAGAGCAGTGTGTCCATCATTCCACCAAGGACTCCTATAATCAGAACCACCATTTTGACAGAATGGTCCGGATACAACCTGCGGAGTTCAAAGAGAAGATCTCGATATTTAGTCCGTTTTTCTTCCTCTTTCCGAACGATATTCATCTCGCCTGGAGCGGAAAACTCCACGACGAATATCGTTTTACTTTGACGGTCGAGGAGGACAACATCAGGCTTATTGGCTTGTATTTGCCTGAGGGTGGGGAATGAGCACCTCTCATTCTCCACCACGGACTCAATATCCCCCGGAACATAAGGCAACACCGGTGTCTCGTCTATACCGTACGAGTGTCTTAGATGGTAGTACAACACTCGTAGCGCCGCGTTATGCCTGTGGATATAGGCTGAGACCGCATAAGCTGGACATGCTGATAGCAAATGCATTACGGTCTCAGGTGCCCCACGACATTCCCTGCATCGGGTGTCAGGGACGTCTATACCCATCACGCGACTACGGTAGACGAGGGTGTTGAAGACACCATCCTGGCAGGCCATTATGAATCCCTCGGTCTCCGACTTTAGCTCACTCGAACTGAGGAAGGCAAAGGTCAAGCTTTTGGATAAGCCAAGTTCTTCGATGTTGTTGAAGAAAACACCATGCATTGGCTTATCCATATGCAGCTGTAGGAGGACCTCTGTCTCCGCAGCTTTAATGTGAGCTTTTAGCTGAACGGGTCCCAACTCGGTGACAGAGTTTGGGTTAGCCCGTTCAGTGTCGAATACGAGACCAAGTTCATCGGCTGCACGGGTTGCTGCCTTAAAGAGAAATGCTCCAATCCCTGCTTTTTCATGGTCGCGGACCAAGCAGAGAAGGGGATCTGAACTCCTGATGACTTTACAGGCCCCATCCAGAACCATTCTGTTATGCAGACACTCCAAACTCAAAAGTCCATGGCCTCCCCGTTTTCTGGGAAAGTATAACCGTGGAACAGACGATTTAGGATGCAAGCTCCTATTGAGATGCATCATTTTGCGAGTTTTTACGTCGAGTTGTCGCAACTCTTCCTGAGTCCACTTCATCACTCCGAAGGAGTAGAGAAGGATCGGAACGGCAAGCATATTAGTTGCAGCAACTTTGTTCTTCCCCGACAGTTCTGATGACCAGATCTGTCGGAGTTTATGCTGATACTTGCCGCGGAGAGAGTTCTTAACTGTGATTACCTCTTGGGAGCGGCGTTGCGCCACCCCTAGGTAAGTATAAGTCTCTCCGGCATCCAGATGATGTAGGATGCTTCCGTCTACGAGCTGGACATCCTCTCCGTATTCCTCGCATCGTCCTCTTTTGAGATGAACCGTGGCACATTTGTCGATCCCAAATTCCATTCCGATAGCATGCGTATATTCTTCTACCACCCTAAGGGACTGATGTAGGTCCCTTTCTCCAGAGGCATATAATTTTAGGTCATCCATGTAAAACAGGTGGGTGACTGTATGCCTCCGGTTGTTGGGGGTGCCGCAGCTGTACCCACGGGTATTCCTGAGTGCAACGGACAATGGCAATAGTGAGATGCAGAAGAGAAGAGGGCTGAGGGAGTCTCCCTGAAACACGCCTCTTCTAATGATGACCTGCTCTGTTTGGACTATGTCTCCACCAGATTTTATAGCGAAGCGAGTCCTCCAGAGCGGCATCAGTTGTCCAATGCATCCCACTATTTGATCGGGTACCTCAAGGCATCTGAGCAAATGCATGATTAACTCATGCGATGTTGTATCAAATGCCTTGCGGTAATCGATCCAGGCCATCGAAAGGTTACGCTTGTACTGCACGGAGTCCTGCGTGATACATCTATCGATGAGCAGGTTCTCCTTGCAGCCGGCAACCCCTTTCTTTGACCCTCTTTGCTCATATATCCGTTCATACACCGGATCAACTGCAGAGAGAATGCGTGTGTATAAGATGCGCGTAAACACCTTATAACACGCATTCAAGCACGTTATCGGTCTGTAATTCTTTGGATCAGACAAATCTCCGTTTTTGGGGATGAGCACGGTTCGCCCCTCGACAAACCACTCCGGAATCTGCTGCTCCCCATCTAGCCATGAGTTGAAAACTCTGGCCAGATGGCGGTGGGTTGTTGGAAACTTTTTCCACCAATAGTTATTCAACCCATCAGGGCCTGGAGCAGCGAAATTCTTAGAGCCTTTTAGGGCCCCTCGTACTTCTTCCGTGGTTATCGGAATGCGCAGATCATTGAGCTCAGGCTGCCGAAGCCTCCTGCAAAATGCTTCGAACTGCGCTAGGGCTGGAGTATCTACGTTGAGTGGTTGCGGATACTCATAGATATTCTTCCAGAATGTTTCCACCCGATCTGCAGCCGGCGGGTTATCGACAACACGTGGAGGCTCTTGGAATAAGCGAGAAGGTTTATCGCGGAACTTTATGTTTTCCGCGATACTTCTCGCCCGCCTCACTAGTGACTTCTTTGCAGCCACTAGCATTCGTATCCTATCAAGGCAGTGCTGTTTGATGGTAAACAGCACACCTTGATTTAATGTGTGGTGAGCTCGTCTCAATTTTGCGGCAATTCGCCGCACTGCGGGCGTGAAAGGCCTATTGGCCGCCACGAAGTCCACCACACACTGGATACGAGACGCGTGTTGTCTCGCCGACTTGATCTTGGCTTCCATCTTGTGTACACGTCGCTCATGCCTCCCTACCAGAGCGGTGGTGTCCCTCCCCTCTGTTTGGGATAGAGCATGAGCGGCGTCGTACACGACAGAATTGATCTGCCAGATGTCAGCCTCTTCTGGAAGAACATCGCCAATCTCCGCATCCACCCGTGCCAGTTCTTGCGGCTTCAGGGGCTTCATTTTGTGAAGCGCCCTGCGGGTTCTGATATCCTCCATCAGTGGAACAATGCGATTCTCCTCCACAGCCAAACCGACACGTGGCATATTTGCCACTTCGATAACCGGCTGAGGAGGAGCTCTAACGTAGCCTCGAGCCCGAAGATGGGATACATAATCCCTGAGATTTTGTGCGGAAAACGCTGCATGCTCTGGGTGTCTCTCACACCACAGAGCATGCATTCTCGCCATGTATCCTCTCCGGGCGGGCTCACTGCTCTCGTAGCAATGCAGAAGTCCGTCCCTTAATTCGTCCGTCCACTCAAAGCGTCCGTTGTTATCGCGGTCGTCATCATTTGGCAAATCATCGTTGGCCCCACCACCTTGCCTTTGACCCCTAATCCGAGGGGGTCGGTTGTGGGGGCCTCTTCCTCGATTGTTGGGAACCGAGTAGTAGAGTTTACTGGGGGGTTAACCCAGTAAACCCACGGCCGACACCGGAGGGAAAGTTGCTTTTTCCCTCCCGGATGCGCATTAGCTGCCGGTCCGATTTTGCATCCTTTGCTCGGGTAGGTGGTGTCGCTACTCACCAGGGCCTTAGGTGTTGTTTGACCCCCCTGCCTATTTATTATTATTATTATTATTATTATTATTATTATTATTATTATTATTATTATTATTATTATTATTATTATTATTATTATTATTATTATTATTATTATTATTATTATTATTATTATTATTATTATTATTATTATTATTATTATTATTATTATTATTATTATTATTATTATTATTATTATTATTATTATTATTATTATTATTATTATTATTATTATTACGGTCATTTGCACCACCAAGAATTGACGGCATAGAGCCTATGGATATTTTTTCATATAGCAGCATCGTTCTGAATATGTTTCATCCTGGGTCAAATGTCCTCCCTAAATTGTTATATGGGCTTGTAGTCTATTACCAACGTTCTTATATTCTTAACGACAAAACTAAATTCACTCTGTATGAAAACGACCATGATGACAATATATGAAAATAATTTTCATATTCTACATTATAAATATAGGGTGACAGAAAGCACACCTATATGTATGCCATAAGAAATTGAAAACACTAATGAATGTAGAAAGTTTATCATAGCTCTGAAGAAGTCCTCTTTGGAAATTAGTTTTACTACTTGCATTTTTCAACATGTGACATAGTACAAATAGTGCTAGTTATAGCGTTGTTCTGTTCCGTTTCGTCAAGGGTTTCTCTGTAATCAAGCTTTTCTATGAATATGTATGTGGAAAAAAATAGTTTATTATCATACAAGTGCACAAGTGAGCATTTGAAGCACGCGCAACGATTTTAAGGGCACTACGCTAAGCAAGAGTGACCTTAACCATTGCAAGTGCTGTAATGGCACTTGATCAGGTGTATCGCACAAAATTTCTTCATTAGCCATTGTGATTTTGAAAACAATGCTGGATGCTAATTTTGGATCTGGCCCATAAATGAACCAAATTCAATTTTCCATATTTAATTTCTTGTATAGAAAAATTTTTCACTATGCACAAAACTGTCATCAATGCATGACTTCCGACCCAAATGTTCAAATAGGATGTAAAGAAAGTCGCATATGCAGGACGCGGTGTAGCGATCTGCTTTGATTGCTCATTGATTGAGTGCCTCGTGTGGCACTAGTACTGATATCTCTCAAAGAATTAAGAAAAATGTGTAGA